>JAPEIS010000010.1:1312869-2625738 GCA_029531795.1 Sclerotinia nivalis | reverse complement strand
CCTAACCCTAACCCTAACCCTAACCCTAACCCTAACCCTAACCCTAACCCTAACCCTAACCCTAACCCTAACCCTAACCCTAACCCTAACCCTAACCCTAACCGATGCAGGTATAAGGTCGGATATATATACTTTAGCAAATAGAGTTTTCAATTTTTTTAATGATTCGAATAACAAATCGGAGATTACAATAAGTATTGGGGATTGATCAAGCAGAATAATAGAAGCAGATAGTAATTTAGAGATCGATAGAGTTTTGGGAATAAATAGAGTATCAGAAATGAACAAAGAGTTAAGGACGGATAGAATAGATTTAGGGATTAAATGAACTAAATTAAGTTCTTTCGATGATTGATAGGATTGATTATGAGTAATGATTACAAAACAAATTCTTTTCTTTGGGGAATCTATTAGATCAGATGAGATAAGTATAAGCAAGATAGATACGAAAATGGAAATAGATGTAGGGAATAGAACAGGATCAAGGTTTTCTGATTTCAAAATCGTTTGGCTTTGGTGTAGAAGGTGTTTATCTCTTTTTTTAGGCAAATCTTTTGATTTTTTGGTTAGAGTATCAGGTTTAGTTTTTTGTTTATCTAATTGATAGGTAATCTTGAAATTGAATCGAAACAGAAATTCAGATCAACAAACTTGACAACGGTTCAATAATTTGATAATTGTAAAATACTCTAAATTCTTATGATCTATAATCATTTAGATCGAAGATAACGCTCCCTTTAATTCTAAATGCCATTTTTTGAAGTATCGAATAATGATCAGTAATTCTTTATTATAAATCTCATAATTATATTCAACGATCGAATACTGTTGGGAAGACAGGGGATAACAACGGTATTCAAATTAGATAAATAATATTGTATTATATAATGAGTTGTTTTTCTTCTAAGGTTCTCTCTGTACAGAAAGGTTATATATCAAGGTGGGGTAATAATACATAACCATGTTCCGACATTGACTAAACTTTTCTCTTTCGTACGAATATAAATCGTACGAAGAATTCGAATCGGAATATGTGATTATTGTTGTATAATTGGCTAGCCCCTTTTTTCGTTTGTTTTTCCAACTCTTCAATTTCAATCAATTTTTTATTCCTTTTCCCTTCCAATACAATTTCAAAACAAATCAATAACTCTCTCAAATCTATCAAGAATTCCTAAGATAAAGCTTCCTTTCGTTTTCAAAAAGAAAATCGCAATCACGATGTATATTCCATCATTTGTCACACAACAAATTCCGAAGAATAAAATTTCTTCGAAATACGACCAGTTCTTCCCTTTATTTAATAAAGAAATACTCCCAAAATCCATTCAAATTGTTCCCAAGTGAATCGGCCCAGTAGTTGTTGTGATACTGTCGTCGCCGCTCAAAACACGAAACTTACACGAAAATTCGCGTAAAAACTCTTTCCAACTTCCCTCAACTCTTCTTCTTATTGAGCGTATAAGGTTCTGATAGGTTTATCAAATCTAATAATGGACTCTCCAATGGAAGGATCCTTTGGATCATCTCCTGAATCTACTCCCCCATGAGTAATAGTGATGCTAGGCTCTCCAACATCCAGCCCCTCTATCATGGACCCAATCCCCCCATTCAGAAACCCCTTCACAATACAAAAATCACTTAATCTCTTGAGTTCCACTCCAGCCCAATCCTTCAATTCGCAAAGGCAGCTAGATATTCTCAGTTCAGATGATCCTTTCCGATCCCCTAACAAATCTATCCCCTTCAAAATTAATAACAAACGATGCCGACAATCAATCAATTCCGGAATCAAACCATCATCCGTTAAACAAGCAATTGAAGGAACTAGAGATCTTCTAATTCTAGTAACATCATTAAAGAAATCCTTCGAAGAACAATCTAAGGTCCTAGATCTAATCGAAATCTTCAGAGAATACCTTGAAAAAGGGAAACTTTCGAAGGCTTCCAATATTATTATTTCTCAAATCAACCATCTCGAAACCGCCACCAGAAAAATCGAAATACAAACAAACTACTTAATCGATCTTTCTAATCAATTTACTTTTCTTATTATTAGGAAAAAACCTTTTATACTCAACAATACTAGTTATACTTTAGTTGTAAAAGTTAACGAATGGAATGTCGTCTCTAAAGGCAAAATCAATAAACAAAATCCTCCGGAAAAATCACAAAAGAAGGAAGATGGTTCAAATAAATGTTTAATTCTTATCAATTTTTTTATTCCCAATCCAGATTCCTTTTCTCCTTTTATAATAAGAAATCAAATGAATGAAGCATTCATGAAAGCTGGAATCAAAGGTTCTGTTATTTCAGTTATTATTATTTCCATCAATAACAATATCATTATAACTATTAATGATCCATTTACCTTTCAATTCTTTCTGGAAAAGATATCAATTTGGAATCAGTTCTTAAAATTCGAAAGGATTCAAAAGGATCAAATCTGGCACAAAGTGATTATTCACAAAATCCCCATAAAGGAATTCTCAGGGCCTAAAGGCATGGATCTTATCAAAGATGAAATCAAGACCTTCAATACTGGTCTTTCCTTAATAGGAATTCCTTATTGGCTTATTTCGGTAATCAAACGATCGATTCAAAAAGAGGGAGCAATAGTTATTGTTTTTGCTATTGAAAGAGAAACTGAATTAGCTATCCGAAAAAGATTATATGTTGTAGGAATCAGTGTGAGAGTAGAAAAATTCTATTCTTTTTCTTTAAGCTTTCAATATCAAAAATGCTAAGGATTTGGCTATCAAGAATCATATTGCAGAAAACCCCCTGTTTGTGGGCTTTGTAGCAACAAACACTTTATAGCCGGTCATTTCTATATAATCTGTCAAACAAAAAGCAAACTATACCAACATCTTATAATTAAATGTGCCAATTGTTAAGGAGAGTATAAAGCAAACTCGAAAATCTGTAAAATATATCAAACAATTACAAAGAAACTTAATTAATGTTATACAACGATATTCGTATCCTTCAAATTAACTTAAATAAGAGTCCTCAAGCTATCGAGAATACTCTTCAATTGGCCTTGGAACTTAATATCGATCTGATACTCATTCAAGAACTGTGGATCCTCTCAAATCCTGAGAAAGATTATTCGTTTACTAGATCGATTGCATATTCCAGTTTTACTCAACTCTTCCCAAACCATCCTTCAAACCTCCGTCCCCGCACCTTAACTTATATCTCGAAAAGCTTCAAGCCATTAGTCGCTTTAGCTTTCGATTCCCCAAAAGACCCTGATATGCAAATTATCGATATTTCAGAGGGAAATCACATAGTCCAACTCCTAAATATCTACAACGAAGCCGATCAAGCGAAAGAAAAAGGATATATTATTGAACGATGCCTTTTCAATACCTCTCTTTCTCATTATACCATCCTTATCGGAGATTTCAATTCCCATTACCCATAGTGGGACCCTTTTTCGAACAAAAGTTCAAACACTGATCAATTAGCTGAGTAGTTTGAAGACCATAATCTTATAATTATAAATGAACCAGGTATTAGCACATTTTATCGAACGAATATGACAAACCCAAGTATGCTAGATCTCACTTTAGCTACGAAAGCTATATCACTTAATATACTTGATTGGCAAGTTCTCTCTGATCTTGGATCAGATCATTTAGGGGTTATATTCGAAATGAAAGGTATATCGCCTTTTATACAATAAATCCTGTTGTCAAGATACAATACAAAGCGAGCAGATTGGGATAAATTTACTTCAATACTCAAAACAGAAATTTCGATATCCATAATCCTGAACTCCAAGGATTACCTCGATCTTTCTATTCTAGAATCCGATTCCCTTGATGCCCTAAATAATCAAAGCCAACTAGTAAAAACACTCGACGAAGCTGCTAAAGAATTCACTCAAATCATCATTAGATCAACAAAAGCCAGTATTCCGAAATTCAAAACAACCAAGAAAACGAAGCCTTGATGATCCACTGAATTAAAAGCCCTTCGGAAACGTCTTGCATCGACTTACGATATCTTCAAACAATACCCCGAAAACGATATATTCAAGAAGATCTATCAATCAACAAGAAATCATTACTTTCAAACTATCAAAACAACTAAAAAGAATTATTGGAATGAATTTCTTGAAAAGAAGGATACTCAAACGATTTTCAAAGCAATGTCCTATACAAAAGATCTTCAAACTGAAAGGATCCCGAATATCCATTCCAGCCCTTCTCAATTCGAAAGCTTATTCGAAGGAAAATGTTCGGTATTCAGATCAACCTTGTTCCCTCCCCCCCCAATTACCCCAGTACCCATATGGGAAGGGTACAAACAATCGAACAAATGGGATTGGCCCAAATTCATCGAAAGTGAACTTTTTAATGTTTGCTCAACCAAAATAAAAGGAAAGACTCCTGATCCAAATGGAATTATTCAGGAAATCATCATCCAAGTTTACAAAGCAATCCCTACAACTTTCTTCATTTTATTCAGTAATTTAATCAATCTCAGGTATCACCCTTCTTGTTGGAAACAAGCTACAGAAGTTATATTCAAGAAACCCTCAAAACTAGACTATTCTATTCCAAAAGTATACAGAGTTATTGCTCTTCTCAACTGTTTAGGCAAGATAAGCGAAAGAATCCTAACTCAAAGATTTAATTATCTAGCTGAAACAACGAAATTGCTTTATCATTCTCAAATAAATAACAAACAAAAGAAATCAACAATTGATATAATTCTTCTACTTACTATAGAAATCGAAAGAAATTTAAGGATCCAAAAGAAAACCTCAGCTCTCTTTTTAGATATTAAAGAAGCTTTCGATTATATATCCAAAAACCGACTTTTAGATATCTACAAGAAGTTACATCTTCCAATTAGTCTTATAACTTAGATCTCATCATTTCTGAAAGAAAGACTATTCAAACTCGCATTCGATATTTAAACAGAGTCGTTCAAACCAATCAATACTGGAATCCCCTAAGGAAGTCCTATATCACCAATCCTCTTAATCTATATTCGAGATCTTTTTCAATCGAACTCAATTGGATTTCTTTTATATATTGATGATATAGCCTTGATCACTTATTTTACCAGCTGGAAAAAGAATATTCTCACTTTCGAAAAAGCAGCTACAAATATCTATACTCTTGGTAAGAAAAACGCTATCCAATTCGATTTAGCAAAAACAAAGCTAATGTATTTCTCTATATCCAAATACACAAAAGATACTCCGATCAAGCTACCCAATCTCGAGATTGTTCAACCTTCGATACTAATCAGATGGTTGAATGTATAATTCGATCCTGGTTTTAGCTTCAAGTAACATATTACAATCAGAGTTACTCAAACCAAAGCCTCGTTCTATCGAATAGCTAAATTAGTTAATACTAAGAAAGGATTTAGTTCTAAAACTATGAAACAATTATATATGGTTTGTGTGATCAGTATAGCTGATTACGGTTTTATCATTTGGTGGAAAGGTCAAATTCAATTCAAGAAAACTCTTCAATCAATTCAGAACTTAACTCTTCGCAAGATTCTAAGGGTCTTCAAAACCTCATTTATCAAACCAATAGAAGTAGAAGCAGTCCTTTGCCTTTTAGAAGTCAGATTAAATGCTGGAATAAAGCAATATGCTTTCAGATTATTAAAAATCTCCTGGTCACATTTAATCAATCAAATTATATCGAAGCTGATTGTTGAAAAAGAGAATCAGAATGCGATTTCTACTCCACAAAGAAAGTATCCAAAACCCACTCAATTCGAAAGAATCAATAATTCAATCAGAAAAGAATACGATTCCTTCGTTTTAGAAAAAATTGATCACTTCCATTTCCTTTCTTGGAAAAGGGATATTCTATACAAAGTCAATATCAGTAAACTACTCAAAGAAGATACTGCAATTATATACAATCTAGCTTTCAAATATAGAAGCAAAAACACTATCATTATATATACAGATACTTCGTCAACCTTGGAAAGAATAAGAATAGGAATCGGGATCGTTGCTATTTCGGCCAGCAATCAAGTTCTTCACAAAGAAACACTCAATATTGATGTAAATCAATTAATGTATAATGATGAACTTCTTAGAATCACAAGAGTAATCGAATATGCAAGTTCCATAACTCAATCAAACCAGAAATTCAAGATCTACTCTGATAATCAGGCCGGACTTTACCGATTGAAAACACCTTCGGATGTTTCTAGTCAAACATACCAAATCAGAGCAATCAAGGCCACAGAAACTCTTATAAGGAAAGGAGCCGAGATCTCCCTCAATTGGGTCTCTGAGTATACTTTGGTGGAAGAAAACGAACTAATCGATGCCCTTGCAAAAGAAGTTACAAGACTAAGATCATCGTCGAACGAAACTAATTTTGCTTTATTAGGAATGGATATCAAAAGAACGAAATCTGAAGATTGGATTATCCTTCTCAATACAAACAACCCCCGACAATCATCATCATCATATGCAAAAACTTACCTTTGGAAAACCAGCTCAAAAATCGGTATCCCAGGGAATATCAAAAGAAATATCATCAGTGCCCTTTTCCAATTAAAGATTGGTTACGGATACTTCAAATCATATTTACAACGTTTTGGAATCTCGGCAAATGATAAATGTAGATATGAAAAAAGAAAAACTCCTGATCATTTATTACTCAGCTGCCCTTTATATAAGAAAGCAAGAAGAAAACTCAAAGAAAATAACTCATCGTCCAGATTCACTATGAAATACCTACTTCATACCAAAGCAGGAACAATCAAAACCCTCGAGTTCATCGATACAACAAGAATAGCTACTAGATCATAGTATCTCAAACGAATATAAGGAGAAGGAGGAGAGGTAGAAGCAAGAAAAGCAAAAGAAGCAAAAGGAACAGAGGAAGAGACGAATGATGAAATTGAAAGAAGGGTGTAAATCCTTCTACAATTTTAAATAAATATTATTTCTTTTGTTATCTCTATAATATGCTTTAGCGTTTGTAGGGCGGGATTATTCCTCAGGATTAGTTTTCACTTCCTCCATTCAACTCAAAAGATTGAGTTTACCTCAATCATTTAAATCATGTACTTAGCCAGGCCTATAAGCCAGCTTACCTTCATTATGTTATCTGTTAGGGGTTCGTAAGAGCCTCTAGCCGTCTTAGATAGTCTTAGACTCAGTGTAGACGTTAATTTAATCAATCAATCAATCCATCATTTGTACAACAAGGCTTTGTATAATATTGACTTCTTGTATCAGGGCTATGGTTTTGTATAATGCTACTCTCGCTGCTGTTCGGGCCGATCAAAATCCTGTTCTCTTTATCGACGAACAACAACTCTTACCCTTCTGCCATAATCCTTTGCAGTTGGCTTTGATTGTACTACCTGGCCGTTCTGTTCCTTTTGTACGCAACAGAATTTCACCAGCTCAGGTTCGAACAATGCACCCTTTGTATATCAATGTGCTTTTGATACAGAGTTGTGGAAGAATTGTTCCGAATAGATGCCGTGCATGTCGTCGTCGGGGTTTGATGCCTTTTCTTGAATGCCGTCGGGTTGCTGGCTATTTCCGTGGTTGCTGTGGAAATTGCAAATGGTATAATCATGTAGTTTGTTGTTCTGTACGAGAGGGTGGTCCCGAAGATTCTGGAAAGCGTAATATATTTCTTGCAAACGATGGAAACAGAGACGATAACGATGACGATGATAACGTTGCTCCTGGTGGTGGAGCTAAACAAAACCAGCTCGTATTAGGTTCTCGAAAAGCACCACTTCTCATCGAGTGATTTTCTGATTTGGATGTACGCGGGTTCGTACTAAGGATTCGGCTTTTCTTCCTTCAATATTTGAAAAAAATGAAAAATAAATTTTTAAATAAATATAATTAATCAATAACGTGGTTTATCAGTGTGCGGGTCATATCAGTGTATGGGTCACTTTCACCTCAATTCAATCTCTTCTCTTTTAACACACGTTTTATCAACAATCTACAATGAATTCGAATAACCAAGAAGCCCGTATACTCCTCGCTATCGAAGCTATTCAAAAAGACAAAAAAATAAGCATTCGAAAAATTGCAAAGATATATAATATCTCGAATACAACACTACAATATAGAATTAATGATTTTACTCTTCGCTCCGAATATCAACCTAAATCTTATAATCTTTCAAAACTAAAAGAGAATATCATTTCTGAATATATACTCGATATAAATATAAAAGGATTTCCACCTAAACTCAAAAATATAAAAGATATAACAAATTATATTCTTGAATCGAGAAATGCAAAATATATTGGAAAGCTCTAAACATATCGATTCGTAAAACATCGAATCGAATTAAAAATACATTTTAATCATATTTATAACTTTCAAAAAGCTTTCTACAAAGATCCTAAACTTATTGAAGAATAATTTCGACTAATTTCGAATATACAAGCGAAATATGATATTCTCGACAGCGATTTCTACAATTTCGACGAAACAAACTTTATAATAAAGATTATATGTACTACAATAGTTGTCACTAATACTAAAAAATACAATAAAAGTAAATCAGTACAATCAGGCAATCGAAAATGAACTACAGCAATAATATATGGAAATAGAGAGGGTGAAACCATACCCCCATTTCTAGTAATTCAAGGACAAATTCATCTTTCCAATTGATATACCGAAACCGACTTTCCTACAGAATGGACTATTAAACCTACATCTAATGAATGGACAAACAATAAAACAGGTTTAGAATGATTAAAACACTTCGATAAGCATACTAAGAATCGAAGAAAGAGCAAATATCGAATATTAATACTAGATAAACATGAAAGCCATGAATCAGTACCTTTTCAATCGTATTGCAAAGAGAATGATATTATCTGTTTAAAATTACCACCACATTCAAATCATTTAACTCAACCACTTGATATTGACTGTTTTAGCAGCCTGAAACATTCATATAATACTCAAATTGATGGATTTATCAAGACACATATCAATCATATTTCGAAAGTTGAATTCTTTATAGCTTTCAAAACTGCATACCAAGAATCAATTACAATTCAGAATATGAAATCAGGATTTCGAGGAACAGGTTTAATACCATTTGATCCTGAAGCTGTACTTTCGAAACTAGATATTCGAATTCGCACACCTACTCCCCCCTCTTTCGATCAAGATTTATGGACTTCTCAAACCCCTCACAACCCAACTGAAGCTCTTTCACAATCGACTTTAATAAGATCTCGAATGGCTCATCATCAATCAAACTCTCCTACACCTATATTCGAGACTGTATTAGCTTTAACTAAGAGTACAGAGAGATTAGCACATGAAAATACACTTTTAAATGCAGAGATTCGTATACTTCGGGCAGCAAATGAAGCATTAAACAAACGTCGACGTGCAAAAAAAACTTAATTACGTTAAGGAGGAATGTTTACTGGACAAAAGGCTACCGATATATTATCTCAGCAAGAGGTTGATATTCAGATTCAACACGACGAACATCAAAAAGGGGGGAATTCTAATAGAAAAGCATCTTCTAATCGATGCTGTAGTAAATATAGAAAGACTAGGTATAATACAAGGACTTATCAAAATAATGTAATAGATCCTAGATTATTAGAATCTTTATAGTTTTAATCAATTGATTTAATTGTTGTTGAATAATATGGGTTTGAAAGAGTGAATTGAGGTGAAAGTGACCCACACACTGATATGACCCGCACACTGATAAACCACGTTAATAAAATAAATGCAAACAAATTCTAAAGAAATCCTAATATTCAATTTATGTATATGAAGGTTTAGTTACCTTTCGTATATTCTTTTCTATTTATCTATTCTTCGATTTGTATAATAAGATAGTTTTGATCGATCAGCTTTTTCAATGCCTTATTTGGTATTGCTTTTGTTATTGTATCGGCAGGATTATCTTGATCATTTATCCATCTGACTTCTATAAGTTCACGTCGTTCGTACGATTGCCTCAAAGCTATGATATCAATCATCAGTCTCTTTTCTTTTGTGGTACCCAGCTTTACCAAGCATTCGTACAGCGAATACGAATCAGTGCAAACTATAATTGGAATATCAGGAAGTTCCAATTGTAAAGTTATCATACTCAAAGTAGTACGAATTGCAATGCTAATATCGACACCAGCTACCATTCTATATATCTCCGATGCCAATACACTTCGCGTTATCCGTTTGCTTTTCGTACTAACATATTGAATAACATTTCCTTTGATCTCGAATTTGCTCTCTTCAACTGGAATTTCGTTTGCAAGTACGATAACATACCCAATCTGGCTACTTAAATCTTTGTTGTTTGCAAACGATCCGTCTACAAAGATAAATAGCTTCGTATTATCTAAATCAAAAAGGATGTAACACAAACCTCGATCTAAATTGTCCATTTGCCATTTCAATCGCTTATTTAACACATCGATATCATTATCGTTTGATTATTGTTGTTGCACTGCGATTGATAAATCGTACAAGGCTTCTGATTGACATATAGTTGCGATATACGCACCTCTTGCTCGTTGTTCTCGATAGCGTTCGTTTCAATCATTTGCTTTTTCAACGAATTTGAGTTTCTTGCTTTGATCCTTTTGTACGAGGATCACATTGTCGCTGTTTTTACGAAGGATACAGCTATTAAAGATGAGAGGGGATTCGTCCGAAAGTTGTTCCGCTGGTTTTGCTTTCAGATTTGCTTTGATCAATTCTGAATTTTCTTGTTCTATAAATTCATCGGTTGTCAGGATCAAAATGTCATTGGTCTGTATATCTACGATGCCAAATTTCTGATCTTCTATTGTACGAGTGATCAATAAGCATGGATCGTATGTGGAAATGATCATATTCAACTTTTCTCAATGGTGTTTTTAGTATGTTGTTTATCAATAAATTCCTAATTCTGGAATGCTATATAATGGCTTCTTGATCATTATAATTGTATCGGCTGGGAATTTGTGTTTTAACTCTTTAGACAAATGAGTTAGGATTGTATAGTTCAATGTTGTTATTGATTGCAAGTATGCTTGGATCACATCGCGAAGCTATAAGAAGACCTTCTTTTGTACAAATGATGGGGCTAACGTTGCAATCAATTGTTGACTTGATCGTTGAATCGTAGGCGACTGAGTCAAAATCGCTTCTTTCCCTTCATCGTTGTAGGCCTAAATCACCAAACGCGACTTTTCGTATGGAGTATCCGTTGTCTTTCCTTTGATCTTATTAATTAATCGAGAATTGAAGATTTGTTCTTTGTATATTTCAAAATCGTAAATCACAAATTCGAAAACATTTTTAGCAATTAATGAATCGATTTTCTGGTTTTGAAAAAGCTCAAATGGTTCTTTGTTGGTTGTAATAGCACCAATCGTACAGAGTTTGATTGCAAGTTCGTAATCATCTTTCTCCTTCTTGGTTAAATAGACTTCGGCCAAATGAAGTTTATTTTGAATATTTTCTTCAACAAGATAAGAATCGAGATCTTGTACGAAATGACGAGCAATTGGTATTTCTACAATTGGTATACTCGGACGAGCATTTTCTTTTGTTTGTGTACAGATTGTTCGAACAGATGGTTTCGGATCACCAGGAGCATTTTCGGATTGGTCATTCGAATGATGATGATCACCGGGAGTATTTTCTTCCCCCTGGTTTTCTTCATAGAATGGCTTTACAATAATCGTACGGAAGTTTGCAGGACCATGCGGCATTTCGATCGTATATGAATTTCCATCGATAGCAATGAATTTGAATGGGCCAGTCCAGCTATGTTTTTCTCTCCAAACTCGTACCATTGAATTGAATGGCAAATTCAAGATATCGTATATAATTGATCCATTTCTAGATCCTAATATATCCTGAATCGATTTTCTAGTATGAATCTTCCGAATCTCTTTCATTGCAGTTCGGACGGCTTCAGCTCTTTTCATCATTGTCGGAGTAGGTGTATCGTACAGAGTCATTCTTGGGTAAGCCCTAAATACTAATAGTGTTGGTACTAATCCTTTTGGATTAGCTGTATTATTAACAGCTTTCATAACCATTTGAAGAATGATCTCTTTATCCAATTTCTCATCCTTCAATTCTTCCTAAATGATTTCGTACAAACGATACAGAGGTGTATAATATCGTTCTATTTTCCCAATACTATTATAAACTTCCATTGGGATTTCATACACTTCAATCGATATCATACAAATATTTTGCTTGAATTCCTTAGAAGAAAAATTTGTATTAGCATCATGAATAAAATAATCTGGAAAGCCTAAGTAGATATCAATCCAGCACTTTCGTACTGAATTCCAAACAGTTTTTGTAGATATATCTTTCAAGAATATCGCTGCATTGTACAAGGTAGCTTCATCGATTAAATGCAAGACAGGTTTTCCATCGATATAAAAGATATTCAAAATCACTGAATAATTGAAATCGATATCGTCTTTAATTGTAAAACAAAATCTCCCTGGTGATTTTGAATGTAATTGACAATGTTTGCAAAATTGAGATAATCGTTCGATCATACGAGTATCAACATCGTGTCCAGCTCTAATAAGAATATCTTCAAGTCGTTGTATAGAAGGATGTCCGAATCGTCGATAGATCTGTCGTAATTCGACTTCCGTCAAATGATTATATAAAATCGATTTCTCCTTCTGATTCAACAATATCCAAGGATGACCCCATTTTCGTACGATAGGGATCAATTTCTTTCCTTGTACAAAAACATTCCTGGTATTATCCAAAAAGACTTTCATACGATCTATATCTTGAATACAAAGCAAAAATGGAGTGTTGATCGATACAATGAAGAATGTTAACAAATCAATTGGAATTGCTACTTCAATTATACCTTTTGTATCCATTGATCCTTTTCCGAAACGAATCTTATATCCGTTTTTCTTCGAACGATCGATTTTAGAAATGATATTCGTACAAAGGAGAGCTTCCATTTGGTTGTGCCCTGCAGTAGAGACTCCTGTAGTTCCAATATCAAGCATTATTCCTTGAAACACACCAGTTGTGTACCTTCTGTTTAGAGTAAAAACCTCATTAGACTTTTTGTACGAATCAACTAATTCATCTTTTCCTGTAAGAGTATGTACAAATGTTTGATTGCTCAGTATCTCAACCATCTTGTACTTATCGATTCTTCCTGCTTCTACAAAGAATAACTCTCCTGTTTTGTCTTTCTCAAATTCATCATCTACATCGTATATCAAAGTAAACTTCACTTTCTTGTCTTTTGGATTGTCATTTGATTCGTCTTCTTCAGAATCAATTTGGAGTTGCTCAAATTGCTTTTTAGAAATTTCATTTTCGACAAGAAATTAATTGTATGCTTTTCGTTGTTCGTCCAATGAATGATCTCTTGTTTAATGATCTGGTTTTCCGTAAATAAAACAACCTTCTTTCTTCCGTTTCATATATTCTTCAGGAAGTCTTTTATATTTATTTCTTCCTTGTACAAAACCTTTGCTTCTATATTTGTATAATAGATGGCTACGATTAGAATAGCTTCCTTTTCTTCGTGTATATATACAATCCATTCAATATTGATGCAACTCTTCATTTTCTTTTTCATTTTCATCCTGCAAATAAACAGATAAAGTCAATTCTTTGATCTGTATAGCTAATCCTATTGTGCTTCGCAATTCCGTATACAATTCTTCATATGATGTTGTTGGTTTTAGCAATGCATTAGCACACTCTTGTACATCTCGATAAGCATTTAGAATTTGATTTTTCAAACTTAGTTTAATCTGATAATTGTCCACAAAACCATTTTGTAATGTACGAATAGTTGTGAAGAGAATCTCGAGGTTTTCAAGTAAAGGTTTCTCTGGATTCCTTTGTACAATTGTTAATAAAGTTGTCAAACACCATTCCGTAAAGTATTTCTGCCTTCTTTCTTCAGTTTCGAAATGCATTCGTACAATCTTGATCATTGAATCAAAATCCTGATATCGTCCAGAGATTTTATCATAATAGAATTCAAGAGCTTTATCTTGCAACATTGTAGAAAATACAAAATGGTATTCCTCTCGTACAATTCCAACCTTCCTACAACAATCATAAAACACTTGTAATTTGATATTCAGAAAATCGTATTCTTCACTACTGTATTTCTGATTGCTGAATCCGTAAATCTTCATTAAATCTACAAGAAGTTTCGATGTATTTGTACGAGGCAGTTGTTCTTGTAGATTCGCTGCAGATGGTTCAATGTTTGGTAGATATAAAACATTGAATCAAGGAAATGATTATAGTTCTTCTGAAACTCTGATTGAAGGTCGTACGTTTGGAAGCACAATTCTGTATTGTGTTTCGATCGATAGTAATACGATTTCTGGTTTGATTATATTCGTATGGTGTATTATAGTTCCAGTTAATATATTAAATTCGATAGGGAAATCCGTCACGATTTGAGTATGTTCTTCGAGGATATCGTCCGATAATTCTTTGAATTCCTGTAGAGCTTCTGCGAATCGTTTGGCATATCCAATTCCTATCACCGATTTCACTTACACATAATATCGTACCAAATATATACAAAGAAATTTCAAACAAACACGGTTTCCTAACTTGAATATATCTTTTGTCCAATCTTCGAAGAATTCAGCGAATTCACATCATAAGCGTTCTCGTATGTAACATCTATCTTGACAACCGACTATCCATATTATAATATATACATTAATTCTTCCTTTTCGAAACTGTGTAATATCATTTAGATAAAGATCTAATCTCCATCCTTCGATCTCATACGTAATATTATCAGGGATTGAAAACATATTGAAAGAATAGAATTTTCAATAAAAGAATGATAAATTTTCAATATAAATAATAAATCACAATAATTTTTCGATGAATCTTCAAATAAAAGAATAAATTAAATGAAATAGAAATAAAAATAGATGAATAAGATTATACGGAGTGTTACTAAATGTACGAAATGCATAATAAACACAAGTACACTGTTCCTTTGAAAATCGCTATAGATTGTAATCAACTGTAGTATCTTCGAAGACTTTCGTACCTTTTGATCACAAATTGTATTCAATTAGCAATCATTAGCATATAAAAAAACAAATAGTACAATTTGACCACGGATTAGGAGATCAACTATACGAAATCTCAGTACGGGTGAAATCTGAAATCTCCTTTCGTCTTTCTTCGTATACCTCTTCTATTCGTTCCTTGCTGCTCTATAATTAACAAATAATCCGGTCAACCATTGATCAGTATTAGAAAGATAAAGGATAACAACGGTATTCAAATTAGATAAATAATATTGTATTATATAATGAGTTGTTTTTCTTCTAAAATTCTCTCCGTACAGAAAGGTTATATATCAAGGTAGGGTAACAACACATGACCATATTCCGACAAATACTTTTTCGAGAAATACATAATAGATTTTAGGATTCCTATATCGTTGTATTAAAATAGTACTCCAGCAAATACGAAATCGAATATATCGATTTCTATAATTATATCTTTTTCTCAATCGAAAACAGCTAGAATTGGTATTTCAATAAATACTATCTTCAAAACGGAAAAAGCTTTTACACAAATAGAACTCCAAACAAATAGGATATTCTTTCGGATCAGATTAATCAACAAATGTATAATAAACGAGAAACCACAAATAAATCGTTGATAGAAATTGTCAAATTTGATAAATGCTTATATATCTATCAAATAAGCCAGAATCTTCTATTCGACGATCGTTTTGATCTTTGCAGGATCTATTCGGATACCTTCCCGGTCTACAATAAAACCCAGGAATTTGGTTTCAGATTTCAAGAAATCGCACTTCTTCAGATTCATATACAGATCAGTTTTCCTTAGGGTTTCTGGGACCTTTTGAATATAAACGATATACTCAAAACGGATTCTACTATAGATCAGAATATCATCTAGATAAACAGTATAGAATATATCTAGATATTTTTGTAGAGTATCGTTGATAAAACACTGAAACATAGCAGATATATTAATCAATCCAAAGAGTATAACCAGGATCTCAAATAGATCGAAACGGATACGGAAAACAATTAAATATTCTTGCCCTTCCTTAATCCTTATATTATTGAATACAGAAATGATATCGATCTTTGTAAAGAATTTCATTCTCTTCAAATTGTTCAAGGATTCTTTAATAAACAATAACGAGTAGCAATCTTTCGCTGATAAATTATTCAGAATTCAGTAATCGATATAGAATTGTAACCCTTTATCGAGTTTCTTGATAAACAGAATAGATGAAACCAAAACAGACAAATTCGAATGGATGAATCCTTTTTGAAGGTTCTCGGATAGCCAATCTTTCAGAACAATAAACTCGTTTCGGGATATAAAATAGAAAACTCCAAATAGTAATTTAGCTTTTTCCTTCAAATAGATATCGTAATCATATAATCGATACGGGAGCAGTTTGTCGGCGTTACACAAGGAGAATACGTTGATCCAGGATCGGAATTCTTCAGACAAATCAAATAGAACAGAATCTTTTCTTTAAGATAGGATATTGTCAATCAGATTTATAATAACCTGGAATATCTTATAATTATAGCAAACGTATATTATACAGACTTTCATTGATACAGATACAATATCCTTATTTTGAAAGGCATCCGGACGAAAAGGCAGATATATCGGGCGGGCTTTCTCCGGAATGTTCTGCAACATTTTCACACGGGATGATTGCAACAGTATATTACAGAATTTTCGACAAAACTTGTTATCGAATCGGAATATATTAAATACGAATTCGATATAAAGATTGTACTTTTTTAGCTATACTAATCCCAGGACAATCGGATAATGGGTTAACTCAATGATATAGATTTTTGATCTCTTTTCGTAATAATCGTTGATTTGCAGATCGGCTAGAATATAACGATCCACTTGGTTTTCAGACAGTATTTTCCTATCGAACTTAATGATTTCGAATAGAATAGATAATTTGTATATTAAGAGCTTAATAGCTTCAATTCAATTTCGATTTACGAAAGTATATCCTTTGTATTCATTATCTACTATAACGTAAATAGGACAGAATCGATCAGGCATCGGTAGAACAGTAATAGACAATATCATCAGGTTTGTTTGATTACTTGTCTCTTTAACGAAAGATAAGCCTCGAATTGCAATAACAAATAAGTGTAATATGTATAGGGCTTTCGTTTAACAACGATTTATATTAGATAGGCTTTATTTCCTGAACTTAAAAAATCGGAAAAGGATAGATTGTATAGTAATATAATATATAATTGAATCTGAACGGAAGATAGAATAAGAGACAGCAGGGCAAGATTGGTAAAGCTAGCTCTAGCTTGTACAAGACGATTATCTAAGAACAAACAGTCTTTTATACAATGATCAGCAAACCTATAATGGAAATATTCCTTTCGTTTGTATTTATTAATATATCTTTGGGAACTGAGATCTATTGGATCTTCAATAAGTATAATCGTAACGGGAGTAGCAAATCGGACAATAGGATTCGGGAATGAAGCAAAGGTACAGTTAACAAGATTCAGGTTTTAAGTAGTAGTACAGAGTAGCAGAACGATTGGGTTACGATTGGAACCGATCGGTTCTATCAAGTATAGACAGCGATTCTTCAATATCTGTACAAAAGCGGCGAATGTATCGGTACTATCTGTAGAGGGCTCGACAGTAACAATCTAGTTCTTTAGTTCATTCGATAGAGTTTATTCTAATAGGATAACTAGAGTACTGTTATCGTCGATCATCTCAGTTTCCAATGCTAGTCTTTGAAATTCAATATAGAAGATATGGAACGATTGATTCCTCTGTTTCAAATTGATTAGGAGTTTCCGGGTTTTAGCTTGTTTGTTTTGGTTTTTATAAGCTCTTTCCAGTATTTACAATAGATCCTTATAATCAGCAAGTTTAACAAATTGTCCTTTGATATTATACAATCGAATTTGTACAATAGCAAATCCAATTAATCTTCCAGTTATATAAGTCAAACGGGAATGCAGGGAAATGAAGCAATCGGAATTGGTATACATTTTATTCTGTATTTAATCGACAAATCGATTAAGATCGATTTTCGTTTTATCAAACAATGCAGGATCAAATACCTTCTTATTCAATTGAGGTTTCGATAGAATAAAAGCAGCAATTGGAATTGTAATAGAAATCAAAGGCAAGGGATTGATCGAATCAATAAAGATTGAAACAGGTAGAGCAATAGGGATAGGATAAAATTGAATCAAATGGATAATCAATCTATCGTTTTCCTTTCTTCATTATATAAATACAGTTTTCTCGATTTGCAAATCGAAAGTAAGCTTTTGAACTACAGATTACAAATCGATCATTTTTGTTTCTATTCTTATACTGAATTCGTAAAGGAAAATGAAGTAACAATACTAGATCGCGGTATTACTAATTACAATAGTAACGAATTCTTTAGGGAAGCCGGGTTGACTAAGCGGATACAGATAGAACAATATCGTAGAAGTATCGGTACAGATAGAAGGGAGCTATATAGTATCACAGAGGCAGCAGACAGAATAACAGAAATCACTTTTATTGATAAGATGTAGTTCGAAAAGTTATATTTCTATAAAAGGAATATTTTCTTTAAATATATTTGTATATGCTAGGGCTCCGAGCCCTAGCGCTCTTATAGGATACGATCACCGAACGTGTTCCGCTCGATACTGGATCGGACAGATGGAGCCTACTAAAGGGGCCGGTCCAATGGCCCGGCCCTGACCCCGTAACAAAACGCTAATATATCTAGATCCAAATCGACCAAAAAAGCAAAGTTTTGGTGATCTTCAGAATTGAAAGTCCTTCGTAAACAGCTTTTATCAATATATTAAAATACTAAACGATATTCTGAAAACGATATATTTAAGAAAATCTATCAATCAGTAAAGAATTATTATTTTCAAGTTATTAAAACAGCAAAAAAAAATCATTAAAACTATCACGGTGAGGGAAAAGGTATGTGTAGGTTTGATCTATTGTTGTACTACGAGGAGGAGAAGAAGGTCAAGGAGGTGATCTGACTATATAGAAGTGAGTGTATATATGTGTGCCTAAAATATATATGATTATGTACAGGTGAAGAGAAATGAATCTGTAATAGTATCTCCTTCTCAAGAAACCTATTTGATCCCAAATGGGCATTAAAAAATAAAGAAAAATAAAGAAAAAATATAGATCTCTTTTCTCAATTAAATCTCGGAACAAAAAATATATGATATTCTTTAATAATGTTATATCCCTTATTGTTATAATATATAATATACCTTTAAACGAAGTAAATAATCTTGGTGTGAATGGATCTTTGTAGAATAAATGTAATAATCGTACTGTATGACTCCGATTGCAAATTCTGTAGTTTTGATTGCAATATAATAGCGTCGGGGTACTTTAGGATCCAAGTTGGCGGTTCTGGCTTTTCTAAATGAAGGCGATGATATTCGATAAGAACCTTTTTGTTATCTTTTAAGTTATTAGCTAGTTGTCAAGTTGGTGTGTAATGTTTCTATTTGATTAAATAATGATGGTTATTCTTATTGTGATTATTTAGAACTCCTTCAAATATTTATTTCTGAATAGGCTTATTTTTATTGTTGTCCTGTTCCAAAATTCTGTTCTGTATAGTCAGGAATTCTGATTCGTTAATCGTTATTTGAGCCAGGAAGTAAGGATTAATATAAGCTGAAAGTAAAAAAGAATAATGAAAAACAGAGAAGATTTTAATGTTCTTAAGCAATTGAACAAAACAAGCACAAAAATAAACTTTGATAATCTTGTAAAGACCAATCCATTTATCATCTAGCTTTTTTGCTTTGTACAAAGTCTTTATATTCTTGGTATTGATAAAGACTTTCTGGTCAGTTATGTAGCAAAGTGAATCAGAACGATGGCAATTAGTATAATTCTCATAAATAGTAATTGCATATTGTATAAGAGTACAAAGTTGCTTTAAGATATATTTTATACGATCTACGGTCTTATTACTTTTAAAGAATTCCCGTTTTTATGCTAGAGTTATATCCGGTGGACAAGGTTTACTAGGCTCAATATTTAGATATGGATTAAAGCCGTAATTGGCAAAGAAAGGCGAATAACCAGTTGTTTTAGAGACCAAATTATTGAATGCAAATTCGGTTAAGGGTAATCAATCCAACCAATCGTTTTGATGATAGTTAACAAAAGTTTGTAAATATTGCTTCAGAATCGAGTTAATATATTCAGTCTGATTATCTGTTTGAGAATAAAAAGCTGAAGAATATTTTAAGGTAACTCCCAACCGCTCCGAGAGTTGTGACTAGAATCCTGATACGAACTACATTCCTCGATCGGAAATGATATTATTCGGAAGTCCATGAAGTGTATAAACACAATTGATAAAAGCATCAATTAACTCCTTTGTTGTTAATATATATATATTGATGAAATGTTTTATTTTGATTAACTTACAGATTACTATCAAGATATGTTTATAAATAGAATTATAATAAGTACAATCTGGAAGCAGTATAATATAGTCGATTGAGATATCAGACTACATATGAAAAGGGATAGACAGCGGTTTCAAAAATCCAGGAGGCGCCGATTTGGACGATTTGATACGAGTACAAAGTTCGCAGGCCTTCATATAGAATGCGATCTTCAAATGTATATTAGACTATTAATATATACGAGAGACAAGATCGATCGTTTTAATTTAACTAGAATAACCGGCAGGATCAGAAGAATAAGTTCGATAGATAATTTGGAGTTTGAATTTATCGTTTGGTGGAATTCAAATCTTATCCCGGTAGTAAATTCTATTATTTTGGATCGAACAATTTTGTATAACAATTCGAAGGGTTTTACAATACTCTTTTGATCATTTAGTTATCGATGGATCGTTAAGAGTAAAGATAAGTTGATTTACGATATCGGATCTAGTATACGTTGTATCGATTAAGGTATCAATTGGTTGATCGTAGAATAGTACTATTGTTTCTATTAATACCAAATTGATATACACAATCAAATCTTTATAAAGATTGTTGTCAAAACGATTCTGAGGGAGAATAATATGTTTTCGATTCTTTAGATACTTATCATTTGGATTAGAGCGATATAGCTGATCTTTGTATTTTCTATTTAGTGTATTTGATCGAATAGCTTTGTTTCCTGATCGATAGATTATACGGAAATTATATTGAAATAGAAATTCAGATCATCGCATTTACTATTGATTGAGAGTTTTTATAATCATAAAATATTCGAGATTCTTGTAATCAGTAAGAATCTCGAATTTCTTTTGTGAGTCTTGAAGCTTTGGACGTTATTTTTTCATTGTTTTGATAATAGCGAATAGTTCTTTGTTATAGATCTCATAATTGCATTCCGCTATTGTATATTTAGATAAAAAATAAACGACTAAATGCAAAACGTTATTATTATTATATTGCAAGAGAACTCCTCCTGAAGCCTAATCGAAAGCATCGGTTTTCAAAACAGTTTTCCGTTTGTAATCAAAGTATACCAAAATCGATACCATTGTGAAAGCTCTTTTTAAAGCGTCAAAAGCCTTTATATAATTTGCAGTTCAATTCTATATAATATTCTTCTGCAAGAGGTCGTTGAGAGAACGACAAATCTTTGAAAAATCTTTTATAAAACATCGATAGAAATTGGCAAAACCGAAAAATCATTGTAAATCCTTTATATATAAAAGCAATTCCCAAAATATAATAGCTATAATCTTTTCTTGATCTATTTCGATACCTTCGATTGTAATGATAAGATCCAAATACTTTGTTTTCGTAATTTCGAATTCGTATTTGTTAATATCAATCTGTAATCCAGTATCTATTAACTTTTGAACTATTTAGCAAATATACTCTTTATGCTTTAAAGGATTATCGGAATAAATTAAAATATCATCGAAATATGTAATGCAATACTTATCCAACTCGTCGAAAAACGTATAATTGATATAATATTGAAACGATACAAGCACATTGCAAAGATTGAAAAGTATAATTAGAGATTCAAAAAAACCAAAACGAATAATGAATACAATTTTCCATTCATTCTTTTCAGCGATTCGTAATTTGTTGAACGTTGCAATGATATCAAGTTTGGTATAAATTTTTGCATTGTAAAGAGTATCCAGTGTTTCGCAAACGATGGGTAATGGATAACGATTCTTTATAATAACATTATTTAATCCTCGATAATCTTGACAAATGCGGACCCCCCCTCCCGGTTTGGTAACCAATAGCAAAGAAGAAGCACACCGCAATCTCGATTTCCGAATGAACCCCTTGAAGAGATTATCATTAAGCTATTTGTGTATCACTACCAATTCCATTGACAATAAAGGGCGGTTTTTGAAATAAAGTAGCTCTTTACCGGGCATCAACTCAATTTTGTGATCCTAGATTCGACGAGGCGGCAACTTATTTGTATAACATAGGAGGAAAGCAGGAAGTTTGTCTTATAATTATATAGAAAGCCTTTATTATATTTGATCATCACTAAGGGGAGGTTTGCCGGTTAAAAATTTGTCGATATCAGTTTCAGAGACCTTTCGCAAATAGAGCGGCTTGTAACAATCGTATATAAAATCATAAAGTTGCAATAGGGTTCTAGAGAGCATTTCTATTATATTGCTTTGCTCTTATAAAATCGATCGAAAATTCCCTTTTGTGAATGTCGAGGACAATATAATCTATCACAGATGATCTTGCTCAACAGTTTTCTGTACAGCATTCAATTCATTCTATATCAATCAGATAGCCCGAATATTATCTTATTGACAAAACGAAACAAAGTTAGAAACTTACAATTAACGAATATCATCTATATTTGGATTTGTATCTTTGTAAATAAACATAAGAAGTTTCTTAACAGAAAACAAGGGCAAACGGTTTTTTGGATTATGAATAAACCGATATCGATTTGCAATCTTTAAAATCGATTTTGGATATAGATAATTGAGAATCATCTATATTTGATTATTTGGTTCTCTATAGCGCTTTGTTCGATAATGATTTATACCAAATGTCAGACTCTGTTGAAATTCGAAATCAATAGAAGAATTGTTAGATTGTGATATATAATCTTCATCTAGTATCTCTTCAATAGAAGGTTTTTTATAAAAAATTCTTTTAAAAGTAGAAAGTGTTTGAATAGATGAACAATCGATATCGTCCTTTGAACAATCCTCGATATATAGAAAACAGTATTTATAAACTATATATTTAACTTTTATATCAGAATCGATAAGGAATTTATTTAAAGGTTCGATAACATCAACGATCTGTTGTAGAGTAACTTTTGCTAGATCCTTTTATTCCTTAATCGGAAATGAGATCGTTGATATAATAATTGATTCTGAATCATAATATATTAAGCAATTGGAAGTATAGTAGTTTAAAAAGAATATTAAATTCATCTCTGTTCAGTTGATAATAGAATTGTGGCATTGTAATTATAGTAAACCAAAGATTAATAATGTTTTTGATGAAAGCTAAGTAATATAAAAGGATTAATATTTATAGTGATCTTTTATAGCGATTTCCATTACAAAATATTCTATAATTCTATCAACGACTTTTCCATCGGTAAATCAGAGTTTGCAAAAGTGAGGTAAGAGTTGTATTTCAATATTGTGTTTGGAAGCAAAAGAACGATCAGCAAAAGCTTTTTTAAAGTATTTACTATCAATGAGATTTGTAATAGTAAAGGGATTTTCATACACAAAGAATATAATGGTTTTAACAAGTAGAGATTTGCTATTTATAAAATTGAACTACAATAACTTATTTCTATTCATTCTTCGATTTACCTTCTTACTCTTAGTATTCCTTCACAAGCGATTTTTCGTAGAGGTTAATCTTTTCCCTGTTCGGGATTTTCCTTGATTGAATTGGGTATAGAGATAACCTCTTTTGGCTCGATATAGCCTTACCATTATGTCTGATTCAAGTGTTGTTAGCTTTGTACTCAATTATCAGTATATCCTCCTCGAAATCTATTGCGATTATTATTAAACCTATTGGTGCTTCGAAAAGCCGGAACAACAATATATTGATCGGGGGCCGGATTAATTGAAGCAACAATATTACAATTGGAAAAGATATTAACGGAAGCTTATTTGCCAAAAAGAAGATTACTATTAATATCATAAATAGTATAACAATCAATCTAAAGGTAACCAATCCTACCACAACAATTGCAAAAAACTACAGGATTAAACTTCTTTTTCTTATTTTGTAAACCCTTTTTCTATTATCCCTTTTATTTCATTATATCAAGATCTATAGGGTTATCGTCAACAACAAATACTTTACTAGAATTTTTGTTATAATACTCAGCATCACAAAGATTCTGATTCCAAATAGAGAATTTCTTTTGCCAACCATCAATATCGTCGATTATATAAAGGTTCGAATCACCAATAACCAAAGTTCGAAGAGGGGCCGTAACCTTTTGCTTCATTATGTCACGGGGTCCCCGTATATGGTATACGGAGACCGCTCGGGTTCCGACCCGTAGGAGTCGGACCTCGGATAAGTGTAGGCTAGCCCCGGTCGGGGCTAGCGCTACACATAAATGTGTTTAAGGAACCGTTCCTTCTATAGAAACGTAGCTCTTCGAGCTACGTCTTATCAATAAAAGTGATTTCTGTTATCCTGTCTGCTGCCTCCGTGATACATTACATTAACAATCTCGCGATCAGACTTGTAACAAAAGTTAACAAAATAAAACAATATAAAAAAGAAAACCAAAAAGGATTCTTTTGGATCTATAAAAAACTTATCGAATTTGAACGAGGCTTTCCTTTCGATATTCACAAAGATATATAATTTGTCCAATTTGATCAAAAACGAAACAACAGAATCGAAGCAAGTAGAATCGTTAACGAATCTAATGATATCTGTAATACACTCTTATTGCACTTGATTATCGAAAAGATTAATAGCATGATTAATCTTCTTTTGTTCGGAAACAAAAAGTTGTAAATCGATTATCTAATAGAATTGTAAATTCAACTTTCAGGACTGATAGTCCTTTTATCAGGCAAGAATATTAGATCTTTTGCTTTTAAAAACGGGCAGGTCCTTCTGAGTTTGATGGGAAGTGATCGGTTTTTGATTAATGGCAGTACCACCGGCATCCAGCTGAGCTTGTTTGCTGGCTAGAGTGCAAAGAAGCTTAACATTTTCCGCTTTGAATTCCTCGATCTTATTTGTTTAAATAACAATATAGATAGCTTGAATAATAAAGCGATCTTCGATGACAAAGAAAACATGATTCAGGTAAACAGTTTGTTCGTTAGGACCGGCAACAAGGTTTGGCATTATTGGAATATCCAATTCTACTAGGATTTATATAATAATAGACTATTGACCGAAGATTTGTTGGATTTCGGTACGAATTCCTTCGATAGAAATAGGAGTCGTATTATTAGCGGATATAGAATCGAAAGCCATTATAAAAAGAATTACAATTGCACAAAGTAATCGATAGGGAATTTGCGATTATACAAAAGTAATCAAAAACAGACACAAAAGTCTACAAATAAATACGATCGTACAAAAGCAATTAGGGATCAAAAGTTATATAAAAGCAAATAAGAAATACAACCACACAAAAGCAGGCGAATTACAACAGCGCAAAAGCAATCGAAAACAAATACAGAAGCTTACAGATGATTTGGCAAAACTAGATCACTTCGTAAAATGACGGAACCTTTAAAAGAATAATACAAATTATCACGATGAAGGAAAAGATATATATAGATTTGATCTATTGTTATACTACAAGGAGGAGAAGAAGATCAAGGAGGTGATCTGACTATATAGAAATGAGTGTATACATGTGTGCCTAAGGTATACATGATCACGTGCAGGTGAAGGGAGATGAACCCATAACAGAAACGAATTCCTTGAAAAAAAGGATACTCAAACGATCTTCAAAACAATATTATATACAAAAGATCTTCGAACCAAAAGAATCCCGAATATTCAATCTAGCCTCTCTCAACTTGAAAGCTCATTCGAAGGAAAATGTTCAATTTTCAAATCTACCCTTTTCTCTTCCCCTCTATATACAATTACACCTAAATAAAAAGGATATAAACAATCGAAAAAATAAGAATAATCTAATCTCACTGAAAATGAACTTCTCAATACTTGCTCGGCTAAAATCAAAGGAAAGACCCTTAGCCCAAACGGAATTACTCAGAAGATCATTATTCGAACTTACAAAACAATCCCAAAAGCTTTCTTTACTCTTTTCAACAATTTGATTAATCTCGATTATCATTCTTCTTGCTGGAAACAAACTACTGAAGCTATACTCAAAAAACCTTCGAAACCAGATTATTCTATTCCAAAAGTATATAGAGTTATCGCTCTTTTGAATTGTTTAGACAAAATAAATGAAAAAATACTAGCTCAAAGGCTTAACTACTTTGCTAAAACAACAAAACTACTTTATCATTCCCAAATAAGTAAAAGATAAAAGAAATCAACCATCGATACAGCAATCCTGTTTACCACCGAAATCGAAAGGAATTCAAGAAACAAAAAGAAAACCTCAACTCTTTTCCTAGATATCAAAGAGGCCTTCGATTATATATTCAAGAATCGACTCTTAGATATCTACAAGAACCTCAATCTTCCAATTAGTCTTATTGTATAGATCTCGTCATTTTTGAAAGAAAGATTATTCAAACTTTCGTTCGATAATCAAATTGAAGCTTTTAAATCAATCAATACCAGAATCCTTCAAGGAAGTCCAATTTCATTAATCCTTTTTCTAATCTATATTCGAGATCTCTTTCAATCGAATTCGATTGAATATCTTTCATATATTGATAATATAGCTATGATTATTCATTCTTCAAGCTAGAAAAAGAATATCCTTTTCTTCGAAAGAGTAATCAAACAAATTTATATTTTCGGTGAGAAAAACGTTATCCAATTCGATTTAGCAAAGACGGAATTAATGTATTTCTCTACATCCAAATACACTAAAGATACTTCAATCAAACTCCCAAATTCTGAGATTGTACAACCTTCATCATTGGTCAGATGATTAGGAATATAGTTCGATCCCGATTTCAACTTCAAACAGTATATTGCTATTCGAGCAACTCAAGCTAAGGCTTTATTCTATCGAATAACCAGATTAGCTAATATTGAGAAAGGGCTAAGCCCTAAAGTACTAAGACAGCTCTATATAGTATATATTATTAGTATAACTGATTACGGATCAATCATCTAATGGAAAGATCAAGCTTTGTTCAAAAAGACTTTTCAATTACTTCAGAATTTTGCTCTATATAAGATTCTAAGAGTCTTCAAAACCTCATCAATAAAGCCAATAGAAATGGAAGTCGCTTTATGCTTTTCGGAGATTAGATTAAACGCTGGAATCAAACAATATACTTTCAGATTGTTGAAAATCTCGTTTTCCCATTTTATCAATACAATTATAGATAAGCTAGCTATTGAAAGGGAAATTCTAAATATAATAACAACCCTTCAAAAAAAACTATCGAAATTTATTCAGTTTGAAAAGATTATGAAATTAATCAAAGAAGATTTCGATCTTTTAATCCTAAAAAAGATCGATCATTTTCATTTCCTTTCTTGGAAAAGGAATACTTCATACAAAATCAATATCAGTAAACTAACAAAAAAGGATACTGCAATTATCTATAATTTTGTATTCAAATACAGATATAAAAATACTATTATAATATATATTGATATTTCATTTACTTTGAACGGAATCGGAATTGGTATCGGGATTGCAGTTATTCTGTCGAATAATCAGGTTTCATATTAGGAAACCATCAATATTGAAGTAAATCAGCTTGTTTACAATAATGAACTTCTTGGAGTTATTAGAGCAATCGAATATACTAGCTCCATTACTCAATTAGACGAGAAATTCAAAATCTACTCAGATAATCAAGCCGGATTATACCGATTGAAAATACCCTCTGATACTTCTAGCCAGATATGCCAAATTAGAGCAATCAAAGCTACAAAAACTCTCCTTAAAAAAGGAACTGAAATCTCCCTTAATTAGATTCCAGAGTATACCTTCATTGAAGGAAACGAATTGGCCGATGCTTTGGCAAAAGAAACTACAAATCAAAGATCATCATCAAACGAAACCAGCTTTGCCTTTTTAGAAATGGATATCAAAAGAACAAAATCCGAAGAATGGAATACTCTTCTTTATTCATCTAATTCGGTTTATTCGAAAATATACCCTTAGAAGACTAATTCAAAAATCGGAATTCCAGAAAACACCAAAAGAAACTCTATTAGTACTTTGTTTCAGCTTAAAATCGATCATAGATATTTCAAATCTTATCTACAACGATTCGGAATCTCAACAAATGATAATTGTAGATATGAAAAAAAAGAATCTCCTAATCATCTCCTGCTCAATTGTCCATTATACAAATCAACAAGAAGAATATTCAAAAAAAACAATTCTACCTCCCGACTCATTATGAAATACCTATTTCACACCAAAGCAGAAATCATTAAGACCCTTGAATTTATCGAGGAAACAAAAATAGCCACCAGATTATAGCATCTAATTAGGATGCAAGAGGATGTAGAACAAGAAGGCGAAGATGAAGAGGGTGAACTGAGAGAAAATGGTTAATTGGGTCAATTTGGTCAATTTGGTCAATTTACCCCTCTATGTGGGGTAAATCGTTCCAATTTCGAATTATATCACATTTCATTTGTTATTTTTCTTATTATATACAAAAGTATTTGTAAAGTGGACTTTGTTCCCCAAGATTAGTTTTCACTTCCCCCATTCAAAAATTAGTAGATTGAGACCACTTCAATCTTCTCAAATTGTATTAGCTACAATCGAATATAACCAGCAATTCTCCATTTGTTACTTGTTAGAAGCCTATAAAGCTTTTAGCCGTCTTAGATAGTCTTAAACTCAGTGTAGACGTTAATTTAATCAATCAATCAATCAATCAACCCCTCATTTCACATTAGTTATCAGGCCCTTCTAGATCCTGTCGATCCTTACGATCGTCAACCCTCTCCTGATATCATACAGATCGAAGCCTAGCCTAGTTGATGCTTCTCGTCGGCTAGATAGCTTCTATTAAGTCTATATATACCACCCACGATCCTTAAGATCGAGGGCAGGTCATTCAATACAGTTCTCATTCAATATACACTTAACTTTATCACTTCAAATTATTTTCTCTTCGATCTCTTCAATATGTTCTGTGATTGTATTACCCCGTGATAGTTATAAGCTCAGTAGCTCTTAATCTGTCCAAACTTCTATTATACAATCACTCAGTTCTTAAGAGATCGCTTTTCTTCACTTCATTTCTATCTTCATTATAAGTCCAATTATCTTATATCTCTTTCCGTTACCTTCCAAATATAACGAAAGATCAATCTGATTCTCTTCTTCTTATTACTCGTATTTAATGGTCAGAATAGTATCTTCGTTTGCAAAATAAGTGTTTAGTTATCGGAATCTGGGAACTAGTCGACTCAGATAACGATCTTTTTGTACCTACTTCGAACGGAACCACTTCTAGCTCCGATTTGGCAAATAAACCAACTACCTCTCAGATCGATTGGTTATCCGTTAGACCATCAATTCTACCCTTTGCTGCTGATCTTCAGGCTAAATACGATCAACCTAATCAAGATCAATATCAACAAGAACTCTCAGAATACCTCGCAGCAATCCAAGCCCGGCAAGATGCAAGTGGAGACACTAATATGGGGAATTCCGGCGGAAATACGTCGGGACCCACACTAGTTCGACCCACTGCTCCCTTCCCTGCAACATTCCAAGATATCGCAGCTGAACTTAGCGCTCTTCAACAACACAACAAATTTCGAAGAATAAAATTTCTTCGAAATACGACCAGTTCTTCTCTTTATTTAATAAAGAAATATTCCCAAAATCTATTCCAATTGTTCCCAAGTGAATTGACCCAGTAGTTGTTGTGATACTGTCGCCGCTGCTCAAAACACGAAACTTACACGAAAAATCATGTAAAAACCGAAAATTCTTCATTCCTTCATTTTCTCATTATGAACGAAGAGACCATTATGATCGATACTATCCCATCCAGCTTTCCAAGAATCATCTTAGGGACTCCAACTCAAGAGGAGGTTGCACCATTCCTTTATAAGGAGAACCTCAACAATCCTTCATTTATTCTTTCTAACCCAACCCCTTTCCAATCCTTCAACTCCCAAACTCAACACAACATTCTTAGCTCTGATGATCCTTTCAAATCATCTACTAATCTTCCATCACTCCAAATCAATAACAAACGAAAACAGCAATTTAATCAATCAGAATCAAACTCCACAAAACCAAAAGAAGCTATCCAAAAAGCTAGAGATTTTCTTGATTGATTGATTGATTGATTAAATTAACGTCTACATTGAGTCTAAGACTATCTAAGACGGCTAGGAGCTTTATAGACTTCTAATAAATAACAAATGAAGAATTGCTGGTCATATTTGATTGTAGCTAATACAATTTGGGAAGATTGAAATGGCCTCAATCTACTAATTTTTGAATAAAAAAAGTGAAAATTAATTTTAGGGAACAAAGCCTATTTTACAAATACTTTTGTATATAATAAGAAAAATAACAAATGAAATATAATATAATTCGAAATTAGAACGATTTATCTTATATAGAAAAGTAAATTGACCAAATCGATTCAATTAACTATTTTCTCTTAGTTCATTCTCTTTATTTTCGTTTTTTTATTTTACATTCTTTTGTATTCTAGTTAGATGCTATAATCTGGTAACTATTTTTGTTTCTTTGATAAATTTAAAGATCTTAATGATTCTTGTTTTGGTGTAAAGTAGATATTTCATAGTGAGTTGGGAAATAGGGTTGTTTTTTTTGAATATTCTTTTTGTTGATTTGTATAATGGGTAATTGAATAGAAAATGATTAGGAGATTTTTTCTTTTTATATTTATAATTATCATTTGCTGAGATTCCGAATTGTTGTAGGTAAGATTTGAAATATTCATGATCGATTTTAAATTGAAATAAAGTATTAATAGAGTTTTTCTTAATGTTTTCTAAAATTCCGATCTTTGAGTTAATCTTCCAGGGGTATATTTTCGAATAAGCCGAATTAGATGAATAGAGAAGAGTATTTTATTTTTTGGATTTCGTTCTTTTGATATCCATTTCTAAGGAAGCAAAGTTGATTTCGTTTGATGATGATTTTTGTTTTGTAGCTTCTTTTGTCAAAGTATCAACCAATTCGTTTTCTTTAATGAAGGTATACTTTAGAATCCAATTAAAAGAGATTTCAGTTTCTTTTCTAAGAAAAGTTTCTATGGCCTTGATTGCTCTAATTTGGTATATCTGGTTAGAAGTATCAGAGGGTATTTTCAATTGGTATAATCCGGTTTGATTATTTGAGTAGATTTTGAATTTTTCGTTTGGTTGAGCAATGGAATTAGTATATTCGATTGTTCTAGTGATTTTAAGAAGTTTATTATTGTAGATAAGTTGATTCATTTCAATATTGATGGTTTTTTGGTATGAAATTTGATTATTCGATAGAATAATTGCAATCCTGATATCAATTTCGATTCCGTTCAAAGTGGATGAAGTATTAGTATATATTGTAATAGTGTTCTTATATCTGTATTTGAATATAAGATTATAGACAATTGCAATATCTTCTTTTGCTAATTTGCTGATATTGATTTTGTATGGAGTATTTCTTTTCCAAGGAGGGAAGTGAAAATGATCGATCTTTTTTAGGGTTAAAGGATCGAAATCTTCTTTGATTGATTTCATAATCTTTTCAAACTAAGTAAATTTCGATAGTTTTTTTTGAAGGGTTGCTATTGTATTTAGAGCTTCCTTTTTGGTGGTTAGCTTGTCTATAATTGTATTGACGGGATGGGAAGACGAGATTTTCAACAATCTGAAAGTATATTGTCTGATTCCAGTGTTTAATTTGATTTTCGGAGGGTATAAAGCAGCTTCCACTTCTATTGGCTTTATTGGTGAGGTTTTGAAGACTCCTAGAATCTTATGTAGAGCAAGATTCTGGAGTAATTGAAGAGTCTTTTTGAACGAGGCTTGATCTTTCCACAAGGAGAGATCTTCTTATTCTAGCTGCCCCTTTGGAAAAGGAAACCAAAAAACAATCGAAAATCCTAAATCTAATCGAAATATTCTATGAATACCTCGAAAAAGGAAAATTGACAAAAGCTTCGAATATTATCACATCACAAATCTCTCATCTCGAAAAAGCTACCAAAAGGATTGAAAATCAAGCCAATCATCTTTCCAACCTTCCCAATCAATCAATTACTCCTTCAACAAACGTTTCACCAATTAACAAAGCAAGCTATACTACTATTACCAAATCAATAAGGGAATGAAAAGTAGTTTCCAAAGAGAACTTTATAAAACAAAAGCTTATAAAGCAAAAGAATGATATTCTTAGTAAACGATTAATCCTTATCAATCTACTTCTTCATCAATTCAATTCTTTTATACCATTATATATAAAAAACAAGATCAACGAAGCCTTCAAAAAGACTAGCATCAACAAACTAGTTATCTCGGCTATTACTATAACTAGAAACAACAATATCATCCTAACTATTAATAGCCTCTTCAATATAAGAGTTCTGGACATCACTCACCGCACACCATCCATTTTTCGTATATACTTTTAATAATTTAATAATAAATCAACCCTACAATATTTTTGATTGAAATTTTGAAGATATATTAATGAATAGTGGCCAATCCCTTTACTTTAATTACATCTTCCAATTTATATACCAATCTCTCAGTATATGGCCTGAAATCTAAGGGATCTACTATCTCCTATAACCTCCTCAACTCTCGCTTTAATTCTTCAATAGAAGTAGATACAAATGATAGTTTTTTCAATTCCTCCTTCATTCAGCACCACACCTTCTCAATTGGATTGAGATCTGAAGAGGAAAAGGGCCATTGAAAGCCTCTAACTCCATACTCCAATCGAACTGTTCTAGCATATTTCAAATGGACCTTTGCACCATCCTCCATAAATATATATTCAGATTCTAGTTCATCAAATAAAAAGAAAATGATTGGAATAAAGACCTGATCCCGATATGCCATCGAAGTGATCCCCTTGTCGCCCACATTTTTCTCCAAAAAGACTAATGAAGATTTATAATTCCAACCTAAAGCACCCTATATCATCACCGACACCCTTCCTGAATAGTATACTGACTTAATACAGCTAGTACACCTCTTTTCATCAACCCTACAAGTAATCCAAATCCTACCACTCTTTCCTAGCTCAAAAGTACTCTCATCCGACCATATAACTTTCCTCCAATCACCCCCCCTTTCTCAAACGACAACGACGTCACTAGTCCCCCACCATCGATACGATAATGCAAAATCTAGCCGTTTTTTTGCTTAGGCCCTTGAGATAAATGGCCTAGAGCATACTATATATCTTTTATAGCCATACCGACGTAGCTCTCGACGAATTGTATATATCGAAGCCTTGATGCCTAGTACGTTTTTGACTTGCTCGAAAGTCATTCTCCTTTCGGACCAATTATTCACTATAACCCTTATAATTCGACGAATCTCTTTCACTGTCATCATACTAGGAAGGTAAACTTTCCCTTTCCTAATTCTCCTAGTAGAATTCGATTTAATTATTCCCCTTGCGGTGGATCGTGGTACACCCAAATTTTGAGCGATCCAGCTCCACGATCTCCCTAACTCTCGAGCCTGTATAACTCTAGAGCGACGAGTGGTCTTCCAATTTTCATGAAATTAATGATTATCATCCCCATCATTAAATTGAATATCCATTTTGAATTTGAAAAGAAAATATTGAAGATTCGAATAATGGTAGATTATTTAAAATTGGGGGTTGGAAATAAGGTGGCTGGGTTGATCTCGCTTAAATGTGCGGTGAGTGATGTCCAGAACTCTTACAATTCCTTATAGAAAAAAAAGAGATCTGGAATCGTATCCTCGAATCAGAAAGATTTCAAATCGACAAATCATAACACAAAGTAATTATATACAAAATCCCAATCAAGAAATTCTCTGATCCAAAAGGAATGGACTTGATTAAAGACGAAATTAAAACCTTCAATTCAAGACTCATTATAATGGATACCCCTTATTGACTCACTAATGCTTCTAAAAGAGTTAATCAATAAGAAGAAGCAATTGTGATTGTATTTGCTATACAAAAAGAAGTAGAATTAGCTATTCGAAAAAGACTATATATTGTTGATATTAATATCAGAATTGAAAGATTCTATCCTTCTATCCTTTTCTCTCAATACAATAAATATCAAGGATTCGACTATAATGAATCATATTGTAAAAAACCTTCAGTTTATAGACTTTGTAACAATAATCATATTACAGCTGGTTATTTTTGTCTAATTTGTCAAACTAAAAGCAAACCTTGTTAGTATTTAATAATCAAATACGTTAATTGCAAAGAAGAGTATAAAGCAAACTTTAAAGTATACAAAATATATTAAACAATTATTCGGAAATCTAATTAATATTATATAACAATATTCGCATTCTTCAAATCAATCTAAACAAAAACCCTCAAGTTATCGAAAATGCTCTTCAATTTATTTTAAAATTCGATATCGATCTTATAATCATTCAAGAACCTTGGGTCCTTTCAAATCCTAAGAAAGATTACTTCTCAACTAGATCGATTGTTCATTCTAGCTTTTCCCAACTCCTTTCAAATTATCCTTCGAACTTTCGTCCCTATATAATGATCTACATCTTGAAAAGATTCAAATCACTAATAATCCTAGCCTCCAACTCTTTCAAAGATACAGATATTCAAATTATTGATATCATTTAGGGAAATCATACGATTCAATTATTCAATATATACAACGAAGCTAATCAAACTAAAGAGAAAAATTATATCATCGAAAAATGTTTTTTCAATATTTTTTTTTTTATTATATTATTCTTATAAAGGATTTTAATTTTTATTATTCTTGATGGAATTCTTTTTCAAACAAAAGCTCGAATGCTGATCAATTAGCCGAATGGTTTGAAGATTAAAACCTTATTCTCCTCAATGAATCAGGGATTAGTACTTTCTATCGAATTAATATGACAAATCCAAGTATTTTAGATTTTATATTAGTTACTGAAACAATATTCTTCAATATTATTGATTGACAAGTTCTTCCTGATCTTGGTTCAGATCATTTAGGGATCCTGTTTAAAGTAAAAGGTATTTCATTTTATACTACGAATATTACTTTATTAGCAAAATTCAATACAAAACTAGTAGATTGGAACAAATTTGTATTAATCCTCGAAATTGAGATAGTTATATTAACAATCCTCAATTCGAGCGAATATCTCAATTTCCTTACTTTAGAATCTGATTCTTTCGATTCTCTTTTTAACAAAAACCTGTATATACAAATATTAGATAAAACTACAATGGAATTCATTCGAATTATTATTAATTTAGTAAATGTTAGTATACCTAGATCCAAATCGACCAAAAAAGCAAAGCCTTGATAATCTCCAGAATTGAAAGTCTTTCGTAAATAGTTCTTATCAGTATATAAGAATATTAAATGATACTCTGAAGACGATATATTCAAGAAAATCTATCAATCAGTAAGGAATCATTATTTTCAAGTTATTAAAACAACAAAAAAGAATCACTAAAACGAATTCCTTGAAAAAGAGGATACTCAAACGATCTTCAAAACAATATCATATACGAAAGATCTTCGAACCGAAAGGATCCCGAATATTCAATCTAGCCCTTCTCAGTTTGAAAACTCATTCGAAGGAAAATGTTTGGTTTTCAGATTTACCCTTTTCCCTTTCCCCCTATATACAATTGCACCTAAATAGAAAAAATATAAACAATCGAAAAAATGGGAATGGCTTGATCTTATTGAAAATGAATTTCTTAATACTTGTTTGGCTAAAATCAAAGGAAAGATCCTTAGCCTAGATGGAATTACTTAGAAGATCATTATTTGAATTTATAAAGCAATCTCAAAAGCTTTTTTTATTCTTTTCAGCAATTTAATTAATCTTGATTATCATCCTTTTTGCTGAAAACAAGCTATTGAAGTTATACTCAAAAAACCTTCGAAATCAGATTATTCTATTCCAAAAGTATATAGAGTTATTGCTCTTTTGAATTGTCTAGACAAGATAAGTGAAAGGATATTAGCTTAAAGGTTTAGCTACTTTGCTGAAACAACAAAACTATTTCATCATTCCCAAATGAGTGGAAGACAAAAGAAATCAGTTATCGATATAGCAATCCTGTTTATTATCGAAATCGAAAGGAATTCAAGAAACAAAAATAAAACCTCAGTTCTTTTTCTAGATATCAAAGAAGCTTTCGATTATATATCTAAGAATCGATTCTTAGATATCTGTAAGAATTTTAATCTTCCAATTAGTTTTATTGTGTGGATCTCATCATTTTTGGAAGAAAGATTACTCAAACTTTCGTTCGATGATTAGACCGAAGCTTTTAAACCAATCAACATCGGAATCCCTCAAAGAAGTCCAATCTCATTAATTCTTTTCCTAATCTATATTCGAGATCTCTTCCAATCGAATTCGGTTGAATATCTCTCGTATATTGATGATATAGTCATAATCATTCATTCTTCAAGCTAGAAAAAGAACATTTTTTTCCTTGAAAGAGTAACTAAACAAATTTATACTTTTGATGAGAAAAATGTTATCCAATTCGATTTAGCAAAGACGGAATTAATGCATTTCTTTATATTCAAATACATTAAAGATACTTCAATCAAGCTCTCAAATTCTGAGATTGTATAACCTTCATTATTAATCAGATGGTTAAGAATATAATTCGATTTTGGCTTCAATTTCAAATAGCATATTGTTATTCGAGCAACTCAAGCTAAAGCTTCATTCTATTGAATGGTCAGGTTAGTTAATACTGAAAAAGAGCTAAACCCTAAAGCATTAAAACAGCTCTATATAGTATGTATTATTAGTATAGTTGATTACAGATCAATCATCTGATGGAAATATCAAGCCTTGTTCAAAAAGATTTTTTAATTACTTCAGAATCTTGCTCTATATAAGATTCTAAGAATCTTCAAAATCTTACCAATAAAGCTAATGGAAATAGAAACCGCTTTATACTCTTCGAAGATCAGATTAAATGTTGGAATCAAACAATATACTTTCAGATTATTGAAAATCTTGTTTTCCTATTCTATCAATACAATTATAAATAAACTAGCTACCGAAAGAGAAGATTTAAATACAATAGCAATCCCTCAAAGGAAACTATCAAAACTTATTTAGTTTGAAAAAATCATGAATTTAATCGAAAAAGATTTCGATCCTTTAACCCTAGAAAAGATCGATCACTTTCATTTTCCTTCTTGAAAAAGAAATACTTTATACAAAGTTAATATCAGCAAACTAACAAAAAAGAATATTGCAATTGTTTATAACCTTATATTCAAATACAGATATAAAAACACTATTACAATATATACTGATGCTTCATTTACTTTGGACGAAATCGGAATTGATATCAGGATTACAATTATTCTATCGAATAGTTAAATTTCATATTAGAAAATTATCAATATTAAAATGAATCAGTTTGTCTATAATAATGAACTTCTTAAAGTTACTAAAGCAATCGAATATGCTAGCTTTATTGTTCAACCAGGCGAGAAATTCAAAATCTACTTAGATAATCAAGCCGGATTACACTGATTGAAAATACTCTTTAATGCTTCTGGTCAGATATACCAAATTAGAGCAATCAAGGTTATAAAAACTCTTCTTAGAAAAGAAACTGAAATCTCCCTTAATTGAATTCCAAAGCATACCTTTGTTGAAAAAAACGAATTGGTTGATACTTTGACAAAAGAAGTTACAAAATAAAAATTATTATCAAACGAAACTAGTTTTGCTTTTTTAGGAATTAATATCAAAAAAACGAAATCCGAAGAATAGAATACTCTTCTTTATTCATCTAATTCGGTTTATTCGAAAATATACCCCTAGAAAATTAGCTCAAAAATCAGAATTCCAGAAAATACCAAAAGAAACTCTATTAGTATTTTATTTCAGCTTAAAATCGATTATGGATATTTCAAATCTTACCTACAACGATTCGGAATCTCAATAAATGATAATTGTAGATATAAAAAGAGAAAATCTCTTAATTATCTTTTGTTTAGTTGCCCATTATACAAATCAACAAGAAAAATATTCAAGAAAAACAACTCTACCTTTCGATTCACTATGAAATATCTACTTTATATCAAAGCAGGAATCATTAAAACCCTTGAATTTATCGAGAAAACAAAAATAGCCATCAGATTATAATATCTAATTAGAATACAAAAGAATATAGAACAAGAAAACGAAGGTGAAAAGGATGAACTGAGAGAAAATGATTAATTGGATCAATTTGGTCAATTTGGTTAATTTGATCAATTTAATCAATTTACCCCTCTATGTGGAGTAAATCGTTCCAATTTCGAATTATATTATATTTCATTTGTTATTTTCCTTATTATATACAAAAGTATTTGTAAGGTAAACTTTGTTTCTCAAGATTAATTTTCACTTCCCCCATTCAAAAATTAGTAGATTAAAGCCATTTCAATCTTCCCAAATTATATTAGCTACAGCCGAATATGGCTAGCAATTCTCCATTTGTTACTTGTTAGAAGCCTATAAAGCTCCTAGCCGTCTTAAATAGTCTTAGACTCAGTGTAGACGTTAATTTAATCAATCAATCAATCAATCAATCTACCAACGATTTAAACAAAATTTTATATAAAGAGCATCGTTGATTCAATCGGTAGTAGCGACGGGCTCAACGCAAGCTGATGACTTGCGCTTACTAGACATTCCTCGTTGAAGAACAATAATTGCAATGCTCTATCCCCAGCACGAAAATTCTCCAATATAGCTATTAGTTTACCAGATCCAATTAGGTAGCACTATATATTAGACAGCTATATAAGATTAATACAAAAGATATCGCAACGGCTTCAAGTATAGACTCTACTATTGACTATAATGTACGGTTTCATATAATAGGGTAAGAGCAAGATTCAGCGATGTATATTCATTATCTCCTTTTGTTCTTTTTGTCGTCTAAGTTAGACCGCGCGTCTATATAGTTCAGCAGGTTTAGACGTCATGATGAACCGGCCTCTAAGCCTTCACATATGATTACGGTATGCATTCGTCTCTATACAACGCTTAATGGGATACCAGGGTGGTTTGTCATTTTTTCTAAGATTGGCCTCATTCACTTTTCGGTCCGGTTGCCATAAGATCATAAAATTAAGTTTGAGGATATCTATCCAGTGTAGGGATGGGCGGATTACACATGATTATATAATTTCACGTCATTGCTCTTTTTAACTGTAATAGAATATTATACCAAGGGTATATATATGCATTGATAGCTAATCAAAGCTACAGAATAATAAAGTGGATCAGATTTTGAAAGTCTTTTAAGATGGGTAGTCAAAATGTCTGTTTCAGAAGAAATATATTATATACTGTGCTGACGAGTACATGTGATTATATCATCATTAGAAATCACCCATCCCTAACCGAGTGCGAATCTGAGTATCCACATTTATGTTTGATACGTCTGTGCACATTTCAATATTCCTGGGCTTCATTAAGGACGTCGGTACCATCGAGCTGTATCGCTTTACTCTTCGCGGCCCTTCTCTTCTTGGCTAGAAGAATTTTCTTGGTCTTTATTTCACGCCATTCCAGGGGATGAGATCGTTCGGATCGTTCCGTCAGACTGTAAGCGGCGGACGACCTGTCGGCACTTAATCGGTAGATACATATTGGTGGGCACAGACAGGCAGATCCTTGCGTCAAGGTTCTTTCGGCAGTATTATTTTGTTGTTAATGTGGCTTTGCGGATATCACAATCAAGTGATTGACGTGATATCGTGGACCATGATTCTTATCTCATGCAGGAACCACAAATTTGATGGACGGCATAGTTACTTTTCAACGGCCTCGGACTTCAAGGACTTTGTTATGTGGGCAAAATAATTTGGCTGGGTGGCAGAACCACAGCAGTGAGACAAAAATTAAAGCCTATCTCCGGCGGTATGTCCACTTTGATACTCGAATTAGGAGCATACCTTCACAGAGAGCTCTAGATAAGCTCTCGACTATGTAATTGATTCGAGAGGGATCATTATATAAGTTCAGGTAGGATCTCATCCAATCTATCCTACTCATCATCATCACTACATTCTTTCCTCTTTCAATCCTCTACTATTCTATTGCCTTCATCGATGATGAATCATTTACTTCCTGCTTTTGCTTTAGCCTCCTTGGCCATTGCCAGTCCCGACCTTAGTCTAACTTATGATTATGTTATCGTAGGTGGTGGAACAAGTGGTCTAGTCATTGCAAACCGTTTATCCGAGTTGGATGTCACTGTGGCCGTGATTGAAGCAGGTGATTCAGGCTACAACAATGTCAATATAACTAACCCGGCCGGTTATGGATTGGCTTTTGGGACCGACATCGATTGGGCATACCAATCAATCAATCAGAAGTATGCAGGGAACGCTACGCAGACTTTACGAGCCGGGAAAGTCATAGGAGGTACTAGCACGATCAATGGTATGTTGTGTTTATCTTAAATTCTCGCATGAAATTTCTAACACAACCAGGGATGGCATATACCCGAGCTGAAGATGTTCAGATTGATGCTTGGGCAGCCCTTGGAAATGATGGATGGAATTGGGAGAATTTATTCCCATACTACAAGAAGTCTCAGAGACTTCAACCTCCTACTGCTGCTCAAGCTGAAACCGGTGCTTCATACGATCCCTCGGCAAATGGATTCGATGGGCCATTGAAGGTTGGCTGGCTCGATAATTTGGCCAATGATGACTTTCACATAACTTTGAACGATACCTACGCTTCTCTCGGTGTTTTTGCGAATCGGGATGTTAACACTGGTAGAATGGTTGGTTATAATCGCTACCCAGCTACCTACGATGGAACCTTGAACGTTCGTCATGATGCCGGACGAGCATACTATTATCCAATTGCAAACCGCACCAACCTTCATCTTTACCCAAATACCATGGCTCAGCGACTTACTTGGAAATCTGGTGCCGATGTCCCTACTGCAAATGGAGTCGAGGTTCTTACCAACAACTCGAGCATCCCATACACCATTTCTGCAAATTCAGAAGTTATCCTTTCAGCTGGAGCTTTGTCGTCCCCTCTACTTCTCGAACTTTCTGGCATCGGAAATCCTTCCATCTTAAACAAGTACAACATTCCAGTCGTGGTTGATCTTCCAACTGTCGGAGAAAATCTTCAAGATCAGACGAACAATGGCCTTGCATACACGGTTTCAGAGGATGCCTCCTTCTCTGGGGTCGGTACCTTGGTCGCTTATCCTTCAGCGGCCCAAGTTTTTGGTTCTGAAATCCAAAATATCTCCGCTCATGTTCTTGATTCTCTTCCTTCATATGCTGCACAAGTCTCGGCTGCGTCTGGTAATATTACAAAAGCTGCTGATTTGTTGGAATCCTTCAAAATTCAACATGACCTTATTTTTTCAACCACCCACCCGATTCCCATGGCTGAGATCCTCGTCATGCCATCCGCGAAAGGTTTCACGTCAGAGTATTGGGCTCTATTGCCATTTGCAAGAGGAAATATACACATCACTTCTTCGACACCAGGCACTCCTGCGGCGATCAATCCAAATTATTTCATGCTTGACTGGGATATTACATCGCAAATCACCACTGCCAAGTTCATCCGTTCCGTCTACGCTACCTCTCCATTGTCCACTCTGGTTGGCTCAGAAACTAAACCAGGTTTGGAGACATTATCAGCAAATGCTACCGAGGTGGAGTGGTCTGAGTGGATTAAAGCTGGCTATCGTTCCAACTTTCACCCAGTATCAACCGCTGCTATGATGCCAAGAGAGGTTGGTGGAGTAGTAGATTCAAGATTGAAGGTCTATGGGACATCAAATGTGAGAGTTGTGGATGCTAGCATATTGCCTATGCAGGTTTGTGGACATTTGGTCAGTACTTTGTACGCTGTAGCAGAGAGAGCGGCAGATTTGATCAAGGAGGACATTTAAATAGTGTCGGAGAGAAGAGCGAGAGGAGCGTCTTGTGTTTGGCTGATTCTAACATCACCAGAACTGAGCACCACTGGCATGATGGTCACATTTCTCAATGTATATAGTTGTTCAATTTTATTATTTTAGTTTTCGGTTTATTAATAAATTGATCGCAAAACCGGTGACGAGTTTAATGGTATCTAGTCAAATAGAAGTACCAGTCATGCAACGTGAAAGAAAGATTACGGGATATAGATACCAAGTGACGTTTTAATTAAGGCTACTCCCTTAGGAAAGCTTTCTAACCCATGAGGTTCTGCATGGATGATGGTGCACCGTGGATGCAATCTTTGAGTTCTGTCATTTTGAGTTATTTCTTAGAGTCAATGTTTTATGATTATTCCATCAGCAATTGCCATGCCCTTGGTACTGGGCTGATTATTTCAAGCAAAGCTCTTTCAACAATATAGACACTCCGGTCAAAGAGCAAGAACTTTCGGTATATCAAATGTATGTTAAAAAACAAGTGAGCTGATGTTTTTGGCCTCAGATATTTGATACTTTTTATTGTGTACCTTCAATGGGATACATCCTGAAACTCTTAATTTGTCCCACATCCCTAGAATACTGTCATTAATTCTTCTTAGCTTTCCCTGATGGCTTTCAACCACACGTGACGGAGCTATGCGGTTAGTCCTTAGGCTTATAATCGAGGATCTATACTTTTCAATGGATAGTACAGCCGGTTTCAACTGCTTTTATGTCCTTTTCACTTCTTCAAGAAATGTTCCTGATTCTTCTACGGCCCATACGAGCTTCTTTAGAGTACGAATACGTATAAATTCTAGTGCGTTTAAGTTTTGCGATCAAAGACCCTTGTCAGTTCTAATCGCTGGTCTTTCGGTCATGTATTGTAAGGAATTTTTGTACTTGTTTTCTACACTGTTTCAACTCCAGTTCACTTCTAACGGTCTTTTGTATTGGGTTGGATCTTCAAAAGGTGTTCCAGATGCAATGGCTGCAATCCTGATATATTTATCATCTTCGAGAACTTTCTTTGAGTTATAGAAGGAAACAATAAGATATATCACTATTTTATTTACAATTGTTTCTTTGTTTTCAAATAGGTTTTGATCTGAAAGACAAAGAAACCAACCAAGGCATATATTATCAAAGTCATTGAAGTCACATTCACAGAATCTGAGTTGTTCTAATGGAAAAACTTTTATTTTTTATTTTTTATGTTCTAGGAGTTGCTCCCTGGACATTTTTTTTTACTCACTTCAATCATCTTGTTTGCTTAAGAGTGATTTACATAAGGAAAGTGTATTTTTGGGGGTGGGGTTTTCTTGGTTAAGTGACAACTAGCTAGATACTAGCTGGAATGTACTTACTTACTTAGCTATCTAGCAAATGAAAGAAGAAAGGAAAGGATAGAGAACTGATTGTCTGACCTACCGAGAGGCATCCGTTACATATGTAGACTAATACAACATGTTTAACTGGCATGTATAGCAATACTCAACCCACACGACGTCTGCTCCGTTCCACGAAGCACATGTCTGTCCTGACACGCAAGTGGCGCAGGGATTGCTGATGAATCGATTACTGACCTCAGCGCAGACGCAACATTTGACTTGCTCGTAGTAGCAGGAGGCGCATGCTTGTTGTTGGTTTGCCGACATTTCTGATTGTGTGGTGGTTTGAGTTTGTTAGAAGGTTTGAATGATCTGAATCTTTCGAAATTTTTGAGTGTTTGAATATTTTGAAGAGTAGATGATGGTGAGAGTATGTTTTAAACACAGAGCGCAACTTGCATATAAATATATATCTGAGGGATATTGTCTGATGGTTATTCTTGTGTTATTTTTATTGTATGAGCAACACTTATTGTGATGCTCACCCAATCTCTTGATGTTCAAGAACTGTTTAAAGTTTAAATTTATGTTCAGTTATTGTTCATTAAATTCCGGGACCGATCAGTTAAATATGAATTCTTCAATCTATCGTTTGTAGACTACACAGAAATAACCTGCAATTCATAAATACTCATAGATAATGTACCCGTTGCGCAGTCTACTTTGAAACAGATCAAAGTCATCTACTGAAAATAATCTCCAGATTATTTCCCGAGCCAGGTGATATGTGTAACAAGACACCCACCCCCATCAACTAACCCGGAATGGCAGATGTAGGATGCTGACAATCTCGAGGTTGGCTTGCAAGACTGAATTCCTTTGAAAAGTCAGTATATTTTGAACAATGCCTCATGGTGTATATTACCATCATACCAGCCCAGATTAAACTGACTTAGACACTCAAATAGCACCACCCATAACATATTCAAAAAGAAAAAATTGACATTTACTCTTGCAAAGCTATCATCTTTGGAAGAATTCGGCGAAGCAACAACTTCCCAGAGCACGGGCTCTCCGATTACCCGGCCACTGCATCTAACTCCAACCTTAACACAGGATATGATGATATCAAGCTCAGTAATAACCACACAAGTGAAATTTCGGATGAAAATCTCCAGTTCAGTGAACGGAGATGGCTTTACTAACGATGTCTAAGTCACTAGGTTCCATACCAGAAAAGTACTCATCTCGGAAGTCATCATAACTCCTTTCGTCAACCCGTCATTTCGTAAATATTTAGCATAGAAGATTATTTTATTCAGACGCGATAGAACATCATTTGAATACCCGGACCGCAGCCGAACACGGATTTGAATTCCGACTGATCTCAATGTCCCAGGTCGATTTCCCCTTCCCAATCTAACCTAAACACTCACAGTGACACCATTACAAAGAAGACTCAGCATCAGCAGGAACATCGTCATTTTTGTTCGAGCCATTCACACGATAATACCTTGACTCCAATGAATATAATCTTGGGAACGCTAATTCTTGGATAGGCCTCCCTGTCATGATGTAATTGATTTTCAGGATTTGGGAGAGATTCATAGAATGTATCTTCGAAGTGCTTCTTCTTGTCCTCCCAAGTCAAGTTCTCCTCGTCATTTTCATCAACCTCGTCTTCCTCCTTCTATTCGTCCCCTTCATTCTCATCCTCATCTACATAGCCATCAAGTGTATAATGCTTATGTGATCGGCTTTGGTTTTTTAAAGATTTCCTCTCGCTCAAAAGACATCCCGTAGGCTTGAACTCAACAAGTCTCATTGGCACAAACCGAAGGACTGATTTCGGAAAACTAAATCTCTCCAACTTCTCTTGGCTGGCACAAACAAACACGATTTCCTTGAGGTTAGGAAGGACTCGTTGCAATTTCACAATTGTTGCCAACATCAAAACACTGCCAACTAGGGAGATCGAGAACAACTGTACGAATACTTTCCTGCTCGACTGTGCTAATATCGTTCTTTAGTTCATTGATGTCACGATATTTGGCGGGGCAGTGGATGCCTTCCGAGAGAGCTCCATTAATGTTATAGAAAACTGTTCTTGATAGAGAAACCGACCGGGGCGCTCAGGTTGGCATGGTGAGAATGATTGCCCATGGAACTATGCCTGGTGTCAGTATTCCTGGCTGCTGGCATTCTTGGTCATGGAAAATCTTACTTTGTAATTTGTGCAGACAATATGAGGTGACTGAAGCGGATACCTTTTCTTGAAGGATTTGGAACTTGATGGCATTCTTATGTGCCAGAATAGAATTAAACATGGAAGAGGTGAAGATAAAATGCATGGGAAGATATAAGAATAGCAATCGTCATCTTTATGTTTGAGCCACTTGCAGCCTGCCAGAATAAAGCGCTACATGACTTCACATACAAACTTTGACTGAGATATTTACAGCAAACAACGATGCATTCCATAGCGCAACTATTCTTCCTGCCTGACCTCTCTCGAATGAGTAGTTGGCATGAAAAAAGCTCCGTGGATAGATAAACCATGATCGCTGTAGTCAATAGTATTTCCGTATTCCTGATACGCCCCACTCGAGTGGGTGGTACGAGTTGATCCTTTTGGAGATTTTCCCGTGCGCCGATATCGTAATCTATACCACTGGGAATATTGAATATTTTAGTACTGAAGACTGCCGTGGCGATACGGGCAAATACTGGAATTCGAATTAGAAAGCCTTAATTCGGATCGGAATTCGGTTTGGACTCCTTTGAATTCCTTGAAAAGCTTGGATTATTTCTTACAGTATTCAACAAATCCTTTGTGTCACTGAGTCGACACGAATGATTGTCTCCGAAGCCAACACGTGCCAAATGCTCATAACATTTGACAACTTTGACTTAGTGACTGGCAAGAACTTGCTTCCAGTACTGCCCCAGCTTAGCATGCCTCGCTCACAAAGATGGGAACTTTTTTTCGGTCATTTTGGCGAACGAAAACAAAGATGCTTGGACAAAATAAAAAACAGCCTGAACTTTGGGCACCAGCCCGATGTATCAGAATCAGGATTAGAGGAGTGTTGGAACAAATTAGACCAGAATAGTACCAGGCTAGGCAACCAATACACTACTAGCCTTGGTCTACCTGCCCTAAACAAATTCTCTTGTCAAGGTCCCACCAGGTCAATAACACTATATACAATGGTTAACATAGTACACAGTACTTGGAGTGTGCCATCAAAGACTTCAAATTTCATTAGTCTTGTTGTCCATACCTTCACTCATATGGCTACACCATCAAAATCAAGAACTTACCATGCTAAAATAGGTATTTTGTTGACGTAACTCATTCTGTGTTCTGAATTGTCTATCAGTCCGTTGTTGTTACTGGTTCTGGAGCCATTGAATCTCAACCTTAAGGATATCCTGAAATACAGTGGCTAAGTTTCAGTGCCTCCTGTGACATCATTGTTGCAGCTATGCAAAACATGTTCTCGAACTTATCGCAACTGGGCGTTTGATGACCTGAACTTTCAGGTCATTGAAAAGCCGACGGTCATTAAACGAAGGCACAACCACCAAATAAGTAGACTCATACCATGGCAGACAAAATTCAATGAAGTCCCGCAATGTTGTTGTACAATATTCAATCTTCCGCCTATCAACATGTACTCTTCGAACGCCATAAAACTCCTTGACCGAATCATGCCCCGAGCTACATTTCACTTACTGGTACATCCATTCAAGCCCGCCTCCCTAGAACCCATCACCAGTATTCAAAACCCCACCCAAAACCTTCCCCAACACACCCCTAATCCGATTTTTGTTCTCCCCCACACAAGTAAAAACGACTGCCGTCCCCCAAGCAAAAACCGCCTTCTCAATCCACTGCTCCTCCCATCTATATCTCCTCGGCAGTAAGGTCGCCAGCGCTCTCGGGGCAACAAATAAACCCATTTCCTCCCTCCTCTTTGCACTTTCTATAAGTACACTCCATCCACACATCCAACATCCCGCTCCTATACAATAACCCGAGTCGATGGCTTGACAGGCGTGCGGACAGGTACCGAGTACAAGCGGTCCAAATCTGGTACGAGTTAGGCAGATTCCGTAGTAGAAGAGCGCTATGAATGCAGAAAGGAAAGCCGAAGAACGAGCTGATGATTTAAGGGCATGGACGAAGGCTTTTCTCGAATTTTTTGGATTGCGGAGAACAAGTGCCAAGTTTAGTGGCAAATACATTGAAGCAGACCAAATGAAGGATTTACAGAATCTTGACACCGCGTGAAATTCGCAATTCGGACCAGCACCCATGTGGACTAATTCACAAGGAAATGGGATAGATTTTGTTGGATCTCCGTACTCTTCTGGCAGACCATAATCTTTGCACATATCTCCTAGAAGATGTGCTTGGCCCGTTTCGACGCCGTATTTCAGTTCACCATAGCGACAATAGCGAAGAGCTTTAAGTAAACGAGAATCCACTTGAGCGGCGGATTTAATCCATTTGTTGTAGGCGCGGGGAAGACGAGCGGGAGTGTAAATGAATGCCCACATGATTAGAGCGCAGGAACTTGCGAATAGGGTCGGGTCAGTGACAGATGATATCATCTCATCTAGCTATTGCAGTATTAGCCTTTTACTGTATTCATGCGCTGTTAACGAGTGAGCAAAAACTTACTCTCGACCACTTCCCAGAGGCTTGTCGTCGGCTCTTGCGTTTAGCCCATAACTCTCCAACTATACAATCAAGAGCTCGAGTAAAAGCAAAGAGAGTCAAATCCAGAGTCCTTCCCGCAAACCTGGTGGGTCGAAGTTCAATGCCATTCTTCGTTTCGTGTGGAAGGTCTTCAGTGAAGGTTTTACTTGGGCGTGATTGGAGGGGTTGTAGACTGAAGTAAGCTGATATGAATGTTGATAGGTAGCGAGTGAGCCTGGAAAACTGTTTGTTAGGACGAGGACTCTAAAAATGATGTTATGATGTTTGTTGCCAAAAGATGCAGGTAGGGGGCGCAAAAGCCGCGACGTGATGCAGAACATCCAGCCCAATTCTGGTTCCGTTTGCTCTTTACCTCGCATTCGGGGCAGCTTATTTTACGTAGATTAGACCAACATACCTCAGCTGTGTGATCACGGGTAGATTTCCCAATAATCTCTCAAACACCGCTCGTAAAGGAATCTGAGGCCCAGGTCAGCGACATGCTCGCCTCCCATAACGAGCTCACGTGCCTGTAGTAAAGTACTTCCGCCAACCAGGGCGGCACAAAATGTTGGAAACCTCTGTATTTCTAACCCCCCTCTCAAAATTCCAACTAATGAACTCCAAAAGTAATCTTCACCTGCAGGTCTTGGATCAATATTCTTTCGATGTCGGCTCAAGTGGATCAAGAAAAGAGTTAATAATCTTGGTCCTGCGCTTGATGCATAACCCAAGATATAAGCTCTAGATAGTGGTCGTAATATTACTGGAATCGCTTTATCAAAACTTTGATTCTGAGAACCTTTCCTCAGTGGTAGGTCTTCCATTGTGCAGTAAATAGTCTTTGGGCACCAAGATTTCTACCTGTGTAACTGTCTAAGATCAGCATTACCCATCCCATGAAGCAGACGAGATCTGCAGTCGTCGTCAACAAATAGATTATATCATCAGATGACAAAATCAAATGGCAAATGGTTAGCCCTGCGAAGTCCTTGTCAAAAAGAGGTATTTACCAGCATCGTAATGTATCGTTTTGGCTGCAATGTCACTCGAATGCATAATGGGGCCGACTCGGTAATAATAAATGTTGGAAGGATATCATAAGATCTTACCTTTGAAATTTGGGTTTCTGGTGGTGGCTGAATTATAACCTATCATGGAGAGATATATCCCTTTTAGGTATTCACCCCGGAATGAGGATTGACGAAAATGCGGAGGAAGATGGAGAAGGTAAAATCCCCGTGCCGTGGGTATTTTTTTATTTTTATTTTTTTACCTCGGTGCTAAAAAGAATTAGGGAAACTAAGGAAAGAACTGGGGAATCGGGATAGACAGTTTTAGTTAGTTGATTGTTTTGAAGATTGAATGACTCTTTGACACGTTAAAGTCGCGGGGGATAAGATGTTGAGATATCTTGGTTGTTCCACCACAGCATTGAAGAATGTAATATGATGCATTTGTTGACTTGCTTTTTGCTTTGGTACCGAAATAGATAACCTAGGATGGAGGACGCCACATTGGGAACATGCCAACTTTTATTGGAAAGAAGAAGTTATTGATACCGAAATCTAGAACTGGGAAAAACCCGCAACGGCTCAATATCTGACTGATAGATACCGGCTCGGGAATGGGGTTTGTTACTTGCTGAAAGATGGTTATAACTTGAGATGGTTATGACTTGAGATGTACCTAGGTAATTTTTGAAGTGAGGTTCAGGATTTGAACCCTGCAGGTAATGATGATCAATTCGCAAAACAGAAGCCGTGTTCGTTGTACAAAAAGATGGTGGAAGGCGAAGGAGGGGTCATTGATGCAGGTACAATGATACAATGATAAGCGTCGTAATGATGAATAAATGATTAATGCTGGTATATAGTGCTGATTACTGATTACTCCGGTGATATGACCTTACAGAGGTGAGGCAGACTGATGGGGTTGAAGGTAAATGAATGAGATGTGGGCGATGAATGTAGTTACTAGGTATTGGATTTTGGTAAAGATAGATAGATAGGTAGATAGATAGATATCTCCAGAGTACCAGAACTTATTATATTTCAGACAGATATAGGAAAAACAAATTACTACCTACCTACCTACCTACCTACCGAGTATATTCTTTCCTCCATCAATTTAAAAATAACTAGATATAAAACAATAAAGATGTTTCGTACTCTTAGCTCCTCAAATCTGCAATCACTGGTCTTTTCTAATAATATATCCCCCTCAATTCTAGGTGCTTCGTACTCTCACTTCCCATTTCACATTTCATATTTCTTTAGACTGGGAATGGTGGGCGATTCCCCTCCCCTTCATGCATACCTAGTACGTTGATCACTACCAGGTAGTTATATAGGTAGGTACCTAACGAACAGTATCAACAAGAATTCATTTCATCTTTTTACTTCATCATGTTTTGTGGGCGGGGCAACAATTGAGAGAGGCTTGCCTAGGTAAAACGGCCCCACGGCAGTGATGAAGAAAAAAGACCGGGCGGCGGCACAGGAGACAGGAGAGAGAGCAAGAGGGGAGAGAAGAAAGAAAAATGTTTGGTGTTTTGGATGTTTTTGACATGTGATTGTTCCATGAACCTTCTCCCGAATCAAGGTAATGCCTACAGAGTACAAAGTCTATTATTCATTGTCCTTTTATAACTCTCCCCCCCAAAGGAAATTCAAACCGAGAACCTTAGACCGAGACCTTCTTGTAGATCAACGGAACATTCCCTCTCCCCTCCCCTTCCCCTTCCCCTCCCCCTTCCCCTTCTCCTTCCCCTTCCTTGAAGTTCCTTCCTAAAAGAACCCTTGAAAGGAACAGGACCTCAGCTCACTAAAGGCTTTGGACTTGTTATTGTCATCAAAAATTCATTGGTCTCCCCCACCATAATAAGGCCCCCCATCAATCAATATTAGTGCAGAACCTCACCTCACCCACCCTCAATCTTACCTACCAAAAGGCGCCAATTTCGAGGAGGGAAAGCTTTCCCCAACACTCTTCAAAACTCAAAACTTCAGAACTTAAAACTTCAAAACTTTTGAGGGAAAAAAAAAAAGCAGTTCCGGAATAAATACAATTTCTAAAATATTTAATTATTTATTACTTTCAAAAAATATATACATTGGATATTAATGTTACTCATATATTTCTCATTCCTTTCAAAAAGGATCATGAAGGAATCATCTTTCCCTTTCACATATTAATTTTCCGACTTCCATCAAGCGCTTTCACAAGAAATCAGAAATCAGAAATCAGAAATCAGAAATCAAAAATCAGAAATCATCATGTCATAAACTACCACCCGTCACACAGCTATTACACAGCTATCTAATATTAACGCCGAATCGCAAAATCTATCATCTTGTACATACGAAAATACCTACTCAATCCTCAATACTCCCTTAGAAAATCTTTCCAAGGTCCTTTCACGAATCTTCCCTTTTCAATCAATTTTCTTTTGGCACTCATGCTTGCGGTTCAACGTCCTAATATGGGTTCGTCGAAGCCACCCGACCTCGATATGCCATTTGGCTGTAAGTATCTTTCTATCTCCTCAACGTTGAGGGTGAGTACAAAATTCATGTACTAATATATGATGCGTCAGATGCCTTTGATTCAAATTCCATATTCCCTTTCCCGTCGCCCACAGCTCCAGCACCAGGTCCTCCATTACTCGATGATAGCGAATCCAACCTTCTCGATAGCTTCTTCGATGGTGTAAGCTCCGATCATTTTAATTACGACTTCTTCCCCAATACACAAGATGGAGGGGAACTTGGTGGAGGATGGGAGGAACTTCCTCCAACATTTATGGGAACGAGGGTTACTTTTGATCAACAACCTCAACTTTCGAATGAAATGTCCATAAATTTTGGTGACAGGAATATCGGGATGCATCCCCCGCTATCTCAAGCTCCTTTACCATCTTCAACTACATCTGCCGATGTTTTGGCAGCTGCTACGGTATTACAAAATGGTTCAAATGCGCGATCGCATAGTCTGCATAGTGAAACATTATTTGGAAATCACGGTTTGCAATCGCACTCTTCACATCATCATATCAGACCACAATCTATGTCACATTATCCTACCCCAGGATCAGCACTCGATAGGCCACGCGATGGATTTATGCGCGATACATTATTTACAGAAATGATGTTTGGTCCCAATCATGCCGGTCCGGATTTGATGAGAAGGCCCAAACCTGTTCCTCAAAAAGTTGATATAAGATGGGGCTCTGATGCAGGATTTGGATCTTCACAAGGATTCATTCCACCATCGAATACGCCAAAGATTGGGGAAGTGGAAAGCAAAAGATTACAAGCGTTGGATGAATTTATTGGGGCAGCCTTGGGGGCGGAGAGCAGTGCGGAGAATACAAGACCAAGTAGTCCGACGATGCAAAGGAACTTACCCACACGACGTCGCCAAAGTTCAGGGATTATTAAAGAAGAAGACGTGGAGCCACCAAAGAAACGACGGAAAAGTAAATTCACTCTTACGGAAGACGGAGGAGAAGATGAGGAGGAATCACAACCTAAAGTCGATGGGAGAAAAAAGAGGAAGTCCATCATGAAAGGTAGTGGTAGTTCACCCGGACCATCGGAAGCAGGTCATAAACGGCGGAAATCTACCTCGGCCAGTGCAAAAACTATGAGGGAGAATCTGACGGAAGATCAAAAGCGAGAAAATCATATCAAGAGTGAACAAAAACGCAGAACCTTGATTCGGGAAGGATTTGAAGATTTAGGAGAATTGGTACCAGGACTAAGAGGTGGTGGGTTCAGTAAGAGTGCAATCTTGGTAATGACGGCGGATTGGTTGGAGGAGTTAATACAGGGGAATGAAGCTCTGCGGCAGAAGATTGACGCTGCGAAAGGGAGATGAGAAAAAGGGACGTGTCAACGATTGATATAAATGCTAACTAGGGCGGCCGATTGAAACTTCGGAACAAAACATCACGGGCTTTCGAAAGTGAAAAAAGGGTGGGGACAGAAAGTGTCCATGGAGTTTGGTGTTCGGTTTGATGGGGTGATTGCAAAAACAGTACCCACGCACGTGGAAATGGTCGGCTTACTGTCTCGGTAGCATATGGGGGATTTGGAGCAAGATAAGATACCACGCGCAAATTAAGGAGATGCCATATGGTGCTAGTACTACAATCTTCCTCTGGGATGAAACAATGACACGCATTTGGTAGCGAGGATTTTTTAGTATACCGAGGGGACGATATTCACATACGGCAGTGTAGGGGTAGAGCCATGAAATCATATGGGATCAGATCAGATCAGATCCGAAGCTATGCACATACGTGTCTACCCATTATACTCTATGTGAGATGTGGACGTAGCGTGGATGGAAAGTCTTGCCCGTGATGATTTCCTTGATTTGACGTCAGCATCGATTGAGCGGAACAGGAACCGCAGCTCTTCCCTTTGCATTGGCTTCTTATAATAGTGACGAGAGAGGAGGTAAAAATCTCACGGCAAGTTAGTGATTCACATCTTCTGTATATCTACAGTATTTCTCCTCTCTACTTCATTTGTACCATTTCTCCAGACAGTGCAGCAGTGCAGCATTACGCAAAGTATCACGTGCCAACAATGATGAGCAGATAGAGGATAAAATATCGAAATCTCGGCGTCACATCATCAATGATATCTGTGCTGGCAGATTTAGTCTTGGACTCAAGAAGGTTTGAGTTGAGGGGAATAGTATTTGTATGTACTATACGGCGTATTGACTCACACCTGAATCTAAATCTCAATCGCATCGTGGATGTCACTCAAATTTAGTACGGAATATATCGAGAGATCAAATACAAGGTCTTCGTTTCTTTGCCTACTTTTACTTACGAGTACTCAAGTAGAGGAGCTTGGTGTCGTGTGGATATAAGATGTTGAGCTAGATATGTAAATAGATTTTGATCACTAATGAGCTTTATGTTCTAAATATTGCAATGACGGCAGTGAAGAGACGGGCAGAAAGTGTATTATGTACTAAAGTCATACTGCGCACACCATACCTTACCCATGGTGGTGATTCTTCGTATAAATCATCCAGAAACCACAATACCAATCATTTCACAATTCACTCGTTCAGCAGTCGATTATTCATCAGATTATAGCCTATCGATTTCAATCGTTCAAGGAGAAGTTCAAATTACTATATACACATCTCTAAACATATCCTTCTTTCCACCGATAGCCTTCCTTTCACTCCAATCCATTCGTTCCCCATGCGTCACCGCAATCTATATGTAATAATCATATCCCTCATAACGTCGTCTAGTCACTCCATCCATTTCCATTCCCCATCTCCCACCCGTCCAAGAGACCCAGCTCTCAAACCCTCCTCGGTGGTAAGCCCCAACCCGAAGATTTCTCATCGCCATCCTCTAAAAGTCCATAAGAGCTAGTCGCCCTCCTTTGCGCATCATCCGCTTCCCAACCCTCTCTCCCCTTCTCATCTCTAACCCATGGTCCCCTATTAGTATTTGCTCTTCCACCAGGGACTACCCCTAATCTCTCTGATCCCATTCCAGTTGCGATAGGCGCGATAGATGCTTCGTATTTTGGAGCCGGTGCACCGTTATACGGGAGATCATCCGCAGCTCCATCGCCACCAAACGGCATTCTCATTCCTGAATCTCCACCTGCTCGCATGTGCTCTTGATGCCAACCATAATTTGCGTTTGGACCGAACTTCTCCTCTCGGATCTCAGGTAGATGTTGATGAGGAACTCCAACATCGGCATTACGATAGAGTGTGCTAGGTGCCGAACCGCCTTCCGCTCGGGATTTATTTCTTCCGCACATACCAATTACCACGCGTACGAAACCGATGAAAACAATCAGGAAGTAAACGATGACGAGTGAAGTAGAAATAAGAGCTTCTTGTCTAATGACAGCCTCTAATTTCTTGCCTACCTTCACCACTGCCTCTGTAATTTCGTCGGTGGTGGAAGTAGCGGGATTGGCGAGAAAATTGTCATCTTCCGTGGTATTTGTGAGAGAAGCAGCGGCACCAAGTGAGAAGACGTCGGGTTGGAATTCAGGAAATTCTACATGAGCATGATCGCTAACCCATGTAAGTCCCTTTTCGATACCAGCGACTTTAAGTCCGACCAAACATTCAAAAACGCCCATGATGGGCTTATAAAGAATGGTTCCACCGAATGTAACGTTGAGAGCTTTGGTCATCTCGTCCGTAAAGACATTTAATGTCTCGTTGATAGCACCTGTTGTTGTGTTGACCCATCCAAAAACGTTTTCATTAATTTCCGTATTTGTGTTGTTGATGACAGAATTTGCTCCCAAGGCCCAAGACTCCGATGCATTATTCAAAGCTTGGACAACATTTTCAGCAAAATTTCCAACTTCTGCTGCTAGCGCCGGAATTTCTTTTTCGAGGGTACGAAGAATGATAAATTGACAGAGACAGGTGAAGAGGCCGGCCATTCCAAGGGCTAGGACAAAAAGCGCTGGGATAGATGTAGCATATGCGATGAACCATCTCGCGAGTATTCGATTCTTTTGGCTTTTGAATCTCCTTGAGAGTTTTAGACCAAATTGTGAAGTGTAGGGACGATGAGCTTGGTATAGAATATCCAACTCATTAGTATAGTTTTGAGCTTTGAGCAAGGCAGCTCGTCTCTGCATGCTTCTCCAACCCCAGATTTCGCGGTAAGCCATGGGAATACAAGCGAGGATGGCGGCAATGATGAGGACAATGAGCATAATTTTCTTGGCGATGTCAAGTGTTTTGACGAGACCGACGAAAAAATCTTGGATGGTGGCGTTGTCGGAACAAAATGTTAGGGATTTCTTTTGAGGGACCGGAAAAACGGTGTCATCGAACTTGTAACCAACCATTGATTCGTTGACAAGTTTCTTTACTTCTTCGAATGGCAGCTTGATGATGCTGTCGGTGAAGTTTTGCACTTGGTCAAAGGTTGGAAGGGAAGCGTTGAGTTTGGCAAGATCGGCGTCCATGGTTGTGGGATCAATCTGAATAGCGTTAAGTTTGTTGATCTCACTGCTCAGATCGATTGTTGGCGGTGAGGTACTGCTCCCAAAGATACCACCGATGTTGATCTTGGACAAGAAACCATTGAGGTCATCTTCGAATGATTTAAGTCCAGATGACATGTCGCCGGTGATGGTATCAATTGACTTGTTCATGAAGGCACCGACATCTTCGATCATTTGAATGGCAACTTGAAGACTGCCAGTGATAGCCAACGTGATGAGACACATGTATGTTGAGGTCATCATATGAATGACGAAGAGAACGATTTCTTCGACTCCAGTAAGAGTCAAGTAAAGCATTTGCATCATACCATTAACAGCTTTTGTAATACCAGCAGCGGCCATACTGTTAACACCTTGAGACAGATAATGAGGCATAGAAGCCATAGCACTTCCAACATTCTCAACACTAGTACATGCTGACAATGCTTCAGTTTTTGCGGAGGCGATGTCTCCTTTGATACTGGCCAAGGATATGAGAAGTCGAACGATGATAAGAAGTAAAAGAACCGTCCATCTATTGATCCAGGTTTGTGATAAACGTGCTCGAAGACCAAGGTATGGTGTATAGTAGTCATCAGCAGGTGCGGCGTTTGTATTCGGATGGACTCCGTAATGTTGCATTTTGTGATCGCTGTGGAAGGAAGAATCGTTGGAGGCGGCTTGAGTATGTTGACTCTTCTGGGAAGCTAAATAGCCTCTAAAAGCATCCATTTTAGTAACCTATCGTGTGAAATATACCTCCAGGGTATTAAATATTGTTGCGTTGGGATTGCAGTGATGCAGTGCAGTCTGTCTATGCAATCTATGCACGGGTGATGGTTGATTTGATCTTGGAGTAAAATGAGAGTTCGAGGTTCCACAAAGAAAGTCTAAAGTCTTTTGAAAAGGAGGGTTGAATATGTTGTAGGAGTATTAAAGTCGACTTGACTATGGAATTCTAAGGTTGTTATTGAAGAATAGTATTGTGAATAATTAATAAATCTATCAGGAGTCACAATAGAGAACTTGCTCTATTGTTTCTATTGTTGATTTCCGAATATAGCCGAAGCGAATAATTAATAGTATTTGTTGTAATGACAAGAGAAAAAAGAAAATGTAAAGTGAATAACTTTTGTATAGGGAAAAGAGAGAAAGGAGGAGAAGAATGAACAATTTTGGCGAGGACATACACTTAATACAAGAAATATACAAAGAGGACCTTTAACCCACGAGTTACCACGACAATCAACCAGAGAAACTATTTTGAGATCTAAAAGGTTGAAACAAAGGAAACCGGTGAATAATACTTTGTTTCAGATTCACAACAAGATTAATTGTTATGGTCATCCGTTGATGCGCTGGAAATTTCAAAGAAGAGATGTTTGGTATCTGGTTCGTCCTGGGTGATTGTTGATCTTGGTACAGGCGCGATACCAAATGAGGGGGGTTGATCCAGGTGAATTAGGCGCCGCTCCTCTGTAAAGATCTACTGACCAGTAGATTGATAGTTCTATGTATGACTGACGCAACAGTTGAAATTTTGAAAAAGAAATAGGACTATTGACTTCGAAAATAGCTCTGGCGGGTACACTTCTGGTGAGGTATTCGTTCCGGTTCTTGTGATACCTCCAAAGGATTGGTATCTGTTGACCGTTCAGGTCTTCTCCGGTTCGGTTCGGAAATCTGATACTGGTATTACTGAATAAAAACGTTTGGATATGAATATCCTTGAAAGCAAAAATAATGAGCTCGATCATATACCGTAATAGAATAAGTTGTCTATGGAGTAACTACAGCATCGTAGAAAACGGTGCGAACTTTGAAGGTGTATGAAAGTACTCCATAATACGAAAGTTACACTTCCGAGACCGACGATACGAAAGCTCCTTCTCTATTCGCAAATATTATTATTATACCTATGGTGCCGGTATAAATTCTCATGGTCTTGACTACAGAACTCTCCTACTGTCATTCATCATTCATCATTCATTGAACGAAGTCGCGACTCTTGGAAGCCAGCGACTCAGCAACCTGAAACTGAAGCTTGAAGGAAATCCAAGACATGATGAAAAGAGGACGAGGAGTAAAGGACCACAGCAAAGGCAAAGGTCTTCCATGTTATCCACAGATTTCTTTTGCACAATTTATACAATAAATGATTCAACTGAATTAAATTAATTTCAGAGGATAAAATGATATCCAGTGAAGTGGTGAAGTGGTGAAGAGAAGGAAGATAAGGGTCGTCGTCGGTCGTAAGAACTTAGAGCAGGCAAATCAAACCTCAAAAGAACTCATGACTTGAGACACTAAAACATCAATGCATGAAACCCCGCCGGTAGATATAACCCCAGCAACAACCAACAAATCTTGATCGTTGCACACAGCTGGGTGTATATAAGTAGTAACAGATTTGCGCGATACGATAGATAATAGATACATAATTACGACTTACTGATATAATAAACGCCCTAGGATAAATTCACCCAATCAATTCATCATCATGTTTCCATGTTCATCCTCGTTTCGCGCTTTGCCATTAGATGTGGGCTGATTTGTCCTTCTCCATAATATCCACTACGGCATTGGGCGTTTAGAAGGATCATGGATTGATTCATGGAGAATCACTGTCAGCAATGCATATGTATACATAAAGCAGGTCTTAATCAGAGCTATCACTTTTGTAAGGTTGGAATTACAAGTACATGGTAACAGTGAGGTTACAAGATGAATCTTTTTTTTACATATACAATCCATGCCACCTCTCCTCAGAAAAAAAATTAGATCTCGCTCACAAGAGCCTTGACATCTGCCACGGCTGTCCTCGCCATCTTCTTCAAGAATGTCTTCTCATCTGCTTCTCTATATCTTTCCCATCCATCAAGTCCTTCTTTAGCTTGAATACTCAACGTTTCGTACCCTTGTTTTATTACTCCAGCAACTTGTACACTCGTAAGGTGTTTCTTCTTTCCCGTCGACCCATCTGTGAGTAATTGGTTATAGTGTGTGCTAACACTTATCAATGTATCTATTGAACTTTTCGGTCGTTTCCCAAGATGATAATTGTCCCGGAACTTCACCAATACCTCCCCAGTTTCCACCAATTTGTAAAACAAGTCATCGTATGCCACAGGACTGGGCAGGAATGCTTCGCCGGCGGATAGGGATAACGCAATCAGATTTACCACGTCATCGAGAAGTGTTTCGATGTTTAAAAGGTTCTTTAGGTCCGTAGTGTAAGTGGTAAGAAATCGTATGAGTGCTAGTAGGGATCGGAACAATTCAGACCAGTGGTATGTAAGGCGTGTTCGAGATCGTGAAAGATGGGAGATGATTCGTAATATGATGCCAACGCATAAAATGTAAAGATCTACATCTAATCTCTTTCGAAGATTATGATTTATACCATCAATCGCAACATCCAGTACATGAGCAGCAAATATCCTATCTGCACGAACTAAAGGTAAAAATGGTTGTCTTTGTCGACATAATCGGACTGGCATCTTGCTCTCCTCACTGCATATCTTTTTGCATAGTACTTGATCTTCTATTAGAATTCGGAGGACGATGAGGTTGGTATGCGCATAGAAACCGGTTCGAGAGGATAGATGGGCGTGTTGTAATATATATGAGGTAAATGATAGATAGGCGCTGAGGGGGTGTTCGACCCCTTTCTCCACGGGTATCGATACCAAATTGAAGCAGAATAGTTTATTTGCATGCGCAAAATCGTATGTAGCTAATAGAACAGCTGCTTCACTGCCAGGCCTATAGAATGGTAAGCATAATTTGACAAAAGTTCGCATTAACCTACAGTTTTGAGAACATTTCCTTTGCGGCATCTGGATCAAGGGTTGGAGTAGTTGGTTTTGAGCCTGGAGCAATTGCGCCTAGACCTATCATACTCAAAGTGCTCCCAATTGACCATCCTTCTGGTATATCATCCTGGATCGCAATATATCTAGCTCTCGATGTCGTACATGTATGGCCCACCGAACGTATTATCTTTTGTATAGTTCCTTCATTGACAAAATCATCGAGGCGTAACCTGTAAGGGTTTTGAAATTCGAATTTGTTATAATTGACTAGAAGTCCGAGGAGAGTAAATGGTTCGAATGCTAGTGAAGTGGTATCTGATTCTTGAATAAACTAGAAATGTCAGCTTGGTTCCAAAGTGCGGAAGAGGAGGCCATACTTTCATAAGAGAAGGGAAAAGATCCCGATGTGTAAAATAAGAAAGTAAACTGGTTTGATATGCGCCAGACGTCACCGATAATGCTGCTTCAACGGCCTTCCGGCGTATATCCACTACAAGATGTCAGCATATATCCTCTCCCTTCTGGGTGGTGTACCCTACAACTCCTCCCAGTCCGAATTGTGACATCCAATGCTGCAACAAAATCCGTAAATACCGCATCCACATGATCCAATCCTGCAAGAATACTGATTATATCCGAACTTGGGTTTGTATATTTCTTTGAGAGAACTGCTGCGAGGAAGGCTGTGATAGTCTAAAATCGTCAGCCTCGTCAAACAAACTAAGGGGTGTCATCATACGTCAAGCGCATGCGCATCTGCTGGATGATTTCCTGCCTTTATACATCCGACTGCCCTTAGAAAGAATTGTCTGGTTTGTACCTATCACAATCAGTATTGGCTCCCTTATTTTACAACCAGGTTTCACTAATACCTGAAGATGTAGCAAGTCATCCGCACTCAATTCATTTAGAATGGTTTGCAATGTAGCCTTATTCGGTCGCAACAAAAAGAATTCCTTCCAGAATCCTTCCGACTTTTCAGGTTCATCTTCATCCTATTCATTCATCAGTATAAGTACGATGCGACGCTATATGGTATGCGCATCATCAACCAAAACAGACCTTGAACAGAGCCTCGTACAACTCTACAATCTTCTGTTGGAATACTTCAGGGCGAGCTTGTTGAGTAAGAGGAGAAGGCTCCATACTTCATGGCAGCAATTGATAATTCCTCAGGATCAAAGAGAGAAAGGGGAGACTGTAAAATATGGATGGTTGAGTATATTTCCTTGTGTCGCAAATGATTGAATAGCTTAAGGTTAATTAAATTATTATGGATGGGTTTGGCCTTACGTAGTCAAAGCCCTTGTTGGCCCCAGATCTAGGAGGATTATGTGGTATAGCTTCTTAGCGGCGGCCGATAAAGTTCTAACGCTAATCATGAAGGGGTATAGTGCAATTCTCACACGGGTTCATGGCTCCTCATTGGGGATTTAGACATACCTAGGTAGGTAATAATAGAATCTTTTCATTACATAATCATTTAATCTGTTCTTGTTCAGCTTTGGTGAATCTTGGTCATATTACTGATTTGTGATTTGTGATTTGTGATTTGTGATTCAATTGTGCTGTTTTTGAGTTGCTTACAATAGATTTACAGCTATTGGCTCGGTAAAACCATATTCCGAACCCCCGACCTGAGTTGACTGTGTGAGCCCATAATTTTTGAGAACATACCCTAGGAACCCTTAAGAACTCTACAAATGACATTAGTATCTATCTGTCTGTACAACATCCTCAAATCCTTCTTATTAATTTTCCTTCAACAACCTATTGCTTCAACCCCGACATACAATAGATAAACCTACCTAAAAAATGTCTTTACAAAGAGCTGTTGCTCCTCTGACATCATCAGCGCCCATCGTTTTCAGATTTGCTTCTTCGCCATCATCAACCCCTATGCGAGAATGTCGCCATATCTTTCGTCAATTCTCATCTTCCCGAGTCGCAAACGCTGAGGCAAAACGTAAGATGCAGACAAGTACTTGGCAAACATATACCCTGTCTACTCCTCCACCGCCACCAGCCCGCGAAGCTGCTATCCCGGAAACATCCATCACCGGGGGAATTCCACAAGTTCACGACACCCGACCACCTTCTATCAGCATTACAGAAGCTGAAGCACAAAAGACGAAGCCCGTGAAGAAGAGACCTCGTTACAACTTCGTTCCTCTCAAGAAGACCATTTCCCTCACCCCACGAGCCGTGGAAGCTCTGCGCGACCTAAGCAACCAACCCGAGGCGAAGCTCATCAAGATTAGTGTCGCAAACCGTGGATGCAGTGGATCGGCATACGACTTGAAATATGTTGAGAAGGGTGCCCCCAGCGATATCGTCCATGAACAAGATGGAGTTAAGGTGTTAATTGATCCAGCTGCACAACTAAAGATCATTGGCAGCACTATGGATTGGGTCGAGGATAGACTAAGCGCAAAGTTCGTTTTCGATAATCCAAACATTGGTAGGTTCCATTATAACTTCCATCCCATATCATCTCGTCTCTTGGGTGTCCCGACTAACAATGCACAGACAAATCTTGTGGATGCGGTGAATCATTCATGACGAAAGACGAATCGGCAGCACGAGAAGCAGAAAAGAAAGCTTCCAAGGGCTTTTAACTGTATGATACGATAGACACGACAACTTTCGAACTTGTGAAATAATGGGTATAAGGCATGGACATGCATTGGGTGGAGTTTAATCGGCGTTGAAGGACTGGCCTGCATTAGGCATGCTTTGGTGGGCATGTTTTATTATCGGATTGGCAATTAGGGACAGCGATACCTCACAGGCAGGATAGATTTGCATGCAGTTGTACACCATACTGATACCTACTTAATGCAAATGAAACTTCATGACAATAATGGCCCCACGCTGAACGTGCTCTTTTCATGTTCTATTGCATCTAGCACTTGTTAAGCACTGGTCAGTCATGGCTCTCCATATTCCTCCCCCCATCACTAATAAGCATAACAACCCCACAATGTTGATGTCGCTTTTCAATCCACTGTCCCTAACGCCCTCAAGCCATTCTCCACATTCCCATCATTTCCCTCGTCTCTGAACTCCATGACCTCTCTTTCCTACTATCAAACACCTAGCCTCTAAAACACACCCATCTCATAATCAACAGCCTTAACATTCTGCAATATCTCCACTGCTTTCTTCACAAAGTCCAGATGTGCTGGATCTTCATTCAAATAGTAATCTCGATCGCTAGTGGATGCGAAATGAAATACGAAACCGTGGGAGAAGCCGTCCTTGAAGGGGGTGTTAGCTAGGTGTTGCTTGTGAAAAGTCTGGAGTACGAGGGTATGATATAAAGAATGGATAGATATGGAAAGCGGATTGCGGAAGACGCTGAAGGAAAGTGGTGGAGGGTGGAAGAGTGGTGTAGAACGGCGATGAATGAGAGTAATATGACATAGGGGCAGGGTGTAACACTACTTGATGGCCCTCTGGTGAATTATCCCTTCCGCCGGAAGAATCTAGAATATACGGCTTTTTAGACTCTGGATGTATACAGAGAGTGGATAGCGAGAGCATGTGTTTGCATAGCTTTTAATTTCCAATTTGTTAGTTGATATTCTCTCACAATTTTGCTACCATGTTACTAGGCTGGGTGGAAGGGACAACCATACATCGTCTATTTGATCTTTGTGGGTGTTAGTTTTGAATTCAAAGAGAACTATGTGGACGATTGTCATGATGGCGATGGGATTGATTTTGAGTATAAGTAACGGCAACGGAAGAGAGAATTAGAAGTATCAGTCTTTTGGCGGGGTTGATGAGGAGGTCGGACTGTGATTGGGCGATCTGTGAGGATTAGTAAGTAGAGAGTGGTGGGGCAGACAATTGTGGTGATGTAACGTTTGCATCGATGATTTTTACGATAATTATTAAGAACGAATGAATGAAACTAGCTTCATTGTCTAGAACAGCTACAGGGAAAGATCCAAGGCTTGATGGCGCTTTTAGATATGAAGACAATGCTCGTGCTATTCTCCAAGCGGAGAGAGTTCACTCCCCTGTCCCATCTTACAACCGCACACCGGTCACAATTTCTCGTGCTTCTCCAATATCAATTCTATCACGGTATGGAATAGTTTATATGCTCTTACTTTCATGTTTTTGGTTTTTACACCCAATCTTACGGCATTTACTTTGCTACTGGGAGAGGAAGTCCAGTTCTCACGTATGTACCAAGATTGAGTTTTAGGTTCTATTGTATTTTCACTAAGATGTTACATTTTTTATTTTTTTTGCCTTGTTTTTTATATGTGAGAATGCTGTTGGAAGTCCAGTGTAGATACACCTTCAGTGCTGAACAAATTCCCCAAGCTAAGTGTCAAAAGGAGCTAGATGACTTTATAGCTTGTAAAGTTATGAAAAAATGGATATTACTACTCGGTATTTAGACTGAATGATCCGTTTGAATGGAAAAAAGAATGCGGTAATGAAAAGTGCGAGGAGACAGGTAGATGAGACGAATGCGCTGATTGTCCCGAAATCCGAAAAGCAATCAAAATTTACACCAGCGGGTCAAGAAAAGACTAGCCATTAGCATTGTTCAGCTTCTGAGGAGCATGGAAGTAGTCGCTATAGCAGTGAAATTCCCCGAATACAATACGTGCCATTTTTAGCGAATTATTCCCCGATACAATTTTCCACTACAAGTTACCTTGATCCACCTTGATTTGATGTCCACTATTATTTCCACGAGCCTGGCAACTTTAGCCTAGTAAAGAGTAGCTGTGTCATTGTTGATCTACCCTCCTTTTTACTTTTCAGTGCTCACAACCTCTATGGTCGAAACCAGGTTATCTGATCTATATAGTAAGTTCTAGTGCTGGTAGCAAACACGGGGTCTCCATGTACCAGTAGGCAACCCACAAAAGCTGCTCGCAATTCACCAGTAGGTGCATTATGTTCCGGATAGCTCGGCTCAAATCCTTACAATGTATACAGGCCTGCAACATACGCACGCCGGCACAACATAGCACAGAAGATAGGCTTCTTCAAAGCAGAGCCGTTGTCAATAACAATTAGATCTGTCCCATCATACTCCAACATATGGCCGATTGGAATTTGGCAAAAATTCTCAGTTTTAGGGAAAACTTAGCATTAGTTTCTCACAGAACCCCCCTCTCACTGTCTACAACGAATCTACTGCATCACCATGCGAGAAATTCTATTGAATGAATACTTTGCTATTTAACTGTTCACTATCTTTAATCTTTTTCCATGCTGTGTTTTGTGTTTTGAGAGCAACACTGAGCGTGTATCTCTCGACTGTTGGCTGCTATCATCACTATCAGTCTTTGTTTAACCTCCTCTTCCAGCATTGCCTTGCTACTATTTCCATCCCTGTCCTCACCTTCACTCCTTTCTTCTATCATTCTCCAACAACACTTTTCATACGCAACAACCGCCCCAAATTTTCTTTAAACCTTTCAAACTATAGTAATTACGCACAGAGCCGCACACCTTCCTCTCGGTCTTCACGCCTAAGACGCCCAGTAAATTCATCTTCAAACCACTAACTCTTTTAAAGCCTCCAAATTTCCATATTTGTTCATGTTTTCCATCACTAGAAGCAACCAAATAACAACATGAAGTGGCTGACAATTCATTTACAACACATGGTGGTAATAAAGACCACTAAACGCGGGATCACTAAACTCCAGGAACAGAAGAATAGGAGTTTAGCAAATCTCAAGCCTTCTGCATGTAATACTGCCACGAGCTTAATCATCAAAAATGGCATGCGGCTATGTTGTGCTTTGAAGGAATTGAAGCCCTCGAGATGTCTTTGTTCTCAGTACTAACTGGGAAGTAAACACGATATCTTTCTCCGACGGAGTGGCGTCATATTTTGTGGTACTATCGGATGCTTGAAATACAGAAAACTGTCGTCTCGATCATTGGCGATTTTTCCTAAAGAAGGCATGTTTAACTTCTTTTATGGGTAACAGGAAAAGAAAGACTTCGTTTGCGTGGTTACAAATTGCAAATCAGGGATAAAGGAAGAGGAGAAAGAGGCAATTTTGGAGGAAATGGTCGGGGGCGTATAGAAGAGACAGGGAAACGTTCATATGATTGTTAACTGCGTTTTTCTTCGAACCGTGACTTGTGCCGTTTTCTTCCATATTCAACATTCACGAATACTTAGTAGGCTGCGCAGCACTGGCGACACGAATGGTGGCGGCATCACATGTTTGGATTGAGAGATCAGGTGGAATAGCTGTCGTCAAGCCCTGGAAGACGACAGCTTCTATAGAATATGAGCCACGCAAAAGGTTCAGACTAATCTTACTATTGAATTTTAAGAGAAGATTTAGCTCAACAATGTATATACTCAAGGGTATCGCTGAAATCAACGATGCAATCTATAGTAGAAATGAACTTTAAACAACCACATACATTTTGTCCCGCTAAATACTCCTCGAGTCCTATATATTTAACGTCCCATCCTTTCGCTTCGATGCGATCTATAAACATCTAAACAAGGTACTGTAGAACAGAAACAATAAACCCCGAGAAAAAGAAATCATCTATATCAACACGACCACAACTCATCCACCCTCTCATTCTCTCATAAACATCTTCCCACTCCCCATCTCAATATCACTCCCGGCACTCTCCCGCTTCAAAGGTTCCATCCCTTGGTTCTTCTAAATTTAAAATTTGCCTCTGTCCACGCTCCTTGCATAGCGATTCCCGGATGCAATAAAGTAAGTGCTCCCGTCGCCAAGACAATCATAACACCTTCTAAGATCATGAATTCCGCTTCGTGGCCCACGAAAAGAGCGCCGTCGAAACCACCAGATAGTTCTATACATCTATAGATGGAACGGATGAGGATTGTAACAGTTGCCAAGCAAAGTCCGCCGAGAAACGATTTAAAGAGCGTGGAAGAGACGAGATCGATGTAGCGAGCATTCCAGATACCTTTTGCGCGGCGAACTCTCCATGCGAAATCTGCGCAAAGGATGGTAAAGAGGATGAGAGAAAATACTTGGAAAGCGAGACCTGCTAACATGATGTTTTTCCCCAAGTCACTCTGACTGAGTGTGTTGGCAAGTGAAGCAATGGCCCCACCAACGGCTTGAAGGACTAACGAGATGATATCGCAGGTGCAGAAGATGATAGTATAAGTCCCTGGTCTGAAGCGAGAGATCTCTTGGCCATATAGGATGACGATACGGGATAGACAGAGGTAGATTGCGGCAGTGAGAAACGCAGGGGCAATGGTTAGACAGATGAGGTACATTAGGAAGTAGTTATTGTCGAAAGGAGAATTATGAATAAGAATTCTGGCAATGTAACCGATGATTTCTAAAATCTAAAGGGTTAAGATAGTTAGCATTTTGATTCTTGCCAGTCTATTCATTGAGCATCCACTCCCTATTAGAATGTAACGAGAAGGCCGTAAATAAAGTATAGAACATACCAATCCAAACATCATGGCAACCATATATCCCCATGTTTTAAACTTGATTCCCAGCCCCAATTGTGCAATAAAAAATATCCCAAACAAAACAGCATAGATGGTATTTCCAGCGACGTTGGGCAGGTACTCAAAACTTGACAACGAAAGATCACAAGTATCAAGTGTGCATAAATGGGGGTTCATGAGCAAAGTCACGTTACCGTAGCCAGTTCCATGGCCATCGGAATGAGTTAAGTTTGTCATTTTGAGGCCGTTGTGAAGTGAAAACAAGTGAAAAGATGCCAGCCGGAATCAATGTGAACCGAAACGAGAACGGGGAACAGAAAAGATGAGTAATATTTGAGAATGATTGAAGTTTGTCATTTTGACATCTAGGGAATTTCACTTACCTTTAATATTCCCAACATCAGGCAGTGCATTTTTCATGACAATGTAGAAGTCGGCATCACGGAGTATAACTTCGCAAAGAATTCGTTGCGAAGCCTACGACGACGATACGGAATTTATCACGGCCCTACCAATGATGTTGCATTGACACAGACAACGATACTTATGTCAGCCTTAAGTCAGCAAATTAATAACTACGATTGGCCCAATCGTAGTTATTGAGGATGACTAGTAGACTTAGCCACATGGAAATCCCAGCAGCTCCAAATTTAAGCTTGGTTTTGTTCCTTCATAGTCCTTCAGTTCTTCAAGAACTGAATCGATCCACAAATTCTTTTCTGGAACGACTACGAAATTGGAACTGAGCCGGCATTACCATCCTCTTGCGCAGGTTAGAAAGGGCAGGAGCACTTGCTATTCTCTTTTCTCGCTAGCTGCCCCCCCCGTCGTTGACCCCTTCTCGTAAATACGCTGGTGTTAGTTGGCAGAAACGTGGGATAAAATGTTAATCCTAACCGATAAATGTATGAAATGCACAATAAATCCAATGCTTCATGGGTGGTGGATAATCATCTCGTCTCTGTTTCATTCTCAATCAAATGAATCAAGGTTTAGGATTGGGAGAGTTGACTTGTTGGACTTGCGCATACCATAGATATTGATACATAATAGATGGTCATCTCCTCAACCTCTTGTGTGATCTCTTATGAACATGATGTCAGTGATGAACAGAAGGGCGGATGAGTATGTGATTTGTGAGAAGTCCAACGGTATATTGATTGGCTTCAAACTTTTGGAATTGAGATCAGAGGAAGACCTGTGAGAAAGCTCTTACGAAGTACACCATGGCGAATGCAATTTGAGGCCTTGCTACTTGGCCAAAAGAGGCAGAGGAAAGAAGAACCAATCAGTCACTACCTAGTTCATACGAAAGTTGATTTGCTGAGACGATAAATATTGTTGGCTCGAACTCGCGATGGCTTTTTTTCCAACATGGACGACGGTGACACGAGGACTACCAACATCTTGGTCTGTCATATCACGGAAGCACTATCTGGCGGATTGGGAGAATGTAAGCAGCGGTTTGAAAACTATCAAAAGTTTCCGATATTAAATTTAAGCTTGCAGATAAATGCTCTCCCGAGTTCCCGCGGGGCACTGAGCTAGGAAGAAAAGGCGGCATCATGCAGTAGTTAGGTATGATAAGCCAAACAAAAGGGCGGAAGTAGGAGGATATGCATCAATTGTGACAATTCAAGTTATATGGAGGACTTCGTACAGAAGAAAATAATGAAATGCAACATGAGATAAACTCTCCTACTTGAGCCAACATGAATAATAAGTTACAGGGCGTAGCTCCATGTAGTTTCATACAGCAACAAAAGTTGCACATCTTCTTCCGCCTTATCAACCAATCAACCAACCAACTATTCACCGACTTTCAACGATGTTAAAAAAAAAACCCTTTATCGCACGTGATGACAATCGACAATTGACAACTTCTTACTAACCCATGAAAATCTACTGGTCCGATTTCGCACTTCACTCCACAACAGCATTCACAGCACAAGAACTTTATGCAGTGATATGCATATGCATAATACCACGCACCACCAAAATAATCAAAATTCATTAAAATAAAAAAAATAAAAGAAGAGCGTCAGAGTCATACCTACCTAATACGTAGATACCTCAAAAGATCTTCCTTGGAAAAGCATAAATACCTGTCTGTGTCTGTACATGAGAAATTTTCCTTTCTTCTCTTGTTCGAATCAATTCACTTTTATTATCATATCAATTGATCTTTTATCAAGGGATTCTCATCGCATCTTTTTATCTTCTACCCCTTAAACATATTTCTTCCATTATCAAGAAATTCAATTCAATTCAATTCCTTTGAAAGCATCAGCAACACGCATACACACTTCCAAGATTTTTCTCTTCCTGCAATTCAACAAACCAACCATCAAAAACTTCTCAATAACCACACAATGTGTCCTTCCTGCGAACCCGAGCAGGCTTTAAATACCATTGCCGCTCATGTAAATGGCAATGGCTCTACTTCCAATGGATCAAACGGAGGTGCGCATTCAATCCTCAATCTCTATTGTTGATACCATCGCTGACTTTCAGTTCTAGCTCATCCAGGATATACAGCAATTGAGACCAAGAAGAACCCACATCCAGCAAAGAGAGAGAACCCATATCAACCAGTCGGCGACTTCCTCAGCAATATTTCGAGTTTCAAGATTATCGAGAGTACTTTGAGGGAAGGTGAACAATTCGCCAATGCTTTCTTTGATACTGAGAAGAAGATTGAAATCGCCAAGGCTTTGGATGATTTCGGTGTTGACTACGTGAGTCATTGCTATTGTACTGGCTTCATACTGGAAGTATTTTACTGACATGAGGTTCGCAGATTGAATTGACTTCACCAGCTGCTTCAGAACAATCAAGAGCTGATTGTGAAGCTATCTGCAAGTTAGGATTGAAGGCTAAGGTTGGTACCACTAGCTTTCGCACAATCAATTGCATACTAACTTCGATAGATTCTTACTCACATCAGATGTCACATGGATGATGCAAGAATCGCAGTTCAAACTGGTGTTGATGGAGTGTAAGTTGCGCTATCTCTACAGAAAAAGAAAATTATTTTCTAACATGTTTCAGTGATGTCGTTATCGGTACCTCGTCTTATCTCATGGAACATTCCCATGGAAAGGATATGACCTACATCAAGAACACCGCAATTGAAGTTATCGAATTCGTCAAGTCACACGGCATCGAAATTCGATTCTCTTCGGAAGATTCCTTCCGTTCAAACCTCGTCGATCTCCTCTCGATTTACTCCACCGTTGACAAGATTGGTGTTAACCGTGTTGGTATTGCCGATACTGTCGGATGCGCTACCCCAAGACAAGTTTACGATTTGATCAGAACTCTTCGCGGTGTCGTTAGCTGTGATATCGAAACACATTTCCACAATGATACTGGTTGTGCTATCGCAAATGCATACTGCGCTTTAGAGGCTGGTGCTACTCACATTGATACCTCCGTTTTGGGTATTGGTGAGAGAAATGGTATCACTCCTCTTGGTGGATTGATGGCTCGTATGATTGTCGCAGATCGTGAATACGTTATGGGCAAGTACAAGCTTCACAAGCTCAAGGATATTGAAGATTTGGTTGCACAAGCTGTTGAGGTCAACATTCCTTTCAACAACTACATTACTGGTTTCAGTGCTTTCACTCACAAGGCTGGTATTCACGCCAAGGCTATTCTCAACAACCCATCCACCTACGAAATCATCAACCCAGCCGATTTTGGTATGACCAGATACGTTCACTTCGCATCAAGACTTACTGGATGGAACGCCATCAAGTCTCGTGCTAATCAATTGAACATTGAAATGAGCGACGAACAATACAAGGAGTGCACTGCTAAGATCAAGGCCCTTGCCGATATTCGATCCATCGCAGTTGATGACGCTGATTCAATCATTCGTGCTTTCCACAGACAAACCAAGACTGGTAAGGCCGTTGAGCTTTTGCCAAACATGACTGAACAGGAGAAAACTTTGTTGGCCAAGAAGGAAGCTGAAATTGCTGGAGTTCCTGAGAAGCGCAAGTTGGATGAGGTTGCCGAGGGTCAAGCTAAGAGGGCTAGAAATGATATTTCCGCATAAATGAAGAGAGGAAAAGATGAAATCTGATTTGAACCGAGTCTGTTCTGTTAGGGGGTAGCTGAATTCTTCCCAGACAAGACGGATCTAAAGGAAAGTAGTTGAAATCTTCCTAGATCCTGGTTCAAAGATGATTGAAATCTCCCTCGTGGATTCTTCATTTATGGGAACAAAATGGCTGGCTGAAAAGTTGCTTGAGCTATTTGATATTTCTTTCCTTTTTGTTTGATTCTTTCGACAGCCAATGACATTTTTCGCGGGATATACAATTTCTTGCGAGGTTTGCTTTGCGTTGAATGGATATCTAGTCAGCGTTGTGTTACATCATACAGTGGGTATGAGAGGAGGGAAGGGAAGGGAGCATGTATTGCTTATTCGATAGTCTGGAAATACAATGCCGTGCATGGATTTACTTATCTCTTGAAGAATTTGACTGATTGAATTGGCGATTGATATGCTTGATATGATGAGACGAAACTTGGGAACAAGGAGAGTGATAAATTGACCACTTGGAATGATCTTCGTATTGTGCAATTGATGTCATTGAGAAACTAATTCCTACACATTAAAGCCTATCGCCAGCCTCATCAATTCTCCGGCCATTCCACCAAACCATTAACGTTTTCATTCATTTTATTGAGCGACCAACTACCAACCCATAATCATTATGTCATAGCAAATCCACATATCCACATATCCACCCACACTTCCCAATCCCCGCCAAATATCCTCTCCCTTCACACGAAACAACTCCCCCCATTTTCTCACAAAAGAGCTACAACTCCCAAAGCTGCTCCCATCAATCCTCCTACCATCTTAACTCCCACCGTAGGCGCTGCGTTAGTCGTAGCAGATGTAGATGAGCTCGATGTCGCCGAACCTGTAGTCCTGGATGATGTTGATGTAGAAGTTGACGTAGATCTAGATCCCGTAGTTGAACTCATTGCTCCTCCTGGGTTTGATGTTGTTCCCGATGCTGAGCTCATTGCTCCTCCTGGGTTGGAAGAACTTAATGCACTTCCAGTTGCGCTTCCAGTTGCGTTTCCAGTGGAAGATACACTAGTATTGGTGAGTATACTGAGTACACCACCCGGATCACTAGAACTCAATGCACTTCCGCTTGCAGTCGCGCCAGTCGAGCTGGCTAGACCTCCGGGATTTCCAGATGTGACGGCGCTTCCTCCCTCAGTAGTTACACTTCCGGTCACGGCAGATGCGGATGCGGAGAATGCGGAACAAAGTGCAGCACCGACACTAGCAGCGCTTGCGAGGTCACCGGCGTTACAGGCGGAGATGAGACATGGGGTTGCGGCGGTTTGGATGGCGGCTTGCGCGGTGCCGCATTGGCAGGCTTGGTCGTTGGCTCCGCAGCCGGCGACGGAGATGGCGCTTTGGAGGCAGGGAGTCTATTTTTTGCGGGGAGTGATTAGTTGTTGGTTGATGGTAAGGGGATGGGAGAGAGGAAATGGTGTAGGTGGAAAGTATGGGGTATGGGAGAAAGGAAGTGCAGGTGGAAAGTATGGGGTGTGGGAGAAAGGAAGTGCAGGTGGAAAGTATGGGGTGTGGAGATAGAAGGTGTGGAATGACAAGGTAGGAAAAGGAATGAAAGGAAAGGAAACTTACAGCGCAAGCTGGTTCCGCTCCGAAATTCTGCGCAGATATTGAAAGGAGAGTACCTGCAATAGAGAAAGCGGTGGCGAACTTCATTTTGATGGTATTGTATTGGACTTTTTGTTTCGTTCTTGTAATGTTTTATGATATTGTGTATGCTGATGACTTTTGGACAATTGATTTAGAGGAAGGTGTTGGTAAATACAGATTAAGAAGGTCAATCACTTAACAAAGTAATAGTGAATGTAAGATTATATTATATATTCAAATGGGTGAATACAAATTAGAGACAGAGAGTTCGGACTTGAGCGTACCAAGACGCACTTTAAGACAACAACATTGGGCTGGACTAGACCTGGACCTGGACTTGGACCTGGACCTGGACCTACCTTGGCTGCGGGGAAATTTTATTGACAGGGGAAGCACTTGTCGCTCCATGATATTGCATGATAAAGTTTATACCTACCGAGTAGTACCTACCTATGTATACGTGTGCACTTATACATATTCGATGAAATAGGAAGCTCGAATTGAGTTTTGAGGTCTAAATTTAATAGGTTGTAGCTATGTGAAGGAACTGTGCGATATGACCAATGATTAATCCGGAATATTTATTTCTCTTATTTGTCTTATTTGCTTGTCTCTTGAACTCTTGGTATAAAAAATGAATTAGTTTTTTTTTTTGACTCTATTGAACCTTAAAGTCTTACTAGGTAGGTATTAGGTATTGATTGACTTTTGACTTTGATATCTGGGCAACAACTTTACTCGATAATAATAACGAACCCCTGAAGGGCCAAAATGTTGGCAAGAATGATGTCCACCCCGCCACGGTATTTACACGCAATACCGAGTTGTGGATCACGATCGATCATCATTATCAATCATCACTCCAGTAACCTTATCATAACCGCCCATCTCTTCCATCTATTCATCTATTATTTGTACAGTGTATGTACATCTCTTTCAACCTTCCTCTCTTGATTTGGTTTGTTTGAAAATCTTGAAACTTATTACGCATGCTTTTTGCACCTGCTTAAGAAAGATTGGCGGTGGTGCTGCTTCACACGTGGCGTTTTCTAGGTATGCCCCAGCCATCTTTGAGGTGTTGGCAGGAGACTTGGAGTACACCGTCGTTTTGACTGGGACCAATAGTTGAACTTGGTCGGAAGGTGGGAATCGAGACCTTTTGTTTTGTTTTGTGAGTTGGATGATTTTTGATGATTTTTAATGTTTCCGCTGAATTGGATGCATGATAGAGATTCAATATCCAAGGTAACCTTAAATCCATTGAATCACTTCAACATCTCTTGATCTTAAATGATTTGCATACACAAGTCATGCCATCGAGGAAAAATTGTTGTGTATTTTTTTTTTAAATTGTGCAAGAGAGTGTTGTCCATATGAGACTAGGCAGATTGAATGTATGACAAGCTATTTATTGTTCAGTCTAGCACTGATTTCAATATCTCAAACGGAAGCAACATCTCAAGGTGTTCGGTATCTCCTTTGATACCGGCACCTGAATAGTTTCAATGTTTCAAGTGATACGAACACCTCAAACAGTTTCAATATCTCAAATAATATCAACCTATCGACGTCTTTGAATGTTTCCAATAATCAAAAGTCTCTCATTGTCAGATTGTGATCCAAACTACTGGACACAATCCACGAAAGATACGATGAGAACAACACCGCCGCGAGTTGAACAAGCAGTTTCGTTACATCTATCCTCTCTATTAAATTGCATATAAACCACCGCTTTTCTTCAAGACCATGTACACATGCCGGCTTCGGAATTGATTAGTATTCATGCCTCTTCTCGTTGCAACCACATAGTATGGGCGATTTTTGCCCAGCTTGGTTCTAGCTCAATGTCTCAATCATGGTTGAGAGCATCAATAATGACATTGCTTTCAACCGTAATAGCAGCTGCTTCATCATCCCCGACTTGCTACTCAACTATGCCTTTTTGCCTTTCCACTTCATCGTTAGATTCATGCCCAGATTGATCATTACCAGCTTCAATAGATGGTTTAGGAATATTCGGGTTAAAACCCCCTAATTGCAATTCCGTAACACTTTCCCTTCTTGAGCCTTTCATCACTCTCGGCCAATACCATTCCCTATATCTCTCATGCTTAACATGTAAACATTTCTTCCGACTTTGCAGATACGAACATTGACTTTTGTTTTGACAGCGGCAATAACATTGTCATTTTTCACGTTCCCCATACTCTCCAGCCTGACATTCACATTCTGCTTTTGCATTTAATATCCGTCGATAACAAAGCCCGGTATATCTCCCCGGAAACCTCATCATTACCCCATCTAATCCATAATTATTTCATCTCTTCGTCAGCACCAAGTATACATATTAACTTATAATTTTCCCTCTCTTCTCTCTCTAAATAATAAAAGAGAACACATACCTTTGCATCACAAAACTTTGTCCGTAATATACATCAAGAACGGTCCACGTGGCGGTGGATGAGTATATTGTCTTGAAAGTCGATCGTGTTCGGAATTCATGTCTTATTGTATTGTTGGATCACTATATCTTAGTTCTTAGCATCTAGATCCAATGAGGATGCAAATGGTACTGCACCAGTAGCGAGGTTTTTGGTAAAAGGGATGGATGTGTGTGGATGATGTTGAGGCTGGTGGCTATGATGATTGGTAATTTGTTTGACTAAATGCAAGTAATTTGGAGGTTAATTTAATGCGGACGAGAGGAAGGGAGGCGAACCTTTTCAGCTGATGAGGCTGATGTTGTTTTGGTGTCTTCAGGTGATGGTATGGTTATGGTGAAAATCATAAGTCAAGAATAAGAATAGTTTTTATACCTTCCTACGTCCGAAGATTGACACTGCCATTAATAATACTAGTGAATTTACTCCCGCTGAATGACGGACTTCAGTCCGCTTCTCTCTCCTGGCTCCTCTTCTCGACACTTACATTCTTGATTAAAAAGTATAAAAGTCTCTTCAATGATTCCCCAAAACCGAACAGGGCTATCCTGTGAACGGGCTGGGGAAAGTCGCTACCGAAAGTTATTCTTCACGATATGCTGCTTCGTCCGTAGAATTCATTTTATGTGTCACGTTTCCGCAATCGATTTTGCATGCAGTAATCATAATTCTTTTCCAGTATGTACACGAGTATCTGTATATATCAGTAATACAACTAGTCAAATATATAAACAAGTTTTACTAAGCCTCTTCACTTTCTATATCTGCTACGATGCATATACAGATACGCGAATTGTTCACTGAATAGCCGTGATGCTTGCTAGGTTGATTGATTGATTTAATTAACGTCCACACTGAGTCAAAGACTATCTAGGACAATTAAGAGCTCAATCGAGCTTTTAACAGATGGCTATGGGTAGTGCTATCTAAATAGCATACAAATTTATATATATTTTTGATAAAGGAAATGAAAACTAATACTAGGGAATAAAGCCCGACCTCTATATAGTATCGTATATAAAGATAAAAATATCAATCAAAATATTATATTTATGATTTTCCAAATCCGATCTCTCTATCAATCAAATCCAAATAACCTTCCTTCACATCAACTCTTTATCTTATTCATAACTTTCCAACAATTATATTTTGTCTAATATCGATTTCATAGAACCCTTCAAATTATAGGGATATTGATTTTACAAAATGCTCCAATCCTGTATATAATATATCCTCTATCGAATTCTATAACAAATATATTATTAACTTGAATCGTTCTACACAATTCCTTCAAATATATAAATTATTGTTGTTTCGATTCGAATCGAAGAAGGTAAAGTCTGAACCTTAAAACCGAATTTGATAAATCATATTCAATATCTCAAAGGGATCTTGAAGATGATTTTGTAATATATTGTTGTAGATAATAATATTATCCTTTGTTTCATAATAAAAGTAATATTATAGAAAGCATAATCCGATAATATGATTATCAAAAAACCGAGATTTGGTTTTTACTATCAACCAATTCGAAAACAAAAAAACATTGCGATTGAATATTTTTTCCTTTTTCAATCATTATGATTCTATCAAATAATTCAAACTTAGCTCTGCAGACTTTAATAATTAAATAAAAGAACTGGAGGTTCGTAGAGGACATCGTGTACAGGTGTTGAGTCTTGTCCTTCATGCTGGCTAGGTGGGTATTGGACTGGTTGTATGGATTACGGAGGATATTTCAGTCCAATCGATGCTTGCTGCGATTTCTTATTGTGAGGGGGAAGATTCTGTATTCTTTCCATTCGATTATCATCATCATCATCATCGTCATTATCACTACCAGTTCTCATATCCATGGATATACTATTTACTATTACTATCAAAACGCATATCATTTTACCTCCCTCGACCACACGAATTGCAAAAATGTTGAAAGAGCTACTGCATTATTTTTTTGAGCCTGCAATCTCTAGCTGCTCAGACTCCTCCTATTAGGACTTTGTGATCTTGGCTGGCTGGTCATTTAACATTATTACTATTATTCTTTGAAAAATTCTCGTCTATTGCATGAGCGTGGCCACTCGAAGGCAAAGTTCAAAGCCCGTTTAATTGGGCTTTCGGCTCTTTGATCTCGAATAACGTCGTGGGAAGAGAGGCTAAAAATTCACAGGAATATGAGATGATATCTCCCACTACTTGCTCTGCATTTAAGTGGGGAGGCATTAAAGAAGCTCGAAGTATGATATGTGAACAATCTGAGAGAAGTATACCGACGAGCTATATAGGAGAACCGATAGAATTTTGCATTTTTGTGAGTTTTGCATTTGAAGGAAGGATGTGTCGATTCAGATGGGACATGAGCTGATATTGGAAGATCTTCTCTGGAAGATCGAGGTAATGTGTAATACCATGCGCTGCCTACCCTTGTTGATTAATTGTGACATTGAGGTTTCTTCGTCACGGGTAGTAGGTCTTGGTCTCCTTCTGAGGCTCCAACCGCGTATTTTATTTACATTCGGGACACTCGGCTTTTTTGCTAGTTAGCCAAGGTTCTTCCAGTCTCGCAGTCTGATTGAAGATGACTGCTGGTTGTGTTTGTTGGAAGGTTTGGAAGGGTTTCAGGGTATCTTTATAACAAATATTCATTTGAGTATGTACGCATCTAATTGAGAAACTACGCGATGGGTAAATATTATTAGTTGTGTAGATATATAAATGAACGCAAAATTAAACCAAAAAGCTTCCTTAGCGTTATGCCAACGAGATAACAATTTTCTTAGCAGAAACCCCTTTCCTCAGCGCTATGCCAACGAGATAACAATTTTCTTAGCAGAAACCCCTTTCCTCTGCATTTCCATCCCCTTCTCTACAAACCCCAGCCCTTCCCCGATTACCATCGCCTCAGGAGCCGCAATATAGGTACCCTTTTCCAACGCTTGTGGCAGAAATTTCGCATAGACAGCCTCACCTACCTCATTCTTTACCAGAGTTGAGCCATCGACGAATTTATTATTGATACCTCTGAGTACTTTCTTGATCTCATTGGAAACCGTCCAAAGAATGAATGTGGAAACAATCCTCGGAAGTATGAATCGTTTTGGTGGTGGCAATATTGGATAAGAAACCATCGCAAGGAACTTTTTACCATTGCATTTATCGAGGATATCCATACATGCATCTGAAGCTCCTTTCCCGATAGACATTGCACCAGCACAAGTCTTGCCTTTGAATGCATTTATAATATCAGGAACGGCGGTTTTGCTATTGTAATCAAAGACTTGACTTGCACCGAATTTCTTGCACAGGTCGAAATTCTTGGGAGATGAAGTAGTAATGACTTCGTAACCAGCTGCGACGGCTAACCTGAAGTTTATGATTAACGAGAATTCATGAAAGAAGGCCTAAATGCACGAAGAAGACTTACTGAATAGCATTAATGCCAACACTGGTTGAACCACCCCAAATAAGTACAGTTTTCCCGGCTGGTTTTGGAGAGAGTGACGGCAATTCGAGTGCCAGCTGATCTTTTTGAAATAGCCCGACAGCAGCGGTAGAAACTCCCAAAGGTATAACGGAAGCTTGTTCATACGATAAATCATCTGGAATATGCGAGGTCATATTATCCAACAAAACAGTATAGAGTTGAAAAGCACTTTGGGTATGAGTATTCGATGGCTCCGTGGTTCCCATTGCCATACCCACGACACGATCTCCAACCTTGAATCGCGTAACACCATTTCCAACTTCAACTACTTCTCCAGATACATCATACCCAAGAATGCATGGATATTTCACCCAAGGAAATATCAAATTACCCATATCTTGTTTAATCCAATCTGCTGGGTTAATGGCAACGGCTCCATTTTTTATAACAATCTCATTCTTCGAAGGTCGAGTATAAGGTGCGGATTTGACTTCTAGCTTCGCAGATTGATTCAACCATACAGCGGAATTTGAGGGGACCTCTGCCGAGGAAGACATGCCGATTGGATGTATGGGCGAGGACGTGATAGAGGTGGATATTGACTGAGACAATAAGTCTAGATCTGCGAGTAGGATGAGAGCTTCGAAACTGAGAAATGAGGAACAGATGTGCTATGAAATGATGGCTATTTCTCAAAGTGAGCTTAAAGAGATATACTTATACCTAATACCTACCATCGCTTCGCACGTTAAACAGACAACATGGAATGGAGAAATCATATTCATTTTGTCCGATGATTTCATGAAGTTTCCAAGTTTAGTGTGAGATCTTTTGAACATTGTAGACAGGCATCGCTGCCATCTTCTCAAAATGCGAGATGAAGTTAGTAGATTTAGAAAGCGAAAACAGAAGAAGTTTTGGGTTGGAATGGATCTGGTGGATTCAAGTTTACGATTACTAATTGAGTACTATCATTTAATTGGCTCAATGACTAAAGTAGCTTAAAGCAGAAACTTCAGATGCGAAGTGAGGTTAGCGTTCTCCAAGCTATGCGAATCTTAACCTTATCCGAAGAATTGTGGATGAGGAAAAACGTGGGAATCCACCACCATCTTCAGCGTCAACACCAACAAGATCTTGCTAATAGTCGGCTCTCTATAGCTCAGCTGTTAATTATCGTACTCCGGGAAAACAATTTGTCCGGGAAAGCCAGTTAGTTGTCTTGGAATATATACTATAATTATAGTTTCATGGCTTTTTGGATTAATTGCTTCAAAATTGATTATTGTTTACTAATAATAAAATTTAAAGCTAATAATTTTCAAATTTCTGGAAACCAACTTCAAAATTGGTAGAGGACAATTTACTTTCTCGTACAAGTTGCTTTCCGGGATAGCTCGTTTTCCAGGACAATCGAACCTAAAATCATTCCCCCTTCATTTCCTCGTCAAATGTGATGTGTCCACCAAAATACCATCTCGCGGAATACTTATATGCAGAACGTTGTTACCAGCCCAGATACTTTATTCTACTGCCAATATTCGCGCGACGCTTTGGATAACTTAGAATTCCATCACACCTTTGCGAGCTTCCATCCGATCCAGAGCCATGAGCGCTCCCCGCTTGATATCCGAAAAGGGGGACAACCGGAAAATCAGACCGCATAAAAAGTCGCGCCGTGGATGTGGAAACTGTAAGCTAAGGAAGGTCAAGGTATGTTGGATATCTTATCCCATTATAAAGGAATTTGTTTAACTGGTTGGTGGTAGTGTGATGAGACCAGACCCATGTGCAAACGGTGTACAGAATTTAATGTTCTCTGCAATTACGACCAAAAAACTTCAGCACTTGAGCTACTTGACAAATCTTTTACTTTTGAGACACTTCAGCACAGACTTCCCTACTCATTAAACCAAACGATACCAAGCATCGTTAACCCAAGCTTGAGAGGCTTCCACAAGACCAATGTGTACGATTTAAGTGATCAAGAACATTTGGAGATATTGAATAGATTTCAGACAAGGACGGTTTACACCATTACAACAAGCAGGAATCTCCAAATATATCAAAATGAGTTCATCAAGCTAGCATGTTTGGTATGTACAAGCATGTAAATTCTCCCAACGCTTTACTGACCTGCTACAGCATCCATATTTGATGCACGCTTTACTCACATTTACGCTAATGCACGACCGACACCTCTCGACTGAGCAGAGTACAAGAATGTCTCCTTCGGAAGCTTTCCATTGGTGTCAAAGTATATCATTATTTAGCAGGAAGTTGTCATCTACCCCAATTGAATCCTCATCAGAACGCGATGCTTTATGGGCAACTTCTATTCTTCTTGGTCTCATTGCATTCTGCCATATTGAGGCAAGGACCCCACAAGAAGCCTGGCCTTTGAGGCCACCTTCGTCTTTAGATTTGAATTGGCTTGTGATGGGCTATGGGAAGTCGGAGATTTGGAAACTGGATCAAGACAAAAATGCGAGCGCATTCAAAACATTGATAGCACCCGAAACTTTGGCACAATTCACACACATTCGCCTCGAGACATTGCCGCAAGCTTTCATCACACTTTTTGATTTACATCCCATTTCTAAATCAAATGATAATCCATATCGTCTTGCGGCATCTTTATTGTCAGATGCCATCGATGTCGACGTTGATATTACCGTCATCTTGAAGTTTTGTGCTTTTGTCGGCAAAACGCATCCACAGTACAAAAGATTGCTCTTACAAAAAGAACCTCGAGCTCTCTTGTTACAGGCCTATTGGCTTGGAAAACTTTGCCAATTTCCACATTGGTGGATTTGGAGACGTGCATCATTGGAGTGTCAGGCAATCTGCATATATTTGGAGACTTTTCACAAACACAACTTGGATATTCAGGCACTTCTAGTCTATCCGAAAATGATGTCTGGGCTTAGTTCATATTGAAATTGTCATTTGTTGTAGCTTTAATAACTTATCTATAGAAATTTTGGTATTCATGGCATGATTTGTCTTTGATGGTCATGTGTTACTATTACTCCTATTATTTAATACACTTCGATCACCACGAGTGATTGCTCCAATTTTGTTATCTTTATCTCATCACGAAAGTATATCTCCTCATCATCCATCTCGTTTGCTGTGTCCCTGTACACAACAATTTCTCTTACAGCACAGGGCGTATCCCAAGAAAGAGTTCCCAGATATCTGTCTGTCATAACAACTGTTACTATCTCGAAAATTCTTGAACCTACCCTTTCGGGTCAAAGGGCGATAGGTCAAATTTGAATTGCATTTTGATGTCAACATACATAACGATTATTTGCAAATAAAACGAGGCAAAATATTTCAGAGTGTCTTCATGGGCCTTTCTCCAGGTTCTATTCGCTTCCAGCTATTGTCCCCTCGATTTCCACACAATCAATCGTCAATACTCTGAAATTTGAACCACTCTTAATTTTCTTTGTGTTCCGAGCGCATTCAAGATGAGGGGTGTTTTCATTCATCTTCGCTAAGCGTAAGGGAGGTCAAGACAAGGTCAATTTCTTCTAACCTACACTTTTGTCGCTCATTCTCGAGGCGACTTGTTTCTTATTGTGACCTTTCTTTGTTCCTCCCTGTTGTCTTATTGTCTTTCCTTTGTTGTCTTATTGTCTTTCTTTTGTTCTCTTCTCGGCTTTGCCTATAAAAAGTCCCGCCTCGCCCATCATCTATATCATCATCAACTTTACACCATCAAAACCTAAAAAAATCCAAAACTAAGCACACAGCAAGCATATTCAACATCGACACATTCAAATTAAGACTTCATCAAACCATTCCCGCAAACATGTGTTTCAATGTAGGCGAACATTCCAGCAGCTCCTGCAAGCAGTCGGATACTGGAACGACTGGTGCTCAATCAGCTCTTGTTATTCGGCAAAATGTCGGTGGTTGGGTGTGTTGTTGTTGTGGCCTAGATAATGGCGGGGATTGTGTGTGGTGTGCAGGGTGTTCTCATTACACAATCAATTGCACTTCTTGCTTTTCCTATTAAGTTACTATCGGGACAGCATCATGTACCAGATGCCGTACATAGGACTAGCGTCTGCGCTAGTGCCTAAGTGTATAGCTTAAATAGAGTCCTTTCTATACATCCTAACAACCAAGAATTATTTCATACATTTTACAAATACTGCGTCATGATACTACAAGTGTGTATAATACTCAAAGTGATACTAATAGTCAAATTACAAGTGAATGTTATTATTGATCGCTATAATATTGTATAGAAGATATATTTATACATGATCGAATATAGGAATAGTAATACAGAAATGTTTATAAGATAGATTTTCAGAATAAAATCAAGAGTTGGGAGAGGATGGTTTGCCACCATAGGAACCCTGAGATTATGGGTAAAGGTATTGTTCTATATTCCTGCAAATAATTTTCATCTGGTGTTTGGAAGAATAGCCCAGTAGTTGCTTAATGCTTTTGAAATTCCTATATATTTGGATGCTTTGTTTAAGACGATTGAAATCTTTCTCACTTTTCCAGCTCTCACAAACTATTGACAGCCCTAATATCATCCCAAACCCATTATAAAAACCCCTGAAAACTAATTATCCAATCTGCAATTTAAAAGCGGAGGATTTCTCATTAATGGAAATTTACTATTATTCCATTTCCTTTACCCTACATCTTTTGGATCCAAATACTATATGCAGAAACTATCAGGTATATAGACTATACCTACAAATAGAAATATTACAATCATGCTGTACCAAATTACGGCATTCTTATAGCACTCTGTGTATTTCATTAGCAACCTCTCATAACACCATTTATATTCACATTAGCTCTAGAGGCCGTCATCTGTAAACGTGCTAACCTCTATATAACTATTCAACTTATTACCAAGAGTCAGTGAAATTGTCTAAAGATGTTTGCAATACGTTTACTCACCTTCTGGATGATCAATTTTTGAGGCCTTTATGCTATTGCTTAAATCAACTACTCTACTTTTGAGCCACCCCCCTTTTGGACCACCCTTTTATACCAATAAGAAAATTAAAAATGTTGATTTTCATGAATTTTGGTGTGAAAAAGTGGCTCAAAAGAGGGGTGGCCCAAAAGTAGAGTAGTTGACTTGTACATATTGTTGATCACTTGTATTTAACCATCACCCCCCGTTTCGTGTACTCTCACAACAGTATTCGTTTCAGATCCATATATAGCCATTATTGCATTCTATATATCTGCACCGCCCTATCCGACATCATGAAAGATAATTAACGCACTTTATTTGTTTCCATCGGCCTCTAAATGATCAAGAAATAAACCTCCATTCCATACACAAATAATCTTTGATATCGCTTACTAAACCCTTCTTATTGATTGATTGATTGATTGATTGATTTAACGTTCACACTGAGTCTAAGACTATCTAGGACGGCTAGGGGCTCTATGAGCTCCTAATTAATGCTATGGGGAATTGTATGTTAGTTAATATACAGTTTGTATAGTTTGGGTTTCTTTTCAACCCTTGAAATGTTAATTGAGGGCAAGTGAAAACTAATACTGGGGAATAAAGCCCGATATCTTCATCCTCTAAAATCTTTCCTTCCTCACTCTTTCCCTACCCTTTGCTAATTAAAGTATCCCATTGATATAATTTTCTTCTTCGACCCAATCTACTATTCCGATATCCACTTTCTATAAAGATTAAAAATCATCTTTGTCAAGATTACCTTCAGTATAACAAAAGAATCCTCATATTAGTGAAAAACAATTGGAAAACATTATTCTCTTCAGCTCGAATTCATTCATTAGCTTTTTTGCATACCTTCCTAGGTGTGATAATCTTCAGCTTTGTTTGAATATAAATAATCGAAATTGCCGAATAGAATATCGATCGTTTGAATGTAATGATAGTGGGGCGTAGCCCTAATCCTATCTATATATGTACAAAAAATATTTTTGTAAAATCAAAAAAAAGGTGTAATATCGTATCGATGCCCAAAGTATAGCATTAATTGATAGATAATGGTATTCTCTGTTTCGTAATAATCGTAATATTAAAATGAATGTGTTTTCGATAATCGATTATCGAAAAAAGGTATAAAATGCGAATAAAACAGTAGCAAATTCCATATCAAAAAAACCTTTTTGGAATAGAAGGGATTTATTAGGCGTATTATATCTCGTATTGAGGTAATAGTCGATGGCAGATGTTGAATCTAACCAGGGCTTCTATAGCTATCATCCGTATTTTGGATTGATATTCGTTCATCCTTTCGAAGATATTGATGTTGTAAAATCATAATAACCCTTTTATCGTGAATATCGTAATCAGGAAACCCTCTCTCTCTCTTCCAATATATCCGATTCCATCAAATGATTCAATCTTAGCTCTGCAGACTCTCAATAGAGAGCTGGAGGTTCGTAGAGGGCACCACGTACAGGTGTTGAGTCTTCGCCCTCCAAACCCTTCTTATATTCATATTGATATATTGATTTAAACATATTAACATCAGTATTTGATCTGTTTATCAATATTTCAATTAAGAATTCCTTTTTTGTGCTCAACTCCAATTCACACTGGTATAAAGCAAATAACAATCTTGCATCAAAGAACCCCAAATAATCACAGATAGAACCCATTTAAAGTACTAGCTTGTCTTACTCTCTTTATATCAACCAGCAATTCCCTTCCTCAAATTTCCAAAAAAGCTCATCGTCAAAACTTCTATTTTCAAAGAGCTCTTGTTGTAAAGAGCTTCGATAAAAGTTGCTTTATCCCACCCCAAAGCCTTCGACAGCTTTGCCGAACGTCTGCGCATCTACGCGCGTCCGTGGTACGGTATATGAAGAGGGCTTGGTAAATTTAAATCAAAATCTACTGATAACGGGACAGATTACTCATGACTCATTGATGCGATGTATGAACGTTGTGCGATCGGAGGTAGAACACCATGTTGAGGATATCATTTTGCGGCAAAGGGTTAGATAGTTGTTGCAGCGCAGATTATTGTCCTGATGGTCTGGCAAAGGCTGCCGAAATTATCGGGACCTACGACGGAGGGAGTTTGGCATCCAAGGATGAATGTACTTGAGGGCAATGTTAAACGAGTCAAAATCAGCCACAAAAGCCATATGGTTCATGGAACGGACGCACCTCCTTGGGCAGTTCAGGGGATGTGATGCAGTACAGAGAGACGAAGTGGAACACTGAGGGGGAGACTGAAGGTACGAGGACACTAGCTGGCTAGCACTAGGCCATGCAGGTATGAATGATTCACGGGATCCTCACAGAATATAAAACATTTACAAAGTTCTCGACATGGATTCTATTCTTTAAGACTTGAAGCATAAAGTTCTTCTTCTCGAAGCTGAAGAAACTGTACAAGATATCTCGAGGTAGCGATCCTCAAAATACCTGTAGACAACATTCAGTCCGAGCTCGATAAACAGATTCCATGATGAGCCCTTCTGAGTCGAAAACGACTGCGGGATGTGTGAGAAAACAATTATCTATCTATTTATTTGATCAATCATCTCTCTCTTTTTTCTGGCTTGGTAAAACAATTGATTCAAGGTAGTGATCCTCAAGATATCCATCTGCAATATTCAGTGTAGCTTTTATCCTCCTGAATCTATCTCGTATCTTTATCCATTTTTGTATGAAAGAAATATTTATTCCATTGGATTATCTTTTCAGATCTCTTTTCCCCTAACCTCCTTCAATTGCTCCAGCTTGCGTGAAAGAAACACTCATTCCGTTGAATCATCTCTCTAGACATTTGTTCCCCAACCCTCTTCAATTGCTTCAGATATCTCAAGGTAGCGACCCTTGAGATTCTATAAGAACGAAGGTTCGGATTATATTCCACTTTTGGGTTAGAATAATACATTAAGTGACAACTCTCCTAGGTCTTTGTAGTGGATATTCTATGTTTTATATTTTCTTTGATTTTCTTCTCTTTTGAAGTTGTCGAAAATCTGATCGACGGAGGTCGAGATTACAATTATGGGATGTGGTGTAGGCAGGATGTGGTGCGGAATGGATTTTCCTGGAAGAAGAAAGTGAGATGAGGAAGGGAGAGAGTGTAAGTTTCCCAGATGTTGTGCGTTTCTGTAGACAATCTAGTTGAAGAAATAGAGGTGCAGATTGCGTTCATTAGATCCTGCATGCATCGGGAACAATCGCCGGAGAAGGTGAAGGGTTGGGTATATCTCTATCTTTTCTAGAAAGGGATCAATATTCCAGTAATATTTTTGAATGCTTTGATTTCTTTCTTCATCATTTTGCAACGATGATACACCTCAACAAATGAACTTGTTCATCCCGAGTTCGGGTTGCCGTAGGCGTGAGTTATGTGAAAGCAGAAAAAGAGAATAAGTTTTCAAGACAAAAAAAAAGCAATGAGCAAAACATAGGGTTGTATCGTCCGTCGAAAAAGCTGAAGGTTGTCAGGCAGGAAGTTGAAACGCAGGTATCCTTTACTCTTTGATTAAGTTCTACTTCCTACTTACATGTATATTGGTTTAGCTTCTTTTTTGGTATCTCTTGGCACTTGTGACACAATTGCCGTAAAGAGCTGAAAAATCAGGGTTCAATTATCCTTAGAATCTATAACTAGAGAGCGAAAGGTCGATAACCCCGAAAGGGTTATATATACTACTAGTTATAGGCACGTGATCGACCTCGAGCGGGGTGATCGGCTTACCTAATCCTTCGAACCGTGACAGAATAGAAAGATTAATCTTTATTGTTACCCGATGTCACGGGGTCCCCGTATATGGTATACGGAGACCGCTCGGGTTCCGACCCATAGGAGTCGGACCTCGGATAAGTGTAGGCTAGCCCCGGTCGGGGCTAGCGCTACACATAAATGTATTTAAGAAACCGTTCCTTTTATAGAAACGTAGCTCTTCGAGCTACGTCTTATCAACAAAAGTGATTTCTGTTATCCTGTCTGCTGCCTCCGTGATACCCGATATGAAATATAATACTATTTAGGTTCGATTCCTTTCGCCGGCTTCCTGGTGGAGTGGTTTATATTATTCATTATCATATTCATTATTATATTCATAGGTTTTCTTTTATAGAGATTTTCTTAATATAATTATTTTCATTTTTAGATGATTTATATATCGAATTTTCTAATAATAATGATAATTGTCGGTACAACTCCGTGATCGTCGTATCCGATAGAAAACGTTTTCGATCGTATTGAGGTTATTCACAAAAGAGATTCCCGTGAGGGCGCTTGGATTGCTACGCAATTGACCCCTAAATTAAAGATTATATTGCGCATCAAGGTTCGAAAGAACCATTGAGTGCGAAAGGCCTCAATATAGAAGCCTTCGCTTAAGTGAGGATCACATGCTTTAAGAGCACGTGAATACCAACAATAATATATTTTATAGGACTGTTAAATATTATACTTGAATTGTAATTGTTATAGTAGTAATATTTATATAGGAGATTAAGAAAAGTGAATTAGATGTTTATATAAGTAATAAGAGAAGATATACTTGAATCTTGATATCACGATAGGATTGCTGATTATAGACTAGTATAAGAATCAAGATATTCAGATTGAAAAGGTTTGTGGTGGTGGTAGATGGAAGGAATTTCGAAGATGGAATTCTTGAGTTTGCGGATTAGTTTTTGGAGGTTATTGAGAGCGGTGGAGGATAGGATTTGATAAAGGTATTGAATATAAATTGTATTAAAAAAAAGGTATTCTTTCTATAACTTTATACCTTTTCAACTTTCTTATTTTCCTTCTTCATAACACCACAGTAATTAAAGGATTGAAAGAAGAATATAATTGAATCAAGAATTTGGGATAGATTATTATAAATGATTGATCGCGAGGCATTTGTGAATAATTTGTTTGGGTAGTTGGAGGCAGAGATAATTGAGGTTATAGTTTTAATTTGGCTTCCGGCGTTTTGATCTCAGATGTATTTGTGGTTTCATCTTTCATTGATGCCATCGAAGAATCAAAAGTAAGTCTTCCACCATCAATATCATGTTTATCAGAATTGTGAAAGTAGTGGGCTCGTTGCCTCGACATCTAGATCACAACCTCTTTCCCCTATCTCTGAGCTCTAGCACAAAGCACCGAGCTCGAATGCGCAGCCCATGAACATATCCTCGCCTCCATCCGCCTGTCGTCCGAACGGAACCGAATAACGGAACGCAAATCGCCGTAATTAAGCGTTACCTTTATCGTTCCACTATCAATTTGAACTACCACTCTACCATCACGTATGGTAATTGGATGTTCTTGTGTAAAACTTGTTTGTAGGCATGATAGTGCGGCGCAGCTTGACACCAGCCATTTCCATCTTCAAACGAAACAATTAGGGCTTATATTTCACACATTTTGGCCACCCGATTACCCGATAAGCCTCACCGACACTTTTGAATCCCATTCATTGGATTAAATAACTTGGAATGACTTCCCCGCCATGGCGATGGCGACAAAATAAGTGAGTCATGAAGGATTTGAATTTTGCGAGATGGTGAACTCCTTGAGTTTAGATGCGGCTATAGGGCCTTACAGGATCTTAGCACTACAAGAGGCCTGTATTCTGATACCTGAACCACCTAATCAGGGCTAAGCGAGCCCATAGGCACCGTCCAGTGTACCAAATGGCAATTTTGTTGGGGTAAATGTGGGGATTTTGAAGAAACTTTACTAGGGTTTTGACTCCATGGGGTAAAAGATAAGGCATGGATTTGAGCTGACGATCTCCACCTCATTCGGTGACTTGGCGTGGAGTAGCTTGAGTAGCTTGAGTAGCTTAGAAATTCGCTGAAGGATGCTTCCGTCACGCGTCTATTGACCCGAGTCTACCGAAATGCCACAGTACACTCCTTCATGGGAATCATGGCACTGCTGTAAGGTGGTGTCGAAGCACATCTTTATCACCTTGACAAATCTTCTTCCTGTCAACTTTTAATAAGCAACCAATAGTGAGTTACAGTTTTCTTTGAACCCCCCGAGATTAGTGTCCGACCTTACCGGCCAGGACGTTTTTAGTTCGTAATGAGCCGATGATCTTGTCCGTGAAGTCATAGCCAAGGAAGACGATCCTTCTCATGCTCGTGTACGTTCCTTGTACACACATAATCTCGTACCATGGGGTCGATTGGTTTTTATCGGAAATCAAAACTCTTATTGAGTATGTTCCAAATGCCATTCACTTTATGGTATCAAAAATCAACAATTTATAACAATTATTTGTGGTAAAAACCAAATATTAAACAAAAACCTTTCCCTTACTCCCACTACTCAAGTATACTTGTTATAATACTCTGAAACTCAATTTGAAGTGTTACAGAGAATATCATGACCCACGATAGAACTTTGTAGAGCATGTGCTTCTCATTAGAACAAGGTTCTTCTAGCTAGGTCTTGCCGGTCACTACAAAAATCGTAACTATTTCCATTATCAAACAAATCTGACTTTTTCGAATTATTTATCATCTAGGTAACTGTTTATCTCTTTGGTTATAGAGATCAAGGAATAAATTAATCATTTTCTATTAAATTACAATATTTATATTCATCGCTCAAAATATTTTACAGTCATCTTTATACAACTCAACTAAGATAAAATTGTATGATTGGAGTTAATTCAAGAATTATAAGCATTTGATATTTCGAAAGTTAGTAGTGCGTTCCTTTGGCTTATTAAATCGCGCCATAATCTGAGACTGACTGCGAGCGCGCGCCAAATCTATTTGAAATTGCCCTAGCTCAGCCTAGTCAATGTAACCTAAGCTTGCATTAGATCTTCAAATGGCACTTTTCCCCATTTCCTTGAAAATTACCTCGGAATCCTAAGACTGGCATGTTAGATACCTGGGGTACTTTATCACTTTATCATGTTTTTCTTCTCGGCCGTGCCGACTCTGACTGGTGATCTTGTACAAGGGTTTCACAGTTGGTTGGTCAACTGTGGACAAGAACGTCTTTCTACATGGTGTTGCTTTTATGCACATACAAGGATGTAACCTAGGCCATGTAGCTACAGTTTGAAGGAGCGGAAGGTTGGATGATACCAAATCCAAGAGGCATAAGATTATATATAAGGCTTATGATTTCCCCAATTTTTTCTACTTGCTTATCCACTTTCCCCAGCTTTCCCCAGCTTTCCCCAAGTCTTTTGCTGTGTTTCCTTTCTTGTCTGGCAAAATGACTTCAGTGAAAGATCAGATTGACCATATCAACACTGTTGAACATGCTCATCCAGCTACTCATGTAGATTTAAATAATAATGTTACCGCCAAGTAAGTTTTGGTCAACTAATTCAGTTCCTAGGAAACTGTAACATTTGCTAATTACTGATTTATAGAATACAAAATCCTTTAGCAGGATTATCAGAAGCGACCATCATTCGAGACGTAGGAGAATTCGCACAAGCCAACGATCTCAACGATATCCTTCCCTTACTCGAGAAAGGTGCTTTGGTAGCGGCTGATCCAGGGAGTTTCGAAAGCGTAGGGAGATTGGAGGAAGAAGAGAAAGTGGCTTTACGATATGAAGCGGCGCATAGATGGAGTCATCCGAGGACGCTTTATTTGACAATTATTACCTGTTCTCTCGGTGCAGCTGTTCAAGGTTGGGATCAGACGGGTAGCAATGGAGCGAATCTTTCATTTCCAGCAGAGTTTGGTATCGGTCAAGGAGATAACTCCGCGTCTCCTAATCATGATCGTGATAATTGGCTTGTGGGCTTGGTTAACGCGGCTCCATATATTGGATCTGCTTTTTTGTGAGTCAAGATTGATGCTCATTTAACAGTTTACCATGACTAATTTGGACATAGGGGATGTTGGCTTAGCGATCCTTTCAATACCTGGTTTGGACGTCGTGGTACAATCTTCATTGCAGCCATAATTTGTGTCTTTACTCCCATTGGAGGAGCTTTCGCAAAATCATGGGAAACTCTTTTCATTAGTCGTATAATTCTCGGCATTGGAATGGGCCTGAAAGGAAGCACAGTGCCAATTTTCGCAGCAGAGAATAGTCCAGCTATGATTAGAGGTGCATTAGTTATGTCATGGCAAATGTGGACTGCTTTTGGTATTTTCTTGGGGTTTTCTGCAGTAAGTATTGTTCATTCTGGCAGAACGAACAATCATTTAGCTGACATTTCTCCAGAACTTGATCGTCATTAATACAGGAAAAATTGCATGGAGACTTCAAATTGGCTCTGCATTTATTCCAGCTCTGCCTCTTGCGGCCTTGATTTTCTTCTGCCCAGGCAGGTATATTCTATGCTTAAAATAATTCAATTAACTAACAATTACCACAGAATCTCCAAGGTGGTTGATGAAGCGTGGAGAATATAGAAGAGCCTACAATTCTCTTTGCCGACTTCGCAAGTACGATCTTTTCGCTGCTCGTGATCTCTACTTCATTGATTGTCAGCTCAAAATCGAAGCAGCCATCGTCGGTAAAACCAACTACGTCAGTAGATTCATTCAACTCTTCACCATTCCCCGTGTACGAAGAGCAACGCTTGCATCGTTCACTGTGATGATTGCGCAACAGATGTGCGGTATCAACATTATCTCGTTTTATTCTTCGACTATTTTTAGGCAGGCGGGTACTAGTGAAAAGAATGCTTTGATTGCAAGTTTTGGATTTGGATTGGTCAATTTCGTGTTCGCGTAAGTCTTCCTGGAGCGTTTGCCCAAACTTAATATGTCTGTAGCATGATGCTAATGATATGCCAACTATCTAGCTGGCCAGCCATTTGGACCATTGACACCTTTGGTCGACGCTCTTTACTCCTTTTTACCTTCCCACAAATGGCTTGGTCTCTCCTCGCAGCTGGTCTCTGCTTCCTCATCGATGAGAAATCCACTGCGCATATTGCACTCATCGCGACATTTATTTACATATTCGCCGCATTTTACTCACCAGGAGAAGGACCTGTTCCTTTTACTTACTCGGCGGAAGTTTTCCCCTTATCACACAGAGAAGTAGGAATGGGTTGGGCTGTTGCAACTTGTTTATTCTGGGCAGCCGTTCTCTCAATTTCTTTCCCTAAAATCTTGGAAACATTCCATCCTGTCGGAGCTTTCTCATTTTACGCGTATGTTCCCGCCCCCTCAACTTCCCAAAAACACACATCCAACTAACACAAAACAGCGGTCTCAACATCGTCGCCTTCATAATGATATTCCTCGTCGTCCCCGAAACCAAACAACGAACCCTGGAAGAACTAGACTACATTTTCGCCATCCCAACCCGCACATTCATGAGATATCAAATCACTAAGACCCTTCCATATTGGGTTCAACGATATGTATTCATGAGGAAGAATGCAGTGCTAGAGCCACTCTATCATTTTGACGAGACGTCGGATTTCAGAGCGCCCGATACGAAAAATACGGGGAGCCCGGAACAGATTGAGAAGGTGGAGCCTGATAGGAGTAGTGGGAAGGAAAGTGCGGAGATCAACGCTTGAGATGATTTAATGGATGGAGTGGCTAAGGAATTTGTGAGAATGGGGTAGACAGTATACCTTTTTGGAGAGATAGATAACGGTGCATAGAGTTAGAGGCAGAGAAGTTGACCTATAGCATATTTTCCGTCCTAAGTTGTTTTTGTGACGTTTGTTGTGTGAAGTGAAGTGAAGTTGAAATTTCGAGTGAGACTTTATGCTCGAATTGGAGATTATTTCAAAAGCACGACAACATACTCACTCGTGCAGCCAGGAAGTATAGAACCATCCACTTTAAGCACATGCCACAAGATGGTAAACTACAAGGGGAATAGTGGCCCATACTCAAGTGGATAATTCTGTGCTTTCTGGCAGCACGAGTACAAGGACACGGGAACCCAAGGATTTGAAAAATAGAGATACAGCACGATTACTTGCTGGATACGCTGAAATCGTATGTTTCAAGATTACTTTTCCTTTTGACAATGAAAGATAGTTACAATTATGGACACCAACTAGGAGATACTACTCCGAAGAATGGACAACAAAAGAACATCTTACATCTTGTCAAGCAAGGCTTACGAGTTGAGAAAACCATTGAAAGCGAAGTGAGGTATCTTTGTTCCTACTTGATGTTGAGTATTGGTCGATGATTGTAGATTGACCTGGTGGTATACAAGGCATACTTTTACATCGAGCGGGATATACCCAGCGAGATGATTGAATCACGAAATTACAAAACATCAGGGTTACTAAGGCGGTTAGCAGAACCTAGTGGAAAATAGCCTCACAGGATTGCCTCTCGTGTACGGAGGGACAAGCGTAAGTTCTTATGTGACGAGAATGTATGAGTTGTGACGATGAGAGAGGGGATTCAATTGCAAGGTGAAAGCAAAGAGGATGATAAGGAAGATGATGATCAAAGAGAGTTTGAGAAGGAAACCGAGGAAGAGCGCGAGGAAGATAGTAGTGATCATGAAGAAGAAGTCGGAGAAGAAAGCTATGATGAAACTACAGGATTTTTGGAGATATGAGGGGATAGGCAGCCAGATTGGTGAGATGGATAATAAACAAGATGATGATGATGGGAGGGGAAATAGTGAGAGGAGTGGGGGCATTATGAAGGGAGACGATTTGGATGTGACTTATGAAGGGGAATGAGCGACGATATTGAAGAGAGGAATGCTAGAGAAGAGGTTAAGATGAAGGATGAGGATGTTGAAGGTAGAGAGTTGAACAGTGAAGGTAGAGAGACAGAGGTTAAGGAGGAAGAATATGAAATGATATAAGGAGATGAAGGACAAGAATCTGGTGGATAATGGGATTGATGGGATAGAAGGAATCTAGGATTTGAAGAGTGCCGGGATCATAGATCTCACCGAACGATTCAGTTGAGGAAATGGTTAACGGCGGAGAAAATAAAGATGTCCCGGACACTGGTATCAATTTTACTGGGACTTATACAACGACGGAGCTTAAGCAAATCAGACAGCTTAGATTTTTTCTCATCTCTTTAGAAACTTGCGCCGGTTAGTTTATAGAAAAATGCGCGATGCGATGAAGCGCAATTTCATTCATTCATTGATTCAAGAACGCATAAAAGTTTAGTATCAATCAACTATTTCATGAGTGATTTATGATTCTGCTTCGTGAAAAAGGATCATTGAGGTTCCTCTTCATCCGCTGTGTCAGGATATCATCACGGCGTATTCGTGAACTTTAATAACTTTGACATTTTATAGGTTTGAGTATATTCCAAAAATCACCGAGCGTTCATGAACATAGAACAGAGGAGAAATGACTCGAAGTATTTGATTTGATGAATTAATCACAGCAACAGCAGAAGAAATGTTCATTGATGGCTTTTTTTGGATTTAATATCTTCAGTAATGATTTAGCCTTTTGCTAAGTCAAAATTTGATGAATGGATAATCTTACAATGGGGTTCATCGGCTGCAAAAAATATCCATATACACAAAAACTCCAATACAAAATAATCTCATCCTCATCCTCATCCTCAACCAAAACCCCAAACTCTCCTCATAAATTTCTCCCAGAAAAACTTATTTCGCCCCACTAGTTCACTACACTAATCCATTATTTCAGCGCATTTTGTAGTAATTAAATGAAATGAAATTTAGACTTATAACAACTCTAAAAGATCAATAAGTCGAGAAATAATATTAGATAGTATATATATATATATACTGATATAAATGAATTATTCGGTGATTCCTAGTTATTATATCATATCATACTACTGCTCTTTCAGTGATGTCAATGATAGGGGTAGATTGGTATATGGATAGGGGTAGAGATATGAGTACTAACTAGTCTACGCGAGGAAGTGAATAGGGGTGAAGAAAGAAAGAGAGTAAGAGGTGAGGTGTGATGATGAGTTATTAGATAGTAAAGCTGTGGGTAGATAAATACCTAGGTACGTAACGAGGGAGTGAAGGGGGGAAGAATAATTCTCAACCAACTCACTCGGTAAACGACATATCCGACTTTTAGTTCTTCTAATTCATGCACATCACACCCAATGCTTGCACCATAAACTTTTGAAATGTATTGGTTATTACCACCCCACTATCAGAACAATTAAGTACCTACGTTTTTCCTTTCATAATTCCATAATGCATGCATCGTATTTTTACATCATTCGCTCATTTCCCATTCATGATATCACGAAAAAAACCCATACGCACCACATATCAACCACCCAGAATAAATCCATTATTTTGCCAAACCATTTTCCGTACACGCCATCCATCACTCGGTAGAAGAAACATTATCCTTGTAGCCCCCTAACCAGTCTCCGTCTCAACATCCGGTTGCCTACCACTCAAACTTGTCTTATTCTTTATTCTTCTCGCCGCAAATTTTACCTCATCCTTTGCAAAGGCCAAATTCCTCATCGGCTTCCACTGCATCAAACCCCTTTGCTTCCTATGCAGACCTTTTGAGCTTTCCTTATAGTTTTGATATTGTTTTACCGGATTATTCGAGTGACTTGATCCATTATTTCCGTCCTCCTCTGCAGTTCCATTTGTTGATCTGGTCGTAGCATCGTTCAAACCGAGATCGGATTCTGCATCTGAATCTTCGGAATCTGAAGATGTAGTACCGGTTTTCTCGCTCATATCTTCATTGAGATTTGCTTCAACACATCCACCCGGTCCTCGTGGTTTACGAACCATGCTAGCCTCATAATCAGCATCCTGATACTTTTGTCCGTAACCACTCTTATCTACGTACTGCGCAGGATCCTGACCAAAAGCTCCACTCCAGTCGTTACCATCTTGATCCAACCATTTCCTCTTTTCATCTTCATCAGCTTGACTGAGAACATCTCTTCCTTGAGTTAAAGACTGATCATGAAGTTGTTGAACAGCTGGTGGGATTTCTTTCTTTACGATTCTATCACGCACACCTTCAGAATGACACGCTTCCCATGTTTCTTGGGTTTCTCGAGAATCATTGTCAGTTACAAACTTTTCGTGATCTTCATCCATACCAGCTTTGAATCTTCCTGAAAACTTAAGTCGTCCAACTTCTTCAATATTGATATCTGGAATATCGCGGAAGTTTTCTTCGGTGATGTAGTTCTCAGTAAGTCTCATCCCTTTATCAGTTCTCCAGATAGGGATACTGATCTCTTCCTCTTTATTATCTTCTAATTTGTGAAGCCAAATTACTGCATAAGCATCTGCTCCACGTTTGCCGGTGACGTGAAATTCGAAAACGATTGGTGAACGGTAACGGTATTTGACTGGAAGACGAACCCTATTTTTTCCTTCCTTCTTGGCAAGGTCCCAAAATACACCATCACCTTCTTCCAACTTTCGACATTGGGTACGATTGATTTTTCCAACACTTCCTCCAGTTCGAAGCTTTAATTTTGAGTTGTCGGTATAACCAGTAGCGACAATTCTGTCAGATGTAAATTCAAAAGTTCCTACATCCCAGCCTAATTGTTGTGGTGGCAATCTTGTTTCGACACTTCGAAAGAGAACAGAGATTCTGATCCGGCCAAAACCAATTCCACCATCAAGAGGATACCATCTTGTAACTTGAGAGCTTGTTTGTAAGAGATCTGATAACTTCAAAGGAACAACTCCGAGAATTGGATCATGTTGTCTCATACGTTGATCTCTAACTGTAACGGTAATGATCGCTGATCTCCAATCACGAATGAAGCGTTCAGTACCTGCATTGAAAATAGGCTTGGAACTGACGACCTTCGACCGTGTCCTATATACCTGAGATGGAGTTAGTTTTGACAAATAGGTATAGTGAAATGATGCGTACCAATTCATCGTTGTACAAGATAGTGCAGTAACTACTTGGTAACTTCTTATGTTCCTCTTCCTTATTCTCCCCATATTCCACTGCTGGCTCAAATTCTTTACCTTTTCGTTTACCATCACTACCTTTGATATTTTGTAATTCAAGGTTAACAATTTGGTGAACAATAACACTGCAAACGCCACTTGGCCATAATGGATCAGGAGGAGTGTGAACCACAGCAACTTCTTCAGAGGTATCAAGACTTCCTTTAGCATCTTGTAATTCTTCCTTGTCTTGTAATTCCTTGGGTAGATTGACATCCTTTCCGTGACTCCTCATTGCCGGCCTGAATTGTGGTTTACCAAAGTATCCAACTTCCCAATGAAGTTGACCAGGCATAGAACTATCGGAATCCATGCCGCGAAGTTTAGAAACTTGTGGATACATTTTTCCTGGATGTTGAATCATTTTTTGCATTGAAAGTTCGACCTTGCCGACAACATCATCCGAAGTTGATCGGTCAGAGTCCCAAAGTTCCATTGAAAGTTGTTCATCTGCTTTTATGAGATCAGGAGTGACGAGCAAAGCACAAGTTTCTTCCCAAACTGGATTGAGATCATCCTGGATAACTCGGGTGCAATACATTGGTTTGCCGTATTTAGAAAAGCTGACAGTGATATAAGGATCGCTTCCACCACCATCACTTCCACGACGATCTTGTTTGCTTAGGCCAGTAGCTTTATGAATTCGGATCCACAGAACACCGAGTGCTTCGACATCCTTTTGAATATCGTCACCCTTTAACAATTTGGACATATCCAAAGTCATAGATTTTGGAGCAACGTATTCGTTCGCGGCGGCACCAATAGCGTAATTGACGAAATTGGAGATAAGAGGAAGGTTCAGGATATTGATACCAGTTTCAAGCATTGGTGTACATCCAGCTTGAATTTTTGGAAGTCCCATGAATGTGAATGTTAGAGCTTTCAAGAATGGAGGTTCTGGAGAAAGTTGGAGACGTAATCGAACAGTGCCGACAAGGCCTTGGAGTTCAACAAAGATCGGGAGAGGGCTATATGAATTAGTGCTGCCACAAGATGAATGGAAATAAAACTCACATCCCGAAAAGTCCTTTCATACCAAGGTAAAATACCAAATGCATATGCATGTTCTTTGACTTTTCGGAAGCTCCAGCTCCTGAAGGTTGAGCATGATATGCAAATGAGCATTCCAAATTGTAATAATCTCCACCCTCCTCATCTGCGGCGATTTTTTGAGGATCTTTATTCTTCTCATTCTGTCGATGAATATCATCCTTTATTTCCTGAACATGACCGTCCGGAAGGGCACGTAAACTTAAGATCCGAAAAGGATTTGTTCCTTGATTGATTTCTGCGACTCGGACATTCTCGATAACACTAGGTACTGAAGCTTGCATAACATCCTCGAGAGTATCTGCAACGGAGACAAATAAATCGGGATCAATAAGTCCCCACATGATCCCCATAAGACTATTTATCCATTCGACGGATTCAGGAATTAGATTTGCAGTTGCCTAAGAATGTTAGCTTTGGGTATGAATCGTGGATTAGAATTTGCCAACCATTTGACCTCTTTGCCTTTCACTCTCCCATTCATTAGCTCGACCAGATTTGATCAACTCTTTCATCCAAAGAAACACGCCTGATGCAACACATGCGCCCAACGGAATGAGGCCATATAAAACACCACCAAACAATCTCCCTAAGACTACGATAGCCAAGAATATTCCCGCAGCAAGTACCGTTGTTCGATTTTCGAGAGATTTGTACATTGGTTCATAGCTGACCGCGGGTGTAGGATGAAATAAAATGTTTGTATTTTCTCCATGAATTGGTACATCGGAAGTACTTCCAGGTTCCACTGGTTCTGGTGGTGCGGTGGTATCTTGATTATTTCTGTATTCCTCCCCAGATTGAGTTGCTTCTGTCTTTCTCGTTGTCGGCTTATTGAGATTCGCATTTGGCACGGAAAGCTGTTTCCATAAATGTCAGCGAAACTGTCAAGATCGAGAAGCACTCGCAGAACCAATATACCTGTGGATCATCAACCGCCTTCATGAAATCTGCATTGACATCCTCAATTTCCACATCCTTTCCAGTTGTTGGATCCGTCACCACTTTCCTTGTTCCGTCAATGCCACTTGGTTGCCCTTGATTATGATCTTTCGGTTGAGGTTGCGTGCGTGATTCCAGTTGTTCATTAATCTTTGCATCCCTATCTCTCTTCTCGGAATCTAAACTTTCCACAAATCGTTGAATATTTGGAATTGGATTGGCCCCAGAGTAATGTCCTCCAGGGATTTTCTTTTGGTCGCTCGACATCTTTAGAGGTGGAAAAGTATTTGATTTGAGGTCGAGTGGAAAGGTCGCAGGGTGGGAAGGTAGATGCGCGAGGATTCTTGGTCAAGCAAAACAGCAAACAAACCAAAGTACAGTTTTGATATGGAATAGAATTGAATGAAAGTATTTTTTGGTGATGTTGAATTTGTAAAAGAAAATTGACTTGGGTATCATGAAGAAGGAAATAAAGAAAACACAGAAGGCAATTTTACATTTACCTAGCTATCATAAAATAATTGCTGAGTCTTACCAGCATAACAAGGAAAAAATGGTGATGTCATATCGTGTGGCTTCACTGGAGACATTCGCCAAGCATCAGCCACGCAATCACAAAGCGGGAGTGAACTTGATATACGGGAAAAGGGAAAAGGGAAAAGGTAGATGAATTCTTGATTTATCTCCATCTAGAACAATTCTAAATAAAATATTCAATATCTATTGGATGAGATGATATTTTGTGTTGGTATTGAGGCTCATCAATGCGACGATGAGCTCAAATTCTTTCATCGGGGAGAGCTCTCCGAATTCGATCATCTCCACTGAAGCTTTTTACCCCTTTTAGATGGATGATCTGTGCAGATTTTTGACGGGGTCGGGAAGTAGCTTCAGCCCTCTAATGTTTCTCATCAATCCATTGGTCTACACAATTCAAACAAAACTTTTGTCCAATCAAATCTGATATAAATATGGAGATAGTAGCATTAGGCTCAGAGCGCAACATTCAAAGCACTGTGTCCGTTTGACCCCGCTACCGTGTTCTCCTACATCAAGTTAAAGTTAAAGACAAGAAAACAAGATATCTCATCTTCATTCTCTAGTGATCGCTGAACATATTCGAAGCCGAACTTAATTTGAACTATGGGGCACACTCAATTCATCAACTGTCGAAAATGCATCCATGGTGACCTAGTTGACACTCCCCTTACCATCGACGAGAATGGCATGATAATCCCCAACGAGGAGTGTAACGCCGATGCCCAAGTGATAGGTCTTGAGAACAGTATCATCGCTCCTGGTTTCATCGACCTACAAATCAATGGCGCCTTGGGCTTTCATTTTGCGGATTATGTCGATCCTATTAGTTACCAAGATGGTGTACGGAAATTGTCGCAATATCTTCCAAGCACAGGAGTAACTGCATTTTACCCCACAGTACCTACCGTTGAACCTGATGTCTTCCACAATGTCCTGCCGTTTTTAAGACCATTTGATTCAGCCATTGGTGCGAGCGTTTTAGGTGCGCATGTCGAAGGACCTTTCCTGGCTCCGAGTAAGAAAGGTGCTCACAACGCGAAGAATATGCATATTCCCGAGTCATCGTCGCTTGAAAACGTCTATGGTGAACACAATCTCAACACTGCGATTAAGCTTGTGACCATGGCCCCAGAGCTACCTGGCGCATCGAAACTTATCTCCTTATTGACCTATCTCTATGATATTAGAGTGAGTATGGGACACAGTGCGGCCAGTTACGATGAGGGACTGGCGGGCATAAGGGCTGGTGCAAATCTTTTGACGCACACATTCAATGCTATGAATCCTTTGCATCACAGGGAACCTGGCTTGGCCGGTAAGTTGGAGTAACTGCACATGAAAATTGACCACTAAACATTCATAGGTATTATACCAAGTGGGATGGTATATTACTCATTGATCGCCGATGCGATTCAGTAAGTACAACATTTGACTCAGATGGATCTAAAAGTGTGGTTGAGATGTGTGATAACTTTCATGCCAAGATCTATCTCCTTCCAAACGACTCAATTATGTTAAAATCCCCATTTCCGTCTCGTGGTAATGATTACAAGATTTAACGCTAGGCTTTCCACTCCTAGGCCTTTCCACTTCTCCCATTCTTGTTTTCCTTTCTTTATTGTTACGATTATTTCTTGCTTTTCTTCTGTTACCCCATTTCCTGCTAACAACCAAAAGCCTCCATCCATCAATCGTCTCCCTCGCCTACCACGCCTGTCCCAATAAAGCTATCCTAATAACAGATTCCGTCGAGCTCTCCGGTCTCCCCGATGGTCCGTATCCTGGGCATCCCCAGATCCCGCAGCCACAACTCAAAGCCGGAAATAAAGTTACCATCGCTGGAACGGAAACCCTGGTAGGCACTTGTATTCCACTAGATGAATGTGTCCGGAACCTCATGGAATGGGCGAATATACCTGTCCAGAAGGCGGTAATGACTGTTACTGAAAATGTGGCGGATGCAATGGACTTGCGGTCTAGAGGGAAGCTTGGAGTAGGTAGGAGAGGAGATTTTGTGGTTATGAATGAATTGGGAGAGCTGAGAGAGACTTGGATTCTGGGGAATAGGGTGTGGAGCACGAATTGAATTCATGCAACCATATCTCGGCTGCGAAACATCCATACCTCAAAGAAAAATTACAAGTTTCTTGTATCGAGTAGCTTGCTTCCAATCAATTGTTTTACCAAATCTCTCCAATCCTCTATTTGAACGAATATTTCCTCTCAGTCACAAGCCTTGTTCACAGGGGCTTTGCCACTTCTATAATACCTCGTATGAACAGAAAATTGAAGTGTCGGGGGGATCAGCCCACATGTCAAGTCGAACATGTAAGTATTCTCTTAAGATGGTCCAATTTTTGATCTATAATTTCATCGCATTTTTTTGGTATTCCAAACTCAGTCTAAATCATAGAAGTATCCTATATTTCATTTTACTTGTACTCTTCGCACAAATCCCTATGAAACCACAAACCCTCTTAACATAAAACATTCATAATTTTACCACACTCATCATCACCGGCTCTCAAGATTATTCATAACGGATACCGTATCTCTTCCCAAGTCCACACCACCACTTGATATCCACGCCAAACTCAACGGCAGCTTTTCACACTCCAATTTTTTTTCCAGCCGCCTGTGCATTCGCCCTGACACGTATGTATTAAGTTTTCTCCATGCATGAATGTTCGTTGCCTTTTTTATCCTTTTTCGCGATCTTGTAAGTAATCACATGTGATAAATTTGTCTTATCTCACTTAACTGAGCTTAAGCCTAAACCCATTTAAGTTAGACCAACCCCGCCAAAACAATAATATCGGGAATACAAAGCAAAAAACTGAGTATAAGATAATCTACTTTGATAATTCATCCAATCATTTAGTCCTATCAATTGAACCACTATCATTTGAACGAGAAAACTAATGCTCAAAAAGGAATGAGCTTAAGTTCAGTTAAGTGAGATAAGACGGTATTCAATATTGTGAGATAACGATCAAGATGGATGGGGGATGGTGTTGTTTAATAAGATATCCATTTGAGGGGTTAGCTTGAGAATCAAGCCCCAAATCTCAACTTGAAGCCTGTAGTTTTTAGCGATTAATCAGCAAAAAGAGAGTACCCGAAGCTGCAAGGTAACGTGGAAAAATAAATGGGGCCTCACAGACTTCGATATTTTTTCTACGATTACGACATCATGGAAATTTGATGGTGGGGGTACCAAAGACTAGCAGGAACACAATATAGGCAAGGTTTATCGAAGGGTATACGAATACTCTGTACCTTTTTCCAATTGCCGTTTGTTCTAGAAAGATTTTGCAGGTTCAAAAACGCCCACCCCCTCCTTCCGCGAGCAAACGTCCTATCGAGATGGAGGGATGGAATTCCAGGGGATAGCGGCTATTTGAAGATATATTAGCCAGGTACCTATCGGGAGAGACCCGTGGATGTTGATATGCGCTGGATTTTCTTAATATACACCACGGTTTTTTCAAGCATCAGAGAATTTCCCAAAGTCTTCCTTCATAGCAATTCATACAAATCGAAGGCTTCCTCATACTCATACTGGCAGAAGGACATTTCTATGCATCAATACCAACTTCTAGACTGCTGTAACAAAAAAGCTCCACAGTTAAGATAAGCTTAAGTATGAACAAAGCTACTTCGTGTACCAGAGGTATGAGCCTCTTCAGTGGAGTACTAATGTGGAGACCGGCAGTTCACGAGATGACGAGTCCAATCGCTTGGCATTAAAGGACATGCGACGACAACCCCGCTTTCCTCCTATGAAACTTCATGATTTTTAATGTTTATGCTTGAATGTTTTTGGGGAGGTTTTTTTGTAGGGTATGGGTGTGAATTTTTCATTTGGAGGTTTGGAAAAGCATACGACGCGTTGGAGAGGAATTGGTCGGCGTTGGATCTACTCCCAAGGAGTACATGGGATAGTCGTGGCTAGAATTGGGCTGAAATTGGGCTAAAATTGGGATAGATTCCCCAGAATGGCGTCTTGCTTGGTTAATCTAGACTTACACCCCATGAACTACAATGTTGTTCAGCAAGCTCATCTTGGTGCTTTTGTCGCAAAGTAGTGTAAAATTTCTATTCCTCTATGCGTTCGGTGAAAGCTTGATGAGTTTTCAATTGAAGTTTGAATACTACATTCCCCTGGGGTCTCGACTCATTGCTGAACCCCACTGGGGTATAGGTCGGTAAATTGTAGTACTGTTATACAAGCTCAATTAAGCCCCCCCTTACGGATAATTCTTGCGCGTCCTGGCCTTATGACTAGGCTGAGTACCAAGGATTTTGTATTTGTTATACAACCATGTTCATTGATTCTTCACGGGGTCATTCCCCTTATAGTACATGTGCATCTTTAAACGACGCAATATGCTCTATGGGGAATTCTTCAGAAACGGGGGCCCTGGAAGAAGAGGGAGTTATGGTAGACGGCAACAATAGATCTGAGCGTCTGAACCAATCATGGATGAGATGTTTCGAAATAGGTCGACTGGGATGAACTGGTGCTTACGAAGTTCATTGCGAAGACTGCAAGGACCTTATATTTGCCAAGACTGAATGTACTATTGACCATGCTGGTGATGGTGGGTATCAGTGACATTCATGGTGACGAGTGGTCAACATGATGGCGATGATGGTGAATGGTACATTCATGGTAACCGTATGATCTCAAAGATAGATAATTCAATATTTCAGAAACATAAATAAGATCTTGAGATCTCTCTTTATTGTCATCATCAACCTATTCAACTTTACTTCCACTTCACACTTCAAACTTGAATCGAATCATTCTTTCTGATTTTCAATTCCCATCGATCACCAGTATGGTTCAAATTTCCAAACTTGCTTTTGCTCTTTCGGCAGCTTGCCTTGCACCTGTCATTGCCCATCCAGGTGAACACCATGATCACCATGCTATCAAGCGAGAAATCATCGCTCGTGATCAAATGGCTTCTGCTGCCAAAAGGTCGCTCGACTCTTGCTCTGGATCTTTGAAGCATCGTCAACTTACTGCACGATCCATCGCTCGTCGTGCAGAAGCTGCTCGTTCTCTTCGAGCTAAGCGCGACATCAAGACTTGTGAGTAGACGCATTTACAGTACCTCCGCTTGAAGACCACATCATAGAAATTCTCCCTGATGATCAATACTAATCTGAGGCCATAGTACCCAAGAAATTCCGTCGTGATCTCGCCACACTTGAGGTTTATGAAGCCATCAACCACAACGAAACTGGTGTGCTCGATTACAGCTTCGACACCCCCGAATCCACCATCTTTGCGGCTAACACCTCATGCATCCTTACTCCCGCTAATACTGACGGTCCTTACTATGTTATCGGCGAAAGCATCCGTCAAAACGTGACTGACGGACAGGCTGGTGTCCCGCTCCACCTCGAAGTGCAATACATAGACATAACAACCTGTGAGCCCGTTCCGAATATCTACGTCGATATTTGGAATGCGAATGCCACCGGTGTCTACGGCGGTATCAACGTTACTGGAAATGTAGCCGACGGAGGTTGGGATTCTACTTTCTTGAGAGGTATCCAAGCTACTGATTCCGACGGAGTCGCAACTTTCGATACCATTTTCCCAGGTCATTATAGGGGGCGCGCAACACACACTCATCTCCTCGCCCACACCAACGTTACTGTTTTTGCCAACAACACCATTCAAGGAGGAGCCGTAACACACATTGGCCAACTTTTCTTTAACGAAGTCCTCCGTACCGCAGTCGAAGCTACATATCCATACACCACCAATACTCAATCCATCACCAGCAACGCCGATGATAGGTGGTCCATTATTCAAGCCGAGAATGATTTCGATCCGTTTCCTGAATTCTTATATTTGAGCGATGATATCACGGATGGATTGTTGGCCTGGATTCAAATCGGTATTAATACAACTGCGGATTGGTCTGATAATTCTTACTACAGTGTTGCCGCAACGCTTCAAGCTGATGGTGGACACCAGATTTCTACTGGTGGTGGAGGTGGTGGAGGTGGTAATAGAACCGCGCCGGGGAATGGAACTAGACCACCTTTTTAAGGTGTTGATTTCGCATTTGAATTTACCGCTGCTGTTCGTGTAAATAAGAGTCCATGTACTGTAACTGAACTGCAGGGCCACTGTTGTCTGTTCACCGCATGTTAGATAGATCAAATATACCTTTTGTACCTTGGCATTTAACAGAAAAAATTCATTTATACACAAGGTAATAATTTGGTGATGTTTAATCTTATAACAAACGATTGATATCATTTAAGGGCCTGTTTGGCCACGGAAAACTCACCTTTCTTCCATTTCAACATTATAATTATTTTCAAAAATAGATGCTGAGTAATCTTTTAAGGTTATCGTGCCAAACAAATCTTTTGAAAGAGGATCATTTATATGGAACATTTCTCAAGCTTTGAATATAGAGTATGAGCGCCAATACGTAACGATGAGGGAAAGATCCGCTTCCAGCCCCTATTGTATTGTGCTATTGAGAGGCCTCATCGATTCGCTGGGTGTCAGTGATTCTTGGATTATTATTTTGTACAAGGAGAATCCCAATAGAATCATCATTTTTCTTTCTGTAATTTTAGAATTAAGAATATCCACGATATTAAATTTTTAAAGTAACTTTGATGATATCTTTAGAGTTCAAATATTCATTTTGGGTGTGTGAAGATCGGAAAAGAAGCATACGCAAGATAAGCGAATTTGCCCTATAGTTTTCTTCAACTTTTCAAGTTTATGAAATGATATTTAAATGAATTTATAAGATTTCATAAGTTTTCAATTGATTGATGAATAAGGAAATCTTCATTTAATTATCTTAGAAATTTGTAATATAAAATATTAAATTTTGATAAAGTATTTATACTTTGAATATAAATAAATAAAAATTTAAATTTACAAATTCAAATTATTATATTTCTTTTAATATTGATTTGAATAATGTCGAATTCGAACAATACATATATCATTACTTTAATTATAATTATACAAAATTTCAATAAATTTCATTGAGATTTGAAAGAATAATAATGATTTTAGATTGGCGTATGCTTCTTTTGTGCCCCGCCCGAGCAATAAGAGATGAAATAACCTTAATTGGACCCCCGATCCCTTACATTTCTTTGTTCCAGGAATTTCTAATATCTACTTTGTGCTTGTCAAGGATTATGCTGAGACATCACACCGTATGTATGTATGCTGTAATCCACTGTAATTGAGTTTCAATGGACAAATGCAGATAAAGGCCTGTAAAGTAGTGCCTGAATACTCAAAGGATCCCTGTAATGTATCCGATCGGAGAACAACTCGAACTCAATTTCATATATCCTAACCATTATAGGCTGTTTAGGCTTGATTCGAGCACATACATAAAGTTTACAGGGGAGAGAACAGCATGATTGACCCTGTAAGCCGCATAGTCTCACTCCTTTCCAAGGCGTCCTCGGTGGCTGTCCTATAAGTACGCTCTCAACCTCAAAGTTCAACACAGAAAGCCACCATCGATTAAATCAATCATTACTTACGTCAATTACCCATCATGAAATTCATCACCATTTCCCAAGCTCTCCTCCTCGCTTTCTCTCCCCTCGCCATCTCCGCCACCACCGCTACAAAAGTCTCCGACCCCGCATCTGTATGTTACAACTCTCCAGTCCCCACCCCATCACCAGTCGATACGAATCGCACCATTCCCTGGGGCACCCCCTCCTATACCCTTCCCAATGGAACACAATGCTGTGATTCCCTCGACCAAGTCCGCGCCGGTATTGACGACATCAACAACCAACTTATCAACCTCTTAGCCCACAGAGCTGCATATGTAAGAGAAGCGACGAGATTCAAGGCGACGTTGGGTTCTGTGAATGTGCCGAGTAGAAATCAGGAGGTTATTGATGGAGCGGTAGCGTTGGCGAATCAGACGGTGCCGAGGTTACCGGAGGAGATTGCTAGGGGGGTTTTTGAAGCGATTATTAATGAGAGTGTGCCGTTTGAAGAGTGTGTTTGGGCGATCTCTTCTTAAAGGGTGGGGATGAAGGAATGGTTGGGGAAATCGTCGCGGGATCGCTAATGAAAATGAGCAGGAATGGGAGAGGAATGAGAGTGGAGGCGAATAGTAGTCAAAACATTGTACAGATTTGTGATCGCGTGGATGTTGAAATGGATGAAAATTGATATGTTGTAGAAATTGGTCTATTATACAGCTTTTGAATTGTGTTGTGGTGTAGGTGCGAAGATTGATTGAATTGGATGTGCTATGGGAATGAGTGGAAGGTAGGTGGCGGTTGTTCCAAGTGAAATATGGACAGGCAGGTGCTGTGGGTATCACCTGTCAATGGATGTGAAACTCGATATCATTCGACTTGCGGTATCAATCAAAAATATTGAAGAATTGAAGTATTTTCAGAGTACTGAAAGAGGCTAGGGTGAACAGGCGGCGGAAAGTCTTTCGCTAATGACACACGTACATACGGCCGTCATCATCACAGACTTCTCGAAAGATGCAACAACGAATTTAAGGGATTGATTTTTCATTATAAGCCCCTACGAACAAAACAACATTATATTCTTTAAATTCATCAATATCGTGGCATATAATTTGCCCAATAGAGATGGGGACTGCGGGATACGTCCAATGCAGACAGATGCTACAATCTCTAAAGGTATTAAGAACCGTGCTTTCGATTCGAACCAAAAGATCCTATTCGGATACAATAATATCATGGCACATACTTTGCCCATAACGGATGGGCCTCAAGGGACTAGAATCAATGCAGACATGGGGTGTATCTGGTGGTGTATGTGACATGTGTACCTACGGCCGTGATAATCTGGCTTCTTTCCGTGGCCTTGCTCTGCCCGTAGCTGGATTGTATTTAAGGACTGTGCTCTCGATGCAGTTTTTAATGCAAACAACATAACTTAGTTGAATACAAGGCTATCATAGCACATACTTGCTAAAGACACATGGAGCTCTGAGGTACATGTCAAGTGCAATTTTCATGCTTGAACTTTGCTAATTGGAGATTTCTTAGATGAATATTACAATGTCTTCTAGATTTATGCACACAAGTCTACCATAGCCATTGGAGTTTTGCTTCGATATCGTCTTGATTTAAAGCTTGAGGACTTTTCGGTCTCAAAGTCCGACAATATCTCGGGTAGAAAGTGAAGAAAGCTTTGAAATAGACATACTGAAGATGTTTCAAGTAAGTGAATCAAGGCAGTTTTGGGATGAGTGGCCTTGATCTCTACACAGTCTAACTGCATATAACCACGCCAAACGTTTAACAATTTTCGGAATGGGGCAAGACTGGAAGGAAAATGGAAGTCCAGCTGGGCATGTTTCTATTGGAATTGAGGTGGGAAATTTCTTTGCATAGAGTCGGAAAGGTGTGGAGTGAATCGGGAAGTTTTCCAGGTAAGTTTCTCAGATAAGTGGCCTTTATCGATCAAAAGTTTGATTGGTGTAAACCATTACACCAATCTCCTGTTTTGTAGTATGGAGCTAGGCGGACGAAAATTCGTGATAAAATTATTGGGGAAGGCTGGGTGGGGGCTTGGTTTTAGTAATCCAGAAAACTTTCCTGGTTTGGCATTTGTTTTCTCAATTCCACAACGAGACCTTCTTTCTCAGCGCAATTTCAGACCGCTTAGCAGTCGTGACATACTTTCTCTGTCAAAAGATCATTGCGTGCTGTGCTATAATCATATTGTGCCCATGCATTTATCGGTATGACCAAGGGAATTACATAACTCAAGCAAGATCCACTAACGAACAACCACAACAGTCGATGTCTTCCACGTAGCAGACTTTCTACTCAAATGTAATGCCATTCAGCAGTTTACTCTCTCATCTGGTATTAATGACTAAAAAAATAGTAATCTAGTAGCATGTCTAACGGAAGTCACAGCTAACATATACAACTTTAGGAAAGGGAAGTTTTCAGAAGTCTGCTTCCTGATGTGAAGTCCAGACGCATATATACAACTTTAGGAAGGAAACCCTCGCAGAAGTCTGCTAGCTATTGTCTTAGGTAAGACCCAATGCTCTTCGAACTACCTTCAATAGTCATGTCTCGATTAGGATATGGGTCATTAGTATGTCTCATGTCCACAATATAGAGCAATGCTGTAAATGGGGAATTTAACCTCAAAATAGCAATCTATTACTGATTGCTGGTCAATTGCATGGCTTGGAACATATGGAAGAAGGTATAGACTCGCCATTCTTTCACAATAGACAGCATAATCATCATTCTTTTGATACATCCTAGTATTTAATTGTTTGTATCTCTCCGTAATGTGTATCTCGTCGCAAGTTCTCTTCTACCTAGGTCTTGTTCAGACATACACTGCTGCCATAAAATGCCAAAAAAGAAAATGCGATCATAACTTTGAGGTTGTTTAGACGCTCGAGATTGAGAGTAGTAGGATCCCTTGTGCTTATCTCGGGGACTCCATAAATAATTCAGCTTTTGAGACCTTATGCGATGTAGATCGTCGAGGCGCTTTCAAAATTTACCTATCTCAAGAGACCTACCACCTAGCGCGCTCAGGCGGCTGGCCTCTCAAAAAAACGTGAAGGATGATGAAGATGCTTGTGTCTATTAGTCTCGTCCCGGATTTCTTCGTCCTCCTTAGAGCCATCTTCCAACTTTCCTCCGCCGCCTTATCATCTGCATGATTTCATTGATGCCCGACCGCAATGCTGAGTGATGTGACCTCCGCCATTATCTTCAACTCAAGCTCTACTTGTTCTTCCTCTATTTGCTCAAAGAGCCAAGTCGGCATCCCAGCAACTGGAATTCTATCCTTGCCATCCTTCCTCGCCTTTGTGTCTGCTAAATTCTGAGCCTTCCTCAGAGCATGAACCTTCTTCATGGTTGGTCTGCTTTTGTGCATCTGAATGCTCCGAACACTTTTTTGGGTCAAAGTAAGATTTAACTGCGCTTCCCCCCATGTGAGGAATTGGAGTTTTCGACTTATGCCGAGATCGCATTTTGTGGTGTACATCCACGCCTCACGGAAGCTAGAGCTCCAATTCTCTAGATTAGATGAACGGTAAAAAGATGCCCAGGGACTCTTGAAGCTAGCGTCGGAATGCGAACAGTCACTGACAGCAATGCGCTGAACCTTAGTTGCTTGCATGATCTTGCACATTGCCTGGAATGCTTCCTGGCTCCATTCACCCTCATTGATTGGACAGATGAGATCGAGCTCTGGGTTGAAGTAGAGACATTGAATTTGCTCCAACGATCCCGTGTATCCTCCGCGATGTGCAAGGGATACTACTTGTTGGTCTTTCGCCCACTGTCTTGATATATGGCAGACGCTCATTGCAATGGGGATGGGCTGCTCGCTGTATACCTCAAAGCTATTGCCGGCTTTCCTACAACGGATGGCGACATTGCGGGGTTGCTTGCTCTTGAGGTGATTGAAGATCATTCCAATTACTTCGTAGGGCAAGCTTTGTAGGGTTGGTGAGATGGGTTCGATCTCCGGAGAAGAGGGCGGACTCAAATAGCCGGCTTTAGAGGAACCAAGGATCGTCGTGGGTGGTGAGGTCATTGCCGTCTTGATGGATTGAAACTTTCAAGGTAGAAGATGAATAGTATCTGTCGCAAGAGTGACGCCTCTGTCAAGTTACTTCATTCGTTTGATAATTGCGTGGTTGTCACCAACAGTTATTAAAGTTATGTTGGAAAATATGGTCGATGGATCAAGATGTCAGTTATGTTTTAGGAAGAAGATATTCTAAGAAGAAGATGTTGGGATCTACAGGTATCTATGCAGACTATTTGAAAGATTTACTCGTCAAGAACGCACTGCATAACCCACAGAGTGGCAAATCGCCGTAATTACTGGTTTTTGACGCTATCTTGATTGTGTACAACCGCTAATTGTGAAATTTGGCTATTCAGAACTAGGCGAGGTGTTCATGAACCTGCGCAGCCGTTTGCTTAGCATCTTTTTTACCCTAAAGTGTAGTGCTACCAAATGTGCTGATCTAAGTTGGACAAGGTAGGTGGTGTGATATGACCTTGAGTAGTGTCTTCAAGACTTTTGAATGAATTTGCATCTCTTGTACAATGAAACATCCTGAGATTTGGGTCTTTTGAGGCTAAGCGAGGAGTTAATGAACTCGCGCAACTACTCATTCTGTAGCATCTTTACCGCATGATGTAGTGTGGTGCTATTAATAGAATTGTTCACTTTGCCCCAGGTTGATTTCATGACGTAACCCCTGATCGGGAATCTCAGGCTTTTGCATAAATATGGCCATTCTACCGACATCAGAATCTTGAAATCCTGTCAACATACAAGCCCTCCCATCTCCATTACTGAACCACAACTTCAAAACCGACTTCCCTGAACTAATCTAGAAAGGATGCAGAGGATTATTGAGATTTCACGGAAAAGACTTCGAGCAGCATGGAAGCTACTATCTGATAGCACTATCGCCGTGACGATTTCAATTCGACGTGCAGTCAATGCCATAATGGCATCTCTGACTTCTATGCACGCGACTGGAGCACCATCTACGTCTACAAACATGACTAGCGCATCCAATCCGCTAAATGATCCCAATCCGGCTCGCATCGACTCCTTGCATGGCACATGTGAGGAATTTCCTCTCTTCAGATATCTCCCCATGGAGGTCCAGATCATGATCTGGAGTGACGCAGTCGACTTTAATCCACGAAATGTCCCGGTTGGAATTATGCCACAGATGGGGCCAGGGGGTTTTCAATTTTACAGCAATGCTCCTATTCCGGAATGTTTCGTCGCCTGTAAGGACTATTACAAAGAAGCGAAAAAGCGATACAATGTACTAGACGGGCGTCTGGAGGCTAACGACATGCTCATGGTGCAACATATCCATCCCAATTTTTGGTTTAACCCTGCGATCGACATATCCTACCCTGTTGAGCACTGGAGCACCCAAAATTTTGAAGTCGGCCTGAAACTCTTCTTCGACGTCCTCAAAGTTTCGAAGATTGCAATCAGCGAAGACTGCGCAGAACTACCGGCATTCAACTTGGATACGTGGTATACATTCTTGCATAAGTATAGTCTAGAGAAATGGAGCCCAGATGTCAAAGAAATCTTCTACTACATCACAACCAACAGATTGAACACTGATGTAGAACTATCTTTTGGACCCACTGACGTTTTTCGATTCTATTTTCCTCTCTTCCGGCAGACCCGCAGGCATTGGGAACAGGTTAGGGCCGCTAAAAAAGGTTTCAAGTACATTATCAGAGTTTATGCCAACCAGAATAGTGAGGATATAGCAGCTGGAAAGGAAGGTAGACCAAGGATCAAGGTCGCTGGCGTTCCTCAATGGCTGTTCGATGTTCAGAGTGATTGGTTGGCCGCCAAACCACAGCTCATGATTGAGACTCGTAGTCTTAATCAGAAAGTTTCTACCTGGGGTTGGTACCAGCATCCAGTGCATAGCTATGCTATGGTTTTAATTGAAAGGCTGCCAGTTTGGTAACATGCTACCTATATGGTCCGACGCTAACAATGACATTTCCAAGGGCACGTGTGGCTAGGGTATTTCTGTCTATTTTGTTTTGTACATATATCTTAAGTACTTCAATTTGGTTCCGCATAATATGATGAGCTTTGCGTTCCGGATTCTACAAGGTCGGCTCTAAGATCTTATTTTGCAATCCCTCACATTTTAACGTTGATTCCAACATATTATAAGATTTTGAGGATGAGATATCTCCAAAGCTTTCAATCACCTTTCTGAAATAAAGGGTTATGGAGAAACTTATTTGAATGAAGGTGCTAGTGGATGATTTCCTGAGTAAGGATAGTTTGAGGGATATTGCGGGTGGATGAATTACTGAAGGAACTGATTAAGGAAGGATGGTTGAAAAGATGGGTTGCGAATGCCTGGAAAAGAAAGCAAAGCAGAATGGAACTGATTGAAGTCACAATACAATCAATGATATACAACTCTATGGCCTCTGGGGGCTTGAAGTGACATGGCTATGTAGGTCTGGGAACTCCAGAGTAAATTAAAATAATTATAGTGTCTACATACTTCTCTTCACTTTATCTGTTATCTGATAGCATGGATTTGATCGTCTTGTAAAAGAATTTCCATCAGCAAATATATACAACAGCATTGGTTCCAAAAGCTATAGATACATATAACAAGTATTTCGTGTAAATTATGCAGGTGTGTCTCTGCTATGACGCAAAAGTGCCCGAGATTCACCTGAATACAATAGTATACACATGAGAAGTGGTGAGAGCGAAATTTGTGCTTTGGGAAAGTAGGGAGTGTAAAATTGAAGGTTTTCTTACGCTTATAACTCTTTCCTGTGATTGTTAGTAACAAACAGCAGACATACACTTTCGCACGTGGGACTTTGACTGAGTGATCTACCACTGCTATATGATTTGATCTATTTTACACGAGGAACAAATCTATTTTTCGGTCGCAATCAGGGACTCTTGGCTTCTCCTGATCACTTGACTACAGTATGATTTTCTTGAGGGGCGAAAGTGACCGCTCTGTTTGCTTTTAAATGACACTCAGAAAATAGTTTCTAATTGCTTGCATTTATTATTCTGTGGAAGTCAGGGAGGGGGACCGAAGACAGCGGGGCATGAGCGGATGTTATAGTCACAATTACAGTATCTATTATAGGGTGGCTTATTATCTCGGAGGAGGTTGATCGGATAATAATAAATAATATAATAATAATACTATAATATTATTTATTATAATAGTGGAAGACTTAGTCGTATTTAGCTTAGGAGTGATCGAATATATGAACAATAGAATATTGAAGTCAGAATTATATATATATTGAATATTGAATTTTTATCTGCTTATTTTTTCGAAGAATTCTTTGAAGAAGATCTTCGTATTTATAGATTTTAATGAGATTCTACACTATTCTATGATTATAAATAAGATCGATTTAAATCGAATCTTATAGAATCATTTTATATATAATAAAAGGAAATAATAACCAATAGTATTCAATCTGAGAATAAGAAAATTCTATATGCTTCCATTTCATTCTATTCCATTATAAATCATTCTGATATGATATATGATCGAAATTTTATATAATAATAAAATATAATAATATGAAATCATATTATTAATATATCACGTGATCATATAACCATTGGTTCGGTAAATATTATTAAGTGATTTAATAACTTATTAGGAATTCTCACACCTGGAAGAAAGATTGATGTAATGAACCCTACTGATGACCCTATCGAAATTTTGCATATCCAGGGACCCATCTCCCACACTTTATTTCGTAGCAAAGATAAATAAGAAGCCAAAAACAACCACCTATCCAGCTATCCTTCCTATGCCACCCATTTCACCCTCTCACACCAGTAAAACCTCTTTCTCACCTATCCGCCCGACCCAGCCACGTTGACCGCCATAAAACCATATTTGCAAATATTCATACCCGAAGCTCTCAGATTGCTTTCAAGCCGGTATTATTTTGATATAAAATACTAGCCGTGACTTATGTTGGCGTCGACACTCACCAATGAGATTTCGATTGAGACCTAATACCACACATTAATCTCCCTCATACCTAGCCCAAATTCTTTCGGCACTATTTCATTGCCAATGTAGCAAGAATCTATGCTTGGGTCTCGTCCAAGTATCCAAGTTGCTGTACAGCCATTCTGGACATAAATCCATCCTTTGTCTGTCACGACCCTCTATGTCGGCGATTTCGTTTTTTTGTCGTTGTATCTTTCGAACTACAGCCAAGCCTCTAGTTAAAGAATCCGTTTCTTCCATTGCGTCACAGCAGTAAAATCCTCTGGATGTATTCCCGAAATACATTTCAAATATCGATCGTGATGGTTTGTCCTTCCTGTGATAAAGCTCCGTCGGTTGACTATGAGTCCAAAGAGCTGTAGTTGACATGTTCTCGTCAATCCACCCACGGCCATGAGATCCATCAATAGGGCAGACAGCAAGACCAAAATATGGTTCAAAAGGTTCCTCCCAAGATTGTTTGTTCAAAGCGATCTTCTCTACCTTTAAGTCTTTCAGTTTTGCCATGAACAGAGTCCCTCGGGCACCGTGTTTTGCGCAGATAATGTCTGAAGTTGGATTTACGTAGATGCGATCCTTATCTAGCTTCAGGCTTTTGACTTGTTCACATACCATATCCTCGACGCCAAATCCAAGTTTGTAGTGGCGTAATACAATACTTCGTGCATTTGCATTGACGTGCATGATAGCTGGAACGGGGTTATTACTTCGGAAGCACAAAAGAGGCCTGACATATAAAGATCCGCCGAATCCTTCAATGGTAACATTAGATTCTGAGATGTGGATTGGCACGATACGCTCATGGTAACAGACTTCCTCAAATATTATCGTTTCAATGTCTCTGGGAACTGCTTATAGAAAGGAATCATTTGATTGTTGGCAGCGTCGGTGACCTGGCAAGGCTCTACGTTGGTAGACATACTGCCTTGGTATTGAATGTACTTCGGTAAATACTCCGCTATAATGCTAGATTAATGTGGTTTTGGTCCCGAGATGTTCTGAGTAAAAGAAGAGGTTCGTTGAAAGATTTGAAGATGGATAACCGTGTTGAAACCGATGGATGCCTAGGTAGAAAGGGATGGTAGTTAGCATAGGTACCTCATCCTCGTATCTCATAGGCCAGGTAGTAGAAACTTAATGTAATCCAAGGATATGCAGGTACATGATGTAAAATGAACTTTTTACCAAACAACTTAGTCCCAATATTGAATGGAGTAACTATCGTGAAGTAGTTCTCTCTCCTTGATGTTACATCTAATTTTAACCAAAAGTAGCTTGTGAAATGAAATTCTGTTGTGAAAGCTGAGATCGTTATTATGGTAAATGTTGTTGAGTTTGAAAAGCAGAGTGCTTCTCAGGCAAGGCGAATTTATTCTTTCTTAAATGTAAAAGGCTACTGTAGTGACAGACTAGTCCAGTCGATGTATCTTCTTCATTAGTAGCAAATGAATTTGGGTATTCACTAGTAAATAAGCCATGCTAAGCTGTATGCGGGGTATCTAGAATGCGAAAGAGAGACGAGATTAGATTAATTGTACAGGCCTAAGAATTACGAGCAGCTCAGATTCTACGTTTTCATCATAGAAAATTCAGTAATGAGTGATGACTTGTATGCTACTGTAGTGTATCTGTCTGTAATCATAGGGAGTATTATATTCGTACGATGCCCCATAATTTTACATTTTAAATCGAAGGAATTTCGCGGCTGTGCATATTCCCAACTAGTGCTAAAATCTCGAAAATCAATAGCAACGCCCTTAATGTCCTCATAACCAGGAAGCTTGGTAGATTCAGGTAACGGATGGTGTAGTAATGACTACAAGAATCTTATAATCTGGCATATCATACTTCGATGCAATCATTCATTATAGTTTAACTTGCATATAAAAAGAATCAGAAGGGCGGGAGTCAGATCATCAGAACTTTGGTCACATGTTGCACAATACTAATCTCAAGATCATAGTCAAGCAAAAAACTTTAAAATCAAAATTCTTCGGAGTTGTATATTCAATAAGCAATCTCGGGTAAAACCGTTCGCTGCCAATTCATCTCATGAAGATAGAGGACCGCAGGCAAAAAAAGCGTATCTAAACCAATATATCTATTCAACAAAATATCCCACTATTTTCAAATCATATAACAAGCATCCCATCTATGCTACAGTTACGATTCTTCCGCAACGAGACAGGAAGTCTATACAGTAATGCAGACCGCAGACTCTTGTACTCCAAATTTTCTTAAATCCAATGCCGCCAATTATCGCAGTATGCCAGCTCCACCAGACGGATTCTCCCGGAAACAAATCCGTCAACTACTCTCCCCTGACTGTATCCCTGGTCGACTTCTAAATAATCCAACCAAGGAAAAGACATACCCGCTGATGAAAGATGTCGCTGTCTTCGCCAAAGATGCTACTTGCATATCTTTACTCAAATGCCATTTGAGCTTTCGTGTGGGTGCTTTCCAATCATCTACGCCGTTGACGTTGTCGTAAAGCCATTGGGGGCAGTCAAGAACCTTCCTCTGCTGCCATCTATTGGATTCAGCCTCCTTTTTCGCACTCCTCTGCTCTTTCTGAGCTTTGAGTAGTTCATCGATGCAAATAGTGATACTCTCCATGGAGTTTTCGCAGCTTTCCACTTGGCGACGTGGAATTGTCATTGGAAGGCTACAGTTCTTATATTCTACGAATGTGAGGGAGGAACCCACAGGCAAAGCTTCCGTTTGAGTCCAGAGAGTGATCTCTTTGATGTCCTCAGTCATCCAGTCTAGTCTTCTGGGAGTGATTGAAGTGAATGGAATGGCAACTCGACGTTTTTGGTAGTCGCCCCAGCGATCTGCTTCTCCTCTATATACTTCCGGACAAGAGTAATCACTCAAAGCAATTTTCTCAACCTTGAAGTCTCGCATCTTGTCCACGAAAACTCTTTGATGTTCCGCCCTCCACATGGGCATTGGACAGATGGTGTCACATTCTGGACGGAAGTAGACCTGGCCAGTCGCATAAAGGCGCTGTGCGAGATCAGGGAACTGCTCTTCAACATCGAAGGCTAGTGTGTGATGCTTCAACACGGCTTTACGGGCATCATGGCACACGTGCATCATCTGTGGAAAAGGATTAATACTTCTGAAGGCGTAGATGTGAATATCTGGGCGATGTGGGTTGTTCGTTTCCTCCGCTGGTATTGTTTTTTCTACTGTATGAACAGGAACGTCGCGTTCATGACCTGATGCAAATCCCCAGATCATGTGCTGGATTTCGGCAGGGAGCTTTCCAAACTTCTCAAATGTAGTTGCGGGAGATCGCGCCGCGATCAAGGCTTGCTCTTGGGAGATAGCTGATGAATTAGACATCTTTAATATGCTTTTGCAATATCTTTCAGCGAGGTTTGTAGTAGGTGTGTTGCGCGGTTGATTTTAGACGTTTAAAATTGCAATATTTCAGTTAAGAAACGAGGCTAATAAAGACGGGTAGTTAGCGCAACTACCTCATAGGTAGATAGGTTGTCGTTAGTGTCGATTGAAATGATGCTGGATATGGATCCAACAGTTTGAAAGGGACACAGATGAAGGAATTTACTCACGAGAGAGTCTCAAATCAGGTACAGAGAATGTAAAGATTTCGTTAAGTCCAACTTGATGTTATTTGAATCTGTCTTAATTGTAAAGCTTCAGGACAGTGTAAAGAGTTTTGTAGAGTTTATGTTTTGTTGTAAACTTGAAATACACAACTTGTGGAGGGGGACTATGTTACTACCTTTTATGCATCGCACGCGACGCGACTGAAGGTCACTGGGCTCAGTTATTTTGGCCAATTTCCGGGAATATGCTCACTGGACTATTCTATATGAGTCAAATTTGAGGTGCTATTGGCCTGCTTAGGCATACAATTGGCTGTATATAGCAAAGCAATAAACCTGTACGGTTAAATAAACTCGTTCAGGACTCAGCGCAGATTATTTGGTGCGCCTCTGGAGAGAGCATCGGAGTACGGTAGAATCTGACTACTTACAAGGCCATAGGATTTTTGTACCATTGGCAACGTCATAGTCACGTCTGCAGCATTCTATGAAGAAGTAGGTGCTTGAATTGCACCTTCATCAAAAATTGCATTTCACAAGATAGATTACGATGGGGCAAAATTTGTAGAGAACTAATTGATTTGCTATTCACTGAAAGGCATCAGAACTAACTCCTGGATTATCTATTTTAAGAAAATGAAAAGAAAAGCATAGCCAAAGTCCATCATAACTCAAAATATCAGTGAGAAATAAATTGATGATCTTTCCGCCATCATAAATTAAGAAAGCCGAAGTTTTTGGACTGCAGATGTCATCACCCTAACGTCATCCCCTAACTACTCTGCCTGTGCGCAGCTGTCAAAGTTGGAATGGATTAGTTGCAGAGATTAGATTATTAAATGAGAGTACCAAATCCCAACTCATAAAAGTATTGTCACTGGCAGTTTCGACAGAACCCAGCATCTATACACCTTCAACAGGTATACAATTTACCCGAGCTGTGCACCCAACAATCTGATGCCTGATATTCGAAGCAAATGGTCTTTCGCCGAGGTCTATAAGGCAGACAAGGGTGTAAGTTCTGGCCGATTCCAGGTATTTCGATGTTCGTAGAGCCAACCAGGTACGAAAGGCATTTTTTCTTTCTCTCGGCCAAACTCCTCGTAAGCCTCATCTATTATATCTTGGGCAACGCGAGAGGCTTCTAGGTCCAGTATCATTAGATGCAATTCTCCGAATCTTCTGCACGCCGGGATAGAAATCATCATAAGTACCTCTGGACTTTGCTCGGGGTGATTTTTGGTAGACTCGACAAGTTTGAGAGGCTGGTAACGGATGTTAAACTGCTTAAACGAAGTGTAAAGAAATATTTGACGAAGATTCTGATTCATCCATTTCGCGAATTTGCTGAAGTTGTTCCACTCGTCTAGGTCGGCTTCGGACTTGTAATCTGGAGAAACGAAATTATCAAGACCTAATCGTTCGATCTTCATGTGAATAATGATTTGAGCGAATATCGAAAGCTGGGTTTCAGTCCATAAGGTTCTGCCATTCCGTACGGGGCAAATGATGTCGACAGTAGGTTTGAACCAGATGCGAGGAAATGGAAATGGAGGATCAGGCGATGGAACGTAGATATCCAACTTTTGTGATTCTTTTCTAGCTTCGTGGGAGACTTGCATGATTGCAGGAGTCTCGGATCCGAATCGAAATTCTACTTGTCTGTTTGTACGATTGATAATGACTGGCCAGATAGGAATTACTCTCGGTTCTAGACATGCGAACTTATATATCTTGACTCGAAGTTCTGCCGGAAGCTTCGTGAATTGAGGAAATTCTTTTAGGAAAGGCTCAATCCATGTACCTTCGAGGTCAATCGTCGAGGGAACAATTGAGTAGTTTGGTAAGAGAGGTCTTGGGATGTATTTACTCCGATTTTGACGGCGGGCGAGCAAATGAGGAAACTCTTCCTGTTGTTGATGCCGAAGTGCGTCCGTGTCTTCGTAGCAACCAGAACCAGTGGCAGGCGGGCTTCCGCTTCGGTTATGTCTTCTAGCAGTTGGAGGATAATTTGACAGTGCGTAAGACATCTTTCGGATCTATGATGATGATAGTACTCGTAAAATGTTTGAATAAATGACGAGTCAATTTTGTCTTGGTGATGAAGAGCTAAAGAGACCTTCCGTGAAGGTTTTGTTTGATGGTTTCCTAAACTTTTTTGTGTTGAAAGTATGAGAGTGAAAAATTCCATCATTTGAAAAGGTCTATAATTATATATTTCTTGACAAAACATCCATCTTTTATACAATAAGCACTTGTCATTTCATAAGAATTTCTTATACAGCAAGCATCTCTCAAAACAGCCCTCCACAGCGCGAACTCCAACCATGATGAGGTTAACTTAACTGGGGTAAATATACGGCCCGTACGGCTCTTTAGACATACACGCGTTAACCGTAAACATGTATTCAAACATGGCCATTTTGGTATTGATACGCATATCTTATTCCGAGAGGACAAGCTGAGCCGAGGCTACTCATATGCAAACGCGGTAATATAAAAGCTTTCAGTGCCTTCAAGTTTATACGCGATTCTACTTGTTGCACGCTTCAAGTACGGTCAAAAACTAAGCTGGCAGGTATCTACATGACAGAATTGGAAAAAGAAAGGTATAAAACGACTAAACACCTTCAAAGCCGCTTTCGTGATATCAAAACTTCAAAATCATCTGCTCTTTCTTTAAATTATACCTAATCTATGCTTGAAGCTTGCGTTATAACGTCATCTGACTGCTTACACATCTACAGGAGCATGGAATATGCAGAGGTATGGTATACCATTCACACAATCCCGTAGAAAATTTGGAATCCCAAACAGGCCCAGCTAACCGGGTTTCCTGCCCCCGCAGCAGTGCTGCTGGCTGATATTACACTAACTGATATTCATCCAGTATATCAAGCATTTCACCTAATTCATCAATTCTCTCCTGTCTGCCAGAGGAGTCTCTGCGTAGCTCACGAGTTCTAACAGATATTTCATACTTATGATTCCTGGGTCAATGGAATGAAACTGCCCGATATTTTTAATTCGGTCTCATAAATTTTGGCACCGCGCCAAGTTCTTCCACTCATCACCTCCACTTCGCTTCTGTGATCATTGATCATCAATAACTAGATTGAAAATTTTGTGCTGCCCCGAGTCTGCACAGTATAGCGCAGCTAGCTCTAATTTCAGCACCTGAATTAACCGTTCTATTGAATTTGGCCCCTCACTTGGTGGCTAATTTCGTAAACTCGGTTCATAGCCGTATGAAATGAATCCACACTAGGGAGCTTTCATTTTAGGCAATAAAGTTTGGAAGGCAACTATGCCATTTCTTTTTTGCAGGCCAATGAATTTACCTCTCATATTGAGATCATAGAAGTACTTTCCACCATTGCTATTGGCTTAATCTGTGATACCTTTTTACTGATGATGAATAACTTCTCACGGTCGAAGTTCTCTCAGCTGGGCTGTCTCCTGATAATCGATGCTTTGAGCCTGTAAAGCTAACGATGGCCAGCCTAGACACGATGCACTGCTATTGGGCTGAAGATTGCGAGTATCCCCTAAAATCTGGGAGCCGCTCATAGAGATACCACAAGGAAGTACACCTATGCTATCCGAACAATCCAATTCGAGTGGTTTCAAAACGACCAACACCTGCTTCTGAGTTTCCAATCACAATTTGGCAATGCAAGGGCCATGGTAGTGACAGTGAAGCACGTCCATTATTTCCATTCTTCAACGCCTGAATGCCTTTCTCAAGTTCGAGCGAGTATGAAACTCAAGCAGAAAATAGCCCGCTTAAATTGGGTGAGCAAAAGCAAGCTCTGATCTAGACATCAAATGTGCAACTATAAACCTTCAATTTGAGAAGCTGTTCCTTTGAATGAGTAGTTTCTAAGTCTCGAAATTCACGGAGAAGAACTTTTTAGGTTCTCTTCATGCTTTTTCTCCTTTCTCCGCCTTCATTTTCCATTGTCGCCAATCTGCCCATCGCAGCCCATACCCTTTCCTACTCCGAAGTGCTCCCTGCAGAAAACCGCACGTATATTCCAAGAATAGTCCTACAACCTTGTATTTCTTCTTATTTCTATTCTATTTGTATCCATCGAAAATGCAACATCCCTGAAGTTTTATCGGCGTCAACAGTCGACGACCTGATGAAATAAAATCAGAAATCCTATCCTCAAATCATAGTAAATATCCATCTTGACCTCGAATTCGTGTAAAAATAGAGTTACTATATCATAGTAGCTACTCCACGAAGCATTTGCAAAAAAAGAGGCTACGAGTGGTGTTACCTAGCTTTCAACTAGCTACCACTTTCACAGACGTTGATATTATTCTCAGAGGAGTCTTTAGCTCATATGCAAATCGTGGCTATGGATACGAAAATTCGTTTCATAAACTTCCTTAGGATTCTTCGTGATTTTGTGAATATTGAACTTGGTGATACCAGTGATGCTGCCAGTGCTGCCCTTCTGTTTCTATTCTTCCTTGCTTCCCGTTTGGACCATTAAATTCAAAAATAACATGTCTTTACCCACGGAGCCTTTCACTCACCTCAAACCTCCTCAGTGGGTCCAATAGTCCGGACCGCAATCCACACAGTAAAAGACCTCCAAACACTGAATCAATTCCAACCATTCAGATGATTTAAAATGTCCATTCAATCCAAATGAAAATCGATCTCTAAAATTTACAAACAAATCATCCCTTGGAAACTTTTATATCCAATCTACCAGTTTGGATCATTGACACGCTGAATTTCCTACTGATTTGGCTGCGGCATTTTGTTTCCTATCCATTATTATCCATCTTGATGGTACTGTACGATATATCTGCATTAAATCTCTCTCTAACATCATGAGAAGCTGCATCATCTGTATAGTTCGTTGTGGGTCAGCAAAGTCATCATGTTACTGTATGTGTATTTCATAGTCGTATAAGCAGGTGAGGTATACAGCTTCAGACAGTGTTCTAAGAATAAAGGCAGGAAACTAAAAAATTTGAAACTCACAAAGTTATATGGTATCTTTTTGGAATACATAAGATATTTGAGTAAGATTAGAAGTTCTATCTTTCATAATAAACACTGGTTTAAGAGAAAATTTAGCTAATTCTCAACACTCCGTCGAGTAGATCCAAAACAAATACTACACCCTCAAAGCTCCATTGCCTAAAAACTAAGATTACACTATGATCATGCCATTTGAAACCCTTGACTACATCTTCGCTATCGATATTTCCTCTCCAAAGCACAGAACCCATACGAACAGTCCCTTGCCTTGGAGGACAAGACTCAACACCTGTACGCGGTGTCCTCTACGAACCTCCAGTTCTTTTATTTAATTATTAAAATCTGCAAAGCTAAGTTTGAATCATTTGATAGAATCGTAATGATTGGAAAAGGAAAAAACACTCGATCGCAACGTTTTTTGTTTCCGAATTGATTGATAGCAAAAACCAGATCTTGGTTTTTTGATAATTGTATTATCGGATTATACTTTCTACAATATTACTTTTATTACAAAACAAAGGACAATATTATCATCTATAACAATATACTACAAAATCATTTCCAAAATCCCTTTGAGGTATCGAATACAATTTATCAAATTCGATTTTAAAGTTCAAGCTTTATCTCTTTCGATTTGAATCAAAATAACAATAATTTATATACTTGAAAAAGCTATATAGAACAATCCAAACTAATAATATATCTATTATAAAATTCGATAAAGGATATACTATATACAGGATTGGGGTACTTTATAGAATCAATATCTTTATGATTTGAAGGGTTCTATAAAGTCGATATTAAGTAAAATATAACTATTGGAAAGTTACAAATAGAATAAAGAGTTGATATGAAAGAAGATTGTTTGGATTTGATTGATAGAGAAATCGGATTTGGAAAATCATAAATGTAATACTTTGATTGATATTTTTATTTTTATATATGATACTATATAAAGATCAAGCTTTACTCTTTAATATTAGTTTTCATTTCCCTCATCAAAAATATATACAAATTTGTATACTATTTAGATAACATTACCTATAGCCATCTATTAAAAGCTCGATTGAGCTCTTAACCGTCCTAGATAGTCTTTGACTCAGTGTGGATGTTAATTAAATCAATCAATCAATCAGTCCCTTGCCTTGGCATTGCAGTTGCAAGGTATCCAGTACTCCGGAAAAGTAGATTAGATGTGAAAGCTTGCGATAGTTGAATATGATTGAAGATTCAGGATAGATTCAATCTTCCAAATGACATAGATGTTGTAAATGAATTGAATCTTTCGAATGGGTTGATTCAGCCTTGATAGTCCCCATGAAATGAATTTCCTGAATGAATCAAGAATCCCTTGTTGTCGGAGTGCGACCCCGGACTATTGGATACAATTGGATACTATTCCATAAAAACAATCGGTTCAGCGAGCAACTATAGGTCCGTCTCCGCTGGTACCCAACCCTCATGAGTCCACATCTCATACTTGCTTTCAACACTACGTCTCTCAATTCCATATATAACTATCCGCCCTAACCGTACGTCTGGCGATTTCATTTTCGAGGATTGCATCCAGTAACTCCTGGACTCGACAGGCCGCAGAAACCATGCTAATTCACATGCCAATCCAGCTTCCTCATCTATTAGATCGTGCTCCTCCGCAACCCTATTAAAGAAGTCCTGTAGCCCTTCTACCTCTCCATTGAATGAAAAATCAACTCCATCAATTTCTTCAAATTCAATTGTTAGATTTCTGGATTTAAGTTTATTGTAGGATATAGAAGGTTCACAATAGAACGATATTTTATCCATGAAGCCAGCCCCAAGTATTGATAATTCCGGTTCCTCGTGATCAGCACGAATGGCCATTGTTTGGATATTGGTGGTCATTTTTGGGCGTTCGCCTGCGTCAGCAATAGCCTCATAAACTGCGTCATCCAAATTTCTCCCCTGCATAGGAAAAATTCTGTCCTTATTCCAATTAACATATATCCTCGCTTCAATGTTAATCGTCGTCCCGTGAGATAGTTTGATAACACGTCCGAAGCCCAATTCATAAAATTCAAGGCCAACCTTACGAGATTCCTGACATGTATGGAGAATTGGAGGTACAGCGCTTAGCGTTACCCAACAAAAGAGGAAACTCCCATCGAGACCATAATCTCGTTGCCAGATATCAAGGTTGCGTGGTTGATTACCGACGAATTTCCAGATTTTTGATCGAATTTCGATGGGTAGGCGATGAAAAGGAAATGTATTGAGCAAAACGGATTTGTGATTCTAGGTGATGCAGATAGAGTATCGCTGATCGTGTCGGAAACAGGCGGAAGGCCATTGATTTGATCCATGGTGAAGCGTTACCCCTCAAGCAGGAGAAATTAAACGAGAAATTATGATTCCTTCCCTTTGATTGATTTGAGATTGAATGAGCAATTGACTCTATTGATTTGATGGTGATGGCCCAAGAGAAGATCATATTTCCAAGTGAATCGGCTCAGTAGTTGTTGTGATACTGTCGTCGTCGCTCAAAACACGAAACTTACACGAAAATTCGCGTAAAAACTCTTTCCAACTTCCCTCAACTTTTCTCCTTATTTGAACGTATAAGGCTCTGATAGGTTTATCAAGTCCAATAATGGACTCTCCGATGGAAGGATCCCTTGGATCATCCCCTGAACCTACTCCCCCACAAATAATAGTGATACTAGGCTCTCCAACATCCAGCCCCTTCACTATTGATCCAATCCCCCCATCCAGAAACCCCTTCACAATATAAAGATCATCCAATCTCTTGAGTCCTACCCCAGCCCAATCTTTCAATTCGCAAAACCAATTGGATATTCTCAACTCAAATGATCCATTCCGATCCTTTGATAAATCGATTCCTTTTAAAATCAATAACAAACGTCGTCGACAATCAATCAACTCCGGAATCAGGCAATTTAGTTAATCAGGATCTAACTCCACAAAACCAAAAGAAGCTATCCAAAAAGCTAGAGATCTTCTTATTCTAGCTGTTTCTTTGGAAAAGGAAACCGAAGAACAATCTCGAAGATCCTAGATCTAATCGAAATATTCCGTGAATACCTCGAAAAAGGAAAATTGATAAGAGCTTCGAATATTATCATATTACAAATCTCCCATCTCGAAAAGGCTACCAAAAGGATTGAAAATCAAGCTAATCATCTTTCCAACCTTCCTAATCAATCAATTATTCCTTCAACAAACGCTTCATCAATTAATAAAGCAAGCTATGCTACTGTTATCAAATCAGTAGGGGAATGGAAAGTAGTTTCCAAAGGGAATTCTACAAAACAAAAGCCTGTAGAGCAAAAGAATGATGTTCTTAGCAAACGATTAATCCTTATCAATCCACTTCTTCATCAACTCAATTCCTTTATACCATTACATACAAGAAACAAGATCAATGAAGCTTTCAAAAAGGCTGATATCAACGGACCAGTTATCTCGGCCATTATTACAACTAGAAGCAACAATATCATTCTAACCATTAATAGCCCCTTCAATGCACAATTCCTTATAGAAAAAAAAGAAGTCTGGAATCGTATCCTCGAATCAGAAAGACTTCAAATCGACAAACCATGGTACAAAGTGATTATACACAAGATCCCAATCAAGGAATTCTCTGGTCCAAAAGGAATGGATTTGATTAAAGACGAAATTAAAACCTTCAATTCAGGGTTCATTATAATGGGTACCCCTTATTGGTTCATTAATGCTTCTAAAAGAGTTATTCAACAAGAAGGAGCAATTGTGATTGCGTTTGCTATACAAAAGGAAGCAGAATTAGCTATTCGAAAAAGACTATATATCGCTGGTATTAGTGTCAGAGTTGAAAGATTCTATTCTTCCATCTTTTCCTTTCAATGCAATAAATGTCAAGGATTCGGTTATAACGAATCATATTGCAAAAAACCTCCAGCTTGTGGACTTTGTAGCAATAATCATATTACAGCTGGTCATTTTTGTCTAATTTGTCAAGCTAAAGGCAAATCTTGTCAGCATTTAGTGATCAAATGCGTTAATTGCAAAGGAGAGTATAAAGCTAGCTTTAAAGTATGCGAAATATACCAAACAACCGTTCGGAAATCCAATTAATGTTATACAACAATATTTGCATTCTTCAAATTAACCTAAACAAGAGTCTTCAAGTTATCGAAAGTGTTTTTCAATTTGCTTTAGAATTCGATATCGATCTTATAATCATTCAAGAACCTTGGGTCCTTTCAAATCTTGAGAAAGATTACTTTTCAATTAGATCGATTGCTCATTCTAGCTTTTCCCAACTCCTTCCAAATTATCCTTCGAACCTTCGTCCCTGTACAATGATCTACATCTCGAAAGAATTCAAATTGTTAGTAGCCCTAGCCCCCAATTCTCCCAAAGATACAGATATTCAAATTATCGATATCACTTAGGGAAATCACACGATTCAATTATTCAATATATACAATGAAACTGATCAAGCTAAAAAGAAAGAGTATACCATTGAAAGATGCCTTTTCAATACTCCTCTCTCTCATCATACTATTCTTATAAGGGACTTCAACTCTCACCATCCTTGGTGGGACCCTTTTTCAAACAAAAGCTCGAATGCTGATCAATTAGCCGAATGATTCGAAGACCAAAACCTTATCTTTCTCAATGAATCAGGGACTAGTATTTTCTATCGAACTAATATAACAAATCCAAGTATTTTAGATCTTACATTAGCTACTGAAACAATATCCTCCAATATTATTGATTGGCAAGTTCTTCCTGATCTTAATTCAAATCATTTAGGGATCCTGTTTGAAATAAAAGGTATTTCATCTCATACTACGAATATTGCTCCATTAGCAAAGTTCAATACAAAACTAGCAGATTGGAACAAATTTGCATTAACCCTCGAAATTGAGATAACTACATCAACAATCCTCAACTCGAGCGAATACCTCAATCTCCTCACTCTAGAATCCGATTCTCTCGATTCTCTTCTTAACAAAAACCTGCACACACAAATACTAGATAAAACCGCAATGGAATTCACTCGAATTATCACCAATTCAGCAAACGCTAGTATACCTAGATCCAAATCGACCAAAAAAGCAAAGCCTTGGTGGTCTCCAGAATTGAAAGCCCTTCGTAAACAGCTCTCATCAGCATATGAGAATATTAAACGATACTCTGAAGACGATATGTTCAAGAAAATCTACCAATCAGCAAGGAATCATTACTTTCAAGCTATTAAAACAGCAAAAAAGAATCACTGGAACGAATTCCTTGAAAAAGAGGATACTCAAACGATCTTCAAAGCAATATCATATACGAAAGATCTTCGAACCGAAAGGATCCCGAATATTCAATCTAGCCCCTCTCAGCTTGAAAGCTCATTCGAAGGAAAATATTCGGCCTTCAGATCTACCCTTTTCCCTCCCCCCCCATATACAACTGCACCTGAATAGGAAGGGTATAAACAATCAAAAAAAATGGGAATGGCCTGATCTCATTGAAAATAAACTTCTCAATGCCTGCTCGGCTAAAATCAAAGGAAAGATCCCTGGCCCAAACGGAATTACTCAGGAGATCATTATTCGAGCTTACAAAGCAATCCCAAAAGCTTTCTTTACTCTTTTCAACAATTTGATTAATCTCGATTATCATCCTTTTTGCTGGAAACAAGCTACTGGAGCTATACTCAAAAAACCTTCGAAACCAGATTATTCTATTCCAAAAGTATATAAAGTTATCGCTCTTTTGAATTGTTTAGACAAGATAAGTGAAAGGATATTAGCTCAAAGGCTTAGCTACCTTGCTGAAACAACAAAACTACTTCATCATTCCCAAATGGGTGGAAGACAAAAGAAATCAGCCATCGATACAACAATTCTGTTTACTATCGAAATCGAAAGGAATTCAAGAAACAAAAAGAAAACCTCAGCTCTTTTCCTAGATGTCAAAGGGGCCTTCGATTATATATCCAAGAATCGACTCTTAGATATCTGCAAGAACCTCAATCTTCCAATTAGTCTTATTGTATAGATCTCGTCATTTTTGGAAGAAAGATTACTCAAACTTTCGTTCGATGGTCAGACCGAAGCTTTTAAACCAATCAACACCGGAATCCCTCAAGGAAGTCCAATCTCACCAATCCTTTTCTTAATCTATATTCGAGATCTCTTTCAATCGAATTCGATTGAATATCTCTCATATATTGATAATATAGCTATAATCACTCATTCTTCAAGCTGGAAAAAGAACATCCTTTTCCTCGAAAGAGCAGCTAAATAAATTTATGTTCTCGATGAGAAAAACGCTATCCAATTCGATTTAGCAAAAACGGAATTAATGTATTTCTTCATATCCAAATACACTAAAGATGCTTCAATCAAGCTCCCAAATTCTGAGATTGTATAACCTTTATCATTGATCAGATGGTTAGGAATATGATTCGATCCCGGCCTTAACTTCAAATAGTATATTGCTATTCGAGCAACTCAAGCTAAGGCTTCATTTTATCGAATGGTCAGGTTAGTTAATATTGAGAAAGGGCTAAGCCCTAAAGCACTAAGATAGCTTTACATAGTATGTATCATTAGTATAACTGATTACGGATTAATCATCTAATGGAAAGATTAAACCTCGTTCAAAAAGACTCTTCAATTACTCCAGAATCTTGCTCTACATAAGATTCTAAGAATCTTCAAAACCTTATCAATAAAGCCAATGAAAGTGGAAACCGTTTTATACCCTTCGGAGATCAGATTAAACGCTGGAATCAGACAATATACTTTCAGATTGTTGAAAATCTCGTCTTCCCATCCCGTCAATACAATTATGGATAAACTAACTACCGAAAGGGAAACTCTAAATACAATAGCAACCCCTCAAAGGAAACTATCGAAACTTACTCAACTTGAAAAGATCATGAATTCAATCGAAGAAGATTTCGATCCTTTAACCCTAGAAAAGATCGATCACTTTCATTTCCCTCCTTGGAAAAGGAATACTCCATACAAAATCAATATCAGCAAGCTAGCAAAAGAGGATACCGCAATTATCCATAACCTTGCATTCAAATACAGATGCAAAAACACTATTACAATATATACTGATACTTCATCCACTTTGGACGGAATCGGAATTGGTATCGGGATTGCAGTTATTCTATCGAATGGTCAGGTTGATTGATTGATTGATTGATTGATTTAATTAACGTCTACACTGAGTCTAAGACTATCTAAGACGGCTGGGGGCCTTAAGGGCTCCTAACAAATGATATATGGTGAAATGCTGACCTAATAGGCCGTAGCTAATACAAGATTGAATGGATGGAGACGGTCTCCATCCTATAATTTGAATAGGGGAAGTGAAAACTAATCTTGGGGAACAAAGCCCGCCTTATAAATACTCTCATATATACTAAGGGAATATAACAAATGAAATAATGATTGTATTGATCGTTTTGGCCATATTGATTACATGATTCGATTGACCATTTTGACCAAATTGACCACATTGACCAAAATGATCAAATTAGCCGGGTTGATTGGATTGATCACGTTCTTCTTCCTCATTCATTCCTCCTTCGTTTTCTTCCCCTTCGATTGCCTCATTTTCTTCTTGTTGTCTAATGAGATACCACGATCTAGTGGCTATTTTCGTTGCCTCGATGAATTCGAGGGTTTTAATGATTCCTATTTTAGTATGTAATAGATATTTTATAATGAGTCGAAAGGTAGGATTATCTTTATTGAGTATTCTTTTAGTTGTTTTGTATAAAGGACAGCTGAAAAGAAAATGATCAGGGGATTCTCTCTTTCTATATCTACATTTGTCGTTTGATGAGATTCCGAATCGTTGTAAGTAGGATTTGAAATATCCGTGATCGATTTTAAGCTGGAACAAAATGCTTATAGAATTTCTTTTGATGTTTTCTGGAATTCCGATCTTTGAGCTAATCTTCCAAAGGTATATTTTCGAATAAGCTGAATTAGATGAATAGAGGAGGGTATTCTATTCTTCAGATTTCGTTCTTTTGATATCCATTTCCAATAAAGCAAAACTGGTTTTGTTTGATAATGATTTTTGTTTTGTAACTTCTTTTACTAAAACATCGATCAATTCGTTTTCTTCAACGAAGGTATACCCTAAAACTCAATTAAGGGAGATTTCAGCTTTTTTTCTAAGGAGAGTTTCTATGGCCTTGATTGCTCTAATTTGGTATATCTGGCCAGGAGCATTAGAGGGTGTTTTCAATCGGTATAATCCGGCTTGATTGTCTGAATAGATTTTGAATTTTTCGTTTGATTGAGCAATGGAGCTAGCATATTCGATTGCTTTAGTAACTCCAAGAAGTTCATCATTATAGACAAACTGATTCACCCCAATATTGATGGTTTCCTGATATGAAACCTGACCATTCGATAGAATAACTGCAATCCCGATTCCAATTCCGATTCCATCCAAAATGGATGAGGCATCAGTATATATTGTAATAATATTCTTGCATCTATATTTGAATGCAAGGTTATAGACAATTACAGCATCCTCCTTTGTTAGCTTGCTAATATTGATTTTGTATGGAATATCCCTTTTCCAAAAAGGGAAATGAAAATGATCGATTTTCTCTAAAGTTAAAGGATCGATATCTTCTTCGATTGAATTCGTGATCTTCTCAAGCTAAATAGGTTTAGGTAGTTTTCTTCGAAGGGTTATTATCGAGCTTTGATCTTCTTTTTCGGCAATTAATCTTTTGGAAACTAGATTAACAAGGTGGGAAGGTGAGATTTTCAATAATCTGAAAGCATATTGTCTGATTCCAGCATTTAATCTGATTTCCGGAGGGTACAAAGCAGCTTCCACTTCCATTGGTTTTATTGGGGAAGTTTTGAATACTCCTAGTATCTTTCGTAGAGCGAGATTCTGAAGTAATTGAAGAATCTTTTTGAATTGGACTTAATCTTTCCACTAAATGATTGATCCGTAATCAGTTATACTGGTAACATATGCTATATAGAATTGCCTTAAAGCTTTGGGATTAAGTCCTTTTTCAGTATTGGCTAATCTGGCCATTCGGTAGAAGGATGTCTTAACTTGAATAGCTCGGATTATAACATGTTGCTTGAAATTGAGGCCGGAATCGAATCAAATACCTAGCCATCTAATTAGTAATAAGGGTTGTACAATCTCAGAATTTGGAAGCTTGATTGAAGTCTTTTTTGTATATTTGGAAATGGAGAAGTGCATTAACTCCGTTTTTGCTAAATCGAATTGAATGGCGTTTTTCTCACCCAGAGCATAGATTTGCTTCGCTGCTCTTTCAAGGGAAACGATATTCTTTTTCCAATTTGAAGAATGAGTGATTAAGGCTATATCATCAATATAAGAAAGATATTCAACCGAATTCGATTGAAAAAGATCTCGGATATAGATCAGGAAAAGAATTGATGATATGGGGCTTCCTTGAGGGATTCCAGTATTGATTAGTTTGAAGGTTTCGATCTGATTGTCAAATAACAGTTTGAATAGCCTTTCTTTCAGAAATAACGATATCCATGCAATAAGACTAATTGGAAGATTGAGGTTCTTGTAGATATCTAAGAGTCGATTCTTGGATATATAATCGAAGGCTCCTTTGACATCTAGGAAAAGAACTGAGGTTTTCTTCTTGATTCTTGTATTCCTTTCGATTTCGATGGTGAGCAAGATTATTGTATTGATAGCTGACTTCTTTTGTCTTCCGTCCATTTGGGAATGATGCAATAGATTCGTAGTTTCGGCTAGATAGCTGAGCCTTTGAGCTAGGATTCTCTCACTTATTTTGTTTAAACAATTGAGGAGGGTAATAATCCTATATACTTTTGGAATGGTATAATCTAGTTTCGAAGGTTTCTTGAGTATCGCTCCAGTGACTTGTTTCCAACAAAAAGGATGATAACCAAGATCAATCAGATTGTTAAAAAGGATAAAGAAAGCTTTTGGGATTGCTTTATAAGCTCGAATAACAATCTCCTGAATGATTCCATTTAAGCCTGAAGTTTTTCTTTTGATTTTAGTTGAACAGACATTAAGAAGTTCATTTTCTGTGAGTTTAGGTCAGTCCCACTTCTTCGATTGTTTGTATCCTTCCTATTTGAATGCTGTAGTACTTGGAGGGGGAGGGAATAGAACAGATTTGAAAACTGAGTATTTTTCTTCGAAGGAGTTTTCGAGTTGAGAGGAATTAGATCGGATATTCGGAATCCTTTCGGTTTGAAGATTTTTTGTATAGGATATTGCTTTGAAGATTGTTTGGATATCCTCTTTTTCAAGGAATTTGTTTCAATGATTCTTTTTTGCTGTTTTAATAGCTTGAAAGTAATGATTCTTTGCTGATTGGTAGATTTTCTTGAATATATCGTTTTCAGGGTATTGTTTAACATTTTCATATTCATTTGCAAATCGTTTCCGAAGAGCTTTCAATTGTGGAGACCACTAGGGCTTTGCCCTTTTGGTTGATTTGATTCTCGGTATACTGATTTCAGTCGAATGGGTGATTATTCGGATGAATTCTATTACAGTTTTATTCAATATTTGCTTTTGTTGGTTTTTGTCGAGAAGAAAATCAAGAGAATTGGATTCTGAAGTAATGATATTGAGGTAATTATTAGAATTCAGGATAATTGAAGATGATAGCTTTGATTTGAATGTATTTGTGAATTTGTCCCAATCCACCTGTTTTGTATTGAATCTTGCTAATAGAACGATATTTGTTGAACGGGTTCTAGTGCTTTTTATTTCAAATAGGATCCCTAAATGATCTGATCCAAGGTTAGGAAGGATTTGTCAATCAATAATATTAAAGGATATCACTTCAATAGCTAAGGTAAGATTTAGAACGCTTGAATTTGTTATATTCGTTCGATAGAAGGTATTGGTCCCTGTTTCATTAAAAAGGATGAGGTTATGATCTTTAAACTATTTGGCCAATTGGTCGGTATTTGAGCTTTTGTTGGAAAAGGGGTTTCATTAAGGGTGGTGAGAATTGAAGTCTCTTGTAAGGATAGTATAATGAGAGAGGGGAGTATTGAAAAGGTATCTTTCGATAATATAATCTTTCTTTTTAGTTTGATTAGCTTCGTTATATATATTGAATAATTGAATCGTATGATTTCTCTGAGTGATATCGATAATTTGAATATCTGTATCTTTGGGAGAGTTGGGGGTTAGGGCTATTAGCGGTTTGAATCCTTTCGAGATGTAGGTCATTGTACAGGGACGAAGGTTCGGAGGATAATTTGGAAGGAATTGGAAAAAGCTAGAATGAGCAATCGATCTGGTTGAGGAGTAATCTTTTTTAGGGTTTGAAAGGATCCAAGGTTCTTGAATGATTATAAGATCGATATCGAATTCTAAGGCAAGTTGAAGAGCATTTTCGATGGCTTGAAAACTCTTGTTTAGATTGATTTGAAGAATGCGAATATTGTTGTATAACATTAATTGGATTTCCGAATGATTGTTTGGTATATTTCATATGCTTTAGAGTTAGCTTTATATTCTCCTTTGTAATTAACGTATTTGATCATTAAATGCTGACAAGATTTGCCTTTAGCTTGACAAATTAAACAAAAATAACCAGCTGTAGCATGATTATTACTACAAAGTCCACAAACTGAAGGTTTTTTACAATATAATTCGTTATAACCGAATTCTTGACATTTATTGCATTGAAAGAAAGAGGTGGAAGGATAGAATCTTTCAATTCTAACGCTAATATCAGCGATATAAAGTCTTTTTCGAATAGCTAATTCTGCTTCCTTTTGTATAGCAAATACAATCACAATTGCTTCTTTTTGTTAAGTAGTTCTTTTAGAAGCATTAGTAAACCAATAAGGGATGCTCATTATAATGAGCCCTGAATTGAAGGTTTTAATTTCGTCTTTAATCAAATCCATTCCTTTTGGATTAGAGAATTCCTTGATTGGGATTTTGTATATAATCACTTTGTATTATAATTTGTCGATTTGAAATCTTTTTGATTCGAGGATACAATTCCAGACCTCTTTTTTTTCAATAAGGAATTGTGCATTGAAGGGGTTATTAATGGTTAGGATGATATTATTACTTCTAATTGTAGTAATGGCCAAAATAACTGGATTGTTGATGCCAGTCTTTTTGAAGGCTTTGTTGATCTTGTTTCTTGTATATAATAGTATAAAAGAATTGGGTTGATAAAGAAATGGATTGATAAGGATTAATCGTTTGTTAGGAATATCATTCTTTTACTTTACAGACTTTTGTTTTGTAGAGTTCCCTTTGGAAACTACTTTCCATTCCCCTACTAATTTGGTAATAGTAGTATAACTTACTTTGTTAATTGATGAAGTGTTTATTAAAGGAATAATTGATTGATTAGGAAGGTTGAAAAGATGATTGGCTTGATTTTCAATTCTTTTAGTAGTTTTTTCGAGATGGGAGATTTGTAATGTAATAATATTCGAAGTTTTTATCAATTTTCCTTTTTCGAAATATTTACGAAATATTTCGATTAAATCTAGGATCTTTGATTGTTCTTTGATTTCCTTTTCCAAAGAGATAATTAAAATAAAAAGATCTTTAGCTTTTTGGATAACTTCTTTTGGTTTTGTGGAGTTAGATCCTAATTGACTAAATTGTTTGATTTCAGAATTGATTGATTATCGACAACGTTTGTTATTAATTTTAAAAGGAATCGATTTATCAGAGAATCGGAATGGATCATTTGAATTGAGAATATTCAATTGGTTTTGCGAATTGAAAGATTGGACTGAGGTAGGATTCAAAGGATTGAATAATCTTTGTATTGTAAAAAGATTTCTGAATAAAGAAATTGAATCAATAATAAAGGGGCTAAATATTGGAGAATCTAGTATCACTATTATTTGTAGAGGAATAGATTCAGAAGATAATCCAAAGGATCCTTTCATCGAAGAATCCATTATTAGATTTGATAAATCTATCAAAATCTTATATATTCAAATAAGAGAAAAAGTTGAAGGAAGTTGGAAAGAGTTTTTATACGAATTTTCGTGTAAGTTTCGTGTTTTGAGCGACGACGATAGTATCACAACAACTACTGAGCCGATTCACTTGGGAACAATTGGAATGAATTTTGGGAGTATTTCTTTATTAAATAAAGGGAAGAACTGATTGTATTTCGAAGAAATTTTGTTCTTCGAAATTTGTTGTATCCGAATAGTCAGGTTTCACATCAGAAAACCATCAATATTGAAGTGAATCAACTTGTCTACAATGGTGAACTTCTTGGAATCACTAGAGCAATCGAATATACTAGCTCCATTGCTCAATTAAACGAGAAATTCAAAATCTACTCAGATAATCAAGTCGGATTATACCGATTGAAAATACCCTTTGATGCTCCTGACCAGATATACCAAATTAGAACAATCAAGACTACAGAAACTCTCCTTAGAAAAGAAGCTGAAATCTCCCTTAATTGAATTCCAAGGCATACCTCCGTTGAAGAAAACGAATTGACCGATGCTTTGGCAAAAGAAGCTACAAAACAAAAATCATCATCAAACGAAACCAGCTTTGCCTCCTTAGGAATGGATATCAAAAGAACGAAATCCGAAGAATGGAATACTCTTCTCTATTCATCTAATTCGGTCTATTCGAAAATATACCCCTAGAAGACTAGCTCAAAGATCGGAATTCCAAAAAACACTAAGAGAAGCTCTATTAGTATTTTGTTTCAACTTAAAATCGATTATGGATATTTCAAATCTTACCTACAACGATTCGGAATCTCAGCAAATGATAATTGTAGATATGGAAAGAGAGAATCTCCTAATCATCTCCTACTCAGTTGCCTGTTATACAAATCAACAAGAAAAATATTCAAAAAAAACAACCCTACCTCCCGATTTACTATAAAATACCTACTTCATACCAAAACAGGAATCATTAAGACCCTTGAATTTATCGAAGAAACAAAAATAGCCATCAGATCATAACATCTAACTAGAATACAAAAGAATGTAGAACAAGAAGACAAAGGTGAAGAGGGTGAACTGAGAGAAAATGGTTAATTAGATCAATTTGGTCAATTTACCCCTCTATATAGGGTAAATCGTTCCAATTTCGAATTATATCACATTTCATTTGTTATTTTCCTTATTATATACGAGAGTATTTGTAAGGTGGGCTTTGTTCCCCAAGATTAGTTTTCACTTCCCTCATTCAAAAATTAGTAAATTGAGGCCACTTCAATCTTCCCAAATTGTATTAGCTACAGCCGAATATGGCCAGCAATTCTCCATTTGTTACTTGTTAGAAGCCTATAAAGCTCCTAGCCGTCTTAGATAGTCTTAGACTCAGTGTAGACGTTAATTTAATCAATCAATCAATCAATCAATATCAGCAAGCTAGCAAAAAAGGATACTACAATTGTCTATAACCTTACATTCAAATACAAATGCAAGAATACCATTACAATATATACTGATGCCTCATCCACTTTAGATGGAATCGGAATTGGAATCGGGATTGCAGTTATTCTGTCGAATGGTCAGGTTTCACATCAGAAAACTATCAATATTGGAATGAATCAGCTTATCTATAATAGTAAACTTCTTGAAGTCACTAAAGCAATCGAATATACTAACTCCATTACTCAACTAGACGAAAAATTCAAAATCTACTCAGACAATCAAGCCGGATTATACCGATTGAAAACACCCTCTGATACTCTTAACCAGATATACCAAATTAAAACAATCAAAGCTACAGAAACTCTCCTTAGAAAAGAAACTGAAATCTCCCTTAATTGGATTCCAGGGTATACCTCTATTGAAGGAAACGAATTGGCTGATGCTTTAGCAAAAGAAACTACAAAACAAAGATCATCATCAAACGAAACCAGCTTTACTTCATTGGGAATGGATATCAAAAAGACGAAATCCGAGGAATGGAAATCCCTTCTTAATTCATTCAAATCAGCCTATTCGAAAATATACTCCTGAAAAACTAACTCAAAGATCGGAATTCCAGAAAACACCAAAAGAAGTTCTATTAGCACTTTGTTTCAATTTAAAATCAATCACGGATACTTCAAATCCTACTTACAACGATTCGGAATCTCATCAAATGATAATTGTAGATATAAAAAGAAAGAATCCCCAGATCATCTTCTTCTCAATTGCTCTTTATACAAATCAGCTAAAAGAATACTCAAAACAAACAATCCTACCTTTCGACTTTCTATGAAATATCTACTTCACACCAAAATAGGAATCATCAAAACCCTCGAATTTATCGAAACAACAAAAATAGCCACCAGACCATAGCATCTTGCTAGAATGCAAGAGGATATAGAACAAAAAGACGAAGGAGAAAGGGGTGAACCAGGAGAAAATGGTTAATTGGATCAATTTGATCAATTTGGTTATTTTGATCAATTTACCCCTCTATGCGGGGTAAATCGTTTCAATTTCGATTTATATCATATTTCATTTGTTATTTTCTTTATTATATACGAGAGTATTTGTAAAGCGGGATTTATTCCCCAGGATTAGTTTTCACTTCCCCTATTCAAAATTAGTAGATTGAGGCTATCTCAATCTCTCCAAATTGTACTAGCTACAGCCTAATACGGCCAGCATTTCACCAGTTGTTATTTGTTAGGAGCCTACAAAGCTTCTAGCCGTCTTAGATAGTCTTAGACTCAGTGTAGACGTTAATTCAATCAATCAATCAATCAATCAATCATTCTCTATACCAATACCCCTTTACCCCCTAAATATCGAACCAAAGACAAAATGTCCATTTTCAAACACACTGAAGAGTAAAACACAACCCGCTCCTCGCAGCTCAACCACCCCTCTTCCCCGAGTATCATAAAGTTTCTAACCGTGAACCATTAACCACACAACTAACAACTGAGTACTCATACTCTTCGATTGCCTACCCCATATTTCATACCGTCTCCTTGACTCTCCCGAATTTCTCACCTAGTATTGTATTCAGGACAGAGTTCAGTTCGGTTCAGCTCGAATGGGATCTCTTGAATGACCTAACCTATCAATCAAGTTATCTCTCAATCAATCAATAAAGCAATACTTAAACTCAAACCCTGAACCTTCAATTTTAATCACAATTTCTACCTCCCTTCTATACCTCCCTTCTTTCAAATCCCAAATCTCAAGTCCTAAATCCCAATCTTCCAATTTAAGCCTCCAAGCCCAAACTTCAGACCTCAAATCTCACTCAAATCACCCCGAAACACCCTTCAACCATCTACCATCTATCTCATTCCCAAAATGTCTCCCCCTCAACCCAGCAGATATTAATTCCCCTCAAACAAAGTATCAAATTATTACCCTTTACCCTCTACCCTCTACCCTCTACCCTCTACCCTCTACCCTCTACCCTCTACCCTCTACCCTCTACCCTCTACCCTCTACCCTCTACCCTCTACCCTCGATCTGATAACTCGAACTACTTGAACCACTCAACTCATCATCTTTCCCGTTTTCCATCCCAGATCCCCTAGAATGTTATATTTTCACCTCTACTCACTCTAGGATCTTCTTACCCACCCTTTGATCTCTATTTTCTATTTTCTACTCGCCCACCCTAGTCGCTCTACTCTCCAATTTCTCCAACCGCTCTGTTCGCCCTACACCCCCACCTCTACCCCCATCTCCACCTCCCCCTTCATCTCCAACTCCTCCATCCCCATCCCCCATCCTCAAATTCCTTTTCCTCCCCCGCCCGCATCCAAAACCTATATATACCCCAACCCATCATTCCACCGCTTCACCACTACATTCCCCATCAATCTCCCTTCTTCTGCTCTTCCTTTCTCCTCCTCCTCCTTCGCCCTCACGCTTCGCCCCGAAACTTCATCGTTTCTACTCCCCTCCATTTCATCACCCAAAACATAATCTGATCTAATATAACCTAACTTCCAACCAAGATAAGATGAGACGAGACGGGGCAATTTGAATATAAAATACATTAACATACAATATATAATACACCTATACAATACACCCTCAAAATAAAACCCTGTTACTGTAAAATATTTCCTCTATTTGTAATATTATCCAATACAATACAAAACAAAACAAGATCGATTTTCTATTCCTTATCCACCCCCTTTCCCCTCCTCTCTCTATACATATACACACAAATAAAACAAAACACACAATATTTCTTCACTCTCCACTGCCCATTCATCACTCCCCAAATTGCCCCCCTTCTCAAAGCCCCGCTCTACTACACTACAGGATATAACTATCAACTATCAATTATCAATTATCAATCATCTATCCACACAAAAGAAGAAAAGAAAAAAAGAAAGAAGGAAAAAAGAAAGTAGATTTAATTCATATATATACCATACTATACTATATATTCATCTCTTCATTCATTCACTTCCAACTTCTAAACTTCTAAACTTTCAAACTTCTAAACTTTCAAACTTCTAAACTTTCAAACTTCTAAAGGAATGAATCAGCACCCCTCACTCCCTTCTCTTCAGAAAAGAGAAAAGAAGAAAAAAGAAAAAGAAAAAGTATATACACTCTCACACCGAGTATCCAATTTCAACTCCAATTCTAACTCTAATTCTAACTCCAATTTCCATTCCAAACGCCTTTGATGCTATGCTATGCTATGCAGTAAAATGCTATACAAATGCTATACACGTATGCACGCTATTCTCGTAACTCAAGTACTCCCATCCATACCACTCATCTCATCCCCTCTAATCACATAACAACCCAAGAAAAAGCCCTTCCCTCCCCTCCACCCCATCCCCTGTTACACCCCATACCCCCAAGCAGCCCTCAACGTACTCCCCTCCCTAACCATCCCCGCAATTTCCTTCCCAACCATCTCTTTCGCCTTAGCCCCCATACAAAAATCATCCCAGAAAAGATATTCATCCGGCGCTTCACAGATCAAAAGACCATTAATATCCGGTAAATTTCCTCTTCTGTTTTCTTGTAATTTTCCTCCTCCTTTCTTTTCGGTCTTTTTACTTTTCCTCCTCTTTTCGTTGTTTCCATCTCCTTCGCCTTCTTGTACGCAAGGATCGTATACTGAGATGTAAGGACTTTCTTTTGTGCCGAGTCCAGAAGCATCGGATAATCCTTCATCTTCGAGTTGATGTTCTAATATAATTTCCAGAAGAAGTTGTTGAAGATCATAATAATAAATATCTTTTTGAGGAGGAGGAATTTCCGTTTGATTTTCCGCTTCTTCTCCGGATTTTTCTCGCTTAGGTTGAGATTGGGAGTCATTTTGTCCACTTGGTTCACCTTGTTTCCCTTCTCCACCTTGGCCATCACCCTCACCTATTTCCCCCTGCTCATCCTTATCAAAAACTTCCGGAACCGCCTCTCCAGATACTTCCCCCTGTGGCACCGGTTCCATCCATTCTGTCGAAGTAGTAGCTTCAGGTGTACTAGCAAACCAAGGTTTAATACTATTTTCCATCTTATTATCCCAATCCCTCAAAAGCGAAATGGCATTTTTCTGATGTTCCGCCACAGAACTAGGTTTTAACGGAACAGGTCTTTGACTTAACCAACCGGGTAACATGGTAGGATCGAATAACTTTGGAATGACGACTCTGAATTGTGGTTTTGGTACCACGTGGGATTTGTTATGTGGTTTCTCGATAACATGGGTAGCTTCTAGCGTTTCTCGATGATGCGCATATAAAGTATCGAGTTGGGTGAACATTTCTTCGACGGCTTTATTTTGCGCTTCTCGAGCTTTAGAGTAATCGAGAGATGCGTAATGCCATACATCCCAGGTTCCGAATGAGAGGACGAAGATTGTTTCTTTAAGTTTCTTTTTGGGGAGAGGAAGGGCGATGAAGGATTTTATTTGGGCCTCGAAATCTGGGAGCATGGTTTCGGTGGTTAATTTTGTTTCTGCATTGTTTTGACCAGTGGTGTTTTCGATGAAGGAAAGGTAGATTTTATTCGATGCGAAAGCTCCTGTGGGTGGTGATGAAGGATATGAAGATGAGGGTTGTGAAGCTGCTAAATTAATATGCGCAGTACATGAAAGCTATTCAAAAATCAATTAGTAAATGTATGAATTTAACAACTTCAAGCCCTCGAAACCCAAGAACCAAACCCAAAAAACATACCTCTTCACAAAGAACCTCTGTCCAACTTCTTCCCTTCCCATCCTCATTCACCTCAACGGTATCATCAACCCAATTATCCCCAAAAACCACCAATCTCACACCACTTTCCTCACCCTCTTCAACATCATCCCCATTTGCCCAACTCCATAAACCATCCGTAACATCATTAATACTCGTCCCTCCTATTCCAATCTTCTTCAAATGTTCCGTATATCTTGATTGAGGTAATAATGCCAAGATAGTCATTAACGATAACACCATCGCAAACACCAAAGCGCCTAATCTTGTAAGAGCGCGCATTATCGCAATCAAAAACACAAACCGCTATAAATGATAAACAAATCCTCCGTTCTCCCTTCTCCCTTCTCTCGTCCCGCGACCAAAAAGGAAAGAAGGAAACACAAGGTTTCAATTCCTCTCTAATTTTTCTTTCTTAATTCTGATAGATTCCCGCCTTATTTCACCTTGTTCCTGAAAACCGTAGGATTATGATGATGCCAAGAGGATAGGCTTTGCGTATGCCAAGAAGCGGGAGGCTTTCAGTATGGATGATCTTCAAATCTGTCTGTACCTGCCTCTTTTCTCTGGTGAAATCAAAAAAGAAGGAATCAAATAAAAGACGTCGTGATATCAAAATATCAATAAAAGTACAAGTAACAAGAAAGAATGAAGAAATACAGTACAAAAGTACAGATGGAAGATGTAAGATGTAAGATTGGTATTCAAAAGAGAACAAAGCTCATCCAAAATAGAAAAAGATAATTAATTCAAATGCTACTCTTCCCAATCCCAATTTGTATGCTTGTATACTTACTTACCCATCTAGGACCTACCTCCCTTACAATTTCCAACAATGCCCTATGAATTGCCCTTCCCTTCCTTGTAGACAAATCCATCACCGCATCACACACATCTCGAACGCGCAACCAGGACTCGTAAGCTTCTTTCCTTCAATGGTTTAAGCGGATCCTTTTTATCCTTTTTATCCTTCTTTGCGTGAGCGGCTCCCCACCCCTTGTCGTACGTATATTAGATATTGGATGAGCGAACGTCATGTCATGTTTGGAGGTTGGAGGGACCAAAAATGTTAAAATTGTTGTGTATCGATTGGATTTATCCACGAATAAATACACGTAATTACAGTAATATCAGTCAATGAAAATCAAGTTGTCATTTGATATTATTTGCACATTTACCGGTGTGAATAATGTACCGAAGGTGTTGTGCCGAAAAGTTCATCTCACATTTTGGTTCTGCCACCAGTCAAATAATTCTGCCTGTACAACATCATCCTTAAAATTCAAGGCGGTAAGACAAATTTTATGGTATACATATGCGCATAAAGATTAAATGTTTTGTATAAATGTAATGCATAACGACAACTACCCAATCCATCGGGACGGAAGGAAAAAAGCACCTGTGGACGAACATCATACCGATTACCGATTCCGCCTGATATTTTCGGTATAAAAGGTTATACTCGAGTAGCTATATATATATAATTAATCAAATAAAAAATCTCTAATTACAATACTATCATCAATCAATCAATGAATCTATAAACAATGATATTAATAAATCCGATTGTATTTAAGTCGTATACTAAGAGTCTGTGATTTATCATAGAATATCCGACCATCCTTTTCCCATTAACAAAATTCAATCGAGAACCTTCAATGCGTACCTCCCACACAGCCTCATCTCATATCACGTCACATCATACATACATACTATCATCATGAGGTTCTAGCCAGCAGCAACCCCAGAGCTTTAAAGACGGGATCAGAAACAGAAACACGAATGAAACCTGTCATTTTACTCTTATACTCGAGCATGTTTCATTTTCATCTGGATTCTTTTCTGATGGTTCTGGATCTTCGTCATGTGATTTGATTTGATTTGATATAATATCTAGTAAGTATGCATTTGAGGAATTTGGGCTTCCGGGGAGGGATAGAAGGATACATATAGTAAGAAAAGAAGTATTCTAGAAGTATTTCTTGATGGTATTGATGTTGATATTGATATTGATATTGATATTGATATTGATATTGATACATGATCATAGAACTTTCACATGAAATCTTCAACGTCGCATTGAAAGTTCCCTTCTGGGCTGAGAACTTAGGTATTCGATGGTATATTACCCCGAGGCATTTCTTAAAGGTCATATTGATATTTAGTCCTATCATATTTGTACCCAAACTCAAAGCTTCAACTCAAGTTCAAATTTCTATCAACATACAAAAAGCATATACAATCAAGATATGCTTGCATACAACAAAAAAGAAATTTCCTCCTATGTTCTTTTTAAGATCCCATACCACACCTGAGAAGGAAAAAGCAAGCAAAAAACTCCAGACCATGCAAACGCCCAAAATGCATCTAACAGTCAAACTCTCTTATTATCTTCTATGAAAGGTACTGCCTGTTATCTTTTGCATCTTGGATCTTGGGGGTCCTTGTACAGCATCATCACTTTCATCATCCTCTCCTTGCTCATCGATATCATCATGATCAACTTCATCCTCATCTCCAGAATCTGCATCTGTTTCCTCGGCCTCGTCATCTATTAAATCATCCTCGCTATCCTCTTCCTCTTCATCAGATTCGGCGACTAAACCATTAAGCATTTCCTCCTCAATCTCGGAATCTGAGATATCTTCGAGATCTCCATTCTTGGCAAGTTTTTGAGGTAATCCATTGACGATAACTTCTTCCTCATCATCGCTTTGGCCTTCCACGTAGATAACACCCTCATCATTATCTTCACTCTCTAATCTTGGTCGGTTTTGCATGCCTCTTCGTAATTTGATTTGTGCGTCCAACATATCCAATTTACCCTTCAAAGACAAAAGATGTTGTAAAGATTTTGATCTCTCATCGAGAACTCTGTTTACCTCGGCCAACTTCTTGATAAGACCTCTTTGAGTTGCTAGATATCCTCCATGTGTGATCATTGACCATTGAACCCAAACCATAAGACTACCAGCTCTACCAGGTCTGCGATGTAATCTTTCTGCCAACTTTTGTAATAAGATCGCGGCGAGGGGGGAATCGAGTCGTTGAATTGTAGCTCTAATCGTACTGAGATCCGTAGTATGTAAGCAAGACTCCAACAAGGCGACATCGTTTGTTTTGAGTGCCTGAGTAAGAACTGTTCCAAGTGATGCGCCGGAAGGAGCTTGAATTGAATTTTGAGGATATGAAAGGGCTTGAGCTTTAGAATCACCGAAAGCGGCTGCTACATCGATAGGCTCTGACGCGTGGGCACGAATAAGATCTCCGAATGTTGGCTCTCCATCTTCCTCCGCAGCTTCAGCTCCTTCATCTCCCATTGCCACATCTGTGGTAACATTACCATTTTCTTCCACATCACTTCCATCCTCTTCAATTTCTTCCATCTCATCGTCACTCTCGTTTTCCTCATCGCTAGAGATTTCGACCACATCATTCTTCTTGACTCCGTTCGTCTTCACCGTATTTGCAGTTCCTCCACCAGATACGACAGTCTTTGATTCATCCAGATGTCCAGTTCCAAATGATTTAACGCCTTGCTTGACCATTGGTTGACCAAGCTTGGTCGGAAGTTTCCTCTTAGCTGACATTGTATTTGATTGTTGGTTGTGCGATTAAAAATGAGCGAGAATTTGAAAACGTCGAAAGATAGGTAGATGGAGGTGAAATTGGTTTGAATTGAAGAAATGGCAACCGCTTAAAAGTTTGCCTATAGATAATTATTTTGAAAGTCGGATAAGTATTGATCGCGATGAATGGATTGAGATCATCCGAATTCAATTCAATTTCAATTCTTTCAAATGGTGGTGTTGAATGAGTTCAGGTATATTTACCATTGAAGCTATCGATCAGCAAAACTTCATGAAACTTTTTTTTTACTCAAGATAGAAAAAATAAATTCTGATCACGTGAAATGGTTATCTTGGTAATAAAAATGTCAGTGCGGAACAGATAAGGTGGATCCGAGAATGGAAATGTGGCTCATTCTTATTGTCAACATTTAATTGATTGGACCAATGATACACTTTTAAAGTCTTGAGCCATTTTAACCTTTATTTAATCCTTGTTGAATCTTTTCCTTTCCTTACCTATAATGGGGCTGAGCGATTTGAATCAATGATTTAATTGGTTACTATGAGGTAACCTGCGGTTGAAGTACAAGGTAGTAATGAATCAACTAAGAATGCATTAGGCTTAGTTTCATGGTCATCACTTGCTATCGTTTAAATATGTTAATGGTATGTCCCCCCGAAAGTTCTCGTCTTTGCAACCAAATTTTTTAAAGGTTTGATTTGCGACAGCCTTCTCATTCGTCCAAAGAGCCAAAGAGCACCTACCACGACCGACCAACCTCCGATCATCAACAAACTTCACCTAAAATACACCTCAACACATGACCTTCACAATACGATACCGATACTGGATACCACCACCAAAATAAAGAAGATAACGATATTCTTACCTCTCTTATCGAAAAGGTCTATCTATCACATCGAACACTTTAACCTCCAAAAATTAATTTCATTCTTCACTTGTATTATTGTGATTGAGTGTAATTTATTTATTTATTTTATTTAAGAATTCCTCTTGTCTCTTTATTTACAAAACGTATCTGGTTCTTGAAAGGTATACTTTAAAGAAAAGAAAAGAAAAGAAAAGAAAAGAAAAGAAAAGAAAAGAAAAGAAAAGGTTTATATTCTCTCTTCTCCTTCCCCTTCATTTTCTTTTCCTGGAGTGAAGTGAAGGGAAGAACACTATCGCCGAGAGCGACCGGGTGGGTTTATTGAACTATCCATCATCCTTATCATCCTTTGTGGTTGCGCGCATCGGATCAATTGGAACGACGAAAACGAAATTCACTTCATTGAATGGTTCCATTCATTCACCAACACATCTGAAGATCAAAATTCATATCAAAAATCAAAAAAGTATCACGCATTACATTAACATCGAGTCGATTACCAATAATCTGTCTGTATTGGAGAGCTTTAGTAGTCAACGCTAAGATTTGGTGTTGTTGATAGTTTCGATTTTTTGGAGGTCTCTTTCGCTAGTTGTACCTTTCTCACGATAAAATCGCGTCGCGCTTCATTTCACTCATTCAGATCTCTCTTTCTTATTTCGGTTGATATCATCTCGAAAAAGGAAAAAGGAAAAAAGGAAAAAGGAAAAAGGATATACCTTCTGTCTCTAAATTACGTTTTACGATTCACAGGTTTTAACAGTCCCATCATCAAAAGAACCCGAAAATCAAAGGGGAGAAAAGAAAGAAGCAAAGAAGAAACGAAATTACGAAATTCTGAAAGTCGCGTGTTCTTCATCAAAACAATAACAACACCATACAAAAACGAAAAAGCGGCGACTTTAGCTTTCTAGCTTCTCACTAGCAACAACATATCAACAAAACAATACTTTACCATCGATCCCACCGCGCCTTTTCAAACGACGATTTCGCTTTTTGATTTTTGAGTGGCCAATTCTATCGGATTGCAAATCAACCTTTGATTCCCGACCTGTATCTCTATTTGTTCACCTTTTTATTAAGAGTGGCCAAATATTTAACCAACCTTACTTTCGAATACGTAAGGCTACAACCCAAAATCCTTGGTCGCATTATCGACGAGGCTGCGCCGAGGATTAAAATAAAGGTAGGTCTAGGAACATTCATATATCCCGCCACCTTACCTTATACCTTCATACATTTATTCTGTTATGGTTGTACGGTGCAATTCAGCTTTGAAACCATCGTTCTCTGCTCTTTATTCACTATATTGAAGTCGCGTGCTCAAGCTTGCGGGCGCAATTTAGCTGACGTATTCCGCAGTTCTCTCACAGTTAAATAATCTCTCTTGTCGCAAATATTGGTCGCGACAAAACCTTCCACTTTACAACTAAAACCAAAATCAGACAACTTCTCAAAACCATCAAATTTCAGAGAAACGATCCTGATCGACCTGATCGCATTGCTTTTATTTCAATTCCATCAACTTCAGATATAGCCTAGAGCTATCTTTTCATCAATTTTGTCACAAGCAGTACCTCTGTAAATAGAGGATCTCTGTTTGTTGATGGCCGTCATGACCACCCAGCATTCAGAAGATCTAGCTCTGGAGCAAAAGACAATACCCGTTCCATCATCTGATACGATGGCTTTGGATCTCAATATCAACGGGTAAGTCTTCTCTACCATAGTTTCTTTGCTCATTTTCCTTCTTCCTCATCTATTTGTACACTTATATTTATCAATGAAAAATTTACAGATCTTCTACTCGAGATGAATCCAAAACTGAAGTACAACCAACAACCTCTGATGCTGAATTGAAGAAATCTCCCGCTCCCGAAATCACCAATTCCGAATCTGCCGAAATCACATCTACCTCGGAATTAAATGGAGATCTGAAGGCAGAATCACATACCGTTAACAGTTCTCTACCTCCATCTTCATTAGTCGAATCGCGTGCGCAAGACTCTCCTGAGAGTCAAAACGTGTCTCAACTTCAAGACTCGATTACAACAACTATCTCCGACGAGCCTTCGAAGTCAGTCGAGGAACCAGAACGCGCTGTATCCGATCTACCTACACCAGCCGATTCAATGCCCGAAGTTGCAGATGATAGTTTCGCGCCTACAGCTGTTCCACCTATCGTAGAAGCTCCAGTATCCGATATTCGCGACGAAGTTTCCCCACTTACCCAAGTGCCTGAAGCTATACGCCAACCGTCTTTGCCAGCTTCAGATAAAAAAGATGAATCATTGACGGAACAAGAGGCTCCCGCACCAACTCAAGAGACAAATGCCGAAAGTGTGGATGATATGAACCTCAATTTCGATGCGCCGCGAGCCGGTCTACCTCCATCATCTCCCAACAATGCGCCGCCATCTGTTGATATGGACATCTCTCCCAGAGCACAGTATGTCACTTCAGAGCCTACCATAGAATCCGCGGCCACCAATTCTGCTTTTAATGATGTTGAGATGACGGATGCGCCTGCACAAACACAGGTTACGAAAGTTGCTCGCGAACGAGAGGATGATGGCGAAGAGGAACCATCTGCGAAACGCACCAAGACTGAGGAAAGCGAGGAACCTAAAGTATCTTCAAATGTGGGAACTCCAGCTGCCACGCAGAATGGAGTAACTACAAATGGTGCTCCGTCTTCTAACGTTGATCTGTCACGCCCGATCACCCAGCACGAGACGAAAGAAATCATCAAAATCATTAAGAATGTCATCAAGACTGCAGCTGGAAAGAACTTCAGATCTCCCGTCGCAATACTCTGGCCTGGATTTGCCGATGCTTATGCACAGAAGGTCAAAAATGAGGTCGATTTAGGTACCATGGAGAAGAAGATCAAGAGTGGCGAATACCCTTCGATCCAAGCCATCATGGATGATGCCGTACTCCTTTACGAAAATGCCGTTGCCTTCAATGGGCTTGATAATCCTATTACAACTGCTGCCAATGATGTGAAGACATCAATTATCACTAAGCTGGGAAGTCTTCCACCGGAGCCACCAGCCCACGTTGCCAAGGCGCAGATCAAGAAGCCTAAACGACCTACACCATCTCTCGACACTGCTGCTCGTACTCCTGCTGCTAGAAGACCATCTCGCGGATCTACTGGTGCTGCTGTACCAATCAGTGCTCCAGCCCCGACTTTTGCTTTAGATCCAGTCACCAGTACACCATTAATTCGTCGCGACTCAACTAAGGACGGCAGGCCAAAGCGTGAAATTCATCCACCAAAGAACAAGGACTTGCCTTATTCTTCAGCGAGACCCAAGAGCAAGAAATATTCCGTCGAGCTTAAATGGTGCGAAGAGACACTGAATGAGATGAAGAAGTCGAAATACTTGATGTTCTCTAGTGCTTTTATGGCTCCCGTTGATCCTGTCGCCTTGCAAATCCCCAACTACTTTACCATTATCAAGTCGCCCATGGACATCTCGACTGTCTCCGAAAAGCTTCAGAATGGTGCTTACACAAGGGCCAAGGAGTTTGAACAAGATGTGAAACTCATTTTCCACAATTGTTACAAGTTTAATCCCGAGGGAAATCCTGTTCGTGTCATGGGCCAACAGTTTGAGGAATTATTCAATGGATTATTGGCCAAGAAAGATCGATGGATCGCTGATCATCAGCCTGTTGCTGTAACGCCAGATAGAGATGAAGAAACTGAGGAGGAAGAGGAGAGCGAAGATGAGCCAGAGCCCGCTCAAGAAGCATTACAAAGTGCTGCTACTGCCCGACTTCTTTTCGAACAATCCAAGCTTATCGATATGCTGTCGAAACCGGAATCCGCCGATGCCATTGCCTTACAGAGGAAAATCCTCAATTTCATTCAAGAAACCGCCGACAAAGAAAAAGAAAAGCTGGCGGCTATTCCCAAAAAACCGAGCAAGAAATCAAGACCCTCTAAGCCCTCAAAGAAAGCTGTCACAACCAAAAAAAGCACCACTGGACCTTCGAAGAAGTCTGGGGGAGCTCGCAAAGAGAGATACTTGGGCACTTTTGAGAAGGAAGTAATTTCTGCAGGAATTGGCCTGTTACCTGATCACATTACTGCCGACGTAATGGAAATGGTCAAAACAGCTCATCCATCAATGGTGGTAAGTAAATTTTCTATCTGTTTGACAATTTTCAATCAGCTAACCTCTTTTTATTTAGATTGAGGAAGACGGTACTTTAGAAATGGAAATTGACCAGCTCGAACCACATCTTCTCTGGAGGATTTTTGATGCCATCCATGAACATGTTCCAGAATGTGAGGCCAATATTAGAGCGACACATCAAGACAAGAAGGAAGAGCCTCGCGCTCCCGCAAAACCTCCTCAGAAAAAGAAAAACAAGCCCATGTCGAAGTTTGAGCAAGAACGAAACATTGCACTGCTTAAAGAAAAGATGCAAACCTACGAAAGGGGGCCGGGGTCAGCTTCTCAAGAGCCCATTGAGAGCGTTGAGCGACATACACAAGAGGAATCAAGTGGTGATGAGTCTTCAGATTCTGAAGAAGAGTAATCTTACCTCCACTGACCACCATCTGGCTGCGAGCTCAGAAGCTCGTACCTCACCGCCAGATATTTGGATTTATTACAATCCTAAAGAAAAATCGCTCTCCCAACTTGTACATTACCTTTCTCCCCCACAATTACGAGCACGTTGTATAATATCATACTTTCAAAAACTCGACATTTCATTTGATATCATGCCTCTGACCCATCGACTTCTCATCGTTGGGCCAGTCTCCAGAATTTGGTATTTGAGATGGCTAACAATAATGAGGGTCGGCCGACGGATTGTCGATGTTTAGCACATGCTTTATGGATTTTTTCAAAATATTTATGACATCAAGGAAGGCAAGAAAATGCGAGATGATGGGAGAAAGATGGAGGATGATAATTGAGTTTTTCCTTTTTGTTTTACGCATGCAGCTAGTACCGCTCTCGTGCGTGCTGATAGTGAAGCTTGATTGATCGATTGATCATTTTACACTTTCATTTTGGTATGATGACCGTGATTCGGTTGCTTGCTTGCCCCGCGCGCATTTAGTTGTTGTGGTGATTGGATGGTGGGGCCAGAATGGGGGATACGTAATTGGGAGGGGACGACTGGTATGAAGTGTATGATATCAGCGATGGGAGAATATGCTTTCTTTGCTGCCGGGGCAAGCAAGATCAAACTATTTGCGAAGAGTTGAGAAGATGGTGGTCGAAGAAAAGGAGAAGATCTGATCAGATGAATGCTAGGAGAGGAATGAGTGAATACAGGGCTAAAGCGAGTTAAGGGGGAAATAAATGAGGGGAATGATTGAAGATACATATCTATTCACTTTACCTCGCTGTGTCGTGGGTAGGAAGTGGAAGATATAGGTATTATGATGAAAATCAACCTCACTAAAATATTCCATGAAAATGAATGAGTGCTTGCGTGTGTTGTGATGTGATATGTTTGTGATGTGTGTGTGATATTGCCCTTTACTATTATTGCCATAGCTACGTACGTATATTACAATTTGCCCTTCTGTAATATTCTCTCTTAAATAACTAGTATTCTTCATTCATATGGACAACTAGATACCTCGTCAAAGCACTCTATAGACATTTTCCTCAAATAGATGGGCCTAATACTCCATACACCAAATCCAACTCAACTCATCCATCTCATCATCACATACGAGTCTCGCAAGGATGCAACGGAACTAACTTACAGCGGGAATGGAATGTTGATTGTTGGCACGTGCGCCGACAGGCTACCATTGCTTCAGATAAGAATTCAATTTCTTCAACTCAACGAAGGAACTTTATTCTAATCTTTTGGGTATACAATTATATGCTCGAATTGCTCAGATTTGATGGATCGTATGAATGAGGAGAGGAGATTTTGATGCAAGAGGTTATAGTGTGGATATTTGGGGTTTGGGCTTGCGAGACAACTTGAAGGCGATATCGATAAATACTTTGCGCCTGCGGTTGATTTATTAGCATTGGGGTTGCGATTGCGATTGCGATTGAATTGGGGGTGATAAGGTTACGGATTCTTATGATCTATCGTGGCTCTGACCTTGGTTTTAACTTCTCATCTTGAGAAATTTCAACACGGGTGTGTCATCTCTCTGAATATCCACGATCGGTATTTGAATCTACCACGGTTTAACATTTGTTCCTCACTCAGCTAAGCTTTTCAGCTTGTGATGGATACTGAAGGTATGCAGGGGACGACAATCACGCGTCGCAGAAATGGTAAACGTCCTTCATGTGAACCGTGTAGAATGGGTAAACTGGCTTGTGGGCATGAATTGCCGATTTGTGGGAGGTGTGTTAAGAGGGGCTTGGAGGAGAGGTGTTGGTATCATCCTGCGCCTATGAGTAGAGGAAGAGGTGAGGAGGGGAGTGAGAGGAATGAGGGGAGTGAGGAGAGGAGTGTTGTGAAACGGAGGAGGATAGGTGAAAGGGTGATGGTGGGTAAGGGAATTGGAGAGGAAGGAGAAGACGAAGGAGGAGACGTAGCAGGGCTGGATAGCTTCGCTGATGCGGCTGCTATGAGGGATGGAGACAGAGAAGAAGAGAATGAAGGGGGGACGAAACACACTAAAACGAGTGGAGATAGAAATCGAAATGCCGACAACATCACCACTTCACGGCATGATTCTCTAGGCAGAATTTTCACAGCTACAGCAGAGAACCAAAGTACAACTAAAAACCCTAAAAACCCATCCACAACAAACATGTACCGTTCTTCTCGCGGCTGTGTATCACCGACCCCTCATCACCAATCCTATATACGCCCACTTCCTAATTTCCAAGATCAAACTCCGGGAAAAGCGACAATGCAGAATAATTTGAACGGAACTAGTTACCCCAGGAGTCGACGGTATTGGGGTCCTACGAGTTTTGGGGCTGTATTTAGGGATGGTGATGGTAGAGTTGAGGGGAATGATGGGGAGAGGAATGAAAAGAAAGTGGGTGGAGAAGCTGGAATTGAAGAGGGGACTGGAGGGATTGGAGGAATGTTGGATATTGGGGAGGATGGGAGGAAAAATCCTAGTTCGTGGCCTTTTGGTCAGCCGCTTGTGAGTTTCGTAGAGTTTTTTTTTTGGTTTTGCACTTCGAACTATTAGTGTTTTCCCAAATGGAATAAAGCCCGGGGAGGATATATGATGTGTTTTGGTGTTAGGGAGATAGTCTGAGTAGACCAGAAGAGAGAATGTGGAGACTATGCAGGCAGTTCCTGCACAATGTTTGAGTTTCTACTTTCAACAGCGCTTGATAAATTCGGGATTCTTCCGGGTGAGGGGAAATCATTAAGTGGTGACTGGAGGTAATTTAGTTTATGTTCCTTGGAAGGATATTTTCTGGTTTTCTCGTTGAAAGGATTTCTGAATGCTGGTTTCTTTGATACCAAAATCAAGGAAATACATATTATTGCTCTCAAATTGTAAATCACACTACTCTATGTGTAGCAATTATGCATCAGAACACAGGTAGGGCCATGCCCTGTCCTGACTCACCTCAAACCCTTCCATATCTAATTTATATGTTATATTCCATTCTACTTTATATGTTATCCAAGGATTCAAGGTCGACCAAATCATTTATTAACATCTTCAAAGCTAGGAAGAGACCGACCAACGTCTTACACAGTTCGATGTGAAATGATCACCAAAGCACTTTGGAACATACCATCCCGCTCGAGCTGCAATGAGCTTCTAAAACGGTATCACGATATTGTTGAATTTTTAGTCATGCCAGAATTCATGATCCAATATTTGATTTCAAGCTTGTTCGACACATTTGGTTCTATCCTAGCTGAACCCCGCAGCAAAGAGAAATTTATTCCATTCGTCGAAACATTACTCAAGAATGAGGAAACCCCATTACCTCCATCTCCAGATGATGGTATTGCATGGCTTAACACGTTTAGTGGGCCTAATATTCGATTGGAAGTCATGGGACTTTTATTTTGTTTTATAGGAAGAGCATATCAGAGTTTGGCGGATGAAAATCCATTGTTTCAAAAAGAAGAAAATCATGGGATGAATAGAAGACAGACGAGTTGGAGAATGAATGAGTGTGCGGATGTGATGGGGAAAATGTGTGATTGTACGGATACAGTCAATGAGATTGTGGTTGCATTTCGGGTGGCTATTTTTGTTTTGGAGAGTGCGGTTGTCGGGGATGAAAGTATGTTGTTTCCTATGCCCAGTTCTATAATTCTTGTGACGCCGTCACTTATGTGGAAGATATGCTAACATAGAGTTTCAATACAAAGGTTATGGGAATCTCAACCGTCATGGAGACATAGTAACATCGGCCTTCGCAATCGGGCTTCACCGACTCCCACATCTTCCTCCGCACCTTCTAACAACCGCAGCCGAATACAAAAGACGAGTCTTCGCTTCTGTCTACCAGATGGATAAGTGTTGCTCAGCCCTCAACGGCACACCACCTGGTATATCCCGTCTCTACTGTCGCGTTCATACACCATCCGATCTCTCAGAAACAGAGCTTTTCCTACCCCGCGCACAAATGCAACAAGCAATCGCCGAATGCGACGAACAGGGATGGAATCGAAAAGGCGAAATATATTGTGGAACTTGGAATAGAAGTACTCTACCAATCTACATGGTCAAAGAAGAGATATTAGAAGGAGCTCTAGCAGTCGATGTACAGGTTAGTAGAGAGCGCATCGATTCGCTTCTTGCTCGAACTGCCTCACTTTCGCAAAACCTACCCCAGCAATTTTCATTCAATCCAACATCGACAGGTACCGTGCTCTTCGTACAATTAACTATTTCGTTGGAAACACTACAAAATAAATTTCTACTACATCGTCTAGCGTTAGCAAATCATCTAGAAGGAAATTATAATCAAGGGTTATTGGATACAGCAATGGAGATGCTTGAAAAGGTTATTATGATGTGGGAAAAAAGAGATAAGTTGATGGGATTTGAATTTTTTTTTGATTGGCTTGTTACTAGTTATGGGGTTCCAGCTGCGGGTGTAGTTTGTGTTGAGTTGCTTAAACTTACGAGTGATTCGAGTGGTTCTCAGAAGAGAAGGGGGAAAGAGAAGATAGGAACGGATGGAGATGAAAGGAGGGCAAAGGAGAAGGAGAAGACCAGATTTTCGAGAAGTATGGCGATTCAAAAATTAACGCTATTTGCGGCGTTTTCAGATTGGGTTAGGGATACAGATGGAAATTATGCGTTGTTGAAGAGGGTGAGGGGGGTGGTAGGACGGGTGCTGAAATGGGTCCTTGATGGCGGGGAAATGAGTAGAGAGGTTGAGAAGGAAAAGGAGAAAGACATATCAGGACAGGAAGATGATTCAAGGATGGTTAACAGCCAGGGCACAATTGATCCAGCGCGAGTGCAGATGGAGGACCATACAACTAGAAACGCAACTGGAAATCCGGGAGTAACTGATCAAGGCACTCAGAATTGGAATATGGAAGCAGCAGTTAATTTCACACCACAACTTACGCAACCATCAACAACAATAAGCGGAGACTTCACAGCAAACATTCAAGAAGGATTAGATTTTAACATGAACACGGTTGGATTAGATCTAAATATAGATCTTGAAGGGGTAGGGATGGAAGAGATGTGGGGACAAGTTGATTGGTTAAATGCGGGGGATTGGATGGGTGGAGGTGGTGCTGCGAATGGGGGTGCGGGATTTGGATTTGGGTTTTAGCGGAGTGGGGGTGAGGGAGTGGTTGATTGAATGACGTATACAATACACGGTATCTTCATCAAAACCAACTTTTCCAGAAATGAATTGGGGTGCGGTGATACTCCGGGGATGATTCTAGTATGGTGGAGGTATCGATATCAATTTGCTCTGCCGTATAAATGTTTTTGCTAACTCTTGGCTGTACGGAGAAGTTATGGGCTACCTTAATTAGTCTAAAGTTTTCTTGGCCATACATTTTGCCTCTCCCATCAACAACCACTCTACTTTTACTACCAACCAATTCTCAAACATCCAAAGACATCTAAACTTTCACTTCGAACCTTCACCACCTTTTAACATTAGGATGACATACAAATCATCGAATATCCGTCTTTGAATCTTCTTCCCGCCAACACGATGACTTCTTCTAGCGATGATAGTCGTGGAGCAAAGACATTTACTAAGTTTCCGGAACTTCCAGTTGAACTTCAATCCAAAGTGTGGTTATTCGCTTCCTTTCACCGACGCATGGTACCAGTTGCGATCAAATATCTTCATCGACTCGAAGGGTCAGTTATCATGCAAGACAAAGAACATCAACTATTCAGATTTCGGTCCGATACTCCCGTACCTGTGCTGTTTAGTGTCTGCAAGGAGGCCAGGATAGAAGCAAAGAAACACTTTCAAAAGGCCATCGTAGCGAAACACACCTTCTCGTTTTTCTCAATGACGCTTATACCGCGATTTTACATCAATCCCGTTTGCGATAGAATTTGTCCCGTCGGCGAGTATGATTTGCTGAAACAACATGCGCTTTTGGGATCGATGAAGAGCTCAGGAATTGAGAGCATCGCACTAGACGAATCACAGTGGTATGACATGCGTACACCCTCTTGGCAAACATCATTAAGGCTGAGATTATGGGTCGAAGGAACCACACACGTTTCTAATCCCATCCAATCTATCTGGCTCTACCTTAGTCCAAACCCCCACATTCGATACAAAACCGGATCTAGAAGCTCGATTAAAGATACCATGTCCATTCCTGATTGGGACCAAATCAGTCGCTACAAACAATGCGCGCTCAGTTCTCTACTCTCGATATTTCATATCGATCTCTATAATTTACGAGAATGTATCCAGTGTATTCTCTATGCGGAAGCGAAGGGAATTCCTAGGAGTTCGATAAAGCTCCCTGTCAGCCCCATGATGTATAAATTTGAAGTCGACTCGGAGACTTTGAAAAATTGGGTGGAGCCAAGGGTTCAGTTGATGGTGGATAAGATTCCAAGGCATGTTAGGCGTTTGTTGATGTCGAAGGAGAGGTTACCGTTGTATTATTGTAAACGCCCTTGTGGCTTTTGTTATGGAAGGTGGTAATTGCGTGGTTCGTATTCGTGTGGGTTGCGGAATGATGGGATGTGCTGTTGTCTCTCTGGATTGCCGAGATTAACCCCGTATGGTATGGAAAGGTGGATGATAGGTTTTGGTAGCGTTGGGTGTATAGCCAGGTCTATCCATTATATTACGTCTACTTCAATACCGAATTCAAATTCGACAATCAATGACCTCTCGAGTCGAGGTACTTGATACCACTCTTCAAACTCCAAAGACAGCCTAAGAAATCGAAGGGACTTTTTTGACAAGAGGTCAATGCTGATCCAACATTCATCCTCTTGCGAAAACCTCGGGAGCTCGAGTTTCAATTACAACGCCTCGATATAGTTTGGCACATTGTTTTCATTTTCAGATATCTTTCTTCGGTTGTCGATGGCATGTATGGACAGTGGTGTATAGTGTTATTTCCATAGAAACGGTAATAGAATGGATTTAAATTTTATAAAAGATGCGAAGTCATTCTCAACGATCTCGATGAAAGGAAAGGGAAGAGAAAACGAGAAGATAGATTAATAATCCAATAACGTATATACACCTAAATCAACTATTCAATCAGTAACTTCGCCGCCTTCAATGGTAATATACTTATGATATGAAAAATCTCATAAAGTAAACTTCATCCCCAATGGGTAAAGATCGAAACCTTAAACCTGGTCGAATTTCCCACTCCTCTTATTCTACTCATTCTACTCAAGTACGCCATAATCTATATACTTTTATATCGATGACTATTACCACAAAAGTCTGGACAAAATTTTGAATGGAGGGAGTGCTTCTCGAACTAGCTCATATGTTTTGACAAGCACGAGATGAAAATTACCCCTGGATGAAAATATGGACGGGTACAGTGATGTGAAATGCAGCCATTGTCATTTCGGCGAATTCGAGTCCATGATTTGAGGCTCGGTACTTAGGAATCTCTACTCAACCCGGCTTCATGATATGTGCCGAAACATGGTCGGGTTTCCAAGTCGACCGACTCCAGTTCTTTCGCGCAATCACGTTTTCATAAACCCACTCATTCACCAAGGCATGCGAGTTCTTCCATTTTATGTATTTTGCCATCATTTCTACTTGTATTTGAAATTCACGCTGTTGGTATTTGAAATTAGAAACAATTTACCCCCAGATTTCACGGAAGAACAACTCACTTTCATGCATGTCTTAGTTGGATGATGCAATATGTACTATACTACCATACAAGCTTTAATCATGCCTCAAGTAAGACCAACATGTTAGTATGTTGGCTCACAAACAAAATATTGTGCCGCAACTATGGCCATCAATCGGGAAATGTACGAAATTGATTCCCATTTGCTTTTTGCTTCGCCTCTAGATATATATTCACCACTTTCCAATAAGGACGACTATTCTTACCTTACCGGTTTTGAGATCCAAACTTTTCTAGATGATATTTGTTTGAAACTTTGCAAATGCGCTGAATCCAGTGAATGTCAGGGGCAAATGACAAATGGGTTGAAATTTCAAGATGGATAGCTAATTTACCACATCTCACGAGTACAACGTCCTATGCCATCATAAATTGCCAGCTAGACTTGCTTCGTCTGTTTTTTCCCTCTATCCTGTCTAGGTCTTTTCAACACGAATCGGGAGTCTCTACAATAACATTGGGAGAAACGTCGAAGGCTTGTAAAGGTATTCAAGCCTGCCAAAATGCTTTTACTATCTATTTTGTCGGCTTTGATTTCGTACAACCTCACAAATGCCGAGCCAATCAGTTCACGAATCCCTTCAATGGATGAAAAACTGAACCTAGGCAGTTCACATTCCTTCAAATCCTCACTTCCACATCCGTTGACTCGAGCTCCGGATCTCAGACAACGTCGAGGAGCCAAAGGAGTTACTTGTGGATATTACTTTGGAGATAGCAACTCTCCTTTAACAGTGTCTACAGATTCCACATGCACAACTGCATATCCTCTTGGAATTTGGGGTTCATGTACCTATAGCGGTCAACTGCCAATTTGTGCAATGTATGGCGCTTGTATTGATGATGCAGGATGCAGTGATGGTTGCCATCCCTATAATGTCAATACGCAGGACTTTACCACAACACTCTCTTGGTACGAGATTTATTGAAAGGTTTTATGAAGTTCGGATAGACTGACTTTCTGTATGTATAGTACCACAGACTACTGCCAAAGCTCTTTACTTTCCGATCGATCAAGCCCCCGTCTTGGGGTCCAGACTTCATATAGTTGCGACACTACGTCGCAAAAGGCACCAGCGCTATTCTTCGTGTCACCACTAGATACCCCTTATAACGTGATAGCTAGTACGACAAGTTCATCTGATAAATCAGCTACCTCATCGACAAATTCGCAGTTTATCACGTCATTTCAAACTTTCGGTTCTCAACCAACTTCAGGTTCTTCTTTCACCTCAGCACCAGGCTCCAGTTCAGCACCAATTACGCCACAAGCAACCAGCGTGTCATCAGGTCATCGAGCAATTTTTTCGACTAACCATACTGGCGCGATAATAGGCGGTGCGATAGGAGGAGTTGCCTTTATAACCTTGATAGCCATCGCGATATGGCTACTGCGCAGACACAGGAGAAAGCACAATCAACTACCTACAACACAGCCGAGCCCCTCATCTCATGAACCAAAGGATCCGGGTGATCACGTACATGAGTTAATGGAAAAGAGTGGAAATACACATGAAATTGGCGGAAATATGGTAATGGCTGAGGCGGATAGTCCTCAGATAGATAGGCAGCCAGTTGAGATGCATAGTCCGATGATACGCAGAGAGCCTGTTGAGATGGAAGCATGAGGATTTTATGTTGGGAGGTTTCATGGTATGCATGTTAATAGAGCCTAGTGATTCCAATCTCATATTACGATTTGTCTTTGCCGGAAAGTTTATATTCATACCATGACCATCAGATTGGAAAGTCTAAGCCGTGGGTTTAATGCTAGATATTTCTTGGACAAACTCTTGACCGAAATTATACGATTCTTTATTCGATCTACCTCAAGTAGAAATCCAAAATACACTGTTCGTCTTCAATCGGAGTTTCGTGTGGGTGGACTGTCACGTTTCTGCGATGATTTGTGGTTTCGGATTGTGGCGAAGCTTGATCATGACCTGCGACATCAGAGTATGCAACAAGTAAATCGTAACATGGGAAAGCATCACGATACCGGATAATATTGTTGAAGTTCAACCGTTATACTACATTAATTCTTCAGGGGTTTGAAATTTTTGGTTTCAATGCACGCACACACGATGAATATATGATATACCATGTATTTCCTCACCTTCTAGTATCCGCTTTGCAAAATCTACATCAGATTTCTTTTCATTACCCTTGCAGGACCTTACTTGAGTATGCATTTGAATTTGGTGGTGGTTTCTGCCTTGCAGCGGCTGAGCAAACCGTGACCTTCACAACACCTGCAGTGACTACGCTCGTCACTTTATCCTCCGTCATGATTGTAGTTGTATACGTATTAGCCACCCCTACATAAAGTTCAACAACTTCTCCTATTAGTACTATATTTGTGAAAACAATCATCAACCCTGGAAGCGCATTATAGTCAGTCAAAATTGTTAATGAGACTGTGTTTTTGGAGTTGGGATATACTTAACAGAACGATCTCCTTTCGTCATGATCACATCTTTCTCGTTGAGCTAATAGTTATCGCCTCAGGAATCACCCGCTCAAACTTCTGCAAGAACACTAAGAAGATATATCGAGATGGATCATGTAGGGTATGCAATAGGAGTCAGTTTAGAAAGTCGAAGTGCATAGAGCTTGTTGGTTAATTCATTGAGTATTTATGGGACGGAAGGAAAAGTAAGCCAAGAGAACTTCGACGGAAAAAATAAGCCGTGACGTTAAATGAGAACTGAATCAAAACAATCTGTGTTGTATGGGATTTTTAACTAATGCTTTTCTACAGCTAAAAATCAAGCTTTTGCAACACCATCCATCTTTCTTACAATGACAAAGCCAAACAATTCACTTAATTGCAAGCCAAAGAGTTCCCAAAAGAAGCCGGTTCTTGAGCCAAGCGCAGGAGACCTTCTGCGTTCCAAGTAAGAGACTTGTATTGTATGATTCAATGGCATTGATGACAATAACGATCAACAGTAAACTTCACTATACTTCTAGTCGGTGTATGATGAATATCCCTAGGCAGTTAGTTCGAGGCGAAGTCACATCGTGTGGATGTCGCGCTGAGGCCGACACCTTGTTTACCTTCATCTTAGAAAAAAGCATAGGTCTAATTGGTATCAAATAAGTACTGAGGCTTGGTGGCTGAGCTGGAGATCTGTCGCCGAGTGAATGATCTGAAGACCAAAAATTTGTACTAAGCGAAGCTGAGATTTTTTTTCCTGATAATATCGGTCTCTGATCCTCAACCTTCTGTGTGCATTCATCTTCAACCTCTCCGGAAAGGTCAGTTCTGCAAACAATCCACTCGAATTTTTGGTGGATCTAGCTAATTATCACAGATGGCGACCAGATTCACCACCACATACCATCAGGTCTACTATGCTGGTACGCTGGCCGTTGAAACATCGACTAGGACAGTTACATATACAGTGGATCCGGGGTACACATTTATACCAGATGACCTTACTGGAACTGGAAATGGTCCAACTGAGGTTCTCATTACATCAACTGGGAAAAGCACCATCTTCGTAACAAAGACCACTATCGTACCCTCCACCACTCTAACAGCGTCAAATCCCGCCTCGACCAAAGACACGACATCCATTGCTCTCAGTTCAATTGCTAGTTATGATTCCATTCAGGCTACAGCAACAGATCCGTACACAAAGAGTCATTTGAGTTCTGCGATAAGTCAATGGAGTAGTTGGGCTAGTTTGAGCAGCGGTTATACCACCCTCATACCATCCACCACTACGAAAAGCCCAAACCCCACCACCGGTATAACTGCCATTGCCTTGAGCCAAATAACTAGTTGGAACTCTATAGCATCTACAGCAACAGATCCAATATTGAAGGGTGCATTACAATCCGCCACTAGCCAAGCAAGTTCCATGGCTAGCTTGACTTCCGGTGCTTACACAGCTGTTATTACAATCTCCCCCTCTGAACAATCCGCTATTGACAAGTCAAACAAGGATAGTGCTCGCAGCCGAATTACGTACACGGCAGTTCTGAGTGTCATCGGCATTTTGTTGCTCATAGCCTGTATCTGGATGCTTGGCTACTACTTTGTGCGAAAGCGTCGTCAGCGAAGAGGAAAAAATATGCCTCCGCTTAAGGAATATGTCTGCCCCAACTTGGGTTCTTTGAACGGTCTGATGGCTGAGATGGGCCGGGAAAATGCCACTGAGGAACAAGGGAGTAGTAGAGGTGAGGGACTTCGACGGCTCCCGAGGGTTCCGAGGACTCAGAGTACCTTGCTCGAATTAGAGCCTCCAGAAGGAATCGCAGAACTACCTGGCTCTGATCCAGTTATTGCATTACCAGAGAAACGTGCGGAGTTAGATGGTGAAGGGGCGGCACATTCGGAGAAAATTAATTACGGGGTCTGAGAGAAGGGTTTCTAATGATCACTTTCGAACTTCATTTGCAGGCGTTTGAAGGTTCATGGACGATATAAGAACATCGAAAGGAAATATATACTCATTTCCAATGTTTATTGGTCTAGATCGAGGATATGGAAGTATTCAAGGTCGGGGGATACGAGCTTGAGCTGGGGGGTCTCTCGAGAATCTAAGCTCTTTCTTGCAAAACCTTCCGTTTAGATGAAGGTTTTGCGCTCTTAAACTATTGTAACAACTATCTCTACTTTTTAAAGTGTTCCCGATGCAAGTATCATCGTTTTCGTAAGTTGCGACATGCGAGAAGGCGCAGTGTTAATTGCCCCAACTATTATTGAGCTTTCCGCTTCACTGCCCAAATAGCTGATTAGCAATGTTAGAATAATATATATATATGAGGTCGATGCATCAATTCTATTTCACTAATGACGCATAAATACATAATGGATATACAACTTTCCGAGATGATGTCTTAACAAGTTTACCTCATACTAAGCAAGGCAGCCTGCATCTGTGTAAGTTCATGCCAAATTCTTTGTCATATACTGTGATTGTTGAAACGTAGGCAGTGAAATATCTTCGATTGATGCATATGACTTGAAGTGTCTTCCTCTAAGCTATCCAACTAATGGAGATGTAACATTTTTATCCTAGACCCTATCTACCATGCAAAGGCATCTCAAGCCTCGATGAGCAGTCATCATACTATCTAACCTGACCAGCAGAATTATTATTTGAAGAATGTTCCTAGCACCATTCTGGCTGCTTTCGTTCGTGTAGATCATGATCATCTCCAGGATGTTGTCGATACCTGCTAGCCTGAAGTTTCTTATACCGTATAGTACCATTCCACCTATTCACACTACTGACGCATCTCAGATTCGCACACCATCTCTCATCAATCCAACAACCCTGACCTCTGGACCGCTCAACTGTACTATCTTAACAAGTGGAAACTTTGAAATCGTGAATTTAGAGTCTAAAGCATCGCATATTTCGATGAAGTATCCCCTGTATCTTTCATAATAATCACGAGCTTCATCTCCGCTCAACTCCAGTAAGTCCCAATGGCCAGATAATGTGCGATTTATTAGATTGTCGTTGATTCTAACAACCAGTAGCACTTCCTTGATGGTGGGGCAATTTTTAAGCAGACTGTAAAGAGTTCGCAAATAACTTCCTTCGAAAGCTCTACCAATATCAATGGCAATGCTGTGTGCGTATTTTATAATATTTTCCATATGGATACTGGCATGTGAATTTGTAGGCCGCCCTAGCGATCGAGCTTGATGGTAGAATCTGTCGAAATATACCGTATCCGCTGTTAAGTTTGCATGAATGATGAGATCTTTAGCAGCAAGAAATGCATCATTAGCGTTACTAACAGAAATATCGACACATAACTGAAATCCAAAACAAGGCTTATAGAATCTTAACCCTTCGACGCGAGATTCGTGATTAATTTGTAGTAATTTGGCGGCAGCGTTTGTCGTTTGTATAGAGACTTGCCTCTTAGGATCCGAATCGCTCTCGTAATGCAACAACACGCGGCATGAAGGCTATCATTCTCCAGATCTTCAGGCGCAATACTGGCAAAAGGCGTGGAAAACAAGTGAAAGATTCGAGCCTTTTGTCAGGTTCCAGATCAGATGCACAAGCACAATGGATAGGCTTGGCTTCATTTTCATTCCGGTTTCTGAGTCGGTGGATGGGTGTAGGTCGAAGGTTTGTAGACAAAACATCAGTCTCTTTTTCGGGGGCCGCTGTAGTGTTTCCGAGACGTGCAAGAAAGCTGCTCGCGTTGTAGTTGCGAGTTATCCCGTCGTGATCCATCTTGCTAAAAAAAAATATGGCTAATTTTTGAGATTGTTGTCAAAGATAGAAAGAAACAATGTGAAGCTGGGTTGCAGGTTGCAAGTTCAAAATTAGGTAGTGTTGATTATGGGTCAAAAAGAAGTGGAAATGGATTAGATTCCTAAGTATGGGGAGTATTGAGTTCTATAAGTAGGAAATGACGGTAATGTTATGCTATAATAGCGTAATATTTAACTGGTATGAGCCTTAACTTCAGGAACAGTGACTACGGGGTCATAATGGAATGAGAAGTTGGAAGTGAATTTCGGTGCGGGTTTGCATATCAAGACTAGAGCAACCTTTTAATTTTATTAGGAGAAGTCTACAGTTACTGACAGAGGCGTAAAGAAGAACGGCGGAATATCACACCTACGAAACCAAGAAGACTATAGAATGAAGTCTATTCGTAGTCACATCCCTTCTTGCACTTAAAATTTTAGATGATATTTTCATTTTCTAGTAGTCTTCTCATAGAACTAATTATGTCTTCAGTGCACGAATTCAGAAAGATCCTGACCACTAGCCTCTCCTCGAAATGTATTCCAAAGATATTTGCTCAAAGTTCCACACACTCCCACCATACACCATACGAACTTGCATCTCAAATCCTTTTTCCATTGCTCAAAAGACCCATGACACGAATCCTTGGCCACCATGTCCCATCAGCTAAAAGTTCCAAGCCATCGGAGCTAAAAGGACAGTAATCCGTTGGACCATTTTCATCAAAGAATTCATGCGCCCAAACAAAATCATTAAAGTCGCCGATAAGTCTCTCATGGTATATCAAACTCTCTTGCTTTTTCAAATCCACCAAATCTAAGGTGCCACGTGCAAGTGATCGCTTTGGGGTCCATATTTCGTTATTTCGTTGCAACTGAGAAGGGTTGAGTCTGGCAACAAAAATCATTTCTTCGATATTTGGGTACCTCGCTAGCATTCCTCCCCAGTGAGCTACAAATCCTCGGTCTAGGGTCTGCAAATCAATGGCAATGCTCCGAATTGAACCAAGGGGGAAAAATATTTCCTCGTCCCTTGTGGTCATATGCTCGAGTGAGTTCTCAGTCCTGCAATCCTCAAGATACATAGTATCAGTGGCAAGATTCACATGTATAGTCGGGTCCCTAGCCAGGTAATTGGAGTTTCTTTTCACAAAAGCAAACTGGGGACCATCCTGTTCTTCAAACTCCTTGTAGATTAAAGTTCCAAAGCATAGGTCGTAGAATTCTAGGGCCGCGTCGCGAAATTCTTGGTTGACTTGGAGAAATGGAGCAGCACTGTTCGTCTTTGTCTGGACTATACGTACCAGCTTTTCGACCTTGTTTTGAAAAGGAGACCGAGGAGGACCAAAGTGTCTCGATTTGATTTCGTTGGGAGCGAACTCCATGGTACGAAGAGCAACTACGCGTGGAATAAACACGGCAAACTTCAATACCATTAGTCGCAATTCCTTGGGAAGCTTGGGAAAACACGTAAATTTTCTCGGTGTCGTGGGTTCGACTCCAACACTGGCTGAGTATTTTCGAAGATGAGAGGTAGCGTTTGCAGGATGCAGGTCGAAGTAGTCGCTGTCCTTCATCACAGGCTCTGGATAAAAGTCATCATACCATGATAGATCTGCAATCTGGTGCTCTCGAGTGTAATTTTGCGCAGTGCGGAAATCGTTTTCAAGGGTATCCATTTCAACATACGGTGGTGGCGACGGTATTTTGGGATGACTCGCACATTTTCTGTTCTCATACTCGGCCTCGTCCACTGTGATACGAATTATGTCGTTTATTCCAGCCTCCTGTATTCTCTTCATTACATTTCCCGGTATAGGATTCCCATTTGACTTTAAGTTTGGGATGATTTGCACTCCAAATAGGGTGGAAAAGAAGTTGGCCTTTGGTCCATCACCCAGGCGTGGTAGGAAATTGTTCCGATATGATCTGCAAATAGTGTAATCTAGTTCCGTATTATTGTCTGGCTCGATTTGACGGATTCTCTCCACAGCGCATGGTGATGGTAGCGGCAACTCATTTGCAAAGAAATGAGATCGAGTTGGACGAAACATCTTTGTGCAAAATGGGGCTTAAAGTGGGGGTTCAGGTGTCAAAATAAAGAAAATATGGTAGTGGGAAACACAAAAGCTTTGCCTGGGACGCATATTAAATAGAAGTTGAGATAAGCTCGGTAAGATCCGAGATTGTTCATCTCACCTATACAAAGAGACGAGGCTCCAGTATGGAAATAACCATATTATCACAGCCTTGTGAATGTGAGGACAATGAATTGTATGATGTCTTTTGATGGTTTAGTTCTACGGCCTTGGATTTCTACCATTCAGCCTCTAGAAAGCTTTCCAAAAGACTTATCCTTCATTTGATCCCTTTTCATTCGCCATACAAATATACTTCCAATGAAAAGTCTGAATGTGTCGTGAAGTCAGGGAATACATCGTAGCTGTATGGCATTTATTACTACTTCTCCGGGCGAACGTCCAATAAAATTGTAAAAGCTCCCTGTCTATCCATATGAGCGATTTGCATTCATAACTCTGCCACCGCAGTAGTGTTTCTTGCAACAATGCGCCGACACGCTTCTGCTTTGCTTCCATAATCATCACAAGCAATGCAGGTAGCGTTAAGATACTACTCGCGTATATTTAGTATACTCCCATCGAAAATTCTTCTTTGAGAGACCATGGCAGAAGTAGGGATGATGATGCAATCCAATGCCGCTGCGAACATAAGAGTCCTCCGAATGATGAAGGCAAACGATTGATATATTGACCTAGGAGCGAGATTTGAACGGATCGGCTCATCGCGACATAAATCACGGATTTCTCTTACGCTCTCGCGTTGATAATTTTTGTAGAGTATAATCGGTATAAATATGAATATGAGCATGGAAGCCATATCAAAGATTATGCTTGCGAATGTCAACGATCCAATGGATGGCATTTTTAGAATATTCTCTCCAGGATATTTCTGGGCAAGGATACAGTTTGAATCTATGTTGAGCTTTAGAGTAAATCGGGTAAAGTCATTTAAAAAGTCCATCATAGATGTACAAAAAACATCAATTGGAAAAGGATTGGCGAGGTTCATCGAAAGGTTCGTCGGTGACATTAACATTGGATTTTGAGTGTATGGCATTTTGGCGATTGTGAGGTTAATGTGATGAATGATGTACTGGTGAGTGAAGGAAGAGGTATCAAATGACGATGTTAAGAAGCTTTCCGGGGCAAGAATTTGTGTGAACGCTAGGTTGTTAGGATGACTTTGGTTCCGAAGTATATAATTTTATGGATAGGCGTAAAATGTAATCGAAAATTCTATTCCGCCAAAAGTTTGTTCGAAAAGACCATTATCAACTGCTAAATCATTGAGATTATATACAATTGGGTACACTTTCTTCCGCAATCTCTCCACTGATGTCGTCGTCTTCGCTTAGATCAGTGCTGAAAAGGAGGATTGAATTCACGTGACTATATGCATCACATGATACTGTCGCTCCGGATCATCTCTAGACCGAGAGTGCAGATGCAACCTCATATGTTCCAACCATTCTAATGAGGATTACACGGCAGCCATAGTAACTCCAAGCTTTTTCAGCCCGTCAGTTCTACCAGAGCCATCAACTCTTTTTTTCCAAGCGCTGGCGGAACCACGAGCTCGAGGCTCTATCTCTGCTAAAGAATAAACAACATATTTAAGCGTATCGCTTTCGAAACGTCACTCCATTTGGCGGCGAAGATCTTAATCAATAAATCATCATCTACATGACACAATGTATTCTATTTCATTTGAATCAGAATTGACAGGTCTGGGAAGGGATTGTCATTGGCGTTTATCGGTGACGAAACATGACGAAACGATTTCTATTATTTTCATCGGTTTAATTCTCGTGATTGTTATTTTGTTTTTAATTGGAGAGCTTTAAAAGTTTGAAGCTTGCCGGCGAATGATTATTTGTGTCCAGCGATTGAGCGTAATAGGATATAACTGAGGATTCTGAAGTTTCGTGATCGTAATGGAGTTATCGGCCTTGTCCCGAATTTTTTGGCGCATCACCGTACACTCTCTCTTGATTTTTCCAGCTATTATTTACTGACTATCCCTTTCCGCTTCTCCACCAAATCTCATCATCAAACGACCAATTCAAGTTCCACCAGCCCAACGATACGATATTAGGCTGCTCAACCTCAAATTCTGCGCCCCCACTACTTCATCCTCATCTACCACTTCCACTTCTCCCGGAGTCTTCACTACAACCCCAGTATCCTCCAGTCTTGCACCCCAGTAATTTTAGATGGCACAACTGGTGCAGATTCAACCCGCAACAACATCCTCATGGAAAACAGCTTTTCTCAAAGTTTTGGCGAACCGATGGGAAACTACACACCAGCAGCCTGCGCAACAGGTTCGAGCAAAGTCATAATGCGTTTCAAATACGATCTACAAGGCGAAAAATTTGATTGCCTAGCTATGATCTATGTCGGAGACAATGAAGTATTTGAACTACGACTGCAGGGCCAACACAAAGTGACATTGAATGGGAGTACATAAAAATATATTCGCATATTCGGCGCAATGGAAGACGCCACAAAGATGATATTCGACTTGCCCCAGACAACTGCTGGCTTGTTTGATACATCCCATACTACTTTGACCGCGACATACCTGACTGTTTCGAATACTCGGACAACTTTTTTCAAGTCCTGTCCAGTAGACATGGTTATTCCATTTCTCCTAGAGTGGGCATTAATAACTCCTCATCTACATTTAGTGTCCTGGGAACCGAGCCAGCTTATAAAAACCATTGTCTTTCCCCGCACGCGCTATTTTTTCTCTCGCAATTCATACGTGGTCCGTCAATCCCACATTCGCACCTTTGATCTTGGTGCTAATACTTTGGTCATTTCTCTGTTCGAGAGGTGCAAGTTCTTACCGATGGACAAATGGCTCATAACCAACGACCTTCCCTGGTGATAATTACTGAGGATGTTGCCCTTGGATGGAGTCCAGTTATTGGGATTGTCATATTTATTTTGAAGGGGCACTGGGCACGACAGCTCGGTCACCGACGCCGCGCGACAGAAATACGCACACATTTTTAATGAGAGCCGTTGGGTTTGATGGTGGAAAGACTGCGCTATTTTGTCTGATGTGACAGTTTGAGTTGCGTGGTTACTGGGATCATGGGAACGTGTTTGTGTGGTTGGATGATGAGGGGAGTATCACGATGGAAAGTGATATGCGTGTGGACCTTCCTCTATTGACAGCTTCCGGGCTAATCTCCTTACTCAAGCACATACTCTTATCCTTAACTTCCAACATCACAACCACCGGCACACCCGACAGAAATGGATAATTCATTACAGATGTCTGCCGTTCAGAAAACATTGCCATAACTGGAACATTCATCTTTCCCTTGCCTCTTGACGCATTACCACATATTCAAAGAGTTCAACTATAGTCTCGGGGGAATTTGGGAGCAGAATGACTACCACGAAGGATGGAACAGTGATATTATTCCAATCTCCCTGCAAAGAAATTTCTACCTTGTTGTGAAATACATCGCATCACAGGCAAAAAGACCAGGGGTGAAAGTAAAGATGATGAAATGGGGATGCACTGGGATACGAATTTGTATGATATGAGTACCGCGGCCATGAATGGATTGTTGAGCACCATATGGAGATATTAGTTAATGAGCAGATCTTTGGGGCGTTTAATATGCTATATTCTTAAATCGGGGAACCGTCAAGTGGGATACAGGGCAAAGACACTGGAGATACGGGTCTAGAGCTTCCCGAGTTACGACCATGAGTATAGGGTATCATAATACAAGAATACTACTTTCCAAACTATGATGAATATCAGTTCTTTGAACGGAGGAGCTTTCATCTTACTTCTTGCATAACATAACTTCACTACGTGCCCGTTTTCCGCGTTTGTTTCAGTCTAGTAATTTCTTTCCAACTACTTACTACCTTTTACATCACTTTCCGCTAGCATTCTTGCTTCCACTTGACCTGCAATAGATATGTCTTCATCTGGAACTTAGGTTATGAAACGCGGCGTAACGATGACCTGGGGTAATGACCAGATAAGTTCGATGATGCGAATATGACAAATACCCTTTTTCATATTTTGGCTCGATAGGAAGACTTGTATGCTCATCAATTCCTCTATCCTGGAAATCACCATACTAGTCCCTCAATCTTCCTTTCCACCTTCCCCCTTTCCACTTTTTCATATTTCCACCTGTTCAACTGGCAGAATCAATAACACAACAGATATTTCATCACTTGCCCTGTTATTCCCCCACCTAACTATTCAAACAAACTAAATCTTATACATATTCTATCCCTACAAAATATCATCCATCTAATCTCACTTAATCTCATCATCCGTTCTAAATCCCAAAACTAACTTCCATACTTCCTCATTCTTCAATCCTCATCCTGTATATCAGCAAGCTTACCTTACCTTTTCATACCATACCATACCATACCATACCTTCCACATATACATACAACACCCAACACACTCAGCCTAACACTCATCACCCCCCTTCGATTTCCAATCTAGCAATTTGATCACTATCTATCTACCTATTGTTTTATCTATTTACCCTTCATAATTTCTATAATACAAATATATGTATTTATTTTCTATATATATATTTTTCAATTTAATTCAACCGCTGAGTGATCTATGGCGGGTATATACGAATATGGTGTACTACAACATTGTATTTTCCAACTATACTCACTCATTAATACTCAAATAAACAACCCTCCCCCTTACCATTCAGACGAAGTATCTGAATTACATACACAGTATGATATGGTAGAACGAATGATACATTTCAATTTAAATTCTTTCTTATTTTCAGATAATTATAATATTCACGAGCTAGAGCTATAGCAGCTTATCATAAAAGCCACTCAGATATAAACTGCGAAACTCGAACGCCATGTCTACCTATTTATAAGCCTCGCGTCCGTTCAGGACGTTATATGTCTTGAAACGGAAAAATGACGCCCAACTCCACGCTCAAGGATAAATCCCAACCTAACACATACACATGCATATATACATACACCCCACCGACATTCACAACACTCATCACATCTCCTCAATACACTACTTAACCCTCGCCATAATCGTTTCCCCTCCCCTCTCCATATCCCCCACCACAAGCCCCCACCTCTCCTTAACCGCCTTCAACATCCCCCTATCAAAATCATCTCTAGCCCTCAATACAGCCTCTACCCATCCCAATCCCGCATCCCAATATTCCCTCTTAAATCCCTCCACGACATCCGGTACCGCCGATTTTTCACACTCCAGAATCTCAAGGAAACTTTGAGTTACCGCCCATTTACCTACTACAATACCTTTAACTTCTTCCGTCAAATATGGGTTGCCATTAAAAAATTCGAAAGCCGTTGATACGTCGTTGAAGATTTTATCTTTGAATGGATCGTTTCTCTTGAATTTTGCGCCTTTGTTGCGGACGCAGCCGAGATATTGGATGAGAAGTTCAATGGCGAGTTCTTCGATGAAGATATCGAGGAGGGAATGATGAAGAACGTTTTTATAATCATTAATATATTCCTCAAACGTAACGATCATCTGTTTCATCGCTGTATTCGTATACCATTTTGATGTGAAGAAATCCGGCATGACGGTTTTGAAATCAACGGCAAAGATTAGAGTTGCGAATTTGGATATACAATGAGTACTTAAGTCGACATATCCATCATTCAAACTAGTGATTTCAATATCTACTCGCTCGAGATATGTACTTGAGACAAGAGGTTCAAATTTCTGTCTAAAGCTTGTGAGGTATCCGAATCGTCCCTCATCTTCATTATCATCGATACAAGCAATTTGATCATTAGCAGTAGCAACAAGCCAATCCTGCAAAGCTTGAAAACCCTCAAGTTCGGTCGTTGCGTTGAAATATCTCGCAGCTTCAGTATCGAGCATATCCTGCCATGTTTGTTGACGGGTCTTTAGACGTACGATCATGATATCGACAACTCCTTCGGTGACATCCATTCTTTGGGAATTACCTGCAGCATCTACTTGTTCACGTAACATACGCCACATGTCGACCAAGTTTTTCGTTCGGAAATATCCATATTCATCCTGATCCAAATTCGAACCGTCCACATTCCTCTCGTCGAAATCTTTCTTTTCTGTTTTGAAAATACGATCCAGCCATTGATCCAAGAACTTAATAATAAGTTGTCTGAAATCTCTCACCAATTCCGTTTCTCTTCCATCCAAAACTTCCGGCTGTAATTCATCCTTCTTAAACCCCAACTTGTTCATTTTCGTGTAGTATTTTTCCGGCCAATTCAAAATCGCCAGCATATTCGCCGAACTTGTATCTGGATCATCGATCATGCCAATAAGAAAATCATGCATCAATTGATGATAAATCTTCCCATATGTCTTGAGAATCTTCCATTTCTTTGGCATCAATGGTACCATCCCCTGCTTTACCGCATTCAAATCATTGAAGAACCATCTCAACCCCTTCTCCAACTTCGTTGGATCCTCCAAAAATGCCTGCTTCGTTCCTTCAATATCCCCTTCCGCCTTAAGTTTAATGGCCATTAAAAACTTCTCTTTGTACCCTCTCGTACTCTTGGCCCCGTCCGTAATACTCTTAAATCTCGCCGCCATCTCCTTATGATCCTTCAACGCCTCTTGCAACGCCATAACCCTTTTATCACTCTTCTCCTCCGCCTCAATAACCACCGCTAACCTCACCACCAAACTGCTATTCCCCTGCACAACGACCTCTATCAAATTCATAGCCACTTTCCCAATATGTTCATCAAACCAATCAATCGTATCATCCAACCTCGCAAAATAATCCTCCAACGTCCCCTGTAATCCCGGATCGTCGGCCCTCAAGATCTGTTCCATAGCATCATCCCTAATATTCCTCAACTGCGTCAATTCATAATGAATCGCCAACAAATTCCCCATATTATCCTCATCCCTATCATCCTCCTCCAGTAGCCCTTCCACCCGTGTCAACCTCTCATTAAAATCTACCAAATTCCTCCGCATAGTTTCCACCGCCGTAAAATTCCTATGCGTCTGGCTCACCAAATTAATATTCGGAAAATCCTTAATCATGTTTTGTGCCTCGGCGCATAATTTATCAATCTTCATCATCTCATCTTTAATAAGTTGGACAGTTCGTTGACCATCGGTAATACCGTGCATTCCAGCTTGAGTTACTTCAAGCTGTTCCTTGAGACCAGATCGAAGTTGTGAATCAACGGCGGATTTCTTGCGTGTGTATTCGAGCTTTAGGGCGGGGATTTTATCCAGGTCGTCGGGGTGGTGAAGGAGGTCGGAGAGCTTGATGGAGGATACGTCCATTGTCATTTTGGCTGTAAGTTTGAGCTGCAAGCGCTCTAGACGGAAGGGAGTAAGTGTTATGCGCGCAGGTGAAAATTGAGACCAAGGGGAATAGTATCGCTCTCACAGAGCTTTATTAATGATTGGAAATTCCTGGGAAATGATTCATAGAAATTAATCATAAATCTGCGCAATAGATAGAAAGTTCAATGCTGTATGAGGTATTGCACGCATTGTCCAAAACGAGGACTAGTTGTGTTAGGTGTCGGTGGAAATAATTACCGATGCCGAGAATCCTTGTTTGATATCCACGATTATTTCTCCGAATTGAACTTTTGAGGTATCGGCAACGGTGACTTTGAAGGGCAGAACAAGTCATTGAATTTTGGGTTGATGATCATAAGGTATGTATTTTGTCCCATGTCCTTCTTGCTCCCTATCTGCGCGCTGCACTTCCCAATTCTCGTTCCTTCCCAATGATTCAATCCTCTTCCATCAACAATAACCCCTCTAACCTCTCCCATAGACAACCATAACCAGAAACACAACACATCACTACCACCCACAATGTCCACCGCTACCGCCGCCCCCCTAACACGCACTCTCCTCTCCTCCAACAAACTCTCCCCCACCCTCCGTCAAATCGGCAAAAACGCTCCCAAATCCATTTCCAAGACATCTCCTTCCTCCTCATCAAAACCCGTCTTCGTCCAAAAACCCTGGCAAACCTCTCCACCACCCACCCCAACCTCCTACTTCCGCATAACACTCGCACGTTCCTCAATTGGTCTTCCCAAGAAATCCTCGCGCGTGTTGAAATTTCTCGGCCTGCATAAACGAACTGCATCTGTGTATCATCCTGTTTCTTCGGATATTGCGGGTCAGATTATGAAGGTTAAGGAATTGGTGACGGTAGAGGAGACGAAGGAGAGGATGAGTAAGAGGCAAGAGAGGGAGAGGAGGAGGCCGGAAGCGGGGTTTTTTGTTGAGAGGGAGGTGCAGGGGGAGGTGATGGTTTGAGGGAGTGAGAAGGGATGCGAAATGCGAAATGCGAATTGAGGAATGGGGATCGGTGTAGGAGGATAGGATGGTGAAAGTCAGGGGGGGTTGGGATGGTGATACAGGAATGAAAGGGCGATACCATATATGAATCTGCATGCGCTCATTGAGCATAGAAGGCTAGTTTGTTACATCAGGATTGCGATTGAAACCGGGATGATCTTCATTGTGTACGAGGAACTACACCAACACTAGACAATAATACCATTCAAGATGTCCATTGTCGAACAATTGCGATCCTCCCTCCCTTCCTTCCTTAGCTTTCCATGATACACCTATACCAACCGCATCCGCACCTCCACCTCCCCCTCGTCTCCTATCCACCCCAGACCACTCGCACAACAGCAACCAACCACCTAATATATTTCACCTATTCCACTCAAGACCCAAAGAAGGGGAGATGCATAGCAATGGAGCTTTGGGGATCTATTTTACACATACACCGCATTCCTGTAGCATAATGATTTAGATAATCCTACTTGATGGATGAGAAGCTAATGTAAAGAAAGGATGTAAAATCATAATATGTTAGCAACTCCAATGCAAATACTATACCATGTTCAATAGTGTACGAAGCAAATCCAAGCTGCATGGGAGGTGAAACTCCCATATATTAGTGATGTGAAGATCTGCACCGCTTGATCTCCTTAATCAACCAAACCTAGATGGAATGAAGGGATCATTCCCACACAAATATAGGGATTAGAACACTACGCGAGATCCTTTGAACAGATATTAGACATCACATAGAAAATTCAACTCATCTCTTCAGAAGGAGTAAAAAAGTATCGTAAAGTATATGCATCATAAGTCTAAACTACCAGCTCCAGTTCAAGGTCAAGATCAACCACAAGGACCTGAACATAAGTAAATATCTGCCATCCATGCCACCATCTATTAGAATGCATTATGGTGCATCCGTCCATGCATGGTTTGCCCCTATGTTTATGCTCTCATCTCTCTGCTATTCTTCTCATCCATCCATTCATGCTTGTTTGCAAATTGCTTCTTCTCCATTGCATGGCTCTCGCAGAAACGGGCCACTAAACATTCCCCCAACTTTCCGCATGGAATCTTCGCTCTCATTCACTGTAATACAAGATCCACTGGTGCCGGAAACAAAAGCCAGAAAGTATGGAATCAAGCGCCATTCTCCAGTCCATGCTATGATACATCTTCAGCCATCCATTCATCTCTTCATCCTTAATACATAGCTTCAGGCATCTAATTGTTGCTGCGAGCTTTGTCAACATATTCTGCGCCGGGTGTTTCGTATTCGTTGACGAAGTAATCTTTAGCATTTTTGCCGATCCAGTTTGTCAACTTGCTAAGTTCTTCTCGGAGACGATTGACAGATTGAAGGTCCATGTTGGTTTGAGCGATGAGCTCAGGGAGAGTAACTATGGATTGTTAATAAAAATGTTATTGTGAAAGGAAATGATAATCTTACCCAAGAGACGACATAAGTGTTCAGCACCATATGTATCACTTGCACATGTTTGCGGACATGCCTCGCTATCCCACAATTGTCGGAAATCTGTGTATTGCTGTCGTTCAAATCTAAATCGAATCAGTAAAGTCAAACGTGGAAGTATTCTCAGGAACAACATACCTGTAAAGAAGAATGCGACCGAGGCATCTCTCAAAATATTCTTTCAAACCAGCAACAATCTCTTCCAAAATGTCTGCTTGTGCACTTCCAACAGGTCGCTTTGGTTTTTCAAACTCAAGCCAATCATTTAATATTTGATCGACAGGTTTCTTATGTGGCAATGGTACAAGTTGTTGATTCTTGGTAACGTTCTCCCAATCATCAACGAGAATTGCTTTAATATGATCAGGGATAACGAGGTTGATGGATGGTCGATTATGAAAGCTTTCTTCCTGTAAATAGTTAAAATCACGTTTTTCCATGACAATGTTCGTTTTCGCAATGCGTGGTAACATCTTCTTGGTGGTTTTGATAGGACGCTCTCTGACTTCAGAGTTGTTGGTCATTTCCTTTCCAAAATGAACTTTCTTCTCAATTGCGACCCCAGTGACCTTTGCAGGGGTCTTCTTGGGCGAAGGCTTTGAAACAGCCTTCTTAAGAGTGAGCTTGATTTTCTTCGGAACAGGCTTCATAATCTCTGCTATAGCAGCTTCATCATATGATAGAGGAAATAGTCTCTTTCGCTTTAATCGTGCAGGAGGTAATTGATTGTCGTCAAATAATCGTCCAGCGATAGGATTGATCTGTCCAGGCTCATAAGTTTCATAGTATTGGCGCAATGACCTGCTGTCAGTACCGTTTTTGATGTGGGCTTGGAGTTTAGGGTGAACTTGAGGTGCTTTCTGTTTTGGTGTGTAGACGTAGCTGGATTTGTCCGGTCGATATGTGTCAGGATTTCGAATAGAATTGTTGACAATAAATTGAAAATCTGCCTTGGGTGGTCGTGCATCCAAATTGGTTTTAGGAACCATAGATTCGTCATTAAGAAATTTCATGACATCCCAATGCTCGCTCTTAGGATTGGCCCAGTCTGGATTCTTTCCAGTCATTCTTGGTCTAGGTTTGGTAACCTTCAAGTTGCCAGATTCAATGATTGAGCGATCATATGGCTTCGCTGGACAGCGTTCTCTTGCACTTCTTCGAAGACCAGGTGGCGATACAGGTACACTGTTAACTACCTTGGCCCTCGCCTTGGTCTTCTTTTGTCCCTAAATAATTATGAGTGACTGAGTTATTGACCGGAAAGGATGTGGACTTACATTGATAGCTTGAGGTTTCTTGATTTTATCTTGGAGAGCTGGAATTAAATTTCCCGATTTCTTTGCGAGAGGTCTCGCACGAAGCTTAAAAACTGGTACAGCAGTAGAACCCATCTTCGATGAATCTTTTAAAGAAGGTTTGAAGTGGTATTTGATGTTGTATGTTAATGAACTTGCTGTCGGGATTGACTGTAGAGGGCTTTTTGAGAGATTGAATATTTGAAAGAGTGATTCAAAGAGCGGAGTAAAAGAATTTAATCAAATATTGGTAGCGATCCAAAGCAAAAGAAAAGCCTTTAATGCTCAGCAATATAGGATTTCTTATTTTGTTGTGTTGATGCTGTGAAATGATTGTATTGTATGGGAATCAAGTTGGATTGTTGAAGTGTTTGGCGATTTTTGACAATAGAGTGAGCTGAAGAGGAATGATTTTTCCGAAAGCGGCAAGCGAAAACCCCAAGTTTTGAGAAGGTCAAACTGTGATGAAAACACTTCCCATCCGAACATTTTACCTCCAGAAACGATTTGCATAGGAATTATGATAAAGATGATATAATATCCAAGCCAAAACCACGAGAAGAATTAAAAGAAGTGAATTGGATAGATGATATGAAAATAACTGAGGATTGAGGATTGAGGATTGAGGACAACGGTACATAAAAGGGCAACGAACGACCGAATGAATAAAATGAATAACTTACCTGTTCCAAATCATAATCACGATTTCTTCTTGGGCCACCTCTTCCACCTCCTTGAGCTGCTACACTCGCATGTCTTTCTTCACTACCACGACCCGAACCAAAATCCGATCCATTTGCTCGACCACCAAGTTTCTTTCCACCTGCTGAAGTTGCTGATTTGGGCTTCTGGTTCATTTTCTTCATCTCTTGATGAAGCTGAGCAGCAAGTTCTTTATTATCTTCATTAAACTTCATTACTCGATCTTGAGGTACCCAATCATCCCATCTATTTTGGTTATCATAGTTAGATTTTTTTTCTTTCTTTTCTTCTTTTTCTGCTTTGGCTATATTGACATCCGCATCTGCTAAGGTACGAACACGACTCCGAAGGGAACGTGGCGGCTTTTGAGGGGAAGTTTTGGGCATCTTGATGGATATATGATGATAAAGGAGAAAATGGGAATTAAGATTGCTTGGATTTGGAAGTGATTTTAGTTGTTTGAATTGTTTGAATTGTTTGAATTGTACAATATGATACGATATATCATACCATAGAATTCAACAAGTATATCGGTAGTTGAAGATTTGAAGATTTGAAGAGTTGAATACCTAATATGTTCCAAAATTCAAAGCTTTATTGGGTAGGATTAGGTACTCAGCTATCTCGCTCGCTACATAACCAGCTTTGGAAGTAGCTAAAACACGAGTGAAATTCGTTCTTTCACTTTCTTCTCTCTTATTCTCCTCAATGTCTTCTCCATCATGATAGTCAGATAGACAAAAATGAAAGATTCGAGTATTTCCATTAATTCATAAATTTAAATTTAAATTTAACTTACGTTGCTTTCCATCTAATCAGAAGAATTATGTTAACAGATTTTCTCTTTTTTTTTAAAAAAAAAAAGACTAATAGAGTCAAAACTAGGGAACCGCTTACCCCTTATAATGGATCTTGCATTGCCAGCTAGAACCATCTTCTGTTGGTCTGGTATCTAACACTTTGGCCTCATACAACAAATCATGATGAAAGCAAAGGACTTTTTCATCTTTCGCATAAGGAGCGGCAGGTGGTCCAGATTTTGATGGTGCCATGATATCCGATCTAAAAAGGGTTTTTTTTTATATGAATGTAAAGAGGCAAGTATTGGTGTTGTGATGCTAATGAGTATAGAACTATTGGTGGCGAAGCTAGATGTTGATACTACCAAAGTTGTTGAGTTATTGAGAATTAGAAGATTTGTCGCGTGCAAATGATGAAATATGTTGATGAAGAAAGGGAGTTTGATGAAATTAGAAATAGTTTCCACATGTGCAGGAAGACAACCGAAAGAGCAAGCAAGCAAGCGCGTCTGGTGAACAAGGTACGTGTCACGCGTGTTTTAATTTATGCACCCCAGGTTATGTGTAGGTATGAATAATCCATATTTCTATTTCTTTGTTACATTTTGACAAGAGTTTAATTCTTAAGTATTTGGGGTATAACCTCATTTTCTTTTGTTTGCGTTCTAGATTTGGTCCTTTTCACTATTCTCCCCCTCAGAACCTTACATGGTTCTCCCTTGACTTATGGAACATTGAACTTCCGCAATCAGGGTCTGGTTTCTTCAACTTTCAACCCCTCCAAAATCAATACAGTCAGTCAGTGTACAAAAGAACATTATCTGAAGAACTATCTACCTTGCTCTGAGATTATTTAGGGGAGGAAACTATTTGAGAACTTGAACCAGTCAGAATCGGCATTGGTTCACAAAATCCAAATTCATTCACAAAGGAGAACTACTCAAGAATCTATCTCGACAAAGCTCAATTGAACACCGCCAATTCCAAATCCACCAGAGACATTATCTAGAACTCTTTCCAGCTTCCCATCTTTAACAATGCCACCAACCGAATCCACAATCTTAACTAACTTCCTCCTCCCTCCCGCCTCTCTTCCGACAATCATCTCCCTCCAATCCTTCACATCCCTCTTCCCTCGCTCTCAACAATCTTCCCCTGCAATCCGCACTCTGTACCGAGATCTCCAACATCAGCGCGCACAATTAGTCGATACAGTCGCTGCAAATATCGAACAGGAAGTGCGACGTGGAAAAGCAATGGAAAGAGCTGTTGTGAGGGGTCGAAGACAAGATGAGAGGACTGTGCAGGACGACGAGGCGGATATTGAACGTGCTGTTGGTTTTTCCCTCCCCTTCACTTTAACCCAAACCCAAAATCTAACTAACACTTCCTCCCCCAGCTCTTCCACCAAACCCAAAACCTCCCCCACTCAACCCCCCACTCCCTCAACTCCATCCTCCCAGCCCTCAGCTCCGCAATGGAAGACCTAGAAGACGAGATCGCACGCTTAGATACCGAAGCCGAAGAACTAGTTACTGAAATGCAGAATACGGTTGGTGGGTTAAGTGATTTGCGGTATGGACGGTTGGCAAATGGAGGGTTGAGGGCGCAGGTGTTGGAGGGATTGGAGAGGGTTGAGGAGGCTGCGGGGGGAAAGTAACGGGTTGGTTGTGAGGTATAAGGATTTCGTGGAGTAAGAGATGAGAGCTATAGGATGGCGAGAGGAAAACGTATACTCGGTCAATCGATGCGCGCAGTAGGAATGATAGGTCTTCGGAGCCGCGGACGGTAGCAATACATATTCAGCGCACTCGGGGGACAGCCTAAGCTGAAAACCGGCTTTAATATGGGCAGTGAAAGGTATGTCTCCATAGAGGCTGTGTCGCACTGTATAATTGGGTCTAGCGCGTGGACTCTGTTGGGGATACCGTCATATGGGGAACACCAGGGAAGAGGGGCACATCACAGATACAGTCCATGGGCATGGTAAACATGGCATAGAATGAGATGTCCAGGAGTTAAAGAGGCGCAAGATCATGATAGTTATGATACCCATTTCTCCATTCATTAAATTTGTTCAGATAAGTTACATAAATTGTATTCCGCCCACTATCCATTGAGAACATGCATTGTATCTAAGAGTTAGATTCTCCTCTGCAGTCTCGCCAAACGTTTGTTTCTGACATAAATTTCTTAATAGGTAACTCCATCTCCAGCCGGGGCGGCGCGTGGACGAGCTCCAGCAGCTGCTGGTCCTTGAGGACCAAGAGTCCGCTTGCTCCTAGATTTATTGTTAGCTGCTTCACTAAGAGTATATAGCTTCGATGCGGGAAAACGTACATGATGGTTCTGCTCATGAATGAAATGCCAATCATGAACATCCAACTGGGAACAACGGCGAAGAACCAAAGTACATATCCAACTGGAACCGCAGCACCATATTGCGCAAGCTGTCCATCAAAAGGATGAAACCAACCCTCATAAGGTGCCTTCTTCTTATATGACTTTGTCGCATGTAAATCCGTGAATGTGGTAACAGTTGTTGACGTAGTATTCAATGGAATGGTAATAATAGGAACCGGTGAGCCCGCATCCCCGACCTCCATGGTCCATAAATGTGGTGGTCCTGCTCCCCACGAATTACATAGAACGGGTTGCTCTTCACAATTCAAGATAGCCATATGAGGCGCCGTAGGATCGAGGGAGAAGATGGCGGCAGACTCATTGAATCCCTTTTCGACTTTGCCGCAGAGACCATAGCAGGTTTTGTTTCCGCCGGTGGTCAAAACCCACCATTCTTGAGGCAGCGAGGACTCTGGGGTGACGCTTCCGCGGATGGTTTCTTGCCAGGAGTCGAGGGTTAGGTGGTGGATTTTTGCTTCGCCTACTTTTGCAGCGGCGGCTTCGAGGGGAGATTCGGATGAGGGTGATGGGATATAGGATTGAAGTTTACTGAACCAGTGTTGGGCTTGGGCTTTGGCTTGCTCGAGGGGAGATTCTTGGGCAGCGGCTAGGAGGGGAAGGGCCAGGATGGAAACGGTTGAAATGCGCATTTTTGCGATTGCTGTTGAATTTTATGACTGTGAGGTTAAGGTTGAGATTGAGATAAATATCGAAAATGTAGAGACTTTAGGCAAGTCTTCTAATTTGAAAAACTTCTGCGATTAGGCTGTAGATCTGCTCTGATTGGCAATCACAAATTGAATGCGCCGCGATAACACTTTCGCGAATGAGCTGACCGAATCAAATTTAAAACCAGATATATATAATGAATGGGAAATATACAATGATTACAATGAATGTAAAGATTGTAAAGATTGTAAAGATGTACCGTTTGCAATGAAGAATAGAGAAATTCACAAAAGTGTGGTTGATGAGGCCAGATGGGTTGATAAATAATAAATGTTGGATTACCTACCTTCTCTGGGCTTTCACTCAAAAGAAGCTCCACAGCTATTTGAGGGGGAATGGGACGAACGAGAGGTGGAATAACCAATCAAAATGTATGATAACCCCAGCTTGCTTCTCACTAATCCCCTTCAGTACTGGTATGAGAAGTGGATCTTATCGATGTTCGCCAGCTACGGTAAACTTTGCACTTATGGTCTGATCGCTATCGATTATCAGAAACTTTTTTTTATCTAAAGCATTTTTGAATTTTTATTGAAGGAAAGGCGCAAAGAGCAATTAAGAAGTCTTTCACAATGTCTTTACAGGAGAAGCTCGACAAGATCCGTTCGCCGAAGCTTCAAAATCAACATCAGGTAAGTTCATTAAGTTTTCAATTCTGAAATACATCTATATTTCGTTGTGAACTTTACTGATATCAGAATGTAGACTGCAATTGTATTGTCTGCCGTTGAAGATACACTCAAAGATCAGAAAACAGAAGCCACTCCAACAGGATATTTTGCCGCATTATTGGCACTTTTAAGACAGGCGTGCCCTCAAAATGGAGAAGTTAACAAAGATTTAACAACTTCTGTTGTATATTTACTCGACATTATCACACCTTTTACCCCTCAACCACTTCTCCGGTCAAAATTCTCCCAAATCCTCGAAAATCTCGCCCCCGCCTTCGTATTACCAGAAGCAGATGCTCCTCTCCTCAGACCTTCGATAGGATGCCTCGAATCATTATTAGCCGCACAAGATTCCGCAGCATGGGAACTTTCAGTCAACGTAACTGGACCAAGAAGGGCGATTGCTGGATTATTGAATTTCGCCGTGGATCACAGACCTAAGATTAGAAAGCGTGCCCAAGAAGCATTGGCAAATGTTTTGAAGAATCCTCCGCCGAGTCCATCTCTCGATCATCCTGCGGCGGATATGTGTGCGGAGACTGCTTTGAGAAGTTTAAGTGATCTTGCGGCCCAATCGCATCAAGTCAGGAAACAGAGAAAAGCAAGCGCAACGGCAGAACATGAACCAGCTTTGATTCACGCATTACAGTTAGTGAAGACTATCGCGGGAGCATCTGGAGGATGGCCAAGTAAGAAGATTGAGGCATTGTGCGAGGTTTTACTGAATATTTCGAAATCGAGCAATGAATATTTGGCCATGACTTCATTCGAAGTATTTGAGATGATATTTGAGAGTATGGCAAACGAAACTGCGACATCGAAGTTACCTCGACTTTTAGAAGTTATCTCTGAGTTGAGACCTTCTCAAAACGATTCTCAACTTCTCCCCCCCTGGATCGCTGTGTTATCACGGGGTTATGATGTTTCTGCGCAACTCGAGCCAGAGGAGACTCTTGCAAAATTACCTGAACTTTTCACCATGATCTCCGGATTTATGTCATCTTCATCGCACAGCATTCGAGTATCTTCATCAGAATGTCTAATTTCATTAATGGCCAACTGTGTCCCAGAATCGGTTATTGTGGAGCCTTCGATATTCGATGAGAAAGTCCTCGAGAAATTGGCAAAATGTGCAGTGGATCTTTTGAGTGTCAAATATCAAGCTGCTTGGATGGAAACGTTCAATGTTATGGGTTCCATGTTTGACGCTTTGAGATGGAGAGCAGACCCAATTTTGTCTGAAGTCGTTAGAACAATCGGTGAGCTGAGAGGTAGCGAGTCTTTCGCTGGCAAAAAGGAAGCGGATGAAATCCTTGGAAAAGCTATCAGAGCTATGGGACCAGAACAAGTTCTTAGCATCTTACCACTGAACCTCGCTAAACCAAAGGCTGGACAACCTGGACGAGCCTGGATGTTACCAATCCTGCGAGACTATGTCAGTAACACGAATCTCCAACATTTCCGAACCGAACTTGAGCCATTGAGCCAAGCAATGTTACAACGAGTCAGCGAGCATGGAGCTGCCGAAAAGACGATGGATATTAAGATTTTCGAGACTATTGTGAAGCAAATCTGGGCTATCCTTCCCGGTTATTGTGACCTCCCATTAGATCTCACCGAAGCATTTGATGTAAAGTTCGCAGAAATACTTGTAAACATTCTATACGGGCAAGTTGATCTACGTTCAGATATTTGCAGAGCTTTACAAACTTTAGTAGAGTCTAACCAGGCGATCCTCACCATTGAAGGAGAGGAAGACTTACTCCTCCAGAGTCGTGTTTCAAGGGCTGCTGCACAGAAGAACATTGAGCATTTGGCTACCTTCGCCAGCAATATGCTTTCTGTTTTGTTCAACGTCTACAATGAAACATTGCCACAGTTCAGAGGTTACATTTTGCAATGTATCAACGCATTCCTTAGCATTACCCCTGCTCAAGAACTTATGGAGACATTCGAACGAGTTAGTCAAGCATTAGGAACATCCCTTGCCGAAGCCGGTGCTCAAACCCAAGCAGAAAAGCAGAAACAAAGGCAACAAAATGTGGCTAACAAGATGCCACCGACGAGTCACAGTCTCATGGATTTGGTCATTACAATCTCAATTTACTTGCCAAGAGATAGTTTCAGCACTCTATTCAACATGGCAGCTCTTATCATTGTAAAAGATGACGATCCTCAACTTCAGAAGAAGGCTTATAAGCTTATTCCTCGACTTGCTGAGTCGGAAACTGGCAAGGCGGCATTGCAAGAACGTAGCACTGATCTTCAAGAACTTCTGTTGAACAGTGCCGAGAAAGTATCTACACCAGCAAAACGCGATCGTCTCGCTGCGATCTCTGTTCTTATTCCTTTCCTCCCAGCCGACTCTCTTCATTTCATCCCAGCAATTCTATCCGAGGTCGTCATCTCGTGCAAGGAAACAAATGAGCGTGCTCGTACTACAGCATTTGATCTCCTCATTTTGATGGGAGAGAAGATTGCTTCGTCAATCGGTGCTACAATCGACAACAGCAAGGTATCCCATATGCCCGATGATGCACCATCTGTAACCGCCACCCTCGAAGAATATTTCACCATGGTCAGTGCCGGTCTTGCCGGTAGCACACCCCACATGGTATCCGCATCTATCACAGCTCTTACCCGTATCCTGTACAACTTCCGCGAATCTCTATCCCCCGAAACCGTTAGCGATCTTGTGCAAACTATGGATCTATTCCTCACATCCAACAACCGTGAAATCGTTCGTAGCGTCCTTGGCTTCGTAAAAGTTTGCGTCATCTCCTTGCCTTCTTCCCTTGTGCTTCCTCGTCTTGAAAGTCTCATTCCTAATCTCATGGTCTGGAGTCATGAGCACAAAGCTCATTTCAAGGCAAAGGTTAAGCACATTCTCGAACGAATGATTCGTCGCTTCGGCGTTGAGATTGTCAATAAATATTGTCCGGAAGAAGACAAAAGGCTCATCACCAATATCCGCAAGACTCGCGAGAGAAGAAAGAGAAATAAGGATGCAGCTAAGGAAGCGGGTGAAGATAGTGACGAGGGAGAAACTGGTGGAAAGAGAAGAAACAGATTCGAAAATGAATATGATGAGGCTCTTCATGGCAGTGACTCTGAATCGTCTGGTTCTGATGTATCAGACGATGAAGTCCTAGGTAAATCTCGGAAGAAGGGCGGTAAGAAGGCTGCGGGTGGAAACACATATATCGTGGAAGATGACGATGAACCACTTGATTTGCTCGATCGTAAAGCACTTGGCAATATCTCATCTACCAAACCAGCAAAAGCGCGAACAATCACCAGAACAAAAGCAAAGATGGATTTGGATGGAAAATTGTTGCTGGGAGGTAATTATAGTGATGATGATGATCAAATGGTTATCGATACGGCGGCGGAAGAAGATGGTGGTGTGGGTGCCTATGTTCATGCGTTGAAGGGAAGAGATGCGCCAAAGAAAGGTAGGGGTGGAAGACTTAAGTTTAGTAATCGAAAGGGTCAGGATGAGGATGATGAGATGGATGTTGATGAGGATGAGGTGAAAACTGTTAAGAAGAGTATTGGTGGGGATAGGGATAGGGATAGTAGGGGAAGAGGCAGGGGTGGAAGAGGTGGGGATAGAGGGAGAGGGGGTGGAAGAGGGGGTTTCAATAGTGGAAGGAGAGGTTTGGGCGAGGAGAAGAGATCTGGTGGGGGTGGGGGTGGAAGGGTTGTGAAGAGCCCGAGGGGAAGAGGTAGGGGCAATGGTCATGGGAGGAGATAGGTTGTTTGAGTGGATGGAAAGATGAGGAGATGAGGAAGGATAATGATTTTTAAAATAAGCATTTGTATGGAGTTATGGATATCAAATGAATCAAAATGGCTTTTAAGTACTCTTGCTTTTTATTGTAGATCTCCACCTCGCTGCAAAGTGCACTCTTGGTATAAATGGTAATATATGAGCAATAAAGGCTTCCAATGATATCGAGAAGATTGGCGAAGCTAAGGAGAGATAGGGATAGGAAGAGGAAAATAGACTCATGTGGGTGAGTGATAATCATAAGATACCTACTTGATCATGAATGAATAAGTTCTTGCTTGATGTACTTTGTTAGGAAGAGGCTCGGATCTGAATGTCCCATTCCCTTGGTGTATATGATATATGTAGTGAATCAACAAGGTCAAAAATTCCCCAAAAAGCTGCCGAGGTTGAGATATTGGTCTGTGCGCGTTTATGCACGCGATTTCGCGATCCAGCGCGATTTCGCCTGTGCTCAATTGAAAACGCCCCAAGCCCTGGACAATCAAATTCTCTTTCAAAATCCCCGGGACAGTTTTTTTCGAAATCACAAAAGTTCCCTCTGTCGGTATCTGCAATAAAAATAATACTTTTCCAAAAAGCCCCAGAGTTGGTATTGCAGACAGACGTGCAACAATACTTTTGAAGTTGTTGAGGAAGCGAGGTGATTGGTTCGCAGAGTCAGAGGGGAAGGGAAAGTTGAAGGTTGGAGACAACTGAGATACGACAACACAACACAATTACGATAAAAATATGGCAGAGGAAGGAAAGCGTAGGAGATCGAGGCCGTCGAATTGGTGGGAAGTGCAGGATGATGATACTGAAAATGGGGTGGAAGGGAGCAGTCGAATCACAGCACAATCGAAGTCGCAAAGTCTGAATACAAATTCAAATATACCGGGTGGTGGAAATACGAAGAGGAAGGCGAAGCCTTGGGTTCCGGTGGGTATGGGTGCACCGATTGAGAAGAGACGTGGACGACCCTCCTTTAATTTAGGTTCTACGACTGCGAAACAAAAGGGAAGGAATGATGATGGAGAGGGGAATATTGAGGCGGAAGCTGAAGATGAGGGTTTAAGGAAACAACAACAAAGTCGAGATGAGATCGAGCCAAGGAGAGGAAGGAAAAATGCGAACAATAAGAGAGGAATAATGAGTGTGAATAGCGACACGGATGTTATTGAGACGGTGACTGCGACTAGTTCTTTAGCGCCGCAGAAGAAGAGGGGTAGACCTCCTGTCAGAGTTGTTAATCATGGAGTGAGGGACGAACAAGAAAGAAACGCGGCGGCGGGAAGTCGAAAGAAGGGCGAGGCCAAGGCGCAGGATACGGAGGTTGGGGAGAGAAGACGTGGACGACCAGCGTTAGGGAATATGGGTACCACAAACAATCAAAAGAAGAAGATTGGGGATCGCATTGAGCCAGAAAATGACGAGTCCTCGCGATCACAAAAGCGCCGTCAGGCAGAGCCCGAATCGTCGGCACCAGGTCGTACAATGAAGAAGGCTTCCAAGGATAACGAAGAATCACCCGAGAAGCATGCGAAGCCGAAGAAGCATGTCAGAATATCAGATGTATCACAGAATATCGAACCGGAATCTGCACAGTCCAAACCGAAAAATTCTGTGCCTTTGGAGAGTTCCAAGTCCACAAGGAAGCGGAAGGATTCGAATTCAGACGACCAGCAACCACAACAACAAACTAAACGTCGCCGTATGGAAGATTCACAAGACAATCGGGCCGACGCAGAACAGCCGGAGCCACTTTCATATCGACATCTAGCAGCTGTTACTCGTCGTGTTTCCCTCGAGACTATCAATACGAAGTGGGAGGCTTTACCACCAGGATGTTTGGATAAGATTTCAGAGTTATTGATTGATGTGCAAAGACCGGTTGTTTTACAAATCCACGATGAACGCAAGAAGACTCAAGCCAGTACAGCTATACAAATGATAAGCCGTCGACTTTTAAATAGGGTTCGAAAGGGTATGCCATTTCCTAAAGGTACAAGAACTAATCGAGAGGATGATTTTGATTTTGAGAAGATACTGGATTACAATCGAGCTTTAGAATCTCAACTTACACCGGTTTTGCATTCAAATGACCTTCTGGAGGCCGAGTTGAGGAAAGAGGAGATATTACTTGAGAATGAGGGAAAATATCTCGCAGAATTGGAGGCAAATGCAAAGGATGAGGCGATAAGTAGAAGACAAGCGGCTCGCAAGGCTCATCCATTGCTTCAATTCGAGGTTGATAGCACTGGAAAGGTACTCAATGACAATATGGGTATTGGTGACGCAGCTGCCCCCTTAATAACTCTCAACGTAAGATCACATGGTTTCCAAGCCTCTTGCATAACTAATTTCTTCTCTAGACCTCGAAATACCAGGATCTGGAAGGCATTTTCAAAAATATCAATGGTCACGTGGACAGCATTAAGGGCAATTTACAACAAGTTGAAGGTATTACTGAAGCTATGGCTAAGAGTAAAGCTTCTGTACAAGCTGCTCTTTTCGCTCATCTCGATCTCGAACAATACAACGATGTGGTTTTGGGTTAAAGACTTCCGGAAGTTCATTAATTCAAGACATGACGGTTTTAGTGCAAGGAAAGTGGGATTACAGTGTTTAAGTTTGGGAAGGGACATTCCACAGGAACTATTCTGTGTTTTATGGATATTGGTTTTATGATTATTGTATTAGATACCCAAACTTTACTCATTCATCATTGATATGTATGTAGTAATAATGATCGACAATTCATTGTTCTTTGTACCAAAGTATCTACTATCTATTAGACCTAGACCACCCTTGATCAACCTCGCTTCACGATGAAATTTGCAATAGCTGCCATCGCCCCCGCGCTTCTACACATCAATTCAATAATCCCAATAACCAAAATCTTGCAACACAAACTTATTCAACAATTTAAAGAGGTACTTGATTATTTCATTAGTTAATTAACACAAGGTAAATTCTCATTTCCGTGTGATGAGTAGTGAATTGAGCTGACCAAGCTTAAAAGATCCTTCTAATTCGCAAATTTACCAACAATCAAAAGCCTCGCCCACCCCTTCAATAACGGCCAGCGCAACGTCGCAATCCAATGGAACCCTATGAAACTTAGGCACTGATGCCATGGAACAAAATGGAGCCAACAATGGGCAGGATGCAAAGCCACCGGCATCATCTGCAGCTGCTGGCGCAAACAAGAGCCCGAAGAAGAGGCGTAAAGTAAATCATGGTATGCAGAAGTTTCCCAAGGGAACCAACGACTTCCAAGTTTGAATTACATGATCTGAAACATTGGCTAATTGTGGAACGTCTTCTGCAGCTTGTGTATACTGTCGGCGATCTGTGAGTACTCGATTGGGTCATACTACAAGGGGGTTGGACGGGTGTTTGCATACCGTTATGGGTGACATTGAAATGCCAGTGGCCAACAGCTAATTTGATCTTGTCCCTGAGCAGCACATGACATGCGATTTAGTACGACCTTGCGCGAGGTGCACAAAGCGTGGAATTGGGCATCTTTGTCATGATGAGCCCCGCGAACCGGAGTCGACCACGAAGAAAGCAGGCGCGAAAAGTCAGCAGCATCACCATAACAACAACGCTACAGCAGGAACAGCGGAAGAGTTGGGAGGGACACCGCCAGATCTTAAGCTCCAAAATTCTCTTGACAATAGTCTAAATAACTCGTTTGCTACGGGGGAACAACAGCAACAACAACAACAACAAGGTCAAGATCAAGTTCAAGAAAATAAACTGAGTCTTGGAGCACCAGCAATATCCCGCGGTGTCCCTCTTCAGCTGGTCCAGCCTACACCGGTTTCTGGAATACAAGCGAATACTTTGAACAGTAGCAGCAACAATCAATGTAAGATGCTTTATATTCTCCTAGTTTTCTTCTTATGTCTCCGAGATTACTCTGAAATATTGGGCAGGTATTAATCCTTTTTCGTTATAGTTCTTGGGTATCCAAATGACTGGCTTGGGTCGCAAAACCAATTTCAAGATATGCATAACTACCATCCATCGTACATGTTCAACGCACCGGAAGTCACCAACGAGTACAATCTTTTGAACGATTTCCTCAATAATAGTCTTCTAGACGACGGAGCTCTAGGTACAGAAAATACTTCGAATTTTTACACTGATCAAGCTGGTTCAATGTTATCAGGAGGTAATTCCAACACGCTCACATCAGGAGCGCAACAAGCTTCAGGTAGTGGTCCACCAGGAGGTCTAAATCCACCAGGAAATTCGATTTCGAGACCAGCGAGCGTCATACCGATCGATAAAGCCCGCGAGTACTACCTTCAAGCGGCCGATCCTACTGGTAACGATGTCCCCGAAGTTAGAATGCAACTGTTGTTAAGGGCAAAGTACGACGCCGGAATGTTGAAGCCTTTCAATTATGTTAAGGGGTATGCGAGACTTTCGGCTTACATGGATGGCCATATGCAACCGGCTTCAAGGCAAAAAATACTCCGGCAGTTGGATCGTTTTAGACCGAAGTTCAGGGAAAAGGTGCAGGCGTTGACGGACATCGAACTCATTTACGTGGAGATGTGGTTTGAAAGGAGTCTGATGGAATACGATCGAGTTTTTGCAAGTATGGCGATTCCAGCTTGTTGTTGGAGAAGAACAGGAGAAATATTCAGGGGAAATAAGGAAATGGCTGAGTTAATACATGTTCCCATCGAAAAATTACGGGATGTAAGTTATTTTCAAGATTCCATTCTCGTTCACACTCGCACTCAAAGACTCTTGGCAAAGACAAATACGGAGGATACTGCAATTGTGGCTTTTTTTTGTCTTCGGAACTTCTTCTAACGGCTGAAATTTCTATGAATAGGGAAAAATAGCGCTCCACGAAATCCTGACGGAAGAATCGCTAGTTAATTATTGGGAGAAATTTGGAGCAATAGCTTTTGATTTGAATCAGAAAGCACTCTTGACGAGTTGTTCGTTAAAGAATCCGGATGATAAGAGTAAAGATCCGACGATTAAGTGTTGTTTTTCGTTCAATGTTCGGAGGGATGAACATAAGATGTGAGTAGAGTTCTTTTTCTCTTCCAAGGAAGTTTTGGATGGAGAGGTGAGAAGATTGGGGGGGGATTAAGGAGGGGACGGAAACGCAAATGATCTGAAGAGCGAGCAGTCTTAAGGCCAACAACTAATGATTATTCCCAAACAGCCCTTCTCTAATCGTTGGAAACTTTTTACCTCAAGATCCTATTAAGCGGTAATACCCTAAACTATGGTATGGAAGGCAAGAATGGAAGACGGAGAGGCAAGAAACCCCAATCTTTTCTAGTATTTAATAGATGAGTACGTACATACATACATAACATGTGATTGGAATTTGCTATCTGGAAAACGGAATTGGATTTTCTTCTTCTTTTAGGAAAGGAAATGGAAATGGAAATGGAAAGGGGGGGGTAGGAGAGAGGAGACATTCCACGGATGGATGGGTCAACGGGCGGCCGGGGAGTTTTGGGGGTTTGGGTGGGAGTGTTGGGTTGGGTTGGGTTGGGGTAAAAATAGGCTTCTTTAGGTTAAATATGTAAATTTCTCCGAAGCATCAAAAGCTTCCTTCACATTTCAACCTTCTTTCATAATTCATGATTAATCTGAGGAAGCGAATAATACAATCCTGCATAGTAGCGGTTGATTTGAAAACTTCTTTTTATTACTTGACCGGTGGAGATGAATACTTACTTATCTTTATTTAACTCTTAACAAATGAGCTGGTGAGTTGGTTGTGTTACGAACTTTTCAACTTTTCAGCTTTGAATGGACAAACAAATAAACATTATACGAGAAATGGTGAGAGGAAAGCAGACTGCGAGTTTTCATCTGACATTTGAGACATCTCGGGACGGAGACGAATAGGATAAAAGAGGAGAGAAGGCGAAAACAAAATTGTGAAGGGTGTACGAAGCCGCATGATGCCGGAATCTAATGCTTTGAAGGCTGGTGCTGGTGTTGCACGACAGGGGTATGGCGAGAATGGGATGTTGAGGGGTGAGGGTGTGGGTGAGGGTGAGAGTGTGGATAGGAAAGGGAATAAGAAGGGGAGGGACGGTAGGGATGGGATGGGGACTGGGAAGGGCATGGGGGATAAGGATGGATATGGGAATGTGAAGGATAAGAGGTTGAGGGGTTTATTTGGTGAGTCTTTTGTATTCTTGTCTTTGCTTTGGGTTTGGCGGTTGGAGGTTTGAAAACTTTAAGGGTTGGAAGGGTTTGGAGTGTGCGAACATGTAAATCTTTGAGCGCAGCGAGCTATGAGGGTCTCAGGGCTCGCTGGGTAGGTAGGGAAGGCGGCGGAAAGAATGGACAGGCAGGGAAGGATGGAGGAAAGTTTTCATATCAATTCTTTGTTGTGCTTGATATCTCATCGTGACAAGGTTTTATGGGAAGTTTTTGAGTGCAGCGAGCTATGGGAGTTTGCGGGCTTGCCCCCATCAATAGAATCGGTCTATCTTTTGATATGACGCTCCGCTGGCCCTCCGGGAGCCACTGCCGTGGAGGCGGACTAATTAGAAAGACGATTCTTTTGCTTCCTTTTGATTTCAGTTCTAACATACTTCACTTCGACTCACAGTGTTCGCGCATAAACTCGAAAATGATCTCGATTCCTTGGATGCAAGTCTCAGTCGGGATGTATTCAACTTCACATTTACAACGGTTGAGGGAAATGGGACGTTTAAAGAGTTAGAGAATAATATAGCAACGTTTCCGACCAAGTTAAGTGCGAGTGCTAGGGATAAAGCGCAGGAATTGGATGAGAAGGCGACGCGCATTTGGAATCTTGCGACGAGGTTGAAGAGGAGTCTTCCTGACGAGAATGATATGGAGGTTGATGATGATGGGTCAAAGACTTGGGATAAGAAAAATGAACTTAAGGGTTTATTGATCATGGTTAGGATGTTTGCCTTTCTCCTGCTGGATTGTGCGAATGAGTGTGGAAACGCTGCCGCTTGTTTGCGCGAGGGCACCAGCGGGAACAAAGACAAAGAGAACGTGGAGAAGGCGAAGGGAAATTTATTGAGGTTGATGAAAGTGGGGATCAAGACGGGAAGGGACTGCTTGAGTATGTATAGGTTTCTAATTAGGGAAAGAGCTGGAATCGGCGAGTTTTTGCTAATCATGATATGCGGATCAGATGGACAAAAAATCGATTATGCAGTGAAAGCCTTAGAAAAGCTTGCAGGATATGCAGGGTATAGTGAAGAACTTTTACGTGCATACGCATCATCTGGTAAATCAGAAGAAAAGGCAACTTGTGCAAGATTCACTGCTGAGTATTTCGTTCTTAGAACTTTATTGGTAAGTTCATGATACCTTCTGCCTATTATCTGCTAACAAAGCCCATAGGCATGGCGACAAGATGATATGCAACTCGCTGAACATATGTTCAATAAATCCATGTCCTCCAAAGAACTCTTCGACCATTCTACTACCGAAAGTCTCTCGGATACTTTATATGAAATGGGAAAGGCATTACATGAGAAGAAACAGCATGCACTCTCAGTAAAATGGCTGGAGCGTGCCTATAATGTTTTAAGTGGCGATGACTTGGACAAACTGAGTGCTGATGCTACAGAATTACGCATATCTATCATCCAAACGCTTATCAAGGCACTCTTGGAGAGTAAGATATCAGATTCTATACAACGAGCACGGGATTTGGTCGATCTTCTTGAGGGTGAACTCGGAGATAAATTAGTTGTTCTACTTTTGAAACTGGAACTTCTGATGGAAATCCCAAATGAAACTTTCGATGGTTCGGCATATAGTGCCATTCTGAACAAAATGACTCGAACTTTGGTCCTTAATTCGATTAACTTGCGATTGTTCATGTTCCATGTTAAGAAGTTGCATGAAAAAGCACCCAGCTTGGCATGCGGAGTATTGGATGAGATGATCAGGTTACGAGTGAAAGAGATAGCAACTATGACAGAATGGTTAGAAAAGGTCCTTCACACGAGAATTTGGATGGCTGTCGGTGGAAGGGAGACTGGAGAGTTATTTGTTGCCATTGAAGGATTTCTTACAATGATTGCGGAGGATGTTGAGAAATCTATTGGTGTGGAGGCTACTATGATTGCTCATTCGGTTTGTGACGTCTTGAACATTGATCGACAGAATACTAATGGGATATAGTTAATTTGGAAAAAGATCGAGGCAAACTATAGCATGTCAGAGTATGAAATAACGGAGAAATGGTGTCGCCTTGCTATGCATAGATTGTTTGAGAAACCTGGAGAGGCTAATATGGCTAAAATATCACGGTTTGTTCTGCCTCCTGATGGTTTTCCAATCTAATATTTTATTAGCAAGCTTCTTCTATGTGCCCTTAGTCGAGGAGATATCAACTCTGCCCGTAATATCTTTGGCTCTATGTCAGATTCAGCAAAAGAAGATCCATTAACACGATTTCTTATGTACAAGATAGCAATCAGAAGTGAAGAGGTTGAATTAGCAGCAGAATGTCTCGAAAAGGTTGCTTCATGCTCTGAAGATCCAAGTTTACTCTTCGCTTGTGTTCTTGATGCTCAAAAGGTTGGTAATAAAACACACGTTTTGAATGCTCTCTGGTTGGTACTAGAGAAGTGTGGATATGGTTTGCAAGAGAATGTGCATCTCCCGTCGATTATTAGAATGATTGTTGTTCTGCTTATTGATGTTATTGGTACCGAGGAAGCATCAATTAGTGACACAAGAGAGAACATTGAGAAGCTGTGTGTGCTATTCGAAAAGGGTAAGTCACTTAAAAAATCTCCAGAAGAAATACACACTAATCATCACAGCACTAAACGTCATCCAAAAATCTTCCAATCGAGAAATCTGGACAATCCTCGAACTCGAATGGTTTTCAAGAAACTCTTACAATCTATCCCTCAAACATCTCTCTATCTGGGATCCAAACCATTCACTTCGAATGTTAGCCTGCTGCATCGGTTTCATCGATCGCTATCCTCAAGACATTGGCGAAGATGCACATGAAGATGTTACACTCCGAAAAATGTTCTGCAACTTCTGCGCTGCTACAATTTTCGTTTCGATTGCAAGAGCAGAACAAAATCTCGAAAGTCAATTACAGTTCTATCTCAATTTGAGAAAACATGTAACAAGTTTTAACCATCTGTTACAGGAGAAACTGGAAAAGCTAGAAGTGGAAATTACTGAGGATTTGTTACAGAAATTGTCGGTTCTGCTGGCTTTTGATTTTGAGGCTGCATGTAGATTGAAGGATTGGGATGGTTTGGGAGAGATTATACTTAATGCTGGAGTTTGTAAGAGTATGAATGTTTATGAATTGATGGCGGATTGTATTTTGAGTTGCGAGGCTCCTACTCAAGGTTTGTACTTCATTTCTTTTTCTACGTCATTCTTCCCCGTTTCCCCCCCTCCGCTCATTTTCTTCCCCCTATCATACCTCTGAAAGACTCATATGCTGACATGCCTAACTAATATCATAGTTCTCATCATGACCCTCAAGAAAATCACAAACAAAACTTGGGAAATGGAGGAATTTGATACGGTAAAATTGTCAAAATATATGCGATGTTTGTTTCAGGCGGCTATGGTAAATGATGATAAGATTGCAGAGGAACTACTTGATCAAGTTTGTATGCTTGCTGCTGATGCTGCTGAGGTATGTTTATTAATACCTTCTCCTGTTCCTCTTCCTCTTCCCCCTTCAGTCCCTATCTCCATCTCCTCTAATTCCAACTGCCTCGTTTCTCGTTTCCTCCTTTCATGATCAGAGCTAATAATAAGCCGTAAAAAAGACTGAAATCCCCTACCCAACCCAAGAACTCGATTGGCTAGCAACAAAATCCTTTAATCACGCAATAGATCTCTATAGTGCAGATCAAGATGAGGCGTGTAGGAGATGGGCTGGGAAATCTATTGCTGTGGCGGGATATTGTGGGGATGAGGGAAATTTGAAGAAGCTTTTGCTGGGGAGATTTGGGGGGTTAAAGTTTGATGTTTGATTATTAGGTTGAGGTTAAGGCTGGAGATAGAGGGGGAAGGGGATTCTTGCGCGCGATAGGGAATGGGAGGAGGAGAGGTAGAATCATTGATCGTTGCTATGGAGATTTGCTGGGGGTTTGCATATGGAATCATGATACCGGGGGTGGAGTCGCTATATATACATAATATTCATACGGAAAGTCATGCCATAGCATAGCATATAAGCATTAATGTTAGCTGCATATTTTGCTACATATTTACCAAATCCGCAATCTAGCTTACTATTTCATTTTGTTTAGACAACTATCTTCCTACACTTCTCCTCATTGTTCTTTTGAAATTTGGATTTAGATAGGGTTATGGTTAAGGTTAAGGTTATAATTGAGATACTGTATATTGTATATATCATATTTCTTGGTGGGATTAAAGTTATTTATTAGATTTTCAAGGATAGTTTTGTGGAATGTAAAGAAGAGGACGGAGAAGGGGCATGGGGAAGTGAGGGGGGATATAAGTTCTTGTTAACGACGTATATTTCAACCAGGATATACATATGATTAGAATAATATTTCTCCATCATATCACTATTCCCAGATCAGGCTATCTTGAATCTCCTTTTTGGGTGCAGTTGAGGGTATATTCTCTTAGATATAGAATATATGGCATAAGAGATACTATGGTTTAATGACGGGTTTAAGAGGAAGAGAGATGGGATGGGATGAGGACATGAGGCGGTGACTATGTGTAAGATTAGTTGAATATCACAGCTAAGGGGTGTATATGAGCAAAGTGAAGACTAATATCATGACTTTGAGATTCAAAATTTTTGAAGTTGTCTCCTATTGGGATGCAATTGGAGTTATTCGGACCAGTGTAATTTTCTAGATAGACGACAAAGAGAGAATTTGTTGATTGGGTGGCTATCGCAATAGGAATGAGATGGGGTGAGAAGGGGTAGATAGGTGTTTTGAAGACGGAATGGTATGGTTTGGTATGGGATAGGCTTAATTGAATGGAATGGTACGGGAAGTATGTTCTGTGATGAATATGTCATAATAACTTAGGATGTCTCATCTACTGACTTAGATGAGAACTAATAAAAGAGTGACATGATAAAACCATTGACTATCCCAGTAGTCAATCCAAATCAAGACCCAAGCCAAAGATCAAGCTTCAATGACAGTCAAAAGTGACAACCTACAACAACCCAGCTAATCACTCAAAATCCCACTTAAAATCAACAAGATGACTCTCGGCACCTTCGAGAAGCCCAGCCATACTCTCCTTCGCCTTCTCACTCGCCTCCAAACTATCCCATCCCACAGCCGCAACAAAAGCTTTTCCCTTTCCATCAACATCATCAAGAGAAAGACCAGAAGCAACACCAGTGCAACCTTCAAAACCCTTGAACTTGGTGATTTGAGCACGGAGATCGTCTTCGGATGATGTACCTTGTTGCATAGTGATCATTTGGACGAAAGGGGCGTCTACTACTTCTGCGGGAGCGTAGGGTTTAAATTCAATGACGAGGATGTTTGGAGGAGCGGCGAGAACTGGTGTTACATGAGATAGCATCTCTTGGAAAGCGGGAGAGGCTGCGGTAAATGGTTAGTGGTATATTTTAAGTTCAGTAAAGGGTGTGAAGTTACATTGAAATCTTTTGGGAGCTTCTATGGATTCCCAGCCAATAAGAAGCTCAATCTTTTGTTTGTCTTCGGTGTGGGGTCCGTATCTAATATTTTGGTTAGAGACGTGTCGCAGAGGAATGATTACAGGGAAACATACCGAGCACGAAGATGGCCATCCTGAATGCTCATTATTTGAATCATGAACTTGAGGGCATCCTTCCATTCATCAACACTGCCATTGACTGACAAAATAACTCTCTCGGTAATAGCCATATTGAGATGTGTTGCTGTCTTTGGGGGTGGTTATGAGAATGATAAGTCTTTTGAAATCGTGCCGAACAACTTTTTTGAGGAGTATTGAAGCTGGATGTGATGATTTGGAGTTGTAAATTGGCGGGTTATCGTTCATATATATATACCTTGTTCACAATAAACGCACACTGATATTTACATTCGAAATGCATGAAGCTCCATAAGCCCTAGCGGCATTGTCCAATTAAAGGTATTGTCAGCAATTTATATTCACTAGTAAGAAATCATAACAGTTGGGACATTAGTGCGTAAGCCATACTTCGGAAGCTGCTTTCAACATATCTGACACAAGTTATTACCTTACGCATTTGCTCATGGAAGTTTTTAGTCTCCTGTTGGTCAATTCATATCAAATGACTTTCGGTAACAGCTTTGTGGCAACTCTTGATCGGGGTTTGCAAGGCTTCTGAATATCAAAAGGCTGTTTCATGAAACGCACTTCCGGAGCTCGATACCATACTACACAAAACAAAAACATCTGCACTGATATGATATGATAGAGACGCGGGGCATTACAATGCGATGTGACATATGGCAGGAGTCGAATCTTCTCAAGAGGTACTTCAGATGACCTTATGACAATGACTTCACATGTCTGAAAGATGACAGACGTGTTTGCAAACTGATCTTGTAACGAAAGTTGTATGTATGAATGAGTATATGATTCGGCTCATATTCCGCAATTATGCATTGAAAGTGGCTGACTTTAAGTCCGAAAGCTGAGCGGCTGGAGGTTTGGAAAATGGACCGGACAATCAAAATGATACCAAACATTGACGCATCCCATAGTCAAATTTCTAGATTCATCGAAGAAATAATACGCCTCAATCATGCATGCCCTCAATAAGTCGATAAGGATGATAAGATGAATTGAGAGCTCAAGAATGTCGGTCAATAGGCAACCAACAGGCCAAGACGTAGCATTCATGCGAGAAAGCAAATGTAATTGCGGTGGTCCACAAACTAATGGGGATGGGGAAATACCGTTCAAGTCATATAAGGAACCAAAACCGCATATTCTTTCAAGTATACACTAAATCACATATATTAAAGGACTACCTAGTATTGCGATGAGGAGGATTGAAGTGCCAAAGTCAAAAAGCATTTAAGATATCTGAAGAGACTCATTCAGTGCAAAGGAACTGGCAGTATGATCAGATAATCGCTAATTGTTGAATGAATATGGGGACATTAAAGGAAAACTTTCCCTAGCCACCGATGATCGAACGGGATATTAACTCCATATTAGAAACATCACATGATCATGTAAGGCTTCAATGAACAAGAGAGAGAGACAGATCTCGAATATATTAGAGATGAGATAAGCAGGTATTCAAATATAGATATTAGATATTGCGTGGTAACTCCCTGATTCGTGTGTCGTTGTTTGATGAAGCAAATGGACATGGCGTAAAGTCAATTACATAAAGACTTATGTAATCGAGCAATGACTAATCATGTAAGTACAGGCGATATCCGAAGTAGACGTCGTTTGGCTAAGCTTCTAGCTCCGAACATTTAACCCCGCTATCCACTAAAAGCAACGGAAGCATCCTCGCATATCATGTTTGAGTTACCCAACGAATGAAGGTAATGAGATGGTAAGCAGATATTTGAGGGTAAAAGTTCAAATCCTGACATCTTCATTGAAATGATACAATTATTATACTTGTTTGTATCTCTACATGGGAGAGATTTGCCACTTCACAATCACATCAACCCCGCATTACTGAGTTCCTGGATTTTCCAAGAGATTGGGGTCCTGGGGATTTGCTGTGAGGGCTATCGGAGACCTCCATCGGCTTAAGCTACTAGATAAGCAACAGGCCCAATATAGTATCTTCGCCTTCTTGAAGGAAGATACACTCTCTCTTTAAAATATTCTTCTCCTTTCCCTTTTGTTTTCTCCTTCTAAAACTTCAACTATCTTAAAAAGAACTAACAATCGAGGGGCACTGAGTACTTTTGTGGCAGGAAACATATCTTGAAAGGAAAGCGTTGGCGATTTGGATTCCTCGATAAACAACAACTCTATCAGAAATATCAGTCTCCCAACTCAATATGGCACCCATTGCCGTCTCTCCAGAACACTCACCGGACCCTGCAGTTTCGCTTGATTCCAGAAACTCTCTCTCCTCCGTGACGACCACCTACGATGATACCCTTCGTTTTTATTTGAATGGCACGCGAGTTGTCCTCGATGATATGGACCCTGAGATTACTCTGCTTGAATACCTTCGCGGCATAGGCCTTACAGGAACAAAGCTAGGGTGTGCGGAGGGAGGGTGTGGAGCTTGCACAGTGGTTGTTTCTCAATACAATCCAACCACCAAGAAAATATATCATGCAAGCGTGAACGCATGCTTAGCGCCACTGGTCAGTGTCGACGGGAAACACGTTATAACAATTGAAGGAATTGGGAACACAAAGAGGCCGCATCCTACGCAAGAGAGAATTGCGAAAGGAAATGGTAGTCAGTGTGGGTTCTGTACGCCAGGCATAGTCATGAGTTTGTATGCTCTTTTACGGAATGATTCGAATCCCTCGGAGCATGAAGTAGAAGAAGCATTCGATGGAAACCTTTGCAGGTGTACAGGATATCGCCCAATCCTAGATGCAGCGCAGACTTTTAGTTCTGGGGCTGCATGTGGCAAATCTAAAAGAAATGGTGGAGGTGGATGTTGTATGGAAAATGGCGGAGAAAGTGGTGGGTGCTGTAAGGACGAATTAAAGGATGACCAACCTATCAAACGGTTTACACCTCCCGGATTCATCGAGTATAACCCGGATACTGAACTTATATTTCCACCGCCGCTTATGAGACATGAATTCAAACCCCTGGCTTTTGGAAATAAACGAAAGAAGTGGTATCGTCCAGTAACCATAGAGCAGCTCTTAGAGATTAAGAGCGTCTATCCATCGGCCAAGATCATTGGTGGAAGTACGGAAACGCAAATCGAAATCAAGTTCAAGGCTATGCAATACACAGCTTCAGTGTTTGTTGGGGATATTCCCGAATTAAGACAATACTCATTCAAGGATGACCATCTAGAGATTGGGGGTAATGTGATATTGACGGATTTGGAGTCCATTGTTCAAGAAGCAGAGAAGTATTATGGGCCCGAAAAGGGTCAAGTATTCAAGTCAGTAGATCTATTTGTCTCAAACTTCTCCTTGGTCTTTTTGCCATTGATACTTTCATACGTACCAATGGAAATCTGTCATCCTTTCCTCTCTGGTAGAGCAATAACAATTGAAAGCCATAGATAACAAATCCAGTTACTATATGATACTTGTTTTATACTAACGACATCTATAGAGCCATACATAAGCAATTGAAATACTTTGCTGGTCGACAAATCAGAAATGTCGGTACGCCCGCAGGAAATTTAGCTACTGCTTCTCCTATTTCTGATCTCAATCCTGTATTCGTTGCATCGAATGCTATCCTAGTCGCAAAGTCTTTAGACAAGGAGACGGAAATTCCCATGTCTGAATTCTTCAAAGGTTACAGATTAACTGCACTCGCTCCAGATGCAATCATTGCTAGCATTCGTATACCCGTGACGCAAAAGGGAGAATATTTAAGAGCGTACAAGCAATCAAAACGAAAGGATGATGATATCGCCATTGTCAACGCAGCTCTTAGAATTGCCATTGATGATTCTCAGGTTGTGACTAGCGCAAGTCTGGTATACGGAGGAATGGCTCCAACCACAATTGCGGCTAGAAAGGCTGGTGCTTATTTATTGGGCAAGAAGTTTACAGATCCTGCAACATTAGAGGGAACCATGAATGCTCTAGAAGAGGACTTTAATCTTAGCTTCAGCGTTCCTGGAGGAATGGCGACTTACCGGAAATCTCTTGCATTCGGCTTTTTCTATCGATTCTACCATGAAATTTTGTCCAGTTTCGAGATCAAAGATTTGGAAGTAGATGCACAAGTCGTACCGGAGATTGAACGCATAATATCTTTTGGTAAAGAAGATAGAGAAGCCACTGTTGCCTACCAACAGAATGTCCTCGGAAAGGCAAGTCCACACGTAGCTGCATTAAAGCAAACTTGTGGTGAAGCACAATATACCGATGACATACCAGTCCAGAAGAACGAGCTATATGGATGCTTAGTTCTATCGACAAAGGCTCATGCGAAAATCAGGAGTGTTAATTATGCTCCTGCAATGGATTTGCCAGGTGTGGTTCAGTATGTTGATCATACAGACATGCCAAGTCCTGAGGCCAATTACTGGGGAGCACCTGTCTGTGACGAAACATTCTTTGCTGTTGATGAAGTATTTACAACAGGCCAACCCATTGGTATAGTTCTTGCTGATAGTGCAGCACATGCAAGTGCAGGAGCACGAGCTGTCAAAGTCGAGTATGAAGACTTACCGGCGATATTCACAATGGAGGAAGCTATTGAAAAAGAAAGTTTCTTCGATCACTACCGGTACATAAAGAAAGGAGAACCAGAAAAGGCATTTGAAGAAGCAGATCATGTCTTTAGTGGTGTTTCTAGAATTGGTGGACAAGAGCACTTCTATTTAGAAACCCAAGCTTGTGTAGCGATACCTAAAATCGAGGATGGAGAAATGGAAATTTGGTCTGGAACCCAAAATCCAACAGAAACGTAAGTACAATCAGATACTTTCATATTCTTTAGCTAACAATCTGTCAGCCAAACTTATGTTGCGCAAGTTTGTGGCGTTGCTGCAAACAAGGTTGTGAGTAAAGTCAAGAGACTTGGAGGTGGATTTGGTGGAAAAGAGACTCGTTCCATACAACTATGTGGTATCGTGTCTCTTGCCGCTAAAAAGACTGGTAGGCTAGTTCGTTGTATGCTCAATCGTGATGAAGATATGATTACCTCTGGTCAAAGGCATCCTTTCTTGTCTCGATGGAAAGTTGCCATTAATAAGGATGGTAAGATCCAAGCACTCGATTTAGATATGTTCTGCAATGGAGGGTGGACTCAAGATCTTTCTGGTGCTGTACTGGATCGATCATTATCACATTCCGATAATTGTTACATGATTCCTAATATTCACGTCCGAGGTCGTGTTTGCAAGACGAATACGATGTCAAATACTGCATTCCGAGGATTTGGTGGACCACAAGGTTTATTTATGGCAGAATCATACATTGAGGAAGTTGCGGACCGTCTCGGTATGCCAGCAGAAAAACTCCGAGAAATAAACTTCTACAAGGCGAACGAGAAAACACATTTCAACCAAGCTTTAAAAGACTGGCATGTACCACTAATGTATAAGCAAGTTCAGGAAGAATCGAATTATGCCGCCAGGCGTGAGGCTATCACAAAATTCAACGCAGAACACAAGTGGAAAAAGAGAGGACTTGCAATTATACCTACAAAATTCGGTATTTCCTTTACAGCCCTTTTTCTCAATCAAGCAGGAGCATTGGTTCATATCTATCACGATGGATCTGTTCTTGTAGCTCATGGTGGTACTGAGATGGGGCAAGGTCTACATACGAAAATGATGATGGTGGCAGCTGAAGCACTTGGAGTTCCATTGACCAATGTGTTCATCTCGGAAACGGCCACCAATACAGTAGCCAATACGTCATCTACTGCTGCGTCGGCCTCATCTGATTTGAACGGATATGCTATATTCAATGCCTGTGCTCAAATCAATGAACGACTCGCTCCGTATCGAGAGAAATTTGGTCCAGATGCGACAATGAAACAGCTAGCTCATGCCGCATACTTTGATCGTGTCAACCTTTCCGCAAACGGATTCTACAAAACTCCAGATATTGGTTATACTTGGGGTCCAAACACCGGTCAAATGTTCTTCTACTTTACACAAGGTGTTACAGCCTCAGAAGTCGAAATCGATACTTTAACTGGTGATTGGACATGTCTACGTTCTGATATCAAAATGGATGTTGGTCGCTCCATCAATCCTTCCATTGATTATGGACAAATTGAAGGTGCTTTTGTGCAAGGTATGGGATTATTTACCACTGAAGAATCACTTTGGTTCCGCGCTGGACCAATGGCAGGACAACTAGCAACTCGAGGACCTGGTGCATATAAAATTCCGGGATTTAGAGATATTCCTCAAGAGTTTAATGTTTCTCTACTCAAGGGCGTGGAATGGGAGGAGCTGAAAACTATTCAGAGAAGTAGGGGAGTAGGTGAACCGCCATTATTTATGGGTAGTGCTGTGTTCTTCGCTATTAGAGATGCGTTGAAGGCTGCTAGGAAGGAGTATGGTGTGACAGCGGAAATAGGTGAAGATATTAAGGATGGAGGATTGTTGAGATTGGAAAGTCCAGCAACGCCGGAGAGGATCAGGATTAGTTGTGCGGATCCAATTTTGAAGAGAGCGGAAGTCAAGCCAAAGGAGGGTGAGAAGAGTTTCTTCATAAGTATTTAGGATGATGGATTGAGGCTGTGGGAACTTGGTGATGGATTGTTTCATCAGGATTTTTTGGATGTGGGATTATTTAACAGAAATAATACATCGGGACTTTTTGTTGCATTGTTAAGATGTCAGAATATAAATGTTGGCTTTTGGTTTGGACTCCTTTTTCGCACTTGAAACTGCTGTGATTCTTAATGATTCGGACAACAGCAACAGTAATGCTCTTGGTGCCTTGAAACATTCATTCGCTTGTATAATTAGCTCCAGAATAAAATCAAATCAAATTCAAGCAGGAAATGAGAAGAAAATCCTTGCGTTGTATAAATCTATCGGTTTATTCGCCTCGATTATCAACTTTGAATCCAAACAAGTAGCAAGTAATCTATTTATTAATCCGTAATAAAAAAAATTAGGAATTGGAATAGAATAAATATTATAGAGATTTATACCCTAGTAAAATATGAAATTTAAAAAGAAAAAGATTTATCGGGGAGTTTTAGGATCTGTTCTTACATATATACCTATCTATCTATCTATCTATCTATCTAACTTTATGAATCAAGGAGGATCATTTATATAGGTATACTAATACCAAGTACATGTACATTTTCAACAGCTTCAGGGTCTTGGAATTTAAAACAAGGAACTCTAAATACAGATAGAGTAGGATCTTCTGGGGGAGTAAAATATCATAATCCAATTTATAAAAAAAAAAACGTTAATGTTAATCTATTTTCTATGCTGAAGCCCTTTCTTTATCCATAAGTTTCTATTCATAGGATGGGCCGTACGCAAACGCTCCGCTCATCGGATCGTATCACTTGTTCATACCTTTCCAAATATCTCAGTTCAACTCCATCCATTCATGAGAGAACCCATAATCCACCCGCAACTATTCTATTACAAATGAAAGATCGCCAACACATTGAATGTGCCCAGTAACCATCATTTTGCCTCTCAGAACTCCGTTCCGTAAAATCCAAGTGTGTATATTGAGAATGAACTGTATCATAGCCCAATTTGTTTTCTTTGGGGGGGGGTTTTTTTTTTTCAAAACTCCGGCTAGCAAAAATGCATCTGAGTATCGTTATTCTGAATTGTATCGTAATTCATTTGCCTGCCAGAACTCCAACCCGTGGAAATCCTAATGCATTTCATAAAACAAACTGAACCGTATCGTAACCCATTTGCCGTCTCAAAATTCTATCCAATCAAAATCCATGTGAGTTGTCGTAAGCCTGAATCGTACCAAAGAAATCTGTCCATTGTCAAACATTCTATTCGTTCCTCAACAAAACTCCCAAATCAATCATAAATGCCTTCAAAATTTCGCACATTGACGACCTTTCGGAGTGAGTCGCCTTCGAACGAACATGTAGAGTGTTGGGGTCGTGATCATTGTGCTCAAAAGGTGTGGAGTGTTGCATTTAGGCTTACTTTGGTTCGTAAAAACAACATGATTGCGAAGTGGCCGTTTGATTTTACGCGGAGCTGGTACTAGATGTTACCTGCTGCAATAGTCTTCGTAATCGTCGACGATTCTCTCGTTGGCGGTTTTCTCTATCAAGTCTCGGCTGTTCAAACCATTTGTATGTGCGTCCTTCTGGTCTCATCACATCAATCATTCTCCTTCCTCTCTCAAACTGTTTCCTATAACTCCTTCCACAAGCTCCACATGATTGTGAGTCAAATGGTTCACATTCCGTAAACATTTGACATTGTCCAGCACAAAAGGTAAGATCTGAGGGGATGAAACTCCTTAGATGAAAATGCAATTCGCAATGTGCTGGGAAGAATGCGACAGGGCAACAATGATGACATGAATGTTCCGGACCAGGGATGACTGGAAATTTGCTTTCAGGCCGACCAATTTGAAGAGATGGTTGGAAGTCAAGAAGTTGATGAGCCCCATGAGAAATATATATGCTGCGACTGTATTTACTGATAAAAAGTTAATGAATGTCATCATCATATGACGTATGTTAGAGAAGGACAAACTTTATGAGGCTGAAGCAGACTGCATCAATAGGATTAAGATATTTAAAGATCCCAAGCATAATTTCAGGAATTGTGGTAACGAATGGTGTGTGCTTCTTGTCGAACATCTCGAGTTTGTCCATATTATTTGTTGATTCTTCAACAGAGGCAGAGAGTACCGGTGATACTGAAGGGTTTGATGATATCGATGACAAGGCCAATTTGAGAATCTCTTCCTCGTAAGTTTTTAAATATCCCATTTGACCTCGATGTTCAAATAAACTTGAAGCATTCTCGTGAATCACACTAATTGGAGCGTGGATCATGGCATTAGATGATTCAGAAAAGGAAGAGGAGCGTGAGGAAGGTAAAGAAGGTCTGAAAGGTGAAGGTGAAGGTGAATCTGTTTTCCGAATATCATCATGACGGATATCTGCACCAGCCTTTTTCGTGGCCATCATTGTGATGACAATTGACTGAAAGTTATGAGTTCACCGGTATGGAAATGGTATGTTACTGCGGATAGTGAGTAAATCTCCAATCAACCATGCGATGTTGGAATTACCGACTAGTCAGACTCACTTGAAGTATAGTCAAATCGAAGCTGATCTCGATATTAAAACAAGAATAGAATGATGATATTTTTGATTTATTAATAATGAGCAAAAGAGAAGTTTTGATTGTTTGATTGTTGATTGTGCTTTGTGCTTTGTTTGAACTATAAGATTGTGTCGGGGAATAATAGAATGAATGATATAAGGCTTTGTACTTTGTAAAACCTCGAGAGGAATTAAGGGCAAGTCCGAACCAACTAATATAGGGAGGTTCAATTAAGGTTCACTAGTCATATAAACGACTCAAGTTCTCTCAAGTTCTCCCATATAATGAATATTGAATTTGGAATCTCATCAATTTTTGAATGTCCAAATTTTGAAATAAAATGGGTGAGATGTATTACTTGGCTGTTCAACTTGCTGGCCCCGGTCCTCTTTAATTGGCTGACATGTCTTACCAATGCCTCTCACGTGTACATGACATGACAGAAAGTAAGATATATATCTGGGGGCCTAGAACATCAAAATAGAAGGGCAGAAAGGGTCAAGTAGAATATATAAAAGTAGGAAAGAAGAGTATAACGTGAATAATAATAATAATAATATGTATGACTACAGAAGATACTTGTACCGTAGCAATATAAAAGCCAATATCTAACCCAGAAAGTGTTGCATGTGAGTGGATAGTTAGACTACAGCAAATACTCGTACCGTAGTAATGTAACAGACAGCCAGAATCTATATCATCTGAATCTCCAAACGCCGCCCAATGCAAAGAAATGTAATATACATCAAATATAATATGCATCTCATCATTCTTTACATACCAACGGGCATAGCCTTTAGATGTCCATTTTTATCATACCTAGCCTCTGTTGAACAGGTTAGTAATCCTCCTCACATATTGCACCTTAACTGAAAGAAGAACTTACTGAAGAACGTATAACTCAAAGTAACTTGCTCAATTCCCCTCATATTCGGATCATTAACAAAATCCGGATCAATATAAAAAAACACAGGCATATCCACCGTTTCCCCGGCATTCAACCTTTGCTCCTCAAAACAAAAACATTGAATCTTGCTAAAATACGGAGCCACTTGTCCAGGCGTCACACTATACGTAGCCACCCCAATTATATCCTCATCAGATTTATTCGTAGCGGTATAAAATGCCAATGCGGTTTCTCCTGGTAAAACTCGAACCTCTCTCTGTTGTGGTGTGAATTTCCATGGTAGGACGTCGGAAACGGATCCATTGAAGGTCACTCGTATGCGTTTTGCGGAAGTGACGGGTCTGAGACGTTCGGAGGGATCTTCTCCTTCTACACCACTACCGCCGTGTCCGGGCGCTTTGATCGGCTGCCCACCCCATCCTGTAGTTTGGCAGATCTGTAGAGATATATGTTAGCTATGGAAGTAGTAAAGTGGCGTGGAAGGAAATATACCATTTTATACATTGGCACAGAACCATATGAGAAAGCCACAGTTCCTAGAATGATACTGAGTGTATAGTACATGGTTGAACTATTCTTCTGCGAAAATGGGGCTCTCAATTGTTCCATCGTTGGCGCTACATTTCCTGGAGGGTTTGAATTATTGGAAACATTTCTGTTAATGGAGGGTTTGAAAAATGGCGTATTGATTCGTTTTGACTTCGCGCATCCTGTACATATCCAATTGGCATTTTTACTACCTAGAGCCCTTGATATTCGTGGTATAGAATTCATTATGAGGTTTGCGAATTGTTCTGTTGACAAAAAATTGAATGATTGACAAAGATCATTGATTCAGATCATTATCGGTGTCTGGATGTTTGAGATAATCCGGGCCCGAAATCCGGGGAAATAGGGTTATCCATTACAACAATACAGCAATTAACCTTTCAAAATGTTATATCATGTTGAAAAAAATCATACAGTTCAGATCAATAACTGGCATTACACGAGGGGATGAAAATTGAAGATACAATAGAATTATATTGTAAATTGTCGAATCATAGGTTTCCTTCTGCAAGTTGATTACAAAGGGAAGGAAGGGTAATCCAACAATTAACCTATTAATATTTTTCAATGACATCAAGAACAACCCATCATTGACATGAATTCAGACATTCCAAATGGTTCACAGCATAAAGAAATCATCTGAGTATTCCCAAACGATCTCTATAGAACCCCTCATCTCAACCCCTCAGAATAACTAATGATGCTTCCATTAACACTTCGCCATATACTTGTCAGAAGTAGCCACAACGCAAGATACACTTCAAACCTACTCTCTACGTGTAGGAAAACAACGCAATTGAGAATCTCCGTCCCATTAAGTGTCCAAAGTCGCAATATGGCATTTAAGGAACCCAATTCATCACCTCCTGCCCACGATATGGTCTATTTCCCTCAAATGACCTCAGATCTTCCTGCTTCATCCCATGAATTTCGCAGAGTTCTCGTATGTATACTACATGCCCGCTTCTCCACCACATTCTACTCCCTTCCCTATCATATACCACAGTCACTAACCCAGCACCCACAGTACACAGGCCTCTACTCCCAAGTCGTCCTAATGAGCATCCCCGTCGGCGGCGACATCGGCGACGAAGTCCACACAGTCGACCAAGCACTAACCTTTACCTCCGGCACTGGTCTCGCCACCATCAACGGCAAAGACCAAGTCGTCAAAAAAGGTGACTTGATGGTAGTACCAGCAGGCACTCAACACCAATTTGTCAATACAGGAAAAGAACCACTAGTTCTATACACGATATATTCGCCAGCAGAACATGCACCGACTACGGTGCATCATACGAAGGAAGAAGGTGATAGGGAGGAGGAGGAAGGAAGAGATGAGGCACCGGTTTGGTCGAGGAAGAGTAAGGAGGAGAATGAGAAGGCCGGATTGGTGAAGTTGAGTGGAAAGTATGATTAGGATGGGGAATAGGTGGAGGGTTCAATAATGATGTGTGGGAAATATGATTAATGGTAGAGGAAGAGAGATGTGTCGATTGTGCAAAAATAGTGGATGGTGATTAAGGGGTATGCGATCGATTACTCATTTCCTAACGATGGCTGCATTAGGAATAAGGTCAGGACCAAAACTGGTGAACCCATATTTGGGAAAATAATTTTTTAATTCCATAAACTTTTAATTTCATAGGTAACATTACCAAGACTCCTCTAATATAGTAATAGTCTTAAACTCAAAACCAACTCTGGCAGAGGCATGGAGTAATTTGCGTCTAAAAGTGCCCCTCCCCCCAACCAAGCTGTGACCCACATCCATCCATCCATTCATCCAACCCACCCACCCCACTCCTCCAATATTAACCAAATTCTCAGCCGCACCGCATCAAAACTCGCAATCAATAAGAAAAAGCAAGTTGGCGCAGTGGAAGCGCGCCGGGCTCATAACCCGGAGGTCCCCAGATCGGTAAGCATTCACTTCACCAAACATGACAAAAGAGCATACACACTAACATTCGGACTAGAAACTGGGACTTGCTATGTATGTACATTCTTTTTTTAGTTTTTTGGAGTCTAAACTATATATAGGCTTTGGGTGGAGACTGGGGGAGAAAGAAAAAGTTTTAGGAGGGTAGAGAGGAAGTTGTGATTTTTGGAGGGGATGGGGATACGGTGATGATGAGATGGCAAGGAAATTGAGATTTATTGTTACGTAATTTTCTAAAATTTTTAAGATAGAGAGTGAATGGAGTTGGAGTGTACTGGAGTATGAAGGATATTGATTAATTATCAGATAGAAAAGGGGGAGGTTGTATGTTCTGTTCGTCCTGAGTACTTTCGTAGATGTTGTTGTTAGAATGATCAAGGGAAATACATATATGAGCCCCATCGAGCTCGGGTAGTTTTCACCCACACTTTCATATGTGGCAAATGTACTTCATCTACTTCATCACTTCGAAGGCAATGGTATCGAAGATGAGTAGATGAGATTAACCGCAGCTTGAAGTGCACGTAATGGCGGAGAGGGAATGATTCAAAGACTACGGTGCGGGTGATGGCAGCGAGGTCCTAGAAACCAACACCAAAATTTAGGACGGGAAGCTAACGGGCTTGAATTCTATTTCTTGCGGAAAGGTGCCATCAACATAGATATCACTTCTGCTCCAGCCGCAACTTTATAATTCTAACTGAAACGTCACTCTCATTCCATCTCTCAAGTGAAGTATAGGGAGGCGAACGATGGGGACTCCATACCTCTTAGGATTTAAAAGTTCTTCTTTGAAGACATCGTTCTCTCAGTATATGGAAATGTTGAATATCACTTCCTGGTTAGATCAGGTTCACGTGATGCTTTCCATCAGTAATAATCTATCTGACGGGCAATTTCGCGCAAGTGAGATCTTGAGGTCGAGACTCATAGTTCGTCTTGCAGAAGTTAGCTTGGTCAGTTGATACAGTATGCGGACTTCTCGGATCAAGATGTCCCCGAAATGGCCGAGATTATATGTCAGGGCAGGGTTGGGTAGCCTTGCTCGAAATAATGGAGAGTGACGGTAGATAGTCTGGCTTCGATATTGAGTGAAGAGCAGTGAGTGCATTCTGCCAGGGAAGGAAAGCTAGGGAAAGAAGAAACAGGATACTTGCTCATCTACGGTAAAACACATTCTAACAAGTTGGACCAAAGTAGGAAAATATAACATACGTATTTCATGGAAAGCGGTTACTCTCCTGCGATGACGATGCACAACGGCGCTTGTTCATGGACAAAAGAGGTAGAAGCATCTCGTGGTCCAATTTGAGTGACCGCTTCAAACCTCTCATATGATAGACACACAATACAAGAGGAAAACGACCGAACCAATCATTAGAAAAACCATAAAACAAAATTGATATATTTGGATCGTAGTCCCATTACAGTAAGCAATAAGTAAGGGTGGTCCGTCCGTCCAACACTATTGTCTTCTGATTGTTTGAGTGAGACTATTTTTGGACGTGCGTGCATTATTCGGCAACGAATCCTCTTGCGCGAAATGCCCATTTGTTGATGACGCTGGCGGTCCAGTTATTCAATCATGCATGAAATCTTTCCACCGCACAAATAACTACCTGGGTTGAGAAAGATCAAGTCTGCTGCTCCCGACCCATTCTTTCTTCTTCTGTATCCTGTATCCTGCCAGGGTGCGGATGGGATGGATTTTCCAGAACCTCCCGCATTCTATTAATTTCTAGTGCTGTCTTACCGAGCACAGACAATAATTTATTGGAGCCTCAAAATAGCCTTTGTCTAAACAGTTTCTGGTGGGTCCTAGTTCGAAGATCACCCGGAGGATCGACAAGTCATCAATTTATGACCAGGATTTCATTCCTCCAGGTTGTGGAATCGTTCATGAGCTGGCATGGCAAATGCGGGCATCATCGCACCACATACGTGACAGATCTCACGACTGCCTAACTCATCTTCATCCTCCCAAAGATCTTGCTCATCTACTGTATCTTGCGAGATGTAGACTACATCTTCGGAGCCCGGATTGGGATTAGAGATGTGCTCTGTCTCAATAGGCTCACTTATAGATTTTTCATACCTATTTGTAACGAAGTCAGGTGGAATATCACGGTCCTCGACTTTCCATTCTTTGAGAGTGGCTTCTTGTCGCTTGAACATAAGACCAATGTTTCTACCACCTCTAGATCCATCTTCACTCGCGGCTTCAACCATATTGGTTACTCCGATGTTGACCAAACTTAAATTCCAATCCGATCTCTGTGGATGCAATTTTCGGAACATGGGAACCAATGTATCTTGGATCAGTCGCTCGACAATACTATCTATGCCATCTTTCAAGTTGAAGACAAAATTCGGGAGAGGTTTAGATCTCGATATCCTGTTAAAGCTTCGTGTTCTTGTGCCATCTGCATTCAATGGCAGACGAGGCCTGGTAGACAGTCGTATTGTTTTGGGGTAAGCAATCCATCTTTTTGATGGTACGTCAGATTCTTCATCGTCCTCAAGTAGGTCTTGATACATTCTATTGAGTAGACTGGTCGCAAGCATTCGAAGCTCTTCCATTAATTGAGACATATTATCGAGCTTGATATATGAATCCTCGATTGATATTTGGGATGGTACCTTTCGAGCATCCTTTACATCTGTATCGTCGCGACCATTCATCAGTCCCCAAGCCTTACCTCCAATACCCCTTTCTGCCCCAGATCCTCCCAGAATGTTTTCCAATGCATCAGGACCAATGCCAGCAAAGAGACGCACGTCACGGACAGTAACAGATTCTTTCGTGCCACCATAAATTAGCCCACTTTCAAAGTCGGCCGGACGTGATAGAACATGGTTCCGAATACGTTGAGACATTTTGAACCCAATACCTGGTATTTTACCTATATCATGACTATCAATGAATGTTGTGACATTGCTTTGTAGTCCATCATCATTGGGCAAAACTTCATAGGGCGGAAGAAGAGTTGTTTGTCCTTTTGGTTTGTGAAGGTTGCCTACCAATTTGCTTAAAAGTTTGTTCGTGGATATGCCAACAGTCGAAGTGTAGCCCTTTTCCTCTTCTAGACTCAATCTTAAATACTGGGCAAGGTGTGAGCCCAAAATCAACCGGGTAAGTAATTCGACATCACTATTCGAGGTCGCCGAATTCAATAGATATTGAGGGGTTAATTCGCCGCCTGGCTGCAAGTCGGGGGAACCGTGACCAGCAATTCTCGTCGCATTAAAGGTAAACCCCGCAGTAGGATCATTACGGTCCAGTTGGAGGAACGAGTGGGTCAAATCGTTTGGATTCAGTAGTTTCTGGTTGTAGTCGACAATATCTGTGACGTCCATGAACACTTCATCGAATCCTAGTCGTTCAACTTTTCCCGACCAACTAAACTTTTCCAAATGTTTGTATAGCATTTTTGATGCATCTCGGAATCGGCCCAATTCTTCTCCCAAGACAATCACAACATCTGGACAGGTTTTCTTGGCTTCACTGATTAATTGCAATTTACTAAGACCACGGCGCCGAGCTTCATAATTGCAAGTGACGATGATTTGTTTCTGAAGTCATTCTTAGAACTTGCGATATACTATTTTGAGTTGACTTTGGTAAATGCGTCTTACCTGCTGCACAGCCTTTCATTGCGTCAGCTATGTTTCGCACATCAGAGAGAGGAATTCAGAGTTTACCAAGGGTACTGATTTTAACGCAGGATTCTCGTTTTCGAAGACAGACGCGTAAAAGCAGTCATAATCCTTAAACAACGGTTAGAATAGATACTTTTTGAGTGACGTGTTTCTTTACGAAAATATCATGGATATAGAGATCCTAATGGAGCTGACTAACAAAATGTATGATTATCCTATGATCCTTTCTTGCCATTATGATTATTATTAGCAGTGGTTTGAGTTTGTTGGCGATGAGAAGATGAGCAAAAGTAAGCAAAGATTTGGTTCCATTTTTGTACTTGTCGCGATATCAAACATTAGGTAGGCTCCTTCGAGTGAATAGAGGTCTCATCTTGACGAAGAATATGGGCAGGAATAGAAGATATCAAGTTTGACAGTAAAACAAAGGATTGTTTATCAATGATGGTTGAATACTCTAGATCCATCCATTTAGATCATTTAGGATGTAGGAAGTCAAACACTTACTTGCCCTTGTGTTGTTTGTAGGTAGGTATGCACAGAATTATTGTCGGATACTGGAATCTAAAATTGTACCGAGTGAGAGTACAGGAAGCTTATCGATAAGCGATAGAATACCTACAGTACCTACATTATAGCCGAAGAGAATGAACCCGTTCTTATTAGAGTTCGCTGCGAAAATGTTTCTAAAACATATCAGACAATACGTAAGTAATCCGGGCTTGACCGTTTGAATGCCGGATTATCGACTTTTCTATTTCTATTCCTCTTTCTATTTTAAACAATGGTGGAGTGGAGTTCGGAGATCCTCTCTTTTCTCCTGGAAATCTATTTTGAGAATGTAAATGTATTTTCTGCGATCTGGAGAGGATGGGGTTCGTTGTGGGTGTAATGTAAATGTAAATCATGTTTATATGCGGAGAGTAGCAAGAAAAAACACTTGAAGGCGTACTCTTTGCTCTCAGTGGATACAGTACGAGGTAAACCATAAATCATGTTACTCCGTAAGTTGTGTCACCATCGCCCCCTTTGCTTTCGTACCCCCTTCATCGCCACCAAAAAGCGGTTCTTGATTCAACAACTTTCAGTTACTTCTCAACCAGACAAATTAAGTCATCAATATTATCCTTATGCAACCCAACAATTGTAATATATTGAAACTCCGGAATAGGTCCAGATCATGGCCAAGATTTACCCCATAAATTCCATTGTTTGTTCCCAATCGTATTGTTTCCATCGTCAATCATCACCAAATTCTCCTACACAAGCGATATTGACGCCAATAGCGTCTCAGCTATTGAAATCTTCTAGGTCCCAGGACGGACTATTTCCATTCTTCAAAGGGCTGGCTATAAGGCTATTATGGGGTTTATCGATACTAGCAAATTGATCTTCACGGAGAATTTATTGAAATAGATAGATAGTATAGTATAGGATGGATGCTGTATGGGATGGGTCACTAAGAAGGACTAAGGGGGAAAATATATTATTAAAAGTAACAATAAAGTTACAATAAAGTTGCAATAATTCCTATAATAAGAATAAGCCACCATAGACTTACTCATCCCATCCCCTTGAAACAACCAATCGTGTTGAATAGTTTTGAGTAGTCTTGACTTTTCTGGTCAAATCTATTCGCTCAAGCGGTGTGATATTCATCAAGAACCCTTGCATAGGCGCCTTAACCACGCTCACATCTTGAGCTGACCCTTTTCACTCCGATAGTCCCGAGATCCCAGATTCAGCCCAAATTTGTTACGAGTATCTCCGTTTACTACTCCAATTTGCTAGTTCACCACACTATTTTGACTATCAAAAAAGGTCCTACTCAAATTATGCTGACCCTACTCCGTACGGCCGGTAAGTCCTCGTTCTTTTCCAATTCACCTCGGATAATCCTTACGCAGCGCTTCAAGGGGGCACAAGAACCATTGAATCCTTATATGGGTCTATGAGCCTAGTCTTAGGTTTGATAACCCATCCCGGATGCTTGTTGACCTGTCATCCTGTCGTACGTGGAAATCGATGAAATCTTGAATCTTCTATTTGCTTAGTTCAATTTTTCCTCCTGCACTGCAAGGTCCTCGTCACATCGTTTCTATAAACATCGCGCCTATTCTCAGAAGCACAATGCATGACAGATGACAAGACTGTGCTTAAACTCTAAACTCTCCCACCATTTATCTATCTATTTTCTTGGCCTGGGAAAAGGTCTATGGATATATACTACTCCGTACATATAAGTCGCGGCACGGTCTCTGTTGGTTCTATCTGAGGGGTACCCAGTAGTTATTCATATCTTTTTTTTCACTCACTTTTTTACGCCTTACGAGATTACGAAATCTTTTGACGAATTTTACGACTACGCCTTGTATCGGTAGATTTAGATACATTATATCTAAGATATCTAGGCCACCTGGGACCTTTTTGTGACCCAAGTCAAAGTCTCGATTCAAAAGACACTCAACATTCATATATACTCGTGTACCACAGACCAGAACACAATCAAGCAAGAGTTTACTAAGAATCCTATCAATTTTTCCGATTATGATGCTGGCACCTGTTCAAGAGTGCTCCTCGATAGTTATGTCTTTCCCTCCTCGACATTCATCACCACCAAAGAGACCGAAGTTGTCTTTACAGATCAAGACCCCATCTGCTCCACAAACCATTGGAAAGTCCTCGACAGCATTAAAATCGGATATCAATCCGTCGTCACCAACAGCATTTAATACACTTTCAAATGCATACGCAACAGCAATTGATAATTCTTCCCCTCAAATTTTAAAGCCGACAACCTTTGCAGCCAAACCTTCCTTAAGAATTCAACCCATGCCTTCACGACTTCAAACAACACCACTTCAGACGAATATAAGTGCAGAAGATGGGTACATACATCCTTCGGAGCGCACTGCAACACCTGGACCATTTGCGATATCATATCCGGATACACCAAGTTCAGCCCATCCGAAAGATAGTCCTACTTTTACATTCACCCCTCCACATTCGGCTGGAACCTCTGATAAGATGTTCACCTTTTCATCGCAAGTTCCAAACAGCGCATCACCGCGAAGTATGAGGCGACTTACACCATATACACATCCCAAATCTCTCCATAGTATTCTACGAAACTCGCCACTGCCACCTCCTAGCTCAGTAGCACCTGCGACACCAAATACCGCAAGTCGATTAGCAATGAAATTAGCAAACAAGGGCACGAAAAGGGTAGAATACGATGATCCTTTAACCCAAACGATCACAACCAATAAATACGTAAAATCTCACATCGATCTCCTTTCCGAAGACTCCCCTCATTCCGCAACTGATCCAGAATTTGCCGTTCTAGACACTCTCGACACAACCATGAAGTACACTGGTGATGAAACGCGAGACGGTGGTCAAACACCAGGTCCATTTGAAGAAATGCGACGAAGGATGGCAGAAAGTGGTTTAGAAACACCCGGTTCTCGAAAGCGCAAGCGCAAGGATAAGAAGAGGAAGTGGAGATGGACTATAGGAGATGGAGAAGATAGTGATGCGCAAACGCCCACGACTGCTATGGAAAGAACACCAATCACATCGATTTGGAGGGGTACAGAAACTATCAACACGGATTCAATAGTGACTGGGAATGGAAATGGGATGGAAACTATTTCAGGAGATGGAAGTAATGTTCCATCGGATGAAGCGATCAATAGTGAGAGAATTTGTTTAGGAAATTATGAGGAGGGAGAGAGGGAAATAGATGATCGTGATAGGCGAGGACAATCCGTGGATCTTTTTACCGATTCGGAAATGTCAGAAGAGGGTAGTGAAAGACCTGGCACATCACATTCTCTTTAGTTTAAGATGGTTGCCACTACAAGGGTTATTTCATGAGGCTCAGTCTCATCTCATCTGCCTTGACATACCGGCACTCGTATAGCAAAGAGGGGCATACTATATGACTAGATGACTCGACTGTGTGGACTCATCATCGTATAGTTGGAATCGAATAGGGCTGTGGGTCTAATTTCTAATTATATCTATTATTCATTCGTGCATGTTATTGATTTATCGGTTTATCGATTTACTGCATCTTTATTTAGATTATGATTTGTATGATTTGTATTTATTTATCTTACCACACAAATCAAATATTTCCACACCAAAATTACAAACAGTTGATTCTTAGAAAACTTCTCCGCGCATTTATAGATTTGAATGCGTTTCTTACCACACCTATTCAATACAATATTTTACATAATCATAAAATATTCTATTATGGACTCTTCTCTTATGCAACAGTATCGTCTTCATCCATCCATACCTAATCTAGCGACGCTAGGCAGTATCGATCTATACCTGTTTCCATTCTACTCAATTCAACACAAATAAATAAATATATATAAATATATACATATACATATGATATCATTTCTAAATATTGATTTACGAGACACAAATCCACCAAATCCCCATTAGCAGCCTGTTCTCTCATACCCCGCAAGTTGCAACCCATATATCTTTAGATCATAGGGCAAAGCAAGTGCTCACGAGATCAAATACTCTTGACTGTTCCCAACCAATAGAAATCGATGCGTATACACACCAGCAGAAAATTCATAAAAGTCTTAGAAATCTTGACCGGTGCAGTCAGTGTGCTAATTGTGCGGTATAGATGTGAGTAATTTCTGTTTCAGAGAAGATGGGTTGAGATCACGTTGGGAGTTGAGGGTGTGGTGGAGGGGATGAAGAGAGTCACTGGAGAGGTGGTTTGTTGCTACGCTTGCGAGGTGAGGGAAGGTATATTAGGGATGGAGGGACGGATGGCGGTTTTGATTTATCGTTATGTAGATTTGAATACTGCCTTTAGACTTTTCTGGGTTTATAGACTCCAAGTTCTTTTGCGTTTGAGTTTGGGTTTGAGTTTTCCTGCGTTTTTCTATCGATATACGTTCTACGCATCGTTACACTTTATCGACTTCTTACTGTAACACCACCATCACCATGCCCTACGACCTCGAATCCCAAGCTCCCATCATCCTGCACCTCTCCCCCATAAACCACACCACCAACCCCGATCACCTCCTCCTCCCGACCCCCACCTCTCGCCTAACAGCGCACTTCTCAACAAGCACCTACAACCCCAACACCCTTCTCCTCTCCACCTCCACCTCCCTATTCCCCGACAAACCATCTCTCGGCCCCATTCCTCCCGTCATAAAATCCCGCAACGGAAACCTCTTCTGGGCAGACGAAGCCTGCGTTCGTCGCGTCGGTCTCACATTACACGAGGCACGTCTATTTCTACAGTTACAAAACGGAAATTATAATTACCGGGAGTATGTGGAAATGTTTCATAGTTTTGGAGAAGAAAAGAAGCATTTGGAAGAAAGACTCAGGGAGTTACAATGGTGGAGAGTGGAGAGGAAGAAAGTTTGGGAGAAGAGGGTAGAGTGGTTGGGAAGGTTGGAGGAGCCGAGACTTTGGTTGTTGTATTTGATGGCGAGGAGGAGGAGGATTTTGTTGGTGGCTTGTAGGAAGGTTTTGGGGAGGTTGAGGGAGAAGAGGGATGCGAGGTTGAAGGGACAGGCAATGGGAATGGGAATGGAGATGGGGGAGGAAGAGGGGCGGAAATTGCAGAGGAATTCCCAGGCTCCGACGATTGCTTGCTCGATGGTTTCGAGGGGTTCGCAAACGTCACGGGAAAATGAAATCAAGCCGATGAAATCATGTCCAATGAGATCAGAGGGCACACAAACCGGGGATTTAACTCCGTCAGAATCTGAACCCTCTTCAAACATAACTTCTCATCCCATTTCTCGCCCAGCAAGCAAACACTCCCATCATTCACACTCACACTCACACACCTGTCCCGTCTTTGCACATCCCTACTCCGCAACCTCCTCATCAATCCAAACCCTCACCTCGCTCCTCCTCCCCCCACAAACTCCCTACCTAATCCTCGGTTACTTCCCCACCACCTCCCTCGATCCACACGAAACCTATATACCCTTACCCACCCCAACAACACTCTTCTCCTCACTCCATCGTGCCGAACATTCTCTACGGGGATATCGAAGGTTTCTCTCTCTTAAATCTCTCGCCGGGTTCGGATTGTATAAATGTGATATTGAAAAGGGAGCACATGTCAAGGTAATCTTAAGGGAAGAGGAGAAAATGGTGCTGAGGAGATTTTATGCGGCGTATAAGGGGAAGATGGTTAGAGGGCTACCTGGGTTTGCGAGAGAGGAGTGGGATGAGGATGTCGGAGAGGCTTGGATGAAGTGGGTGGGAAGTAATCTTAATGGGGGGAAGGAGGAGACTGGAGAGGAAGCGGGAGGTCCTCTGGAGGGAAGATGGAGTTTGGAGTTGGTTTATGATTGGTGAGTTTTATTCTCTCTTCGGCTTCGTACAGACTTGCTAATGTGCGATAGGTGTCCATATCGACTGAGCGCCGTCGTAATAACCCCATTGCTTCTAAGTTTGATAGTAGGAGTTTGGTATATGGAATCGAATGGTGATGTAATTACAGCTTGGACCTTGGCATTGTACATTGTGACAGCTGCTGCGGCAATAGTTGCGCTGTTGGGAATAATTGGTAGTTTGAAGGATGTTTGAAGGTCGATGCTGCATGTGGAAGTTTAGTGTATAGTATTTACCTTAGAAGTTGTTTCACATGTGCTTCTGATTCATTGCGAGGTGGGGAGTAATATTGAGGAAGCTCATAGCGGCATTCTTGGGTGTTATTTTTGGTTTGATCGGAATTTTCAATGGGTGTTAAAAGAGAAGAGATTAGGTTTGCGGGTGGTGCTGCTTGAGATGACATCACTCGTAACAAAAAGCAGCATTTCAAACAGGAGGAACCCAATATTTGTGTTTGTGATATTTCAACGATGCAATAAAAGTCACTGACATCAAGAACCTCTTTTACATATGTAACTTAAGAATATCGCTCTTCATTATAAATGTCACGCTACACTGACATGCTGCTATGCTGCTATGTTGACATAAACATGCTGTTTCGAGACCTGCTCTGTACTCGAACAATATAAATATAGTACACAATACAACACATACCTAGACCGCAAAGTCTTCGCCATGAACCCAAACAATGGTACTTTTCCTAATACTCCAAACGCTCCGTCAATATCAAACATGTACAGTCTCCCTTCCATGATCCTAGGTCGTCATATGCTTTGCGGACTTCCAAAACCAAAAACCAGACTAAATCAAACAAACTTCTTCCTCTCAATCTCCACTTGAGATTTAGTTCCTCTTTCAATACGCAGGATTCTCTCCATTATATTAACCACAAACCATTGCACACCCAAGATCCAAATCCTTAAGATCAAATCGCTCAGTCCAAGTACAGGACGCTTGCCTCGACTAAATGTACTATCTTTGAACTTAAACGGAAGATTAGCACCTAGATGATCCATTGCTACCTTTATCCCACTACTGAAGCCATCTTCATGAAATCCATATTTGGTCCATGCTCCACAATATGATATACCTCTCGTGTTTTGAATCTCCGGGAGTTGAGATTGAGAGGTAATAGCACGGGCGTTGTAAAGCGGATGGCGATATGTGTACGTCCTGTGGGTGAATTCTGGTTTCGGCGGAAATAGGGGATTAAGTGTGACGAGAACATCGCCAAATTTGGAGGTCGGAATATGCTGGAGAATATTCATGTTATATGTTAAGCAAACTTGGTCAACATTTCGAGATTTTGAGGTCGAAGAAGTAGAAGAGGCAGTGATGTAGTTCCAAGCGGACCATGCTTCTCTGTTTTGGGGCATGAGAGCAAGATCGGAGTGAAGGACAGCCGTATTTTTCGAGGTCTGAAATCCAGTAAGGATACGACGTTCGGCGGCCGTGGAAGTTGATCGAACTAGGTTATATGCAGTATCTCCATGAGTAGCTATTATAACGTGATCAAATACCTCTTCCTTGCCATTCTCGAGACATAAGCGAACACGATTGTCGTCGTCATTACGTATTGACTCGACGGGAGTTGAGAGGAATATATGATTAGGGGGAAAGCCTTTCATTACGGCATCGAGGTAAGTTTTGGCTCCGTTTTTGACCGTCAGCCATTCAGGGCGTGCAGCAACGGTACTTAATAGATGATGATTCCACCTGAACGTGTTAGCAACGAAAGAGCTTGGGCTCCGATATTTAGACTCACATGAATCGGACCAAAGTAACGGCAGGAAATTCTAGAGAACATTTATCCGGACTTGTACTCCATACCGCTGCCGTCATTGGTATAAGGTAATCATCTCTGAATGCATCGGAATATCCTTCCCTCTCCAGGTATTGGCCTATAGTTTCTTGCTTTTCCGCATGATGTGTGCTCTTTGAACTTCCACTCCCATTCACATATTCCTCACTATTCTCTTCATCTTTGAGTAGGTCCAAAGCAAACTGGTTGAAACGTATGATATCGAATATCATTCTCCACATCCGTAATGAGAAGAGGTTCTTTCGCTGTGCGAACACTGCTGAGAGTGATGTTCCGGACCATTCGAATAATCCCTTGTCTCGAGAGACTCCAAAAGTCATTTCAGTAGGTACGGTAGGAACATTGAGAGCATTGAGGAAAGCTATGAAGTTTGCTATATGTATTTTGATTTAGCCCATACGTTTCTTGAAAGCTGCATGGCGGAAAAAGTCGGGCAAAGCAATAACTTACGATAGGTAGCAGTATTCAAGACTATAAATCCTGTATCAACTGGAGTGGTTTTGCCATTATGATGATATTTGACAGTATTTGTATGTCCTCCCAGTCGATCCGCAGCTTCATAAATATAAACATCGTGATGTGTGCGATTCAAAGCCCAAAGAGCACCTATGCCAGCACATCCACTTCCGATAATAGCGACTTTCTTTCTAGGAAATCGTTCTGTTAGGTTGGCGGACATGATTTATGAAAAAAAGAAGTGCGTAATGGAAGAAATGGAATAAGTAAATGTACAGTTGGGAGATAGAGAATGGAATATTCACATGTCAGTACTAAGCGGTGTTTCTCGAGTGGCGGGGGAAGCTGCAGTAGTATTGGGCATAGTGTAGCTTGAAGAATTGATTGATGATGACATTGTTTGAGGTAACAAGAGACAATCAAATGTGATAAGATAAATAGATGAAACCTTTCAGAGTTCTGGACAATTGAAGTTTTTGGTGTCTTTTTAAAATTTGGTATTTTGAATGAAATGAATTGAAAGGGAATGGGGAGTAACAGAGAGAAAGCAATACTACTCGAGTGAGTGTACTAGTATATTGATAGAAATAAGGTCTGTTGGAAAGAGAAATGAAATGAAAAGAGAAGAAAAGAAAAGAAAAGTCAAGGTGTCCAAGTCCCTTGTCGTTTCTGGCTTTCTTTAGTCCTTAGTATGTAGTTAGATATTCTTTTCTCACCCTCTTTACCTTTTTCAAGCTCTCTCGAGCCCCATTTCATCTGTGCTCAAGCTTCATTCACGATGCCCGAAACGTGGTGGGACGGATGTGAAGATCAAAAAAAGAAAATGTATAGTAATTAAGGTTGAGATATCCTTGTTGGATTCACGGGCTGAGCATCGGGCAATCGGCTTTTATTGATACCGATATACCGATAGATAAATTCATTACTAATCACGATTCCCGCTGCCAGTCACCAGCCACGAGCCACAACTCAACTTTCCGTTTCCATTTAACCATAACAATAATCAAAACATCAAAACACCAAAACTCTCAAATTGACTTACCTACCTACCCACTCAAAAATATTCACATTTCTCTTGAATATTTTGGTTAATTCAACTGAGATTCCTTCTTCATTGTAACATTATTTCAAAGAAAAGCCATCGTCTGTCTGTTTGTCATATATCATAAACCTTCATTATTCATCCATGCATGCTTCTGTGAGATAACCCACCAACCCTGAACCGAGGAAGGAAAGGCATTGATTGCCTTGCTCTGCGTTACATCACTGCATTAATACATTACCGCTTTGCGACACCTTCAGAAGGCATCGATCATCAACAATCATTATCTTAAAATAGCCAACACTCACTCCTCTGGAAAACCATCACATCGCCCCATACATTCCATCGCCTGCCGTTATCAACATGTCCAACCCTCTCGACACCGATGCAGGTTCGGAGCTCTTTAGCAGTTATGAAGCAGAACTCAAACTGGTTCAAGCCGATTTAAACCAAAAGTTGGATCAGATCCCTGATCTCACTGGAGAATCTCGTAAAGCTGCCATTAGTCAAGCGGAAAGAGCGTTGGAAGAGGCAAATGAGTTGGTAGGTTTAAGAATGAAATGGCTGCTACCTGGTACTTACACTTACCTAGCTTGATCAAATGCGACTTGAGAAACAAAATATCCCTTCAGCAACCCGCACCAAAGTCAACCAACGATTTCGAAATCATGAATCAGATGTGGATGTATCGAAGAGGAAATTAAAAACTTTAGAGAACGATCGATCTGCTCTATTTGGTTCACGCTATTCCGACAATCCAAACGACGTTCAACTCGAACAAAGACAACAACTTCTATCGGGGTCGGACAGATTGGACCGAAGCTCACAGAGATTGAAGGCTAGTCAGGCATTGGCAAATGAGACAGAGGCTATTGGTGCTAGTACACTCGCAGATTTACATAGACAGAGAGAGACCATCCAACATACGCATGATACCTTGCTACAGAGCGAGGGATTCGTTGATAGGAGTGTTAAGACGTTGAGGGGGATGTCTCGTAGGTAAATCGTCCCTAGCTCCACTCACAACTGCCGGGGATGTAACGCTGACCACCCTATTTTAGGATGGCTACCAACCGGATAATTACCGTGGCCATTATCACAGTCTTGGTTCTTCTTATTATTGCCGTTATTGTTAGCAAGTTCAGATAAAGATTTCTTGCTTTTGCGCGGGGCGTTCTTCGGTAATTCGGTTCTCAGATACACTTTGCCATAGGCTGATTTCTAATACAACTTTGTACCATTGGTTTACATTAAAAAGGTTTCAGAATGGCCATTTGTGTAAGGCAAGTGTGATTGGTTATAGTCGAGTTTTCGATGAATCCCGAGTACACTGGACAGCGGTCCGAAATACATCTGTTGCATGGTTCGGGCAAATGCATGGTATGTAGTGAACCTAGCATTGATACGATATAATGACACTCTCCTCGATCATTCCCCAATGCATTTTTGCCAGCTCATGTGCATATGTTGCTGCAGTCAGCGATCTCCTCTTCGGCGCGGAACTGTGCACATGCTTTCTACTTGTTGTGTTGAACCTTTACCTATCGTTCTCGGGTGAGGTGAATACCGATGCAAATCTCCTCAGCATATTACGAATCACAAACATACGATCTAACGAATACCGTGCAGTTGAACATGTGCGGGCATCCATCCCAACTGTTCTTGATGGGTACCAAATATCTGAGATGAGAAATCATGGCACCACAGCTACATATCTATCCTTGCTTCATTTGGTCTTTCCTACTAATTGGTATTGCCAAAATGTCTTTATCCGTCATAGTTTTCTCGCTACTGGTGGAGTGTTGCACAAATAGGTCCTAAAGCAATACCGATAGGATTTCATGTGACCATATATGCAATTTTTCTGTACTACAAATCTATCAGCCAATGACCTACTCTCGTATGCGTACCCTAGACAGTCAAAATTTCCATGATGCTCGATTGACGTCGGAATACAAACATACCATGTAAGCTATAAAAGATACTCGAATTTCGATTGGGTCGCTCGTGTGTAAAACGTGGAGATCAGCATTGTCACATGAGAGCCAAGCTTTCAAAAAAGGCTGCTCGCTTTTTGACAGGGGACTTTCTGATATTCCAGTTTGTTGGGGCTGCTGTCCTCCCTCTGTCGGTGACGATGGTGTGCAGTATGATGTGCAGCCATGTCTTTATATTTCCTCCATTCTCATCAATCCGCACTTCCCCAATTCTTTTGCGTGTTCAAATTTCGATTCTGATCATTTTCATTGAATCAAGCCTTCTTCAACATGTTGTCTCCTGGTATCAGCCAGATTAACGTGGTAGCTATTCTTGGAACTTCAATTCTTGTTTACTGCATCTTGGGCGTTGTTTATCGTCTCTACTTCCACCCGTTATCCAGATTCCCGGGCCCTAAATTGCCTGCAGCCACCCAATGGTCGGAATTTTATTATGAATGTATCCAATCAGGTCGATATTTCGTCAAGATTGCACAATGGCACGAACAGTATGGTATGTCAATTGCCCAACTAATGCTTCAAAGTGTCATAAATAGTCATGCTGATTGCTTTGCTCAAGGTCCAATTATTAGAATCGGACCAAATGAGCTTCATATTGATGATCCCGAGTACTACAATACTCTATTCTCGTATAGTGGTGTGAGGAACAAAGATCCTTTCTACACAGCACAGTTCAATACGCCAGATACTGGATTTGGCTCCGTGGATCACTATGTTCATCGAATGAGAAGGTCTGCACTTAACCCATTCTTCTCCAAAGCTTCGATCAATCGCCTTTCTCCCATGTTAATCGCTATGGTAAGCTTATTATTCATTACGTCGTTGCCATTGGAGCTTCCACCTCTTTCCGATGACCGTTCTATTGGTTCCTTCCTTTCCATAAAATCCAAGCAAAGTACTGTGAACCGGGCTGGACATTCATATCTCTCTACAGGTCGAGAAACTCTCTTCACGCCTCGAAGAGTTCCGTAACACGAACAAGCCACTTAAAATTCGCCTTCCCTTTCAATGTTACACCGCTGATATTGTGACACTTTACGCAACTAACCGGTGTTGGAATCATCTCGATGTAATCCGCTCTCCCTTTCCCTTTGACACTATCTCTAATCCAATCCTACAGGTGCCGGATTTTAGCCCTTCTTGGGCGGAGACATTTGTCGCTTTAGCCGTTGCAGCAAAATGGTGCAAATTCTTCCCCAAAGTGTATACACTGATGGAATATACACCTCGCTGGGTTCTAAAAAGATATGCTCCAGGTGTCATTCTCACGCTCGATCACCATGATGTACCCTATCTTTCCTTCTACCCTTCTCCTTCCCTTTCCTCCATTCCTACACGCTAACATGCATCCCCTGCACAGAAAATCCGCGCCCAAATCAAAGAGATCCTCTCAGGCTCTATCCTCCCAGTCGATGTCACAATCGACGGTTTTCCACGTACCATATTCCATAATTTCCTCTCCTCTTCTTTACCAGAAAGTGAAAAGACATTCGGAAATATGAGTCAAGAGGCTATTAATGTTATAGGGGCGGGCACGGATACGGTCGCTAATACGCTGATGATTTTGGTGTATTATCTTGCCGGTGATAGGGCGAGATGTGAGAAATTGAGGGAGGAATTGAAAGGTGCAGGATTGGGTAGAGGAGAGGGAGGTAAAGGGGGTAATAAGAGAGTTGAATTGGAAATGGTGGAGAGATTGGTTTATTTGGTGAGTGTACTAGTTCTTTTTCGGCGGGGTTAGGTGGGGAATATGTAAGACTAACTTGGATATTCAGAATGCTTGCACTCTTGAAGGACTGCGGTAAATTACTCTACCATGAATCAAACAGAGATGAATAGCTAAACAAAACCAAAGACTTTCATACGGCGTCTCAAGCAGACTAGTTCGCATTGCACCCAACGAGAATCTCAGATATGGAAAGTGGGAAATCCCAGCCGGCGCAAGTTCCTCCTCATAATCCAATCCTCCAGCTATACTAACATGATTTTTCAAAAACAGATACCCGTCGGAATGAGCACCATGCTTCAACACCACAACGAAAAAATCTTCCCCTCCTCCCACCAATTTATCCCGGAACGCTGGGTTCTACCCGATGGTACTATTAACTATGCTCTGGAACGCTATCTCACTGCTTTCTCCAGAGGTACGAGGATTTGTATTGGTCAACTGTATGTATATTTCCACAGCAGCTCAAAAAACCGTTGTTCTATTCATATTTTCGTGAGCGTAAGCTTTAACACTAGTGCCACTACTGATACAATCGTTCAGTCTAGCAAAAGTAGAGATTCACCTAGCCCTGGCGGTCATCATCTCCAGATTCAATATTCAGCTCTATGATACAGAGTTTGATAGAGATGTCAAGATTAAACAAGATTATTTTCTGCCGCAGCCCGGGAGTGATAGTAGAGGTGTGAGGGTTTTGTTGAGTTGATTATCGAATCGTCTTATCGGATAAGTAGACTGGGATTTTTGGAGGAAGGGGAATTTGAGTCTGACCCAAATGGGAGACGGAAAACGTTCCTAGCTTCCTTGAAATTGGTCAAGGAAAAAGTTACTGGGGAAAAGAAAAGCATGCAGTGGCATTTTCATATTGCTGTCTGCCTGATTACTCTAGATGAGATGATGAAATTGATTTGTGATTTACTTTACTTTCCCCTATATCCCGACCAGTGGTTCTTCTTGTTCTATTGCATTACCATGTTGACTCGCTTCATTCAAGCTGTAAGGTCGCTGCTACCATCCATTTTCCCTCTACTCCGTCTCATCTCTTCATCTCTTCAAATCCCCATCTAACTACTTCCCACTTTTTCCTTTCTCCTTCCCCACACCCTCCCCAACAACCTCCAAAACCTTGCTTTTTCCCTTCCCTTGCGCCATAATATTCTCCCCGGCCTCTTTAACCGCAGCTGCTATGTCACTCTCTCCAACATTTCCATCACCTACTTTCTTCCGCCCCTCAATATTCTTCCCATCTCCAATTTTCTTCTCCGTAACACTCTCGCTAGTATCCAGCTCAGTTCCACTCAACTTCTCCGCAGTATCAGGAGACGCGCCAACTCCAGACAGCACAGGAGCTCCCGTGGCAGGCGCATTTCTTTCCGCTCCACTTCCCATCGGTTTGCATCCATATACTATGTACATGTTACACCAATTATGGACTCTGCTATCTTTGAATTCATTGCGAACGCCAGCGGCGAGAACTTGGTATCTGAGGTTGTTAGTCTAGTGTCTGTATTGAGAACGCCATCTTGCCATCAACCTGATTACTCGCGGTATGGAAATAGAGGGGTATGGTTTGAGAATGAAAGAGGGAATGAAGGGGGTGGAAGTAAGAAATCACTAACTCTTCGGGTGTCCATCCCAATATCCGTGTGAAATGCGCCATTCCATATGCGACAGTTGCGTCTAACATATTCTGCTGCATATACAGGCCAATTTCTTTGTTGCGGCGGTCGCGGGCCCAGGGCGCCATGGGGAGCTAGATGGATGGTGGTTAGTAGGATGTAGATCGATTGAGAGAGAGTAAAAGAATAGGGTATATGTAGATGAGAAGAACAAGAGGATATTGGTCTTGTTCACCCAGGACCGGAACACCGGTCTAGGAGTCATAAATCATTCAGTAGTCGTCTGATGACCCCTGAAAATAGATCTAACATTCGAATCCATTGCTGTCACACAGAATAGAAAATGGCCACCTACTTTCCAATGTTTCTCGACAACCGCTTCAAATCCAGCTTCGTTTAACCAATCTTTAAATTTCATCGCGACATTTAATTCTCTTCCAAATAGTTTCGATGCTTCATCAAGGCCCGCCTGCCACTTTTGGAAGGATGGAGCTAACTGTTTATTGATCAGATGAACGTTTTGTTGTAATCAAGTTTGGAAAATACGTACATCTCCTGTCCCATCATCCGAGTATCCATGGCTGTAGTCCAGATTCGAGTTAGGTCTGTTCAAGTTATGGGGTTTTGTGGACAGGGATGTGGAAGAACATGAAAGGAAGTAGAGACAGACTATTCGAAATCTACAAGCTCGATATAACCTCCTTCGTTTAAATTATCAAAAGCTTGTTGGAGAAGATGAGGCCTGTGAATCAATAGTTAGTATAATGTTGTAATCATCGATCATTCCATCTTGAGTAAGATCGTGCAACAGACCAAGAAGCGATGGAACCACCCAAAGAGCGAATATGTATGAAATCAAATTTCTGACTATAACGCCATGTATCTTCGACGTCATCGATCTAATTTTGGTAAGTAGTCTCATCTAGTAAGCTTATATCGGCGACCCTTACTTCGAATTCAAGATTTGGCGGTATCCTGCAATATGCTTAGCAAACATCTGTAAAGGAAGGAGAAGACATACCAGCCAGGCTGAATTGGAGATAAATCACAACCCACCACATGTGATGATGGATATTGGCTAAAAACCGGAGTTAGATATATACCTTCCATTGAAGTTACAAGGTCATACTCAGCAAAATCAATTGCCCAAATTCCAGTACCGGTTCCAACATCGAGTACTCGTTGAGGATCCTCAATCGGGGCCAAGTATAATTTGCCATCTAAAACGAGGTTGAAAACGTGATGAAGCTTTGTAAATTGATTAGACTATTCTCTTCTAATATTCAAGATCCGTATACATACCAGGTCCATACGGTCTTGTTCGTCGTCGTCGTTGGGCTTGACTATTTAGTATTTTTTGATGAGAGTACCGAGGATTGTCCTACCATTAAATATTTTCCATCTCTGTAAGCATGGTATCTCCGACCATTCTAGAAGGCGTGAGTACATTTGTTGGCTTCGGGTATACTAAACACAACCATACTTCTTCTCTAAAACGACCCAAATCAGCTTGAGAACTTCTAGTAGAAATAAAAGAAGCACTTACCTATATCGTGTAATTCCAGATGTCAACGAAGTCTTACTCGTATTGCTACTTTTCTGACATTAGTCCATATCCATAGCAAGTAGTGATTACCTACGCCGCAGGTCCGCCAAACGCGGAATCATTCTCAAGTGCATCATTGTCCTTCACTGGTAAGCTTTGGTTTTTGGATGATAGCTCAGGGTCATTACATCGACTTCAATCGGATTTGAGGTAGTATCATCTTGTATATCTGGAAGGGCTGTTCCAGCCGCATTGAAAGCATCGATGGCTTCTTGCGATGTTGCCATGTTGATGTTTGAAGTAAAATCACATTAATGAATCACGAAAGTATGGAAGGAAAGAAAGATATGTATACAAGTAGAAAGAAACTTCAAACAAAAGTCTGGCAAAAGTAACGTTTATATATTATAAATGCAATATACCCTCGCTCAACTGGTCATCTTCCCAACGCAAAACGTTGTAATACCACATCTTTTTTGTCTTGCATAGCAGTACATATTGCAGCTTATTCCGATGCCCAAAGAAATCTCCAACAGTTTGGTTTGACGACAGTGATGATTCCTGGCTTTCTATGACTCGTTCCAAAGTACCGGGCCCGTTTTGCTTGGACGGATGAACAAGATTCCGCCAAGGTGCTACAAAATATGCAAGTAACCGGAGGCAGGCGAAAGGTAACAAACCATACTGTATGGTCGGCGATCAAAGATTGGCGTTATAGTGTTGCCATAATACTATACATTTCATTAAACAGTGATGAATATAAATGACAACGAAAGTAAATGAAAAGGTTGAAAGAAAATAGAATATTTCGATTGTGAAACAAGAGAATCGAGAAAATTAACGGTCGCTCAACGCAGGAACGTGATATTATCTACCTAATACAGCGGGTAAAGAAGTGGTGTGACAACAATCAGCTGGATAAAAGAAACAGGCTGCTTATGCAAAGTCCCCGAAGAACTTTCTGTGCATTTGATTCAAGGTGAATGGCGTGAATGGCTGGCAAAATTACCTAAATATTCGTGAATATTGACTAGAGACATCCCCGGCCTTGAAGGGTGGCCTGTTGTGACCACAAATTTGGCGTCATTTGAATGCATTGATGTATCGTCAGATATGCCAACTTGACAGTTCTCACCCGTTGAATAAATCAAAATCCGACGTCGAAAAATGACAAGCACAATAATCTCGAATGCTATATCAATATTACTCAACTGACTGGGTATCATGTAAAACTTCCGTCGCCATCTCTTCTGCATCCCCAATAACTCCATTGAAAGCTCCCTCAATCTCCTATATCACCAGATGAAGATGTATAAAATACAGGCTTCCGCTCTTATAGTCTTGTGAAACTTTTAATCGCCATCTCTTTCGAAACGTCCCAATAACTCCGTTGAAAACTCACTCATTCTCTCATATCACCACATGTGGATATGTAAGATACAAGCTCCCCCCAGTAGCTTAAAAGCTACCTTCACAATCTTCGATTTTCACGAAAGAACTCTTAAAAACCCAAATGTGATACTTAGGAGAAAGCCTGTAAAGACAGCAATTTGTCTTCTTGATGACAATATCCCAGGTTCTCTCAATACCCATACCACACACCCAAGTGGCCATAAAAATCCCATAATGTTACCCCATAACAAATCATCGAATCCACTGCCCATACCATCATCTCCAAAGTCAAAACCACCCTCGGTTCCACTTGCGCCATTCCCTGCATTATTATCTATCCACGAGTCTTCCATCCGTAACAAGGTATCAGGAGACGGCATAGTATCTGGTGTATGTATACTCGCTTGAATTGATTGAAATTGAAGTCGTAGTTGATTCACTTCAGCTGGAGAAAAGCCTGCCGAGAGAAATCGGTTGAAGCCACGCGGTGCGACTGTTGTGCTGGAAGCTGGTGTGCCGAGACTCGAGGAAGCTCCATCTGGTAATTTTGCCTTCTTTGGCTTATTGAGCGCAGCTGTGGCTGCTATCGTTTCTGCTTCAATCTCGGAAGGACTAAGAACATCATCGCCAATTGAGCAATTGATGTATACCCTAGCTGGAGGTGGTTCTACGTCCTTCCCCTTCCCCTTCACATCTATAGCTCGTGGTGGCGGTGCTGGAACCTTAAGAATAGCTGTTAGGAAATCATCATCTCGTATGAATTTCCCACCGTAAATGAATCGAAATCGACGCTGTGATGCAGGAGGTTTGAGCTTTGAACGAATTAAATGTTTCAATCCCACACCAGTGATATTGTTTTGAGTGGGAATGTCCAAAAGTAGATCTGGGATCGAATCCGCGAATCGAATGGTGATGTGTAATGGTCTCGATGGCGTTAAAGCTGTAGAGCTTGCTTTTGAAGCCATTATTGATTGCGGACGCGAGAAAAACAGGCGGGCGGGGTTGAAGGTCAAGCTCAAAGCTAAGGTCAATCAATGGTAGAAACACCGAATCTTTTGCCAAAGTCTTGTTGTTGTCAGTCTAGCATCATTGTATTGAAATTACCTAGTAGGATATATTGTAGGACTAGAAGTTCTTGCAGTGATTTCGGGTGAATTTTCGAGATGGTTTTCTTGAGATGATGAACTTGAAGGTTATTTGTGTTATTTATTCTGTACTGAGTACAAATAAATCGAATCAATCAATCGATAAATACTTACTAGGTAGTAAATAGTAAGTAGTAGATAGTAAGTAGTAAATAATAAGTAGTAAGTAGTAAATAGTAAGTAGTAAATAGTAAGTAGTAAATAGTAAGTAGTAGATAGTAAGTAGTAAATAATAAATAATAGGTAGTAAGTATAAGTAAGTAATAAGTAAATGGTATTAACTCCTTCGTTCAGAAACGAATCCCCATATTTTGAGAGGGCCGCCCCGCTAATGTCACATCCCCCACTAGAAATTGCGGGAGCTTTTCTTCCTTTTACCACCTTCTTATCCCGAATTGAAATATTGCGACAATTGCGACATTGCGACACCGGCACTAATGGGAACTTGGGTAGTAAAAAAGTACGATAAGTTGTGAATAATATCAAATCTTATCAAATCATCTCATCTCATCTCATCTATCCCACTTTACTTTACTTTTCTTTTCTTCTCTTTACTTTACTATTTCCTCTTTTCTCTTTCTTTAAAATATTTGAAATATCAATGATATCTCGAAAATCCTCTCTTTTTTTGGCACAATCTTTGACTGGACATTATATCAAGACCTCTACTATCGCATCTCCCCGCTTCTTTCACCCCACCATGAGTAACAAATCTAAGCTTCAACCTGCTGCTCGCGTTGCTGCAAGAAAGCAAGATGTTTGGTATGTACAACTTACCCTGGGGTCTGGACTCATGGGAGTCGTACGGTCAGCTTTAATTGAAACTCTGCAAGTGCAAGGCACAGGAGATTCCTAAACGGTTACTTCAATCTATCTTGAAAGTTATTCATACTTTCATACCGATATCAATAAGCATAAGGCTGATTACTTTCCGACATTTTATCGCATCTCTAACATGAGGCATTTGCAGGTCCATTGTCAATGAGGGTGCTGCCGCCTCTCCCAAACAACCTATTGTGAATATGGGCCAAGGTTTCTTCGGATACAATCCTCCTAAGTTTATCCTCGATGCCGCCAAGGCAGCTCTTGATAAGGTCGAATGCAACCAATATTCGCCAACGAAGGGTCGTCCACGTCTTAAGCAAGCAATTGCAGATTCATATTCTCCTCTATGGGGGAGACAGCTGAACCCAGAGACGGAAATTACTATTACAACCGGTGCAAATGAAGGTTAGGGGAGACGCGAAGCAATGGGGATATACGCTTACCAGTTGCAGGCATGCTTAGTGCCTTCATGGGTTTCATCGAGGAAGGAGACGAGGTCATAATATTTGAGCCATTCTTTGACCAGTAAGCTGGTACGCTGGAGTGGACTTGACAGATGCGATACTGAGCCTATCACAGATACATCAGCAACATAGAAATGCCAGGTGGAAAGATTCGTTATGTACCCCTTCACCCACCTGAAAAGGGTGCAACTCACAACACTTCTGCTGGCGAATGGACGATAGACTTTGCGGAGCTCGAGGCGGCCGTTACACCCAAGACAAAGATGATCGTTCTAAACACGCCTCACAATCCAGTTGGAAAGGTTTTCTCAAAAGAGGAATTGCTTAAGATCGGGGAGCTTTGCGTCAAGAACGAAATTATCATTCTTTCCGATGAAGTGTATGACCGACTCTACTATACACCATTTACAAGAATCGCAACATTATCTCCAGAAATTGAAAGACTCACACTTACGGTTGGGTCTGCGGGAAAGAACTTTTACGCTACTGGATGGCGTGTCGGATGGTTGATCGGACCACCACATCTGATTCAATATGTTGCAGCAGCACATACAAGAATTTGCTATTCTTCTGTGTCTCCACTACAAGAAGCTGCTGCTGTCGGGTTTGAAGAAGCTGATGCCAACAATTTTTGGGAGTCAGCCGTGACTGAGATGAAAGGTAAAATGGATCTTTTCAACGAAATTTGGAAAGAGCTAGATCTTCCCTTTTCCGATCCCGAAGGAGGTTATTTCGTTTTGGTGAACATGAAGAAGGTCAAGATACCTTCGGACTATCCATTTCCAGATCACGTTAAAGATCGTCCAAGAGACTTTAAGTTGAGTTGGTTTTTAATACAGGAGGTTGGCGTAGCTGCTATTCCTCCAACCGAATTTTACACAGATGAAAATGCTCATATAGGCGAGGACTGGTTACGATTTGCGGTATGCAAAGAGGACAAGGTTCTTGAATCAGCAAAAGAGAGGTTGAGAGACCTGAAGAAGTATATCGAGGCATAGAATTGAGATGATAGAGTCGGATTCAACATATAAGGCGCAAGACACGAAGAGGTAATTCTAGCTAATAAACAATTACCAATTGCAGAATCTTGGTTGTCGTTGTATTCGGGGCAATCCGCAATTAACTTTCAAAGTTTTTTTCTCATTATGTGATATAGCACCAATGGGAGTCTTGTCGCGCATCTAAACATTGCCTAAATAAACAAGTGTCAAGATTAATAGACGAACTAAGCTGCCCGTGGTATGGATAATAATATTAACAAGGCGCAGATTGATGGTTTCGGTAAACTCAGACGATTGTTACCCCACGGCATGTTCGCCCCTACACCAGGATGTAGTGACATTATGACAATTGACCTTATATATTTGGAAGTTGTATACAACGTTGACGTAAGGGGGATTCCGCTGAGTATAATAGATGAAAGAATTGCTCCTTGGACTTCATTATGGATCCCACCATTTCCAATTTCAAAATCCAATTCCAATATCATGCAGACAGTTAAGAACACCATTTCCGAGAACGTCGGTGGCACGTATGTTTCCGTTGTTCTCCGTGTATTTTGATATGCTGATGCTTTGTAGGCACTCTCTTGCAAAACCAGAGCACCAATTCACTCTCGAGGATTGCCCTGACCAGAGCGGAAAGGTGGCAGTCATAACTGGCGGTAGTGAAGGTATCGGCTATGGTTGTGCACACACCCTTCTCAAAAACAACCTCGCCAAGCTATTCATCGTTGCTGTATCCCAGGAAGTTTACGATGGTGCTGTAGAAGATGTCTCCAAGACTATCTCACCCGAGGCAGCTCAAAAATGCACATTCCTCAAGTGTGATTTGTTCGATTGGCCGGCCGTATGCAAGGTCGCTCACACAGATAGAATTGATATCTTGTGCAATCTCGCTGCACGAGGGATCATGACATATCAACTTACCGACTATGGTCTTGATAGACATATGGCAGTCAATCATTTTGGCCACGTTGTCCTCACCAGTCACTTGTTACCAATTCTCAAGAAAACAGCAGAGGCTGGCCATACTGTCAGAATCATCAACATGTCTTCGAATGCTCATCAAGCCACTCCAAGCGATTGCAAATTTTCAAGTGTGGATGAGTTGAATACAGATTTAGGACCAAATGGACAATATGGACGATCGAAGTTAGCCTCTATCCTTTATTCACGTTACTTGGCTCGTCATCTCACTTCCAAATATCCCAAAATCTTGGTCAACGCTGTGCATCCTGGATTTGTCGAGACAAAGATGTCGCAAGCTGATATTCATGAACCATATCCAACACTCGGGTATGGCATGTCTGTCCTCATGAAGCCCTTGAAGAAAGATCAATGGGATGGCTGTGTCAGTACCTTGTACGCCAGTACTGCGGTGGAAGAAAGTGGATTGTATATCTGTCCACCAGCAATCCCGGAGCCGGGAAGCTCGTTGTCCCAAGACGAAGATTTAGGCGAGCAATTGATGAAGCTGACGAAGGAGATTATTGTTGAGAAGATGCCCAAGAAGAGTGTCGACCAGGGATGCCCACTTGAGCTTTATTGAACGGGTGCAGAGTACCTTGTTTGATGTATGGATTGATGAATCACGAATTATCTTATTTTATTATCTTGACTCTAATATCTATGTTATCGGTTACAGCCTGTCTCTTTCCTCGTTCGTCTAATTTATTTTGCTTCGCTGAAACACCTTTGACGCCTCTCATACCCTCGCTCCCCCATAGCCCAAATTCCCTTTGGCTTTCGCAACCACAAACCATTCTCCTCCCCTTTCCATCTACATCCCCACAACTACTACAGCACTTGACCCCGTCGCAGCCTTCGCAAACTACCAATACCAACTCACATCCTTCCATGTCACATTTTCCCATTCTATCCTCCTCCCTCCCACATCCATGGCACTTCGCCACCTTCTTCCTTTTGTTTACATTACCCAACCCCAATGATCCTCTACCATCGAAAACATATTCCCTCCCCTTCCATAAACATTCATCTTCTTTCTTCCTGCCAGCCATCATCTCTTCCTCAAACCAAGCCACGTATGCCGATATACCTCCCTTCAATGTGTAGATTTTGTCTTGCGGAGTTTGCTCCACATTTTCTGCAATCCACCTTGTAGCTTTCTCACAGCGAATGCCGCCTGTACAATACGAGAAAATCGTTTTACCAGGACTACTTTCATCTTTCCTGTGTTCGGATGAAGAACGAGAAGTGGTATTTATATGTCTCTTCACAAATGCAGGAAACTGCGAAAATCTCCTAACCTGTGGCTTCACAGTTCGGATATCAGACCCCTCTGGTGCCGCAAAATATCCAATCCGTGATTCGTAATGATTGCGTATATCGAGTAACATTTTCTCTCCTTCCCCATTTGTCGTAGTAGTAACCATATTGTGGAAGTCCTCAGGACTCAGATAAGTCACCGTGTTCCAATCTTTGGGCTCATAATTCGTGATCCCCAACGGGGTGATCTCATCCGCGATACGGGTACTTAAATTCGTGAAAATACACGCACAGCCTTTTGTAGGTTTAAAAAATTCGTTAATTCCCTTCTCATTGGCCAAAGATAGGTCTAGCCCGGCAAAGGACCAGTGAGATATACAAGACTCGATATACGAATGGACGTTCAATGTCGTACCCGCAACAGTGATATTGAAGCCCTCTTTCGCAACCCGGATTTTACCGGTAAGACCTAAAGTTTCACATGTTGACTTTTGGAAATCATGCAAGCCTTGGAGGGAAGAAGTTGTGGGTGGGTAGTGCTGTGAGGGGAGTTGGGGCGGAGAGGTAAAGTAGCGATAGAAGAGAAGCACGAGACCAGGCTGCTTGCAGGTACAAACGTACGTGAGAGGGTCGGAAGGCATCGCCCTTTAGATCTTTAGATACACGGTGAGGCTCGTGTGGACTCCTTGGCGCTCGAGAGACTTGGATATTATCACGTGAGCACTGATTGTTGTCTCTTTCCTAGAGGCAATGATAAATGCTCGCTAGCTATGAGAGTAAGTTCGGTGGTGATTTTCAGCTGATTCGGGCACGGGGATTTTCTTGTATTCGAGAGATCGCGTGGGATGCCGAATCTGTAGAATACAACCACATTGCATGAGGAAAAATCATGAGCGAGGAGAATTCGGTCATGCTTTGATTAGTCATGCTTATTTTTGGAAGTCATTTCATTATTAATTGCGCTCTCATCTACAAACCATCTAGCATGACTAAAGTATTCTTTAAGTCAACTACTCTACTTTTGGGCCACCCCCCTTTTGGGCCACCCTTTTACATCAAAAGCTATGATTTTCACCTATTAATAATCTTATAACAAATCAATATAATTAATTAAAATTTGAATATAGATTCTTTATATAAATATTGATCGATTCTAAGAATTTTACAATTTTAAACTTCTTTTTTTTATTGAAATATCAAATATTGAATTTTGATTTTCAATTTATAAAACTTCTGAAATCTTCTAATCGTACATTTAACTAAGAAATAACCGTAACTATATTTCTGAAACCTTGAATATCAGAGATCTGCGCTCCCCGGACCCCCTGGCTTTTCGAGAAAGTTTATTTAAATTTTATATTTAAAAAGTTTATTTTAAATTTAATTTTAGTATGATATTAGAACACAAATAGAATACCGGCTTGGAATTATTATTCAAATTATTATTCGAAATATAGAACAAAGAATTTAATGAATTTATTTAAAAGTTTTATTATTGTAGAATTTGATTTAAAACAAAAAGAAATAAAGAATTAATAATTATAATTCGAGTTCTAATTACTAAAAGTTAGAATATTATTACGGAGGTAGTAGATAGAATAGCAGGTATAACTTTTATTAATAAGATATAGCTCGAAGAGCTACGATTCTATAGAAGGAACAATTCCTTAAATATATTTATATATAATGTTAATTTCGATTAGGATTAGTCTATATTTATTCGAGGGCCGATTCTTATAGATCGGAATCCGAGCGATCTCTGTATATTGTAACGATGATCTTAATTCAAGGTATAATAGAATGAATTAATTAATCTATACTAGAGAATAACAAATTGTTGTATAAAAGATAATAAAGTTGAGCCTTTTATAATCCCCTTGAAAAGGACCAAAATTTAAGCGAATATAGAATGAAATAAATGATTTCTTCGGAAGGGATCAAAGAACAAAATAAAGAATGGTTTAGAGTATTAATACAGGATTGTTATATTATCCCCCTTTTAAAGAAAATTGATTTGTCCTTAAATCTTTCTTCTAACTTTTCGTATTGGATATCTAAAAGTTCTTTCCATAGAGAGAGTGGTGGATAATGTTTTCCTTTTGCTTTGAGGTTATTGGTATATTAGATATTAAAGGGGGAGAGGTGGAAGAAAAGGAACGATTGTTGGTAGGGTTGCCTAAAAACGAAATCGTAATAGTTCTTCGGGACAAACTGAATAAATTACTCAGGAAATTCATAATAAAATAAATATTTTTTGATAAATTGAATTTGCTTTGGATATTGTTACGGGTTCATCTCCCTTCACCTACACGTGATCATGTATGCCTTAGGCACACATGCATACACTCACTTCTATATAGTCAGGTCATCTCCTTGACCTTCTTCTCCTCTTTGTAGTACAACAATAGATCAAACCTACACATACCTTTTCCCTTACCATGATAGTTTGTACTACCTTTTCAAAAGCTCCATCACTTTACGAAGTGATTTGGCTTTACCAAATCATCTGTAGACTTCTGTACCTGTTTTCGATTGCTTTCGTATTGTCGTAATTCGTTTACTTTTGTGCAATTGCGTTTCTTATCTGTTTTTGTATAGCTTTTAATCCTTGATTGTTTTTATACAATTGTATTTATTCGTAGACTTCTGTATCTGTTTTTGATTGCTTTTATGCAATCGCAAATTCCCTATCGATTACTTTGTACAATTGTAATTCTTTTTACAATAGCTTCCAGTTCTATATCCGCTGGTAGTACGACTTCTATTTTTATTGAAAGAATTCGTACCGAAATCTAACGAATCTTTAACTAATAGCCTACTATTACACAAATCCTAACAGAATTGGATACTTTAATAATACCAAACTTCATTACCAGTTCTAATAAACAAATTGCTTACCTGAATTATATTTTCTCCGTTATCGAAGATCGTTTTACTATTTAAACTATCTATATCGTTATTCAAACAAATAAGATTGAGGAATTCAAAACGGAAAATATCAAGCTTCTTTATATTCTAATCGACAAGCAAACTCAGCTAAACGTCAATGATATTGTCACTAACCAAAAACCGACCACTCCTCATCAAACTCAAAAGAACCTATTCGTTTTTAAAAACGAAAAATCTAATATTTTTGTTTAATAAAAGAATTATCAATCCTGGAAATTAGATTTGCAACTCTATTGGATAATCGATTTACAACTTTTTGTCTCCGAATAAAAGAAGATTAACTATACTATTAATCTTTTCGATAATCAAGTGTAACAAAAGTGTATTACAGATATCATCAGATTCGTTAACAATCCTATTTGCTTCGATTCTGCTGTTTCGTTTTTAACCAAATTGGATAAATTATATATCTCTGTAGATATCGAAAGAAAAGCTTTATTCAAATTCGATAAGTTTTCTATAAATCCAAAGAAATCCTTTTCGGTTTTCTTCTCTATATTGTTTTATCTTGCTAATTTTTATTACAAATTTGATCGCGAAATTGTTAATGCGATAAAGAAAAAGGTTACAATCCCCCTTCGAACTTTGGTCATTGGTGACTCGAACCCCTACGCAACTAACGATATTGATGATTGGCAAAAGAAATTCTTTATTTGGAATCAGAATCTTCGTGACGCTGAATATTATAACAGAAATTCTGATAAAACATTTATTGCTGATAATGACCCTATAGACTTCGATACAATGAAACAAAAAGAATAACAGAAAAAGGATCTGCAAAATAAAAATAAAAAATTTAATTTTGCAGTTTTTTACAATTGTTGTAATAGAATCAATTATCTTCAAATTGATTGTTATATTATTTATAATATCAATAGTAATCTTCTTTTTGGTAAACAAGTTCCCGTTAATACCTTTTCCAATTGCAATATCGTTGCTTCAATTAATCCGATTCCTGATCAATACATTACCATTCCGGCTTTTCGAAACATCAATAGATTTAATAATAATCGTAATAGATTTCGAAAAGGATATACTAATAATTGGATACAAAACTAACAATATCTAAATCAGGTATAATAGTAAAACTATATCAAATCAAAGAAGGTTGTTTTTATACCCAATTCAGTCAAGGAAAGTCCCGAACAGAGAAAAAATTAACTTCTATGAAAAATCGTTTGTAAAGAAATATTAAAGGTAAGAAGGTAAATCGAAGAATAAATAAAAATAAACCATTGTAGTTTAATTTTATAAATAGCAAATCTCTACTCGTTAAAACCATTATATTCCTTGTATATGAAAATTTCTTTATTATTATAAATCTCATTGATAATGGATGTTCTGAAGAAGCTTTTGTTAATTGTTTTTTTACTTCCAAATATAATATTGAAATATAACTTTTACTTCACCCTTGCAAACTCCGATTTACCAATGAAAAGGTTACCGATAGAATGATAGAATATTTTGTAATAGAAATTGTTATAAAAAATCATTATAAGTATTGATCCTTTTATATTACTTAGTTTTCATCAAAGACATTATTAATCTTTGGTTTACTATAATTACAATACCATAATCCTACTATCAATTGGATAGAGATGAGTTTAATATTCTCTTCAAATTATTATACTTCCAATTGCTTGGTATATTATGATTCAGAATCAGTTACTATATCAACGATCCTATCTTCGATCAAAAAACAAAAGGATCTAGCAAAAGTTATTTCACAACAAATCGTTGATACTATCGAACTTTTAAATAAATTCCTTACCAATTCTGATATAAAAGCTAAATATATAATTTATAAATATTACTTTCTATATATCGAGGATTATCTAAAGAATAATATCAATTGTTTATCTATTTAAACACTTTCTATTTTTAAAAGAACTTCTTATGAAAAACTTTCTATTGAAGAAATATCAAATGAAAATTATATATTATAATCTGACAATTCTTCTATTGACCTCGAATTTCAATAGGGTTTGATGTTTGGTATGAATCATTATCGAATAAAGTGTTGCAAAGAATCAAATAATCAAATATAGATGATTCTCAATTGTCCGCATCCAAAATTGATCTTAAAGATTGCAGGTCGGTGTTGGTTTATTTACAATTCAAAAAACTGTTTGCTTTTGTTTTCTGTTGAAGAATTCCTTATACCTATTTACAAAAATACAAGTCCAAATATAGATGATATTCGTTAATTGTAAGCTTTTAGTTTTGTTTCGTTTTGTCAACAAGATAACATTCGAATTATCCGATTGATATAAAATGAATTAAATACTGTACAGAAAACTATTGAACAAAATTATCTACAACAGGTTATATTATCTTCGATACTTACAAAAAGGGATTTTCGATTGATTTTATAAGAGCAAAGCAATATAACAGAGATGCTTTTTAGAATTTCACCACAACTTTATAATTTTATATACGATTATTACAAACCGCTTCATTTGTAAAAAATCTCTAAAACTGATATCGACAAATTTTTAATTAGTAAACCTTTTCTTAATAATGATCAAATACGATAAAGGCTTTTTATATAATTATAAAACAAACTTTCTGTCTTCCTTCTATATTATATAGATAAGTTGCTGCCTCATCGAATTTGGGATTACAAAATTGAATTGATACCCAATAAAGAATTACTTTATTTCAAAAACCGTTTTTTATTGTCAATAAAGTTGATAATGATACACAAATAGCTTGATAATAATCTTTCCAAGGAATTCATTCGGGAATCGAGATTGCAATACACCTCTCCTTTACTATTGACTGCCAAGTCAGGAAAGGGGGTCCACATTTGTCAAGATTATCAAGGACTAAATAATGTTACTATAAAGAATCGTTATCCATTATTTATCGTTTGCAAAACATTGGATACTTTTTACAATGCAAAAATTTATATCAAGTTTGATATCATTACAACGTTTAATAAATTGCAAATCGCCAAAAGGGATAAATGGAAAATTACATTTATTACTCGTTTTAGTTTTTTTGAATTTCTGATTATACCTTTCAATCTCTGCAATACACCTACATCGTTCCAACATTATATCAATCATACATTTTTCGACAAGTTGGATAAATATTACACTACATATCTCGATGACATCCTAATCTACTCCGATAATTCTGTAAAGCATAAAAAGCATATCTGTCAAATAATTCAAAAATTAATAGATACTAAATTATAGATTAATATTAACAAATGCAAATTCGAAGCCACAAAAACAAAATATTTGGATCTTATCATTACAACCAAAGATATCGAAATAAATCAAAAAAAGATCACGGTTATTATATCTTAGAAATTGTTTTTATATATAAAGGATTTACAACGATTTCTTGGTTTCACCAATTTCTATCAACGTTTTATAAAAGATTTTTTAAAGATTTATCACTCTCTCAACGATCTCTTGCAAAAGAATATTACATAGAATTGGATTATAGATTATACAAAGGCTTTTGATACTTTAAAAAGAACTTTCACAATAGTATCAGTTTTAATATACTTTGATTACAAATAGAAAATTGTTTTGGAAACCGATACTTCCGATTGGGTTTCAGAAGGAGTTCTTTTGCAATACAATAATGATAACGTTTTGTATCCAATCACTTACTTTTCATCTAAACATATAATAACGGAATACAATTATGAAATCTACAACAAAGAATTACTCGCTATTATCAAGATAATAAAAAAATAACGCTTAGAGCTTCAAAACTCACAAAAGGAATTCGAGATTCTTATTGATCACAAAAACCTCGAATATTTTATAATTACAAAAACTTTCAATCAATAGCAAATATGATAATCTGAATTTCTATTTCAATATAATTTCCGTATAATCTATCGATCAGAAAACAAAACTATTCGATTAAACGTATTAAATAGAAAACATAAAGATCGACTGTATCACTTTGATCCAAACAATAAACGTCTAAAGAATCGAAAATACATTATCCTTCTTTAGAATCATTTTAACGATGATCTTTATAAAGATTTGATTAAATATATCAATTTGATACCAATGGAAACAATAGTACCATTCTATAACCAACTAATTGATACCTTAATCGATACAGCATATACTAAATCCGATATTATAGATCAATTTATCTTTACTTTTAACAATCCATTGATGACTAAATGATCAAAAGAGTATCGTAAAACTCTCCGAATCGCTATACAAGATTGTTCGGTTCAAAATAATAGAATTTACTACCGGGATAAGATTTGAGTTCCATTAGACGATGAGCTCAAACTCCAAATTATCTATCGAACTCATTCTTCTGATTCTGCCGACTATCCTGATCGAATTAAAACGATCGATCTTATCTTTTGTACATATTAATGGCCTAACATGCATTTGGAGATTGTATCCTACGTAAAGGCCTGCGAACTTTGTACTTACATCAAATCATCCAAATCGACGCCTCCCGGATTTTTGAAACCGTTGCCTATCCTTTTTCGCATATAATCTGATATCTCAATCGATTATATTACACCATTCCCGGATTGCACTCGTTATAATTCTATCTATAAATATATCTTGATGGTAATCTGCAGGTTAACCAAAATAAGACATTTCATTGATATACATATACTAACAATAGAGGAATTAATCGATGCTTTTATTAGCTATATCTGTTACAGGTTCATCTCCCTTCACCTGCACGTGATCATATATACCTTAGGCACACATGCATACACTCACTTCTATATAGTCAGGTCACCTTCTTGACCTTCTTCTCCTTTTCGTAGTACAATAATAGATCAAATCTATACATACCTTTTCCTTTACTATGATAGTTTGTACTACCCTTTCAAAGGCTCCGTCACTTTACGAAGTGATCTAGCCTTGCTAAATCATTTGTAGACTTCTATATCTGTTTTCGATTGCTTTCGCACCATCGTAACTCATCTACTTTTGTGCAATCGCATTTCTTATTTGCTTTTATGTAGCTTCTGATCCCTGATTACTTTTATACGATCGTATTTATTCGTAGACTTCTGTATCTGTTTTTGATTGCTTTTGTACAATCGCAAATTCCTTATCGATTATTTTATACAATTTTAATTCTTTTTATAATGGCTTCCAGTTCTATATCTACTAATAATACAACTCCTACTTTTATCGAAGGAATTCGTACTAAAATCCAACGAGTTTTTGGTTAATAATCTACTATTATACAAATCCTAACAGAATTGGATACTCCAGTAATACCAAACCTCATTATCGGTCTTAATAAACAAACTACTTACCTGAATCATATTTTCTCTATCATCGAAGATCGCTTTATTATTCAAACTACCTATATCGTTATTCAAACAAATAAAATCGAAGAATTCAAAACGAAAAACATCGAACTTCTTTGCATTCTAATCAGCAAACAAGTTCAACTGGATACCAGTGATACTACCACTAACCAGAAATCGATTACTCCCTATCAAACTCAGAAAAACCCATCCGTTTTTAAAAGCGAAAGATCTAATATTCTCGTCTAACAAAAGGATTATCAGTCTTGAAAATTGGATTTGCAATTCTATTAAATAATCGACTTACAACTTTTTGTTTTCGAATAAAAGAAGATTAACTATATTATTAGTCTTTTCGATAGTCAAATATAACAAAAGTGTATTACAGATATTACTAGATTCATTGACGATTCTATTTACTTCGATTCTGTTATTTCGTTTTTGGTCAAATTGAACAAATTATATATCTCTATGGATATCGAAAGGGAAGCCTCGCTCAAATTCGATAAGCTTTCTATAAATCCAAAAGAATCCTTTTCGGTTTTCTTTTCTACGTTGTTTCATCTTGCTAATTCTTACTACAAATCTGATTACGAAATTGTTAACACGATGAAACAAAAGGTTACAATCTCCCTTCGAACTTTGGTCATTAATGATTCGAACCTCTACACAGTTGACGATATTGATAATTGGCAAAAGAAATTCTTTACTTGGAATCAGAATCTTCATAACACTAAGTATTATAACAAAAATTCTGGTAAAGCATTTGTTGCTGATAATAACCCTATAGATCTCAATACAATGAAACAAAAAGAACAATAGAAAAAGGATCCGCAAAATAAGAAAAAGAAATTTAATCCTATGGTTTCTTGCAATTATTGTAGTAGAATCGGCTACCTTCAGATTGATTATTATGTTATTTATGGTATCAATAGTAATCTTCTTTCTAGCAAACAAGTTCTCATTAATACTTTTTCCAATTGCAATACTACTGCTTCAACTAATCCGGCCCCTGATCAACACACTGCTGTTCCGGCTTTTCGAAATACCAATAGGTTTAATAATAATCGCAATGGATTTCGAGGAGGATATACTGGTAATTGAGTACAAAGTCAACAGCATCTGAATCAAGCACAATGGCAAAGCTATATCGAATCAGAGGAGGTTGTCTTTATACCCAATTCAATCAAGGAAAATCCTGAACAGGGAAAAGATTAATTTCTACGAAAAATCGCTTGTAGAGGAATACTAAAGGCAAAAAAGTAAATCAAAGAATAAATAGAAATAAATCATTACAGCTCAACTCTATGAATAACAAATCTCTACTTATTAAAACTACTATATTCTTTATATATGAAAATCCTTTTACTATTACAAATCTTATTGATAATGAATACTCTAAAAAAATCTTTGCTGATTGTTCTTTTGCTTCCAAACACAATATTGAAATACAATTCTTACTTCACCCTTGCGAACTCCGATTTGCCGATGGAAAGATCGCCGACAGAATTACAGAATATTTTGTAATGGAAATCGTTATGGGGGATTATTATGAATATTGGTCCTTTTACATCACCCAGCTTTCATCAGAGACACCGTTAATCTTTAACTTACTATAGTTACAATACTACAATCCTATTATCAATTGGATGGAGATAAGTTTAATATTCTCTTTAAAATACTATACTTCCAATTGTTTAGCACATCATGATTCAGAGCCAATTATTGCACCAATAATCCCATCTTCAATCAAGGAACAAAAGGATCTAGCAAAAGTTACTCCATAACAGATCATTGATACTATCGAATCTTTAAATAAATTCCTTATCGATTCTGATATAAAAGCTAAATGTATAATTTATAAATACCACTTTTTATATATCGAGAATTATCCAAAGAACGATATCGATTGTTTATCTATTCAAATGTTTTCTACTTTTAAAAGAATTTCTTATAAAAAACCTTTTATTGAAGAAATACCAAATGAAAATTATATATCACAATCTAATGATTCTTCTATTGATCTCGAATTTCAGTAAGGTTTGACATTTGATATAAATCATTATCGAATAAAACACTACAGAGAATCAAATAATCAAATACAAATGATTCCTAATTGTCTATATCCAAAATCGATCTTAAAGATTGCAAATCGGTATTGGTCTATTCACAACCCAAAAAACTATTTGCCTTTATTTTCTGTTAAAGAATTCCCTATACCTATTTACAAAGATACAAACTCAAATATAAATGATATTCATTGATTACAAACTTCTAACTTTGTTTCGTTTTATCAATAAAATAACATTCGGGCTATCCAATTGATATAGGATGAATTGAATACTGCACAAAAAATTGTTAAGCAAGATTATCTACGATAGGCTACATTATCCTTGATATTCACAGAAAAGGATTTTCGATCGATTTTACAAGAGCAAAACAATATAATGAGATACTTTCTAGAACTTTACTACAACTTTATAATTTTATATATGATTATTACAAGCCGCTTCATTTGCGAAAGATCTTTGAAACTGATATCGATAAATTTTTAACCGGCAAACCTTCTTTTAGTGACGATCAAATACGACAAAGGCTTTTTATATAATTATAAGACAAACTTTTTGTTTTTCTTTTATATTATATAGATAAATTGCCGCTTCGTCGAATTTGGGATTACAAAATTGAGTTGATACCCGATAAAGAGCCATTTTATTTCAAAAACCGCCTTTTATTGCTAATGGAGTTGATAGTGATATACAAATAGCTTGATGATAATCTCTCCAAAAGATTTATTCGGGAATCGAGATCGCAGTGCGCTTCTCTTTTATTATTAACTGTCAAACCGGGAGAGGGGGTCCGTATTTGTCAAGATTATCGAGGACTAAATAATGTTACTATAAAGAATCGTTATCCATTACCTATCGTTTGCGAAACGCTGGATGCTTTTTGCAATACAAAAATTTATATTAAGCTTGATATCATTATAACGTTTAACAAATTGCGAATCATTGAAAAGAATGAATGGAAAATTATATTTATTATTCGTTTTGGTCTTTTTGAATCTCTGGTTATATTTTTCGGTTTCTATAATGTATTTGTATCGTTCTAATATTATATCAATCATATATTTTTCGACAAGTTGAATAAGTATTGCACTGTATATTTCGATAACGTTTTAATCTACTCCGATAATCCTGTAAAGTATAAAGAGTATATCCGCCAAGTAATTCAAAAGTTAATGAATACTAGATTACAGATTGATATTAACAAATGCAAATTCGAAACTACGAAGACAAAGTATTTGGATCTTATCATTACAATCGAAGATATCGAAATAGATCAAAAAAAGATTATGGTTATTATATCTTGGGAATTGTTTTTATATATAAAAGATTTATAACGATTTTTCGGTTTCGCCAATTTCTATTGATATTTTATAAAAGATTTTTCAAAGATTTGTTGTTCTCTTAACGATCTCTTGCAAAAGAATATTATATAGGATTGGACTGTAGATTATACAAAGACTTTTGATGTTTTAAAAAAAGCTTTCACAATGGCGCCGGTTTTGATATACTTTGATTACAAACAGAAAACTATTTTGGAAACCGATATTTCCGATTAGACTTTAAAAGGAGTTCTTTCGCAATACGATAATGATAACGTTTTGTATTCAATCGCTTACTTTTCATCTAAGTATACAACAACGAAATACAATTATGAGATCTACAATAAAAAACTATTCGCTATTATCAAGACAATAAAAGAATAACATCTAAAGCTCCAAAGCTCACAAAAGGAATTCGAGATTCTTACTGATCATAAAAACCTCGAATATTTTATGATTACAAAAGTTCTCAATCAATGGTAAATACAATAATCTGAATTTCTATCTCAATATAATTTCCGTATAGTCTATCGACCAGGAAACAAAACTATTCGATCAAACGTACTAAATAGAAAACACGAAGATCAGTTGTATCGCTCTAATCCAAACAATAAACGTTTAAAGAATCGAGAACGCGTTGTCCTTTCTTAAAACCATTTTGATGATGACCTTTATAAGGATTTGATTGGATATATCAATTTGGCATTAATGGAAACAATAGTATTACTCCACGACCAACCAATTGATACCTTAATCAATACAATATATACTAAATCCAATATCATAAATCAACTTATCTCTACTCTTAACAACCCATCGATAACTAAATAGCCAAAAGAGCATTATAAAACCCTCCGAATCGCTATACAAAATTGTTCAATCCAAAATAATAGAATTTACTATCGAAATAAGATTTGGATTCCATTAGACAATGAACTCAAACTCCAAATTATCTATCGAACTCATTCTTCTAATCCTGCCGGTCATCCTAATCGAATTAAAACGATCGATCTTGTCTCTCATACATACTAATAATCTAATATGCATTTAAAAATCACATCCTATATGAAAACCTGCAAACTTTATATTTATACCAAATCGTCCAAATCGACGCCTCCCGGATTTTTGAAATTGCTACCTATCCCTTTTCGCATATAATCTGATATCTCAATCAACTATATTACACCGCTCCCGGATTGCACTCATTATAATTCTACCTATAAACATATCTTGATAATAATCTACAAATTAACCAAAATGAAACATTTCATCGGTATACATACACTAACAACAAAAAAGCTAATCGATACTTTTATTAACTATATCTATACACTTTATGGATTTCCGAATAATATCATTTCTGATCAGGAAACACAGTTTGTATTAGGATTCTGATTACAATTCTCGGAGCGGTTGGGAGTTACCTTAAAATATTCTTTAGCTTTTCATCCTCAAATAGATAATCAGATTAAGTGTATTAATTCGATTCTAAAACAATATTTACGAGCTTTTGTTAATTATCATCAAAACAATTGATTGGATTAACTACCCTTAACCGAATTTGTATCCAATAATTTGATCTCTAAAACAATTGGTTGCTCACCTTTCTTCGCCAATTACAGCTTTAATCCATACCTAAACATTGAGCCTAGTAAACCTTGCCCACCGGATACAACTCTAATACAAAAACAGGAATTCTTTAAAGATAATAGAACCACAAATCGTATAGAACATATTTTGAAGCAACTCCGTGCTTTTGTATAGCAAGCAATTGCTACTTATAAGGACTATACTAACCGCTACCACTCTGATTCATTTTGCTATACGGCTAACCAGAAAGTCTTTATCAATATCAAGAATATAAAAACTTCGTATAAAACAAAAAAGCTAGATGATAAATGAATTGATCTTTACAAGATTATCAAAGTTTATTTTTGTATTTGTTTTGTTTAATTACCTAAGAACATTAAAATCTTCCCTGTTTTCCATTATTCTCTTTTACTTCTAACTCATATTAATCCTCACTTCCCGGCTCAAACAACGATTAACGAATCAGAATCCCTGACTACACGGGACAGAATTTTGAAACGAGACGACAATGAAAATAAGCCTGTTCAGAAATGAATATTTGAAGGAGTTCTAGATAATCACGATAAGGATGACCATCATTATTTGGTCAAATGGAGATACTACACATCAATTTGGCAACCAGCTAATGACTTAAAGGGTAACGAGAAGATTCTTATCGAATATCATCGCCTTCATTCAGAGAAGCCAAAACTGTCAGCTTGAATCCTAAAGCACCCCGACACTACTATATTATAACCGGAACCACAGAATTTGCAATCGGAGTCACACAGCACAATTGCTACACCTACTCTACAAAGATTCATTCGCACCAAGATTGTTTGCTTCGCCTAAAGATATATTACATATTATAACAATAAGGGATATAATATTATTAAAGGATATCATATGTTTTTTGTTCAAAAACCTAATTGAAAAAAGAGATCTGTATTTTTTTTTCTTTATTTTTCTTTATTTTTTAATGCCCATTTGAGGTCAAATGGGTTTCTTGAAGAGGAAATACTATTACAAGTTCATCTCCCTTCACCTGCACGTGATCATGTATGCCTTAGGCACACATGCATACACTCACTTCTATATAGTCAGATCACCTCCTTAACCTTCTTCTCCTCCTCATAGTACAACAATAGATCAAACCTACACATACCTTTTCCCTCACCGTGATAGATATACAATTGTAGTATATTGAATAAAATAGAGGTAAGGAAGAAGAAAAACGAAATAAAAAATTAAAGTAAACAAATAATCGATAGAAAGAGCAAAAACAACAAATGATTTTTTCGAATGAATTATGAATTGATTGTAATTTTGTTTTCGAAGGGAAAGAGAATAGATAAATAATATTATTTAATTATTTTATTTATAAATTTGCTATTTGTAAACTTATTATAATCGTTGTTATTATTTTTCCAAGTTTTTATTTATTCAGGGAGGTGATTAGAGGGCTTTATAGTTTCGGGATTTTGAGTATGAAATTTTTATATTTTGTGTAGAGTGTATATGATATTGGAATAGTAATATTATATAGAATCATTGTTATATCTTATTCATTTTATTTTATATCGAATTTATTTATAAAGGAGTTTTGAAGTTAGAATTTGTTATATTTCGAATTCTGTATCTACAATAACTATAATAGAAGAAGGAGGTTTGTTGTATTATTCGGGAATAGGGTTTCCTGTAGTTTTTTGTAATTTATCGGGGGAGAAGATTTTATATATATTCATACTTTCAGGAAAATTCAATTGATATAAATAGTTTATTTTTCCAAGAATACGGTATAACCCTATCATCTATAGATCAAGCTTGCAATTAAATCGTTCTATAATAAAGTTCTTAATGGTAATGTATACTTCATTTTCTATCTAAAAATCAATCGATCTTCGATGACGATTGATATTTTTCATCTTCTTTTGTTGTATTTTGGAAAAGATATCTTTAGTTATTTTTCAAGTTTTATATATATATTTGAAGAAGTTTTACATATTTGTATAATTTAACTTCTTTGTTATTATATAAAGGGTATTGGAAAAGGATCTATCCCAATCGAAAGAAGTGATTGGGGAATATTTGTTTTGCAATTCGAAGAAGGACATTTCCAAACTTTTGTAAAGTATAGTAAATTGTATATAATCCATTATATACAAAAGTTTCGATTAATTATTTTGATAATAATTGATATAAAGTCGGAGATGTTGATTCAAATATTGATTTATGATTTCGATCTATTTATTTGTTTAAGGATGATAGATTATGGATAGCTTTAGTTTGATGTTTAGGATTTATATAAATTCGTTTCAAAAGCTGGATATGAATTATAAACCTCTATTGAATGTAATAATAATTGGGGCATCTTTCCAACGGTAAATATAATTCAGGTATATTAAAATCATTTCCTAAGCAATTGTAGTATGATAATAAGAAATATATATTGATTGTTTCGATAATCTATCGATAATTACAAAAACATTATTGTATCCATATTTGTCTTTTGGAAATAATTTGAAGCCCATCGATACATTTGCTCAAGGCTTGATAGAGATAAACAAAAGATACAAGAAATCAAACGTTCGATCTTTTGGAATATAATAATTGTAATAAATGATACAATTATCGATATATTGATCGATAAAATCAATCATTCCCTTCCAAAAGTATCGCTTCTTTATAATCAACTTCGTTTTGGTTTTATTAAGATAAATTGAAAAGATCTAAATATAAGTTTCTTTTATAAGATTAATACGAAAACTATCTATATCGGGTATAATTAATTAATCTTTGTAAAGTAATAAATTATTGTATATTGAATATCCTTTTTTCAAATTAGTTGTTAAATTGTATTTTGATTGTACAAATAGATATATACGATTAGCTTATAGAATACGATTTATAAAATCAAGTTTTTTTACTTCAATAACTAGAATAATAACTATCTCTCTTTTTTTCATACTAAGCTCATTTAATATCTTTTTGTTAAGAACTTTTAATAGAAACAAAGTTTGAATGCGTTGTTTAGAATGTAATATCTTTTGAACTTCCATTTCCTGATTGTAGTAGTTCAAAGTGTTTACTACAGTATTATTTACTTTTACTCGATATGATATCTCGAACTAGAAGTTTGCCAGGATTTCAAACCATCCAATTTGTTATTGATTTAATGTTTTTTTCGTTATAAAGAGTAAACACGACGGAAACGGATACAAAATGATAAATTGAAGTTGCGTATTTTTTATTAAACTAGATTGAGTTGGAGTGGTTATATAGACCCTTTTGGAGTCACGTTATCTGCCTCCTTTTTGGTATGGTATCTAGATCGGAGCTGAAGCAACATGCGCTTCTGCATGCCTCTCTTATTCAGAGGTTTTCTGAAGCTATATATATGTTGTCTTCTTGTTAAATGAATTTAGAAGCCTTTATTATGAAATGATATTTCCCTAGTTCCTAGTTTTGTATACTATTTTTATTTTCCTAATCTATGAAAAAGAAAAAATGGATTATATTAAATTAATACTGCTTTTGGTTTATGCTATTTTGCTGTAAATATAGAAAGATCTTTAAACAATTTTATGCTTAAAACCTTTCATGAATTGAACTGAAAATAAAGCTTAGATTTGGTTGAAGAAAACGGTCGAAAGCCTGAAAGGAAAACCACAAGACTGTTTGCTGAAAGTGATCTAGTTAGGAATGAATTTATTGAGGTTTTCTAGGTTCAAAAGAATCGTTAAATTGATAATCTTTTTATCCTTAACTTTTTCGAAAATTATAACTGTATCAATTTTCTCAAAATAGATTTGTTAAAGTTCGAATATAATTTGTCAGTTAATCAATTAGTTGAAGTTTTGATCTTGTACAGATTTGATTAGATTCTTCTGATTTTGTATGTGATTTAGATTCTGTTGAAATTGAAAGTACATTTTATATAATCTTTTCGCAATATATGCTTTGATTTGAAAATGTTCTTGTTGTTATTATGAGTTATTTTCCTTTTCGGATTGCCAAAGGCCTTTTCTGTTTTGTAAAATTGAAGGAAGAATTGTTTTGAAAGTATTAGTTCGTAAATTCTGGTATTTAGGAATACTTTCTTCAAATGAAACTTGTAAATGATCTATTCTAGGTTTAAAGAGTTTTAGATGATCAATATAAAAGAATCAACGAATAAGTTTACTATTGATTTATCATAATTGATAAGATTTCTGATGATTTCCTGCAGGACTAACTACTACAAATGGATCACGATAAACTAGATGAAATTTCTTTTTAATAGATACCTCATTATAAAGCATAACCATTTGATCAAGATCGAAAACTATATGGTTTCGAATATTTATATTGTGTTTTTCTTTGGTTAATACTTTTTTCCAATCAGATCATCGTAAAACTTCCTATTGAATTAGCTCTCTATTATATATAAAATCAAAGATTTTTGATTGATAAATCTCTTCTGGAAAGTCCTTATCGAGATCTGTAATATTAAATAAGAAGTTTTGGATTTCAAAACGTTGATTTGAGGAGTATTTGATCTCCAGATGTCTTAAAGGCTGATATCCAAAAAGGATCTCATAAGAAAAATATTCTAAATGATCGATTTCTTGTATATTGAATGAATTGATTAAAGCTTAAACTTTTATAGATCAATTTTCGATTCCTGAATCAATCTTTTTGAGGATTCTTTGAAAAAAATCGTTACCTTTCTCAACCATATTAAAGGATTTCTTAGCTCCTACAACTGTAGAAATAAATAGCATTCCGATTTCTTTAGCAAATTGCTTAACTACCTTATTTTCGAAGTAAATACCTGAATCATGAAGTCCTCCGATCGGAATTCCAAAAGCATTGAAAATCCAATTTAAGTATCTTATTAAGTTTCTGAACTATTGATTAGATCATTTTAAGGATCTCAATCTTATTGATTAAGGTAGATGAAAAAGGTCCTATAAAATCAAAGTCAATAAAAATTAAAGGACAATCAATTTTATAAAATTTGAGATGGAATATCCTTTATCGTATATTATACTTAATATATTTTATACAACCTTAGATATATTGTTTGATATCGGTAATTAGTATTGGCTATCAATAATTCCTAAACTTCTTAATTATAAGTTCTATTATATAATGACCTTCTAAATCATAAACGAAAACTAGTACTTCTGAAACTTCAAATTTGAGAATATATTGCTTATCGATCTTATAAAAGGAAAAATACAGTTCGCTCTCAAATATATAAAAGTTCTTGATATGTTTAAGAAAAACTGTTTTCTTTAATTTGGAAAGATCTTCAGGAAGGATTTGAATTATTATATAAATATATATAAAAGAATACTATAGATCCTCATCATATTTACTTGTAATTAGATTATATTGAATACTATTGAAGATAATCATAAGATGATTAATAATTATTGATTCTTTCAATAATAAAATAGAAAATATATTCTAATCTTTGAGATCTAGTTGTTTCTATAAACATTGAACTTCTCGAAAACGAAAAAGTTCTTTATAACCTTTAATACCATCTTTCCAAATCCATTTGGGATTATTCATATCATATTATAATTCTTCTAAAAAGTCTAAAAGATCATCTAATTTGCAATCAAGATCCAGAAAAATAATACAAAAAAGAACATTTACAACTTTGTTACAAACTCCCGAAATATAAATAATAGTAATATTAAAAATGGAAAGCTTTATTATCCAACAAATATATATACCTCTAATCTGAAAATTGGAAAAAAGGAAACTAGTAAATAACAAATGATCAATGAAGATTATACAATCTTCAGTAAATCTGAAATAGTAATAGTATTTTCTAATAAATTTAATGATAACAAATAATTCGCATTTATAGATACTATAATTTCTTTATATTTTAGTTAACAAAAAGGAATCATATAATATAGAATATTCTATTAGATATTTAGTATTCTGTTCTGGAAAATAATATTTCTGAATAATAAAGTATTTTAATACAAAAACACTTGAATTTATATACATCTGAACTAGAAAAATATAATCGATATTATAGGAATCAATTATTTCTGAACATTTCTCTCACAAAAATTCGAAAATTAATTGCTTACAAACTTCCCATTGCTATTCTATTTTTCCTATAAAACAGAAAAAAGGATAAAAGATCTCAACGAAATTCTTAATACCTCTACAAATCATCTATATTATAACTAGAAAACTTCGAATTCCAATCTGATTAATAAGAACCGGAAAATTCTTGATTTTGATTACTCTAACTGGTTTAGTAATTATAATACCGCCAACTTTATAAAGAACTTCTAAAGCCTCTATTTGATTAACAAAGATATATAATTTTTTGAAAAATAAACATAATTGAACAAAATCAAGACAAAGAAGAATATAATTAATCAAATTAAAATAAGCTTCTTCTGAAGTTGCAAAATCTGAAAAGATATTGTTAATATAGAATTTAATTAATACTAAATTGTTTTCAATACTAGATTCAAATATAGAAGAATATTCGTTATCTACTGAACCATCTTTAAAAAAAGGAATATAACCGAAAACTATATAAAGAAACTCAAATATAGAAAAACAAGCAATTTGAATATCTTGTAAAACTTTGATAGATTGTATCTGAACTGAATCTCCTATAGAAAAAGCAAAATAATAACAATCTTTTGAATGAAAAAATATACCCCAATAAACATATTTCAAATCGAATTGTAAATATACTTTATAACTAAAATGAAAAAAAAACTTGTGAATATCTTAAAATAAAATACAATAACTATCTAATATCTGTTCTATAACCTTCGAATAATCGAAAACTATATATCTTTCAGAACCAGATTCATGAAAAAGAAGATTTTTGGGATATTCAATATCTAGTTTATCAACCACTAATAGCATTACTAATCAATCGAAAAGTTTGCCATTGATTACCATAGTATATTCATATATATAGCATTTGTACCCTTCAAATATAATCTTATTAAATCAAAACATCTATTGAAGATTATATCTAGATCTTTTCCTATTTTTATAAAAAAGAATACCTGATTTAAATCATACTCAATAAATATAAAAAAGAATAAAAGGAATATAAATTAATTCTATAATATTTAAATCCCTATAAATATAAAGAAATTGAATAACTCTTAATCGAAATTCATCTATTACTAAAAGATCTATATCAATCTCACTCTTTTGAAATCATTCATTAATAACATCTAATAAATCTATAGATATTTCTCGAAGAATCAATCTTTTATCTATAAAATATACATATATTTTTGAAAAATCCGATTGAAAAGTAAAAGCTTGATTAATCGAAACATATTGATCTCTTCCTTGAAGAAATAATTTGAGACATTTAGAATCTGCTTTAAAAGAAAAATCGAATTAATATAATATTTCGAATAGTATATATAGACCATCCATTTGAAAAGTTACACTAAGAACATATAATAATTGAACTTTCGAAAAAGAAGATATAGAATAATAACAACATTTCCGATAACCGAAACTATAATCTTGATTTTCAGTAAAAAGTTCTGAAAAAGCATTTTCTCTGAAGCTATTTAATAATTAAAAGAGTATATCCTCTACTAAATAAGATAATCTGAATTGTATAAACTTTTGAGGAAATCGAATATATAAAAAGTCTTCATTTTGGATTCCTTTAGATTCTTTAATATTGATTTTCGAAAAAAAAGAAAATAATTTTGAATTATACTGAAGACTCAAAAGTTTAAAGAGTCTTATGAATCATTTGAATCTGAATAATCATCTTGAGATTCTGAAATAGATTCAGAAAGGGAATCAGATATTTCTTCGAATACTTTCTCGAAATCTATTGAATCAGAAGAGTTTCTTGATGAATTAGATTCTTGTTGATCTTCAAATCGTATTGTTTTTGGAATCGGTTTGATTTTGAATACAAAATTATTAATATTTCTATCGGCAATTTCAAAATTCATCGAAATTTCAGTATTTAGAATAACTATTTGATACTTTGGATCGACTAAATATAGAATGAGTTAATGAAAAGAGGATTGTTTGAGTTTCGGAATCTGAATAAGTATTCTTTTCTCGTTCAAATCTTCGTTTTCGATAGAAAGAGTAGAATTAAAGATATCAATATAATCTTTGATTATATAAAGCTATAATAAACCTAATAAAAGAATCTTTTGATTCTTATTAGGATTATTTTCCTTATCAAAATGAATGAAAGTATGAATAATTTGTTGAATTTCTTCAATTACAAGATCAATAGTAGTATATTCTTTCAAATCTATATCAATTCTATTAACAACTTCTATAAAGATATTGTTATTTGATTGAATCTTATATCGATATAAATCTAAATGATCAACGAAAGCAGAAAAAACAATATTGTTATCAAAACTTTGATCAATAATATAATTGGATTTACTTATAATGATTTCTATTGAAAGTAATTCTAACAAAATATATATTCCCTTAATTCGAAAAAAACAATCTTTATCTGTAATACAAATAATGATCGAAATAGTTGAATAATCTATAATATTAATCTTATCTAGACCAATCACTTATCGATCATTCTTAAAAGAAGTACTAAAATTTGATAGATTGTATTTAAGATCCTTCTATTTATAAAAGAAATACTATCGAATTTGATCAGGAAAAAGATGAATCAGATGATTCTGAATAAATCTACATCGAGTTGGGTATACTAGCTCAAGATCTGAGTTCGTAATTGAATTCTGATTTAATTGACCAAATTGACCAAATTGATTAAATTAATCATTTTGATCGAATTGATCAAATTGACCAGAATTACCTTGATCTTTATTCTGAATTGAAGTTGAAAGAGCTAAGGAAACTTCTGATTTATAAATAATCATTGATTTTTTCTTTCTAATTGAGTTTTCTCGAATAGTAAAGCATCTAAAGTGTTTGATAGCGTTCGAAAAGATCTAGCAAAAATCTAAGAGATTAATTCCTTCAAAGTTTAATATAAAATGTTGTATAAGTATCTTATAATCCATTAACCCTTATCCTTATCTACCAACAATATTAAAGAATAATTTAGAATCTCTAAAGTATCTTTTACAATTGCTAACAGATATTATATACTTTAAAAAAGAAATAAATGATCGAACTTTCAACAATAATAACTCAGCTTGACAAACTTCTAGAAAAGGAATAAAAACTTGTAATTATAAAGATGCTATTGGTATCTGAAAGGTAGTTTTTTTGCTTCAATTACAAATATAAGATGCAAAAAAGTTCTTATTCTATTTGCGAATTTCTTCCTATAATTGAGAAGGAGAATGAATATCTTCAGATTTTAATGAAACAATAAAACAAAATCTCTTTCATTATAAAGCAATTATATAAAAAGTAATCTCGTTTTCAAAATCTTCCTCATCATTAATATCATCTGAATTAATTTCTTCAACAAAACCTTATTCAAGTATTTGTATGAAATTAATCGAACTATTGAAAGATCCTTAATCTGAATAATCTGAAGAACTATCGAATTCGTTATCTAGAATAATACTATGAAAAGTAGTATCTGAATTATAGATACTATTTAACTGAAAAAGAATATCTTTATCAATTTTTAGTTTCCTATAACAATTGATACAAACTTGATTTGATTTTCTTGAACTAATTGTATCGATTTAATTAATATCAGATTTTTCTGTAGATCAATCCCTTATAACGATATAAAAAAGATTGTTAATAATAATACTCTTAAGTAAAATCATAATACAAAGAATTACTTATTGCTATATTGGTAAAAGATTTCCAATACATTCAGATTTAAAATACTTATATTCTTTACAACCAAAATAAAAAGGTTTCTTACTTGAATTGTATTCTTTTATACCATTCACAATAGAATATTTCGAAATCTTTGGATCCAGTAAATTAATTTGTCGGATTTAATTGTAGATCTACTGAAGATCATTGTTCTATTCTTATCGATTATTATTATTATTGCAATTATTATTTCCATCTTTATTTTGATTTCGAGAGTTATTGGAATTGTAATTTCCTTTCGAACTATCCTTTTTGAAAATGGATTCCGATTTCAATTATTGAAAAAGAACTTCGAGTTTCTATTCTTTAGTAAAACCTTTAGATTTGATATTGGATATACTATCTATAAGTTCTTTAACGATCTCATCGTTTGTAAATAAATCTTGAAGCTCTATATTTCTCTTAATATTTTGAATTATATAATAACTTTCAATAAGAGATCGATAAATAATATTATTGAAAATAAAATGATTACAAAAAGTTGAATCGATTAATCCTTTGATAAAATTAAAAACTAGCTTCTCTTAAACGATTGTATTAATAACATCAAGGTTTTTCTCAGAAGCAAGAATATCCTTAAATCTTATATTGTATTGAATATCCTTTACTTATAAATAATATTTCTCAAGGGTTTCGTTTTTAATTTGAACAAATGAATTCATTGAATCTATTATATTCTGAACTATATTTTCATCATTATAAGAAAAATAACGATTTAGAAAAGCCTTGATAAAAGCAAATTCATTTTCCTGAATAGTTGTTTCAGTATCTTCAAAGATAATCTTGAAATCGGTATGATTATTGATCCAGATTTGAACTTTTCTCTTAAATTTCAATTAAACTATAATGAAAAAAACAAATGATTTGTAAATTGGATTTCTAGTAACTCGTTTAACAATTGTTTTAATCATATTTAGCTATACAAAACTTGGTATATTGCAATAATCAAATTCAGATACTAAATCGATATTGATTTTATTTCAAAGCTCTTTAGCTTTAGCATCATCGAACATCGATATACTTATAATTTGAAGATTCGAATTAGAAAGATTGAAAGAAAAAGATGAAAGTATAATAAAAAACGAATTGAATTCTTTCAAATGATTCAATGAAAAATATATTTCAAATCCTAGGAATCTTATTCGTAAGGATTCTGAAGGATTGTAAATCGAAAAAAAAAGTTCTTCAATAAAAGGTATATAATATACTCGTTTTTGTAAATCAAAATCAGAAAGATATCGATAAAAACGAATAACAACTTATCGATATCTAAAATAAATTTCGGAACCGATCTCCAGATTGAATTTTTTACTTCTCAACTATAAGAAATATAAATATTTCGAAGATTCGAAGTCAAAAGGAAATTCGATATCGAAAGATTAAAGATTTTAATAGAAAAGCAACGCTAAACTTATTCCTAAAAATACAACTACTGTACTAGATTAAGATTTCTGAAAAGAAACATTTTGATACAACGAAGGATCGATACTTTAGATAAATCAAAAGTCGGGGATTCTACATACAAATTGGTAATTCCACAAACAACAAGTCTATACCACGATAACTTTGTTTTGCTTCCTTAAAATGATCGAATTGTTGAAGTTTATAATATCAATCAACAATCCTAAAAAGAAAGTTCAAAAAGTAGTTTTTCGAAGAAAAAATAAAGTATGAATCTGCAAACGGAGAGATGCTAACGATATATTAGATATCTATAGATCCCTACATAGATCACTAATAAACACAACGGAAACGAATACAAAATAATAAATTGAAGTTGCGCATTTTTTATTAAACTAGGTTGAGTTGGAGTGGTTATATAGACCCTTTTGGAGTCACGTTACCTGCCTCCTTTTTGGTACGGTATCTTAAAGTATTCTAAGGCTTTATGATTTATTACGATCTTTATATAATAAAGAAATTCAATGAATTCTACTCTTCAAGTTTTGAAAGCTTTGATAATAGCAAATATCTTTTTATCGAATATTATGTAATTCATTTCGATTGAAAGTATTGTTTTGGTAAAGAAAACGACAAAATATCATTAACTATTATTATATAGTTGAGAGAGCACATCTCCGATAATATTATTTGAAGTATTAATTTCGATTATAATTTGTAGATATGATTGATAATACTTTAGAACAAAAGCTTGAAGTATTATCTTCTTAAAACAATCGAAAGTAGTAATATAATTGTTGTCTCATATATATAGAAAATCTTTTTTTATTAAATTGTTTAACAAATAAACGATTCATCCGAAATCTTAAATAAAACATTTATAAAAATTATAAAACCCTAAAAAGGATTGTATTTTTCGAACATTTATAGAAGCTTTCTATTCTTTAACAACCTCAATCTTTTCGAGATCGACCTCTACTCCTTTTATTGAAATAATGAAACCAAGATATTTAATCCTTTTGATACTAAATTCATATTTATTGATATCGACTTGTAACCCAGTTTTACAAAAACAATCAAAAACTTGTAATATATATATTTCGTATTCTGCTTCATTCTCGAAGTAGATCAAGATATCGTTTAGGTAAATAGTATAGATTATATCCAAAAGATCGAAAAAAACATTATTTATATAACACTGATAAATAACAGAATCATTGATCAATCCAAAGAACAAGATTTTACATTTATAAGTTTTGTATCATATTCAGAATATAATCAAATCTTCGGAATCGGAATATGTACAAATTCGATGGAATGTTTATCGAATATCCAACTTCGTAAATATCTTAGATTTTGAGATACACACTAAAATCTCATCGATCAATAATAGAGGGTATTCATCCCTTTTAGTAATAGCATTGAATCATCGAAAATCGATACAGAAACATAAGCCATTATTCGGTTTGGAAACAAAGAGTACTAATACAACGAATGAAAAGGAATTAGCTTCAATGAAATTCTTTTTGAAATTATCGATAAAATATTCCTTAATAATTAAAAGTTCTTCCAATGATATATTATAAATAGAGCTAATTCTGAATTGGGAATCTAATAGAATTTCGATTTTATGATTATATGTTGTATATTGGAATAATTTATCAGATTCCTTTTTTGAAAAGATTTCGAGATATTCGTGATATACTTGGAGAACTCTTTGGAATAATTCTTGGAGTTCCTTATCGTTGGTATTCCTCATTCGATTTTTTAGCACTATATTGATTTTGTAAATGCTAATGGAAAAAATAGTATTATCGCAATGATGATTATATATTTTGAAAACTTCAACGAAGATTGTAATGATATTGATAGAAACTTAAAATAGATAGTTTGATCGATAATATTCAGAGAATAGCTCATTTAAAAAAATGAAACGATTAGTCGGTTTGATCTTTTCGAAAGGTACAAAATCGTTTTTGGTATTATCAGAGGGGAGTAAGAATTGTTCTGTAAATAAGCTTTTTTTGAATTCCTTTTCCATCTATCAAAGATTGATACATAAATTCTATTTATACCTAATAATGAATTTAATTAATAAAAGTAAGGGTTCTAGATGATCGATTTCAAAGAAGATATCTCGATATTGTATATCTTGTTTGATTTCGAGATTGGATAATAATTTAGAAACTGAAAAAGACTTTCTAGAGATAATAATATCCTTTGAAAAGTATAGGATTAATAGTAAATCTTTTAGCTATACTAATTGATAATTGAAAGATCAGAGTATTACATTATAGACTTTGAATTATAGATCTCCGATAATAATATCCCTTCTCATCTCAATTAATAGAAAAAGAACTTGAAAAAATATTCTACCGTTTAATCGAAATATTAAACGAATAGAATAAATAACGACAATACCTTATCGATTATTATATTCTTGAATAAGGATAGGATTGTTCAAAGGAATAATAAAGATATTAATACATCGAAAGAATTGATATACAAAACGAATATTAATAAACAAATAAACAAAAACTCTAATATCTACTAATGCAAAAGACCGGATTTGGAAATCATAAGCTAAAAAATAATAAGAGAATAGAAAATTATTGTTATTTATAAAGCTTTATAAATCAATATATTTGAGATTATATTGATAATTTTAAAAGGAGATTTTCCCAAAGACTAATCCTTTCCCGACTCACATAAATCGGAATCGAGAATTTCTGAAATGATTCCTTTATCTTCGGAAATTGTATTAACCTCATAAATACCAAAAAGGCATATATAATCCTTAATCCAATTGAAGGTTTTGTATTTAAAGTAAAGAAAAAATGAAACAGAAAAATGAGATTTAAAATTCAAAATAAATCCAAAAATAACCGATTTTTTTTTCCCGATATACTCAAACTTGACATTTTCATACAAGAAAGTGGAGCTTTTAATACAATTGTTAGACAAAAAGTTTTTTCGAATTTGATTCCTAACTATAATAATATATTTCTGATTTATAATATATATCCTTGCATTTACATTCGTTAGATAATTAATGTAACCCTGAAAATCGGAGTAAAGGTCCATTGTAGCTATCATTACAGCTTTCAGCGAAAAGGAAAGCTTCGAAGTGAACTCTTTTCGAAAAGAATCTTCTGATTGATCGACTTCTATTACGAGTTCCAAAAACTGTATATAAAACTAATGGAAAATTATAATTCCCATTTACAGAAATCGGAATTCGTCTATAATCAATTCCTATCGATTAAATACAAGATAAATAGAGTCAAAATAATCTAAAACATTTTAATATATAACAAACTTCTTTCAGATCATTTTCGATTTCAGATACTATTGTACATCACCAATAATCCATCAAAAGATAATACAAACTTTCGTACCTTCGTTCAAATAATGATCTATATTATCCAAAAATTTTCCTTCTATAAGAAGTTTCCATAATTCGAAAGAAGAATTGATTTTATCACTAAAAAATTCAGGGTTTTTTATTCTCGCACTAAATCTTCTATAAAGAGATATTATAAATACTAATCTTTTTTCAAAACTAAAACCCTTCTTGCTAAAGATAGTAATATCGGAATCCTTAATTCATCGAAAGTATCGCTGATATACTCTAAAACGGAAAATAAACCTATTGCTATTTATATCAAATAATCCATCTTATACAAAACTAATTAAAACAAGATAAATCTGATCCAATTGCTTCAGTATAACCAGATTTTGAATTCGGATTTCTTGATTTTCTTTTTATAGATTTTGATAAGTTATCATTCCGGTTACAAAAGAAACTAATTCTCCTTGAATTAACAAATACAAAAACAAATTTATAACTACCATTTCATCGACTTCTACATCAAATTCAGAATCTTCCTTTCATCTTGTTTGATCGATTTAGATTTATAATTCTATTACAACAACCTCCTCAATTATAAACTGAGAAATACAAAGTTTCCTTAATCAAATAAACATAATAATAATACTAATGGAAATTCGGAAAAATCAATCAAATAAATATAAGAGTTTCGCTAATTCAATAACCTCGATAAATATAACTAATTAGATATTCTGACCTTCTCAAAAGATATTCTGTCCTTCTCAAAAAGGCTAATGAATTTATTATAATATAACAATAATCTTAATTCAAAATATAATAAAATAAATTAATTAATCTATACTAAAGAATAACAAACTATTATACAAAAGATAATAAAATTGAGCCTTTTATAATCCCCTCGAAGAGGACCAAAATCTAAACGAATACAGAATGAAATAAATGATCCCTTCGGAAGGGATCAAAGAACAAAATAAAGAATGGCCTAGGGTATTAATACAGGATCGTCACATATATTCTATATAAGGATTCTATAATAGTATTTTTTTCTTTAGAATCGAATTTCATTGAGATGATTAAAGGGATTAGATTTATTCAGATAACAATAATAATAATTCCGGATCAGTTTTTGAATATTCTCCAAATATTCTATAAGTTTTTCGGTAAATATATTGTAGCTTATCTATCGGATGGTATACTTTAGATAGGGGCCATTACAATCTCAATGTTTTTATTAGGAATTTAGGACTTTCTTTATATCGAATTATTCAATATTTTCAACTTCGATAGAAAGAAAGAACGGATTATATTAACCAAAAATAGAATTATCATTAGTAAAGTGTAATAAATTAATACAAAAGACCAAATGATTTTTTATAAAAATCAAAAGTTTCAATTTGTAAATATATAAGTTTATAGTTTTCAGAATTCGGAAAAGATCTAAATTCTTCCAATTTAGCTTTTTCTGAAAATGAAAAATTCGGATATTTTTAGTATTAAATTAAATTAGATCTTCGGGTTAGTATCGATAGATAGACAAATAACAAAAATCAGTATTCTTCGAATAACAGATTTTATTAATAATCAATTCGATTTTTAAATGATCAACGATCGATTTTATTTTTTTGATGAATTCCTCAACGTTTAGGATTTCAGAACGATTGAAGAATATAACAGATTCGAAATCTATTTAGGAATAGAAATTATAATTAGTAAAGAATAGTAACAAATAAAAGCTTTCGGATTAAATAAAGTTAATCGAGAATTCGATAATTGATAATTATTCGGATTAATTATCTTATAAATAGAATATATACAAATAAAAATATTATTTGAGTATTACATTTGTTCCTTTCGTTTGTTTATCGATTTCAGAATAATAAATTATCGATAATTACGAAACAGTATCTAATTGTTTACAAATATATTTCCAGAAATCAAAGATAAATTGAATTTTACGATCGGATATAATGATCTATAACAAATTATAAAGCTTCTATATATACTTTAGAAACAAATGAAAAATCTTTTCGGAATTATAGATTCTTTAATAGAGTAGAAAGTATTTCATTTTGGTTAATCGATCAATTATAACGAATATCGTATTGTACTTAGAATTCTTCGGAAGATGAATAATGAAATCAATTGAGATATTTCTTTAGATTTGTTGTAAAATTAAAAAAAAGTATAAGATTTCTTTTTGTTCTTTTCGATTTGAAGTAATTCGATAGTTATCACGAGATAGTATGATCACAGAGTACGTTGAAGGGATCAGAGAGAAGATGATTATATTGAAGTGATAAAGTTAAATATCTAATTGAATGAGAACTTGTTGAATGATTTTGTCACGGGTTCGTAACCCGTTCCTAGCTAGTCTGCATGGCTGCCTAAGGCACCCATCCCTTATATAATCAGCACTCTTCCTAGTACCTTCTTCCTTTTTTATAGAATATCATTATATTTTAAAGCATTCTACTATTACTGTAATAGTATATTCTATTCTTCATAAAGATTCTACTGTTGAATAGGAAAGACAGTTTAGTTTTGCCAAATAATCAATTTTACGAAATACTCAGAAATTTCGATTATCAATGTATCTGTCGGTACGACTCTGTGCTTGTCGTATCCGATAGAATTGATCAAAACGTTTATGATCGTATTGAGGTTATTCACAAATGAGATTCCCGTGAGGGCGCTTGGATTGCTACGCAATTGACCCCTAAATTAAAGGTTATATTGCGCATCAAGGTTCGAAAGAACCATTGAGTGCGAATGGCCTCAATATAGAAGCCTTCGCTTAAGTGAGGATCACATGCTTTAAGAGCACGTGAATACCAACAGTATCAATAAACAATAAACAATGTTTTAATTCAATTTCAATCCAAACCCAAATTCAGATTCAGATTCAGATCCAGATTCAGATTCAAACCCAAACCTCGATTTAATCAGTACTATATTGTTATACAATCGAAATCAAAGATCTTATAATTATATTTCAATTTTTAAGACTATCTTAAATAATCTATCACTATATCGGATACCACTTAATCAACTTCACTAGAACTATCGATACCCTCAATCTGATCAAAGACAATGCCCGAACTCCGAAAGCATATTAAGTCTGTTTTCTTTAATTATTAATAGCTCACATATAAACTCTCCAATATTGGAGATAGAGACCTTAAAGATCCAATCTCTGTTTCTGATATGTTTATCAATATACAGAATCCTGAAGCTATTATATATATACAATATTTGTTCAATTTTACAAAACGAATATTAGTTCAAGCAAAACAATATCGATAAGAAATATATATACTATAAGAAGATCTGCAATTAAACAATACAGTTAATATAAGATTAATGATTTAGAACCTTATTTTTCGGGAACAATTTGATCAATTATTTATCAGTATAAATCCTATTGTATTAATCTATCGATTACGATAAACTACGAAGAATTCTGAATCATTCAAAAATGAAAAAACAGGTCTTTTGATTTGATAAAGCAAATATAAAGATTGAAAGATGGGTTTATATATTTATTGGAAAAGTGATCCTATAGTTTTCGATATAAAATAAAAGAAATTGTTATATATAATTTCGTTTTTGAAAGAAATAATTCGATAATCTTTATATTTTAATTGATGTTGAATATAAAATAATAATCAAATTCGACAAATTCAAAATAGACGAAAAAACTCTATTTCTCTTTTTTTATTTACAATTGGAATATTTGAATGTATTTAATGGAAAGACTCTTTGAGAAATAGTCTTTGTAATGAAATAAAAAATCATTAATGAATTGAAGATATTAATAAAAGGTGATTCAAACCTTTGTAAATTCATTGATATTAAAGAATAAAGAAAAAAGTTCCAAATATAGAGTCAAAATTATCGGGATAACAAGTATTACAATACAAATTCTTCGAAACCTAATTCAATTTATATTCAACGATAAGTATTGTCAGTATTTTATATTCAAGATGACTTTATGGATCTCGATATAATCAGAACTCTAAAACAAATATAAAGAGAATACAAATATCTTTATGATTTATATCATTTTTGTAAACAATCTGAGTATCGAATTGTAGATTGTAAAATAAAGAAACAAATCGATGCTATAAGAAATGTAAACGAATACAAAAGTATTTCTTATAAAAATAATTATTTGAAAGGTAATCATCAATTATATCAAAATCAATAATACTATCCAAGCAATTCAATCAATCGAAGTGATTATCAACAAAAAGGATATCAGGTATAATCTTAAATTTAATAATACCGTTCCTTTAATTCAATTGGTCGTGAAAGTTTCCAATGAGGTAATTATCAAGATTATAATAATCATTAATAATAATACCTTAATATATTTATCGGATTTGTTGAAGAAGAAGTATTAGTATTATCAGAAAGTGTATCAAATATATCTTTTCGTAATACAGTATTATTGCTATTTATATCTATTCAAAAGTATTCGGGAAAAGTTTAATCTTTGCAATAAATCGTTTGTAAAGATTATCAAGGGATATAGAATAGATACAATGAATAATAATTAACAAAGAATTTTTATAGTTCAATTCTATAGATAGCAAATCTCTATTTGTTCAAATCATTATATTCCTAATGTATTCTTCTCTTTTCAATATAATCAATTTGATTGATAATAGATATTTAGGAAAAGTATTCGTTGATTGTTTTTTCGTTGATCGAAATAATATTCCAATTCGATTCTTATTATATCGTTGCGAATTCTATTTGATAAATGAAAATATTGCAGATATCATTATTCATTATTTTATGATAAATATAATAATGAAATAATATAAAGAAATATAGTTATTCTTTATTATAAAACTTTCCAAAGAAATTCTAGTTATTTTTGGATTATTATAATTACAATATTATAATTTATATATAAATTGATGGGATATAATTCTCTTTTTCAATTCTTAATATTGTATAATATATTATTACCCTTATAGTATATTCGATTCAATACAAGTATCAATAATCCCTTTGTTAATATATACAGATCAAATATATAAAAGTAGTATATCTACAAAACTATCTATTGATAAAATCCTTGATATATTATCTTTAATTAAAACTTTCCTTTTTAATATAAAAAAGAATCTTTCCTGATATTTATTATCATTTATCGAAAATGAAAACGAAGATGATGAAATATATATTCAAAATTTTAAGACGATCTTAAAAAAACTATTGGAGCAAGATTATAATGAATCAGTTTCTATAAACGAAGATTATAAATCAATGAAAGACTCTAGAATCGATTTGCAAATCGATAAAACCTTGATACCTAATATAAATCATTATTGTATAAAAGTTTACAATAAGAAAGTATCATTTTAAATACAAATAATATCAAATTGATATTCTATTCAATATAAATCTATACAAAAGATTGCTAGATAACATCGACCGAAATCAATACCAAAGAATGAACCCTTACTATCACTATCAATCTCAATCCCAAAAGAACAAATCAAGATCATTTCCAATATAAAACCAGATTTAGATAATATCTATTAATTATAAATTACTAGTTTTATATCTTTTTATTAATAGAATAAAATGAAAATTATATACTTTATATAAAAAAAATTAAATCAAACAAAAAAGACTATCTAACAAAAACGTTTATATAAAATAACAATAATCTTAATTCTTCAGAAACAAGACTTCAAGGATATACTATATAGAAAAGGCAATATTATCAATATATTAACCAAAATATCTCCGAAGCTTTACGATTTTGTTTACCATTGTTATCAATTAGAATACCTTCGGAAAATAACAAAAATGAATATCGAGAAATTCTTCAATAACAAATCATCATTCAGCGATAACGAGATCAAGGAAAAACTCTCTTTATAACTTCAAGATAAACTATCCGCTTTTCTATCTTATCATATAAATATACTTCCTTTATATCGAATATAAAATCACAAAATAAAATTAATATCTAAAAAAGAACCTCTATATTTCAAAAATCATCTTTTATCCCCTTTCGAATTAAAAATAATTCGAAAATGAATCGACAACAATTTTGTCAAAAGTTTCATTTGGGAATCAAGATCATAAAGCGTAATCCTATTATTTCTAACAGCCAAATCTAGCAAAAGTATTTGTATCTATCAAAATTATCATAGTTTGAACAATATTACTATTAAAAACCAATACCCTTTACCAATTATTCGAGAAATTCTAGATACTCTTTACAATACAAAAATCTATATCAAATTAGATATTATTACTACTTTCAACAAACTTCGTATTGTAGAAAATAACGAATAGAAAACCGCTTTTATTATTCGATTTAGATTATTCGAATCACTAATTATATCTTTTAATCTTTACAACGCACTAATATCATTCCAATATTACATTAATCATACTTTATTTAACGAACTAGATAAATACTATATTATATACTTCAATAACATTCTTATATATTCCGAAAATAAGAATCAATATCGAGAACATATTCGTAATATAATCCAGAAACTACAAGATACTGATTTACAAATCGATATTAATAAATACGAATTCAAAACAACTTCTATAAAATACTTAGGCTTTATAATTACAATTAAAGATATAAAAATAGATCAAAATAAAGTATCAATTATTATCTTTTGGGTACAATTATCATCTATTAAAAATTTATAACGATTTTTCGGCTTTGTAAATTTTTATCGTCGATTTATAAAAGATTTTTTAAAAATCTATTATTTTTTAAATGATCTTTTGTAGAAAAGAATAGATTAACAATGAAAGAACAATTATATAATAGTATTCGAGAATCTAAAAAACGTATTTATAATAATTCCGGTACTTGTTTATTTTAATCATAATAGAAAAACTATATTGGAAATAAATATTTCGGATTGAATTTCAGAAGAGATATTTTCTCAATACAATAACAACAATGTTTTATAATCAACAATATACTTTTTTTCGAAATATTCGATTACTAAATATAATTACAAGATTTACAATAAAGAACTATTAGTTATTATTAAATTAATAAAAAAATAATAACCGGAATTACAAGAATCTCAACAGAAATTCGAAATCTTAATCGATTACAAAAATCTGAAATACTTTACAATAACGAAAACATTAAATCAATATAATATCAAATACAATAATCAAAGTTTTTATTTCAATACAATTTCCGAATTGTTTATCGATTAAAAACCAAAGCAATTCGATTAAATACTTTGAGCCACCAACGGAAGGATCGATCTGATAGTTTTGATCCCAACAATAAACATTTAAAAAACCAGAAACATATCGTTTTACTTACTGATAGATTCAATATAAATCTATATAAAGAATTTACAAATAATCTTTTGTTAATTACAATAGATTAAACAATATTATTTGAAGACAAGCCTATCGACGAATTCATTGATATAATATACAATAGATCAAATGTAACCAAATAATTAATATCAGTAATCGAAAACCCCTTTATAATCAAATAATCAAAAGAATTCAGGAAAGCCTTACAAATAATTATACAGGATTACTGTATTTACAATAATAAGATCTACTATTATAAAAAACTATAGATTCCGTTTAATAATGAACTAAAAATACAAATTTTATACAGAATACATTTGTCGAATCCCATTAACCATTTTGATTATACAAAGACTATTGATTTGATCTTCAAAAGCTATTGATAACCACAAATACATTAAGAAATAGACGCCTATATTCAAACTTATGAACTCTATATTCAAACAAAATCCCCAAAATCATTTCTTTTAGAATTCCTAAAATCATTATCTGTTCCTTTCTAATTATAATTAGATATTTCAATCGATTACATTATACCTTTGCTAAATTATAAATACTACAATTCAATATACAAATATATATTAATAATTATTTGTAGATTAACAAAAATGAAGCACTTTATAAATACAAGATCTTTGACAATAGAAGAATTGATTAATACTTTCATCAATTATATTTATATATTACATAGTCTACCGGAAAATGTCATTTCAAATCGAAGAATACAATTCGTATCGGAATTCTAAATACAACTTTCTAAACGATTGAAAGTAGTCTTTAAATACAACTCAGCGTTTCATCTACAAACAAATAACCAAACAGAACGAATAAATTCAATTCTAAAATAATATTTATATACATTCATAAACTTTCATCAAAATGATTGAATGAAATAATTACCATTAGCAGAATTTGTTTCAAACAATTTGATTTCTGAAATAATAGATTATTCGTTGTTCTTTGCGAATTATAGTTTTAATTTATAATTAGATATGGAATCTAATAAATTTTATCCTTCAGATATAATAATAACTCAAAAACGCGAATTCTTCAAAGGAAACAAAACAATCGATAGAATAGAATATATCCTAAATTAATTCAGAATATTTACGAAACAATCTATTACAATCTACAAGGAATATACAAATTGGAATAGATCAGATTCGTTACAATATACAAAAGAACAAAAAGTATATATGAATACAAAAAACATAAAGATATCTTATAAAACAAAAAAGCTCGACAATAAATAAATCGGACTATACGAAATAATAAAAATCTATCTATACGCTTGTTTGATCGAGCTACCAGAAAATATACGAATTTTCCCAGTATTCCATTATTCGCTACTAAAATCAGTATATCCAAAACCTTATTTCCTAGAACAAACTTTAATTAACAAATCGAAATCGAAAACTACAAAAGACAGAATCCTCGAAAAAGAAAACAGAAAAAAAAGAACCAATTCAGAAATGAATATTTGAAAGTATATTTAATAACTACAATAAAGATGATTATCATTATCAAATCAAATAAAAATACTATATACCAATTTGGCAATCAGTATTAAATCTAAAAAATAATAAAAATACTATAATCGATTATTACTATTTATACTCCGAGAAATCTGGATTATTATTATAGATCTTGGATCATTTAGATATTGTAGTACTGTTGTCAACTTCAACTCCTATAAAGACTTTATAACGATCAATAAAAAAGAAAATACAGTTTATTTAAATAGGAAAATAATATCTCAAATTTTAAGACAATCTTAAAATTTGAAAAGTGATCTTACAACTCAGGAATTTGGGGCACTTGAATAAGATTTTGCTTGAATAGTTGTTTTTCAAAAAGGTTTTATCAATAGTTTGAAAACAAATTAGATTTTGAGGAAAAAAGTACTATCACAGATTCGTAACCTGTTCCTAATTAGTCTATATGGTTGTCTAAAATATTTATCCTTTATATAGTCGGTGCTCTTTCTGTGACGATGGTCTTAATTCAAGGCATAATAGAATGAATCAATTAATCTATATTAGAGAATAACAAATTGTTGTATAAAAGATAATGAAGTTGAGCCTTTTATGATCCCCTCGAAGAGGATCAAAATCTAAACAAATACAGAATGAAATAAATGATCTTTTCGGAAAGGATCAAAGAACAAAATAAAGAATAATCTAGAGTATTAATATAGAATCGTTATATTATTCTCTCTTCAAAGAAAATTGATTTGCTTTTAAATCTTCATTCTAACTTTTCGTATCGGATATCTGGGAGTTCTTTTTATGGGGAGAGTGGCGAATAGTGTTTTCCTTTTGCTTCAAAGTTATTGGTATATTAAACTGTATTTAAGGGCGAAATCGTAATAGCTCTTCATGTCACGGGGTCCCCGTATATGGTATACGGAGACCGCTCGGGTTCCGATCTATAGGAGTCGGACTTCGGATAAGTATAGGCTAGCCTTGATCAGGGCTAATGCTATACATAAATGTATTTAAAAAACTGTTCCTTTTACAGAAACGTAGCTTTTCGAGTTATGTTTTATTAATAAAAGTGATTCCTGTTATTCTGCTTGTTGTTTTCATGATACTATATAGCTCCTATTTACCTGTACCGATACTTCTACGATGTCATCCCGTCTGCACCTGTCTAGCCAGCCCGGTTCCCCTGAAGAATTCGTTACTATTGTAATCAGCGATATCACGATCTGGTATTATTATCTTATCTCCTTTTACAATTATAGTATAAAAGTAAAAGCAAAAGTAATCGATTTATAATCTGTAGTTCAAAAGTTTATTTTCGATCTGCAAATCGAGAAAACTATATTCATATAATAAAAGGAGAAGAACGATAAATTGATTGTTTATTTAATTCAATTTCATTTTATTTCTGTCGTTTTGTTTATTTCAATCTTTATCGATTTAATCGACCCTTTGCTTCTAATGCTCGTTACGATCCCAATTGTTGCTTTTGTTTTGTCGAAGTTTTAATTGAATAAGAAAGTATCTAATTCTATATTGTTTAATAAAACGAAAATCGATCTTGATCGATTTGTCGATCAAATATAGAATAAAATATATACCAATTCTGATTATTTTATTTTCCTGTATTCCTGTTTAATTTATATAATTAGAAGATTAATTGGATCTATTGTTGTACAAATTCGATTATATAATATCAAAGGACAATTTGTTAAATTTACTGATTATAAGGATCTGTTGGAAAAAGCTTATAGAAACCAAAACAAATAAATCAAAGCCCGAAAACTCTTAATCAATTTGAAATAGAGAAATCAGCTGTTTTATATCTTCTATATTGAATTCTAGAGATTAATGTTGAAAGCCGGGATGGCTAACGATAATAATACTTTGATTATTTTATTAGAATAAATTTTATCGAATAAATTGAAAAATCAGATTGTTATTATTGAGTTATTCACAAATAATACCAATATATTCGTTACTTTTGTATAAATATTGAGGAATCGTTATCTATACTTAATAAAACCAATCGACTCCAATCGTAACCCAATTGTTCCGCTACCTTGTACTACAATTCAAAATCTGAATCCTGTTAATTGTACCCCTGCTTCGTCCCCAAATACTACTATCCGATCTGTTGCTTCTATTACAACTATACTTGTTGGAAATCCAATGGATTTCAGTTCCCAAAGATATACTAATAGATACAAACGAAAAGAATACTTCTATTATAGATCTACCGATTATTATATAAAAGATTACCCGTTCCCAGATAATCGTTTTATATAAACTAAAACTAGCTTTATCAATCTTACCCTATTATCCTCTATTCTATCTTCCATCCAGATTCAATTATATATTATATCATTATACAATCTGTCCATTTCCGACTCCCCAAATTCGGGAAACAAAATCCGTTTAGTATAAATCATTGTCAAACGAAAATTTTATATACACTATACCTATCCGTCATTACAATTCGAAGCTTATCTTTTACTGAAGAAACAAGCAATCGAACAAATCTAATGATATTATTTATTATTATTCTACCAATACCTAATCGATTCTATTCTACTTACACTATAATGAATAACGGATACAAAGAATATACTTTCATAAATCGAAATTGAATTGAAACTATCAAACTCCCAATATACAAATTACCTGTTCCATTCGAAATTATTGAATTCGACAAAAAAATATTATTTGAAAACCGAATGGATCGTTACATTCTAATCGATCTGTAAATCAATAATCACTATAAAAAAAGATCGAAAATCTATATTATTGAATTAATTCATTATCTAATTATTCTGAAGCTGATTTAGCTAAAGAAATACGATCCCTATATCGGGTTTATATTCAATACCTTTCACTTCAATAGCGAGTTTTACCGGAAATTCTGTAATATACTTGTACAATTATCGAATATCCGAACCCTATCCGATATCTTTATTAAAATCTATTTTGCTTATTTATTGTTTTATTCTAAAGCATTAAAGAAAAGAGATATAGCAAATGTTTTAATCCGAATTTACTCGATATATATTCATCGAGATTATAAGATATTCCAAATTAATATCGATTTGATAGATTAAATCCTGAAAGAAAAAGAAGATTTTGTTTTCAAAGATCTATCTGTTGAATTCCGATTGTAAATCGATATATTTTCTCTATATAATATTGACAAATTACCTTCATATTATTTATACGATTATGATATCCGATTATAAGATAGGGCTAAGCTATCGTTTAGAGTTCTATATTCAATATTTTGAAACGAATTAAAAACTTTGCAAAAATAGTTAAAGGAAAATCTAGTAAAAGGATTCATTCAATTGAACTCCTTCGTTTCTGTTTTGCTTGTTTTATTTATTAAGAAACCTAATAATGATCTTCGATTCTATATAAATTATCATATATTAAATAATCTATCTGTAAAAGACCGATACCTATTACCCTTAATCAAAGAATCCTTGAATAATCTAAAAGGGATGAAGTATTTTATAAAAATAAATATTATCTCGATTTTCAACAATATCTGAATCAAAAAAGGATAAGAATATTTAACTATATTTTATACCCGATTCAATTTATTCAAAATTTTGATTATACTATTTGGGTTAATTAAAACCTTAACAATGTTCTAATGATTTATTAACGATACTCTAAAAAAATATCTGGATATATTTTATACTATTTATCTAAATGATATTCTGATTTACAATAAAATCCGTTCTGAATATATAAAGTATATACAAAAAGTATTAAATATTTTACAAAAAACCAAATTGTATATCAATCTATCGAAATACGAATTCCTGAAACCTAAAACGAAATTCCTGGGTTTAATTATAGGCCGAAAGGGGATTCAAATGGATCTAGTCAAGATTAAAACGATAATTGATTGAAAAACATCGAAGAATTTGATAGATATATAAATGTTTATAAGGTTTAACAATTTTTATCGATACTTTATTCGTAATTTCTTTTCGATTATTCGCTTAATGGTAAATCTAATCAAAAAGGATATAGTCTTTTAATGAAATCCTATTTATAAGAAATCGTTCTCGAATTTGAAAGTTGTATTTATAGTAATACTTGTATTAGCCTTTTTCGATTAAGAAAAAGATATGATTCTAAAAACAGATATATCGGATTATGTATCTATTGGAGTCCTTTCCCAATATAATGACGATGGGATTTTGAGATCTATTATATATTTCTTTAAAAAGCATTCAATTGCGGAGTATAACTATAAAATTTATAATAAAGAATTATTAGCAATTATCTATTGTTTCGAAAAATAATAATCCGAATTAAAAAACGTCTTTTCCCCGATCAAGATCATTATAGATTATAAAAATCTGGAGTACTTCATGATTATAAAATTATTGAACTATTGTTAAACCTATTGATCTAAATTTCTATTCTGTTTCAATTTCAAGATTATATATTGTTCTGGAAAGCAAGGAGTGAAATCCGATATTTTGATTAGGAGATCAAAGGATTTGTTTAAAAAGAAGGATGAATGCTTTTTTCATTAAAATTAGACTATTTTGAAAACTAAAAATCTAAATACAGATTTGTTTTCTATTATTAATTCAAAGAAGAAAGTTCATTTTGCGATTACAATCTGTAACCAAATCTATACCGATACTCTATTGTTTATCCACAATCCCGAATTATCTATTCGGGAACCCGGATTACCTATCTGTGAATTTGAATTATTTGCGATACCCGATAACCCAATCCTTATCCAATAGTCTAAATCTATACAATTGGAATCCCTTGAAGAACTAAAACCCTTATTTGTTGAAATTTATTTATTCGATCTATTTCTGTTATCGATTTTAAAGGCTTTAGAAAAGAATACTATTAGATATCCATATATTATATTATCTGAATATATTGTGAATAATAATCTATTATATTATTATAAGAAACTCTATATCCTTAATTACAATCCTTTGAAAGCAAAACTCCTTCAAATGATCCATGATTCCTTTATTATCGAATACCTATATCGTACTCATACCTTCGAATTACTTTCCCAAAATTATTATTGATCTGAATATTACGATTATATCTTCTATTGGATATATAATTATTATAATTACCACCAAACCGTTTTGAATTGTAAAAAATAAAAAGGAGTTTTATACTTTCTTCCGATCCCATAACAAACCTGAAAAGATATCTCAATCGATTTTATCATTCATCTTCCGAAAAGCTTTAGATACGATGCAATATTTGTTGTAATCGATCGATTGACCAAAATGAAACATTTCCTACCTTATCAAGGAATCTATAATTTCGAAAAAGTCTTCTGTTTGTTCCTAAAGTATATATAAAAGTTTTATAATCTACCGCAAATTATTATATCCGATTATAGAATTCAATTTATCTTTGACTTTTGGAAATATATCTATAAACGATTAGATACTATTTCGAAACTATCGATAATTTATCATTTTAAAACCGATGAATAAACAGAAAAAGCAAATATAATACTCGAACAATACCTTTGCTTGTATATATCCTATCTACAGAATAACTGATCCAAATAATTACCAATCGTTGAATTCTCGATTAACTCTATTTAATTCGAAAGCTTTCATCTATCACTATTCTTTATCAATTACAGTTTTCATCCCCAAATGAATTTCAAACCCACTACACTTTTCGATCACTCTAAAATTCTAGACATTAAGGAATTCATCAAAAAGATAAAATTGATCATCGATCACCTAAAAACCGAATTGATTATTAATCAAACCTATTATTCGAAAAATACCGATTCCCATTGTTCATCTATTTATCAATACCAACTTAGAAATCTAATCTAATTTAATACTAAGAATATCCGAACTTTTCATTCTCAAAAAAAACTAAATTAGAAAAACTTAGATCCCTTCTGAATTCTAAAAACTATAAATTCGTATATTTACAAACTGAAATTTCCTACCTCTATAAAAAATCATTCGGTTTTTTATATTAATCTATTATATTCCACCAATAATAATTCTATCCCCAATCAACACAACCCACCCCCCCTTTCTATCGAAATTGAAAGCATTGAACAATTCAATATAAAAGAAATCCTGGATTCCCAATAGGAATATCGAAACTATAATAATCCCCATCTAAAATATACTATTCAATAAATAGACTATAATACACCTATTAAAGAATCTACAAAGTATTTAAAGAATACTCAAGAACTGATTTATAATTATTATTATCGTTATCCAAATAAACCTGATCCCCTTAATCATCTCAACAAAACTCGATTTTAAAAAAAAGAATACTATCACAGAATCCCTATATATAATATACAGAAACTATTCAGATTCCGACCTATAAGAATCGAACCTCGGATAAGTGTAGACTAACCCTGGTCGGGGCTAACACTACACATAAATATATTTAAAGAACCGTTCCTTCTACAGAAACGTAGCTTTTCGAGCTACGTCTTATTAATAAAAATGATTCCTATTATTCTACCTGTTGCCTCCATAATACTTCAGGACGAACTAAATAAATTATTCAGGAAATTCATAATAAAATAAATATTTTTTGATGAGTTGAATCTGTTTTGGATATACAATTATAATATATTGAATAAAATAGAGATAAAGAAGAAAAAAAACAAAATAAAAAATTAAAGCAAACAAATAAACGATAGAAAGAGCAAAAACAACAAATGATTTTTTCGAATAAATTATGAATTGATTGCAATTTCGTTTTCGAAGAAAGGGAGAATGGATAAATAATTCTATTTAGTTGTTTTATTTATAGATTTGCCATCTGCAAATTCGTTATAATCGTTGTTATTATTCTCCCAAGCTTTTATTCATTCAAAAAGATGATTAGAGAGCTTTATAGTTTCGGGATTTTGAATATGAAACTCTTGTATTTTGTATAAAATATATATAACATCAGAATAATAATACTATACAGAATCGTTATCGTATTCTACCCATTTTACATTATATCAAACTTATTCGCAGAGAAACTTCAAAGCTAGGATTTGCTACACTTCGAATTCTGTATCTACAGTAATTACAATAGAAGGAAAAGATTCATTATATTGTTTGGGAACAGAATTTCCTGTAATCTTTCGTAATTTATCGGGGGAGAAGATCTTATATATATTTATACTTTCAGAAAGATCCAATCGATACAAATAGTCTATTTTTTCGAAAATATAGTATAGCTCTGTCATTTGTAGATCGAGCTTGCGATTAAATCGTTCTGTAATGAAATTCCTAATTGTTACGATCACGCAACAGTTTCGTCAAAACAAGAAACCTAGACGGAGGCGTTCTCATTTCGAATCATCAGCGTAGGAACGTCATCGATCAGTTTGGAATGTTTAGTAAACAAGCTTCTTTGTATTGTTTATGAAAGGACAGGAATGGTGGCGAACTATAGGCGTTCTGATATCTCTTTATTGATTGAACTTAAAAGTAATAGTTTATTCATGATTAGAAAGGGTAATGAAAAGTTTGGGCTACGGTTTTACGACTAATTGATTCTTTGCCTATGTGATCTTAACACTAATAGTAATATATATTTCATTTCCTATCTGAAAATCGATCGATCTTCGATAACAATCGATATCTTTCATTTTCTTCTGTTGTACTTTGAAGAGGATATCTTTGACCATCTTTCAAACCTTATATATATATTTGAAAAAGTCTTGTATATTTGTATGATTTAGCTTCTCTATCGTTGTGTAAAGGGTATTGAAAAAGAATCTGTTCTAATCGAAAGAAATAGTTGAGGAATATCCGTTTTGTAACTCGAAAGAAAACATTCCCAAACTTTCGTAAAGCATAATGAGCTGTATATAATCCATTATATACAAAAGTTCCGACCAATTATCTTGATAATAATTGATATAAAATCGGAGACATTGATTTAGATATTGATTTATGATTTCGGTTTGTTTATTTGTTTAAGGATGATAAGCTATAAATAGCTTTAATTTGATATCTAGAATTCGTATAAATTCGTTTCAAAAGCTGAATATAAATTATAGACCTCTATCGGATATGATAATAGTTGAAGCACCTTTCCAATGATAGATATAATTCAGATACATTAAAACCATTTCCTGAATAATTGTAGTATAATAATAAGGAATATATATTGATTATTTCGATAATCTATCGACAATCACAAAAACATTATTGTATCTATATTTGTCCTTTGGAAATGATTTGAAGTCTATCGATACATCTGCCCAAGATCTAACAGGGATAGACAACGAATACAAGAAACCAAGTATTCGGTCTCTTAAAATATAATAATTGTAGTAAGTGATACAATTGTCGATATACAGTACTTACGCACAGATAATGGCCGGCCGGATTTCACCCGGAATTATTTATCAATATCATTCTATTCAATCTTATTTATTAAATCAATGTTTCATTATTTTAATATAAAATTTTGATATATTTGAGATCTATATATATATTTTAATAATATAAAAAAATTATATTGTTACCCTACTTTAAATCTTCAATATTTAGTATGCTAGCTATCAGCTGCAATATAGGCCTCTATTCTATTCGACATACTAGCCCCCAATTTTTCGAATAACCCATCATCCAATGTATTCCAAGCTGCTTGTAAAGCACTCTTCAATCTTTATTTAGCATATTCTGAAATGCTTTTATCTATAGCAAAATCAAGAAACATCTCAAAAACATGTACTTTTAGATACCACCAAATATATTCTATAGGATTCAGATCAGGGCTATAAAAAAACCAATCTTGAATTAATAGAATACTTTTCTCTCGAAACTATACTTTTATTTTGCAAATAGTATATATAGAAGTATTATTTTATATAAATTGATACCCTGAATTCAATCCTTCGAAAATAGATTCGATTTCTGCATCAGGCATCTCCAAATATGAATTGGCATTATACCCAAACTTTTTGGATTCAAAATCTCTATTTATAATATAGAGATTGCTCCTTTCGGTATCACAAAAGCCTCCCCAGACTATAATCTTCATATTCTTCTTTGAAGAATATATTTGAACCATATTCCGATCCCATTTTTGAAAGGAAGAGTGAAAGACCCATTCCTGTTTTTTACCCCGCCCCCACTCTACAAAGCACTCGTCCGACTGAAGATTAAACCCCATTCCTTTATTGTAAAGCCTTTTTACACTAAACACTATACAAACTGTTTAAATACATATTCTGATATAAGTTCAGGCCTCTTTCTAGCTCTCCAATTATTTATTCTATATGCATAAAAGATCCTCTTGATAATATCTCTTTTGCAATCAAGCCTACAAACTGTAATGATTTCCTAATAGATCGATTTGGACTATAAACGTATATGCTGTATCACTATACATTCGTCTCTTTCTGAATAATACTTCTATCAGGGTTTTTTTGAATAAGGATTTGCCTTTATTGTACAATTGATTCATCTTAATAGTGTTATATATAATAATATAGGCTATTCCAAGATCATTCGCAATTTTAATAGATCCTACACCTTCTAAAGCTTTTCCAATAATTCTATTACGATTATATAGGCTAAGATACTTTTGAGGAACATTATTATTATCAATTGATCTTAATAGAATGCATTGTGATAGCATAATTAATAAATAGAATATAGATTATAGAAATGAAATGCGTAAAAATTTATATTTACGCGTTTTCGGCCATTATCAGTGCACGGTTACTGTACTGATCGATATAATCGGCCATTCCCTTTCAAAAGTACCGCTTCTTTATAATCAACTTTGTTTTGATTTTACCAGAATAAACTGAAAAGATCTAGATATGAACTTCTTCTATAAGACTAATACAAAGGTTATCTATATCGAATATAACCAATTGATCTTTGTATAATAATAAATTATTACATATTGAATATCCTTTTTTCAAATTAATTACCAAATCACATTCTGATTATATAGATGAGTATATACGATTAGTTTATAGAATACAATCTACAAAATCAAATTCTTCTGCTTCAATAATTAAAATAGTAATTACCTTCCCTCCCTTTATACTGAGTTCGTTCAATATCTTTTTATCAAGAACTTCTGATAAAAACAAGGTCTGAATATATTGCTTAGAGCGTAGTGTTTCTTGGGCTTTCATTTCCTGATCGTAATAGTTCAAAGTATCCGCTGCATTAGCATTATTTACTCCTACTCAGTATAATATCTCAAACCAGAAGTTTACCAGGATTTCAGATTATCCAGCCTATCATTGATTTAATGTTTTCTTTATTATAAAGTATTCTAAGGCTTTATAGTTTATCACAATCTTTATATAGTAAAAAGACCCAATGAGTTTTGCCCTTCAAGTTTTGAAAACTTTGATAATAGCAAATATCTTTTTATCGAATATCATATAATTCATTTCAACTAAAAGTATTGTTTTGATAAAGAAAGCGATAGAGTGCCATTGATTATCATTGTATAATTGAAAGAGCACTCCTCCGATAATACTATTTGAAGTATCAATTTCGATTATAGTTTGTAGATATAATTGATAATACTTTAGAATAAAGACTTAAAGTATTATCTTTTTAAAACAATCGAAAGTAATAATATAATTGCTATCCTATATATATAAAGAATCCTTTTTTGTTAGATTGTTTAATGAATAAACGATTCGTCCGAAATTTTGAATAAAATATTTATAAAAATTGCAAAACTCTAAAAAGGATTATACTCCTTGAACATTTGTAAGAGCTTTCCATTTTTTAACAATCTCAATTTTTTCGGAATCGATCTCTACTCCTTCTATTGAGATAATGAAATCAAGATATTTAATCCTTTTGATACTGAATTCATATTTATTGATATTGGTCTATAACCCAGTGTTACGATCACAGATCTTATAATAACTGATCGTGTGAGTACACGTTATGATTTGATCGAATTAGTATAAGATTAAGGTGGTCGTAGGAACAAATGAATACAGGCTATATTAGTATCAGATCATGTAATAGAGTATTGGAGTTTCGAAGGCTTTTAGCGCTCCTAGAGTATTGGAGTTTCGAAGGCTTTCAATGCTTCTGGAGTATTGGAGTTTCGAAGACTTTTAGCGTTCCTAGAGCATTGAAGCTTTGAGGACTTTTAAGACTCCTGAGTATAGAGGTCTATATAAACAGAATGGACTCCCTTATTTGTAGGGCTTTGTATTCAAGAATAATCATTAATTTAAATATTATAATTATTATATAATACAATCGTTATATCTTTATTCTCATTAAATCTCTATTTGATCTTTAGTAGAAATCATTATAATCTTTTTATAAATCTTTTGATTATTTCTTAGTAATAAAGGATTGTAATGGTGTAATATTTTGAGTATCCTTATTAGTTTAAATACCGATTTGGTATATCTCATTTCGTTATATTTTTGCAAGACTCTATTATTAGTACTCCCCCGAATAATAATAATAACGACGATAACGACAACGATATCGAACTATTAGATGCCGATTTTGTCTTAGTATAGATTATAGAAACCTTACGAGTAGTAATATTCGATAAGTATTACAGTAATCGAAGGAAATTCGAAACCTTTTTATTTCAAATCGAAATATACTTCAAATTCAATACTACAAAATTTGTAATTCCCGATAATTATAGTTTGTATGCTTTTTTTTATTTTTGTAAAGAAGCAGTTAAATGGATTTAATTTTATTTTAAAGATTATTTCATCAAATCTAGAGATCATTGTATAATAGTTATACGAATCATTTTTGAAAGCTTTGTAGGATTCAAAAAAGAAATCGGACGAGTATTTGGGAATATCGATGAAGTCAAGATAATCGAACGAAATTTATTCGTTTTAAAACAAATCGAAGTAGTAATCAATTATATTACGGAATTCAAGCGATATATTAATCAAATTGGATAGAATTAGTAGGCTTTGTTAAATCATTTCTATTGTAGTTTTAAGGATTATATAAAATTGGAATTTACAAAAGGTATCGAATTTATAAATATTAATGAAATAATAGAACTTGCAATTAAGATCGACAATTAGCTTTACGAATACCAGCGAGATAAGAAGTTCTAAAACCATTCAGATCAGAATTACAAGTGAAATGAAGGGAAACGATGTTAAGTTAGAAATGAAAGTTATAGAGATTCGATGGAATTGGATGTTATTATTCGAAGAAAGTCATTTAAGAAAGAAATGGATAAATATAGAAATGAAAAGTTATGTTTTGAATATAGATAATCAGGATATAAAGTTGTTATTTATCGTCAAAAGAAACAAGGAAATTTTAATCGGAATAAGAAACCTTAAAAAAGCAAAAAATAATTCAATATGATATTCGTATTTCAGTTATATATTTTAAATTGTATGGATTTAGATTTTAAAGAATAATTAAAGGATAATCAATTCAAAGAATTAAAAGATTCAGAAAAAGAGTTAATTTTGTAGATCGATCGAAAGTCAAGTTCAAAGGAACTTTGGATTATATAGTATATCGATAAATGGAATCGTCGAATTTGGAAATTTGAAGAAACAAATGAAGGCATTTACAACGACAATTTAAATATGAAAGGTGTTATAGAAGAAGAAATCTATAAGGCAAGAATTATCGATAAATACAGAATCTTATAGTATAGAATTATAATCAATTTTTCCTTTGTTGAAAGAACCTTGTATTATTATATAAAAATACTAGAACAAGAAGAAATATAGAAAGTCATTTATTTTTATTACAATATTAATCATTCTATATATAAGATATATTTAGTATAATAGATAAAGGATGAATATTTGATGTAAATCCAAATTATATAATTTCTATAGGTAATAGGTTATTTTCTTTGGGTTATATAAGGATTGTTTTTAGTTATCAAATGGAAAAACATATTCAATAATGAGGTTTTAATTGGTTAAATAATTACAAATGATAAGGAAGAAGATTATTGGAATGTTTCTCTATCCGGTCAATTAAATCGCTTAATTGATCAAATTGATCAAATTGATTAAATCAATCGAACGGATCAAAATAAACAATTAAATGTTATAGGATACAACGAATAGATCAATCTGAAGGTTATAATCAATGAATATTGGTTTAGAGTTATGATAGATTTTAGAGCAATCGGAAATTTTATTATATAAGAAGTTATATAAAAAGCTGGTATAAGGTTTCAAATAAAGAAATACTTATATGCGTTGTAATTAGTAGATGGATAATTAATTGATATTGAGAATAGGATAGTACGAATAAAGATTAAGCTAACGGAAATGTAGATAGATAAATATTACGAGTTTATATAATTTGATATGATTTTATTGGGGAATTATTAGATTATATTAAATATACTATAGTTGATATAGTATAACCCCAATATTAATTGGAATCGAGGAACTTTGATATTTGATTAATATAATTGCGATTATCGAGATATGTATAAGTCTGCGAGACTGAATATATATTTTAGAGAGTTGAAAGCGAATAATTCTATCGATGTAGAATATCGAATTTAGGATTTTTTATTAATGGATATACTAATGGAGTATATAAAATATGCGAAACTTTTCGAAAAACGAAAGGGCTATGAGGCTTTATCAGAATACAAATTATGGGATTACGAAATAATGCTAATGGAAGAGAAGATATCTTTATTCGGATTTATTTATTAAATATCGGAAGGAGATTTAAGGATACTCAAAGAATATATTAATAATAGTTTAAAAAAAGAATAGATTAGAGAATCCATTTTATAGGTAGCTAGCCCTATATTATATATATTTAAAAAGAATAAAACTAAAAGGTTATATATAGATTATCGTAAATTTAACGATATAATAATTAAGAATCGATATCCATTTTCATTAGTTATAGAATTGAGAGATCGATTGAGGAAAGTTAAGATCTTTTCCAAGTTTGATTTACGAAACGGTTTCTATCTAATCAGAATAAAGAAAGATGAAGAATAGAAAACAGTATTCAGAATACGATACGGATTATACGAGTATTAGGTTATATCATTTGGGTTAATTAATGTATTGGTAATATATATGTATTTGGTAAACAATGTATTGAGAAAATATCTCGATATTTGTTGTATTTATTATTTGGATGATATATTGGTTTATTTAGAAACTTTGGAACAATATATTTAGGATGTTAGTAATATTATTACGGCGAGGGAAAAGGTATATGTAGGGTTGATCTATAATTGTATTACAAGGAGAGGAAGAAGGTCAAGGAGGTGATCTGATTATATAGAAGTGAGTGTATGTATATGTGTTTAAGGTATATATGATTATGTATAGGTGAAGGGAGATGAATCTGTAATAGTATCTCCTTTTCAAAAAACCTATTTGATTTCAAATGGATGTTAAAAAATAAAGAAAAAATATAGGTCCTTTCCTTTAATTAAGTCCCTGAATAAAAACGTATAGTATTCTTTAATGATGTTATATTTTTCAATATATGATAATCCAAATGCTATATCTCCAATTGTAATAATATATAATATACTTTTAGGCGAAACGAATAGTCTTGATGTGAGTGGATCTTCGTAGAGTGGGTATAGCAATTGTACTGTATGATTTTGATTGTAAATTTTGTGGTTCCGGTTTCAATATAGCAGTATCGGGGTGTTTTAGGATCTAAGCTGGCGGCTCTGGCTTTTCTGGATGAAGGCGATGATATTCGATAAGAACTTTCTTGTTATTCTTTAAATCATTAGTTGGTTGTGAAGTTGATGTGTAGTGTTTCCATTTGATCAAATAATGATGATCATCCTTATCGTGATTATCTAGAACTTTTTCAAATATTCATTTTTGAACAAACTTATTTTTATCGTTGTTCTGTTTCAAAATTCTATCCTATATAATCAAAGATTCTGATTCGTTAATTATTGTTTGAGTTGGAAAGTGAGAATTAGTATAGACTAGAAGTAAAAAAGAATAATGGAAAATAAAGAAGATTTTAATATTTTTAGATAATTGAATAAGATAAATATAAGGATAAACTTTGATAATCTTGTAAAAATCGATTCATTTATTATCTAGCTTCTTTGTTTTACATAAGGTCTTCATATTCTTGATATTGATATAGATTTTTTGGTCGATTGTATAGTGAGATGAATCAAAGCGGTATCGGTTAGTATAGTTTTTATAAATAGCAATTGTCTGTTGTACAAAAATACGAAGTTGTTTCAAGATATATTTTATACAATCTGTAATTCGATTTCCTTTAAAGAATTTCTGTTTTTGTATTAAAGTTATATCCAATAAACAAAGTTTACTAGGCTTAATGTCTAAATGCGGATTAAAATTATAATTGGCGAAAAAGAATAAGCAATCAATTGTTTTAGAAATTATATTATTGAATACAAACTCAACTAAGAATAGCTAATCCAATCAATCATTTTGATAGTAGTTAACAAAAGCTTGTAAATACTGTTCCAGAACCGAATTAATATATTCGGTTTGATTATCTGTTTGAGGATGAAAAGTTGAAAAGTGTTTTAAGGTAATTCTCAATCGTTCCGAAAGTTGTGATCAGAATCCTGATACGAATTGCGTTCTCCGATCGGAAATGATATTGTCTGGAAGTTTATGAAATGTATAAATATAGCTAATGAAGGTATCGATTAGTTTTTTTATTGTTAATATATATATATCGATGAAATGTTTCATTTTAGTTAATTTGTAGATTACTATTAAGATATATTTATAGATAGAATTATAGCGAATACAATTTGGGAATAGTATAATATAATCGATTGAGATATTAGATTATATACGAAAAGAGATAGACAGTGATTTCAAAAATCCAGGAGATATCGATTTAAACGATTTGATACGAGTACAAAGTTTGTAGGTCTTTATATAGAATGCGATTTCCAAATGTATATTAGATTATTAGTATATATGAGAGACAAGATCGATCGTTTTAATTCGATCAAGATGATTAACAGGATCAGAAGAATAAATCCGATAGATAATTTGGAGTTTGAGTTTATTGTTTGGTAGGATCCAAAGGTTATCCTGGTAGTAAATTCTATTATTTTGGATCGAATAATCCTATATAACGATTCAAAGAGTTTTATAATGTTTTTTTGGTTATTTAGTTATCGATGAATTATTAAAAGCAAAGATAAATTGATTTGCGATATCGGATCTAGTATATACTATATCGATTAGGGTATCAATTGGTTGATTGTGAAATGGTATTATTATTTTTATCGATACCAAATTGATATATTCAATCAAATCTTTATAAAGATCGATATCAAAATAATCCTAGAGGAGGATAATGTGTTCTTGATTCTTTAGATGTTCATCGTTTGGATTAGAGTGATATAATCGATCTTTGTGTTTTCTATTGAGTGTGTTTGGTCGAATAGCTTTGTTTCTTGGTCGATAGATTATACGGAAATTATATTGAGATAGAAATTCGGATTTTTGTATTTGCTATTGATTGAGAGCCTTTATAGTTATAAAATATTCGAGGTTTTTGTGATTAGTGAGAATTTCGAATTCTTTTTATGAATTTTGGAGTTCCGAATATTATTCTTTTATTGTTTTGATAATAACGAGTAGTTCCTTGTTATAGATCTTATAATTGTATTTTGCTGTTGTATGTTTAGATGAAAAATAAGCGATTGGATATAAAATGTTATTATCATTGTATTGCGAAAGAATTCCTTCTAAAATCTAATCGGAAATATCGGTTTCCAAAACAATTTTCCGTTTGTAATCGAAGTATATCAAAATCGGCGTTGTTGTGAAAGCCCTTTTTAAAGTATTAAAAGCTTTTGTATAATTTGTATTTCAATCTTATGTAATGTTCTTTCGTAAGAGATCATTGAAAGAGTAATAAATCTTTGAAAAATCTTTTATAAAACGTTGATAGAAGTTAACGAAATCAAAAAATCGTTGTAAATCCTTTATATACAAAGACAATTCTTAAGATATAATAATTGTGATCTTTTTTTGATTTATTTCGATATTCTCGATTGTAATGATAAGATCCAGATATTTTGTTTTTATAATTTCGAATTTGCATTTGTTAATATCAATCTGTAATCCAGCGTTTATTAGTTTTTGAATCATTTGATAAATATACTTCTTATGCTTTATAGGATTATCGGAGTAGATTAAGATATTATCGAGATATACAGTACAATACTTGTCTAATTCGTCGAAAAGTGTATAATTAATATAATATTGAAACAATGTAAATATATTGCAGAAACCGAAAGGTATAATTAAGGATTCAAAATGATCAAAACGAATAATGAATATAGTTTTCTATTTATTCTTTTCGATAATCCGCAATTTGTTGAACATTGTAATGATATCAAACTTGGTGTAAATTTTTATATTGTAGAAAGCATCTAGTGTTTCACAAACAATAGATAATGGATAGCGATTCTTTATAATAACGTTATTGAATCCTTAATAATCTTGATAAATATAGACCCCCCTTCTAGATTTGGCAATCAATAGCAAAGGAGAAATGTATTGCGATCTCGATTCCCGAATGAATTCTTTGAAAAGATTATCATTGAATCATTTATATATTATTATTAATTCTATTAACAATAAAAAACAATTTTTGAAGTAAAATGATTCTTTATTAAACATCAATTCAATTTTGTAGTTCTAAATTCGATGAGGTGGTAATCTATTTGTATAATATGGAAGAAAAGCGGGAAGTTTATCTTATAATTATATAAAAAGCCTTTATTATATTTGATCGTCATTGAGGGAAGGCTTGCTGATTAAAAATTTGTCGATATCAGTTTCAGAGACCTTTTGCAGATGGAATGGTTTATAGTAATCGTATACAAAATCATAAAATTGTAATAGAGTTTTAGAAAGTATTTCTGTTATATTATTCTGTTTTTGTAAAATCGATCGAAAATCCTTTTCTGTAAATATCGGGAATAATGTAGTTTATCGTAGATAATCTTGTTCAATAGTTTTCTATATAGTATTCAATTTATCTTATATCAATCGAATAATCCGAATGTTATTTTGTTGATAGAACGAAACAAAGTTAGAAACTTGTAATCAACGAATATTATTTATATTTGGGTTTGTATTCTTGTAAACGGATATAGGGAGTTCCTCAATAAAAAGGAAGGGCAAACGGTTTTTTGGATTGTAAATAAGGCGATATCGATTTGTAACCTTCAAAATCGATTTTGGATATAGATAATTGAGGATCATTTGTATTTGATTATCTAATTTCCTATAATACTTTATTCGATAATGATTTACATCAAATATCAGATCTTACTGAAATTCAAGATTAATAGAAGAATCATCAAATTATAATATATAATCTTTATTTGGTATCTCTTCGATAAAAGGTTTTTTATAAAAAACTCCTTTAAAAATAGAAGGCATTTGAATAGATAGAAAATCGATATCATTCTTTGGACAACCTTCAATATAGAAAGAGCAATATTTATAATCCGTATATTTAGTTTTTATATCAAAATCAATAAGGAATTTATTTAAAGGTTTGATAACATCGATAATCTATTATGGGGTAATTTTTGCTAGATCCTTTTGTTCTTTGGCCAAAAATGGGATCGTTAATACAATAACTAACTTTGAATTATAATACATTGAATAATTGGAAATACAATAGTTTGAAAAGAATATTAAACTCATTTCCGTTCAATTGATAATAGGATTATAGTATTGCAATTATAGTAAGTCAAAAATTAATGGTATCTTTAATGAAAATTGGATGATATAAAAAGATCAATATTTATAATGATCTTTTATAACGATTTCTATTACAAAATATTCTATAATTCTGTTAACAATCTTTCTATTGATAAATCGAAGCTTGCAAGGAAAGGATAAGAATTATATTTCAATATTGTATTTGAGAATAAAAGAATGATTAGCGAAGGTTTCTTTGAAATATCCATTATCAATGAGATTTGTAATAGTAAAAGGGTTTTTATATACAAAAAATATAATGGTTTTAACGAATAGAGATTTGTTATTCATAAAATTGAACTGTAATGATTTATATTTATTCATTTTTTGATTTATTTTTTTATCTTTAGTATTACGGTGGTGGTTGGGTATTTTAAGATATGATGATATTCTATGAAGAAGGAAGAAGGTGCTAGGAAGAGCGCTGATTATATGGGGGATGGGTGCTTTAGGTAGTTATGTAGATTAGTTAAGAATGGGTTACGAATTTGTGATAGTATTTTCTTTCTCAAAGTTTAGTTTGTTTTTAAATTACTGATAAAACTTTTTTTGAAAAACAATTGTTCAAGCAAAATCTTGTTTAGACACCCCAAATTCCTGAGTTGTAAGATTACTTTTCAAATTTTAAGATTGTTTTAAAATTTGAGATATTATTTTTTTGTTTAAACAAATTGTATTTTCTTTTTTGTTGATCGTTGTAAAGTCTTTGTAGAAATTGAAGTTGGTAATAGTATTGTAGTATTTGAATGATCCAAGATTTATGATAATGGTTTAGGTTTCTTGGGGTGTAAACAATAATAGTCGATTAGGGTCTTTTTATTGTTTTTTAGATTTGATGTTGGTTGTTAGGTTGGTGTATAGTGTTTTTATTTGATTTGATAATGATAGTTATTTTCATTATAGTTATCAAGTATATTTTTAAATATTTATTTTTGAATTGGTTTTTTTTTTTTTTTTGTTTTCTTTTTCGAGGTTTTTGTTTTTTGTGGTTTTCAATTCCGATTCGTTAATTAAAATTTGTTCTAGGAAATAAGGTTTTGGATATGCTGGTTTTAGCAATGAATGATGGAATATTGGGAAAATTCGTATATTTTCTAATAGTTCGATTAAACAAGTATATAAATAGACCTTTATTATTTTATATAATCCGATTTATTTATTGTTGAACTTTTTTGTTTTATAAGGTATCTTTATATTTTTTGTATTTATATATACTTTTTGTTTTTTTGTATATTATAATGAATTTAATTTATTCCGATTTGTATATTCTTTGTAGATTACAATAGATTGTTTTGTAAGTACTTTGAATTGATTTAGAATATATTTTATTTTATCGATTGTTTTGTTTTTCTTGAAGAATTTATGTTTTTGAACTATTATTATATCTGGAGGGCAGGGTTTATTAGATTCTATATCCAATTATAGATTAAAATTGTAATTCGTAAAGAATAGTGAATAGCTTGTTGTTTCAGAAATCAAATTATTTGAAGCAAATTCTGTTAGCGATAATTATTTTATTTAATTATCCTAATGAAAATTTATGAATATATATAAATACTGTTCTAGAATTAAATTAATTCGTTTCGTTTGGTTATCTATCTGTAGATGAAATACTAAATTGTGTTTAAGGATTATTTTTAATTATTTAGAAAACTGTATTTAGAATCTTGATACGAATTGTATTCCTCGATCTGAAATGATATTTTCCGGGAGATTATATAATATATAAATGCAATTGATAAAAGTATTAATCAATTCTTTTGTTATTAGAGATTTTATATCTATAAAATGTTTCATTTTTGTCAATTTACAAACAATTATTAATATATATTCGTATATTGAATTATAGTGTTTATAATTTGATAAAGGTATAATATAATCGATTGAAATATCTGATTATAATTGAAAAGGAACAGATAACAGTTTCAGGAATCCTGAAAGAGATGATTTTAGAGATTTTGTTCGAATATAGAGTTCACAAATTTGAATATAAATGTTTATTTTTTGATACATTTGTGGTTATTAATAACTTCTAAAGATTAAATCAATAGTTTTCGTGTGATCAAAATAATTAGTAAAGTCTAACAAATATATTCTGTATAAAATTTATATCTTTAATTCATTATCAAGCGGAATCTATAGTTTTTTATAATAGTAGATTTTATTATTGTAAATATAGTAATCCTGTATAACTATTCGTAAGGTTTTTCTGAATTCTTTTGGTTATTTGATTGTAAAGGGGTTTTCGATTGCTGATATTAATTGTTTAATTATATTTGATTTGTTATATATTGTATTAATGAGTTCGTTGATAAGTTTGTCTTTAAGTGATATTGTTCAATCTGTTGTAATTAATGAAAGATCGTTTGTAAGTTTTTTGTATAGATTTATATCAAATCTATCAATAGATAAAACAATGTGTTTCTGGTTTTTTAAATGTTTGTTGTTGGGATTAGAGTTATCAAATCGATCCTTTTGTCGGCGATTCAAAGTATCTGATCGAATTGCTTTGGTTTTTAATCGATAAACAATTCAGAAGTTATATTAAGATAGGAATTCTGATCATTATATTTGATATTGATTTAATATTTTTATTGTTGTAAAGTATTCCAGATTCTTATAATCGGTTAGGATTTCGAATTTTTGTTGAGATTCTTGTAATTCTGATTATTATTCTTTTATTGATTTAATAATAGCTAATAATTCTTTATTGTAAATCTCGTAATTATATTCAGCAATTGAATATTTCGAAGAAAAGTATATTATTGGTTGTAAAACATTATTATTATTGTATTGAAAAAGTATCCTTTCTGAAGTTCAATTCGAAGCATTTGTTTTTAATATAGTTTTCTTATTGTAATTAAAATAGATAAGTATTGGAATTGTTATAAATATTTTCTTTAGGTTCTCGAATGTTATTGTATAATCGTTCTTTTATTACCAATTTATTCCTTTTTGCAAAAAATCATTTAAAGAACAACAAATCTTTGAAAAATCTTTTATAAATCGATAATAAAAATTCGCGAAGCTGAGGAATCGTTGTAAATCTTTAATAGATGTTGATTGTGTTCAAAAAGTAATAATTGATATTTTATCTTGATCCATTTTTATACCTTCGATTGTGATTATAAAATCTAAATATTTCGTAAAAGTTGTTTCGAATTCGTATTTATTAATATCGATTTGTAAACTAGCATCTTGTAGTTCTTGGATTATATTACAAATATGTTCTTGATGTTGATTTTTATCTTTGGAATATATAAGAATATTATCGAGATATATAGTACAGTATTTATTTAGTTTGTCAAACAAAGTATGATTAATGTAGTATTAGAATGATATTGGTATATTGCAAAGATCAAAAGGTATAACTAATGATTCGAATAATCCAAATCGAATAATGAAAGCGGTTTTCTATTCATTATTCTTTGTAATACGAAATTTGTTGAAAGTAACAATAATATTTAATTTGATATAGATTTTTGTATTACAAAAAGTATTTAGGGTTTTTCGAACAATTGGTAAAAAGTATCGGTTTTTAATAGTAATATTGTTCAAATTATGATAATCCTAATAAATACAAATCTTTTTATTAGATTTGGCTATTAAAAGTAATAAGATTATATTTTGTAATCTTGATTTTCGAATGAAATCTTTGGTAAGATTGTTATCGATTTATTTTCGAATTATTTTTAATTCGAAAGGGGATAAAGGGCGATTTTTGAAATATGAAGGTTTTTTTTTAGATATTAATTCTATTTTGTAATTTTATATTCATTATAAAGGAAATATATTTATATAACAAGGTAGGAAAGTAGATAATTTGTTTTGAAACTACAAAGGGAGTTTTTCTTTGATTTTGTTATCGTTGAATGATAATTTACTATTAAGGAATTTCTCGATATCTATCTTTATTATTTTTCGAAAATGTTTTGATTGATAATAATAATAAACAAAATCGTAAAGCTTCAAAGATACTTTGGTTAATATATCAACGATATTATTTTTTATATATAATATATCCTTAAAGTTTTGTTCCTGAAAAACTAAAACCATTGTTATTTTATATAAACATTCTTATCGGATAATCTCTTTTGCTTGATCTAATTCCTTTTATATAAAGTATATAACCTTCACTTTATTCTATTAGCAAAAAGATATAAAACTAGTAACTTATAATTAACAAATATTATCTAAATCTGGTTTGGTATTGGAAGTAATTTCGATTTGCTCTTTTGGGATTAGAATTGATAACGATAGTAAAAATTCATTCTTTGGTATTAATTTCGATCAATGTTATTTAACGATTTTTTATATAAACTTATATTGAATAGAATATCAATTCAATATCATTTGTACTTGAAATGATACTTCCTTATTACAAACTTTTGTACGATAATGATTTATATCAAATATCAAAGTTTTATCGATTTACAAATCGATTCCAGAATCTTCCATCGATTTATAATCTTCATTTGTAGAAATTGATACTTGTATTGAATCGAATATATTATAAAGATAACAATGAATCATACAATATTGAAAATTGAAAGAGAGAATTATATTTCATTAATTTATATATAGATTATAATATTGTAATTATAATAGCCCGAAAATAACTGAAGTTTCTTTGGAAAGTTTTGTAACGAAGAATAATTATATTTTTTTATATTATCCTATCGTTATATCTATTACAAAATAATCAATAATAATATCTGCAATGTTTTTATTTATCAAATGAAATTCGCAACGATATAATAAAAGTCAAATTGGGATATTGTTTCGATCAACAAAAGAATGATTAGCGAATGTTTTTTCTGAACATTCATTATCAATCAAATTGATTATATTGAAGGGAAAGGAATATATTGGAAATATAATGATTTGAATAAATAAAGATTTGTTATCTATAGAATTGAATTGTAAAGGTTTTTTACTAGTTATTGCTCGTTATATTTATTCTATATTTTTTGATAACTTTTACAAATGATTTATCACAAAAGTTAAACTTTTCCTGAATACTTTTGAATAGATATAAATAATAATAATATTATATTACAAAAAGATATATTTGATATATTTTCTAATAATACTAATGTTTCTTTTTCAACAAACCCAATGAATATATTAAAATGTTATTATTGATAATTATTGTAACCTTGATAATTACTTTGTTGGAAATTTCTATAATTAATTAGATTAAAGAGACAATATTATTAAGTTTGAAATTGTATTTAATATCCTCCTCATTGATAGCTATCTCGATTGATTGAATTATTCGGATGGTATTATTGATTTTGATATAATTAATAATTACCTTTCAAATAATTACTTTCACGGGAAATGCTTTTGTATTCGTTTGTATTTCTTATAACATCGGTTTGTTTTTTTGTTTTACAATCTACAACTTGATGTCCAGATTGTTTACAAAAATGATATAGATTATAAAGGTATTTATACTCTTTTTGTATTTATTTTAGGATTTTGATTGTATCGAGATTTATAGGATCGTTTTGAATATAAAATACTGATAATGCTTATCTTTAAATATAAATTGAATTAAATCTCGAGAAGTTTGTATTGTAATACTTATTATCCTGATAATTTTGATTTTATATTTGGAACTTCTTTTTTTATCCTTTAGTATTAATAAGTTTACAAAGATTTGAATCGTTTTTTACTAATACCTTCAATTTGTCAATGACTTTTTATTTCATTGTAAGAACCATTTTTCGGGGAGTCTTTCCACTAAATGTATCCAAATATTTCAATTGTGAATAAAAAAAAAGAAATAGAGTTTTATTATTTATTTTGAATTTGTCGAATTTGATTATTGTTTTATATTCAATATCAATTGAAATATAAAGATTATCGAATTTCTTTAGGAATATATTCATAATAATAAATTCCGATATATAATTTATGATTCCTTCAATATCCTTTCGTTTTTTTTATCGAATTGTTTTTTTCAAAAGCGAAACTATATATAACAATTTCTTTTGTTCTATATTGAAAACTACAGGATCGTTTTTTTAATAAATATATAAACCTATTTTCCAATCTTCGTATTCGCTTTATCGAATCAAAAGATCTGTTTTTTCATTTTTAAACAATTCAGGATTCTTCATAATTTGTTGTGATCAATAAATTGATATAATAGGGTTTGCGTTGATAAATAATTGATCAAATTATTCTTGAAAAGTAAAGTTCTGAATCATTAATTTTGTATTAGTTATATTGTTTAATTATAAATCTCTTTGTAATATATATATTTCTTGACAGTATTGTTTTGTTTGAATTAGTATTTGTTTTATAAAACTGAACAAATGTTGCATATATACAATAGCTTCAAGATTCTATATATTAATAAATATATCGGAAACAAGGATTGGATCTTTAAAATCTCCATCTTCAACATTGGAGAGTTTATATACAAACTATTGATAATTAAAGAAAACAGATTTAATATACTTTCGGAATTCGGGTATTGTCTTTGATCGGATTGAGGATATCGATGATTCTGGTAGGGTTGACTGAATAGTATTTGATATGATAATAAATTATTTAAGATAGTTTTAAAAACTAAAGTATAATTATAGGATCTTTGATTTCGAATGTATAATAATATAGTACTAGTTAAATCGAGGTCTAAATCTAAATTTAAATCTAGATTTGGATTGAAATCGAATTAAGATATTGTTTATTGTTTATCGATGTATTAATAATCGAAATTTCCAAATACTTCGTGAAATTGATTATTTAGCAAAACTGAACTGTCTTTCCCATTCAATAACAAAGTCTTTATGGAGGGTAGAATATACTATCACAATAATAATTAAATACTTTAAGATATAATGATATTCTACAAAGAAAAAAGAAGATGCTAGGAAAAGCGCCGATTATATAGGGGATGGGTGCCTTAGGCAGCCATGCAGACTAGCTAGGAACGGGTTACGAACCCGTGACATTTAGTATTCCTTTATAAATGATTTTTTGCAAAAATTAGTTTTTTCTTTATTCGGGATTTTCTTTGATTGAATCAAATGTAAAGATAACTTTCTCTAATTTGATATAATCTTGTTATTGTATTTAATTCAGATATTGTTGGCTTTGTATTCAATTACCAGTATATCCTTCTCGAAATTTATTGCGATTATTGTTAGATCTATTAGTATCTCGGAAAACCGGAGCGGTAGTATATTGAATGGGGGCCAGATTAGTTGGAGCGGTGGTATTATGATTGGAAAAGGTATTAGTAGGAATTTGTTTATCAGAAAGAAGATTATTGTTGATATTATAAATAATATAATAATCAGTTTGAAGATGGTTGATTCTATTACAACAATTGTAAAAAACTATAGGATTAAACTTCTTTTTCTTATTTTGTTAATTCTTTTATTATTATTTCTTTTGTTTTATTATATTGAGGTCTATAGAGTTATTATTATCAGCAACAAATGTATTATCAGAATTTTTGTTATAATATTCAGTGTCACAAAGATTCTGACTTCAAATAGAGAATTTCTTTTACTAATCATTAATATTGTTAACAGCACAGGGATTCGAATCATTAATGATCAAAGTTCGAAAAGGGACAATAACCTTTTGCTTTATTATATTAACAATCTCGCGATTAGATTTGTAGCAAAAGTTAATTAGGTAAGACAATATGAAGAAAAAAGTCGAAAAGGATTCTTTTGAACCTATAGAAAGTTTATCGAATTTGAACGAAGCTTCCCTTTCAATATCCATAGAAATATATAATTTATCCAATTTGATCAAAAACGAAGCAGCAAAATCGAAACAAATAGGATCGTCAATAAATCTGATGATATCTGTAATGCATTCTTATCATACTTGATTATCAAGAAGACTAATAATATAACTAATCTTCTTTTGTTCAAAAACAAAAAATTGTGAATCGATTATTCAACAAAATTGCAAATCCAATTTCCAGGATTGATAATCCTTTTAGCAAACGAGAATATTAGATCTTTCGTCTTTAAAAACAGACAAGTCCTTCTAAATTTGGCAAGGAATAATCGGTTTCTGATCAGTATCAGTATTATCGGTGTCCAGCTGAGCTTGCTTGCCGATCAAGGTGCAAAAAAGCCCAACATTTTACGCTTTGAATTCTTCGATCTTATTTGTTTGAATAACGATATGAATAGTTTGAAAAATAAAGCGATCTTCGATAACAAAGAAAATATGATTTAGATAAACAGTTTGTTCATCAAAACTAACAGTAAGGTTTGGTATCACCAGAGCATCCAATTCTACTAGGATTTGTATAATAGTAGGCCATTGACCGAAGACTCGTTGGATTCCGGTACGAACTCCCTCGATAAAAATAAGAATCACATTATCAGCAAATATAGAACCAAAAGTTATTGTAAAAAGAATTGTAATTGTATATACAAAATACAATCGTACAAAAGCAATCAAAAACAGATATAGAAGCCTGCGAATAAATATAATCGCACAAAAGCAATCAAAGATCAAAAGCTATACAAAAGCAAATAAAAAAACTATACAAAAGCAAATAAGAAACGCGACCGCACAAAAACAAGCGAGTTACAATGACGCAAAAGCAATCGAAAACAGATACAAAAGCCTACAAATGATTTGACAAGACCAAATCACTTTGTAAAATAATAGAGTCTTTGAAAGAGTAGTACAAATTATTATAGCAAGGGAAAAGGTATATGTAAAGTTGATCTATAATTGTATTATAAGAAGAGGAAAAAGGTCAAGGAGATAACCTGACTATATAGAAGTGAGTGTATACATATGTGCCTAAGGCACACATGATCACGTGCAGGTGAAGGGAGATGAACCCGTAACAAATATATTAGTATACTTGAAGGAAGCAAATCTCTAATACAAATCTAGCAAATATGTATTCCACATCAAGGAAATAGAGTTTTTGAACTATATAATCTTTCCAGAAGGATTCAAAATAAGTTCAGACAAATTACAGATTATTCAAGAATAGAATCAACCTATAAGTATTAAAAAAGTATAATCCTTTTTAGAATTCGTTAATTTCTATTATAGATTCATTAAAGATTATTCGAAAATAGCAATTCTAATATTGGAAATAATCAAGAAGAATCAAAAAGAGTTTCAATAAACGGAAAAAATACAGAAAGTTTTCGAACTATTTAAACAAATCTTTATGAAAAAACCAATACTTTTATTATTCAATCCGGAACTATTGATTATAAATGAAACCGATTCTTCAGATTACATTTTAAGGATTGTATTAAGTTAATCTGAAGTAAACAAGAAATAACAACTAATAGTCTACTATTCCTGCAAATTATCGTTAACAGAATTGAATTATAAGATTTACAATAAGGAATTACTAGTTATAATCGAAGCATTTAAGGAATGAAGAATCTGTTTGGAAAAATCGAAATATACAATACAGATATATATCGATTATAAGAATCTAGTTTACTTTATTACAATAAAGGAATTAAATAAAAGACAAATCAGATAATCCGAAATCATAATTACCTACAATTTTTACATTTTATATATTAAAAAAACAGAAAACACTAAAATCGATACTCTTAGCAGAAAACCGGAATATTTACAAAATAAAGTATACGAAATATATATAATCTTAAAGGAAAAAGATAATATATTAGTATACAATAAATCACAACTCGCTATTTTCTTTAAAGTTAATTATAATACAATCAAAAAGCAATTGAAAGCAAAATATAAATAAGATGTTATTACAGAACGAATTCTTAAAAATATAAACAATTTGAAAAAGGGATTCAGTATCGACGAAGGGTTTATATATTTTTCAAATTAGTTAAAGAATATATTCGAGAACAATACAAGCTTTCAACTTATAAGTATCAAAGAATAATTAGAATCTTTATTAGAATTAAAAAAGAAGTTTATTTTCCGAAAATGAAAACTACAATTGAGAAAGTAATTGGGAATTGCGATATTTGTATACAGAACAAGGTTATCAAGTATACTCTATATAATCAACTTAAAACCCCCAATTTATTTATTCAACTATGGAAATCTATCGTATAGGATTTCATAGTTAAACTATTTATATTTAAGGATTCGATTATAATAAAAGAATACGATTCTATTTTAGTAGTGATAGATAGATTAACGAAATTTGTTTATATAATATTATTCTATAAAAAATGGATAGTGGATAATCTGGTTTATATATTCCTATGAAATATAATCAATATTCATAATATACCAAAAGAAATAATTTCAAATAGAAATAAACTTTTCATATCAAAATTCTGGATTACTCTTATAGTATTGTTTGAAATCAAACGCAAATTATCTATTGTATTTTATCTCCAAATAAATAGCCAAATAGAATATCTAAATCAGACAATAGAAGTTTATCTATATTATTATATCAATTACAAACAAAACAATTGAATTAAACTACTATCCTTAATTCAATTCGTATATAATATATTGGAAACAAAAACAACAAAGGTAATATCAGTATATACTAACTATAGATATATTTTATTAATCTATTATTTATTATTCCTATAAACAATGAATACCGATCAAACAATAAAAAATATATCGGAAATCAAGAAATTATACAAATAGCTTTTATTAGATCTGCAATTTATAATCTTGAGAACAACTGTATATTACAACGAATTACAAAGTATAGGATCTATTCTTAAAAAAGAGAATAAAGTTTATTTGATTCGAAAAAACATTCAAATACAACAATCAAACGATAAACTAAATTACAAGAAACTAGGATTATTCGAAATCGAAGAAATAGTAGGATCTATCAATTTCAGATTGAAATTATCAAATATTATAAATATTTATTTAGTATTCTATATATTCTTACTCGAATTAACGCTATCAGAAACACCGAATATACCAGAAACTATAATCGAATTTATCAATCCGAACGCCAAATATGATATCGAAATTATACTAAATTGCAAATACATCAGAAATATAATAAAGTATTTAATCAAATAACTCGATTATCTATATTCAGAAAACACTTGGGAATTCAAAAAGAACCTCAATTGCCCTGAGAAATTGTAGGCATTTCATCAACGATATCCAGATCTATCCAAAAAGGATCCAAGGAATTCGAAAAAGATAAAGGATCGAAACCTTCCAAAAGATCGAACAAAGCATCATTAAAGCCAGAAGCATTTTCGCCCACCCTTTCTCTTTTTGTTTATTTTTTCGCCAATTATCCTTTCTTTTCCAAAACATCCAATTTATCCAAATATTTAAGATTACAATCGGTTATCCGCTTTCTACAATTGTATAGGAATTTCTTTTGTTTATATAAATACAGAATTTTAACAAACGCTTCTTTCTTTTCATAATCTAAATTCTCTTCTTGTTTATCTAAAGAAACCCAATCCAAAATATGAAACACTTCCCGATCCCAATCTTCTTCCAAAGGAAATTCAGTATCATAAGGAATTCGAGCCAAAACATATTCGAAACAATAAAAACGTTGAGGATTATTAATATCTTTCACATAGCGAAGTTTTTCATTGCAATAATAAAAACAAGGAAACATTTCAACTCTACAATTATTGATAGATTGAACAAGAAGAATTTGTTCGGAACGTTTTCGAATAGAAAATAAAGATTTCTTAATTTTGAAGGAAAATATAATGGGAAAAGAAAGTTTTGTATTTTTCTTCAGAATATAGCCCCGTTTTATAAGTTTGAAATAAGCTTTAGTTTAAATGAGGGATAGTATTACAATCACGGATCTTACAATAACCGATCGTATAAATACACATTATGATTTGATCGAATTAATATGAGATTAAGATAATCGTAGGAACAAACAAATACAGATTATATTAGTATCAGATCATATAATAAAGCATTAGAGTTTCGAAAGCTTCCAGTGCTTCTAGAGCATTGGAGTTTCGAAGGCTCCCAGCGCTTTTAAAGCATTGGAGCTTTGAGGGCTCTTAGGGCTCCTGAATACGGAGATCTATATAAGCAGAATGAATTCCCTTATTTGTAGGACTTTATACTCAAGAACAATTATTAGTTTAAACACTATAATTATTATACAATACAATTGTTATATCTTTATTCTCACCAAACCCCTGTTTGATCTTTAGTAGAAATCATCACGGTCTTTCTATAAACCCCTTGATCACTTCTTAATGATAAAGGATTGTAGCGGCGTAACACCCAGCTTTACAAAGACAATCAAGAATTTGTAATATATATATTTCGTATTCTGTTTTATTCTTGGAGTAGATTAAAATATCGTCTAAATAAACAATACAGGTTATATTCAAAAAATCGAAAAGAATATTATTCATATAGTATTGATAAATAACAGAATCATTGATCAATCCAAAGAGCAAAACCTTATACTTATAAATTCCGTATCGTATTCGGAATATAATCAAATCTTCAGAATCGGAATGTATACGAATTTAGTGAAATACTTGTCGAATATCCAACTTCGTGAATATCTTAGATTTTGAGATACGCATTAGAATCTTATCGATCAATAGCAAAGAGTATTCGTCCCTTTTAATGATAACATTGAATCGTCGAAAATCGATATAGAAATATAAGCTATTATTCGATTTGGAAACAAAGAATACTAATACAACGAATAAAAAGGAGCTAGTTTTAATGAAACTCTTTTTGAAATTATCGATAAGGTATTCCTTGACAACTAAAAGTTCTTCCGATAACATATTATAAATAGAGCTAATTCTGAATTGAGAATCTAATAGAATTTCGATTTTATAATCATACATTATATATTGAAGTAATTTATCAGATTCCTTTTTTGAAAAGATTTCGAGATATTCATAATATATTTAGAGAACTCTTTGAAATAGTTCTTAGAATTCCTCATCATTAATATTCCTTATTCGATTCTTCAACACTATATTGATTTTATAAATGCTAATAAAAAAAATAGTATTATCACAACAACGATTATACATTTTGAAAGTTTCAACGAAGATTACAATAATATCGATAACAACCTAGAATAAATAATTTGATCAATAATATTCAAAGAATAGCTTATTTAGAAAAATAGAATAATTAATTGATTTGGTTCCCTCAGAAAATACAAAATCGTTTTTGATATCGTTAAAGAAAAACAAAAATTGTTCTATAAACGAATTTTCTTTGAATTCCTTTTCCATCTATCAAAAGTTGATATATAAATCCTATTTATATTTAATAATGAATCTGGCTAATAAAAGTAAAGATTTTAGATAATCGATTTCAAAAAAGGCATCTCGACATCGTATATCTTATTCGATTTCGGAATTGGATAATGATTTGAAAACTAAAAGAGACTTTCTGAAAATGATAACATCTCTGAAAAAGTATAGGATTAATAGTAAATCTTTTGGTTATACTAATTGATAATTAAATGATTGGGGTATTACATTATAAACTTTGAATTATAGATCTTCGATAATGATATCCCTTTTCATCTCAATTAATAAAAAAAGAGCTTAAAGGAAAATTCTATTATCTAATCGAAACATTAAACGAATAGAATGAATGACAATAACGCCTTGTCAGCCGTTATATCTTTGAATAGAGATAGAATTGTTCAAAAAAGTAATAAAAATATTAATACATCGAAAAAATTGATATACAAAACGAATATTAATAAACAAATAAATAAAGACTTCAATATCTGCTAATACGAAAGATCGGATTTGGAAATTATAAACTAAAAAATAACAAAGGAGTAAAAAGCTATCACTACTTATAAAACTCTATAGATCAATATATTTGAGATTATATTGATAACTTTGAAAGAAGATTTTCCCAAGAATTAATCCTTTCCCGATTTATATAAATCGGAATCGGGAATTTCTAAAATAGTTCTTTTGTCTTCGAAAACTATATCAATTTCCTAGATACCAAAAAAATATATATAATCTTTAATCCAATTGGAGATTTTGCATTTAAAGCAAGGGAAGAATAAAACAGAGAAGTAAAATTTGAAATTCGGAATAAACCTAAGGATAACCGATTTTTCTTTTCCGATATATTCAGATTTGGCATTCTCATATAAAAAAGTGAAACTTTTAACATAATTATCAAATAAGGAATTCTTTCGAGTTTGATTTTTGATTATAATAATATATTTCTGATTCACAATATACATCCTTGTATCCATATTCGTTAGATAATTAATATAATCCTGAAAATCGAAGTAAAGATTCATCATAACTATTATCACAGTTTTCAACGAAAAGGAAAGCTTCGAAATGAATTCTTTTCGAAAAAAATCTTCTGATTGATCGGCTTCAACCGCGAATTCCAAGAACTGTATATAGAATTGATGGAAAGTTATAATTTCCATTCACAGGAATCGGAATTCGTTTATAATCAATTCCTATCGATTAAATACAAGATAAATAGAACTAAGATAATCCAAAACATTTTAATATATAATAAACTTCTTTCGGATCATTTTCGATTTCAGATATCATTGTACATCATCAATAGTCTATCGAAAGATAATACGAATTTTCGTATTTTCGTCTAAATAATGATCTATATTATCCAAGAATTTTCCTTCTACAAAAAATCTTTATGATTCGAAAAAAAAAAGACTTTATTATTGAAAAATTCAGGATCTTTCATTTTTGTATTGAATTTTCTATAAAAAGATATTATAAATACTAATCTTCTTTCAAAACTAAAATCTTTCTTGTTAAAAATGACAATATCGGGATCCTTAATTTGTCGAAAATATCATTAACATATTTTAGAATAGAAGGTAGATTTATTGCTATCTATATCAAATGATCTATCTTGTACAAAACTAATTAGAGCAAAATGAATTTGATCTAATTGCTCCAATATAATCAGATTTTGAGCTCGGATTTCTTGATTTTCTTTTTGTAGATTTTAGTAAGTTGTCGTTCCGGTTACAAAAGGAATTAGTTCTCCTCGAATTAGCAAATACAAAGATAGACTTATAGCTACTATTTCATCGACTCCTACATCAAATTCAAAATCTTTCTTTTATTTTGTTTGATCGATTTGAACTTGTAGTTCTGCTACAGCGACCTCCTCAGTTGTAAACTAAGGGGTACAAGGTTTCCTTGGTCGAGTAAACATAGCAATAATACCAATAGAAATTCGAAAGGTCAATCAGATAAATATAAAAGTTTCGCTAATTCAGTAACCTCGATGAATATAACTAACTAGATATTCTAGCCTTCTCAAAGGATATTCTATCTTTCTCAAAAAAGCTAATGAGTTTGTTATAATATAACGATAATCTTAATTCAAAGTATAATAGAATGAATCAATTAATCTATACTAGAGAATAACAAATTATTATACAAAAGATAATAAAGTTGAGTCTTTTATAATCCCCTCGAAAAGGACCAAAATCTAAGCGAATATAGGGTGAAATAAATGATCCCTTCGAAAGGGATCAAAGAACAAAATAAAGAATGGTTTAGGGTATTAATACAGGATCGTTACACTTTCTAGCATTTTCTTCTTTCTTTGTAGAATATCATTATATCTTAAAGCACTCTACCACCACTATAATAACTATATAATTTTGAAGATACAAAATAGTTTTTAAGAATATATATCCTTTGTAATCGATCTAAGAAAAAACTATAATTAGTTTATAATATATATATTGAAAAGATTACTAAGAAATTTAAAGCAACAAATAGAATAATATATATACCGCTATCTATAATGATATTTCGGAAAAACTTAGATCAAACTCCTATATATATAATCAAATTATATCAGGAAAAATGAGATCAGTTTTATATATTGCAATCATAATAAAAGCAAATGTTTTATTCACTACTTTACAACTAAATCACTACTTGATCAATCCATCGACCAAATATATAAAAACCATTGATTATTGTCTTGAATATCTTTAGAATACAAGATTTCTTGTAATACAATATAATAATAATCAGATACTACAATTTCTTATCTTCTCAAACATTTCTTTCACGGATAATCCTAATACATATCGATTATTCCAAAAATATATTATATCCCTTTTCGATAATTTAATTATATAGAAAATATCTAAATAGGATATTATAACTACTTTAATAATTGAAGCTAAATTATTCAGTATTGAGCATATATCAAAAAAAACTATAACAATTTTATATTTTCTAAAGAAAATCGATCTTGCAATAAAAGAATCTATATCAATATTCTATAATAACCAACAAATAATTAGATTGGTAATTAATGAGAACAAACGAATCATTACAAAGCTCAAATATATCGATATATAGAATATATAATTGCAATAGGAATACTCAAAAGAGAGTTTTTATATAATCTATTTTCCAATTGCCGATATAATAGTCGATAGATTCATTAAGAATCTTATACAACAAAGGTTCGAATACTTCTACTTTCTTTTGAATCTACAAAATATTAATAATAAAATTATAGAAATTGAGTAAGAATAATTACAGATTATTTGCTGTATTATACTCATACAAACAAAACATTACTATAATACCATACAAAATTAATGAAATTTGTTTATATATATATACAACATCAATTAATTCGTGATTATTATTACAATATCCTTTTATTCAAAAACCTATAATAAAACAAAAACTATTTAATTCATTACTAACTCTTCTTAATATTTTTTCGATATCTTTTCTCTCTTTGATCCTCGATATGAAAATGATACCATTCAAAACTGAATAAGAAACCAATCGTATATATCTACAAACAAATTCTATCGAATTAATATACAATCAAAAACTTCCTCTATCTATTTTGATATGATTAATATTATATATAATACTGATTGAAAGATATAATTCAACTACTAATCGATCATATAAATATACAAACAAATTTCGTCAAATTTGTATATGATCAAAGTCCTCCTCAATTTACTCTTACACGATACCCATTAGGATTTAGATCATTTCAAGTATCACCTTCGTTATTATCATAATTATCATAATACAAAAATGAAAGATGAGATAGCTTACTTTCAGACCTTTTTCAGTCGTACTTTCCCTTTTCGAATATCATTGTACTCTTCGAAACCTCATTGTATCGTTTAATTAATTCGATTATATTAATCACGAACCATTTGCAGCATTGTGCACTTTCGAACAAAACACCATCATAATACCATACAAAATTGATGAAATTTGATCGTACATGTACATTACGCCAGCTAGTTCGTTAACACTAATCAAAACCAACTACATCAATCAAATCGACCAATACATTACAACTTATATTCATTTCTTCACATCAATTGATCAATACAATTAAAACGATCAACTCTATCCAAATAATCAATATTCGAAACAATCAATATGATCAATAGATCAACCTTATCGATGTAATCGTGAAATAATCAATTTGGTCAATTTGGTCAATATAGTCAATTAATCGACCAAATTGAACTACACTACCAATTTCAATCGAAATCGCTCGAAATCGATACTTATACATTATCAAAACCTATACTCTATATTTAATCAATCACTACTCTTTATAATCTTTTCTTATTATTACAGATCGATTCTCGATCTGAAGGGTATATTACAGATAATTATATATTATCTAAATTATATATAAATGATCTATAATCAATATATTATTATATAATCATTATACTCTTTTCTATATTATTTATATTATACAATCATCATATGTTTTCTTATATCATTCATATTCAGATTATTCTAATTCCTTGATTATCCTTACAATTAATCAAGCTGATCCTAATATAATTATCACAAGATAGTATGATCACAGAGTATATTGAAGGGATCAGGGAGAAGATGGTTCTATTGAAGTGATAAAGTTAAATAATTAATTTAATGAGAATTTGTTGAATAACTTGCCTTCGATTTTAACAATCGAAGGTTGTATATATAGATTAGATCTTCGTTATCTATCTAATGAGATATATTATTGAGGTATGATTTCTAATGATATTATATCAAGATCATTTTGATTAATCGTAAGAATAATCAAGGATTTAGAATAACTTGAATACAAATGATGTAAGAAAATATACAATGATTGTACAATATAAATAATATAGAAAAGCAATAATGTATTGATTATAGATCATTTATATATAATTTAAATAATATATGATTATCTGTAACACATATTTTAAATCGAGAATCGATTTATAACAATAAGGAAAGATTATAAAAAGTAGTGATTGATTAGGCATAGAGTATAGATCTTGATAATGTATAAGTATCGATTTCGAGCGATTCCGATTGAAATTGGTGGTGTGGTTCAATTTGATCGATTAATTGATCATATTGATCAAATTGATTAAATTTGATCATTTCACGATTATATCGATAAAATTGATCCATTGATTATATTGGTTATTCTGAATATTGATTATTTGGATAGAGTTGATCATTTTAATCGTATTGATCAATTGATATAAAGAAATGAATATAAATTATAATGTATTGGTCGATTTGATTGATATAATCAGTTTTGATGAATATTAACGAACTAACTGGTGTAATGTACATGTGCGATCAAATTTCATCAATTTTGTATGATATTATAATAATGTTTTGTTTGTATAAATACAATACAACAAATAATCTGTAATTATTTTTACTCAATCTCCGTGATCCTATTGCTAATATTCTGTAGGTTTAGAAGAGAGCGAAAACGTTCGAACTTTTGTTGTGTAAGGTTCTTGATGAGTCTATCGATTATCATATTGACAATTGGAAGGTAGGTCACATAAAAGCTTCCTTTTGAATATTCCTGTTGCAACTATATATTCTATATATCGATATACCTTAGCTTTGTAATTATTCGTTCGTTCTCACCAATTACCAATCTGATTGCTTACTAATTATCACAAAATATTGATATAGGTTCTTTCATTGCAAGATCGATTTCTTTTAGAAAGTATAAAATTGTTATGGTTTCTTTTGACATACGTTCAACACCAAATAATTCAACTTCCATTATTGAAGTAATCACAATATCCTATTTAGATACTTTCTATATAACTAAACCATCGAAAAGGGATATAATATACCCTTAAAATAATCAACACATATCAGAATCATTCGCAAAAAAAATATCTAAGAAAATAAAAAATTGTAATATCTAATTATTACTATATTGTATTATAAGAAACCTTATATTCCAAAGATATTCAAGGTAATGATCAACGGCTTTTATATATTCGATTGATGGATTGGTTAAATAGTAACTCAATTGCAAAACAGCAAATAAAACATTTACTCTTATTATAATCGCAGTATATAGGATTGATCCCATTTTCTCCTAATATAGTTTGATTATATATATAGGAGCCTAACCTGAGTTTTTTCGAAATACTATTATAAATAATAGTGTGTATGCTATTTCATTAATTGCTTTAAATTTCTTAGCAATCTTTTTAATGTATATGTTATGAGCTAGCTACAGCTTTTTCTTGAATCGATCACAAAGGATATATATTCCTAGAAATTATTTTATATCTTCAAAATTATGTAGTTTATATACAGTTTTGATTCCTTTAGTGATTTTGATGACAGCTAATTCGTTTTTTTTATAATATATAACCTGAACGTTATCTACAAAAAATAAGATCATAATAATGTACTTTGGGTTTATATAAATACAGCTCCTCCTTATATTATACCAATCTTAGTTTTTCAAACATCCGAATGAAATCCCTAAACTATATTGCTGGGGAATCATAAAGACTATACAGAGCTCGATCGATGATTACATTTTTGTTAGGGATTTTGTAGTCGTCAGAAAGATAGTATATAATTGAGGTATTAAAAGGGTTGTATAGAGTATTGACAAAAATGTTGATTATATTATATTACTTTGTTTCGAGATTGTATTTAACGACGATTGCCATTGCGATTCGGAATGATCGATTAGCGAATATAACGGCATAAGTAGTTTCAATAATACTTTTAACCTGAAGGTCTTTTTGCATTATTAAACGAAAACAGTAACAAATGATTAATCCTTGATCATTGTATTTATATATAAACACCTATTGAAAAAGGATCGGTTTTATAAATTCCAATCCGGAATCGATTTCACACTATATATTCTTAGCCTTAAGGTTATTAATCTCAAAATCGTAATCCTGTTTGAATCAATATCCCATTTGATATTTTTCTAATTGAGAATAAAAGCGGGGTAGTTTCGGAATTGTAAAAATATAAATTCGAGGGAAAGGTATTGCTTATGATTTATTGATTGTAAATTATATAGATGGCAATAATAACTTTATTTTAATTTCAATAATGATTATATTATGAATTATTACAAATTATAAATATTCTTTTATATCATCCATTTCAAATTGATCGTATTAGAAGATAAAATAAAAATCATTAAAACAATTTAATCCCGATGAGTTTGTTTTTTGTATAATAATAATTCCAATATAAAAACTAGTATTGAAATTGTTTCCCTGATAATATTGCTATATATATATTTGTCTTCGAGTATATACTATTTATTTTGAAATATAGTTTTGGAAAAGAGATAATTCTGATTGGTAATCGAATGATTGAAACTTAGATGGATTGATCTAAACTCTGGGTATTTCAATCTTTATTAAACGAGTTCTCTTTGATTTTTTTTCAAGGTTATAAATCTGTGAGTTTTTTATAAACTTATCGAAAGATAATGTAGGGTATGGTAGTCTTTCCAATAATTGGATTTCCTTTACAAAGTATTTTGGTGGATCATTCCAGTGTATAGATTTCCTTTTGGAATGTTGTAATTAATCAATTGAAGGAAACTTTGGGTCACTTTTGTATTCATTGCAAAAAACTTCAATGGTATAATCAATAAGCTCAAATTCTATATTCCCCATATCAATATATTCTACAAAATTGGGGTTCGAGTTATTATTACGAGTATCCCTTTGAGCAGTGTTAATATTTTCATTTTTGAGATATAATTGTCTTTCAATAACAGAATCAATATTTTCGGTCTCTCCAATAAAAGAATCGATTAATACTTGTATATCTCTATTATGTATTCTATCGTTATCATCTAATTTGTTAAATGAATTAGATAATCCTAGATCGATTTTTGTATTTCTATTATTATCTTCTAGATCTATATTTATCCCCGAATCCAATTCGTTTATAGATAGTAGATCTAAAATGCGTTTAATAGATAAATCAAGAGCTTTTCGATCAATGTTTATAGGTAAGTAATTGAAATCATTATAATTGTTTTTATATTAAATAATTGTTCCATCCATTTCTATATAATTCTGTATATTGAAGGTTTTAGCAAATTGTTTGAGCTTTTTTGTATTATGAATATCGATCATTTGATTAACAGAATCTATATAGTAAATGAAATTTTCTTTGAATATAACATTTCGAATAACAATAATTTTATCGAGTTTGGGCATTTATATGTGGTAAATTAATATACCTAGAATGTAGTCTATCAAATACTTAATATATACTCGAGGATTGATTTTATACTATTTTCTATTAATTCCAGCCTCTTTGTTTTTATCCAAAGGATAAACTCGATATTTGTATCTGTAGATTCCATTCCAATTGGGATAAAGATCATCAAATATTTTTTCTATAAACAAAGGATTATCTTTACGAAGGTAATCACAGAATTATATATCGAGTATCTCATTAGAAGATTTGAAGGATTTGGTCTTTAAAGGATTTATATTGTATAAATAGATTACAGCCTGTACTATTTCCATTTAGAATTTGTTCAATAAATTTGTTGTAATCTGTATTTTGATTTGTTTCGTGATTATTTCTTGATTTATATGTTTTGATTTTTTATTGGGTTTGTGTATGTAAGAAAGGGATAGCTTAAACTCAATACCTTTTTGTTTAATCCATTTCTCGAACAGTGTATCTTCCATAATCCCAATGATAAATGTATTGTTATTTTGTTTAATTTCTATGATTGTTAGATTGTATTTATAATGAATTTAAACAAAGAAGCTTTGTATAATGGAAAATACTTCATTATAAATCTTTTTATAAAAAAGATATGAGAAAATCTTGTTATTATATATTTCTTTGATTACGAGAAACTATAATACATTTGTATATCCTTTTTCGAAATCAAAAAGATCCTATTGAATTTTGTAAAATAATCAAAACGATTGACGATCATTCAATGTATAAGAGATGATCTGTTTTGTATATATGTAAGTACAATCTGTATATTCAATACAAATAATACTTTTTATTTTGATATTTCTTATTGCAAATACTAAATATTCGAATACTTCTTTTCCTAGATATTTTGAGTGTTTATATTATAATTTACTTGTATCTTCTTTTGGAAGAGATTGATTATGAGATTAATGAAATACTTTATTAATTTTACGATTCATAATTGGATATATCAAAAAAGGATTGTTTATGGGAATTGATAAAAGAATATTCGAGTAAATAAAAAGTGATTTATGTTTTAGAAATACAAAATTTTCAATACAAATATATTAAATAACTATAATGCTATTTGATAGATTTCTTTTATGGAAAGTACAATTGTATTCGAAATATTATATATCAGTTTTCAACAATCGAACCTTTGAGATGATATTGATATGGAAATCAGGGATAAGTGCTATATTGTTTAGAACAAGATTATTGTTAGAATATCCTTTTCTTATAATAATACTTTTGAATATATAGGTACCATAGTCTAGAACTTGGAAGGATATAATATTTGCTTCTATAAAATTATTTAGATTAGATAATATATATCGATTGTTATTAAAAAAAAAGATATCGTTCATGATATGTATAATATTATAATTATCAAGTAGAATACTATTAAAAAAATGATGAACCCCTACAATAGTAGAATAAATCCCTATTCGATTGATTCGAATATCAAGGATAACAACATTAAGTATATATTCAGAAAGATTTATATTAAATTTCATCCATTTTTTTTAATCTATTCAAAATATATATACTTTCAAAATTGTAAATTTGCTCGATTTCTAATTGCTTTAAGATCGGAATCGATATAAAATCGTCTAAATATTGGATTTGTTTTACCAATGAGCGTTAATTTTATAGTTTTATAATTGCTTATAGGGTATTGATGTTTAAAATTATTCTTTTATTCGGCTTCCGTTTTGTAAGGATAATCCTAGATTTTACTGATATTTTAATTACTTTTAAAATTAAATCCCTTCTTATTCTTTTTAGACTTTTTATTATTTTAAAAAGAATTAAGAATAAAATATATATTTTCTTTGGTTTTAGAAACGATCAAATCCTAAAAGATTAATTCTTTAAAAATATCATTGAGTTGTTTGAATGAAAGATTTGGTATTTCAAATTGATTATTTATTTCGATCTGTATTATTATAATATTTACTCAGGTTGGGAGTATCCTGGTACCAACTGTTTATAGAAAAACATTGATAGCGATTTCATCCTGTATTTTTGTAATCTTATATACCTAAACTTTGATGAAGATGATTATCCAATCCCTATGCTATTTGATAGGGTCGATTCTATCGAATAATACTTATACTAGAATAGACCGATATTTATAAAGAATTACTAATTTAGTAAAAATTATTATTGATACAAACTTTTGTTTGAATAAAAAAATGATTATCTTGAAAAAAAGAATCATTGTATTTTTATTAAGAATAAATAGCTTTATAAAATATATTTGATCGATAAATGATTCAATCTATTTATAGATATTTCAAAAAGTTTTATGATTTTATGTATATTTTTATTATTAATATCGATACTCCATTTAAAGAATATTGAATTCCGTGAATATATTTTAGAAAGTAATTAGAAGTAAAGTAATGGATTTAAATAGAACAGATTCTGATATATAATTATCGGAATCGTTTATTCTAATATCTTCATTTGGATCCTCTTTTATTTGAATTGTTACAAAATATTCCAAGAATTCCTTTTGATATCAAATTTGATTAACTCGATTGTACTTCGTTTGGAGATCGGTAACAAAGAAAAGAACAAAAAGTTTGACTATTAGTTAATCAATCTGAGTACAAATTAATTCATTTATTAAATCTGAATTTGAAATAGTAATGTTTGAAATTGAAATAAATGGATCAATATTTGGATTGATTTGTTCCTAGATTCCTTAAATCAAGTATTTGTTCTTCAAACGAAGATATCACTTCGGTTATTGAATACAAATAATAAGAATAAAAGAATCATTTTGATCTTTCGTTATATTGAAAGGAAGGTAATTGAAAAGGTTTGAATAATTGAATTTATAAAAAAAATAAAATTGAAGTGAAAAAAAATGATCCCTTATAAACTAAATAATCGTCAAATAGAAGTTTAAATAGATTAAAAACTATCGGGTTTATAATTATTACAAAATAATATAATCACAAAACATATTGAAGGGATCAGGGAGAAGATAATTCTATTGAAGTGATAAAATTAAATAATTAATTTAATAAAAACTTGTTAAATGATTTGCCCTCGATCCTAACAATCGAGGGTTGTATATATAAACTAAATGTTCATTATCTATCTGATGAGATGCGTTATTGAGGTATGATTTCTAATAATATTATATTAGAATCATCTTGATTAATCGTAAGGATAACCAAAGATTTAGAATAGTTTGAATACAAATGATATAAGAAAACATACAATAATCATACGATATAAATGATATAGGAAAGCGATAATATATTGATCATAGATTATTTATATATGATTTAGATAACATATGATTACCCGTGACAATAATATTATAAGAAATCATACCTCATTGATATATTTCGTCAATTAGATAACGAGGATCTAGTCTATATATACAACCTTCGATGAATAGAATCGAGAACAAATCATTCAACAAGTTTTTATTCAATTAGATATTTAACTTTATCACTTCAATAGAACCATCTTCTCTTTGATCCCTTCAACATACTCTATGATTATACTATCTCGTGATATATAGTAAATGGTTTGTGATTATTTTTATTCAATTTCTATAATATTATTGTTAATATTCTATAGATTCAGAAAAAAGCAGAAATGTTTAAACTTTTATTATATAAAGTTCTTAATGAGTTTATTGATTATTATATTAATAATTGAAAAGTAGATTATATAAAAGCTCCCTTTTGAGTATTTCTATTGTAATTATATATTTTATATATTGATATATTTGAGCTTTATAGTTATTCGTTTATTTTTATTAATTATTAATTTGATTATCTATTGATTATTATAGAATATTGATATTGTTATCCGATATGAAATATAATACTATTTAGGTTCGATTCCTTACGCCGGCTTCCTGGTGGAGTGGTTTATATTATTCATTATCATATTCATAGGTTTTCTGATATAGATTCTTTCATTACAAAATCGATTTCTTTTAGAAAATATAAAGTTGTTATAGTTTCTTTTGATATATATTTGATATCGAGTAGTTCAATTTCAATAGTTGAAGTAATTATGATATCCTACTTAGATGCTTTCTATACAATTAAGTTATCGAAAAGAAATATAATATATTTTTGGAATGATTTATAAATATTAAAATCATCTATGAAAGAAGTATTTGAAAAAACGAAAAGTTGTAGTATCTAATCATCATTATATTGTATTATAAGAAACTTTATATTCTAGAGATATTCAAGATAATAATTAATAGTTTTTATATATTCGATTAATCAATTGATCAAGTAATAATTCAATTGTGAGATAGCGAATAAAACATTTGTTTTTATTGTAATCGTAATATATAGAATTGATTCTATTTTCTTCTGATATAATTTGATTATATATATAAGAATTTGATCTGAATTTTTCCGAAATACTATTATAGGAAATAATATATATATAATTCCATTTGTTGTTTTAAATTTCTTAGCAATCTTTTCAATATATATATTATAAACTAATTATATCTTTTTCTTGGATCGATTATAAAAGATATATATTCCTAGAAATCATTTTGTATTTCCAAGATTATATAGTTTGTATACAATTTTGATTTTTTTGATGATTTTTGTAATAGCTAATTCGTTCTTATAATATATAATCTGAATATCATCTATAAAGAATAAAATAATGATAATATATTCTGAATTGATATAAAGATATAGTTTCTTTTTATATTATATTAGTTTTAATTTTTCGAATATTCGAATGAAATCTCTAAACTATATTGTAAAAGAATCACAAAGATTATATAATATTTGATCGATAATAATATATTTATTAAGGATTTTGTAATTATTAGAAAGATAATATATAATTGAAGTATCAAAAGGATTATATAAAGTATCGATAAAAATATTGATTATATTATATTGTTTCGAAATTGTATTTGGTTATAATTGTTATAATGATTCGGAATGATTGATTAGCAAATATAGTAATATAAATAATTTCAATTATATTTTTAGTTTGAAGATCTTTTTGTATTATTAAATGAAAACAATAATAAATAATTAGATTTTAATTATTGTATTTGTATATAAATATTTATTGAAAAGGAATTGGTTTTATAAATTCCGATCCGGAATCGATTTTATATTAGGTATTTTTAGTTTTAAGATTATTAATTTCAAAATCGTAATCCTGTTTGAATTAATATTTCATTTGGTAATTTTTTAATTAATGATAAAAATAGAATAATTTTCGAATTGCAAAAATGTAAATTCGAAGAAAAGATATTATCTATAATTTATTAATAGTAAACTAAATAGATAATAATAATAATCTTATTTCAATTCCAATAATGATTATATTATGAATTATTACAAATTGGAAATGTTTTTTTATATTATTTATTCTAGTTTGATCGGATCAAAAAGTAGAATGAAAATCGTTGAAATAGTTTAATTTTAATGAATCTGTTTTTTTTTATAATAACGATTTTTATATAGAATCTAATATTGAGATTATTTCTTTGGTAATATTATTATATATACAATTGTCTTCGAATATATATTAATTATTCTGAAATACGATATTGAAAAAGAAATGATTCCGATTGATAATCGAATGATTGAAACTCAAATAGATTGATTTAAATTCTGAATATTTCAATCTTTATAAAACAAATTCTGTTTGATATCCTTTTAAAATTATAAATCTGCGAATCTTTAATAAATTTATCGAAAAAACAATATAAAGTGTAGTAATCTTTTCGATAATTAGATTTCCTTTATAGTATATTCTGATTGATTGTATTAATGTATTTGTTTCCTTTTGGAATATTATAATTGATCGATTGAAAAAGATTCTAAATCATTTTCGTATTCATTGTAAAAAACTTTAGTAGTATAATCAATAGATTTAAATTCTATATTTCTTATATCAATATATTTTGTAAGATTGGGATTCGAATTATCATTACAAATATCCTTTTAAACAATATTAGTATCTTTATTTGTAAAATGTAATTGCTCTTTAATAATAGAATCAGCATTTTCGATCTTTCTAATAGAAAGATCAATTAGCGTTTGTATATTTCTATTGTTTGTTTCATTGTTGTTATCTAAAGGATTATATGAATTAGATAATCCTAAACCGGATTCTGTATTATTATTATCATTTTCCAGATTTACTTCTATTCCCAAATCCAGTTCGTTTGTAAATAGTAAAGGATTTAAATTAAGAGTTTTTGTTTATCAATTATATCATCGAACGATTCTTTTTTAATACAAAGAATTTTATTGATCGATTAAACTATATTATTGGTTTTCTGATATCTATATAAAGAAAGATTGTATATTATATTATTATATTAGTTATATATATAATGATAGAATATATTAAGTATTCAATTAATAATTATTCTAATAATATTAAAACTATAAATCAATTTAATAATCAAATAACAAAAAGTTTATGAAAATTGAGAGAATCCTTATAATAATATACAAAATATTGACATGAATATAGATTTATATAAATCTATTTATAATATCTGGAAAACTTTAAAATTTATTGATCGATAAGAAGTTTGTTTTAAAAAGATTGAAACAAAACTAATTCGAATAATTAATTCAATAAAGAATAAATATAGTATATTTATACTAAACAAGATTGAAAATATACTTTCTGATTTTGAAGATGATTTTGATATTGATATTTATATTTTGAAAATAGAAGTATATTCTTATAATTCTGATAATAATAATAACGACAATGATATATATTATAACGATTATAATAATAAGGAAATATATCAAGAATTCAAACAATAATAATAAGAAGATATATATTTATTTTATTCTTTTGAATTTAATATATTAATACTTTGTAGCAATCGAAGATCATTTATATCAATAACAACAATAGCAAAAAGGTATATATCTACTTTATTCTTTTGAGTTTATATTAATACTTTATAATAATCGAAGATCATTTATATTAATAATAACAACGACGAAAAAATATATATTTACTTTATTCTTTTAAACTTATATTAATACTTTATAACAATCGGAAATCCCTTATATCAACAATAATAACAAGAAAATATATATCTATTTTATTCTTTTATACAATTACAAAATCTATTAATATTATCTCTTAAAAAGAAAAAAAGCAAACATCAGATATTCAATCAATAGATGCTTCAATAAATACTATAATAGAGATTAGACTAATACAGATTGAACTGATAGGAAATGAAATGATAGAAGCTGAACAGGCAAATTCTCAGTTAATACAAGCTGAAGTATAAGCTAATAGGTTTATAATATTTTTTCTTTAATTATCCCTTCAATTCTTTCTTTAATCTTTCCATTACTTTTTTCGAAATTATATTTACTAGAAACTTGGAAATAATTCTAGCTAATACTACTATTAAATACAAATCTACAAATAATGAATATAAACTACCTTATTTATTATATTCGAATCTTTTCAACGATATTGAAGATCCTTTTGTTTATTGTAATATATATATACAGGATAATAAAAAAGGTACTAACTTTAGCGAATATTCTAATTTTAGATTCTCGATATTCTTTATTTTAACAAAATATTCAAGCTTTGTAACTAAATTACAAAAATATAGATTATATAAGATAAATGGAAATAATCGATTTGTTTAATGAATTGTAAATATACCAAATAATAATCGAAGAGACTTTTATTAAAAGTACTCTAATTGATCTAAATACTTTTTTGAACGAAACAATATCGATATATATTTAGATAATAAATTTTTACAATTAAATGAAAAGTTTTATTGTATATTAGCTAAAGAAATTCAATTCTTTAATATTAAAGTGATTATTGTAGGATCTGTAATTAATTATATATCAGATTGATTTAAAAAAGATTATAATAATAATCTTTACAAAAATAATGAAGATTTGAAGATTATAATTAACCAAAAAAATAAAAAAGTTTTAAGAATATTAATAACTTGCCAAAAAAACTATAAATAATATTATAAAAAAAAATAAAAAAAGAAGAAGATAATTGATAAAAGTATTCTAAATTTAAGTATTTTTAATGAAAAGTATTTTATATAGATATAATAATTAAAACATCTAATTTATATATTTTGCAATAAAAGATCTATTAAAGTTATTCTTTTTTTATAATGATAAAGATACCTTTTTGTATATAAAACAATTTGTAGTATTATCTAATATATATACTTTATATTAAATATAATATAATTTTCTTTTATAAAAGTATTATAAACTCTTTTATATATAACAATTCTGAAATGAATATAAACAATTTTATATATTATAATCGTTTGATATATATAATATACAAAACTACTATAAATATATCAAAAATACTTATATATATAATATAGCCTTTAACAATAGTAGTATATTATATTAACTATAATGTTTGTCTGTTAAACTAGGAATAATGGATATATTATCTCATTAATCTATATCAATTTTATATATAATTATTTAATAGATAAAAAATAAGATAAAGAAAATTTTCGGGATAATATCGGAAAAACAGATTCATATAATAGAACAATAAGGACAATGGATTTATATAGCATAACAATAAAGACAATAAATTTATATAATAAAACAATAATAACAAAAAAATCGATCTATGATTTTTAAAACAAACAAAATAATAAAGACAACAGCCAGCTATTATCACTAATAGAGTTTCAAATATTTTGTAGATGATATTTATATATCTCTATTATATACTCTATTATTATCATCTGAAAAATTAAATAATGAATTAAATAATCCTATATCGACTTTTATATTCCTATTATCACTCTTTAAATCTATTTCCACCCTCAAACTCAATTCATTTATAAGTAATGGATCTGAAATATATTTAATAAATAAGTCAAAAATTCTTCGATTAATGAAAGTAAATAAATAAATGAAATCATTACGATTATTCTCGTATTGAATGATTATTTTATCTATTTCGATATAATCCTATATATTAAAGACTTTTGCAAATTGCTTAAACTTTTCTGTATTATAAATATCGAGTATTTAATTAATAGAATCTATATAATAAATATAATGTTTCGAATAATAATAACTCTATTGAATTTGAATATTTATATACAATAAATTAATATATTTGGAATATAATCTGTCAAATATCCAATATATATTCGAGGATTGGTTTTATATCATTTCCTATTGATTTCAATCTCTTTGTTCTTATTCAAAAAATAAACTTTATATCTATATTTGTAAATTCTATTTCAATTAGAATAAAGATTATTAAATATTTTTTTTATAAATAAAGGATTATTTTGTAAAAATAATTACAGAACTATATTGAATACTTTATTTAAAAATTTGAAGGATTTGATCTTCAAAAAACTTATATTATATAAATAGATTACAATTTGTATTATTTCTATCTACAATTTGCTTAATAAATCTGATATAATTTGCATTTTGATTTGTTTAATGATTATTTCTTGCTTTATATATTTTGATTCTTTATTAGATTTATATATATCAAAAAAGGATAATTCAAATTCAATATCTTTTTATTTAATTCATTTTTTGAAGAATAAAGCCCTTATAATCCCAATAATAAATATATCGTTATCCTATTTGATCTTTACAATTATTAAATTATATTTATAATGAATTCAAACCAAAAAAAATTGTATAATAAAAAACACTTTATTATAAATCTTTCTATAAAAGAAATACAAGAAAATCTTCTTATTATATATATTTTTGATTACGAAAAATTATAATGTATTTATATACCTTTTATCGAAGTAAAAAAAATTCTATTGGATTTTATAAAATAATCGAAACAATTGATAATCATTTAATATACAAAAGATTATTTGTTTTATATATATATAAATATAATCTATATATTCAATATAAGTAATATCTTTTATCTTAATATTTTGTATTACAAATACTAGATATTGGAATATTTTCTTTTCTAAATATTTTGAATATTTATATTATAATTCATTTATATTTTCTTTAAAAAAAATTGGATTAAAAATCAATGAAATACTTTATTAATTTTATGATTTATAATTGGATATATCAAAAAAGTATTATTTATAAGAATAAATAAAAAAATATTCGAATAAATAGAAAATAGTTTATATTCTAAGAATATAAGATTTTCAGTACAAATATATTTAATAATGATAATATTGTTTATAAATTTTTTTTACAGAGAATACAATTATATCCAAAATATTATATATTAGTTTTCAATAATCGAGTTTTCGAAACAATATTGATATAGAAATTAGAGATAAATACTATATTATTTAAAACGAAATTATTATTAGGATAATCTTTTTTTATAATAACATTTTTAATTATACAGATATCATAATTTAGAATTTGAAAAATTATAATATCTGATTTCATAAGATCATTAAAATCGAATAATATATATCGATAATCATCAAAAAGAGAAATATCGTTTACGATATATATAGTATTATAATTATCGAATAGAATATTATTGAAAATATAATAAATCCTTACAATAATAAAATAAATCTTTATTTGATTGATTTGAATTTCAAAAATAACAATATTAAATAAATATTCTAAAGAATTGATATTAGATTTCATTTATTTTTTCTTAATCTATTCAGAATATATATATTCTCAAAATTATAAGTTTATTCGATATTTAATTGTTTTAAAATCGAATTCAATATAAAATCATTTAGATATCAGATTGGATTTATTAATAAACATTAGCTTTATAATTTAATAATTATTTACAAGATAATAATATCCAAAATCATTCTTTTATTCAATTTCTATCTTGCAAAAACAATTCCAGATTCTATTAATATTCTGATTGTTTTCAAAATTGAATCCTTTTTTATTCTTTTTAAACTTTTTATTATCTTAAAAAGAATTAAAAGTAAAATATATATTTCCTTTAATTTTAAAAACAATCAATTTTTAAAAGATCAATTTTTTAAAGATATCTTCGAAGTGTTTAAAAATAAGATTAAATTATTTGTCTTTATTTATATAATTATAATATTTATTTAGATTAAAAACAATCTGATATTAATCATTTATAGAAATATATTAATAACAGTTTTATTCTGAATTTTAATTATCTTATATAAAAATTTTTTTTGATATAAATAATAATCTAATCTTTATATTATTTAACAAAATCGATTCTACTAAACAATATTTGTATTAATACAAATCGATATTTGTAAAATATTATAGATTTAATAATAATTATTATTAAAACAAATTTCTATTTAAATAATAAAATAATTATTTTAAAAAAGAAAATTATAATATCTTTAATTGAAAATAAAAAACTTTATTAAATATACTTGATTAATAAATAATTTGATCTATTTATATATATTTCGAAAAACTTTGTGATTTCGTATATATTTTTATTAACGATAACGATATTTTATTTAAAAATTATTAAATTCAATAATAATATTTTGAAAGATAATAAGGAAAAAAGCAATAAATCGAACTAAAATGAATTCTAATATATTATTATCGAAATCCTTTATATCAATATCTTCATGTCACGGGGTCAGGGCCGGGTCACTGGACCGGCCCCTTTAGTAGACTCCATCTACCCGATCCGGCACCGAGCGGAGCACACTCGGTGATCGTATCCTGTAAAAACGCTAGGGCTCGAAGCCCTAACATATACAAATATATTTAAAGAAATATTCCTTTTATAGAAATATAGTTTTTCGAACTACATTTTATTAATAAAAGTGATTTCTATTATTCTATTTGTTATCTTTATAATACTATATAACTCTTATCTATCTGTACCGATACTTCTACGATATCGTCCTATCCGTATCCGCCTAATCAACCCAGCTCTCTTGAAGAATTCGTTATTGTTATAATCAACGATACCGTGATTTAGTATTATTACTTTATCTCTCTTTACAAATTCAATATAAAAATGAAAACAGAAATAATCGATCTGTAATCTACAATTCAAAAGCTTACTTTCGATTTATAAATCGAGAAAACTGTATTTATACAATGAAAAGAGGAAAACGATAGATTGATTATTTATCTAATTCAATTTCATCCTATCCCTATCGTTTTACCTATTTTAACCCCTACCGACCTGACCAACCTCTTATCTTTGACTCCTATTACAACCCCAATTACCACTTCTATTCTATCGAAACTTCAATTAAATGAAAAGATATCTGATTCTATATTATTTGATAAAACGAAAATCGATCTTGATCGATTTGTTGATCAAATACAGAATAAAATGTATACCAATTCCGACTACTTCATTTCCCTGTATTCCTATCTAATTTACATAACTGAAAGATTAATTGGATCTGTTACTATATAAATTCGATTATATAATATCAAAGAATAATTTGTTAAATTTGCTGATTATAAAGATCTATTACAAATACTAAAAAAAACTTATAAAAACTAAAACAAACAAACCGAAACCCGAAAACTCTTAATCAATCTGAAATAGAAAAACTAATCGTTCTATATCTTTTATATTGAGTTTCAAAGATTAATATTGGAAACCGAGATAACCGATAACAACAATATTTTGATTATCCTGTTAGAATAAGCTTTATCAAGTAAATTAAAGAACTAAATTGTTATCATTGAACCTTTTACAAATAATACCGATATATTCACTATTTTCGTATAAACATTGGAGAATCATTATCTGTATCTGATAGAATCGATCAACTTTAATCGTAATCCAATCGTTTTATTGTTTTATATTACTATTCAAAACCTGAATCCTATTAATTATACTCTTGTTCCGTCCTCGAAGACTATTATCCGATCTATTGTTTCTACTACAATTATATCTACTAAAGATCCAATGGATCTCAATTCCCAAAGATATATTAATAGATATAAACAAAAGAAATACTTCTATTGTAGATCTATCGATTACTATATAAAAGATTATTTGTTCTCAGATAATCGTTCTATACAAATTAGAATTAGTTTTATTAATTCTATTCTATTATCCCCTGTTCCGTTCTTTGTCTAGATTCAACTATATATTATATCACTATACAGTCTATTCCCTTCCGGTTCCTCGAATTTGGGAAACAAAGCCCGTTTAGTATAAATCGTTATCAAACAAAAACCCTATATATATTATACCTATTCATCACTACAATTCGAAGTTTATCTTTCATTGAAGAAATAAACAATTAAGCAAATCTGATGATATTATTTATTACTATCCTATCGATATTTAATCGATTCTATTCTACTTATATTATAATGAATAACAAATACAAAGGATATACTTTTGCAAACCAAAATTGAATTGAAACTATTAAACTCCCAATATACAAATTACCTATCCTATTCGAAATCATTGAATTCGATAGAAAAATATTGTCTGAAAACCGAATAAATCGTTACATTCTAATCGATCTACAAATTAATGATCATTACAAAAAGAAATCAAAAATCTATATTATTGAGCTAATCTATTATTCGATTATTCTAGAATTAGTATAATTAAAAAAGTACAATCCCTATATCGAATTTGCATTTAATATATTTCAATTCGATAACAAATTCTATCGAAAATTCTGTAATACATTGTTATAATCATCCTATATAAAAGTATTGTAGAATATCCCATCGAAAGCTTACCCAGTATATCTGCCTTTTCATTTGAATACTCTTCAAAATAAAAACATTATATTTATATCAATAAAAACCTATATAGTATATATTCATTATAATTACAAGATATTCTAGATTACTATAAACCTGATTAACGATATTCTATCTCAAAGGAAAGACCCTATTTCATCTAATTTGTTTAAGGAATTCCGATCCTGAATTGATATATTCTCCCTACGAAACACTAATAAACTATCCCCACATCGATCATACAATTACAATATTTATCTAAAAAAAAAGAACCAAATTACTATTTGAAACTCTTTATTTTATATTCCAAAACAAATTTATCGCTTTAAAAAACTAATTATTCGAATTCGTCCATTTCTACTTCGTTTATTTTGTTCATTAAGAAATCTAATAAAGGATTATAATTTTGTATCGATTATTAAATTCTAAATAATCTATTAATACAAGATCATTACCCATTACCACTTATTAAAGAATCTTTAAACAATCTAAAAAAAATAAAGTTCTTTACAAAGATCAATATCATCTTTACATTTAACAATATAAAAATTAAAGAAAAACAAAAATATCTAATTACTTTTTATATCCATTTCGATCTATTTGAAACTTTAATCATACTTTTTAAATTGATCAATATATCCACCACATTCCAGCGTTTTATCAATAATACTTTACAAAAGTACCTAGATATATTCTATACTACTTACCTAAATGATATTCTAATATACAATAAAACTCGTTCTAAACATATTACTTATATTCAAAAGATTTTGAAAGTCCTAAAGAAAACTAATCTATATACAAATCTGAAAAAATACGATTTCTTGAAACCTAAAATCAAATTCCTAAGTCTTATTATAGATCAAAAAAGTATCCAAATGAACTCCACAAAGATCAAAATAATCATCGAATAAAAGACCCTAATCCATCTAACAGATATACAAGCATTTATCAGATTTAGTAACTTTTATCAATGATTTATTTATAGTTTTTCATTTATCATACATCTATTAGTTAATCTAACTCAAAAAAACATTCCGTTTGTCTAAAATCCTACCTATACAAAAGTTTTTTCTACTCTGAAAACAACATTTATTAAAACACCAATCATAACCACTTTCGATTAGAAAAAAGACATAATCGTAAAGACCAACATATTCGATTTTATATCTACTAAAATGTTATCTCAATACAATAATATAAGAATCCTAAAATCTATTACATATTTCTCGAAAAAGTATTCGATCGCCGAATATAATTACAAGATTTATAACAAAGAATTACTAATCATTATTCGATATTTCAAAGAATAACATCCAAAATTAAAAGAAACATTATCTCCAATCCAAATAATCACAAATCATAAGAATTTAAAGTATTTTACGATTATTAAATTACTGAGCCACTATTAAACCCATTAATTTGAATTTCTATTTCGATTCAATTTCAAGATTATCTATCGATTAAATAAACAAGAAACTAAATCTAATATTCTAATCAGAAAATCAAAGAATTTATCTAAAAAGAGAAATGAATATCTCCTACATCAAAACTAAACGATTTTGAAATCGGAAAACCTTAACCCCGCTTTATTTTCTACACCCATTTCCACTTCTATATCTATTTCATCTATACTTATTTCATCTGATTCAATAGATTCCCTAAAGAAAAAAATTCGTTTTACAATCACTACTTATAATCAATCCCATCAATCGCCGAAAGAATCTAATCCAACTCGCTTAATTCATTCAGCCCCCAAATCTATTCTGTTTATCCCTAATTCCCCATTTACTTTTAATACTCTATCTATCCCCAAAACTCTACCGATCCCTAAACTATTATCTGCTTCTATTACTTTGCCTAATTAACCTTTGATATCTATTGTAATCCCCGATCTGCTATTCGAACTACCGGAGAAATTGAAAGCTTTATTTACTGAAACATATATATCCAACTTTATACTTATATCTATTCTAAAAACCTTAATAGAAAAAGCATCTAAATATCTTTATATTACCTTATCCGGATACATTGAGAATAATAATCTATTATATTATCATAAAAAACTTTTCGTTCTTAATTACAATAATTTGAAAGCTGAACTATTTCGTTTAGTCTACAATTCCCCTACTACAAATCATTTACACTATATTTATATTTTTGAGCTTCTATTCCGAAACTATTATTAACCTGGATATTATAATTACATCAATTATTGAATATATAATTATCATAACTACTATTAAACAATACCAAACCATAAAAAACAAGAAAATATCCTTCGCCTATTCCCAATCCCCTAACAAACATAAAAAGATATATCGATCGATTTCATAATACATCTCCCGAAAAGTTTTAATTACAATACAATATTTATAATAATCAATCAATTAATTAAAATAAAACATTTCCTACCTTATCACAATACTTATAATTCCGAAAAAGTAATCCATTTATTCTTGAAATATATCTAAAAGCTACACAATCTACCATCAACGATTATATCCAATCGTAATACTCAATTTATATCTGATTTCTAGAAATACATCTATAAACATTTGAATACAATATCGAAATTATCGATAACCTACCATCCGAAAACCAATAAACAAATTAAGAAAGCAAATACTATATTCGAATAATATCTCCGATTATATATCTCATATCTACAAAACGATTAATTCAAATAATTATCAATTATCGAATTTTCAATCAATTCTGTTTAATCTGAAAATTCCTATTTAATTTTGTTCTTTACAAATTATAACTATTATTTGTATATAGAATTTGAATTATTTATCGTTACTAACCATCCTAACATTCAAAATACCGAAAAATTTGTCAAGAAAATATCCCTGATTGTTGAATACCTGAAGACCAAGTTGATCATTAGCCAAACTCGTTATACAAAGAATACCAATATCCATTATACTTTTATTCGCTATTACAATCCTAATAATCTGATTTAGTTGAATACTAAAAACATCAAAATCCTGAAACCCTAAAAGAAACTAGATTGAAAGAATCTAAATCTGTTCTAAATCCTGCAAATTATAAATATATATATTTATAAACTCGAACTACCTATCTTGATAAGAAATCATCTTATATTTTATATAAACTTATTACATTTTATTTATAATGATTCTATTCTTAATCAATATAATCTGCCTTTTTCTTCTATTGAAATCAAAGGAATTGAACAATTCGAAATAAAGGAAGTCTTGAATTCCTATTAAAAGTATTACAATCGTAATAGCCCTTGTCTGAAATATATCGTCCGATAGATCGGCTACAATAAACCGATCGAAAAGTTTGTTGATTACCTAAACAATGTTTGAAAATTGATCTAGAATTACTATCAAAGGTATTCTGATAAATTTAGCCTCCATAACTACCTCAACGGAATTCGACCTTAAGGAAAAAAATATTATTACAAGATCAAGGTTGGATTATTGAATCGATCCCTTTAATAAGCTTCATTTATCCGATCCAACACCGAGCGAAGCACATTCAATGATCGTACTCTGTAAAAACGCTAGGGCTCGGAGCCCTAGCATATACAAATGTATTTAAGGAAACATTCCTTTTGTAAAAACATAGCTCTTCGAACTACATCTTATTAATAAAAGTGATTTCTATTATTCTGTCTGCTGCCTCCGTAATACTTCATTTATATTTTGTTTGATTTGAATTACTATAAAATATTTCCAAAATTCCTATCGATATCGAGTTTGATTGATTTGATTATATTTCGTTTGAAGATTGATAACGAAGAATAAAACTAATGATTTAATAGATAATTAATTGATTTATTTGTTAAATTAAAGTTTAGAATAAATTTTAAATATTATATAATTACCTGTGATAATAACTTATATTATTCACATTTAGAGTTTATTTAATAAATCCATTGTAATTCGTATTTTGATTTGTTTAATAATTATCTCTTATTTTATATATTCTAATTCTTTATTAAGTTTATATATATAAAAAAAGAATAATTCAAATTCAATACCTTTTTATTCGATTCATTTCTTAAAGAATATAATTTCTATAATCCCAATAACAAATATATTGTTATTCTTTTGTTATTATAGATCGATTCTCGATCTAAAAGATATATTATAAATAATTATATAATATCTATCACGGTGAGGAAAAAGGTATGTGTAGGTTTGATCTATTGTTGTACTACGAGGAGGAGAAGAAGGTCAAGGAGGTGACCTGACTATATAGAAGTGAGTGTATGCATGTGTGCCTAAGGCACACATGATCACGTGCAGGTGAAGGGAGATGAACCCGTAATAGTACCCCCTTTTCAAGAAACCCATTTGACCCCAAATGGGTATTAAAAAATAAAGAAAAATAAAGAAAAAAATATAGATCTCTTTCCTCAATTAGGTTTTTGAACAAAAAAACGTGTGATATCTTTTAATGATGTTATATCCCTTATTGTTATAATATATAATATACCTTTAGACGAAGCGAACAATCTTGGTGTGAGTGGATTTTCGTAGAGTAGGTATAACAATTGCATTGTATGACTCCGATTGCAAATTCTGTGGTTCCGGTTGCAATATAATAGTATCGAAATGCTTTAGAACCTAAACTGGCAGCCCTGGCTTCTTTGAATGAAAGCGATGATATTCGATAAGAACCTTCTCGTTATCCTTTAAATCATTAACTAATTGCCAAATTGGCGTGTAGTATCTCCATTTGACCAAATAATGATGATCATCCTCATCGTAATTATCTAGAACCCCTTCAAATATCCATTTCTGAACAAACTCATCCTCATCATCGTCCCGCTTCAAAATTCTGTTCCGTGTAGTCAGGGATTCGGACTCGTTAATCGTTGCTTGAGCCAGGAAGTGAAGATTGGTATAAGCTGAAAGTAAAAAAGAATAATAAAAAACAGAGAAGATTTTAACGTTCTTAGACAATTGAACAAAACAAATACGAAGATAAACTTTGATAATCTTGTAAAGACTGATCTATTTATCATTTAGCTTTTTTGCTTTATACGAAGTCTTTATATTCTTGGTATTGACAAAGACTTTCTGGCTAGCCGTATAGCGAGGTGAATCAAAGCGGTGGCGGTTAGTATAATCTTCATAAATAACAATTGCTTACTATATAAAGACACGAAGTTGCTTTAAGATATATTCTATACGATCTGTAGTTCTATTATCTTTAAAGAATTCCCGTTTTTGTATTAGAGTCATATCCGGTAAGCAAGGTTTATTAGGTTCAATGTCTAGATATAGATTAAAGCCATAATTGGCGAAGAAAGGTGAGCAATTAGTTGTTTCAAAAACCAAATTATTGGATGCAAATTCGACTAAAGATAATCAATCCAATCAATCGTTTTGATAATAATTAACAAAAGCTCATAAATACTACTTCAGAACCGAATTAATACATTCAATCTGACCATCTGTTTGAGAATGAAAAGCTGAAAAATATTTTAAAATAATTTCCAATCGCTCCGAGAGTTGTAACCAGAATCCTGATACGAACTACATTCCTCGATCGAAAATGATATTGTTCAGAAATCCATAAAGTATATAAACACGATTGATAAAAGTATTGATTAGCTCCTCTATCGTTAGTGTATATATATCGATGAAATATCTCATTTTGGTTAACCTGTAGATTATCATCAAGATATATTTATAAATAGAATTATAACGAATACAATCCGGGAACGGTATAATATAGTCGATTGAGATATCAGACTACATACGAAAAGGGACAGACAGCGGTTTCAAAAATCCGGAAGATATCGATTTGGACGATTTGATACGAATACAAAGTTCGCAGGCCTTTATATAGAATGCGATCTCCAAATACATATTAGACCACCAATATATACAAAAGACAAAATCGATCGTTTTAATTCGACCAAAATGACCAGCAGAACCAAAAGAATGAGTTCGATAAATAATTTGGAGTTTGAACTCATCGTCTAGTGAAACCCAAATCTTATCCCGATAGTAAATTCTATTATTTTGGACCGAACAATCTTGCATAGCGATCCGAAGGGTTTTATAATGCTTTTTTGGTTATTTAATTATCGATGAATCATTAAAAGTAAAGATAAGTTGATCTGCAATGTCGGATCTAATATACGCTGTATCGATTAAAGCATCAATTGATTGATTGTAAAGTGATACTATTGTTTTCATTAATGCCAAATTGATATACTCAATCAAATTCTTATAAAGGTCGTTGTCAAAACGGTTTTGAGGGAGGACAACGCGTTCTCGATTCTTTAGACATTCATCATTTGAATCAGAGCGATACAGTTGATCTTCGTATTTTCTATTTAGTATGTTTGGTCGAATAGCTTTGTTTCCTGATCGATAGATTATACGGAAATTATATTGAGACAGAAATTCAGATTATCGCATTTACCATTGATTGAGAGCTTTTGTAGTTATAAAATATTCGAGGTTCTTGTAATCAATAAGAATCTCGAACTTCTTTTGTGAGCCTTGAAGTTTTGGGCATTATTCTTCCATTGCTTTGATAATAACAAGTAGTTCTTTGTCGTAGATCTTATAATTGCATTCTACTGCTGTATACTTAGATGAAAAGTAAACGATTGGATACAAAACGTTATCATCATCGTATTACAAGAGAACTCCTCCTGAAATCCAATCGGAAGTGTCGATTTCCAAAACAGTTTTCTGCTTGTAATCAAAGTATACCAAAACCGGCGTTATTGTGAAAGCTCTTTTTAAAGCGTCAAAAGCCTTTGTATAATTTATAGTCCAATCCCATATAATATTCTTCCGCAAGAGATCGTTGAAAAAGCAACAAATCTTTGAAAAATCTTTTATAAAACATCAATAGAAATTAACGAAACCAAGAAATCGTTGTAAATCTTTTATATATAAAAGCAATTCCCAAGATATAATAGCTGTGACCTTTTCTTGATCCATTTCGATACCTTCGGTTGTAATGATAAAACTCAAATACTTTGTCTTTGTAGTTTCGAATTTGTATTTGTTAATATCAATTTGTAATCCAATATCTATTAACTTTTGAATTACTTAGTAAATATGCTTTTTATACTCTACAGGATTATCGGAGTAGATTAAAATGTCATCGAGATATACAATACAATATTTATCTAATTCGTCGAAAAATGTATGATTGATATAATATTAGAATAATGCAAGCATATTACAAAGACCGAAAAATATAATTAGAGATTCAAAAAGACCAAAACGAATAATAAATACAGTTTTCTATTCATCCCCTTCGGCGATTCGCAATTTGTTGAATACTACAATGATATCAAGCTTGGTATAAATTTTTGCATTGTAAAGAGCATCCAGTATTTCGCGAACGATGAATAATGGATAACGATTCTTTATAGTAACGTTATTTAGTTCTCGATAATCTTGACAAATGCGGACCCCCCCTTCCGGCTTGGCAGCCAATAGCAAAGAAGAAACGCATCGCGATCTCGATTCCCGAATGAACCCCTTGGAGAGATTATCATCAAGCTATTTGTGTACTACTACCAACTCCATTGACGATAAAAGGCGGTTTTTGAAATAAGGTAGCTCTTTACCGGATATCAATTCAATTTTGTAATCCCAGATTCGACGAAACAGCAATTTATCTGTATAACATAGAAGGAAGGCAGAAAGTTTATCTTATAACCATATAGGAAACCTTTGTCGTATTTGATCATCACTAAGGGAAAATTTGCCGATTAAAAATTTATCGATATCAGTTTCAGAGACCTTTCGCAAATGGAACGACTTATAACAATCGTATATAAAATCATAAAGTTGCGATGGAGTTCTAAAAAGCATCTCTATTATATTGCCTTACCCTTGTAAAATCGATCGAAAATCCCCTTCTGTGAATATCGAAAACAATATAACTTATCACAGATAATCTTGCTCAATAGTTTTCTATACAATATCCAATTCATTCTATATCAATCGAATAACCCGAATATTATCTTATTAACAAAACGAAACAAAGCTAAAAACTTGTAACCAACAAATATCATCTATATTTGGATTTGTATCTTTATAAATAGATATAAAGAGTTCCCCAATAGAAAATAGAGGCAAACGGTTTTTTAGATTGTGAATAGATCGACACCGATTTGCAATCTTTAAGATCGATTTTGGACGCGGACAATTGGGAATCATCTGTACTTGATTATTTGGTTCTCCGTAGTACTTTGTTCGATAATGATTTATACCAAGCATCAAACCTTGCTGAAATTCGAGATCAATAGAAGAATCGTCAGATTGTAATATATAATCTTCATCTGGTATCTCTTCAATAAAAGGTTTTTTATAAGAAATTCTTTTAAAAGTAGAAAGTGTTTGAATAAATAAACAATCGATATTGTCCTTTGGACAATCCTCGATATATAGAGAACAGTATTTATAAATTATATATTTAGTTTTTATATCAGAATCGATAAGGAATTTATTTAAAGATTCGATAACATCAACGATTTATTGTAAAATAACTTTTGCTAGATCCTTTTGTTCCTTGATCGGAGATGGAATCGTTGATGCAGTAACTGACTCTGAATCATAACACACCAAGCAATTGGAAGCACAATAGTTTGAAAAGAATATTAAATTCATCTCCATCCAGTTGATAATAGAATTGTAGCGCTATAACCATGATAAACTAAAGATTAACAATATCTCTGATAAAAATTAAATAATATAAAAAGATCAATATTCATAATAATCCCCCATAGCGATTTCCATCACAAAATATTCTGTAATTCTATCGGCGATCTTTCCATCGGCAAATCGGAGTTCGCAAGGATGAAATAAGAATTGTATTTCGATATTATATTTGAAAGCAAAAAAACGATCAACAAAGACTTCTCCAAAGCATCCACTATCAATAAGACTTGTAACAGTAAAAGGATTTTCATACACAAAGAATATAATAGTTTTTACAAATAAAGATTTGCTATTTATAAAATTGAACTACAATAACTTATCTCTATCCATTCCTCGATTTACCTTTTTACCCTTAGTATTCCTCTACAAGCAATTTTTCGTAGAAATTAATCTTTTCCTTATTCAAGACTTTCCTTAACTGAATTGGATATAAAGACAACCTCCTCTGATTCGATATAGCCTTACCATTATACCTGATTCAAATATTATTGGTTTTGTACTCAATTACCAATATATCCTCCTCGAAATCCATTGCGATTATTATTAAACCTATTAGCACCTCGAAAAACCGGAACAGCAATATATTGATCAAAGACCGAATTAGTTGAAACAACAGTATTACGATTGAAAAAGATATTAACGAAAACTTATTTGCCAGAAAAAAGATTACTATTGACATCATAAATAACATAACAATCAATCTGAAGGTAACCGATCCTACCACAACAATTGCAAAAAACCACAAGATTAAACTTCTTTTTCTTATTTTGCAAATCCTTTTTCTATTATCCTTTTTGTTTCATTATATCGAGGTCTATAGGGTCACCATCAATAATAAATACTTTACCAGAATTTTTGTTATAATACTCAGCGTCACAAAGATTCTAATTCCAAATAAAGAATTTCTTTTACCAATCATCAACATCATCAACCGCGCAAAAATTCGAATCACTAATAACCAAAGTTCGAAAAAGAACCATAACCTTTTGTTTCATTGCGTTAACAATCTCGCGATCAAACTTGTAGCAAAAATTAACAAAATAAAACAATATAAAAAAGAAAACCGAAAAGGATTCTTTTGAACCTATAAAAAGCTTATCGAATTTGAACAAGGCTTCCCTTTCGATATCCACAGAGATATATAATTTATCCAATTTGGCCAAAAACGAAACAACAGAATCAAAGCAAATAAGATCATCAACGAATCTAATGATATCCGTAATACACTCTTATCACATTTGACCATCGAGAAAACTAATAGCATAACTAATCTTCTTTTGTTCGAAAACAAAAAGTTGTAAGTCGACTATCCAACAAAATTGCAAACCTAATTTCCAGGACTGATAATCCTTTTATCGAACAAGAATATTAAATCTTTCGCCTTTAAAAACGAACGGGTCCTTTTGAATTTGATAAAGAATGATCGGTTTCTGACTAGTAACAATATCACCGGCATCTAGCTGAACTTACTTGCCGACTAGAATACAAAGAAGCTCAACGTTTTCCGCTTTGAATTCCTCGATCTTATTTGTTTGAATAACAATATAAATAGCTTGAATAGTAAAACAATCTTCGATGATAAAGAAAACATAATTCAAATAAACAGTTTGTTCGTTAAAACCGACAACAAGATTTGGCATCACTAGAGCATCCAATTCTGCTAGGATTTGTATAATAGTAGACCATTGGCCGAAGACTCGTTGGATTTCGATACGAATTCCTTCGATAGAAATAGAAGTCGCACTACCAGCAAATATAGAACCGAAAACCATTATAAAAAGAATTACAATTACACAAAATAATCGATAAAGAATTTGCGATTGCACAAAAGCAATCAAAAACAGACACAGAAGCCTACAAATAAATACAATCACACAAAAGCAATCAGGGATCAAAAGCTACACAAAAGCAAATAAGAAATACAATTGTACAAAAACAAACGAATTACAATAGCATAAAAGCAATCGAAAACAGATACAGAAGTCTACAGATGATTTGGTAAAGCCAGGTCACTTCGTAAAATGACGAAGCCTTTGAAAGAGTAGTACAAACTATCACAATGAGGGAAAAGGTATATATAGATTTGATCTATTGTTGTACTACGAAAAAGAGAAGAAGGTCAAGGAGATGACCTGACTATATAGAAGTGAGTATATGCATATGTGCCTAAGGCACATATGATCACGTGCAGATGAAGGGAGATGAACCCGTAACAATATCTAATCATATTATTATTGATCTATAATCATTATATATTCTCTTTCTTATTAATCTTCAGGCTTTTTTAGACTTTATCAATCTTTACAATTATCAAATCGATCCTGATATATTACTATTCGAAATCTAATCTAATTAAAGTATCTTATCGATTAAATAATTCCTATTTAATCTATATATATTACTCTTGATTTATATAATCGAAAGCAAATCATTCAATTCAATTTCATTTTATCAATCATATATACCATTTATTCCTCGATCCCTTCAACGTACTCTGTGATTATATTATCCCGTGATAATTTTCTTAATAATAACAAAAGTATTTAAAGATCTATAATAATATATAATAAATATAATACAATATTTTATAATAAACTTATAATATTAATAAAATATACTTTTTTTTCACTTAAAAAATTTAGTATTTAATATTTATTTTATTTATTTAAATTATTATATAATTTGTATAATACTAATAATAATTAGATTCAAATATAATTTAATTAATTATAATTATTGAATAGATTTTGTAATTAAATTTGTTTTATATATTTATTTTTAAAACAAAGTTGAATCTTGAAATTCTGATCTTTTTTTTTAATTTCCAATTTATCAGAAATTTCGATAATAATATTTATTGCAGTTCTCATCACCCAACCACATACAAAAAAATTATTTTTTTCAGAATTTTATAAACTTTATACCGAAATATAGATCTGATCTAAGGGAGTTCATTAAAGCAAAAATAAATTTGAATTTGTATGTAATTTATTTTTAATACAATTTATCAGAAATATATATATTTCAAAATATTTTGAGAAAAAAGTCTGTATGTTTAAGCTTTTATCGGGCTTATCTGGTCTTTATCGGGCTTATTGTAAAAAGGTAAAATCTTGTATCTTGTATTATTTTATATAAATTAATTAATTTTTAAACACCTTTACTATTAATATTCATATTGAAAGTATTCAATGCTTTATCATTAATAAAAGCATAGATAGAGGATTGATTAAATACAAATATTTTAATCTTATTTGAATGTGCTTTGTTGAATATAATTATAACTTCTTTGAATTGTATATATAGTTGATCGTTATTTCATTATAGATCTCTTTGAATATCAAAATAAATGATTTTCTGTGTATTTTTTACAATATCTCCGTTTTTATTCTTTATTACAAATTTTCTATATATATTAATGAAATCTGAAATGTAAATAAGCTTTCCTTTTCTTTTTTTAGGTATCTTTTATTGATCTTTTCCTAACCAAATATGCTTTCGAAAATCGAAAACATATATACAAGATTCATTATGAAAGTAGATAGTATTTCAATCTATTCTTTATTAATTTCGTCGAAATTAATGGTTAATTTATTATACTTTTCCATTACTAGAAGAAATTTCTTTTATCGATATTCAATAATATTTAGATATTTATAACCATCAATATAAATATCCTTTTTGGATTCTAATAGATTAAAGCTATACTTTAATAACTATTTATAATCAATTATTACAATCAAAGGTTTAATTAGAATAACTATAAGATATAGACGAATCTCTTTATTGATAGTATTGATAAACAAGAACAATATCATTGTATCTATTTCTTATTGATTCAATTATGTTTTGTAGACTTTTAATATTTTTTCGTTATCTAAAAAGAATATATTTTTTCTTTTTCTATTTTTCGTTTATATTGATAGAGATCGGTATATCTGATAATAAAGAAACATATTTCTAATTCGACGAACAAGAGTATAGTTATTAGTAGTTTTGTATATGATCGAAGTAACTTTTTGTGATGCTTCAATTCGATTAATTCGATATTCTCTTTGTTTAAGTATATTTTGAAGGTAGAGTTGAAGATATTAAAGATCGAAATAAGTATATACTACTACAAATTTTTCTTGAATGATTCTTTTAAATTGTATAGTAATATTATCAAACACTTTTCGATATATTAAATGAGTCCGGAATCTTTGATTATCTTTGATATCATTAATTCCATTAAAAGGAACTATTAATACATTATATAAGAGTTCCAAATACTCATTTAAAAGATTTATAATAACTACTTTATATATCTGTATATCAACAAAGTTATTCTCTTCTTTAAACATTTCTTTTAAATCATTTTGGTATTCTTCATTAGACTCTTTTTGTTTTCGTTTGCCAAATGGTAGTAGAAATGAAAATGGAAATGAATGAATAGACAATAGAGATAGATGTTGAAATTGCTATCAAAAAGGAAATGGTAATATTTGAAATCTTTGAAATTTATATTGTAATAGTTTAGGAGGGCCAAAAGAAAGTTTAGATTGTTTTTTATTTGATTTAAAATCAACTTTTTTTTGCTTTTCGGTTACAATTTTTTCTCTTTATTGTGTAATTCGGGACTTTTGTAATAATGATACAGATTTCGAGGTATAGAAGATTAGAGAGACGATTTCTTTATGGGTATTAATGAAAATCGAATTAAACTTTTCGAATTTCATAAAAGTATTTTCATTGAAAGAAAGGATACTCTAATGTTTCCAAAAGGATAAAGATTTAAAGATTGATTGAATAGAATTAAGATTAATATCTGAATTATTAGAATCTTCTTCTTTCTATACAAAAAGACTATACCAAATATCAAGATCAAAAACTTTTTGTTCCTTTTGACTAAAATCTTTGAATTCATTAAAAACTAAAGATTCTGATTGAATACTTATACATAGTTTTTTTGAGATTATTTGAACCCTTCATTTTGAATTATTTATAATATTAAAGTAATTTAATTCAAACGTAGTTTATATTTATATAATATAGAAATAAAGTTTGAATAAAATCTTAAAATTATTTCCTACAATTTCATTTATATATTATAAATTAATCTATAAATTATACTCTTCAGAAATATAATTTATACCTTTTGAATAATTTCAAGATAACGATAACAAGAGTTTGTAATCGTAAATATACAAACGACAACAAAAAAGAGGGTAATAGTAATAATACAAAAAGGGAGTATATTATATGAAATATCATTTTTTGATTTTTGACCATCTATATTTCAAAATATTTTGAAGAAAAATTTATTTCTTAAATTAAAAAAGATTGAATAAATATTTTCGAAAAAAAGATTAATTCACTATATTCCCCTGATATAGGGCTACATTTTGATATAAAAATTATTCAATTCTGAAAAAAATAATTTTTAATATTTTAATTTTTTATTTTATCTACTATTTTATTTTTCAAAATAAATATATTTAAGTAATATAAAAATATATTTTTTTTTCTTTAAATATTATAGAGGCGATAGATAGAATAACAGGTATAAATTTTATTAATAAGATGTAGTTCAAGGAATTATAATTCTATAATAAGAATAATCTTTTAAATACATTTGTATATAGTGCTAACTCCGATAGGGGCTAGTCTACATTTATTCAAGGGCCGATATATATAGATTAGGAATCTGATAATCTCTGTATATTTTATATAGGGATCTTGTAATAATATCTTTTTTTTTAGGATTGAACTTTGTTGAAACGATTAAAGGGATTAGGTTTATTAAAGTAATAATAATGATAATTATAGATTAGTTTTTGAATATTCTTCAAATACTTTATAGATTATTCAATAGATATATTGTAATTTATTTAATAGATAATATATTTTAGATAAAGATTATTATAATTTTGATGTTTTCAATAGAAATCCAAGACTTTCTTTATTTCGAATTGTTTAATATTTTCGATTTCGATAAAGAGAAGGGATAGATTATATTGATCAAGAATAGAATTATTATTAGTAGAATATAATAAATTAATATAAAAGATTAAATAATTCTTTATAAAAATCAGAAGTTTCAATTTATATATATATAAGCTTATAATTTCCAGGATTTAAAAAAGATTTAGATTTTTTTAATCTAGTTTTTTTTAAAAACGAAAGGTTCAAATATTTTTAATATTAAATTAGATTAGATCTTTAGATTGATAATGATAAATAGATAAATGATAGGAATTGGTATTTTTTGAATAATGAGTTTGATTAATAATTAATTCGGTTTTCAGATGAATAATAATTAACTTTATCTTTTTGATGAATTCTTTAGTATTTAGGATTTTAGGTTGATTAGAGAATATAGTAGATTCGAAATCCATTCGAGAATGAAAATTGTAATTAGCAAAGAATGATAATAAATAGGAATTTTCGGATCAAATGGAATTGATTGAGAATTTAATGATTGATAATTATTCGGATCAATCATTTTGCAAATAAGATATATATAAATAAAGATATTATTTGAGTATTATATTTGCTTTTTTTATTTGTTTATTGATTTCAAAATAATAAACTATCGATAATTTCGAAATAATATCTAATTATTTATAGATATATTTCTAGAAATCAAAAATAAATTGGATTTTATAATTAGATATAATAATCTAGAATAGGTTATAAAACTTTTATATATACTTCAAAAACAAATAGGATATCTTTTCAGAATTGTAGATTTTTTGATAGAGTAGAAAATGCTTTATTTTGATTAATCGATTGATTATTACGAATATTATATTGTATTTAGAACTCTTCAAAAGATAAATAATGAAATCGATTGAGATATCTTTCTAGATTTGTTACAAAATCGAAAAAGGATATAAAACTCTTTTTTGTTTTTATAGTTCAGAATTGTTTAATAGCAATTATAGTAATTGTAAATCTAATGGGAAATATAATTATAATATCTAGATCAATAATAGTTTCGTGATAATAATTCGAAAATGTAAATACAATATAGATATTCAACAATAAAAGAATTATAAATTATTCGAAAGAGTTTTGTTTTTAGAGGATTATAATTAGGAATATAAAACTTTCTATAATAATATAGTAGATTATTATTTTTAATATATTTGATCAAAATAATATATAAGTATTTAGAAGTATTCTTTTTTAAAGTTTTCAAAATCGATAATGGAAAAGGATCAGTTAAATAGATTTTGATAAACAGGATTTTCAATTCTTTAAAGAGTTCAAATAAAATAAATATCTTAATCTTTTCAGAATCAATAAAAATAAAGGGTTTAAATAAAATAGATGAAGAAATAAAGATAGATAGTATAGATTTGGAATTCAAATCAAGAATAAAGTAAGCGAATTCAAAATTCAATTTCTCTATTTTATAAATAAATGCTAATTCGTTCCTTTTTTTTTTCTTATAATTTTATTAAGGATATTCGATTTATTTATTTTATAAATAAATATCAATTCGTTCCTTTTCTTTTTGAATTGATTATAAATTGTAATTGCAAAACGGAATCTTTTTTTTTAGTTTAACAATAAAGAATAAATTTATATTCAAGTTTTTAATTTTCAGAATAATTTGATTCTAATATAGAAAACGTATATTTTTTCTTTAAGTAAATTCTTTAATTTTCTAATCAAGATATCAGATTTCGTTTTTTGCTTTTCAGAATAGCATATAAGTCTAGTACCCTACTTTCGGGCCACCCCTCTTTTGGGCCACCCATTTACACCAAAAATCACGATTTTGACCTATTAATAACTCTACCAATAATTAATATAATTAATTGAAATTTTAGTTATAGATTCTTTATATAATTATATATAGAATCAGGAATTTAGAAATATATTATACAATTTGAATCGTTGAAAATAAAATGTTGAAATTTCGATTTTCGATTTGTATATAAATCCTATACAAATTTCATTTTTTTTTGGAAATTTTGACTAACTTTTCAATAAAAATAATTAAAAATAAATCATAAAATTTAAATGATTCTTTGATCTTTAAAGCTTTCAAAAATATATTATTTAATAGTATTATAATTTGTAATTATTGATTTATCTAGATTTATAAAATTTGTTAACAAATTGATTAAAAAGTTGTCACAAAATCACACACAAATTAAAACTTCGAAATTTTAAATATTAATAACTTTTTATTAAAAATCGCGAAAATTCTAATATTTTCAATATTAATCAATAACTATATAAAGAACTAACAATTTAAATCTCAATTGATTATATTGATTTTTCGTGAAGTTATAAATTCGAAAAATCGTTAATTTTGGTGGTAACGGTGGCCCAAAAGAGGGGGTGGCCCGAAAGTAGGGTACTAGACTTAATCTTGAAATTGAAATGGGATAGGAATTCGGATTAACAAATTTGATAATGATTTAGTAATTTCATTATAGTGAAGTATTCCAGATTCTTATAATCTATAATAATTTTGATCGAAGAAGAGATGCTTTTTAATTCAAATTGTTATTCTTCGAAATAATAGATAATTGCTAATAATTCTTTATTGTAAATCTTGTAGCTATATTCAATAATCGAATATTTCTTTGAAAAATATATAACAAATTTTAAAAACCCTTTATTATTATATTACCAAAAAATCTTAATAAATATATAATCTAATATATCTATCTTTAGAATTATATTTTTCTTTTAATCGAAAAAGATTAATACAAATATTGCTGTAAATATAATCTTCAAATTCGAGAATGTTTTTTTATAGATGGAGTTCTATTGAAAAACTATTTTTTTTGATTAAATTTACTATTAGATAAATGATCAAAAAGAAATTATAAATAAAATATTAATAGAAATTGTTGAATTTTATAAATATTTATATATTTATTAGATTCTTTAATATCTTTTAATTGATTATTGTTTTTATTTTGATTGGGTTTATTCGGATTCTTTTTCGATTTATAATTAGATTTAAAAATTTCGTTTCAAGTTTTAGAAATTCATATTTTGATAAATTGATATATAATCCGGTTTTTTGTAAAATATTTAATATTTTCTATATATATATTATATATTCCAAATAGATTTTATTGTAAATCAGAATATCGTTCAAATAAACAATATAGAATATATTCAGATATTCTTTTAGAATATCATTAATAAATCGTTGGAATATCGTTGGGGTTTTGATTAATCCGAATAATATAATCAAAATTTCGAATAAACTGAATCAAATATAAAATATAATCAAATATTCTTATCCTTTTTTGATTCGAATATTATTAAAAGTAGAGATAATATTTATCTTTATAAAGTAATTCATTCTCTTTAGATTATTCAAGAATTCCTTAATCAAAGATAATAGATATTAATCTTTTACAAATAGATTATTCAATATATAATAGTTTATACAGAATCGAAGATCATTATTGGATTTTTTGATAAACAAAACAAGCGAAGCAAAAGCAAAAGCAAACGAATTTGGTTTAATGAATTCTTTTATTAGGTTTTCCTTTAATTATTCTTGTAAAGTTTTTAGTTTGTTCCAGAATATTGAATATAAAACTCCAAATAGTAGTTTAATTCTATTTTGTAATCGAATATTATGATTGTATAGATAATATAAAAATAGTTTATTGATATTATATAAAGAAAAGATATCGATTTACAAACAGAACTCAATCGATAAACTTTCAAAAATAGAATCTTCTTTTTTCTTTAGGATTCGATTAATCAATTCAATATTGATTTGAAATATTTTATAATCTTTTTGAGCATATATAAAACAAATTCAAATTGAGATATTTATTATATCTTTTTTCTATAAAGTTTTAGAACAAAATAATAAATAAACAAGATAGACTTTAATAAAAATATTAGATAGAATTTGAACATTTGATAATTATACAAATGTATTACAGAACTTCTGATAGAATTTGTTATCGAAATAAAAAATATTAAATACAAATCCGATACAGAGATTATATTTTTTTAATCAAATTAACTCTAAAACAATCGGATAATAAATTAATTCAATAATATAAATCTTTAATCCTTTCTTATAATGATTAATGATTTGTAGATCGATTAGAATATAATAATCTATTTAATTTTCAAATAGTATTTTTTTATTGAATCCAAGAATTTCGAATAGAATAAATAATTTGTAAATCAAGAGTTTAATAACTTTAATTCAATTTCGATTTGCAAAAGTATATTCTTTATATTTATTATTTATTATAATATAAATAAAATAAAATTGATTAAATATTAATAGAATAATAATAAATAATATTATTAGATTTACTTGATTGTTTATTTTTTTAATGAAAGATAAACTTCGAATTATAACAACGAATAAGTATAATATATATAATATTTTCATTTAATAATAATTTATATTAAACGGATTTCGTTTCCTAAATTTAAAGAATCAAAAGAGAATAGATTATATAATAATATTATATATAATTGAATTTAAACAGAGAACAAAATAAAAAATAATAGAACAAAATTGATAAGATTAGTTTTTGTTTGTATTAAACGATTATTTGAAAACGAACAATCTTTTATATAATAATCAATAGATTTATAACAAAAGTATTTTTTTCGTTTATATTTATTAATATATCTTTGAAAATTGAGATCTATTAAATCTTCGATAGATATCATTATAATAGAAGCAAAAGATCGATTAGTAGTATTCAAGAATAAAATAGAAGTATAATTAACAAAATTCGGATTCTGAATAGTAGTACAAAGTAATAGAACAATTAGATTATAATTGGAATTGATCGATCTTATCAAATATAATCGGCGGTTCTTCAATATCTATATAAATACAATAAATATATTAATACTATTTGTAGATAATTCAATAATAATAATCTGATTCTTTAGTTTATTCAATAAGGTTTATTCTAATAAAATCATTAAGGTATTATTATCATTAATCATTACAATTTCTAATATTAATCTTTGGAATTCAGTATAGAAGATATAGAATAATTGGTTTTTCTATTTTAAATTCATTAGAAATTTTCGAGTTTCGATTCATTTATTCTAATTTCTATAAACTTTTTTCAATATTTGTAATAGATTTTTATAATCGATGAATTTAATAAATTATCCTTTGATATTATATAATCGAATTTGTATAATAATAGATCCAATAAATTATATAAATCAAATAGAAATACAGAAAAGTAAAATAATCAAAGTTGATATATATCTTATTCTGTATTTGATCGATAAAACAATCGAAATTGGTTTTCGTTTCATCGAATAATATAGGATTAGATATCTTTTTATTCAATTGGGGTTTCAACAAAACAGAAGCGGCAAATGGATTTGTAGTGAGCGTTAAGAGCGAAAAGTCAATCAAATTAATAAAAATCGAAACAAATAAGATAATAAAAGCAAAATGAAATTGAATTAGATAGATAATCAATTTGTTATTCTTCTTCTTCCATTATACAAATATAACTTTCTCGATTTGCAAATCGAGAATAAGCTTCTGAATTACAATTTGTAAATTAATTACTTTTTACTTTATCTCTATATAATATTTATAAAAAGAAATAAAGTAATAATATCAAATTACAATATTGTCGATTACAATAATAACGAATTCTTCAAAGAAACCGAATTAGCTAAACAAATACAAACGGAACGATATTATAAAAATATCGATATAAATAAATCGAAATTATATAATATTATAAAAGTAATAAACAGAATAATAGATATAACTTTTATTAATAAAATATAGTTCAAAAAACTACGATTCTATAATAAAAATAATCTTTTAAATATATTTATATATAGCACTAGTCCCGACGGGGGCTAGCCTATACTTATCCGAAGGCTGATCCGTATGAATCGGAAACCCAACAGTCTCCGTATATTCTATACAGGGACCCCGTAACATTGAATTCTTTTTCTATTATTTTATTTACTTTTATTTATTTATATTAAATTTTCTTTTTATATTATTTTAAGTTCTTTTATTTTTATTTTTATTTCCTTTTGAGATTTTATTATTAATTTTTCCATCTTTTTTGGATTTTCTTTTTATATTTTCAATCTTTTTGTTATAGATATTATTATTATTTATTTTATTTATTATATTTTAATAGTTTTTATCGAATTAACCAAAAATAAAATATTTATATTAACTAAAAAAATAATTAAAAAATTATATAATCTTTATTACTTTGCTTTTGATCTTTTATAATAATAATAATAATAATAATAAATTTTCTAAAAAATTATTTCAATAATAAATTTTTTTAATTATAATACTATTGAATTATATTTATATAAAAAACTTTTAATATTTTTTCTTTTTTCTTTTTTAGAAATTTAATATAAACAATTGAAATATACTAATATAAATTATCATTTCATAATAATATATATAAAATTAAATAAATATCAATAATCAATAAAATTTATAAAAAATTATATTTTTCAAAAATCAATATATTAAATTAAAAAAATTAGTACTGAGAATAAATTTTGAAAAATAAATTATTTAGTAAAGATTTATAATTTATAATTTTGATTAGTTATTATACTTTAGAAATTATTAATTTAGGTAAAATTTTGAATAAAATTTCTAAGAATAATGATTCAATTTGCATTTAAAAATATTACAGATATATAAATGAAACTAAATCACTTATAATTTTTTCAAAATTTGATCAAAATTTGTAAGAATCATAGTAAATAATCGACTAATATTCGAATAACAATAGATTTAAAAAAGATTATAAAACTTTTCATTGTCTTTTTTAATTCTATTAAAGAATCCTGTATATATATATAATGAAAATTTTTCAAACTAAATCAACTATTCTAGTTTCCGACCACCTCTAGTTTCCGATCATCAACCATATCAAAAATTACGATTTTTGGCATTTTTAATTTCTTTATTTATGAATATAATTAGATAAAATTTTGAATATAGAATCTTTTTAGGAATATAAATCAATTTTGAAAATTTTAGATTTTTCATAAATTTTTTCGATGAGATATTAATGATTGAATTTTCGAATTTTAATTTGTATATAATTTATATACAAATTGAAAAATCATCAAAATCTTAAATAACTTTTCAACAAAAATAATTAAAAATAAACTATTAATTTTTTTGAAATATTTGAATAATAATATATAGAATGAATCAAATTATTATATAAAATAATTTATAAATAATCTTTTATTAATATTTGTATTTTATTCTATATAAAATTTTATATAAATAAATATTCAATTGATAATAAAACATTATTTATAAAAAATAAAATTTTAAAATTAAATCTATTTTATATAATATATTTCAAGGATTTTATAAAAATTACTATTTTATTTTTAATAATTTTTGTTGAAAAACTATTCAAGATTTTATATTTTTTAAATTTGTATATAAATTATATACAAATTAAAAATTGAAAATTCAACCTTTAATATTTTCACGAAAAAAAATTGAAAAAAATCTGAAATTCTCAATATTTCTTTGTATTCATATAAAAAGTTCATAATTAAAAGTTCATTTAATTATATTAATTCATTGTAAAATTATTAATAGATGAAAATCGTAGTTTTTGGTATAAAATGGTGATTGGAATGAAGGGATGGTCGGAAACTAGAGTGCTTGATTTAATATATAAAATCCTTCGATATCAGCCCGTTTTCGGCTTTCCTTTGATTCGTATTCAGATTCGGAACAAAATTAATATAATTTTTTATAATAATTTATAGCTTTATAGATTATTTATTAATAAAATCTTATTTAATATTGTCGAATATAACAAAAATAATAATTAATTGAATTTTCACGATTTGAAATATTTTATAATTTATTTTTATATTAATAAAATTCTATTAAAATTTATTCTTTTTTATTGAGATTTGAATTTAAATTAATTTAGATATGAATCTTGAATTAATATTTTTATATATTAAAGTTTGATTTATAAATCTATTTATAGATCTATACTTAAATAATATTTGAGATCAAAAGTAATATTACTAATTGTTATATAGAGTATCGAAATTTAAAAAAATTGTTATTCGGAGTATTTACTATATTATAATTGATACTCTAATCATATATTATATATAAACTAATGGAAAGTATCTCTATAGATTGAAAGTCTAGACTATATGATCTCTTGATGAATATATAGAGAGAAAGACTAATAAATGAAGGAGAGAAACCTTAGAAGTAAGTGTAATTCAGGGCATGAAGTAAATGAGACAATCTGTAGTGATTTGGTCATCTGCCATGGCTTGGAAGGAATGAGGAGATGGAAAGGACTATTGTATTTGGGTTTCAAGAGTAGGCTTATGAAGATAAATGTCGTTGTTCTGGAACACTCTTTTGTCGTTTCCCTGCACCGCCAGGTCGACCATCGTGGCTCCAAGATGACCAATCCCGATGGATAAAGAGCTACCCAAGATGCACTGAAGAATGGCTCCTCTTCTGGGCAGAACTGCTCCTGGCTTGACGAGGTAAACCGTGAATGCACCCTGGGCGCCATCTTCCGAAGACTCCATAACCCTTGCCTCTGCTGCGCCTCTAATTCGACGTCCGCTAGCATAGTACCACAAGGACCGTTCTTCTCGACCTTCTTCCAGAGGTGGTACCGTAAAGGCACCGCCCAGTTGGACGTATCGAAATTGTGTTGACCCAAGAGGCCGTGTTTTGATTGCCCTGATAAATGTGAGAGGATATTCAATATCGACTTTTTCATCCCCATTATATGTGCCCAAACACCAAATAGCGGCATCGGCAGTTTTCAATTCGCTGGTAGTAGACTCATCATACGACATGAAGTCTTTCACAACAATAACTTTGACTTTAGGGTTTTCGGCCGCGCCTTCAGGATCTCGACGAGTGAGGACAACAACAGAAGTTATGGATGGATGATTCAGACATTGGGTAAGAACTTCACCCCCAATGTATCCTGTACTACCAGAGAGAACCACTTTCATATTGGGTATTGAGGTATGAAGGTGGATCGGCCGGCAGTCAAAAATATGATGCGTTTTTGCTCAAGGACCTTGTTGTACCGCGTTGGTTGTTTTTGGGCAAATGGGAAATGTAAAGAAATTGGTTGAACTCGACACGAGGATGTGCAATAGAGGGAATTAATAGATTTAAATGCTCATGTCTGTTGTCATCTTTCTTGTTCCTTGTTCCTCCGCCGAGCTATCGGAATAATGGTAGGACACAACCTACGTTCCTTGGATGCCTACTAGATACGTATGATCAGCTCCTACTTGGGCTTACTTGCTTACTTGGGCTTACTTGGGCTAATATCACCAAAGTTCCTACTTATTTAATTCCTACAAACTATTTCATTGATTTTAATATCTAATAGAATCCTCTCGCGGCTAGGGAAAAATCCAACACCAAATTCGAGTAGGCCTCATAACAACTCTCCACTCTTCCACTTCCATTTTAGATTTGTCAATAAACGATCCTCCGGGTTTGAATACTTTTCAATATGCCGGTTCAGATACCATGACCATATAGTTCTTCAAATTTGAATACTTTTCAAAGTCTTAATTCAAATTTGAATGTTTGTGTTCGGTTTTTTTTCTCCGCGTCACGAGAAGTAATGCCCTATGTTGCGAGTGGCGCAGTACCTACCCTAGTACGTCAACGCCACAGTTGAGTAAACAGCAATGTTGATCATGACTGAGCGGTTGAATGATTATATATAATTGATAATTCTGTTGGCTTCCGAAGGTAGAAATGCTATGCACAGGAAGATTGTAAATGACGGATCTTTTCTCGTGATTCGATTTTTTCTTCTCTTAACAATCAAATATTTTCTGTTCCATATCTACACCATAGCCACGATGCCTCGCAGGTCCAGTACAGGGAATACTACTCGTCTCTGGAATGTCATTATTAGAGAAAATCAGGATTGAAATCCGGTAAATTTATGCTTTTAACCTTTTATTAAGAGGGTGCCTTACTATATACTAATGTATGTATTTAGAGTGATGGTTGATTTATTCTACTTCCGAAGCGAATAGTGTAACTTTAACCCTGTTGCGGCTCTCCGTAGTCATTCTTACCATCTCAACATACTCCAAAACCTGGTCCCTATTCTCAATCCTAGCAAACCTTCTTGTCATTCTTACCAGCAGATACACAGACTGTGTAAGTACCTGTTGCTGGGCAGGACAGATGCGAGGACCACCAAGGAAGAGAGTAAAATCCCAACCCATTTTTTTATCGATGAATCTTTGTGGCTTAAATTCATCAACATCATTGCCCCCTATGAATGCCAAATGTCAGTAGTCGTCTTCACTCTAGATATTTATGGCAAAAGTCAAGATCTGGTATCAGATCGGAAAATGATGATCCATTTTTCGGACAAAAACATTCGGAATACGAAGGAATAGGCAATACTTACAAATATCCTTATCATGATTAGGACCCCAGATGTTGAGAGCAGCCACATCTCTCTGCTCTACAAGCAGAGGGGACTTGCCGTCTGGGCCGCCACCCAGCGGAAGAATGGTGTTCTTGAGCGCGAGACGTTGGGAACAGCCCGCAGGGCCTTGAAGACGAAGTTTTTCATAGAGAACATGTCGAAAGGAATGCAGTGACTTCAAGAGCTCGAAGGCAAGAGGCTGTTCACCGAGCGCAACACTTTCAGCTCGAAGTTGAGTCCATATCTCTGGATTCCTTGCAAGATGAAACAGGCAGTTCGCAACGAGTACCGAAGTTGTGTCACGTCCAGGCATGAAAACATTCATACGCTGGTAGCGGAGTTCAATAGGGTCCTTGATTTGCTGGACCATTTCATTGAGGAGAATGTGTCGACGAGTTACACGTCCACCGCTGGTACCCTTCTTCTCGGAGGGCCCCTCATCAAGCGCTCGTTTGACATGCGTATCGACATAAGTGTAAACCTCCTTGACATCTCTCTTCCAGCTTTTGTCGAGGAAGTAAAGAAATTGGAGCTTTCCTGCTAATCGCCGTTTGCCCACACCCGCAAGGGCACCATTGAAGGCTTCGAGTAAATCCTTAGAATGGTTTGGATCATGAGGCAGTTGCGCATCGATAGATTGCCCAAAAAAGAAACTCGGTTGAAAGATCAAGAAACTGAATCACATTGCATCAATATTCCATAGATCCACTCGAATGTGTTGCGCCTTACCAAGTTATGCAGTGGTTCTTGAAGATTGGTTGTGCTCCCATCACTTGGAACGAGATCAAGGAATCTATCGACATGGAAACCGAGGGTATCTAAATCGGAAAGTTCTGATCTAGAAAAGATGCGCTTTACGATATCTCTGGAATGCTTCCACTAGTGGATTTGATCAGCATCTACTGAGAATGAGTACATGAGGCATGGTTGAACTTACTGCTTTACCATCTAGCGAGAGAACTCCATCACCCAGAAATGATTTGAAGAAGTTTTGAGCTGGCTTTCCATAATCTTCGAAGGCAAGAGCACAAACTTGCTGTATGTTACGAACTTCTACGGTATTGATAACTTTGGTACCAAAGAAATTTTCCTCAAAAGTCTTTCCGATCTTGTTGATTTGTTCCATGAACAAGCCCATTTGACGACCTTCGCCAACGGCCTTCGTTCTCTCCCTCACTAGGTCAGTACCCCAGATTGAGTCATGGTGAGGGTATTTCTTGGCCCTTTTACAGCCATACTGCTTGGCAGCAGCCTCAAAAGCACGATACGAATTACATTTTTGACGAAAATATACAAATAGACTGATAAAAACAGTATAAAGTAGGACCCCGATTATGAAATGCATAACTGATTCTGCACAAGAGAAGCAAATGTAAACACAGTTATGTTTAACAGAAGAAAGTAACGGAAGATCATGTATATATTATCTTTGGAAATCAGAAGGCAGGAGAATGATATAAGATAGAATGTATACTATCTCGATAATGTAACCTAGAGTAGCATGGTCCATAACCGGGATCGGCTACGACCCAGTTATGGAAGGTGTAAAAAGTTGCCTTTTGTTGGGAACGACCTTTGCACATAAAGTCATATCTAAATGAGTCTCCACTAGGGAATGCTATCTAAAAATTCCATGAATGAGCTAAACATCTATAAAGACTTAAAGCCCACTGGAACAAACTATTATATTAAGGAGGAGAAAGATACTTCATGGCCGGACGACACAATTGACGTGAAAACGATCAAATTGCACAATATCTGAACATATTGTGCCAACAGACTTCGATATCGAGGTGCCGATACTAACTCCAACATAGGTCCAACAACGACAACAAATATGTGCCCCACCAGCCTCTGTGTGCCAGCTTACATATCCCCTTGGTAACTGTTGGTTTTTCTGTATAAACAAACCATCAACATTTCAAATGGCCCAAGAATTGTTTCACAGACAGTAGATATCTGTAGGGAAAGCAGTATCCGGATACTCGAACGATTTAAGATGACATTGGCTGGAAAGTTCAATCCCAAGTCAATCTTAAGTAACCATGTATTGCTATTTTACTATATTGAGCACTTCGAATAGCAGAACAACTATCATTATTTGTATTAAACGATCTTGTTTAGATTCTTGGTTTGAGATTTGGCATGGAATAATGTAATAATTCTCGTGGATTAGTCTTTCGAGTTGAGGACGAGATTAAGATAGGACAATGTCTTTCAAAAAATTCATTCTGGTACCGTTTGGAATGATAAAGAAAGAGAGGGAAGAGGCCATGGGGAAGAGTAAAACAACTTGGAATGTTAGGATGAGGGTATGGCGGAAGGCGGCGGGAGACTGTATCTAAATTGTATCTCTTGTCCGAAAGGCGCAACCAGATTGACTCCAACTTTGCTTATGTGATGTGCATATAGTGGAAGTCAGAGCTATTGGCATTCATTTCCTGATCGCACTTTGCTTGATGCATATAAGAGAAATAAGCACAAAGTGGAACAACAAACAGCAAAGGGCACATACCACGTATAAAGTACAACAGGGAGGGCGCTTTTCCAGCTCAGAGGGGATATTATATGTTCCTAATTCCTAATAGTACACAGAAGATTCATTTCCGCTTTTTTCATTTAATTCCATTCCACATTGGTCCCAATAGTCATAATCATCTCAAGCCAAGCAAAAACTTTCCACCACCTTCTTTACCACCCTCACCACCACCGGGCAGGTAAGTGACATTAGGATTACTTGCCAACGTCTGCGCAATCTCTCTACTGGCCTCAATTCTTCTGATCATGATCAAACCATCTCCTGCCTTTGCAACAGCCTTGCTAATAGTGTCTGCACTCTCTGCTTCACCCTCTGCGCGGATGACATTTGCCTGTCTTTCCTGTTCTGCCTTCTCGACAATGAATCTCGCTCTTTCGGCATCCTGTTGAGCGATCTGCTTTTGTTCGACGGCGCGAGTGAACTCTTTACCGAATGTCATGTGGGTAATTGAGACATCTTCAAGTGCGATGTTGAATTCTTGGGCACGCTTTAGGAGATCCGATCGAATACGGTTGCTGACTGCTTCACGTTGGGTGATAAGTTCGGCTGCATCGAACTGAGCGACGATGGACTTGAGGACTTCGTTTCCGATGGATGGAAGAACTCTCTCATCATAATCTTGACCCAAGTTCTACTGCATATTAGTATTTAAACTACTTACAAACATGGAAAGACCGGCGACAAACCTGGTAGATTTTAGGTAGTTGTTGAACCTCAGGTCTATGTAGAACTCTCAATGTCAAGCTGACCATTTGCATATCCTTACTTCCAGTTGTCGTTGAAATATTTCTTGGCTTCGTGCGTACATCATAGATGATACTTCTTTGCAACCAAGGAATTAGAAAATGTGTACCCTCATTGACGACTGTTTCCTTGACTCCGGACAAACGATCGAAGATAACTGCTCGAGAGCCACCCTTAACATCATACATAGAGGACTGAATGGCAGCAGCACCGATTCCTAGGGGAACGATAAGCTTGTAAAGGTTATTCAAAGATTGCGCCATTTTGTATATTGTCTTGTGAGTAGTGGAAATGGAGATGTGCGAGATGTACTTTTCGAAGGCGGGATATCTAGAAGCTCAGTGCGGAGTTGAGGCTCCTCATTGCAGCTTGACATTTTTGGAGGAATTTCGCGCTAGTAGCGACAAGGATAATTGGATGATTGCTTGGCGATAATGACCCGATGTCCGACTTCTTGGATCAGAACTTCTGTTTTCAAGAATAATACCTACTCATTGAATCTTCAGTTGGCATTCAGACTTTCAAAATGAAACCTACTTCAATTCTTAGATCTGGTGGTGATGGAGAGGTTGGAAAGTATGGAAAGTGAGTATTTCACCCGGGTCTCCGTTGTGAATGAGAAAGAATCTTCACGGGTCTTCACGGTATGGCTTTTAACATAAATGGCATGCTAATGTTTATTTCTACAGATACCTTGGTGGATGGGGTAACTTGGGTGAGTCTAGAGATCGTTCCCTATGATTGCCCGACATTCCTGTTTTTTTCCAGCAACATTTGGCACATAATGTCGACACACACGAACCCAGCGAGACGCAAATGGAGATTTGACGAGGTCAAGGAGGAGATGAAAATCGGATCGCCTGAGCGGAAATTGACAGAATGAGATGAATTGCGGGACCGAGAAACGAGCAGGAACAGTTGACTGATAGTGGGATAACCAGGCTCCCAACCCCAGAAGGGTGTCGCATCATACGCACTCAGCTCCAATCGACAACGTCCCTTTGCCGGCGCTTTCAACGCAGCTATCTTCAACACCTGGAGACGATTCCGTGGCCAAGTTCTTTACGTTGCACCACCATTTATTATTGCATACACTGCCATGGAATGGGCTATTGAGAGGTTTGTCTAGTTGTTGGCGATACAACCTATACTACGTTCTAACTACTTTCGGTAGAAATGAATACCTGAACTCTAAGCCAGGAAGATTGGAATATGGTGGTGGGGAGGAATAGAGCCTGGAAAGTACATGGCCACATACTAAGCAGTATTTGGTGTTGCTCTTTCGCTGATCCTCCAAAATTGAAGAAGTTTGGTGGCTATGGGAAAGTCGAGGAACAAAATTGGGGTGTACAGTATTAGACTGGGATTTTTCAATGCATGGTTCTTAGAAACTATCTCTATTCAAGCAGGCAGCGTGTAACTTGTTGCTATCTGTGAAGGAATTTCGACGTGATGATTCGGATATGAATGAGGTCAAGAATAGAGCAAGATATGATAGAAATTTCCACACCCGTGAAGAAATCCAAAAATCTTATGTCAAACCTTTTGATACTAATTGTCAAAATAAAATACCCAGGTCATTTTATCAATTCCATTTGGCCAGGCATGCATTTTATAAGTTTTTATAGCAGCTCCCGATGTAGCCTAGTGCGAACTGACCCGCCGAACATTTTGTAAAAAAGTTCTGAACCCTCAAGCTTGAATTTCATCGCAAAACAACAAAATTATCCAATTCCCACCACCAACAATTTTGTATTATACATTAAATATTCTTTCGAAAGTAGAAGTTAAGAATATTCATAATGGGCAAAGATAAATCCGAAAAACGCGACAAGAAGGAGAAGAAGGAGAAGAGAAGTGAGGTCGACGGTGTCAAGAAATCTTCCAAGAAGGACAAGAAGGTCAAGCTTAGTGAAGACAATGTAGCTGCTGCCATTGCCGAAGTTACTAAGGAGCCCGAGGCCATCGAAGTCATGGACATTGTAATTGGGGAGGATAAGGAAGGTGCAGCTCCCGAAATCAAACCAGTAGGAGCTTTGGTTCCATTCGCAAACCCATTGGCCGATGAAAAGGTTGCAAAGAAGGTGCTTAAAAGTGTTAAGAAAGGTAAACCAATTCGCTCTTTCCTCTTTCCAATTTTTGCGCCGTTCACAATGTAGACGCATTCTTTTCGATAAGGAAAAAATACTAATTGGTGTGTCTGGTCGTAGCTGCCAAAAACAAAACTCTCAAGCGTGGTGTAAAGGAAGTCGTTAAAGCTCTACGCAAATCTCCTCAAGGTGCCAGCAATATAGCTTTCCCTGGTGTCGTTATCCTCGCCGCAGATATTTCGCCAATGGATGTCATCTCTCACATTCCAATCTTGTGCGAAGATCACAACGTACCATACATCTTCGTAACCAGCAGAGCCGAGTTAGGAGCAGCAGGCAACACAAAGAGACCTACGAGTGTGGTAATGGTCACAGAAGCGAGGTCGGGCGCAAAGAAGGCCGAGAAGATCGAGGGCGAGGAAGAATTCAAGGATGTCTATAAGGACTTGGTTAAGGTTGTGGAGAAGGAGGGCAGGAATGTTAGAGTATAAGGGGAGAGAGTTGTTGGTAAAAAAAACTTTCTGCTTATGGGTTGGCTACAGATGCACTTTTCGGCTGTCTCATATTAAGAGCATGTCTTACCGTGCTTGGACATTACAATGGCGTTGGTGAGTAAGGGTAGGGCTAGGAATAAAGAAAACATTCGATTTTAATTCACCTTTTGTGCAGAACGAATGCATGGTGATACTTAGGTTTTATCCTCTGTTTATTGGCTAAAATCCCGCAGGCTTCCTATATCTGCAGCGCTAATATACAACATTCTGCGTGCTCAAAATTCTCACATTCATGCTCCGCCCTCGTCTTCTCTATCGACTAATTGCACGTAGGTGGCGAGAAAATCTCAAATTCTTCTGCTGTATAGGCTTCTGTGGTATTTTTGTCTTTGGTTGGTGAATATGGCCCCACACCAGTATAGTCACTAGTGTCTGAGCCAGCTACGCTGCAGCTACTCCAATTTTCCAATCGTAGTTTTTGGACTGCTCGAGCTGCTGTGGGGTACATAATTTCGCCTGTATCTGTCTCCTCTATCTCCATGTGTAAACTTGCCTGGGCTACCTGCTCTTCGTCCTCGACGTTTCCTTTCTTTACGTGCAAATGTGTTAAGGCTTTGCCGATGATTTGTCCCTGTTCTTGTGCTTGCGGTGATGGGATTTTCGTACTTGTTTCCAATATGGCCTGTTCATCGACATACGTCTCTTCGCTTGGCGTTTCCTCCTCACCATCTCCATCATAACCACGATCAATATCCGCCTCCGCTTCCCGAAGTTCTTTTGTCCAACCCTTTACCTTCTCAGTCTCCTCTCCTACCGCATCGAAGAATATTTCTACCGCCTCAAGCTTTGAAGCTAATGGTGTATCACTGTCTAGCTTCACCAAAAGACTCTCCTTCATACCCGCAGAATGCTTCAGTTCTTCTTCCAGTCGCCTGTCCCTCTCTGGGAGATGCAATAGAGTCTGCTCGGCTAGACTTCTATTCTCTTGTTGCTTTCTCTCTTCCATTGCTCCTAATTCTGCAGCGTCTAAGACTGCCAACCTCTCTCCCACGTCAGCCATGTCAATATGAATACAGGGTCGATTATCGTTTGTGTTATGACCAGAGTTGGTGTCTTCCGCGACACCTTCGTCTTTGATGGGATCACCCTGTTTGCTCGGAAATATGCTGTTATCGCGGTCAATAGCATGGCTTCCTGTTTCCTGCTTCTGGCGCGCTTCGTTGGACAATGATTTCAATCCGCATCCACATAGTGGTCTTTCCCGTTCCAAATCAGAATTACTCTCTTCCACGGGATAGACATCTCTTTCTTGGTTTCTGTGCTTGTATAACAGCGCTTCTGCATAGTAATCGATGACTGAATTGGATCGTTCTTCAGCGCTGAGCCTTTCAATTCTAGTAGTCCACTTGTTCTCATCTTGGCCTGGTGGAAGAGAAGGAAGTGGCGCCACAGGTGGTGCTGTTGCCGTGGTAATGAATCTCTTCGATTTTGGAGGTATGTGCTTACCGAGAATCGAAAAGGAGTTATCGCCTATGTTAGAATTGTTTCCATCCATATTTATAAAGTTGCCTGGAGGGAAAATAATGTTAGTATTGTATATTCAAGCTTCAGTCTTTGGATGTGTTTTGAGATTTATTTTGCAGAGTGAATTTTTGTGAGTATTTGTTGAGGACATAATGTTGACAAAAGGGAAGTATGATTAAGTACTATGATAACACCATCCAGAAGTCTCGGCAGATATAACTGTGATTGTTTAAATAACATAATATAATCACGACAAAGTACTATCTTTAAAGTTGTGAATAATTAATTTTTCGCTTGCTACAAACTGTTCCTTTAGTGAATGCTCCCGTCGCTATGCTCATTAACCTCCTCTCAACACAATGGTTTCAGGCCTGATATCCATTTCAGAAATTTTGTTTGACCCGAACCCAAGGTTGGAGAATATCTTTTTCTCGCTGCACCCAGCTGAGGCCAGTCATCTCTGCCATCCTTGCCGCCATCTTCACTGTCCTTGCCTCCGACTTTCCAGTTCCAAGTCCAATCCCAAGTCCAGGTCCAATTCCAATTCCAGTTCCAATTCCAATTCCAGTCCCAGTTCCAATTCCAATTCTTCCATTTGCGTTTGTGTATTACGATATCCTCTTGGCTGCCCTCTCCGTCCTCCACACCGACACAAGCTTCACACTCTGGACTCCATATATACCGAAGGGAGACTTGCAATCCGGGTGGACAAGGTACGGTGTAGTCCCTGGTAGGTATGAAGGTTGGTCCAGACTCATCCCATACTACCATTCATTAGCAATTCATCAAAATCAGAATGGACAATTAAACAAGTACCGACCCTGCTCGCAAGTATGAATAGCTTCATGTGGTACCGAAGAATTGCTTCCGGATCGAGTGGGAGACATTGTCGCAGTTTTGAATGTCCTAGTTCAGTAAAGTAAATCAGGATTTCTGATTGTCCCAGTTCAGTAAAGTAAATCAGGATTTTTGAATGTCCCTATTTAGAAGAGCAATCCAGGGATTAAGAAAAACAACGAATTGAGAGATATTGAGCGAAGGGCAATTACTGAATGAAGTGAATGTGAAAACCGAGTGAAGAATCGCTGAAGTACAAGAGGTAGTGAGCTCAAATACTGCCCAAAAAATTATATAAGATATGTACTAAAATTTGTTGTAGTGATTTAAAGAAGAAGAAGAGGAAGAGAAGACAAAAAGAAAACGAGGTGGATTATATGTGGACAAGTGTATGCAAAACGCTGTTTCTTCTAAGAAGTATTTGGGTAGGTTGTTCCTTCCTCACAGACTTATTGGTTTGGTATGGTCTTATTGAGAAAGCACATATGGTGTGTAATTTTCATTGACTAGAGTAGGAGGGGTATTGTTTTAAAATTGACACCTGCTATGTACGCTCTTATTATTTTCCCCTATGCCCCTGCTAGCCTCGCCCTAGCTTTTTTCGATTTTTCAAATCCCTTCATACTGCGCCTAGGCCTAGCTTTAATCTTCGTCTGCTTCTTATCGTTGAGCATCCATGCATTCATAGGTCTCCTAGCAGCGATAAATTTGCCTTCGGGAGTAAAAACTTCTACTGATGGCCATGGCATTTCGTCTACTACTTCCTTTTCATCTCCCCATCTCCAGGTTGTATCCTGTGCTGTATCATTTTTGATTGTGTCTTCCTTCATAAGACGCCTCTTGCTAACTTGTGCAACAAGTTCAACCCATCCACACCCTTCAATCAAAATATCTGTAGAAAGGATCTGGAAGGGGAGTTGATCTAATTTGTTCCCATGAAACAATGACTTCGTGGCTGGGCCTATACGTGCCTTCGTGACATCCCACTTTAAAGGAAAAATTCCAGCTGAAGCGATCTTCTCTTCACTTCCAGGAATCGTAATGTTATCAATGAACGGCTCTTTACCTCTACTTTGCATAACGATAGCCTTTTCAGTGGATGTCAAATGAGGGTCAGGCTTTATAGATGTAAAAGCATAAGCCATCACAATAATATCTGGATCTATGGGTGTAATCCTGATGAGACCACCACCCAGTACCAATGACTGACCAGGCTTCATCACGTTTTGTTCTGGTTTTATCCGGGATCTCATTACAAGCGAATTTCGATGCTCTGGCTGTACGTGAAGCTCGAGTTCGCCCCTTGATAGCCCAGGAAGATCGATAAGCTCTCCTTTTCCATTACCAAATGGTACTCGAATTGGCGATGCTGTCGTACCAGGAAGGGACGACACAAGCGGCATTGAGGGATACGCCGTTTCTTGCTGTGCCGGAGGAAGAAGTGGCATCGTGTCATCTGATTCATCCTCTGGTGATTCCTTCTTAACTTCCAATTCCTCCTCCACGTCCAGTGATTCTATCACCATTGGTGTGTAAGAGACTGTAGGCGGAGTAGCCTCATTTGTAACACTGTTATCAGTGTCTGCATCCACCAGCAAAGACTGGGATTCTCCAATAGTCCTTACCTCCGGCTCTCCTTCATCCTTTGGGGCATCTACTAAAAGAGGCTTCCCAATAACCACCTCATTCCTACCCCTCCCCTTTGGGAACACTTCATGAAAAAGCCGACTCTTTCCCACATTAACCTTCCCCACCATCCAATTACCCCCGCCCCTCTCAAAAACATCCTCCTTCATCTTCTTCGTCCACCAACCCCTTTCCGCACTAACACACCTAACATTTCCCAAGCGAACCCCCTTTCCCGCCCTCCCCAGCGCACCTCTCAACACACTTGTCAAATACGGCATCATTCCATCAACCAACGTTTTTGTTGGCGCCAGAAGATCCGACCGTGTAATCACAAAATCAACCTCAGTTTTCCTATCACTATAAAATCTCCCTGCTTTCGAACGCCGATTGTGTGATCTTTGGGGCGTCACATTTAATGTTTTGGTCAGAGCGGGGATAAAAGACATGGGGAAGTCTGCGGAATCTATGACATGATATATGTGATTGTATTTATAAGGAGACTCAGAGATCGTTCGTTGAAGTGCTTCTACGGAAGGATGATATATAGAAACACCCGTTTGATGATTCTTGAGATTGTGACATCGATCGCATACTGGTGGTTCCATGGATGTAGTTGTAGTTGTAGCTGCAGATTTCTCTATCCCTAGAGTTTCGAGAATCGTACTGTCGACATTTTCCAGGGCTCTCTTTACTATTTCATCTTCTGCTGTGGCCTTTGCCTTCTTCGCCGTGTATGAAGTCCCCAAATATTCCTTAATAGACCTCCTTGTCAACGAAAAATAGCCCGCTTCATCTTCGACGGTTGTCTGTGATAATGCACCGCATCCGGCGCATTGCGATGGCAACTTAGGTAAAGCTTGCGCTGGGGCACCAGAAGTTGATTCCGCTATTTCCAGGACTTGAGCTTGCGGTTGAGCCTGCGACTGGACATATCTTCGCTGTAATTGAACATTCTTTCGTGGTTGATTGAGGACCAGTTTAGAGAGTTGCAAACTTCGCGCAAGTAGCGGGCAAAGGAAAGTAGGTATCTCAGCAACCGCACATTCCGCTTGCCTTGAGAATCTTAGGGCAAATCTGCCAGAAGTAGAGAGTGGCATATCAACAGATCGTAGTATGCATCGTTTTCAAATTGCGCGCAGACAGATTCGTTAGATATTCGTCCCTCCAAAAAAATAAATTTGGTCGGAGGTCGGAACTTTTAATTGACAGGGTTCAAAATGCTAGTCTCAAAACCTCAGAAATATATTCACAAGTCAAGCTCCTCCAGAACCTCACCCCACGATCCTGTACAGTATATTCAATTTACTGTATCGACCTTCACATATTCAAGATGGTGAACTTATTAAAGCGGATGGCGAAGCTTAACTCTGTAAGTACTCTAATATTCATTCCACAATGATCGCAAATGCTAACATAATTCGTAATGTAGAAGGTAAAGAAATCCCCATAATGATATTATTATTGGAAGATTCGAAATTGACTTTCCTGCTTCTGCTCAGTTACTCGGCATACGACTAGGACCCGGTGCAGCAATTCTCCCACCAGAAGTTACGAGGATACATATGGACTTCGCCTATGGACTGGCTGGGCATCTCGGTCCGAAGTATATATCCCCTCCCCCTCCATCTACTTCCCTCCATTTGCCCTCTACTCCTTATCTTCCCTCCTCCTCATCTCAAACCCAACAGCTAAACCCCATCCTCCGCAGACAATTCTGGCGCAAATGTCTTCCCCGCCTCAAATACCACAACCCCGCAGTCCCCATGACGGTAAACCGAACGAAAGACACCTCCGCCCCCGCAACCCTAACCATCCACTTCACCAACCCCGACCTAGCAGCCTCCTCTCCGCCCCCCATAAACAGCACCGCCTCCAATCCCGCTACACCCTCCGCCTCGGGTGCTCTAACAACCTACACCAAAACCATTGATTGTAAACATCGGGACGATAATGCCATCCTCTATGACTTAATGGAACTGACGAAAGCCAAGAAAGTTCTGCCTACCGAAGCTGAAAAACAGATGATGAAGGATCTGGCGGCAATGAAATTGAAGAGTGAACAGGATTCGATATTGAGTGCGGCTGTTAATGAAAAGATCCGGGCCGAGAAGGCAATTCTGGATCAGGCGAGAGGTGAGGTGGCTGCTGCTTCTGCTGAAACATAGAAAAGGGAGGGGTAGAAAGAGGATAAATGGATATTGGGTGTAGAATATGTTGTATATATACCAGGCGTTGAGGAGGAATACTCACTATGATGGGAAAACGAAAACCAAAAGAATACATCAATGTATCTAGCAAAAGGTGGTCATGGTAATGGCCACGCACGTAAGGAACGAGAGAAGCGATGTATGAATGATCATAACGAAAAAAGATATTATCTCGTCTCATCTAATCTCGGTGGATGACTCTGCTTTTTATGTAAAAGGCATGCAATCTTTGCATCAGGTCCAATTCAGCCCAATTCCAAGAAGCTCATACACGTACTCAATTGTCCACTTCCCATAAGACAATCGAGATGCAACGCCAATACCAACACCAAAACCCTTAGCGCTCCACTGAATACAAAATAAAGACGCCGTCTCCACCAAACATAAATATCACCGGCACTCTATCTAAAACGCTTCCTTTCTCTTTCTATCCCGATCATTGCCCCATCAACACATACCACTCCATCTTTCATGTCACCCTAAACTCTACTTCAGCCCAAACCCCTCACTCTCATGCACCGCTCTCCAAAGTTTCCCTTCCAGCTTCTCTCTAGACGCATATCTCCACAAACTCAACATATTAAAGCACGTCCTCGCCACGGGGAACCTCTCACTATCATCACCCAAACAACTCAATTTAATAACCAAACTCGTTGCGCCCATGGCTGGAATACAAGAACTGCCTGTAATAAAGCTCAAAAGTTTTCTCTGATCCTTCGGATCTGCTTTCTGGAAGGATTCCCAAAACCACTGGATCACTGGTTCGCGTTCTGCAGCATTTGGTGCGCCCCAATTTTCACACACGGACACTGCGCGGAGAGAAGTAATGTCTAAGGGTTCGTCGGAACCTCTGATCAAAAGTTCGATTTCTTCGGGCCGGAAGAGTGATAATGCGTTTCCTCCACAGACGGTGAAGAATCCACGTTTGAAGGGCTCGAATTGTCGAGCTACGGCATTATCTAAAAGATACCGGACATAAAGATCTACAAACTCTCTTCGGTTAGAGTTCGTCACCGGTTTCTTGTCGCCGTCAGGGCAGAGGGGCACTTGTATTGTTTGTCCATATCGATCGACATCTGCTACAAAATCCCGACAGAACGTTGCCTCGACATCTCCATCAAACTCGAGCAGTTGCCTCAGACCATGAGCTAGAGCTGGTCGAAATTCGGCTAAATCTTCAAGAGAATATGTCATAGAGGGTTTCGCATGTGATGTTGCACCGGGAGCTGCAGCTGGAGCGGCAGCGAGCAATTTTCGGAAAGCGAAAGGAGGTAGCGCCACATCGAGAATTGTTGAATTATAGATAGCCAAACCAAGCACCGCCCCGACAAGGAAGTACTGATCGGTCGTCTCAAAGCTATTAGGGTTGAAGTAGCAGAAATGAGAGTCCTCGTCGTACGAGAACATGCCTGCTTATGGTTAATTACATTTCTGAACCGCATCAAAGAAGAAACATACCATGATCAGGATTGAATACATCTCTTACAAGCAAAAGAAACCATTCTTTCCTCAAGCCACCAGCATCAATACCCTCTTCGCCCTTAAACTCTATCCTCAACCCCTTTTTGATTTCCTCGCCACCAGTTCCCACAACCTCGCTAACCCCCTTTAAGCTATCTTCTACCAAGCACTCTCGTCTGACCTTCAAAAGAAGATACTGATTGACATTCTTACGTGTCATGATACTATTAAAGAATGCTTCTCTCGCTTTCACTTCCATTTGACGACGAGCATCATGCTCCATGATCTGAATCTTTGCCCAAATGCTAAGAAAGAATGGATATTGGCAAAAAGCAAATTTGCTACGCTTACTTTCCCAAGCCTCAAAATCAGCAACCAGATCGGAATAATCGAGTAAGGTATTGTAAAAGTGGCTAGTCGGCAGCATCTGTCCATGTGCAGCCAGAGCCCTGATGGGAGTTCCCATACTAGGCTCCGTACTTTTCGACAAATACTCGGTTGGCGACTGAACGCTACTTAGTAGTTTCCCTTTCTTATGTAACCCACTATTGTTAGCCGAGAAAAGAAGTGCCATCACCCTAGCAGCTGCCTTGATCTGCCAATCATCACTATATATAACAGGTTTCGGCTTCGTATCCTTTTTCTTATTGGTACTCTGTCCAGCTTGAAGAACCGCATGAAAAGCTGCTACATTATTATGGGATGCACTGGTACTAATCTGGGGAATCAAGCCAGAAGTAAGATCAGGTTTATCAACCTCGCGAGGCTTCCCATGCTGCCTGGTAAGCCTGTAAGTGACAAAGCTGCCAACCAATTCTGTGGTTCGCTGAAAGTGGCCTTCCGGATATCTAGCGAACCATGAAACTATATGATGATGACATTCATTCGGAGTATTTGAAAGTAATCCCACAATGCGTTTGATGATTCCCGAGTGTTGACCAGAGGCTCCTTTTGTTGCATTCGGCGGTGGTTTAGAAGGCGGCTGTCCTCTACTTTTGGGGACATTGAGATCACCAGCTTCGGGTCTCTGCTCATTCGGTGGCACTCTCGATCCTGCATTTCTCGAAGGAGTACCGTTTCCCGGGTATAGAAGGGGATTGGCTAGGATAATCAAAAGAAATCGGAGATTATCAGGTTCTTTCAGAGGACGTCCCGGACGTTTCAATAGTCCCTCTGTAGCTTTCAATACCGTCCTTTGAAGATGTGATTGGGCCTCGGTAATTGTATCCTCAATCTCGGCAAGCTCTCCATCACTGGGCGCTTGCACGACTGGGCTGGATCGACGTGATGTCAATTCCTCCAATTTGCGATGCCAAATCCTTCCCGGATTCGACACGACGTGATACCATTCATTGAGGTCAGGCCAGTCGATACGCGGCGATTTAACTGTAGTTAGATCACAGTGAGGATTCGTACGTATTGTGTCTCCAGGCCTTTGAGAACGGTTCTTCTCGGGTGTTTCTTTCTGATTTCCAGTCCACCAAGAACCATTCTCTGCTATATCTCCCAGCATTAACATTCTGGGATCGAGTTCTTCCAAAGGAGTTTCTAATTGTGGATCGTTCTCGTCCGGGATAGTGGCCATAAAAGCCTTTAGATTACTCTGACTTCCTGCCCTAGGATTAGGATTTTGACGCGTAGTACTGAATGAAGTATTGATACAATCAAATTGGCTAAATGATGCTATAATATATTCTTCCAAAGGTCTAAAGAGATTTTTGGCCACGTTATCTTGTCTTCCGTGCATAGTTTCGTCAAATTTGCCTGGCGGGTTTGGAGGACTTCTACTTGGTGGTTGAATAGCCAATGGTTTAGTGTAGGTACCAGAGCCCATTCGACTACGTTTTTCCATATGGGAACCAAGAAAGCTTCCAGGGGATGAAGTTGAGTATGGAATTGAGCGTGAACCTGGCCGTTTGTCATTGTCCATGCTAGGGCGATCCCCGGGGCCTTTTCCGTAGCCTGGGGGAGGAGGTCTAATTGGAACTGCTTGTGAGCCTGGTTGATTTGTGAAATGCCTGGGGTGCTCATATTCTGGGGGGGATTCCGTTATTCCACATGTAGGTGATCTTGGCGAACTTGACAACGTATTCGAGGTATCGGCTTCGTCATGCTTTAGTCGATTGATCAGGTAGGTAGTTATACATCTTTCAGCAAGTCTCCGAGTTTTTTCAACAGATAATGGCGCAACTATAAAAGTCAGACATGAGGCCTACAAAAAGTCATCTCACTAATCGCGTACCTCTAGAAACTTGAGGTTTATTCAACCCGGAATGAGTCGTAGATTTACCAGGCCCAGACATTTTGCGCCCATCATTTGGGGCCGGTGTGTATGGCTGAAGATCATTCACTGTCGTACAAACTTTGCATCGAAATGCCTGGATTTCTTTCGGCCAACTCACGTTCGAATTGCAAGTCATACACTTTCCCGTCAAGAAATCCTTATCTGGCACCCTCGAAGACCTGGCCCCTGTATTCTTGTCTGGCGATATATCGTCATCATCAAAAAATCCAACGCCAGGCGGCGCCGGCGCAGTCGCCTTCTTCTTACTATTGAACAACGATGGAAAAGGATGGCTCATAGATCTCCCATGGCTCGACGTCGGTTTTGACGAACTTGAGGGATTAGAACTCGAGGGGCCTGGTCGACCATGCTGAGCAGCCGTAGTTAAAGTCGGAATACCATAAGCATTATCCAAGATATCTGCCTCCGTAACCCTAGCTCTTCCCCGATTTTTGTTCGGTGATTCTGGCGCTGGACCAACGGGAGCAATGCTCGAGCCAGATTCTACCCGCGAGCTGGAATTAAGTAGGCGACTAGACCAAGGTGCCATTTTATATTTTCAAATTGTCTGCGAAGTGCAGGCTTTCTAGTTTGACCATCAGGTCCTCCAAAAGTATCTGCGAGTTTGGTTGTAATGTTGTGCGAGGGGAGCAGTTCCCTTCTTGTGTATATCCAAGCTTTCTTTCGTTTTCGTAATCGATAGTCCGTCCGTTCATTCGTGCTTGAACTCTAGGGGGGGATAGGTCTCGGGCTCTTTCCTAAAACTTCCTTCATAGAAATTAACATATAATTAGTGAATGTAAGTAATGTTGAAGTATATTTCGACCTTTGCTTCAAAATTTCAAGGGGGGGGTTTAATCATAATAAACATAGATTTGTTTATTTACCATTATCGTATAAAGTGGTAATGTAATTTTGCAGGTTCATCTCAATCCATATTGAGATTGATAGGTATCTAGTTATCCCCACAGAAATGCGTGGGTTTGGAGTACTAATTTATGCATAATTGGCAGTTTGAATGTCTCTGTTCGTCTTATGAAACCGATGGACATCATTATTCGTCCCGGGAATGGTTTAAAAACGGAAGCGCCGTTCCTTTGCCAAGAAACCCAGAAAATCTTCCTAGTTTAGTAGGAGAAGAAATAGAGAAAGAATGAATACGAGATATGTTGATACGAGCTTGAAAAGTTAGAAATTTGGAATTGGTGTCAAATGTTTGTGGGGTCTTAAAATTTGTTATGAAATATATATGGGGAGGGGAATGATGTTCAGGGAAAATAATCATATCTTGGCTTTTGAGAGAACAAAATTAGCCCGAAACTTGATCAAACGTATTCGCATTTTCACTTATCACCGAATAAGGTATCCAGGGGTCCATGATACTTTCACATTGTGGAAGATTCGTAAATTCATAAAAGTTTTGGGTATGATGGAAAAGCTATGCATTTTTGCATTAACTACCAGTGCGCCACGAGGCCATAAAACAATCCATTCAACCCATTGCTGAAGTAAGCAATAACACACATCCAACCCCTGATTACATTTATCTGTATCTTTGCAATTTGAGGGTGTTGTGCTTCTTCCAGGTCTTTCTGCGGCCAGCAGTGGTCTTGTTGAATCCGTGACCCTTTCCGAGACCACGGGACTTCTTTCCGGTGGCGGTCAATCCACGAGATTCTCTGTGCTTGTGGACTGGGTTGACGATCCAGTTGATACGGGGATCGCGGCGGATGGCCTTGTGTTGAGGGTCAACGAGGATGATCTCGAAGTACTTGTAGGTGGAGTCTTGGTTGATCCAGTAGGAGTTCAAAACTCTCAAGTTGGCACAACGACGACCGACACGCTCCTCAGCGGTGGACTTGAGGGATCTTTGGTACTTAAGTTGGTTAACACCCTGGTTGGTTGGCTTTCCTATAACGCGAAAATTGGGTTAGTAAATCCGGTTTTCCTGAAGGAACTTCTCCTCCAACAAATGCGGGATTCAACATACCGTAGGTGGCACCCTTTGGAACTGGGCGCTTGCGACCACCACGACGAACACGGACACGGTAGATAACGTATCCTTGCTTGGCCTTGTAGCCGAGACGGCGAGCCTTGTCTGGGCGAGATGGGCGGGAAGCACGGTGGACGACGTTCAATTGTCGGAGCTATATTATGCACTCTCAGCTAAGTTCAACGAGTGTATAGCAGAGACATCAAAGATGTCCACAATATTCCAATTTGCTTGTCCAAAAAAAGACCAAATTTTCGAATAATTGAAATCGATCGAGATCGTCTCTTGGGGTCGTAGTTTTATCTTACCTCCCAGCATCGTACACGGAGAAGGAATCGAAGCACATCAGATTGCTTCTTCTTCTGGATTTCCTCGAGATATTTAAGAGCACCCATCTATTTGGAGAACAGATCATGTTAGCATTGGTTCTTTGAAAACCTTCAAGTTGGAGCTGTGGTAAAGCTGTGAGGAAAAGTCGAAGACACTCAATTCCGATCGACATCTGCAATTCCAGAAATCCATTCCTTGCCGCAGATGTTCAATCTAACATATGTCTTTCGAACGAACTCGGTTTACTAACCTTGAATGATTTTGGGAGTTGTCGTGGCTCGGAATTTGTCGATTGGCGTTGTCGTGAAAGAAAAGTTCGAGAGTTTTTTCATTTTCCAAATAGAACTGTGGGAATCTTTTTTTAGTGCGCTCGGGTAAGTTTAAGCCTAAGGCATCAAATACATCAACAATTTTCCCCACTGCATTTTCTCACCTCATTGTTTGATCATCATGCTTTAGCTCTGTGAATAAAATCAGATAATTTTTAGAATCAGTTCCTCAAATGGTAGTCCGAAAGAGACAACTATTGGTAGATCCAGAGGCTCCAAGAGGCGTTCAACTATAAATTTCCCTAATTAAATCCCATGTGTTCTATTTCATTCCCTTTCAAATGTCAAATATCTTACCTCAGGAGAACTCATTAGGCCTTTGTGATATGTAACCAAATGGACGAATTAGCAATAGTTACTTTGATCCGAATTCGTATGACAATGAAATTAGTTTTCCCCCGAGACTTTGCGGCTCTGTCGATGTAATATTCAGCCAAGTTCGCTACATGTGTATAGTATTCATTTCATAGCTAGTGGTAGCATCTTAAAGAAGATGAAAGACAGTACGATAGTACAGCTAGGATGTATGTACTAATAGCTAACATAGCGAAGTCTAAAAAATTACAAGCAAAATCTGTAACTCTTCCCTTGCTCTTCTATGACTCTCCTCTCATCATCATTCAAACCTTGCTCTCAAAAGCCTGGAGCAATTTCCTATTCGCCCTCTGATGTTTCTTTGCCTCCTTTCCCCATCCAATAGAATTCCCCTCCTCAACAACCGGGAAGATTTTGTTCGAGACCTCAATCGCATCCGTATCCAAAGTCTCCTCCGGCTTTGAAGCATTGATAATACACTCGAACTTATTCAACCCTACAGTCTTTCCCAGTTCGAGCATCTTCGCAATCTGCTCATCCTCTTTACCCCATTCATTACCAAGTAATCCGTCAAACTCCTTCGCGACATTCTTCTCAGCCAGCTTGTCGAAATGAGAAATTACTTCCAAAGCCCGTGCAATCATATCTTGACCCTTTCCATGATTCAAGGCGAAATCATGAATGTCACTCTCATGTTTCGCACCTTTCTTTTCGATTCTGAATGGCGATGCCAAAGCATAAGTAGCATGGAAGCTGGTTATAAACTTCTTCTGTTCGGCCAACCTATTCCAGTCAATACGCAGGCAAGTATACCCAAATATAAAAGTATACTTACCATTCCTTTTCCAATTCCGCCGCCAATTTCTTGAAACCTTCTGCATCTCTCTCCACGACCCCAACAAACTTCTCCATAAACTGCGCTTTCGCTCTTTCGGCACTCTTCTTTTTCTTCCTCTCAAGATTGTCCAGCTCCAGAAATTCACTTTGAACCAATAAGTCAGTACACATTCCCCAATCGAATACACCTTGTAGTAAAATTATAATCACAGGAAATCGAACAAATCACATACTTGCTCTCCTCCCGTCCCGGATCCTCATAATTTTCATCCTCAACTTCATCCTCTCCCAACCCTCCTAATTCTCTGACCCTAACGCGTACAGGCTCCGACCTTCTTCCTTTCTCCTTCTCCTCCCCCTTCTCTTTACCATCTCTCTTCAGACTCTTTTTGTCATAATGGTCTGTAACACCACTGGAATCTTCACCACGATCCGCCTTCTTCTCTTTATTCTTCTCTTTACCATATCTCTTCACCTTTTTCCTATCAGACTGATCCGTACCACAACTAGAATCCTCCTCATGATCCGAATCATTCATTTTATCCACTACATTCTTGAACGAATCATTCTTACGAACCCTAGACTTAGAATTCGGCAAATCACCTTTTCAATGCGACAAAAATAAACGTTAGATTATTCCCCACCCCCCTCAAAGTAAATGATTGGATTGAAACCGAAAAAAGATACAGAGACTTGAAGGCTTACCTTCGGACTTGCGTTTTGATTTGTTGACCATGGTAGCGATGGTCGAAATGAATGGAGGGGATGGGATGGATTTTAGATAGATATGATTTCAAAGACGAGATGCTATCGAAGAAGATTCCAGATAATGAAATGAAGTATCAATTCCGAGAAGAGACGATATTCGAATGTATGGATATCAAAAACAAAGCCCGAAAGAAAAGCCGCAGTATGAGTTTAAGTTGAAAGTGAACGAAAGTGGGCCACCCTCTCCATCATCCTCAAGGTAACGAAAATCGCAGGAGGACGGACCCTCAAAACGTTCCTTCCCAACACACTCTCTTACCACAATTACCACCACCATACCCTCTCCTCACCCACTACAATCAAAATATCGATTAACGAGACGAGCAAAAACCTAGCCACCCATTTATGGGGCGACAGTAAACCGCTACACCACGAGGCGCCGGCATGCTCTGCTTTTCGAGTTTGGCGTGTTTGTCGACGAGGTGTAATGTGGTACTTAGATTTATATAGAAGACAATATCTAAGGTTTGGGAGTATGATAGGGGGATGTTGTTGATCTCATATATATTTTGGTGTCACGTAGGAATATACATCACCATCACCATCACGTCACACATCAAACACCACGCATCAAAATAAGTAACTCAGTGTATGAATTTCATTCTTGCTACCGATCCTGCATCCATGTCCCTTAAACCTATAAACATGCATCAAATATGATTCCATTCCATTCAATTCCATCCACCATATTTGATACCCAACGACCTTAAATCGCAGAAGAAGAGAAACACACAAAAAGGTAACAAATCAGGTCAGAAAAGAATCAGAATTCAGAAAGAAAAAAGTAATGAAACATGCATCCATCCATTATCCTTTGCAAATTTACCCAATTTCTTTTTTTCCCACTTGACACCGCCGGATTTGGAAAGATCTATCTATCAATTGAGTTCTTGAAACTTATTTTTTCGTTAAGTCGTGGTAACGCGTCAGGCCGCTGCAATCAGAAGATGCAAAAAGGTGTAGTCTTCCCAACTAACCGAGAAACAAAAAAAGTTATCAACGAAGAGAAGAAGAAAAGAAAAGTATGTCCAGTGTGTTGTGTACGAATCCTGTGCCTGTCTCCGATTATGTAGTAAATCCAGAAGAATCCCTATTCTGAATGAAACCCTCTCAATTACCCTCTATCAAATTGCAAAGAAATTGTAGCGTTTCCGAAAAGGTCATTCCAGTATGTCTTCATAGCATTGAGGTTCTCCTGACCCATAAAACAGCGCGCCGCCTGGCGCAACGCAATATGAAAATAAATCAAACGAATGTGTAGACGAGCATGCTCGTCAAGAACATGCAAGGAATTAAGAACAGGGTCGGTGGGGAAGGGCGTCTGTGATATATTACAAAAGCAAAATGTATTTAGGCTCCAGTTCTGTAGGAGTATCCCGTGGCTAAACTCACCAGCTGGAAATGAAAAAGGATATCAAGACCAGAGGTAAAGTTTGTGATTCTTGTGGAATTGTTCATTGTTGCCGAAGAACAAAGCCGACAGCATGCGTAGGGTATGATCGAAAGATAAACTCAACGAGTTCCCATAGACAAGCCTTGGAAAGCTCCAATCCAACCGTCGGATTGACCGACAAGCCCACCTTGTCGACCGTATTCGCTACCATCATGAGTAGGGGTAGTGCCATGAGGAGAAGGGAATCGACCAGGTGCCTGGTAATCGGTCGTGTTTGGAAAGCCAGTATAAGGGTCCATCATCGAAGGAACATACGCGCTTGCAGTACCAACATTTCTGGTAGATCCAAATGGAGAATATCCATAAGTATAACCTTGAGGCTGGAAACCAGGGGCGGCTGCTGAACTTCTGTCCAAAGTCGACTGGAATGGCTGTGCGAATACGCCTTGGTAGCCTCGTCCTGCTTGTGTTGTATTATATGTTTGTGGCTGTTCGGCCTGTTGTGGTCGACGCTCACTTTGTGTGGTTCTGTTAACACCCACAGCTCCAGGTCCAATACCGCTTGGTGCTTGCAAGCCAAGAGAAGGACTTGCGAAGGAAGCGGGATTGATCGCCGACATCCAAATTCTTGTCTTGTATACTTTGAACAAATCGGTGACAAGAGAATTGAAGTTGATATAGGCATCAGCAAAGTAATAGAATGTGAGCTTCTTCCAGTCCCTAGGTTTAAGGTGGTAAGCTTATGTTATCAGATTAGTAGGTGAGATCATTAGTTGACTTACATTTGGAATTCGGCATCCAAGATCTCCATATGTAGACCGTGTTCCTTCACTTTCTGCGTACAAACACGCTTGGCCTTTGCTTCGTTTCCTTCCTTATCGCGCAAAGCCTGTATTTCATGGTTCTGAGCAAGGCGTTTGATGATCTTGGGCTTGATCTCTCCTGGATTAGGTTCTTGCATGCCGTGCTGACTTGGTGGACCCATGCCGCCCACAGCACTTCCTTGCATACCATTCGTGGTAGCCATTAAACCGGCACCTGTTCCATCAGTATTGCCTACAGCACCCTGAGAATACATCATGAGCCACTTGTAGTGTTCTTCGGCATAATGCTCTTTGAGTTCTTTCGCAGTAGCCCAGTCCACGTTATCCTTAGCGACGGTGCCTAAATCTGTTCCTCGATCGGCTTCGACAATCACGAGATCTCCAGGTTTGACAGAGAGACCAGTGCCTTCTTGAACGTAGAAGACATCTGCTCGAGAACATTTGAACAAGACAATGTAGAGTAGTTGGTTATGTCGAGGTTGTGGAACGCCATACATGCTTCGGAGAGGTGATGAGGGGCGGCCACCAGGATATTGATTGGCGTTTCCATAAGGATATGGGGAGGGATTAAAGGCCGAAGGTGTGAAAGTATCGGCATTGCGACCTGGTTGAGGAGCATAATTTCCAAAGTATGAAGATGCTACATCCAATTAGTATGAGTATATGAACCTATGCACCGAATTCTAACATTTAAAACGCACGCAAGGATCAAAGGAGAATTGCTTACCATGATCGTTTGTAGAATATCCATTGCCTTCATTATACCGACCCGAATTTGGTGACAAACTCTCCTGGATACTGCTTTCAAGTTGTGACAACGGCTCGCCACCAGCAATAGAGCTAACAGAACCTTGTCGAGCAGGTATATCAGCGAAAGAGTGACGCCTGCTCTGCGGGATATCGGAAAGTCCGCCAAATCCGAGAGAGCTCTGCCAAAAAGCCCTTTTGACATTCTCCAGCTTTCTGTTCTCAAGAGTGTATGGCGAGACTCTCTGTGCACCACCAATACCATACTCGCTCATTCTTCGTCCTAACATTGCTTTGGATGGATCCTGTAAATCGTTGAGTTCATCAAGTTCATCAATTGCATAGTCAGACTCTTCGGGTAAAGATTCTTCTTGCAAGCCATAACCATTACCAAGACCGAAAGCATTGGACGTTGAAGATCGAGGTCGAAGGCGTAAGTTTTGGTAATTTTGCTGGCGTAACATAGCATTCTCTCTAGCTAACAATTCGATAGTCTTGGATTCTTGGGATTGAACTTGAGTACCATGAGAAGAACTGTTAGTACTCTCATCGTCGTCATCCTCAACTTCTTTAACCTTTCCGAGACCGCCCTCGGTCATCTCGCTCAGCATACTTGGTCGAGATGGTCGATGCTGCAATCCGGAATGTCCTATGCCACGTCCCCGGCCTGAAGCCGCTGGAACAGCTGCTGGTGATGGGCCAGTACTAGTATCTGGATCGAGCTGACCAACTGAGTATGACTGAGATCGGTACGTCTTTGGAGTAGGATGTAGAGGAATTGAAAAGGGAATGGTGGGGTTTACAGAGGGATCTCGTTGACTCATCATTTCGTTAGGAAAGTATCCATTGCCAGCGGAGCCCGGTGGGTGCAAAGATGTTGGCGATGGTAGAACTTCGGTCAATCTAGAGGGTGGCTCCTTACGTGACTCGCTGTTCCAAATGCCACTACCCCATGGGAACGAGCTCGAGCTCGTATGTCCACGACCTGCAGCTACCTGGGCATGAGGACCCCAAGCGTTGGAGTCGGCCGAGGGAGTACTAGGGTGTGAGGCTGTTGGAGACATACTGCTGCTTGCGAACGAGCCCTTTCTCGGCTGCGTTCCAGACTGAGTGGTGTCGTTCAACCATGAGGCTCGGCGCGTGGGTGGCTTTTGGGGTGGGTTAACTGGCTGTTGGGTGTCTTGTCGGTCGGGTTCATCATCGGAGCTTGCCAAAGCCTCCGAATCTGGTGTTGAGCGTCGCTCATTGAATTTACCGAGGAGAAGGGAAGGATTGCTTGATGTGATTGACGAAGGATTAGATTGGTTGGCCTTGCCACCAGCTCCGATCTTATTATTGCTTGAACTCATGGCGACTGTGTAGAAACTATTAGTTCTCTGTAAAGAGGAAAGAAAGCTGCTCTATGTTTAAATCTAATGTGAACAATCGTATGTAGGACTTGTGGTACGGCAATTTGAAAGAGTGTCCTCAAACGCTTAAAGTTGAATACCATATGCTCATGTAAGCAGCAAGTGAATCATACGAAAATAAGAGGGGTCGCCACAACAGAAAGCCGCTAGAGATGCAGTCGGTCTAATAATTGAATATATGCGATAGAGGACGGTAGACCGTAGCCAAAGGAATAAATTTCCAAATAGATCGAAGGATAACAGCAAGCTAAAATGTGAAAACTTACCAAATTAACAAATGGTCGTGTCTGAGGTTGGATAAACTAGTGATTTGAGCAAACTAATTTTCGTAGATGGCCGAACTTCTGGATGAAATCTGCTTTACAAAGGGGGGTAGGTCGACAGTAAGCGAATCTGTGAAATTGACCAAGAATAGGAAATCGACTTGATAGAAAGGGGTGTGAATAGGTATCTAGGTGTAAGAGCTGAAAGAGGCCCAAGTTCAGATGTGAATGCGAGTGAATTCTGGTGTGCCCCGCAAGGAGAGAGAAGCGGACCGAGTTTCGATACTGGCGCACAAGAAGCGAATAACTAATACTGCGCAAATCTTCGTCAGTAATTAAGAAAAACTGTACAGAGAAAAGAGAGAAGGGTTGAGGTGTCAATAATTTTCCCGAGTACGTAAGCATTCAACAAAACCAGAAAATGTATCTAGACTAGGCAGCGAACTGGGACGAGGGATCCAGAAACCACGAAGCAGGATTTCATCGTTCTACGACGTAGATAGACTTTCCGAGTTCAGGTGCGCCGATAGCCGGTAAAGTGAATTAGATGATGCTACCTAGGTAGGTAGGTACCTCATTCAACCGCGAGATATGTGCCGATTATCTTCTGCGGTCGATTCTCAAAGAATTCTCCAGAAGTCGCAATATGGATTGGATATCTCGAGCAAGTGCTTCCCAGATTTCAGAGCATTGAATTGTCCAAGAAACAATATTTCTGGATGTTGATATTTGATTGCGCCAATCCTGAACAATTGTTGTGGTTGAATCCACCCTTTAACCTGACCATTCGGAAGAAGGAAATACCCGGTCGATCGGATACCTCTCTGCTTGACTCGACAGTAGGAAAAGTATAAACTCACCGGGTGTGAGATAAACTCGACCAAGGGAACCAAACTTTCAAACTACAATTATTATCTGTTTATCTAGTAGATCGACATGTCAGCTTCAAACCCCTCGAGTCGCAATAGGAGTAACTCCCACACAAAACCCCGTCAAGGCTGAGGGAGTTGAGATGGAAGGATTGGCAGAAGAAGCTCACCTACCTGCTTTAATCGCGGTTTCCGCATAAAATGATGAAACTCTTCTAATGCCGCTTTCTCTTTCTCAAATTTATAAACCTAATCCAAATACCGTCTATTTCTCAATAATCGCTCGAACTAGCCGTTGTTGAAACAAACAGCAGGTCGAAAGTCAAAACCTTCTGCGCATGCGTTCGGAATTTCAAATTCGTGAAGGCTTTGTGTCGCCAGGACTATGCGTAGCCCATTGTCGTGGGAAGAATAAAGGCGCGAAAGGCCAAAGCTCTCTTTTCCAGAATGTTGAAGGATGAATCTCCGGAGGGGAGAATAGACGAATATTATATCTTTGACGCGTAAAAGTATTCTCTTGTCAAGATATGAGTAATGTACGATATGTACTTTTCGTTAAGGATTAAGAGGATTTGTTTTTTTCTGAAAGACAGTGGTGAGGTGAGGTTCTGGCAAAGTATGCAAGTTTTTGAAGTTCTTATGCGGCGAAGTTAACAAGCTTGTAAATAAGTTTCGAGGGATCGAAAGATGAGCTGAGGCGCAACCTTGATGCGGGGAAAGCTGCCTATGGTGAACACGCGATAAGACACCTTCAAAGAACAAGAACACGGCAAAATAAGAAATGAGTTAAAAAAATGCTTGTACGTTTTCAATGTGCGACAATAGAGGACTAAATGATTGGTCTTTCTCTTTTCTTTTTTTGGTACGATGACGAAACTCAACCAGGAAGAAAATGGAAATCTCCGTTGAAGATAATTTCCAATGTCTTTTCCTTGAAGAATAATTTTGTTTAATGATTTGGAGGGGGGGGGGAGATATAAAGTATGTATGTATATGGGATTGATATATTGATGGAACAAAGATGGAGCTTAAAGAAGGGGTATTTGTAAATGTAATATAATAGTAAGGATCTCCTAAGGAAAGATGGATGACCGACGAATGGATCAAGATGAGGAACAAGACAAGAACTGAGGGAGGCCTTAGCGCTACAATTGGCACAAGGGTCCGATGTTCGAGGGGGCGTGGAGAGCAAGGGAAGTAGTAGGGTTCTAACTACTAACTTTCTAAATTTAATGTATGGAAAGATCTAATTGGTAAAAGAGCCACATATGTAGACAAGGGGGGGAAAACAATTAGTTCTGCGTTAAAGTGGAGGGCCACCACAAGAAATTCAAGGGCATGCGTCGATGGATACTCGGATGGATGAATAAGGTATATGAATTATGGGGTCAAGTTTGAATGTGGATGTGGAGGTGCTAATTGAGATGGTGGTAAAGAGAGAGACTGGTAAATGATGTGAGGTAAAAAGGTGGTGGTAAAAAGAGATAGAGAGAGAGACGCACTGATAGATGATAGATGATATGAACGAAGTATGGGTAAGGTAGGAGAGTATGTGGACGAGGCTAGAAGTGTCTAGGTAAAGTGGCAATGAGAAGGATTAGAATACGGATTAGAGAACGAGGTAAAGGCAAGCAGCTGGTTTTGTCAATGGAAACCCGGACAGGAAGAGGAAGAGAGGGAGAGTACTCCGTACGGCACCGAGAGAAAAATGTAAAAAGAGGGGGAACACTTGGGCTTAACATATTAAATCATAAGGCAGCATTGGATTTTCTCTTGAATATGCAAGTCAGAACAAATGGAGCTTCTTTTTCAAATGGGAACCACTTAGGTATAGAGAGTAGAGAGGAGAGACCTGAGTGCGAGAGAGCATCCATTGAAGTACGTCTCATTGGGTGTCCAAATTATGAGTGGAGATGGATAGAGGAGTTAGCGAGTAGTTCTTCTTGAAATTCATCAGGCCATGCAAACGTAATTATCCATGCAGAAGGTTGACCATACCTAGTACCTATATAACTACAGCTAACTTACTTAGGTGTTTATTCAACTATATAGATGAGGATGTCTTGTGAGGTTAATGATCGACAAGTTTGCATGTACAATGCTGTAATGTTGGTATTAAGTGCCTTGGTAAAGATGTGTACGGTATGTATGTATGTATGTATGCATGTATGTATGTATGTATGTATGTATGCAAGTAGTATCTCAGATACGAAAGGTAAAGAAAGTGATAGACAAGATCAGATGCAAGAAATACCTGAGAGTACGGAAATACCTACTCCGTACTCTCAGGTACCTTTTCTCTCTCATTCTACCATTGTATCAACGTGACGAATCCAGACCGACCGAAATTGAGGGAGTGAGGCCTCGAATCCCTTCTAATAGATATCCATGAATTAATTAATCGACCGATCTTCTCAAATACCCCCGCGAGCTCAGGTTGCGGTTTTAATTTAACAATTGGGTATGACAACTAATCGAAAAGGAGAAAACATCTAATGCCGCTTCATTTGCTAAAGTCACATTCAAAAAATCATTGATACTTTTGCCTCGATGCTTGCGGTAACATGAAAGAGCGTTTGATGAATTAATTGACTGAATTATTATTACAGAAAGCGAATCTCAAGTGCCAGCATTGCAGGTATAGGAGACCACGTTATTATACTCATCTCAACATTCATATGATAATGAAAAAGGAAATAGATTGAAAGTACGAGAAGTTAACGTCTATGTTGTGAGTCCATCCTGAAGTTGCAACACATACATCAACATCAAATCACTGCAGCGCAATAACTGCTACGCTCTTTAGTTCTATTGCCTTACCTGGTCGCCTACTTTGCCTTTGCATCTCTCTCCCCCCCAAATAATGAATATTCCAACCTTTGCCACGACGACGCCACTATCATCTCATTCGATAAATTATTCCATCATGCTCTTTTTGTTTCGAAAAATGATGTCTTGCATTGTTACAAAGATCTTGATGGCGTATGCTGTTTTATTAGTTCTTTCATTTTGAGATCTCGATGGCAGCATGTTACAAGATTCCGAAATTCTGATGGATTTTCAGGCTCTTAAGCTACCCCAGATTCTTTTCTCCCGGATTTGCTTTTCCCGTGCTCTGCTGATCTATGATAATCCTCGAACCTTGAATTGGTTCCACTAAAGTGTGCTTCTGTAAGGTAGAAAAGGTAAAAGCATGACAAGGAAGTTTTGAAGAAAAACCCGGGAATACGATGTGGCTCGGAGTAACAAAGAAAATAGAATTTTGCCCTATCAGAGTCTAGTCGATATATTTTTGCATGCAGTACTTAGTGTAATAGAAGCTAAGTTATTTCACAATTTGTACTGTAGATACATATAGATAGGTAGATACAGATAAATACCAATTGAGTTTTCATTTATTCTACATTTCTTTCCCCTCACGCCCCCTCATCTTCCAAAAGCGGCATTAAAATAATTCCCATTTCCCTGACAGTTCAATTCGGCAAAACTTCCCCTCTCTCGGTATTCCATAAAATATCTAGCCCTTTACCATCGCGGGAGAAATTGGAAAATTACCGTTCCATGTTTGTGCAACACCGCCGAGCCGGAAGCAAAACTCTACTCACAGGCCATCCTATTCCCCATTCCAATCACATTTTGCAGAATCAAAAGAGGGCAACCCTTCATCATCCCCTCCATCGATATCATCAAATCTGCCATCTGCGCATATACCTTCCTCATCATTCGAGTAGAAAACCATACGATTATCTATCAAGTTTCTATGACAGCCAAGGAGCCTGGCAGCTCTGAATGGTGACATTGGAAAGCCACGCCCACTCCATCAACGCGTACTTGATTCGCCACGGAAAAATTTACCACACCTCGCTGATGGATGAGAGACCCGGTGTTTTGTCCACTTAAATAATCACAGTGATATATAGTGAGGCGCATATGTACTTCGTAATTGAATTTGCATAAAGTAGTAGCAGGGGGGGGGACGGGATGCTCAAACTTCTGGTCAATGAGAAGAAGGCAAAAGAAAACTTGATGGGTATTGCCGATGCTGTGAAACAAAATCCTCTCCAGTTAAAATCCACAACTCATTCTTTGTACATGTCTTGTACATCCGCGGTGCAATGCGAGCAGATCCCAAAGTCATACATCTTCAACCAAGTACCGAGCTCAACCTGTAATAGAATCTAAGCTACTTGATGCAACTGCATCAGATCCCTTTTGTTGCTTCAACTTCTCCTCAAACCTCGCAAATTCTTGGATCGCGATCTCCTCTTCCTCGTCCATTACTTGTACAACTCCCTTCACTTCTTCAATCTGCACTCATTGTTAGCTCATTGTCGCATAAATGGTCATCTGAGCTGAATACTTACATAATGCATAAGCATTCCCTCAATTCCATTCTTCAACGTGACTGTACTTGAGTCGCATGTTCGGCATGCGCCTCGGAGCTTCAACTTGACCATGCCGTCCTCGAACCCGCGATAATCAATGTCTCCACCATCTTCCTGAATTGCCGGTCGAATGCGGGTTTCAAGTAATTCCTTGATCATTCCAACAACCTCGGGGTCATCCTCGTTGTATGCTAAGCTATCTTCTTCTTCTGGCGCTTCGCCACTTGCCCCCGTTTTCTCCGTGATATTGACAATCTGTGCACCGGAAGTCACTGCCTCCGTTATGAGACTGAAAATCTCTGGTTTAATATGCGCCCAGTTCGCATCGTCTGCCTTGGTGACCGTAATGAAATCCGCGCCATAGAAGACAGACTTAACTCCATCAATATTCATCAGCGATGCGGCGAGCGGGGATGGGTGTGGTGGCGCAAGCGTGGATCTGGGATTGAGGTATTCGATGAAGGGTGCATTGAGGGAGGGTGGTAAAATTGGATGATTGGGAAGGAATTTCAACGCATCTGGGTTTGGGGTGTCTTCTGTTTGGATGAAGATACTGCGACTGCCACCAATCGCTGCAGGCTTTAACATGGTAGATGGTTGATGAAGAGGTTGTAGAGTTGGTCTTATCCTCGAACTCGAAGCTGTCATAGCTGGCAATCTTGTGATTTGGTGTACATATCTCTGCGAGCTTCTAGGACAGATGGCGAATGATGATTTTCCCGGTCGAGATTTGGATAGCAATGACTTTGCTTCCTGAACGATTCTTTTTGATGCCATCGTGCGGCTGACTTGAAGGCTTTAGCTTAGTAATAATTAAATATAATCTAGTTATTGAATTGCAACATCCAAATTGAATATTCAGGAGAAGTTTATGATAATTTACGATATGGGGGTGATAATAGGTATGATAACAATATAAAGTGAAGATTGAAATGTATTTATTAGATATTCTACAGTTCTTTGTAAGCATTTATATGACGCACCAAGTGGTGGTATTACCTCACTTTTAATTGGTCATCCTTATCGGCATCACTAATCCCTACCTCCGATAAGGTTCAAAACTTTTTTTTCTAAAGACCTTCGTCCACAAGGCTACGGGATTTGCAATAACCATGCATTTCTCAAATTATCATCACCCGAACTTGCCTCTTCAGTTTTTACTTACCATTGAATTTCTATTCACTTGTTTTCACCCTTTAATGCGATAAGTACAATCTCACCTGTATGTGCGTGTTAACACAATTCCGATGAATCAACGAGAACCAGCTCCTAGTCAACGTCCCTCTCTCGTCCGTTCTTTAGGTTCTTTAGTTTGTTGAGAGAACCTCAAGTATACATATTGACCGGCCAGTCTGTTGGCTTTCAAGGAATGGATACTATAGAAACCTTTTCCGAAGGTGGTAACGCAATCGGTTCCATCGATACCAAAAACAATTTCGGTGTCAGTGTAGCGGAGGCACCAGTTGAAATCATCGATCCCACAAATCGTATCAGTATGGACGAGACACCCGTCGACCCAAAACTATGCGTCCTCTGTAAGGAGAACAATCACAAGTACAAATGCAAATATTGTGACGTGCGGTAGTGAGTATATTCGTGTGCGACCAGGAAAAAGAAGTCTGTGCTAATCTTCGAAAAGTTGTTCTGTGAAATGTTCAAATGCACATAAAGCTGATACAAACGATCATGAGGAGGAGAAGGAGAAACTTACTTCCGCCCCTCCTCCTACTGAAATTCCCTCGCCCATATCCAAAGAGAAATCGATAGCTCGGCCCGGAACTCTAGCTGCAGCCAACGCCAAAGGTCCATTCGAAAATCTGAACAACTCGAAGGAACTCAAAGAACTTTTTATAAGATACCCAAATTTGCGTTCACACCTAGATGCAGTCGATACTGCAACTCTTCGTCCGACAGGTTTTAACTCACATAAATGGAATCAAGATCAAGGGTGGGAGAAGGGGAGGAATGCTCTAAAGAGCGCAAGAGGGTATTATGGAAAAGATGGCGAAGGCGTGCGGGAGTATTGTGAACTTGTTCTACGACTTCTCGGGGATGAAGTCGAGGAGGACGAGGAGGCAGCAGCTGATATTTTGCGAAAGGAGGCGTTGGCTGAGAGCACCCGGGTTATTCGAGCATTATTGGAATCCGAGAAGAGAAGATGAAGAGATTAGGAGGCACGAATACCAGAAAGGTCTATGCCTCACAGAAACATCACATTTAGAAGGCGGTAGTACGACGAACACAGCAAATCTATGTGCCTAGGCGAACTCGGTGAGCACTCTATTTAATGACCATATATTGCATGAGGCTAACCTTCGGAATAGGTTATAACAAATAGCATAATTTAGAACTTCCTGGATCCATTTTGTGCAGATAGGAATGTGGGATGAAGTTATCAATTTCTCCAGATAGGATCAGCGCATACACACTAAGCTCAGGAATATGCGATGAAGTTAGAAGTTAAATGTTTGCACACTCTGGAAAGAAACCAGATGCCCTTGAATACAAATGAAATAATTTCGTCAACTACTATTACTAGGACTACGTTTGAACATACCAAAGAAGCTCACCCTTATTGGTGATCTCACAGGTGACTTCAACTTTATCTCTTCCCCCGACCCATCATGTACTTTTCCCCTCCTAAGTTTCAACGACAATAATGGACCCACCCTCTCCTTCATCGACCGTCTCGTCTCCTCACTCTCATCCCGCTGCGTCCAATCATGCCGATCATTCCTTTCCCTCTTCACCTCCTTCGGCTCCTCCTTCTCTTCCCACGGTAAGAAATCTCCCATACTCATTGGTCTCATCACAGCTCTACTCTTATGCAAAAGTGGTACATCTGAATTAAACGTCCGTCGAGGACATCTATACATATCTCTCTCCGCATCCAATTCCGCAGCGCGTTCAAGTGCCGGCGTCCATTGATATTGATTTCTATTCCTCGTCTTGGTCCTGTCCGCCGTCGCATGGTCCATCACTTGCGCTTTTTGTAATGTCGTCGTGGGTTTCTGATATACATATCCAGATCCAATACCCGCCGCTCCTTCATCAATAGATAAATATCCTAGATTCTTGAGCGCCGGCTCGGATAATTTGTGCACCTGATGGAGTTTCTCCTGTGTAGCTGTGTGCTCAAAGGACTGCGCGGCGACTTGCGGGACGTGGTGGTACACGCCTGTGGCCATTGAGACTCGAGCTGCGCGACGTTGTTCGGCGGATGCTTTTTGTTGGGCAATGTGGGCTCTGAGACGGCGGGAGAGATCGTCTGGATCGAGGGGAGCACCTCTTTTTGAGTGGGCGCGGGGAACATGGATATTGATGTGGTGGTGTTGGGTGCGAGGTGGGTAACTCATGGTTCTGTAGGGTTTGGATTTCTGGGGATGATGTTAGGATTGTGTAATATATAATTTGTGGTTGTACATAGAGAGAGATGACTTACGCAACACAATTCTTCGTAAGTAGGAATAGGTGCTTCAACGACTGATGTATCCATTTTTGAAAATCCCTGGCTCTGTCTTCTATATAGATAATATAGCCTCTGTGCCTCTGAAACTGAGACACTTCTCGATCCGAACGGTCGCAAGTTTCCTGTGTCTGTGTACCCTCGCACGAGACCACAACCGGAGGCTTCGAGCAGATGGAACACAGCGCGTAGCCGGAAGAAGTATAATAGCTCGAAAATGCGGTGTACGAAAACTGTCGCGCAGAGAGTCAGGTACCTTAGTAGCGTCAACTCTGTAATGTGTGATGTCGAGTGGTGAGACCCTTCAAATGGCGTGAGTGGAGTGGCGCGAGTCCAGATTGAGGATGAGATGTGTGGGGTGAAGGGGTTTTGCGAAGATGGGGTAAATTAGATGGGTTTGTGCACGGGGAATGAGGGCTTGTGTAAGGAAATGAGGAAGTGGAGGCTCGAGATTTTGAGCTTGAATCCTGGTGACTCAAGGTTGTGGAATCTAAGGCGTCCAAATCATGCGAGGGGATTTTGCCTTGCAGGGTATTTCTAAACGATGAACCTGACACAATGTAACGCAACAGAATGTATTGTAGAACGATGAAAAAGTAGCAAAATAAAGCAAAACAGGAGAATGAGAATGGAAATGAAGAGATCTATATATCTATACATAGATAGCAATGCCCACTTATTCGTACATGACGCTGACAGTAGTCACTAAGCATTTCAATTCATTTCCTGAAATCATGCAAAATATTGATGCCTGTTTTGAGATGGGTCCGTTGGATTAAAGGGAGGGACGGTTCACGTCCTGTGAGAATAGTTCAAGGTACTCTTAGTATACACGTACTAGTTTTCCCTCAAAAACAGGTCAGAAACGAAGATTGATTGATTTTCAGGTAGGTAGGGTAACAAAAGGTTGTGACGGGCACTCAAGGCAACTTTAGGATTGGACGAGGCTTTTGTCTAACGGGTACACTTAGGTACAGTAAAATGCTTAATGCACTGTATTCCCATAGCGTGATAGTGTGTAATAGTAGTCCGAACCCACTTGAGGTTAAGAGGAAAAGAACTTCCAAAGGGATAAATAACCTTTAGTCTTTGTACTACAATAGTTTCGTTCTCTTCTGGCATACTAGCTATGTAATATCGTAAGATGACCATATAACATTCCCAGTACTTGTCGTCTTCACCAACCGACGTAGATGAGAGAAATGAAATGTATGTCAAACGGATTTGACTAGTATGAGATTGCTGTGGTAGAAATACAGTTTTCATCCGGGGAAACCTTGTTTTGAGATCTGCGGATCTCGGTCACACGTCGAATTTCCTCCAGTGTTATAGAAGTCACTTGATAGTAAGATCTTACAAGGAATTTGGCAAATTTTGCAAACTTTTGCTCCGTTTTCCTGTGTAAGCACAGTCAACTTGCATCCACCTTTGAGACGTGAGATTCATCCCTTTTTGGATGTATACATACAGACCATTCTGAATCGAGAGGGACTGTATCCGTGCTATGGGATTATACTGCGGTTTATAGGTATCATGTGGTTCTGTGGCTGGTTGTTGTGGCGGGAGACGTACGAGTTATTGACGCATACACGGCATAACAGCGATCGATGAGTTTTGCTCTGTGTTCGTATCAAGTAAAATTAAGGTTGCTATTGACAAAATTGAGAGCGTGGAAATTCTTGGGAATTCTTGGAGATCTATTGTTAAGACTTTATGGGGGTAGCTGAGATGTACCGATGGTACAATCTCCCATTTGATCTTGATCATATGATACTGTCTGTACCTGTCTGGAACGTTGAACCTGCACATCAATGGAAATGTAACCTCAGCCCGTGTTCGAGCCCCAACTTCTTTTTCCCCTAATGGATCGAGCTACTAGGTACGTACTGCATGCAGCATGTCGTCGTGATAATGTGACATGGATTTGTGGTGTGCATTAGTATTGTACGGAGTACATGAAATTACGATTCGAGTTCATTATTCAGCCTTGTGATATGATATAAAGACTTATCTTTGGCATAGGATATGTGTATATATGCGTGTAAAATGTATGGTAGAACTAGTAAAAAGACCTATATGAATATATAGCTGTGGGAGAAGAGCTTGTGGGTGGAAGTGTGAGCAATGAAATGATTCTTTGTGTGTGTTTTCTGTGTTTGCGATCATGTTGTTTCTAGTCAATAGAAAGAAGACCATCCAAGATTAAAATACTAGGTAAGCTTCTTCATAAAGTTGTCAATCCCACATACTCTCTTCGTAAGAATGGTGAAGATCGTCCATAACCAATTGCAATCTCACGTGTATCCATCCATATGGCCAATCTGAAAAGTAGAGTTATGATTGAAGGAAACCCCAAATGCTGGATGAATATCGGGAGAGAAGAGAAGGGAAGAGAAGAAGAAGTATGGAGTGAATAAAAAGATTAACAGTTGAACAACATTCTACCTACTAATATATACACCATGGCTGAGTGAGGGCAAGTCAAAGACTACCTCTACCTAGGCAGGTACTCCGTATTCATTGAAGCGAAAAGGCAAGAACGATATAACGAACCAAAAAATAATAATGAACAAATAACGCCGCCACGCGTGCGGGTTTATTGGTTGTCGCATTCCAAAAGCTTCATATAGTTTGTCCCATATACCTTATTTTCAATTTACCCCGATTACTTGAAGCTCTGAAAAATATATGAAAACACCCCAGATTTACCGCGTCCTGAAGGTTTCCTAGTTACTTCTTAGAAACACCACTAACCACTAACTACTAACCACAATACGAGAGAGACTATTTCAGGACATTGACTGCCCAGTGAGCAAACAAGCTCTTTACCACCCGCCAAGTCTACACATTCATTACCCTTTGGATACTCCCTTCATCAATCCGTCAATCCGTCAATCCGCCAATCCGCCAAACCTCCAAACTATGATGCCCTGGGATTTGAAAACATAAATTCCTGAGAAAAACCCAGATCCTCCCCTGATCCCCACAGCATGTTAAGTCTTACAATCCGCAATCACTATTGCTGCGACTTGCCGACCAAACCTTGACAGGGAACAGGTCTCAAACCCTCAATTTTATGTTGCAGACTTACCAAGGAAAGGGATTAAGGGATTTTTGATTACTGTACAAGTTCCTGGGAGCGGAAAGATACGAGTCGATACACGGGTATTTACAGCACCACGCCGAGCACACTAAGATAAATACCTTTCAATACCCAACATGGATGAAGTTGGTGCCAGTGGTTTCCCAGCGTGCACGACTTCGAAACGATCCAAATCCTCAAATCCTTTACGAACGGATTCACAACGAATTCACCGTAGTTCTCGAGCTTTATCTGTTTCCCCTCCATCTGCCGGCGCTTCAACAACTTTTGGTTTGCGCTCACGTCCTGGACTGGGTTCACGAACGGCCTCGGCACCATTTGTCCCTCTCAGTAGGGGTAGTGGCAGCGGTAGTCTAGATACGAGATTTTCGACTCCGATAGAGGACGACTCGGAAGAAGGATTGGACCTTCACGCGCGAAGTTATCGGGATTCTGTTGCGTCTATAAAAGACGATCCCTTTTTCAGAAATTATCAATCACCAAGTTCTGTCTCTTTAGCACGAGAATTGAGGTCTGCAACACACTCTGAGCGATCGCACGATGACGACGTTTTCAAAAATTCACCACCGCGATCCAACAAAAGACCTTCTCTAGGAAATTCTGTCTTACCAGTATGTCACTTCCAATCAACAACAGCTGCCTTCTGCAGAAACTTTTGAACCAATTGACTAACCATTGTTTCAATGCAGCCTCAATCGAGAAGCGGGATGTCAGACATAAATATTGCAGTGATTGGGAGTAATGGAGTGGGAAAGAGCACTTTGATACAGCGAGCATTGGGTCTACGATCATTACCTAACTCCGTCGCATCGAGTCTTCGCATGTCAGTCGATGAGGTTGGGTACACAGTCAGTCTTATTGAGCTGGATCTCGAGTCATTTGATATAATACCTGATCGTCGAATACAATGGCCCAAACAAATCAACGGGCACATTCTCCCACGGGTGGATGGTGCTCTATTACTATACGATGTCATGAACCGGGAGAGTATTGCGGAATTGCCCCAGACTTTAAGTGAGTCAAGAAGTTCCCGCAGTGAAGCCGCTTTGGACAAATACTGATTGGATTATTTTAAGACGCATTGGTGAATTTGGGCCTTCCTACTATACTCGTCTCATGTAAATGCGACAACCCTGAACACACTCGTCAACTTAGTGTTGATAGTGTCGAAACTGCATGTATGTCATGTGTAGAAACTGTCAAAACGGCAGCAAATGTCCCTGAAAGTGCAAGACTTTGTCTTTCTTCCATGCTTCGAGCCGTTATGGCAAGTCGAAGCAATAATAATAATAGTAAGTTGATATTTATTTTGTAGCAATCTTATATGTGGTGTGACGCCATTAATTATACTTTGCCGTTTGATCCATTTCGTATTGTTGCACAAACCTACTTAAATTGTTTACATCAATGTCCTTTGCTATCCGGTCTTAGTAGACCGGTTAAAAACGTTGATGTTCACCGTTTCTCCTTTACTTATTTTCAAATGACATTGAAAACTCATACTCACCAAACATTCAGAAGATACACCTCCGATACAACCTCAAGGTACTCGCCGTCGAGCAACTTCCTCTGCGAATCTCGAGAAGTTATCTGAACCAACGATCCCTCGACCTTTGAGTCAGCAATCTAAGCATAGCCGGGCTAGCTCGGAATTCTCTATAGGTCGAGCTCTTCCCTCCCCGCCACTGGCTGGTCGACCTAACGGCCGAACAAATTTATCACACCAAATCATGATTCCAGACCCACATGATGCCCCGCCGCTTTCTGCTCATCCAGCTTTCCGAAGTGAAAATCTATTGGACCATTCTAGAGCTAGTCCCAGGTTACCCTTAGGCCCAAAGGTACATTCAGTTCTATCATCCCCTGGTATTGGAAGCATTGGCACTAACACTTCACCCGACGTTGAGGAATTGGATGCAGATCCTTCATACCGATATTCCGACGATATACCACTTCTCCAGCGTAGTGACGATACTTTCTTCGATAAACCTGCTAAAGTGGCTGGTGTAACTTTTGAAGAGCTTGTTGATCGACTCCTTGGACAACACATGTCAAGAGCCGACGTCAACTTTTCCGAGATATTTCTCTGTCTCTATCGGAAATTTGCCGCTCCTAGTGAGCTATTCGATGCAGTATTGGACCGACTAGGACGCTTAGCAGAGGATAAAAATATCCATTATCTAACACGAACAACAACTCAACTTCGGATAATTACCGTGGTTGCTAAATGGGTTTCGAGTTATCCAGGAGATTTTGCAAGTCCTTCAACAAGTCGCAAGTTAGACACTTTTATCAACCAATTAGCTTCGGATCCCGTTTTTGCTGCTGCCGCGCAGGAAATGCGGACTCAATTAGAGTCTCGTGTAGTAAAGGATGATGATACAGGCTGGGCCAGGACAGATGCTGATGTAGACAACGAACAAGCTAAGGAACTTGAATCAGCGCCCGTTTCTCCTACGACTACAAGAACCAATTCCAAAGGAGGATACGAAACGGATATGTCCACATTAGTACAAGAAGATGACGTCAGTGAAATAGAGCTGAAAGGATCCAGGGGGGAATCTTTTTTCTCCGCTCGAGCGTCATCTCAACCAGACTTTACTACACCTTCATTTCTTACAGTCGAGGACTACGAGAGAGAGGCTGCAAAGATGACACCTAAGGGAATTCTACCATTATCCAAACTCAGATATCACATGTTTATGGACATACCAGATGACGACCTCGCTGATGAGATGACCAGGATAGACTGGGTTATGTTTTCTTCTATACGTCTTCGAGATTTGGTTCGACATGTTAGCCTTTCGCTCAACCAGAAGGAGAAATGCAAAAGTCTTGCCAATGTAAATCGCATGATAAATCATTTCAACCATATTGCAAAATGGGTTGCTAATATGATTCTTATGCGAGATAAAGCCAAGCACAGAGCACACATACTGGAGAAGTTCATGAATATAGCACTGAAGCTGCGGCAATTGAACAATTACAATGGTCTGGCAGCTGTCCTTGCAGGGATTAATGGAACTGCAATACATCGCCTCACACAAACCCGAAACCTGGTTCCTCCGGATGTCCAAAAGCGCTTTGCCCGCTTAGTCTTGTTGATGGGTACGCAAAAGAGTCATTTCGCATACCGTTTGGCATGGGAAAATTCTCCATTACCTCGTATTCCCTTCATTCCATTAACTCGGCGTGATCTTGTCTCAGCCGAGGAGGGGAGCCGAACTTTCATTGGGGCAAACGGAGAGAGAATCAACTGGAAGAAATTCGAGGTTCTGTCCGAGGTCATTCTACCCATTATGAAGAGTCAAACTACGCCATATCCAAACCTCACCAAGAATGCGCCGGTACGACTTCTCATTCTGGATTGTCTAATCCCTACCGATGATGAGGTTCGTACTATATCTTTCCTTCATTCATCTTTCCCTCTCCCATTTCGAATGATGTCGAATGCGCATGCTAATCATTTTCACTAGGATATATACCAACGAAGTCTCCAAGTAGAAAGTGCATCTGGAGCCGCAGAGCCTGTGAAAAAGAAATTCCCATGGTTTTCAAAGGATAAATAAAATAATTGTATGTGAACATAAATCAGGGATAAGGGATAAGGTATTTACCTGCCACATATTGTATTGCGATTCTGTTCTCTGCTGAAAAAGCAAAGAAAGCATCTAGTGTCCGGCGTCTGGATTTTTGGTGGTTGTTTAAAGGACATACCCCTTTCTGTAATGAAAGCTGAGCAATGATATGATATTTCGTTGAATGGTTAGGAGATGGAGATGGCTTTGATATGGAAATGTGAATGTGTTTTTTATGTGTGAGATGTTAAGTATTGCGAGGCAAGTGAGAAGATTTAATTCTGGATCCAGGTGAAGGTTCGATCCTTCAATGTTGCCAAGCTTGGAATATACGCAAGCGCGTGATATTCAGGCTCTAGCTTCATTTGTGCTCCCCTCGTTGATCTATCTCCTCACTTAAAGTGTTGCAGCTTTATCTGTTCTAAAACTTAGGATTCAGAGCCTTACTGTACATGAAGTCATGCAGACATACCATATATGTTACATGTACACAGCATAGAACTATGACGAGGCAGCTTTCGTGCAGATTCTCGGTGTGTGGGTTTGTGAGATGTGCGATATTCTGTGTTTAGTTTGGTTTAGTTGTTGAAGGGTGGCGATTTTAATGGCGGGACTGCATGGTTTGAAGGGGTGATAGTGAGAAGGTTGCAAAATTGTATTCGGTCGCCCAGCTCTAATTAATTGAAAGGCTATCTTACCAATGCTTCAAGGTTACGCTGAACACTGACCGAGACTGGCGACCACGTCACATCGTTCAAGCATTTCCAACAGCGAATGAAAAAGGTCAAAACTTCCAATGTTCATTGATTAGGCTGCGTGTCTTATGTATTTGGTAAAGAATCATTTCAATACGAATGTTGTGTTTTACAGAACGGATCGATGCATTGTTCATGTGATTTACCTGTCGCACAACACTCTACGATAACTGTACAAAGCTATGGCATGGGCCTTACCATTCTGGAGAACCTTTTCATATATGTTTTGGTATGAACGACCACAAAAGTACGGTAATTGAAAAGCAACCATGAAGTTCCGAAAGTGCTTGCCCCGCAAGTTCCAGCGGAAGATCTGGGGTCAATCGCATACTCAAGTGACTGAGAGTGCCGATCATCTCGCCAGTGGCCCTTCTGATAGCGTTCCTGATGTTTCAGGGACTGGTACTCTTCCCAATACCATCGATTGTTCTCCGTATCCAGTGCCTGCCGCCGTCGAGCCCCAAGGCCTGATTTCTCTCTGGCAGGAATCTCGTGAGAAACTTTGTCAAGATCCGGAACTTGGTAAGCTTGTGGATCGCTACGAAAAGGATCTGTTCAAGCTACATGAATCAGTTATGTGTATATGATCAATGGAAAATTTGAAACTTTGGGCGGCTAAGCAAATGCATAAATACAGAGAAACACGAACAGAAAGAGGGAGCAACGTTGGAAATCCTGCAGTAGGCGATGTGGACGCCACTTTGACATTCCAGAGAATCATTCTCGAAGATCAGGTTGAAGCTTGGGAAAATAGCCGTCATACCGGAATCAATAAAGTAATTGGTAAGGTCGTCCAGGTGATAATGACTGGCAAAGATTTTATCACTACGGCGATATCTGGTGATCCGCATGCCTCATTGGCATGGGCAGAAGTTCTTATATTCCTTCCGGTATGACTATATTTAGGCTTTGATAAATTGGGATTTTATTCTCACACTAAGTCTGAATAGATTCTGTTGAACCCTGTCACTCAAGACGAAGACGCCCTCACAGGATTTGAGGAAATTTGTCACGTGCTTATTCGTTCCGAAATTGTCGAACGTCGTTTATGGAAGGAACCACAAAAGTACTTTCTCGATTCTTGTATCAACTAATCAGTCCCTCTATCTTAGCTCGTGGACCACGTAGAAATTTTACATCAAAATTTAGAGCAAGCAAAATCGCGTATGCAACTACCGGCAATTTGGCATGCCATATTCTTGAAAGCTAACAACTTTCATACAGTCAACTACACCCAAACCCGCATCTGCAAGACTTGATTCGTTCATGGCGGTTGACTACTATCGAGCTTTACGCTGCAATATTAGAGTACCAAATCCAACTATATGCTCATCTTTCAAGGAATGGATCTACACGTTTCTTCAGGAATGTAGTTCCGGCCGATCCCTGGAATGATATACTTCAAACTATCCAGGAACTTCAAACAACGATTGATGAAGATTTGAAATCATTCGGGTTTGACGTGCTATCTGACATTGATAAGACAATCAATTCGGTAGAGGATAAATCGAATGTTGTTATACACTCTCCCCCAAGATTAATCAAATCCATGTTGATATGAAACAAATAGGAAGTAGTCCGAGGTCAAAATGAAATAGTGGGAGATCTAAAGGAATTATCCAAGCAGATTACAAGCTTTGGAAAGCAGAAAGGTCAAAACAGGTAAGGTGAACTGTTAATGAAGCTATGTCCACCTCATGAAGCAGTGGTTGACTCGCCGGCGAATGAGCATAAGTCTTATCATGAAAGAACTCGTATTACAACACTTAATGAGATCAAGAAATGGTACAACAGTGACGAAGGGTCGCTAGTCTTCTGGCTGAAAGGCGCAGCTGGCGCTGGCAAATCAACTATAGCCTGCACTGTGGCTCAATGGATTGACAGAAAAAACACATTGGGAGCCAGTTTCTTCTTCGCGCGGAACAAAAAAGGTCGGGGAGATGCGACACAATTTTTCAAATCGATTGCTTTTCAACTCGCTAGTATCGATCCGAATATTAAACGGCACATCTGCGAGGCGATAGAGACGAATTAGGATATTGATAATTGGAGTTTCTCTGATCGATGGAAGAAGCTTGTTTGCGGTCCATGAAATCAAGCGGAGGACAAGCGCCCTTTGCTTGTTGTTATTGATGCTCTCGATGAGTGCTCGGAAAAAGACATCAAAATGATTATGAACCTCATCGCAAATCGAGATAAGGATGACCGCCTCATTCGATTTTTCATTACCAGTCGAACCAGAAACGGCTCTACGGAATGCCTTTCAAATAGGAAACGCTTCTCAAACAGAAAATGCTACTTGCCGCGAGTACGCACTTGATGAAATCCGCGAGGATGAAAACGAGCATGATGTTCTTATCTATATACGAACTCGTACAAAAGAGATCTTTGAAGAATATGATGAAATATCTAGCCAAGAAGAAAGCAGCTGGCTGGGAGAAGAGAGCATTCGTGAACTCTGTCGACGATCCGGCCGTTTATTCATCTATGCGGCCGTAGTATGTCGATAAGTAGATGAAGGAAAGGATGCCCAACAGCGCCTAGAGGTTGTACTCAAAGGAGACACAGGCCGTCGTTCATCTTTACAGGAGCTTGATAATTTGTACCAGGGAATTATGTCACAATTCTGCAAAACCAGCGCTGAATACTAAGAGTTTATCGATTTGTTTAAGCCAGTTGTGTGCGCTATTCTCACAGTCTTCGATCCTCTTTCAGAGATTGATTTGGCTCGCCTGCTTGACAAACGACTCAACAATATCAAGGGTGCCGTAAAGCCTTTATATTCTGTTTTGGACATTACGAAAAAAAAACAGAGGCGAAGAGAACACTACTGTACAATTGATCCGCCAATCGTTCCGAGATTTTCTTCTTGATCGACGTCGATCTCTAGATCCGTTCTGGGTTTCCGAAAAGAGCGCTCACAAAGAACTTTTCCATCAATGTCTCAACATCCTACAAAATAAGACTTCAGATGTGCATAACTGTGGCTTTAAGAGACTAGAAGCTGGTATGTCTAAGCACCTGCTGACCGAGTATGGGCATGCTCAGTATGCCTGCCGTTATTGGGTTAATCATCTGCAACGCAGTAGACTTAGTATTTTGGACGAAGGTGATGTTGATGTATTTCTCCGAAAATACTACATAAGAGTTCTGGAATCTATTTACCGCACACCATTCGAATTCGTGACAGAATCCCTGCAAAAACCATATTTTCTCATATAAAATTAAATATCAAATAACTTTTTCAATATCAAATAGAATCAATTGAAATTTTGGAATATAATAATTAACTATCAAAACATTTTAGAAAATTATATATTTTATTTTTAATAATTTTTGATTGGAAATTACAAGTATTTAAAGTTGGGAATTTTCAAAATTTTCATTATATAACGTTTTTTTCATATTTTCCCCATATAAAATAAGCGATTTTTTTGAACTTTTTCATTTCTTTGATTTCGAATATATATAACTTCAAAACAAAAATAAATAAAAATATTTTGTTCAATTTTTAATAAATCTTGATTAATTATCTTTTTATAAATACAAAATTTAATAAATTATTTTAATATTTCATATATATAATAAAGATTTAAAAAGGTGAAAATCGTCATTTTTGGTGTGATTTCGCTGAGTGTGCGGTGAGTCCGGTCCAGAACTCTTACAATGGTTAGAGGCTTTATGTCATCTCGGCGAGTCATCAAAAGCTGTTGGGTTCATAAGCATACTACAATCACTTGCGGTAATTTAGCTTCGTGACTTCATTTTATCCAGGCAGTTTTGTTCCATTTAATTGTGTTCGCCGCATTGTCCTGTTTGTTGGTTTTTGTCCCGGCGGCTACGGCATAGCATTGCGATGCCTAAGTCCCATATGATCATTTTATTCGGGTGTTTAAGTTTTGTGAAGATTCGAAGGTTATGTCTTCCAATTTCTATTTGAATATGCTGGAGTTCTGAGTGATTGAGTCTTGACTCTTCATGTTGAGTGCCCGACTTGAGCTAATGTTGTTGATTGTAATAGACTGGAAATAGAGAGACAACCGAGCTATCTTCCTTCAAGATGCAAAACGATTTATAATGAAAAACATAGCAATGGTTGCTGCTTCACCTGCGCAGCTTTATTCTTCGGCGCTCACTTTTGCTCCTGAGAAAAGCCTAGTGAAGAAAGCATTCATAGACCATCTTACCCGAGGGACTCATGTAAGATCAAAGATGGAACCAACATGGACAGCAGAATTGCAGGCAATAGAAGCATTCGATCGCTATGATTATCCTAAATACCTACCGTTGTCTGCTGACAACAGGTTTTTAGTATCGTCGTTCAATCGCGGGCACGTCAATGAAGTCAAGATTTGGAATGCGCTGACTGGCACTCTCCAAAATACACTATATACTGACAGCGATGCCGTTGATTTAATGTCATTCTCACTGGATGGTATGCTTCTAGCAATATGCGTTCCTGGATTCGTCGATATTTGGAATGCTGCTACATGGGCTCGCCAGAACAGACTTAGCCAGACATGTGATAACCCTGCTCGTAGAAGTGAGTGTACTACTACGTTATCATTTTCAACCGACGGCAGCTTCCTTATGTCCCAAAATTCAACCAAGGTCACAGTCTGGCGCCGTCGTCAGGAAGACGAAACAGCTTGGGAGATTCATTACACATACGATTTTTAAATCAGGATAATTGTCGAATATACGATGACGGGTATTTAATTTCAATGGTCCGATTAGCAGCATTTCTAGCGGGTGATAAGCTAATCCTGGCCTTTTACACATTCGCGGTAGCTAAATTTTGGAACGTTAAACAAGGGAGCTGGGTTTGCTTGGGCCAGACACAGACTCATGAAGGTAGTCGACTGTATCACAGAGAAGCTATATGTTTGGAGTCTTATTCCTCCGGCTCTACGTCTACGACACACATTAAAGAAGAACTTGTACAAGTCAAATGAAGTGGCATTTTCGGCAAATGGTAAGTACTTTGCATCGGCATATTCAGATATAATAGAGCTTTGGAGCCCCGTCGATTGGACTCTACAAACAACATTGCATCTTCATTCCCAAGTCTCCTCAATGTTGTTTTCACATGATAACAAGCTGTTGGTGTTTGTTTCGGTGGAAGGTGTAGTTCAATTTTGGGATGTCGCTGTACTGGTCCTTCAGGAGAACTTAGGATTCCAGTCGCACAGCGTAAACAATGTTAAATTCTCTCCCGATGGTAAGCTGATAGTCTGTAGCGTCTCTGGTGGGACTCTTCAGCTTCGGGATCCTACTACGTGGGGCTTGAAACAAACATTAGAATATCCATGTGACTCTGTATTGGAGCTCTCAAGATATGGTGATAAGTTTGTTGTGGAATCTTCGCGCACATCTTTTGAACTCTGGAAGCGGGAAATTTATCGAAATCGTGAAGGAGACGGGCTTGATGAGGACGAAGATATTAGGGAACTTCTTCCGTCTTCACATCACATGCCCTGTCCAACTCCCGGAAGACTGAGAGCCCCAGTAGAAGTGTTAGCTGTCTCGCCAAATACCAGGTTCGTTGCCATTTGCGATGCTGTCTTTGACCAGCTTAGGCTTTTTGATACCAACACCGGAGCTCAAGCTGAACTACATGAGGAAGTGCCTGATTCTCGTGGCTTTGATGGAAGTTATCTTGCATTCTCACCCGATAGCAAGATTTTAGCACTAGGCTCTGGGTTCGGCCATATTTATCTTTGGGATACTACGGCTGCCCTTAAAACATCTCACGCACACTTTTGAGTGCTCATTTGACTCAACACATGTAATAGAATTGTCATCAAATAGCCAAATAGTAGCAACAGTCTCAAACAATGACGCTATTGATGTTTGGTGCCGCGTCAAAACCCACGATCCCGCCTGGGTTCATAGACAAACGTTGAGATGTTATTCAGAATCAGTCTGCGCAATGGCCCTCTCATCTGATGGCAGCATACTGGTGACTGGCTCTGTTAATAAACATATCATGATCTGGTGCTCCACCATGGAAGAACCTCGCCAATGGCATCTGCAACAGACCCTGGTGGATGGTATCAAAGAGGTCTCATCGGATGGTAGCGTGATAATGGCATTGTCCGACGTCATCATTATCTGGCGCCGCACCAAGAATCAGCCGCCAAGGTGGACCTCTAGAATTATGCTACCAGCTCAAGGGAATTTCGAGTCAGGAAGCCCAGTAGTGCTGTCGCCAGATGGCAGCTCTATTGCAGCCGGTTTCGAGAATGGAGACATTATTATATGGGATATAGCCTCTGAAGAATATCATTCAAGATCTAACAAGACATACAAGCGATTAGGCCTCGATCTACCTGTTAAATTACTGGCATATTCGTCTAATAGTAGCTTGCTGGCGTCAAATCAGAACGATAGGAGTGTAAGGGTGTGGGGACCTTCTTATATCACGAATGAAATTCAAAATTACTATTGTTATAGTTTGGATGCCGGGGAGCATTTCTACCCCACTGCAATCTCATTTTCACCGAATAGTGAATTATTGGTTCTGGGCTTTAGTGATGGCATTATTAGGATAATAGACATCACTCCGCAGATCCCATTTTGTAACAGACACTAGATGGCTATTTGGGACATATTGGAAAAAATAGCATTCTTACTGGATTCAAAGCAACTAGTAGTGCTCCTCTCATTCGAAGACGCTATCAAAATCTCGTGCTCCCGTCTATGCCACATCCAGACACATCCTCAACCATATGATGAAACGAAAGTTGTGAGTGACTATGTGAAAGCAATTGCGTTCTCATCAGATGGTCGAACACTCGTATCAAGGTATTATCTGTATTGGAGCTACTTCTATCAAAGTCTGAGCCACCCAGAAACAGAACACTTTATATGGACTCTTCAGCAAACATATAGTATAGATGGAAACTACGATAATCTAGTTCTTTCCCAAGATCACCAATGCTTCGAAACAGATAAAGGATCTCTTTGAATTGATTCTCTCCTCACGAGCGACCCACCCAGAAAGAGAGACGACTTGAGCAATATTTTAATCAGGTCCGATTCTCACTGTATAAAATGGGGGCCGCCAGATAACCGAAAGGTGATTCAGCTCCCGACCGAATATAGGCCCGTCTACTCAGACGTCCATGAGAACGCTCTTGTTATGGTCAATGCCTCTGGTAGAATCACCCGTATGGAACTATATAATCAGTGATTGTATGTTGATGGCAGTTTGGAACTATCCGGATGAATTTATGAAATGAGCGAAAGGGCAAGCGGTGCAGTGCGTGGCGTGGAAACATTATGACCGGAGTTCTGGGAAGATATGATTTGTTTCTCTAGTTGAATGAATTCGACTGTCCGAATTTGGGTTTCTGATTTTGGATATTTGAAAGGTTCCGTGCAGATATCATCTTTTGTAGAGCAGACTGGATGTTGAAAATTGTGCATTAAACGAAAAATTGTTAAATAGTTGTAAATATAAACAGTTATCTTTTTGATTTGGTTTTATTCTATTAATCACGGCAATATTCCTTGCAGGAGTAAAACCAATCAATGTCAAAAATAGCCTCTTGAACCGCTTCTGCAAAATACACTTGACCTTAACACCATATTCGTCGTTCCTAGAGTCCTTCCATACCCCATCCCTCCTTCCTCTATCTCTCTCCACCACCCGCTCCATATATTGCCTTCTACATCCTACCTTCTTCTCCTTCCACCCAAAAACAAAATACCAGCACATATGGTATCCCACCAACAACCCAAAGAGCAACAGACCAATAATCAACAATCCACTATGGCGGAGTAATCAACGCGACCCTGCTTAACAGTTAAGGATTTCCTTCAGGAGCTGGAGTTCGAATCGTTTATCTCTATGGCATTGGGTTTTTGTTCCTTTTCTTTTCTGTCCCTTTTCGCTTAAGCATATACACCCCTTTGTCTACCGAGTAGTAGAGTGTATTTTTAATATCTATATAAGTTTTTTATTGTTGAGTGTTGAGGGTTGAGAGTTGAGAATTGAGGATTGAGAAGTGGTTACTTACTTTTGTTGGCATAGTGTATAGTGTATAGTGTAATCCGAAGATTATGTTGTGGTTTTAATGAGGGTTTTAATGAGGGGAGAAGTAGAGAATGGTATCGATATTGATATTGATGTGATTTTTTTGAAAGATTTGTTTAAGAGGGGGGAGGAAGGGGGGTGCTTTGTTGGTGTTAACGTTCTAGTTTCTTGGAGATTATAATTTTTTTTCTTCAAGTATTATTATTATGAACAATGAGAGATAATTGATTCGAAAAAAGTCTTCTTCACCGGAAATATAAAAAAATAGATGGGGAAAGTTGTGTGGAAAAGAAACTACTGTATGTATGTTTATTTATATATGTTTATGTGATATCTATATGCCGTAATTACCCTTTGAAGAACTGGAGAACTGGAAAACTGGAAAACTGGAAAACTGGAAAACTATGGACGAAATAATGGATAAAATGATGGATATCGAAAGAATTGGAGGAGAAGAAAATAGATAAAAAAAACAAAAATAGAAAAAAAGGAAAACACAATTAAGAACTAAAAACAAAAGGCAAAAGCAAAAGCAAAAGCAAAAGCAAAAGCAAAAGCAAAAGCAAAAGCAAAAGCAAAAGCAAAAGCAAAAGCAAAAGCAAAAGCAAAAGCTCATATTTGTAGACATAAAATCAGAAAACTCGTAATCGTAAAATCAAAAAACTCATAAACGTAACCGTAACCATAACCATAAAATTAGAAAAGTCATAAACGTGAAATATACTCGTAAAACCATCAAACATCAAATCCAACCTCATAACTCATAACTCATACCCCTCCCCCTTCCCCCTCTTCCAATTCCCAATCTCCACTTCCCATCTCCACTCCGCTCCACCTCTAAAAAACCCTCCCCTTACTCCACCTCGAAAACCTAAATTTCTTCCCCTTCTTCCCCTTCTTCCCCTCCTCCCCCTTCTCTTCCATCTTCTCCTTCCCCCCACCAACTCTCCCCCTAACCCTCTCCCCCAGCTCACTCACCTTCACCAAAAACTCCACAACCAACCCTCCTACCCAACCCAGCGCATTGACCCCGACATCCCTCATCTTCGAAATAAAAAGATTGATTCTCAACTTTAACGTTGAGAGCTTTCCCGGTCGTGAGAGGCGTTTTCCTTTTCCTTTTTCTTGTTCATTGTGATTGAATTTTTCGCATTTTATCCATCGAGAATGTTGTTTGAAATGCGCGATGATTTTCTCTTTTGTTGATTTTTTTGTGGTGGATTTTTTCGTTTTAGTTTTTTCATTTTCATTCCTATTTCCACTTCCACTATCATTCTCACCCCCATTTTCATTTAGAACAGCCTCTCCAGCAGGAGAAGGAACAGTTGTTGGAGTATCGATATCACCACCCCTCAATCTTCCACGTACCATAAAAGCTACTCTAGCTTTTAATCCCACCATTTCTCCATTTCCGCTCCTGCTATCACTTCCACTACCAACGCTAATACTCTCACTCACTGTTCTCCCCTCCCTCCGCTCGCCATTGGTACCGTCTCCGTCAGCACAGGAGTTGTTTCCCTGTCCTCGTGAATGGGTTCCATGGTTGTCTTCGTTGGGGATCCTGGAGGACTCAACTGCGTCCTCGGTGGTAACTGCGGCGGGTTGCTCATTGACGTCGATGTTTGGGATGTTGTTATTGGCGTTGCTTGCGTTTGTGTTTGAATTTGCGCCGGAGCTTCCTCTCTCACAGCTGTTGCGCCTGCGGCCGAGGCTTCCGCTTCCTGCCTTGCGAGCGCTTTGGCTTCTGCTTGTTGGATTCTCTATTTTCCAAAAATTCAATTAGCATGCTCTTCTTAATGCTCATTTATATTTCCATCGAAATCATCATCCAAAACCCTCAAAGCAAATTCAAATGTGAAAGTTGGCATCGTGAGAGAAAAAAAGAGGATGTGTAAAGGTAAAAAATAGGTCATCCAACCTGCTATTCGAGGAGCCATGTTCACCTCATCTTCATCTTCATCCTCCGAGAAGAAATGGGAACGGTAGGAAAGGATTCGATCTCTCACCTGATCCAGAGTCATTCTCTTTTTTTCTTGTTTGGTTGGTGCTGGTATTGGGGTTGCTGTGATGGGAGCGGCGGGCGTAGCTCCTGTTGTTGTTGTTGCTGTTGCAGCCACAGTTGTTGTCGTAGCGCCAGTATCATTAGCTTTAGCATTCTTCTTCGCAGCCCTCTTCTCCTTCACCGCCAAAACTTTCTCCTTCAACCCCATAACCTTCGCTTTAACCCCTCCATTACCACCCTTCTTATTAATCTTCGCCTTCTCTTTCTCCTTCTCCAACACCGCACTGCCCCCCGTACTAGCACTATCCACTCCCTTCACCCCTTTTCCCCTTCCACCCATAACCTTCTCCTTGACCAAACTAGGACCCGCTTTAACAACCCTCCCAACACACTTCCCTCCCTCTTTAAACCCCTGCACTCCAGCTGCAAAATGTAGTTTACAATCATACCAATCCTTCCTCGCACTCATACATTTTTTCTTCTCTCCATAAGCCTTTTCCGCCTTCTGCGCATCCTTATACTGCCGTGCCGCATCCTCAGTTTGCGAATGCAAATCGAGTGCTGCGCCAGAGGTACCTGGTCTAATAGCTGCTGCTGCTACTGCTACTGCTGCAGCTTCAGCAGGCGTGGCAGGAAGAGGATTAATGGTGTTTGTGGGAGCGGGAATGGGTGTTGTGGTTGAATTGGAAGACATGTTTGAATTAGTTCTAGAGCAAGAACTGCAGGGACGGATGGGGATGGACAGGAGTCGACTGGTTATATATGGTCTTTGACGGGGGCGTGAGTGAAAGATCTTGAAGGATTTTTGGAGGCCCGGAGCGGTAGTGCTGCAGGTGTTGTGTGGGATTATGTGATTATGATTTGTGAGTGGATTGGAGATTGTAATTGATGTGTGCTAGTCTGTTTATCTGTTTTTGTCGAGGACTGTAGAAGTAATAAAGACGACAAAGTCGAAGTCGAAGTCCAAAGAAGTGATTGAATGTGGGTATCTGGGTGTCTGGGTATCGAAAAGATAATCTTCTTATTGACAACTGCTCAAGACAATCTCTCCCAAAAAAAAGTGCGAACTTCCTCCTTCATAAGAACCCCCAAAAGCCATTCCGTCATCACTCACCCAGCAATCTCAATTACCCCTCCAAATATCCATACATCCATACATCCCAACCCTCATCTCATTCTCCACCGCGCCAAACAGCAGGTCCCAACAAATCCAATAGTTCTTCATATCACAGAGATTAGCACCTCATGCTCAAGCCCTCTACTCCAATCCCGAACATTCTCTACCGATTTCCCATCTCAAAATTTCCCGAGTGATACGTCCAAAGCAAGGTCCTACCCGTTTACACCTCTCACCCATCAATGCCAATACAATTGACCCCTCCGTGTGAATACCTATGCATGAATTCCCAAGTCCCTATACCCCTGTTCCCATGCATCCACGCATGACACAAATCTCATCTCAAGATTTGCGCTCGGAGGATTTTGCATAATGATCTAGAAGGAGACCAGAAGAAAAAATTTGATGCTTATTTAACTTCTAAACATTCTCTATTTCCTAGTTTATTATCCGAAAAGAACGTTAAATGATGGGATGGACTACATACCAAGCGTATACTATCTCGCGACAAGCGATTCAGAAAAAAGGGACCTCGGGAAAGAAGTTCTGATGAGAAAATCGTAGCACGTGTTTCTGATCAGCGGATCTAGTCTCTGAATAGCTACTTGACTTTCAGTTTATCAAGCATATTCCACGAAGTGATGAACGGATTGACCGAATAAAACCTCTATTTAGACTACTCAGTAGATAAACTGATATGCATTCTAAATAGCCGTTATTTCTGCAGTTCCGTCTGACGTCTTCTAGTGTAACGATTTTCTTCCATTATTTCTTCTTTCTTACCTTTTCCCCAACGCCTTATGAAAACGTTTTTCATGCACCCTACTGCGGTTTTCACGAACTGATACTTCAGCGAAGACATCGATATGGGGTATAACATGCGAAAAACACTAGTTTCACTTGACTAGTATATAGTTTCCAAATGTTTGCGTAGATATTACTCGTACTTTTAGATTCATTCCATCCTACGAAGAATGAGCATAAATAAGGAATTTCAAACTTACATTAATCTTTCAACTCCAGAACATTGACTTTGATTCTCGGATATTGGGCTGGATATATGCATTGAACGGAAGACCTCATCCATTATTCGATTTCTGATATTTGATCTTAGGGTTTAATAAACTCAAGCCTTCCTGTAGTGAAAATTCCGAGTTGCTTGATCGGAGTTCATTCTCTGAATTGGGGAGTACCTTGCTCTTGAATACACTAGACATAATTGCTCATTAGGCCTTTCTGCATACTCCATACGCACGAATTTCATGAGAAAGGTTCTAGAGAAGAAGGAAAAAATGTTTCTTGTGGTTAATCTCTCATAGATCTGCCACGACTGACTGATAAAAATCGCCAGCTAGCCTTTCACAATATTCGGCCTTGTGTTTTTAACCACATCTCTGATCGACTGTCCCCATTCGTTACTTCCCGCTTGAATCTCCTCCCACCTTACTCCCGTATAACCTGGTCCAATCCGCTTATAATCATCCAAATATTGCTTCCCCAGAATTTTCGCCCTCAAAACCCAGCTCTGCTAGCTTCTTAAGTCTATTCTTATCCTTCTTTGAATCCAGGGCCCTCCTCTCCTTGTCCAACTTGTGCACCAACTCCGCATCTGCTTTTTCATATCCTGGTGGTGCATCATCGTCTTTATCCAGATCTATTTCACCAAGAAGTAAAACGTTCTCGCCGCGGACGAGGAAGAGTCCTCGAGGTACATCGGCGTAAAGTCCTGGTCGTGTGACGGCACCTGGGGTAGAGGGAGTAGAGGGTGCGACAAATATACGCTCGACGGTGGATTGTAATACTATATTTGCTGTGGTTGGGAGTTTAGAATGTCTGACGTGACACGGAAAAATATGTTTATGGTTAGATGATGTGCATACCGAATTGATCCCAACTTCGAAGTATTCCAATAAGTTTTCTGCCATCGCGGAGTGAGATCATAAGTTTTTCTGTAAAGTGAAGATAATGATTAGCAAATGCACGCATCACAAAATGCATCTTATGTGCATATTCTGAAAACATAGATCTGCCACTAGTAGATTCCCTATGCAAGGAGCCATATCACAACCAATCTTTCATGTATAGCTTCGCAGATCGGGGATGCTTACTATCAGTCAAGTCAAGTAATTGCGCAGCTGTCGTGAACATTTGCGCAGGGAGTTGCTGATTCGGAGGAGGTATTCCAGCTCCCAGAGCTGGCATCTCTGCCCCTCCTTCTGGGGTTTGATATGTCGTTTGGTGCTCCATATAGTTTGTCTCTGAAGATAAAAATTGGTTATCGTAATAGTAAGAGTCTCCACCAATCCATTCCGCAATGTTGGTGATACAAACTCGGAAAGTTGAGGTTCGTGGAGAGGTGAATGGTACGGTTGAATAGTGTCAAAGTAGAAGATTCGGCGATGTTTGTGATGGGTAGTGACCAATCGGTTGATAGATGCACCCACCGAAGTTGGAATTAAGCAAAGATTTCTTAGGAAAATGGATTCAAAATGATATCAGAATCAGAATTAGAATGTAATAAAGTGTAAGGTTTTTTGCTTTGTATTATTATTTTGCTGTCTATTTTAAATGTTTATTTCTCTATAATAAGTAATAAAGTGAAATAGACTAGTAGTTGTACTGTATGCCCTCTTCTATCGAATATGCTGAATGTCCTTCCATCATTGATTGTCTACTGAAGAGTTAAAAAACGAAATATCATAAGATCTTAGAAAATTGCCTTTGAAACAATGGACTTGTACTAGAGAATCCCATTGATAAATGATATTACTCCTTAGATTCTAATGTTAATAATAGCTCTGCAGATCTTGATATTAAGGAAATTGTCTCTCGAACTCTCATGTGAATGACATTGCTCTCTAGAGATTCTAGTATTAATAATATTGCTCTGTATTTCTTTCTATCATATATTAATTCAGTATCAAATCAATCCTCCTTTCTTCTCTTTGTTTTGAAAGTTAATTGAAATTTTCAATGGGCTATTAGTAAAAACAATGCCCACTTCAGTAGATATAGCAAGAACAGTACAGTTGGTACTAAAGTACGTACTTCAATGAAGATCTCAAAATGTTATATGGCATGGCGCTTTTTGGGAAATGTGATAATGAAGCTGTCGAAAACCAAAAAGATGTTCAACAGACAGGAGAATTGACCATAAAACATGTGAGCGAGTGAGAACACACTGCATTAGATCCGACTTTATTTTGCCATCTAGTGCAGACGAAAAAAAAAGTAAAGCAGCAATTTTCTTGAAGAAAACCAACCAACCCAATATAAAATCCTCAAAATAATTTTTGACTTATTGTTCGACGGAACCCGGTATCCATAACTCTGTCGAATAACTGAAATTGGCACTGGCGTATGCGATCGACCTCAAACTTATTTTTGCTCAATTCCGACTCGATCGGATAGGAATATATCGTATATCGTACAACGTGCCCCGTGTATGGTATTTCGCGACCGTCCACAGACACCCACAGATATTGTTGGAGAATAAACACCGGGCCCCCAAGGCTACCGTTGAATGGTGCAACGTTCAAGAGCCTGTAATAACTCCGGACGTTCTTGAAGATCCTGCTTTGCCTCTGAATATGTCGCCCACTTTCGATTCCTCTTATGCATTTCTGGCCATTCTCTTTCTTCGCTGGTGACAGTGACTTGGTAGAATTGGTAGAGTGCTTTGGGTGCATTTTTCGAGATTTGCTTCGCAGTTCTAGTCTCGGTGATCTGACCTAAATCGTAATCGACGGTACAAACTATTCCTGCCTCTTCCCATGCTTCACGTTGTGCTGCTTCGGTGCATTCTTCATCGGTTTCCCATCCCCCCTTAGGTAGAACCCATGCGTTCCGACGTGTAGATTGTATGAGTAGGACGTGAGTTTTTGCTTCGTTCAAAGGCACAACTCCTGCAACGAGTCTTTCTCCTTCTGGGCCATAACCTATATTCCAAAGGAAGAATGTAAGTTCATAAACATTCCGGATTTGGAAATAGGGGAATGTAGGGGTTAAGATACGATGCGCCAAATATCATGGAGGAATTGCAAACGTACGTTGATTATTTCTCCCAGTACGAGACTCCATAGGAAGACCAGTTGCCATGATGAAGGCGATGCTTCACCTGTAGGGTGCTGATGCACAGTGCAGGAAGCACAATTTGTTGTTGTGAATCGAATGATCAAGAGGAGTTCGTTGGAGATAAAGTTCGGCTGTGAGAAAGTAGGCTACTGTACTTTTTTTTTCTTAAAAAAGGATCAAGAAGCGCAATCGTGCATGTTATCGTACTTAGTATTCAATATTGTAGAATTTAAGACGGACTTAATTTAATTTCAATTGATTGTCATTATGTGTTGGAAATGTATCAGATAATTCGAGCTTTGGAAAAAAAAAAAAAAGGTTAAGGGCTTGAGTTGTGTGTAGATTGAGCCTCCTTTGAAGTTTTGAATAATGACTGAATTGAATCCGAATTGACTGATTGTGAGGGTGTTAAGGTTATTACTCAATCAGGTACGGCAAGGCTTGCCACAACAACAACATCCGCTAGTTTCTAATTAAACTGTAAGCTTTTTCAGGTTTGTGTGAAAGAAATTCGGAGCAAACGGAGGTTAAAGAGAGAGAGAAAAAAGGGCTTGTTCTAGCTTAGATTATTTTGATACTATTGTTCTATGTCTCGTGCCTTGTTTTCAATATCGGTATCGGAGTTGAACAATTAGATAAAATACTTGTAGTTTTTCATGTAGTTAGATAAACAACTAAAACGGGTATTATTTATATTTAACTTCTTGAAAATCTTCTATCGCAGAATAATGAGCACGGTAGTAGCTATTGTACTTTATGATTCATTCTTGAATGGTTCTTGTATAATGTTAATAGTTACAATAGTACGCTCTTCACTGATCTATACATCGGTACTCTAATTATAACGTTTATATTACAATAGTAGACTCTTTATCGATCTATAAATAAGTAGATATATTCAAAGAACTTTCAGTAGGCTCTAATGCTACTATTTTCTAGGTATTAGTGATATAGCCCCCGCCTTTAGCAGTATCTCTTATAGAATTCCTCGAAATCCTAGAATACAAAGCACAATATATTATTAGGCTAGCAAGGAGGTGATTTGTTATAATACATTGCAAAAGCGTGCAAAGTCTTCCTGCTAGTCTTCCTTATAGTCTTCCTTACATAGCTATATCTCTGCCTTCTTCAGCTCTATCTTCTACCTCCTCTACATGATGCCCAAAGTGCATCGGAAGGTCGTCGTATACGAGTTGGATTGAGGAAGTTTTTGTTGGAGAAGATAAAGGCTCAGAGGATAACAAAGACGGATTCCCTACTGTGTCAAGTTCAAAACCTGGAACATCATAATCCTCCTCGTACATCTCCTCGTAAATCTCATCGTCCAAGTCCGAGCCCGATTCTGACAAAGACGGCAAATCAACATCAGCAGCACCCACCATCCCTAGTATACGCTGAAGGAACCATTGCAGCTCAAGAAGTGCAAAACTAGGCAATGGCTTTGTTTCCGGGTCTTCGGTTTGAAATGTGAAATAGTCGCCAGATCGGAGTTTTTCACCGTCCCTATCCCTATACAACCGTGTAGTGCCTACTGCATCTACTCTATGATATGCTCCTATATTTTCGTCCAGACCTTCAGTAGAGAAAGGTGTAGTCAAGAGACTCATTGTTTGCTGAAGATCGGTTTGCTTTTTTTGCCAAAAGAACTGCACTTTTAAGGTTGTTTTATCGTTTGACTCGGAGATTGGTTTAAGAGCAAATGCTCCTCGGGCCCACATATCGTGTGCATTACGCGATAATGTAATAAGGTTATCGACTTTTTCTATACCAAATCCATTTATACCTGCTGGGAAAAGTTCTGCTTCCCAGACTGCAATCTTCTCCTTAGGCCAGAAGCTCCTTAAGTGATCCCAAAAGATATGCCGTTGCCCAAACAAGTCTTCTTCCTGGTGTTTGATCGAGTGACGTGGGTATATATGAGCTACTTCTATTGACGATTGCCCTGTTAAAACACAGCAAGATTTGTCTCTTTCTTCAGCCAAACATCTAACTTTCTGGTTTCGGTGTAGTACTGCTGGCGAATCTGAAGGTTTCTGTCTCTTTGCAGATCGAGTAGAAAGTGATGGGCCCTCCACCAATGTTGGTGTTTTCGGTGGTGATGACAGAGACTACGTTTTAGAAGACATACACCCCCTATAAATATTAGCTAGAGCTAAAGCGGAGGAATAAATTTTACTTCACAATAGTATGCCATTTTGTCAGTATGTTGAGCGAATATACGAAGGACCCCGGGGCATTTGCAACCACACTTGATTAAGCCTTTAAGGGCATCCAAGTCACAAATCTGGCAAGCAGCCCAAAAGTGAGGTGGTACATCGCCGATTGCTTCTTGCAATTGCTTTAGTAAAGCTACTCGCTCTACGGTAGGGAGATTATAATTTTCCGTTGTATTGACGTTGCAGTTAATATCTGCCATTATATCGATGTTCGTGTCTCCATGTTTGATGGATGTTCGTGTCTTGATGTTTGATGGATGTTAAAGGATGAAGAAAGTCGTGCCCTGTGTACTTCATCAAGTTCAGGCCAGTATCAATTTGAGTGGTTAGACAAAGGGCTTGATCGCGGGGTTTGCGTAAAGGCCTTGTGGCGAACCTTGCATTGGCGGCCGCATTCAGCGTTTCCTAATACAGAAATCACCGATGTGAATATATTGAGTAATTATAAAATATATATATTATATATAATTTAGAAAACGATTTTCTAGATTTTTTATAAGAAATTCGATTAAAAACCTAATCAATTTTCAAAGCTCTAGAGAAGTGGGCCTTAAGTACTAGATTAGTAATATCTACCTCATCGAGTTAACTATATGATTGCCAATGTTCTAATTACGCATGGAAATTGTGAATGCATTCATCAGATCACACTTGATCGAGCTTGGTACATTCCAGGTACGAATATATAGTACGATCTAGAAGCTGGAGTAATGAGTGATGAGTGGCTGTCGATATTAGCCTGCCATTATTAACTACTACACTTTGAGCCTGTCTTTTCTGCATCAAACAGCTTCAATCTTGATAACCGGCAATATATCTACAGTACCATTCGGGAATCTAGCCGTTCATAATTGCATATTCATCTATATAGGGGCTGAGTGAGGCTTACCGAGTCGTAATTTTGGAGATATCTTTTGAAGAGTCCCTCAACTGAACAGGTTCCTTGCCTTGTCTATATGCAAATCATATATCGCGTTTCCTGATCTCCCCCCTAGTCAGCTAGTTGGTATTGATTTCAACACAAGAGCCACTATCTACTCTAGGTACAACTACGATTACGAGGAAGGGGAATTACTGATACACGCGTTGTTAGGTTTTAATAGTTAGGTATGTTTTACCCTTTTACCATACGATGATTCTGAGTACAGTCAGTCAGTACCATACAACATACATGGTACACACAATTTCTTATCTCCAATCAATCAACCATTACCTGCCTACCTACACTTTACTCACGCCGAAATTTTTGCAAAGCGGTTGAACGGCAAACAGATTTGAATTGAGCCGCGAGCAGCGAACGGAAGCGGGCTTGTTTATCCGTCAATCACAATATCAATCCATCAACTGTACAGTACAACACAATACAGAACCACAAAATCATATCAAAGTGTGTATGCATCCCCACCAGCGAGAAACCTCTGCGCGATTGGTTATTCATTATTACACATTTATTACACCTTATTCAAAGGCAGGAATTAAACATTGTTGTTGGAACAATTAACTTACGACATTCAAACTTCATTCTAGTCTCCCACTTATCTTTCTTGAACGCGGGCTTGACAGTCATAAACCTATTAATTACCACTCTCTATCCTCACTTCTCTCACTTCTCTCACTTCCCTCACTTCCCTCACTTCCCTACTCACTGGGAACACTCATTTCCACTCTCATTCCCAATCTCTGCCACTTTCAGTTCGGCGAATACTCTTTTCGTACCTGTATTCATAAAATATCATCTCTCATCGCCAATATCAGTCTTGTCACCTTTGGCTATTTCTGCGTCATGCAAGCCCCGGTCTCGCTTCTATCGCCCCTGGGTAAGTTCCAACGTTCATCTATTGGAAAAGCTAGAAAACCCCCAATATTGATTTTGATTTTCATCATTGGCCAATGAACTGACCTCGTGGGTAAATGGCTCGATGACAATTCGTTCTCTCCGTCACCAAACGTTGTTCCAATTCCCATTTGCATTTTCCTTTCTTTTGTCACACTGCATACTGTGTGTATACTGTACAAAATGTGTGAATGTATTGTACCTACTTAGTAGTGGTACTACATCGTACATCGTATACTTTCCGATATATCGCAGGAAATTTGAAAGACATAGTTATTGGTCACCATCACCATCCCCTTCATTGTGGTTTGACAATAACCCCGCTTCATCCAGTTCCCAGAAACACGGCTGAACCAGAAATTCAAAACCCAAAGTCACACAAGTGTTACACTCCATATTCATCACGATCATTCCAATGAAGTTGTTTAATTCCTCTTCCCCGGTCCCGCATTTTGACTCGAAAATATCATCACCCGGTTTATATTGTAGCACGAGATGCAAATGTCACTGCAGATTTCAGTATCTTTTTGAAAAGGAATAATATGATGAAAATGATTAACTTACTGACTTGATTCATGCGATCTCTAGGCTACAGTAATAATAGTTGCGGATATTGTCACAATAATTCAGGAAGTTAGTTACATATTTCAATTATCAACTCACAGAACTGTATCATTGGCATTATCATGTCCTATCTTCTTCATCACCTGTGCCTCTGATTCAAGAACTTCTCTCCTTTCTTTCATATACTCCATATTGACTTTCTACCTTTGTTGCTCAATGGCTTGACTCAAGTTTTCATATAGCGCAAAGACCATTTATTTATTTATGTATCTAGGCTTTTCGTATTACGCAAAAACTCGAAAACTACAACCAGAATTCTACCAAGGGCTTCTTGATCGAGGATGGAGGCGTTCAGGTACCTTACTCTACAAACCAGATCTAAGGAAATCATGTTGTCCACAATATACCATCCGTCTTGATTCTCACCAGTTCCACCCAACCAAGGATCAACGACAAGTTGTCAATCGTTTCAACAACTTTATCCTAGGACATACCTATACAAAAGAAGCAGCCAGATTATACCCCAAATCACGCGAGCAAGCCAAGAAACGTAATACGAATTTTGATCTTCAGGAAAGAATTCATGAGGGAGAGAAGGAACAAATTAAGACACCCCCAGAACCAGCTCATTCTCTTACTGTTACACTGGAAACCGACGAGTTTACTGAGGAGAAATATACTATTTTTGAGAATTATCAACGAATAGTTCATCATGATCCGCCAAGTAAAATTAGCAGAGGAGGATTCAAGAATTTTCTCTGTTCATCTCCCTTACCCCGAAGTACTTCAACAATCGACGGTAAAACCAAACACTTAGGATCCTACCACCAATGTTATCGCCTCGATGGAAAATTAGTCGCAGTCGGTGTTCTGGATCTTCTCCCAAAATGCGTCAGTGCAGTATACTTCATGTATCATGAATCTGTACATTCTCATGGTTTTGGAAAACTAGGCGCATTAAGAGAAATTTCTTTAGCAAAAGAAAAAGGATATCAATATTGGTATGCGGGGTTTTATATTCATAGTTGTGTGAAAATGAGATATAAAGGGGATTATAGTCCTCAATATGTTCTAGATCCGGAAACATATTCCTGGATACTATTTGATGAAAAATTGAGGAGGAAATTAGATGAGAAGAAATATGTTAGCGAGGCGCAATCGACTACTGAATCTTCGGACCAAGATCCAGAAGCGGGCACAAACCACACAACCACGGACTCAGACTCAGATGACGACGACACCATACCCATCTTCGAACGCTCAATGCCAGGTCTCCTCTCCAAATCTGATATTTTAACAAAAGCCCCTCTAAATAACATCAAAATCCGCGTCGGACAAAGTGATCACGAGACGCATGAACTGATTAGTTGGGAAAATGATAGTGTGATGGATACGAATAGTATTAAGGGGATTATTGCGGAGTTGGTTAGTGCGGTGGGGATAAGGTTGGCGGGGGAGATGGTGGTCTATTTTAGATGAGGTGGAGGAATGGAGGAGAGAAAGATGGGGTGGATGAAGATGGATATGGGTATGCCTAGGGTTTTGAAAATGAGGAATTAGTTGAAGTGAATATGAATGAGAATACTCGAGTATAAAACCATAGTTCATAAAGCCTTTTACATGATCTCTACCTGATATCCTTACCCTCTCTAACGAATTTCAACATTTTTACATCTCAGAGTCCTGATTTTATTTATCTTTGGCGGAAGAAAAGTTTCATCCAATTATTCATTCTACTATTTCTACTCTTATATAACAATAAACAAATTAGTAATCATCTTATCTTCCCTCTTACTTCGTTTTCTATTTTTAAATATATTCATTTATTGATAATATATTCTTATCATTTATATTAAGTCTTGATCTATCCTATACACACACGTATATACCATCTTTCACTCTCTCACTGCCTCACTGCCCTACCTCACAACACCAACCTTCCACTTTATATCTCATCCCCCCTCCCGTCTTCATCCCCCCTTTCACCCGCACCTCCCACTCCTATCCTATTCCCATCCCAGCTAATCTATCTGATATCCTTTTCTTCAAATTATCCTTTTTTACATTATATTTCCTTTATTATACTCTTTCATTCTTTCCCTTACTCTCGCCCTTCCTCTTACCCCCATCCTTATTCTATCCCTTTTCTTTTTTTTTCATCTTCCCCTTTACCTTCTTCTCCCACCCCTACTCCCATCCACTTTCCTCATCATCCTCCCTTCCACCTTCCACCTTCCACCTTCCACCTTCCACCTTCCTCATCATCCTCCCTTCCACCTCCACCTCCCACTCCTATCCTATCCCATCCTACCTTCTCTATCTTGTATTCTTTTCTTCAAATCATCCCCCTTTCATCCCTCTCCCCCCCTCTCCTCTCATCCCCAACCCCAAACCCCAAACCCCACTTTCCCTCTTAAACCCAACCAAGCAACCATCTTCCCTCCCTTCTCTCCCTTTCCTCCCTTCCCTCCCTCCCTCCTCTTTCCTTCTACCCAACCCCCTTTCTCCCCTCCAAATCAACACCATACATATCTCACTACATAACCTTCCAAAAGTTCCAGCTTCCCCAAATCCCTGATTATAAAATCTCGTTTCCCAAAACCTTTAATCTGATCTAATCTAATATCCTTTTGAGAAATACGTAAGTCCCCGGAAAAGCTTTTTCATACAACATCTCATTCTGATCTAATAATTCACCGATTGATTAGATGATTGGATAAATGAGTAAGTATCTAAGTGAGTAAGCGAAATAGGGAAATAAATAAAAGATTGAGTAAATATATGAGTGAATGAGCGAACGACTAAGTGATATTTGATCAATCTAGATCCTCAACGCCAGACCTTACAGGCCATTCAACGAAGACTCAATACCACTCAACAAAATTTCACTCAAATCATAACAAACATTCATTCAGTAAATTATTTTTCATTCAATCGTAAAGTAATCTATCTCTATCGAGATAATTCGCATCTAGCTAAAAGAGCTCTTTTTAAAGGTATATCTCAAATGTCTGGGCAGAACATTCCATTATGTCATTTTATTTGACTCCCAATCATACAAATAATCTAATCAAAAACAATAGCTGCCTTAATAGCACTCTTGTTCTTGATAGATTCCAAAGCCTCACCCCATTGTTCAAGCTTGAAGGTCTTGTTGACAATACCTTCAACCTTAACCTTGCCTGAATCAAGGTAATCGATAGCGGCAGCTATATATTGTTAGCAACAGAATCCACGTACATAGATAAGTAGATTTTAAACTTACGGAACATATAAGTTTCGGAGAAAGAACCAAGAATGGTAATCTCATCACCGAAAATCTTAGATGGTGGCCAAGTAACTCTAGCAGAACTGCTGTAGACACCATAGACTACGAGCTTACCTCCACGACGAACGTAGTTGATGGCATCTTCGAGGATCTTAGCGCTTCCGGTAGCTTCAACGACGATATCGAAACCATATTTGTTCTCATCCTTGATTTGTTGGAATTGAGCCTCTGGGTTATCACGGGAAAGTTCGATATAGATATCAGCAGCATCGAGCTTCTTGGCAAGATCCATCTTAAGACCACCTGGTGCAGCGAGGACGACCTTGCATCCACCATTTTGTCTGAGCAATTGAGCAAGAACAAGACCAGTTGGTCCAGCACCGAACATGAGGACGGAAGAACCCATCTTTGGTGCAATCTTCTCAAGACCATGAGCAGCGCATGAGGCTGGCTCGAGGAGTGTGGCATCAACATCTGAGAGGTTCTCAATCTTGAAAACCTTTGCGGCTGGGTAGGCACAGTATTCTGCGAAACCACCATCTAGATTGAATTAGCTTTGGTACTTGATTGCAATAGACAATGAGCTTACCCATAGTAACACCGTGAGCGTTGAAGTTCTCGCAAAGCAAGAGTTGACCACGACGGCAGTAGAAACATTCCTCACAAAGTTCGGAGTTACTGTGAAGAGGTTAGTACATTGTACAATGACATGATTGAACAATACTGACTCAGCTACAACTCTGTCACCAACCTTGAAGCCCTTGACCTTAGGTCCAGTAGCAGCAATAACACCGACAGTTTCATGTCCTAGAGAGTCCCAATGTTAGACATCTGATCGGACTCTTATTAGAATGTAGCATTGCGGGCAGGGGAAAAGTGGAAACTCTTCCGATTGGATCCATGTAAGATTCTGAATTAGAACAGTCTGTGGATCATCAACCTCTACTGGAGGATGGTTTTTTAAGAAAGTTTGTGTTCATGGCTCCGACCAAATGTATTGTGTATCATTACATTCGCCAAGAGACGCAAATGCCTTCACCAGCCAAACAAAATCGAATAGTCGAAGCAACCAGTTGAAAGAAGGAAATGTAGCGTACCAGGAATAAGAGGGAACTATAATACGTCATATTAGCCTTTGCCCTCATAAGATAATTAAAGTCAGTCACCCCAATGTGTTTAGCTTAAAAGTATGTAAACCCCAAAGTACCCATCCAGGTGTTATATTATCAACCCGCATATTCGTCTTAATTGGTGAACGTCATGGTGGGGAAACAAAACGACATTCTTCCAATTCACACATATAAAGAGGATTTCGCACATACCTTTGCAATGAATTCTCCTTCGTGGATGTGCAAATCGGTTCCGCAGACACCACAGGCCTTGACCTTTACCAAGACATCGTTATCGCGGAGCTTTGGGAGAGGAACTTGGACGATTCCATATTCTTCTGGCTTGGAGTATCTTTTTGAATTTATTTATGTTAGCGTTGATCCTTTGTTTGTCTTCTTCTCCTAGTGGAGGTTGGGTCAATGACCCGGATTGTAATCCAACAAGGCACTTTTGAAGATTGAACCCATTTTGATCATTGAACCTATTTGGAACAACGACTTATTGAAATGATTGAAGCATTTTCAACAATTCAAATGGGATTGCAGTCCGGATTATTGGATACATTGATCAGATCATTGTGTTTGATGCTGTACCTCAAAAGTGTTGAGTTAAAGTAAGAAGCTGCACATACCTCAAAGCTTTCATGGAAGTTGGAAGAGACATGTTGATGGATGTTGTTATTGCTTGAAGGAGATTGAAGAATTGAAGAAGTTGATTTGGGGATTGGGTATCTTGAAAAGTTGTTGAGGGTATTTTGAAATGGTACGAAGAGAAAGAGAGAAAGAAGAAGAGAAGATTGGTTTATGTACCTCTCTTATAGTAAGGTATGTACTTAGATGGAATGGAAAAGGAAGGGACGGGGCTTTCGTCAAGGTGGGGTATATAATCCTGTTGTTGGTATGCATGATATAAATTGCCCCGCCATTTCAATGTTCCATCTTATTTGGATGACTAGCTGAGCGGTTGGTTCCTTGCAATCGGGCCAGAACAAAGTTTGAAGTAGGTACCAGGTAGGTATGAGTTGATACGAGTTGGAGCTTAAGCCATGATATGTACCTAGGCTCTCAATAATACTTGGTACTAGATCATGAGATCAAATTTGACGTCGTTGTTGATCTATTGGGTTATGGTATTGGTATATACTACTGAAATAACTACGATCAGATCAGTTCTGTTAGAAGTCAGCAAGGAGTATCTAGCAGAAATACTAGTTATGTCTATTCTCATTATTAAGGGAAAGGAAAGGAGAAGCAACAAGCAACAAGCATCAAATTCATACAAAGTAGGGATATACTTTCTCAATCCTACCCACACTGCTGCAAAATTGGTATGGAAAAGCGCGTTACCAAGATATTGAGCGCCAATCGGACATCTATTTTGAAAGCCATTTAAACGCCACGTACAGGTAGCAACATGTGAGGATGTGAGATATTGTAAGCCCACGTTCCTTAGCAACATTAATCTCTAGACAAGTAATGTCTTAATGCTTAATATTATTCCCCACTACAAAACGGTTCACTCATCGGTTGATGGCCTAGTTATCGATGTTAATATGGAAGTGTTGAATATACTGTGGTCAAGAATAAACATAGAATAAGACCGAGCAGAAGTACGATGACGATATTAACTACGTAGCGTAGAGGGGAATTGTCTTTTTTCGGACTGTTAGGTGGGTCAAATGTCGGAAAAGATCGCGGGGATTTTGGTGGGGTACTTTTCAGCTTTTATACGAGCAGTTGGCCGAAATACCTATTACCTCTGAACAGCAAAACGGTTAGTAAGGCTACTTTTCTCCTGATCTTCCTTGACCTTTCTTTAGCCTTCCATGACCGAAAGACCCGAGTGGAGTTTGGCTTAGAATATATCTTCCTTGTGGAAATGCGAGATCATTAGGTAACATTTACATTTATATCAAGAGCAATTCGTCGTAGTACAAAATCGACTTCACCGAGTGTTCAAATCATACGAAGAATCAAGAAACCATAAAAACAATTGCAAAGAATGAGCAGCAGTTTATGAGGGAGTATCGTGTTTTCACGTCATAATAAATTGAAGGGGTATTGGAAGAAGCTCATTATGCTACCTGACAGTTTTGAAGTGTCAACTTCCACCTTCGACCTATGCTCCCCCGGCGATTACTTTCACTCGACCTAACGCGCTACTGTCCAGTCGTCCAACCATACAAGTGTTTATGAGGAATTTCTGTCGGATGCATTGAGCAAGCGTAAGAAAAACGTAGAATAAATCTACGACGGAGGAGCGGCACCATCACGGCCACGTCCACGTCCGAATCCACCACGGCTGTAAGAGAAAATGTTAGGATTGACCAGTAACCAAAATGGTAAAAGATGTGTGAGAACTTACAATTGAGGAGCGAACTCTCCTGGGGCAGCACCTTCTTTACCCTCACCACCCTCACGTCTGCGGTAATCACCACGGTCACCACGCTCTCCACCACCACGTCCACCACGGCCACCGAAAGGCTTGCGCTCACGCTCGTCACCACCCATCATTCCACGAGGAGGAGCGTGGGATCTTTGAACCTTGATGTGGGTAGCTGGGACAATCTCAGCGGGGAGGTGAAGCCATTCGCGGAGGTAGTCGAGACCCTCTGGGGTGAGGGTGTAGTAGTAGTATTGCCAAGAGAATTGAGTCTTGACATATCCACGGGAGGTCAAAGATTGACAAGCCTTGACAACGTAAAGGTTACGGGTGTCGATATCTGGGTGCTTGTTTTCGTACTCCTTCTTTGCGACAAGTACTCCCTCACGGAACAAGTACTCGTGGATCTTCTTGCGGTCAGCCTTTGGGATAAGCCTGTAAAATTAATTAATTAATTAGTCTTCTTGCAACCATTGCAATTATGATAAATTGCTGATTGTTGATATCTTACATCTTGGCGGTTTGTCGAGTTGCTTGTAGAGTTTGTCGTGTCGAGAGGTGTTGAGAAAAATCGAAGCAATTCAAATTTGATATTTTGAATTTGTGTGGTTCAAACGCTAGCAAGCGAATATGTGGCTGACAGCTCCAAACGGTCCGAGCTTGGTGCATTTCCACGTGACTACAGTCTCAGCCACTTTTGCTTGGACAGTGGGCTTGTTGCTCTGGATTTCCTCATTATCGCAGGAACTTCAAACCTTTTATCACATCAACATATCAAAAACCATCAACACCTTCGCGAAGCGCGATTATAATCGAATTCTATTTGCAAAACCACACAATAAACTAACAATATGGTTTCCCAAATAGTCAACGTTTTGTTGACTTCATTTCCCGGATTGAACTTACCATCAACTTTATCACTACCTCTACCTAACACAACAACCATTTCAGAGCTTCAAGACAAACTTTACGAGCGCATTCCATCTCAAGATCGTCGCCTCATTCTCACAACCATATCAAATAAATTACTTTCCGCGGAATCATCCTCCCCAATATCAGATTTACTATCAAACCCAGAAGATGAATTTCTATCTTTACGACTTTCGGCGCGATTATGTGGTGGCAAAGGAGGTTTCGGATCTCAACTTCGTGCAGCAGGAGGTCGTATGTCATCTAAGCGTAAGAAGGGTCAAGGTGATCAAAATGGGTCAAGTCGAAATCTGGATGGTCGCAGATTAAGAACAGTCAATGAAGCAAAGGCATTAGCTGAATATTTAGCAATCAAACCGGAAATGGCCAAGAAAGAGAAAGAAGAGAGGAGGAAACGATGGGAACAAGTTGTAGAATTGGCAGAGCGAAGAGAGCAGGAAATTAAGAATGGTACGAAAGGAAAGGTGGATGGTAAATGGGTTGAGGATAAAGAAGAAGCCGGAGAGAGAACGCGTGAGGCTGTCATTGCGGCTATGAAGGCTGGAAACTATAAGGACAATTTGTTGGCAACATCTTCAGGCAGTGGTTCGGGAACCGATGGCTCCGCTAGTGAAGAAGATGAGGTTATGGGTGGTATAGACTCGAACGATACAACTCCACCTTCTGAATCTGCACCGGGCAAATCAAAAGCTATGAGCTTCTTCGGCTTTGATGAAGATGATGAGTTTATGAGTGATGACGATGAACAGGAGGATGATGACGATGAAGAGGAGGAGGACGACGATGAGAAGGCCGAAATTGAAGCCAAAGAGCCCCAGGTCCCAGAAGAAGTGGATGAGGAGGAAGAAGAAGAAGAAGGAGAAGAGGAGGTTGAGCAAGTTGCCAAAGAACCAACGCCACCTCCTGCTCCTGCTCCAACAAAGGCGAAAAGCCGATCAAAGATACCCGTGAAAGCTCCCACAAAAGCACCGGCAAAGGCACCGGCAAAGGCACCGGCAAAGGCACCAGCGGAGGCGCCTGCTAAAGCTCCTGCCAAAGCAGCCACAAAGGGAAGAGGAAAGGGCAAGGGAAAAGCCAAGTAAAAGAAATTTGGATCCATTGATATCACAGCGTGGCGTTTGGGAGCGTGGATTATAAGGATATATTCACGGTTTGCATTGGTAGTATCGATATTCATCACTATTTGAAAATTAATTGACTTTCAACTTCCAGTTTACCCTGACCCAAATAACATATTGGTGGATATTACCCATGTTTCTTTTTATTCCATCCTCGGTTTCCTTTGCACTCTCCTCATCTCTATCATGATCGTAATCCAGTCATCATTCGCCCAATTCGTAATTCGAAACAGTGTCTGATGTAGGTAGCCTACATTATGCCTATATCTAAGATTTAGTAATAACTTCAATTTATACTAAGTTAAATAGCATAGTAGATCAAAAGACTTTCTACTTTCTCTTTCAGTCTTTAAGCACCTTCCCCTTCTCCTTCCGCCTCAACCTCACCCGATATCTTCAATAACCTCATCCATAATTAGCATATTATTATTCGAACGCGAGAATATCAATCACAAACCAGTAAGAAATCCAATTTTAGTGTTTAACCTACTTAATTTCTAATATTCCTTAGAATTAGGATGGTATTCATTTGTATAGCTACTCCCTCTCCCTTTTTCCTCTCTTCTCCCCTTCTCTTCGCTTCCCTCTTCTCTCCCTCCCCTTAATTAATCCGCTTTTTATCCCTATCCCTTTCTCCTCTATCCTCCCTCCCCATTCTTCTATACATACACAACTTCCACTTCCCCCCAAAGAATCCCCTCCGCCTCCTCCACCTCCCCTCCTATATCCACAACACCTCCAAAAAATCAGAACTTACCACTCACTCTCTACGAACTCCCACTTGAACAACAACGATAAGCGGTAATTAATCCAATACTAACTTGGTATCTAAATCTATAATATCTTCAAAATCATGACTATAAAAGTTGTAAGATCTTAGCTTTATTTTAGCTTTGTTTAGTTCAATTGCCTAAGGAGATCATTTCTGCTATTCATCATTCATTTGTAAGATCTTACTTGTTCTGCTCCTCTGTTAAGTTCTTTGATTTTGGGTCCGATTTTTGGGTTTTAATCTCTACTCTAACTCTCCTCTTCGATTCCAATTCTACTCTTAAATTCTACTCCCCGGTCTCATCCTCAACCCTCCCTCCACCTTCAAAATCTCCACAGATCACCCTCAAAAATTCCATCCTCACCTCACTTCACCTCACCTCGTCTCACACACTTCTCCTTGCCATACCCAACCATTCCAAAGATGGAAGGGGGACAAATAACCCTAATAATACTCCTCACATTTCTTATAGTAATATTCTCCGGTTTCATCGCAGCAGCGTTTACTGCACACCTTTGTCTTATATTTTGTTGTCAATCAACTCGCTCCTCTCGTTCCTCGGCAGCCGGAAGATCTCATGTCTGATCTGCATTTTGAATGGTGTTGGGGTTTAATAAGGGTACAGTGGTGTACATAGCCTCATAATCGTGTATAGTTGGAATCATCGTCCCTCCGCACCTACAGTGAAAATATATCTTTTGTAGCTAGCAACACGAAGATAATTTTTTTGATGGTGTCGATGAATTTGAGGGATTTGGGTTGGGTTTAGGTGAAGAGATCATGGTGAGAGGTTTAGAGGTTGATTACAGTTGGGAATAGTTTCATGTCTTATTGCTTCTGGTTGATTTTATTGGTGAGGGGTGAATCGTGTTAAAGATTTTCATGACAAATGCGATAACTATATATATATATATAACCTTAGAATTGTATATATTTAGGAATAGTTTCACGTTTACTGCTTTTGGTTGGTGGAGGAATCGTATTTAGGAATTTAGATAACAGATGCGATTACAATGTATATAAGCTTAGAATTATATATATTTAGATTAATCAAGTCTCTTTATACTCTTAATATATAACAAAAATTGATCTCTTTAAGCAATCTTACTTGGTCTATTTCGTAGTATTGATATCTGTCTTATGTGGTCCTGATAATGCATGCAAATGCTTGATAGCGGGGTAACTTGCAATTGCATTGATAACTCAAATGTACCCCTCGTGCTCAGTACTCATGATAAGCATCTCCGACAACACATATATACAAACTAACACCTCGATATTGAAATCATCTTTGCCTTGTATTTCTGTTTCTAAATACTTTGAAAATGTTAAAGCTATATCATCCAAGAACTCTTATCAATCCATTCAGGGCTATCCCGACGATTAGGAAATTCGATAGGATTAGAAATATTAGCTCGATTAGGAATATTGATATAAAAGATGATCAAATCAGAAATATCAAAATTAATGGAGAGAGATTGTGGAGGGAATTGCATTATACTTGTCAATGGGGGAAGGGAGAGAGATGGGGAGTGTATGTTTTACTTTTCTTTGATTTTTTGATATTATTTTGAGGTAATTTGGGAGGCCGGAGACGATAAAAGGGTATTGGTGAGAGAGATGACGGTGAAAGGAATGGATAGAGAAGGAATGATTTGGGAAAGTTCCTGAAATCTTGTTGGAGGTTCTCGGTGCAAGTTGAATGAGCCGTGGATATGTGATTATATACTGCTAAGTCCAACCTAGCACCCTCAAAGTGGGAAGAAAAGCATATCTCCTAAGCTGTGTGGTTCACCTACATTAAGTCAAGCGGCCATGACAAGGAGGAGCAAAGGAGGTTCTGCTGTATAATCAAATTCCATCATCACAAAGATGTTTCAATTTTGAGTTCTTGAAATCATATATACTACATACATACAGAGTCCTGATATCAGCCCAGAAAAGAAACCGACCAAGGAATGTCTCGACTCGCCCTCTCCTCTGCCGACAAACTAGCTCGAGATTGGTTTGTCGAAACTATGAAGGAAGTTGGTTGTGATGTGAAGATTGATGCTATGGGTACTCCTTCCCCGCTCTCCTTCTTCTCCTCTTTTCCTATTTGACACCCTCGCATCAATCTGTCAAAAGTCATGCAATAATAACAATGTAACGAAAAGGCAATATATTCGCCATCCGACCCGGTAGAAGAGATGCTCCGGCTACATATGCAGGTAGTCATTTAGATACACAGGTATAGCCCCCAAAGCTTCCATTCAAAAAGCGAGTACAATTTTATAAAGTGCTATGATTAATGAAATTACAGCCAACGGGAGGACGATACGATGGGATATTAGGTGTCCATGCAGGTATTGAAGCGATAAGAACTATGAATGACCTGGGGATTGAAACGGAATATCCTACTGGTGTTATTAATGTTTGTCATTTTTCGATTTTAGTATATATATTGGCAAACTAACTTTCGAAATAGTGGACAAATGGTACTTCTTCCCCCTTTCACCCTATCATCCCTCACTCACCCCTTCCTCTAACCCCCCACAGAAGAAGGAGCGCGTTTTCCCGTCTCTATGATATCATCCGGTGTCTGGGCCAACGACATACCACTTCTCTCCGCGCACAACCTCCGCGAGATAAACGGTCCCGCAACCATGAAATCAGAATTAGAAAGAATCGGATATCTCGGTTCAATCCCCGCGTCATATCAAGAAAATCCAATCGGTGCACATTTCGAGCTACACATAGAACAGGGACCGATCCTCGAGAAGAGCAAGACACGTATCGGAGCTGTGACCGGCGTGCAGGCTTATCGGTGGCATACTATTACGGTGAGGGGAAGCGATTGTCACACTGGTATGTTTTATTGTACTGAAATGTGGTGATGATATTATGGATATAGATGAAATGGGATGATGACGTGTTATAGGTACAACGGATTTTGAAAATCGCTCAGATGCTATGCTTACAGCAGCAAAACTCATTCTTCATAGTCATAATAAGGCCTCTGAGATGAGTTGTCTAGCATCCACAGGTAGCTAGCCCCCTTTCTCACGAGACTTTTAGCTTATGTGTGCTAGGAATTCTCAATTTGCAGCCTGGCTCTACTAATACTGTTCCGGGATTCGTACAGTTCTCACTTGATATTAGATGTTCAGAGGACGAAAGACTTTTGGCCTTTGAGAAAGAACTCAGAAAAGATTTCGAGTTGATTGCTGCTGGGGCGCAAATGACGACTCTTGGGGCAAGTGGAAAGAGAGGGAAAGGTTGTACGTTGGATTGGCAAGTGGATACAGATTCTCCGGCTACTCACTTCAACAAAGACTGCATCCGATGCGTGGAAGAAAGTGCCGGAGACTTAATTGAAACGACTTCTAGTACTGGATATCAGCCCGGAGCCGTTTCAAACACTTATATGAGAATGGTATCAGGCGCTGGACATGATAGGTAAGAATGTCAATCAGATGATAAGGGCCTCGCTGATTAAAATGCAGTGTTTATACTTCGAGACATGCTCCAACCTCTATGTAAGCTTTACATTTTTATCACGCCGTATTTACGACTGACCCCAACTAGGATCTTTGTACCTTGTAGAGACGGCATAAGTCATAATCCGGCCGAATATTGTAGTCCAGAAGACTGCGGAAATGGAGCACAAGTCTTGCTTGGAGCGATGTTGAGATATGATCGACTGAGAGCTTCAAGAGAAGCCTGAATAAACCACGAAAAGCAGAAACCATAGGTATCAAGAGTTTCATCAACTGTAAATCGAAGTACATCCGATCGAGCCGAGACGTCTCTCATCAATTCTCATAATGACTTTGTATGATACACATCCATTGTAAACGTCTTGTGCTCTATCCCACCATGCTAACCTTCTATAACCCTCAAATTTCCTATTGATCCAAACGAGTTGGGAATGTTCCATTTTCTGTGTTATTCCACGTTAGCCAATCTTCCTTTTCTGTTCCCCTCAAAGCCCAATACTAACCACGTTGATCATCCCATCTCTCAACCCAGGCACTAGGGCACAAAGACTTATAAGCCAAGAAGAACTGTCCTCCCATCAGTATATACCTCCCTCATAATCAGTCGCAAAACATACTTGACGGCATGGGGCGAAATCCTCGCCCTTGGCTAGGATACACTTGTGGTAATCAACATAGTTTTGCCAGCAATGTTTAGTCTGGTTCTGGTTGGGGAATCGAGCATCGAATCCTATATCCTATAATCAGTCCCCCATCACTTTGCAATCGTCGCCGGTTTCAGAATCGCATACCAGCTATTAAAAAATCCATAGTTAGCAATCAGATCACACCATCTTTAGATATCCTAACAGTGGGCGGGCCTCCCGGTAGTACATACCAGTAACGAACTTGAAAGGTTTGGTCTCGCGTTCTTCAGACATGATTGCGTATTTATAATCTGGCGATCACAGGATTTTGGAGAAGAGATGGTGGTGGTGGTGGTTCAATGGATGTGAGGTTAATTGGAATGGGGACTGCACTTTCTCACTTCGGGATGAGGTCGGCTATTCTTGAGCTCGCTAGTGCGGAAATGCAGGTCCTCCAAAACCTCAGACCATGGAAGTTCAGTGTAATTACATCAGAAAGACTTGAAGATTGAACAACGGTTCAAGATGCATCCTACTACCGTTACTAGAATGTTCCAACCGACCAAGAAGATGTGGTCGCCTGTGCCGGTAAGTTTATTTGTTGTTGATTTGGTAGTTTGAGAGTGGGAGGGCTAATGTTTTTTTGGTTTTACAGAAGGAGGAGCATAGCGGTACGTTTACCCCACGATTGCATACTTGGAAATATAGAGGGGAAGGATGGAATATCGATTAGAGAATGTATCCTTGGTAGATGGGAGCCGACACTGATACGAAAGCCAATAGCTCACACTATCTCGCAACGATTGCGCCAATGGAAGAAGATTCCTCCCGAGTTGGTTCCTTTGGGTAGGTTTACATCTCCGCCGGAAAATCACCAGGATTTAAACTGATATCAATGAAGGAATGGTCGTCGGGGTCGCTGTCGGATTCGCCATTTACTCTTTGGGCCGCAAACTTGTTGTTGACAAGCAAATGCGTCTCTCTCGTCAAAACAGAAAGGACTAAGCCATTGATCTACGAGATTTTGGAGGGACGTAATCAAATTGATGGGAATGAGGGAAAAGTTTACACTTTGATACGGAGAGAAACACGCCGGGGGGATGAATGGAATGAAGGAATTGGAACGGATGGGTCGGCCAAACCTCAAATGAGTCGTACAGAATTGGCCCTTATTTCTCATGAATACAAAGTTTCTATACCTGATGTTCCCATGCTTTACAAATCCACCCTATGGCTTCAAAAGCATTGATATGTTGTCCTCCTACCAGTTGAACTCCTTTTGCTTTACCCCCCAAAAACTCCTTAGTGACACATTTCATACCCATATCCTATGAACATAGCTTTCCTTTAAGCCGGCTTTGGTCCTGCTACATCCAACCCTTCTAGACCTTGCATAGGATCATCAGGTCTATCTTGAATTCCGGCCCTTGCTTTTTCAGCTGCCAGTTTATCCTCCTCACTCACAGCATTCTCTGCTAACCATCCCTCCTAGATCAAAATTAGTAACTTGTCATGGATGATGTCACCCATTACAGAATTGGATGACGTGAATCCTTACCTGTTCCCACAAAGCCGTCTTGCTTCCCAATCCCTCGTTCGCATTCTTTGGAGGCTTAGCCGCATTGACTTTGATCACCTTGCCAAAAAGTTCAGATTGGTCCATATTGTCGATAGCATCTTTGGTATCTTCTGGATCCTCAAACTCTACATATCCAAAACCTCGATGTGGCTCTGTTGAGTTGGGTCCTTCTGCTTTACTATGAAAGAATTAGTATGAGAACGTCGAGATCTAAGGTATGAGACTTACGGTATAGAGACATCTGCTATTTCTCCAAAAGGTAAAAATGCGGCTTCGAGATTTGCGGTTGTTACCATGTGTGAGAGACCACCAACATAAACAGTTGCTTTCCAACGAGCTTGATCGGTCATCGTGTAGCTTGCTGGGTATTTAGATTATGGTAATTTAAATAACTCTTCCGTTCATATGAAGCTTCCAAATGCCATTCACAAATCGCGAAAGAAGGAGCTTTTGATCACGTGTCATATGTTTTTTCAAGGTTCACAATCTTGCCGGGCGGTGATATCGCTCAGACCAATTGATTATGGGGAAAGGTGTTCACAGTGTTCATTGTCCAAAACAAATCAACACATTGAAACCTTCACATACCTTTTACGAATCTCGTTGAATACAATTTCTCAATTTCTCTTTCTTCGGTATAGACAAAAAAATTCGGCTGAAAAGGCAAGCTGCAGCTTTCTGCAGTGTAATCTGGCTTGTTCATACAGGATAAAGCACAAATAGAGACGGGACAATGGTCCGTCTACGGGAGATCCCAAGGACCGCGGCGTTTGCCTGGTCCCCAGGTCCAGAGGCCCCTTTAGTGGTTACAGGGACGAGGGCTGGTGCCGTAGATGCGGATTTCTCTGATGAGACGAAGCTGGAGCTCTGGGATTTGAGCTTGGATAATACAGAGCAGGGTGTGGAATTGCAACCTATTGCTAGTGTTAGCACAGATTCCAGGTACGCGGAATTATATCGAGCTTGGGGCATATGAAGATGTGTAAGCTAATTCTTATGGCTATTAGATTCCACGACATTGCATGGGCACCAGCAAACGCAGACCATCCGCGGGGCATAATCGCAGGCGCACTTGAGAATGGATCTTTAGATTTATGGGATGCAGAGAAACTTATACAAGGAGCTGAGGATGCTTTTATGTCCAGAACGACGAAACATACGGGCGCTATCAAGTCTCTTCAGTTCAACCCATTGAAGCCACAAATCCTAGCTACTGCAGGCTCCAAGGGCGAGTTATTCATCTACGACGTGAATGATATCTCGAACCCATTTAGATTGGGTACAGCCGCGGCAAGATCTGATGATCTGGAATGCGTGGCATGGAATCGAAAGGTCCCCCATATTTTAGCGACTGGTGGAAGTGGAGGATACGTCACAGTCTGGGATTTGAAAACCAAGAAGGCTTCTTTACAATTAAGCAACAATCGAAAAGCAGTAGGAGCAATTGCATGGGATCCGAACAATGCGACAAAACTTTTGACTGCTACACCCGACGATTCTACACCAGTCATTCTTTTGTGGGATCTAAGGAACTCAAATGCGCCTGAGAGGACGTTACAAGGGCATATCCAAGGAATTTTGTCATTGTCTTGGTGTCAGCAAGATTCAGATCTTCTGATATCTTGCGGTAAGGATAACAGAACTCTAATCTGGAATCCTCAAACTGGGGAGCAATATGGAGAATTCCCAGAGGTTACCAATTGGACCTTCCAAACTAGATTCAATCCACACAACCCCGCATTATCTGCCACTGCGTCCTTCGATGGAAAGATAGCCATCCAAACTTTACAAAATACAAATCCTACCGCATCCCAAGCTCCCGTTGCAGGCCCAGTTGATGGCGAGGACTTTTTTACCAAGGCCCAAACTGAACCTCAAGGAGCTTCATTCTCATTGAATAAAGCCCCTAAGTGGCTGGAACGACCAGTTGGAGCTTCTTTCGGATTTGGTGGTAAGTTGGTGAGCTTTAGCTTGTTGTCAGCTGCAACAGGAAAGCCTAGATCCTCCAAAATTCAAATCTCTCAATTCACGGTCGATTCGGACGTAGGGTCTGCTACCGAGTCTTTCGAAAATGCCCTCAAGGCCGGGGATATCAAGAGTATTTGCGAAACTCACATAGATCAAGCCAAGACTGAGGAAGAGAAGGCAGACTGGAAAGTAATTGAGACATTGATTGCGGCGAATTCTCGAAAACAAGTTACCGAATTCCTTGGCTTCTCTGATGTTGATAAGATCACGAATGGTGTATCAGGACTCGACGTAGAGGATGCCGAAAAGTCAGAAGAAGCTCCAGCTGATGCCAATGGGGAAGCTGCAAAGAATAATAGATTATCTACACTTTTCGATGGTGCCGAAGGGGATGACTTTTTGACTGATATCGCTGCAAACAAGGGAACCAAGACGGATAATCCTTTCCATTTATTCGCTGAATCCGATTCGGCCTCGGAAAAACAAATTACCAAAGCTTTAATGCTTGGCCAATTCGAAAAAGCGATGACTGTCTGCCTTAAGGAGGATCGTATTGCTGATGCTTTCATCATTGCCAATTGTGGCGGAAAGGAGTTGTTAGACAAAGTTCAAGCATCCTACTTAGCCAAAAAGGCAGAAGGGCCCAACTACTTACGACTTCTGACCTCAGTGATTGGTAAAAACTTATGGGATATCGTATACAATGCTGACCTCGAGAACTGGAAAGAGTCGATGGCAACATTATGCACATATGCCGACCCAGCTCAGTTTCCCGATCTCTGTGAAGCGCTTGGTGATAGACTCTTGGATTCTGGCAGCGCAAAGGATGCTTCATTTTGTTTCTTAGTTGGTTCAAAATTGGAGAAGGTCATCAACATCTGGATTTCCAAACTCCAAGAGAATGAGAAGCATGGCATCGAAGAACAAGAAGGGGATTCTACATTCTCTGTACATGCAAAGTCACTTCAGAATTTTATCGAGAAAGTCACGGTATTCCGAGCTGTCACCAAGTTCCAGGATACAGAGCAAAGTTTGACATCGGACTGGAAGTTGGCAGCTTTGTACGACAAATATACAGAGTATGCTGATATTGTTGCCGCTCATGGACACCTTTCTATTGCTGAGAGATATCTTGATCTGCTTCCTGCCGAATATCCCGCTGCCGAGGTTGCACGAGACCGAGTTAAGCGTGCATCAAGAACGGTCGCCCCTGCTGCTGCTGTTAGACAACCTGCAGCAAGCTCAAGAGTCCCCGCACGTGCTCAGCCAGCCGCATATCAACAACCAATTCCTGCTGCGGCACCTCCAGCTCAATCTGCTCCAAATCCTTATGCACCACCCACTTCAGGTGCTTCTAATCCCTATGCACCTCCAACAAGTGCCTACGCACCACAAGGTTATCAGCCACCACAATCATCTCAACCAGCTTATGCACCTTCGTACGGAGCATATGGAGCATATGGAGCAGCCCCAACAGGTTATGGTGCACCCCAACAATCATTTGGAGCTCCCGCTCCTCCAAGAAACACAACTCCATCAGCTCCACCTCCATCCAAAGCTAAAGATATGACAAATTGGAATGACATACCTTTCGTAACAAAGATTCCTACTGCTAGAAGAAGTACCCCTGTTACCAATCCATTCCCCAACCAACAAGGTGTTTCGATGCCGCCTCCAGAAAATCCATATGGTGCTCCCAGAGCAACACCTCCGCCCCCACCTCCTAAGGGGTCAGCTCCGCCCCGTGTTAGTTCGCCATTGACGACTGCACCACCTCCTAGACCGTCCTCCACGGCCAATGCATATACTCCACAAGCACCTCCTCCTCAATCACCATATGCATCAATACCACCACCTACAATTCCTCGTGGAGCGTCTCCTTATAACCCTCCACCCTCTGGGGCTGCACCAACAAGCAGATACGCTCCAGCTCCAGCAGCACAACAGTACTCTCAACCGCCTCCATCAAATGTCGCCCCACCTCCTCAGGGAGGTATGAGACCACCTCCATCCAATGCATATGCACCACCATCAGCCGCGCCACCTAGCCAGTACGCGCCATCCCAGTCACTCTATGAAAGCCAACCTCCGCCTGCCCAATTCCAAAATCAAGGTCCTCCTCAAAGCCAACCGCAAGGCCCACCACAAGGTTCTCCACAAGGTCCTCCAATGGGTGGCTCTCGACCACCGGCTGGGCCTCCTATGGCGGCTTCCCCAGCAAAGCCTAAACACCCTGCTGGTGATCGATCACACATTCCTGCATCTGCGCAAAAAATGGTCGAAATTTTCACCAATGATATGCAAAGGGTAGTTTCGAAAGCCCCAGCAAATTTCGCCCCACAAGTGAAAGATACCCAAAAGCGTCTCAACATTTTGTTTGATCACTTGAACAATGAGGAACTCGTGAAGCCTGATACTATTGAGAAATTGACGCAGTTGGCGGAAGCACTTCAATCTGGCAATTATGATGTAGCAAGCAGGTTGCAAGTTGACATTCAACGTGAAAAGACTGATGAGTGTGGTAATTGGATGGTAAGTTTTTACATTTATCTTATTTCAGTAGAAACATATACTAATTTGTGATCAATATAGGTCGGTGTCAAACGATTAGTTAGTATGAGCAAGGTCACTCCTTAGAGTGGAAGGGAATATTTTATTTGAGAACTAAAATTAGGAATGATGATTGAGATGAGAGCGCAGCACGTGTGTATATTAAAGAAATATTGCTAGATCAAGAACTTGTTCTTTATAATACTGCTTTGTTATCTTTGGATGCAAAATGATACCTATGATTGTAAATGTATATTGGTGTAGCTTCAGAGAAATTGGTGAGAAGTGGAAATGTTTTCTGTCCTGCTCAAGAAGTGGTGAACGTGGTGCCAATCAAATTGGTTGGTGGATCAATACGTATCATTAAATATCTACTCCTGAATATATAATTGATGGCTACAATTGAAACAATTGTAAAAGCTTATGTAATTCAATGTATCATTACCATTAACTTGTCTCCAATTCAAAGTCGAGTTCATCGAATGGTGAACCTAAATAATAATTACACAGCTCTTTGACATTCCCTAGCTTTCCCCACCAAAAAATTCCCAGCTTGTTGAGCTCGGAACCTAACAGCTACATCATCATCACACCATCACAACAAAAATTAAATCTGAGATGGCGGAACCAGCTGCAGAAACACCAGCTGCGGAGACACCGGCTCAAAGACAAGCTCGCATCAGAAAGGAAAAGAGAGAGGCGAAGATTAGAGATGGAGGAAATGCGAGGTTAAATAAAATTATTGGGTTGGGCGGTGGTTTGTCTAGAGGTATGTGTGTTTTTATGAATATTTTCTATTTGGAAAATGTTTGATATATTTTAGGATGTATTTAGTGAAGCTAATGTCAATATAGAAGAAGTTCCATCTCCATCGCCAGTGCAAAAATCGAATAAAGATACAGACCATACGGACCCAGATGAAGTAGATATTTCGAATCATTATTATGAGCCACAAACCCGCGCACCGATTCCGAGGTCCCAAAGTGCTGGGCAGCAGCAACAACAACAGCAGCAGATAGATGATGATACGTTGAGACAGATGATGCTGGGTATGGATCCAGGCTCTTTGGGTGGTGGGATGGGACAAAATCCCTATGGAGGTGCTCCAGGTCAAAACCCTTTCGCAGGTTTCCCAGGTATGGGGGGCGCACCAGGCGAAGACGCCGCAAATGATCCCATGATGCAAATGCTACAACAAATGATGGGAGGGATGGGCGGAACACCGGGCGAAGGACAAGCTGGCGTGCCTTCATTCCCAAGTATGCCCGGTATGGGCATGCAAGGACAAGCTGAAGCCGCCGCCGTCGACCCTTACGCCTATATTTGGCGTATTGTCCATGCGGTCTTTGCATTATCGCTTGGGTTGTACATAGCACTTACGACATCATTCACGGGCACGAAATATGCGCGCGAGGCATCTGGACTAATGAATGATGGGTTGAGTGAGGATAGTGTGCATATCTTTTGGATCTTTGCAACGGCGGAAGTGGTGTTGTTGACTAGTAGGTTTTATTTGGAGAAGGGGGGTTCTATGCCTGCGGGTATGATGGGGACAGTGATGGGATTCTTGCCGGAACCATGGAAGGGGTATCTGGGGTTGGTGATTAGGTATGGACGGATTTGGGGGACGGTTAGTGGGGATGCTATGGTTTGTGTTTTTGTGTTGGGAGTTTGTGCGTGGTTGAGGGGTGGGAATTAGTGGTGTTAGGCTCAGATTAGATACCGAGGATAGGTAATGATGATTCTATGTCGATTGGGTATATGTTCAAAGTTTCCTCCTGTCCATCCAACTCAGTGATTGATAGAGTCGACCAGCATGGCTTATCGACTGGAACGACTGACCGATGAAGCGAGAAATAAAACTTCTCTTGCTATCCACCGGCTGTGTTTACGAGTTACATCCGCAAGTGCTAGAGACAGGATTCTTGGATAGTTAAACTATGGGCGTGAGCGAAGGAGGATTCCCTGAAGGAATGAGTCTTGTCGAAAAATAAGGAGCGCGCAATTGTGCCGTAGCATTACCGTCAAGTGATGGCGAGCGAATGGCACAGTTCAAAGGTATTCCTCAGCCCGAAGTTCGGAATCTAATTCCAAAGTTGGTGGTGAATTGTATAGCGATGATAAGTTCAAAAGCGAGAAGACAAGAAGACGAGGAGAGAACTTCTCGGTGATGTTAGGGTGAGGCGTATGGGGAATGTTGCTTAAACGGAGTGGGTATATGTACTTTGGCGATTTGAGGGATTATTTATGAGATGGTTATGGCATTGAGCAAAATTTCGACGCGAACATGGTTGAAAGGAATCCGCATTCATTTGGTTTACAGGGATTGAATACTAAAAGCCCCAATCCGCATACTTGTCATGTTATCCTGGTGTTGCGCTTTGGATCAACTTTTACTTGTTATATCAAAAATGGTTCGTCGCGCTTCTATTGCACTCATCAAATGCACAAATGTTGGCAATCTCCATCAACGCATCATATTCCTGTTTGAAGACAACGCTCAGTGCTCTGAATGACTATGTACAAAACAACCCTCATTGCCACACATTTATTTGTTCCGATGTTTACAATTCTTCACATGTCTTGCACAATTATCCTTCCTTGGGAACCCCTTTCCTTTCGCTCTTGAGTGCTTACAGCTTTCCAAGGGACAGAAATATCTTTCGGCACCAGGCACGAGTTCGGGATGTATGTCTGCAACATGGCGGTCCCGATCTTTTCGATACCGGAAACCGAGTGATTTGCACGAGGGTCTGGGACATTTGAAAGGGAGGGTATGTGATTTCTTGTGGACGCTGAGGTTGGAAATTAGCATTACGAAAAGCAAAAAAATTGCAGGAAACATTGACACTCACTTCAGGTCACATGCACGTGCAAATGTTTTTTGACATTCTGGGCAAGTGGGATTGTTGACAGTAGCGGATGGCTCAGCAATCGGTTGGGGTTCTGGTTGGTGAGGCGAATCTGGAGCAATAGGATGATGTTGTTGGAATTGCTCGACAGGAAGAATTGAGGCTGATGGATTTGGGTAGAGACAGTTTTCGATTTGACCTTCAACAGGTCCTTTGAAATATTCGAGAGGCTGATAATAATACGCGTCTAGCGCAGGTAGATCTAGGAAGGGATTGTAAGGAGTGTAAGGCAGAGGATCGAAACTTCCGGAGCTGCAATCTTGAACAAGAGGGTCTTCATTGGCATTGAATTGTCCGTGTGCTTCCGGAGCATCAACAGCAGCACTCGGCTCGAAAGAAGGAGGAACAGGGTATCTCCTGAGATCTAAAAGGCTGGGATCGATAAAGTCAAAATGAAGTGGTAGATAGTTTTCGTTTTCTTCCCCAGCAGTGTAGTCAGAGAAGATAGGTTCTATTCGCCTTGGGCCTCCTGGATCGTAACGGAGGCCCTCGAGACAGGGTTAAAAGTAAAGTGCAAGCGATCGGAAGAGATGCTCAAAAACAAAGAGGCAAGAAGACCCTAAGGAGTGAATATGCAGGGAAAAAAGAGTGAGAAGTGACAGCGCCGCCTCTCGCGCCGTGAAAAGAAAAGAAAGAAAAGAAAAAGGAAGGAAGTTGGGAAATTCGAGGGGTTAAATGATGGTCGAGGACTCGGATGACAGCCAATCATATACTTGGTATCTATGCCTGTAGGAAGCGAAACTGTGCATCCAATTACCGTTAAGTATTTTCTATTCCCTGCTTCTAGGCCTCAAAAAATTTAACGCTCCAATCACGAGCGGGTATTTCAACATTATGGAATCCTTGATATTAGAAAATACGAATTCGAATGTCTTTGTGCATACTCTTGTGGATGACCATCGCTCTTGAGGAGTGTGATAGGTGGTTTTAAATTAGCACTACCAATTGCATTCCCTCGCATGTCGTCTTCGAAATAGTTTTCGGAGAAGACTGCATATGATTCCATGCTGAGTACGGGATATTCAAAGGAACAAAGGCAATTTGCATACATAGTAGGCCTCATTTTCATAAGCCCTCCAATGAATACTCCTTTTGCTGAAGATGTCTATCGTGCAATCTGCAGCTAGTCCCGAATACTTACCTATTCGACGATGTTGCATGCCGTGGAGGCGAAGTTGTCCGGCAGTCATTGGCAACAGAGGAAGTGACTTCCCGTTTGTGTGAGGCAGGCTTAGGCGTCCAAGGCTTGGTGCTTTGAAATCTTTTCTGCTCGATTTATTGATCATCCAGTTCTAGTACTTCCATCGTCTAGCAAACGCTCACATTTCCTTAACTTTGAGTCTTTCCAGCCCCGAGCATTTGGAATTCTCATTTGATAAATATCCACAACAAAGTCTTCTTAAATCTCTCTCAGTAGCTCTGCGGTTGTATCAACCATCACAATAATCCACCATCGCACTACGAACTGAATTATACATCCTTCAATCCCCATCAATCCGCTCGCCGCCATTCACTCTCTCAATCCTGCATCATGACCACCCTCTTCTGCTGCGGCTCTCCTGAGCCTTTTCGTCCCCAGCAACTCCTCCACCAACAGAAGTTCACCGACTTCAAGACTTGGGCTGACTACCCACGATCATCTTCCGTCACTACCTCCAACAACTCAGGGGACGACTCAAACCCCATCACTTCCACAACACCATATGCCGTACAATTTGTTCAACAAGTCAACTACGGTCCTCTTGAATCCAAACGCTACTTCATCCCCAACGAGAATTCTCCAGGAGATTTCATCGAGATCACCGAACAACATCTTATCAAAGCCAATTATCAGAAATTGAACTCGTAAGTAATTTGTCTTTCATTGCCTTTAGATGTCCAGCGTTCATGTTCATAACAACTGGGAGTGATATGTGATGTGAGGAGACTATAAGCTAATTAATTAACAGATACAAAAACTTCAAATGTACTCCGCATAACAAATTTTTTGAAGTCAATTTGTACCAGAAGGATCCTGTGAATGCACATCATTGGCGTGCGAATATTGCGAGGCCGGCTGGAGATATCGATCTTGATGCAAACAAAGGCTGAATGTGGAAAGTGAGGAAGTGATACTGTTGTCTAGAAGTCTGGACAATGTGGGCCATGTTTGGGATATGTTGGTGTCATGTTGGTGATATGGAAATACAGTGTTTGCTTTTATGTTTTGTTAGATTGTGAGCTTTCATTCACTGTTCATGCGATCAAACACAAAATTTGGATTTGCAAGGGAAATTGGTGATCTTGGATGGAGGTGGGTATTTGCACTTAGCTTGGTAGTTTGAATATTATGCCTTTTTTCATGTTTACATACAATAGATGCTGTCTCAGTATGACGTGTAAATATAAGAAGCACTCGAACATACCATTCATGACTATGATTAGATTTGTAAGATTCCTGTAGACCTTGACATACATATTCATGATGGCCGTGTGATCGATCATTCGGTATCGGATACTTAGGAATATATGCGCCATCAGTACGCATCACATCATGAATTCGGATTTCTATGATTTCTAACGGCATGGGTGATGCAAATGATGCATACACTGAGAGTTCATGGGGTATAGATACCTAAGGGGATTCCTACCGAAAACTTTCCTCTCTTCTAATCTTCTTCCACATTCACTTCAAAACCACTCATTTCCCACATAACACCTTCACTAAAATGGCACTAACTCACCTCCCCATCCCTGGCAAAACCCTCTAACTCGAAGACAGTATCAAATATACCTATATCCATATCCCCGCCACCTCAAAACCTGCTTTCCTTTTACCCCATGGGTTTCCAAGTTCAAGTTATTACTGGCGTTATCAAGTTTCCATTTAAAAGAACGAGGATTCGGTGTTCTCGTACTGGATTTATTGAATTATGGAGATACCGATAAACTGAGTGGTTCAAACCGGCATAAGAAGAGTAATTACTGTGGCGGATTTGGTGCAAATTATGGATTGTGAGAAGTTAGAACTTGGAAAAGTGCTTGGGGTTGTCATGATTTGTAGATTAGATTTTATTTTGATCACTTGAATTTCTCTTTAAAAGCTTAAACTCGATACTTCGATTTATTTTGAATCCTATTGATGTTGTGTATGTATGTGTAGAGCTAATGATACAAAAATAAAGTGGCAGTGGGTTATTATCCGCTTTTGCAAACTATTACCAGACAGACTCTCGGCAATGGTTTTTGAGCTAGGTAAGTCATTCCTCTAAATAACGCCTAAAATACATTTTAACCGGCCCGAAACACAGAGATACTGCAAATGCCATGATCGAAAAAGCATTTGGATATCCCACTTGGATATTGGAAATTCCACAATGAGATGAAGATGAAGACCACGAGATCATGAGTGGTAATATTTATATGTCATTAACCAAAACCAATATGTGTAAAAACAAACAGCTAATAAAAAATACCTCGAATCCGCAACATCGCTCCTTATCCCTTCGATCTGGCTATCCGGGAAAAGTACCTGGAACCCGTAGGAGCAGCTAAATCTTGGATAACTTCTTATAGGTACTATAACATCTCTCCCTACCTGGTTATCCGAAAATTCGAAGCACAAATCATAGTGAAAATTTTCGGAAAAACAGGGATTGCTGCTCCGCTTAATTGGTAACTTTCCCTTTCCCCCTTTTTCTCCGTCACATCATGATTCATAAATTATCTAAGAAACTAAAACACAACGGAGGTAAAACATAATGCAGTATAAAGCATCAGTCTGATGTATTAATAAAGAAGATGATGCTAAAATCCCGGAAAGTATATTGTTTAAAATACATCAACATTGATAGTGGTTTCAGATGAAGACTACATTATGAGAGCGGAGATGACGTATCAAATGGCTTCGAAGTCGTTGCGTAATATTGAGGTTAAGAGTTTTGAGGGGTGTGGTCATTGGATTTAGTTGGAAAGGGATGGGTTGTCGGAGGTTTTGGTTGGGTTTGTTGGGGCTTTAGTTTGATATGGTTTGAGGTTGCAGGAGGGTTGATCGTAGAGGTAAGATGCGAGATGAAACGGGAATGCAGAATTATTGAAGGCAAAATAGTAATAGGGTGATAAAATTGGGATGAGGTAGCTTGAGGTATATGAAGTAGCATGGTGCCGGAACAACACTGACAAGAGAAGATGGCAAAGATTAGAACGATAAAAGAATTCGTGACCATTATTTCTTCCATTTCACTCAGTACATTGATAACAAAAATTAAAACCATCATCAAACCATCAATTACTTTGCCCTTCCAAAAACTTTCCCACTTCCTTCGCCAATATCTCGTGCGTATGATAGGTGATATGTCCAGTATTGTACCAGAAATATTCTGGAATTGGTTGACATCCGTAGGCTGCGTAATTTGCTGATTTGCTGTTAGCTAAGGTAATTTTTCTCATATTTTCATTTCTATCGTTCCCTATTCACTTCCATTTCCTTCTGTTTGTCCCTCCCCCTTCCTCCCTCCCCCCTGAAGAATGGAAAATGAAAAATGAACAGAACTTACTCGCAATATCAGGTGCATCATACCTAGGACAGTAGTTTGTGATGTTTTTAATATTATAAGGGGCCGGATCATCAAGCACAGAAGAGAGAAAAGAAAAGGTATCAAAGACCATAGCCTTAGTACCCGCATGTGTGGCTGCAAAGTTAAGGGCAGTAGCATTGAGGATGCTATTGTAAGAGGTGAGCATGGTGATATTTGGAAGAGGGCCACCTGCACGGATAAGATTGGGTGGCTTGAAGAGGTATACGTTAGCAATATGATCAAAATAGATACCACTAGGGTTATGAGAACTTACGGTACGTTGCAAAGGCGGTAAGTTCATAAAAAGGTAATTGCGGAATCCAGCTTTATAAATAGTTTCAATGGCTGCAAATTCGGCGGCGACGATATTTGTGTAGAGGGAGGGGTAGCCCGTCGAGTTATGCGATGGAAAGGTGTAGGACTTGGTGTCGCCGATATCGTTTATTCCTATAAAGATGGCAACTAATGTATTGGATGGATCCATTGGTACTACTGGGAGTGCATAAGTTGACCATTCTAATATTTGGTTCTCAAGAGAAACTGTGTAAGTATGGTGTAAGGACGTACTATTCGGAATCAGCAAAATCCCAAATCAATTGAGAGGAACTTACTAAGTTGTAGAGACATCTGAGCCAGCAAAGGCAAAATCCCATAATTGTTTCGTGCATTTTGATGGGAGGCCGGAGAAACATGATGTGAGGTATTCTACCCAGTTTGGCCCTCCCGCAGATGTTCCAAGCTGATTCACAATGTTAAATTTTTGCAAAATGTTTAAATGGACGGGACAAATACCTGGTTTTGAACGATCTCATTACTCAAGATTTGAGCAGGAGTATATGAGAAATTTTGAAGATCCCCGATGAAGGAGTAATTTTGTAAACCATATGTTCCTTGCACATAGGTGTACGAATCACCGAATGCGAGACTATCATAAAAGTTGAGTTAGAGCTTTATATCTAAGTGATTGTGGTTGCTCGAAAGGAGGACTTCGTCAACTGCTTCAAGCGGGGAACCCAAAATTCTGATTCAGGGATATCTGACTTCACTCACAAGTACTTAGTATCATTCCAACTAAAGGAAGATTTGACATCTGTCGTGGGAAGCGCCGCAACAGCTCTTGACCCGAGAACAAAATAAACAGCATTGAGAAACTTCATATTGAAGACTGGAATAACGTAGATTTATTGCGATTGCAAAAACCTCCGAATTCATCCTCGATGTCTCTTCCCCAAGTATTTATAAGAATCTCCATCAGTCCCTCTCCGGTATATCCACCGCTTGGCAATTATTTCTTCCTCAACGTACGATCATCATTATTCGCTGAAGATATTTCCCGAGAAGCATTGATTGCAGTTATGCACGCCCCGCCAAAACCTCTCCTTGATGGTTTGAATTAAAGAGGTTGAAAATGCGGTGAAGTACCGAGGCCGGCAATGATTAGTGATATAGTGTTTTATGAGGTGTGCGAATAGTACTGTAGAATCTCTAATTTTATTAAAACTCGATACAACTCAATAATCAATTAATGAAATATTTAGATTTCTAAAAAAAAAGAATATCCTATTAAGTATAAAGATTCTAATTCTTATATTTCTAGAACTATAGATCTATTATTGAATTTTTGATTAAAGATTATATTTATAATACAAATACCGTAAAGAGCTAATAAATCACAATTCAATTGTTCTTTAGAATCTATAATTAACGATCGAAAGATCGATAACTTTAAAGAGGTTATATATATTAATTATAAATATATAATCGATTTCGAGTGCTAGCCGCTCGAGGCTCGATCAGACTGATCGGCTTATATAATCCTTCGAACTGTGACAATATTATTAACTTTAGTTAAATCGCTAATATAATTGCAAAGTAGATTTTTTTTTTTTTTTTTTCGAAATTTGAGTTTAATTTGTTATCGTTAAATCCTAAATAAGTTTAGATCTGAATTACCAACTTTGTATTTGAGATCGAAATCTGTATTACGAGTTGCTATTTAGAGTATCGAGAGTTAAAAAGTTGCTAGTTGAGGTATATATCGTTGATTATAATCTTACTAATTCCTCGTAAACTTATGGCCGGAATGAGGGGTAAGGGACTTACTTAGCGCTTTAAGTACCGGAGGATCGGGAAATTGCTGCAAGACTATATAAAAGCTGCCCGGAGAGCCGGCGGAGTTCTTCTGCACCGCCTACACATAACTAGCCCGGTTCCTATCCCCTGAAAATAATGGAGATAACATCATTTTATGACAACCTCCTTGGATCATATAGTCAAAAAGAGACTTTGATTGCCACACCCAATCCAAACAGTCACTAGCTTGACTAGACAGTCATAGAGAGACCTTGAATCTGTGTAGATGACTAAGGGTATTGGGTTTGTCAGTTGTAGCATCCTGTCGATTGTTCCTTTAATTTGATTGCAGCGCCAACATCGAATCCGAGAGCCATTCCATATAATTCTGATATTAGCGTTATTGTCCTTGTCGATCAGTGTAATGATGTAGCCAATTTGTGAAGAGAGATCTCGACTGTTAGCGAATGTTGTATTTTTGAAGACAACCAATTTTAGAGAGTTTGTATCTAGCTAGTGGAACGAATTTGAGATCTCTTGTTGAATTGTCGATTTGCCATTGTGAACGCTTATTAAGTGCTTTTGTATCGTTCTCTCGAGGATTGATAACCTGGGCAGCAAAAGAGAGATCGAAAGAAGCTTCCGGTTGACAAATAGTGGCGATAGATGTTCTACAGGCTCGTTGGGCGATGTATTGATCTTTGGGCCTTGGACCACTTCGGAATTTGCCTCGTACTACTGTAGTGATATCAGTAGTTTCGGTAGCTAGTTTATCAATCGAAGCTTATTACATTGCTGCTCTTATTTTAGACCGATTATACTGTTATCCAGAGTTATTACTAGTTTGCCGTTGAATTTGGGTGGTGTTGCAATAGTCAGTTCTTCTCGGTTCTTCGCAAGTAATTTATTAGCTGTTGGTAGGTCTCCAGTGCGTAGAAACCGTAGAAATTCATAGTGATAAGATATTGAGGTTATTCACGATGAGAGCACCCTTATTAGGCCAGCGTAAAGTGCTGCGTAATTTACCGTCTTAAAAAAAGAGATTATATTAAGCATAGAGATCGAAAAAACTCTATGGTGGCGACGGCTATATAAAGGCCATCACTTAGGAGGATTGCACATACCTTAAGGGCACGTAGCAACCAACATTAGTCTTTTTCAGCTTATGTTCAAAGTCTTCGTCTTCGCCATGGTACTTTAGTCCTTCAGTTTACATCTTAGCTAGATTAGCTAGTTCTCTTCAGTGGTGGTAATGTGTTCTGGCGGTTGATTGTATCATTGGTTGCATGTGTTTCAGAAGTGGGTTGAAGACTTGAAGCGGAGGTGGGATGGTCAGGCTAATAGGTGGATTGGAATTGGTGGGTAGATTGACAGGTGGGGTAGGCGAATTGACAGCTGAATTGGCAGGTGGGATTGATTTGCTGTTTGGTTCCACTTGCGAGGATTGTCGAGGACTCGAGGGTCTCTTCCCGATTCGATGATTCCGATTGACTCAGTCGCGTTTTGGTTGTAGTTCCAGTTATCTTGTTGATTCAGTACTCTGGCCGCGTTCCCTTTCGTAGTCGTTTTCGATTTGTTCTTTAGAGCCTCTCTTATTTGCTTTTCTGTCCATGCATGGTATGTAGAATTTGGTATGCATCCGCAAGTGCTTCGTAAGTTTCCGATTTGTTTCTATCCACCCACCCATAGACCGTGGACACGTAATCATCGCAAAGTGTTGAGTTTGAAAAGGTAAAAGATCTGAAGTGAAGACTTCCCATAGGTCGATTGATTGATTGATTGAATTAACGTCTACACTGAGTCTAAGACTATCTAAGACGGCTAGAGGCTCTTACGAGCCCCTAACAGGTAACATAATGAAGGTAAGCTGACTTAAGCCTGGCTAAATACATGGTTTGAGCGATTGAGATAAACTCAATCTTTTGAATTAATAGAGGAAGTGAAAACTAATCCTGGGGAATAATCCCGCCTTCCCATAGGTCATTACCACAGATCTTTTCTCTTTCATACTGTAACCGTCTGAAAGTGAGGTATGTAGTTAGATCTTCTCTTGATGCTGACAATTTAACGATTCTGTTTGATTGATTGATTGATTGATTAAATTAACGTCTACACTGAGTCTAAGACTATCTAAGACGGCTAGGAGCTTTATAGGCTTCTAACAAGTAACAAATGGAGAATTGCTGGCCATATTCGGCTGTAGCTAATACAATTTGGGAAGATTGAAGTGGTCTCAATCTACTAATTTTTGAATGGGGGAAGTGAAAACTAATCTTGGGGAACAAAGCCCACCTTACAAATACTCTCGTATATAATAAGAAAAATAACAAATGAAATATAACGATTCTGTCTTTCCACTTCCTTTCTTCAATATCGTAATCATATGGGCTGGAAAATTCTGTAGGTGCTCAGGGGGGATTTATTCTGCCATGGTAAGACTTTGCAATTCTAGCAAAGTTCGTGTGTGAAAAGTTGACTTTGTTAAATGACAAAGCCGAGGGTAGTTCGGACGAAATGAAGGGGTAGAGTTCAAGTCGTTCGTTTTGAATATAGAGTAAAAAGAAGTTTGAGGAAATGAGATTTATAGAATGATTGTGGATATAGTAAAGAAGGTAAAGGTGGTTGCCAAGCTAGAGCAAGTGAAATGCGTGATGGACGCGAATTCTTACTACTATCGTAACAGTTCGAATTTTTTGAATATCTCTTCTTGGTATTGTACCGAGACGATATTCTCTAGCATCTGAAGGGCGAATAGAGCAAGCTATTGTTACCTGATATTTGCGTTCGAACCTCCTAGAATAAAGCCGACCTTACTATCCACGCATCCATCGCGAGATTCCAGTTAGTTCTTGGGAGATCCTGATCTGTGAATTCACTGATCAGTGTCGCTATCACTCCGTTAGTGAAACCCTATATGATAATTTATAATCGGTTTGTTGGTATAATCTTGTCTCTGATTCATTCAGGCTACAGGTGTGAATTATATACATAATAACCAAGGCCGTAACTGGCCCTAGTTTACGGTCCACATACTTAATCATGAATCTTATCCCAACAGTTACTATTACCCTAACTCCAGCAATTCTGGTTTCAGACGATTCGTAGACTTCCAGGTATTTGGTGTTCGCTTTTTCATAACCAACGTTAAAGCAGGCACGAATTTGCTCTAATCGAAGATCGACCAAAGTTAAACTTCTCAAAATTTCATTCACCAAATGAATATATACCAGAATTAAAGCCCTACCACCAACTCTTCTACAGCTGTGTAACCTGTAAGAATCTATCCGACGTCGACCGGCAGTGCCATGCAACATTCTGAAGATAATCAAAGTCCGCCATGAAATAAGAACAATTGATGCAAATTAGGCGAACGATGAAGAGGGGAACCCATGATATCGAAAACAACGATTGGAGTTTACCGTGTTCGCGCCTATTTACCTTTAACAAATTCACCTTCTTGTATCGCTCGCAATGATTACTACCTACGCGTAAGATGCCGCGATCCATATGTTCTCCTTGTGTTCACCTGAAACCTCAAAATCACTGTGATTTTCTCTTGTTGGCCTTGAACTATTTTGCGGAATGTCCCTCCGGGCTACCTACTTATTTACTTGACTTGATTCGGGAAAAGATAACAATTTGATATCGGTATCTGTTCAAAGGGGATTTTATTGGATGAGGTTGTAGTGGGTATTATTTGATAAGTAATTGGGTTCTGTGAAGGGTAGTCTATGGCGGGGCATTAATCTTTTTTTTAGAGGGAATACATTGATCGATGAGGACATCGAGGTCCATTCTGCTTCCGTATACATGGGAAAACAATGTTCAGACAAAAAGATAAGGTTACGCCCTTGCAATTTTGTCTCACTTCCGATGCAATTGTGGGGATTTGGGCCAATATTTCGTAAATATTGATCAACCAGGGGTGGACGTGGACTGGCAGAGAGACTTCCTTCAGCTCATGCACATCCTACCATGTATAGAGGAAGGGTGAACGTGTACAAATGGCAGACATACTTTTTCCAGCTTATGCACATACATCCTACTGAACATAGAGGAAGTTGCAAGAGTTGTAGCACATCGATCCTTAGAATCGGCATGGATTAAATACACCTTTCGTCTCGCTCATTTCGTCGTGGATAGCACTCTCCTGAATCCTTTTTTTAACGATCTTCATAACCTTCTACGCTTCGTGCTGCCAGCACTAAAAGGCACTTCTAATTATTATGGAAACCATAGATACACCACACGGCGACAATTTATCCACAGCAGAGCTCATTGATAGTGACGACAATGATAGTGACGACAATGATTCCTCGCCCGATAGCCCTTCTTCTGATTCGGGAGATTCCATAGCGAAGCAACTCGAGAATGCAATCCGGAACAACCGCATTGATAATATAAAGAGGCTTTTGGACTCCAGAGATGATTTAGTTGAGATGCCTTTAGAATACGAGTTCACCCAGTATGGTAAAACTGAGACGCTCAACGTCACTCCATTGGCTCTGGCGTCAGCACTTAGTGAGCCTTCGATCGTCGATCTTCTTCTATATCGAAATGCGAAAGTAGATCAGAGAGGCCCGCGCTTGCTTACCCCGTTACATTTTGCATCCATAAAAGGCAGAAAGGAGGTCGTCGCCCATCTTTTGAAGGCACGCGCTGATTTTAGCCTGCTGGATAATGAAGGAAATACGGCATTTCACCATGCTTCCATGTATGGCCATCTGGGGACTTTGCAGCTTCTTTACCAACGAGGTTCGCAGGAGCATATTAACCAGGGAAACAATTATCACAATGCACCACTGCATCTAGCAAGTGTGAATGATCGTCCCAAAATTGCAAAATGGTTGTTAGATTCGGGAGCAGCAATCAATCAGGCAGGAAAAGATGGGGGCACTCCATTATGCTTGGCGTGCATGGATGGATGCCTCAACACTGTTCGTGTGCTTCTTGATGGAGGAGCTGACATTCACAAGAGAAATCGTCATTCTTACACCCCTGTTCTACTTGCATGTTTAAATGCGCGTCTAGAATCTTCAATGTACTCAAAAATGGAGGTGCACTGCTTTCAGATGTTACGTCAGATAAAGGTACCTGTTTTCACCAAATCATAAGTTGTAGCCAGGAATTTTCAATCGACTTCGAAAGAATCACCGAAGGACTGATAGGTGGAGGTGGAAATATCAACCAGTCCAACATTCATGGCTATTCACCTCTATACTTTGCCTGCGTAAAGGAAAAGCTCAAACATTCCGAGTGCCTTCTTAGGCTTGGTGCCGATGTCAACCAGGTTGGATCCCAAAATAATGGTACTGCTCTAATGGAAGCTTGCTGTAAGCAGGATAGTCGAATCGCCAAAGTGCTCTTGCAACATAATGCCGATACCACAATAGCGAATAATCATGGACTGACCGCCCTGGCATTAGCCGTCTTTTATAACCGTCTTGAAAATGTCAAGCTACTCATAAAAAATGGTGCGAACGCCATAGTTCATGATAATGAAGGAAACACACCTGTCCAGATCGCCATTAGGGTCAAAGAAAACGCTGAAACTGCGATCGAAGTCTTAGCTACAAAAGAATATTACCCCCAAAACCCATCAGTGAAATACCATTATATGGAGTGCGCTGCTGATGTGCCTGAAATTGAAGCCGGACTGCTAAAGGGCTTCGAAAGCGGTAAATATGAGACACTGGAGCAGCTTCACATCGTCGTGTATTGGGCAGTCTCTAATGGCGCCCTCAAACTGGCTACCAAGTGCATTGATCACAATCAGAAAGTACTTCGATGGATCCGAGAAGGGGCTACGTGGTTTCACATAGCCTCCAAAAGCGGTACGCTTGAAGTCACAAAGCTTCTCCTTGACAGGATGATGAATCAACGAGAGTAGCCGGGTCGACCAGAGGGATGGGCGACAGTTGAGGTCATCCTGCAGCAGAATAGCCGGGGCGACTCACCTTTGACTATATCCATCGAGCAAGGGCATCATCAACTGGAGGAGTATTGGTCTAAAATTAGACAACTTCACACCGCTGGCAACAGTTTCATAGACTCGTATTCAGCTGTTGCAGATCAAATTCTCGAGTTACTAGCCATATATGAAAAGCCTGGGCATGAAACCATCTTGGGAGAATTTTTACACAAGGAAGGTGTCCAAAATTCAGAAGATTTCACAACTCTCCATTGGGCAGTTTATGGATCTCAGGCCGTTGTGGTGTGGTGGTTATTGTCAAAGGGCGGATACTCTTCCGACGACATAAAGAGCGCCTTAAAGCTTGTACCAGACACACACGTACCTCGTGATGATCAATTTCACGTTCGAGAATTGCTCCTAAATCCACCACCTGCTCTTGACCACGTTGCAAATCCAAACAAAAATCACATACATAGATCCCCAAAATATGTAGACAAGGTCTATGATCTGGGGAGCATCGTCGATATTATTTCTGGTGGTAAAACCATTAAAATTCCATACGCTAAACCTAGTGTTTATGACATGACTTATGGAGAGGGTCCAGAGTCTATAATAAGGAAAGCCAGAGAAGATTTGCGCCAAAGGGATTTAGATTCACTGAAGAAAACTTTGACACACAGTACCCCAGGGAATATTAAAAGAAATACCATCAACGCTCTCTTCCAACTGAAGATCGGTTATAGATATTTCAAATCCTATCTACAACGCTTTGGAATCTCGTCAAATGACAAATATAGATATAGAAAAAGAGAAACTCCTAATCATCTTTTACTCAACTACTCTTTATATAAGAAAACAAAAAGAAAGCTTAAAGAAGATAATCCTTCATCCAGATTTACTATGAAATATCTATTTTACATCAAAATAGGAAATATCAAAACCCTTGAATTTATCAATTCAATCAGAATAACCATTAGATTATAATATCTTAACAGAATACAAAAAAAAAGAGAAAAAAATAGAAAAAGAAAAAACAAAAGAGAAAGAAATAGAAAAAGAAGACGATGAAATTAAAAGAAAAATTTAAACCTTTTTTCAATTTAAAATAATATATTTTATTATTATTTTCCTTATTATATAATTTAGTGTTTGTAAAACGGGATTTATTCTTTAGGATTAATTTTCATTCCCTTTATTCAATTCGAAAAATTGAATTTATCTCAATCACCCAAATTATATATTTAATTAAGCTAATAAGCCAGCTTATCTTCATTTTGTCATTTGTTAGAAGCTCGTAAAACTCTCTAATTGTTTTAGATAATCTTAGATTCAGTATAGATGCTAATTTAATCAATCAATCAATCAAACTTTGATACAAACCCATCTTGGGCAAGACAGGAGAGCCTATGCTCCTTATTCAAATGGTACTAGGGCTCAGAGTTCTACTTTTCTGCGCCCGGAGGAGTCTACATCATCTGAGCATGACAAATATGACAACGCAGAACCTTCGAATGACACTCCTCGTGACCTTCGTCTTCGTTGGATTCATCTCCCAGTCAATCAGGTAAGACTTTTTATTTCGCAAAACCACTAGCTTTCGAGTCGCGCTGATAAAATGAACAATCGATAGTTACATTTGATGCAAGTAAGTCGTATAAATGACCTCTTTTGTTTAGGAACCTCGTGAGTCGGCTATCACATGATTCAAAGCGTTCTGAGACAGAACATATGGCTATAATGAAACACTTCAACAGAAGCTGGACTGCATTAGCAGCGGGCGCTGGACGCTATTATATGAAACCTCAATTTGTGGTATGTGTCGTAGAAGTACGTTCATGACGGTATTGAGAGCTCACTATCTTTTCCTTGGTAGCGCAAAGAGGAACATTATACCAACCATCTGGCCAGTGATTTAGGTGGCAACCAAGTACCAAGAGAATCCAACACTGGCTCTTGCACGACACTCTACGTATGTAGCTGCACAATTTCCTCTCTAGATAATGATGCAAGATATTGACCATTGTGGTTAATAGATGCCATATCTTACTATAGGGACCTATATTCCCGGGGAGGATAAATCTGCCACCACTGCAAACCACATAGTTTTTGATGAATCTACCAACGAACGCAACTCGAGAGAAGCTATACATGAGCCCGTAACTCTCGATCAGTATTACTACCTAACTATTGTCAATACCTCTGCGAGAGACAATGATCAGGTACTGTCGAAATTCTTACAGAGTAAACGCAAACAACCTGAAGGAGCTAAGCCACTGGGTAAATTAAGTACTAAAACAATGATGGTGTTTGAAACTAACAACCACCCAAGGTACAATGACCAAGAAGAAGATTCTCATAGTAAATCAGCTTTGGATTTGGATTATTGATGAGAGTATGATTGATGATACCAGTACAAATTTGCATGTCACCCAATTAACTTATGTTCAGAAACAATCATTACGGCCACATCAGAAAGGTTCAATCAGAATTCCTCACAAAGTCTTCAACTTGATCAAAAATCCTCAGGTGGCTCCTTCAAACTACGCTGAATAACATACTTTACAGCGAGGCCAAAAGCCAGTTTGAACGCGCTACAACAGCCCATTCCGTCATGGAACTTCTTCTTGGGGTTGCAACCGGATCTTTCATGGATCATTCTGTGGAAATTCCCAACGAAAATCGAAGGGGCCAATTGAGATATTTCGAGAGTCAATCAGGGATGTGGTTTGTACTGCACTTCCGTGAGAGAATGTTAATAGTTTGAACTAATCTAGTGTAGGCCGACAAAGAAAATTCCCTGTTCCGAGATTTCCTTCGGCATCTACATGAAGCAGAAAAACAAAAGGGACCCGATGAAGAGGTCGACCCGAATTCACCAGAGACTAGACCAGCATCTTCAAACCGATATCATGTTATCTCATCTGAAACCGAGACGCCTGATTATCTTGAGAAAGGTCTGATTAAGCCCATCACTATTGCCAAGGAGTTTGACGCCTCCTCAGTCGCCGAGGCTTTCAAGTACCTGCTGCCAGGCACTCATACTGGCCGTGTCGGTATCCGCATCCGCGATGTCGATGGCCGACTAACCTTGAGTAATGAGGTTTTCAACCCTCCTCAAAAGCTCCAGCTCGACCCAGAAAGTTCTTACCTCTTGGTTGGTGGCCTTGGGGGTTTAGGTCGCGCAATTTCTACCTATATGGTAGAACACGGTGCTCGTAACCTCATATATCTCAGTCGTCGTAGAGCGACAACGATCAAGCCTTTATCGGCGAGCTGAAGAGCATGGATGTTGATGTTATCACTGTCTGTGGGGACATCAATGAGTTAGACGACGTCTCTCGTGCCGTCGCCGAAGCCCGTACTCCTCTCAAAGGTGTCCTCCAATTAAGCGCCGTCCAAGCCGACGAGAATTTCGCTAGGCTAACAAAGGAGCAATGGGACTACAGCTTAGGCCCAAAGGTTACGGGAACTTGGAACCTTCATCACGCCACTGCTGGTATCAAGCTTGATTTCTTCCTCCTATTTAGCTCCATGTCTTGTGTCATTGGTCTTCCAGGTCAAGCCAACTACGCATCCGGAAACAGCTTCCTCGACGCCTTCGTTCAGTACCGCAACAATCTTGGTCTCGCCTGCTCCTCTGTCGATATCGGTCCCGTTGCCGACGTCGGTTTTCTTTCCGATAACACTTCGCTTCTCCAAACAGCCACCCTCACAGGTTTCAAGACGCTGGTCGAACAGGAAATGTTAGACTCGATTGCTTTATCAATGATGGCCAAGATTCCTGACAGCTCTAAATGTACCTCAACATTTTTTGACCCCAATGTCTTTGTTTTGGGTCTCGAATCTACCATCCCACTAAGCAGCCCCGCAAACCGCGCAGTTTGGAAGAAGGACCGCCGCATGGCGATCTATCACAATGATAGTGGACATACTGTTGAAGTGGCCGCATCATCTGACCAGCTCAAGAATTACATCGCGAATGCTCGTGCTGATCCTGTGATCCTGAAAACTCCCGAAGCGGCAATCTACTCCGCGAAGGAGATTGGCAAACGCCTGTTTGGTCTCCTACTCAAGGATGATAGAGACTCGAACACCAGCTTGGCGCTCGCGGATTTGGGACTTGACTCCCTGGTTGCTATTGAATTGCGAGCGTGGTGGAAACAGGCATTTGGGTTTGATATTTCGGTGCTGGAGATGCTGGGTATGGGCAATTTGGAGGCGCTTGGTGGACATGTGTCCGAAAGGTTATTACAGATTATTGCGGAAGACAGCAAGAACGATTGAAGTGTTTTTCTATTACTCTCCTTGCACCAAGTAATATTGTATGGAGCAATCACTCAACGCAGCGTTCATCTTGTTAGCTTTCTGGTGGTTCGGTTTTGGCGTGGAGTTATTTGATCTGATTCCCCAATTCAACAGGTGATTAAATTAGAGTTCGACGGCTGCCACGGATGTCTAGATAATGGGGCTCCAGAAACCTTTTCTATTTCCATCAATGAATTGTTGTGGATATATGGTCAGGTGTTGTTAGTTGATCGATTTAAAGATTGATACCAAGAGATGATGACTAAGATACTCCATCACCAGGAATAGCCTCGTAGATCAGCATCGTGGAGTTACCTATCGTGAACCGATTAAAATGCAGGTAGAACCTAGATAGATATTTAAGCAATCTGAAAGTAATCGACTACGCGTCCTCGTAAACGCATTCAACATTTAAGGAAAGACAAAACCAATCAAAATACAGTCTACAGACTTGATGAGCTGAAGAAAATACTATTGTTACTATTTTCGGTTATTTCAATGTTAGTTCCCGGCGATGCGGACGCGTTTGCCCATCCGCAGTTTAGTCTCGTGAGTGTGGTGTTAAGACCCGGTGGAAAGTAGAAACGATGTTTGTGGATAGATGTAAAGCTTGGATGGATAGTAAAGTTCTTGGCTTCTTTGCCAATTACGATGGATGAGGCATTGTTGAATATGGATGCATGCATGTATTTCCTCTCCGGGTAAGATATGCATTCTCATGTAAATATTTATGTCAATGATTTTCTGGTTTCATGGCTGTAGAGATGGATGGTATGTGTATGTAAATTAGGATTGTTTTTTATGATTAATTGATTGATTGATTGATTGATTATTGATGAGGGATATAAAAATCAAGGAGATTTATTTGTATGCATGCAGTAACTAACGGATGGAGAGGAGAGGGATTTATTTACTTTCCGTTTTCCGTATGCAGCGAACCGAACTGTTTAGTTTAGGGAGTGTGGATCAAAAATACGGAGAATACGGGGAATATGATTTGGATTTGATGCGTGTGTAATTATTTGCATTAGAGCTGATTTTGATGAGATCATGAGGAGATGGAGAGATGAGGACACGGGGAGATGAGGAGATGAAAAAGATTTTTGTTTATATGCTTGTTCCAAAGGGGTATATTAAATGTAATAAGATGTTGGGGATGGTCATAGCTACCTAGTATTGCTAGAATAGGTTAAGCTTACCTTGGTCTGAAGGCTTGAGTTTGATAATGGATGGAATTTATGGGAAGGGATAGTATCTCTTCCATCGGCCCTAAATATAACAGCAGTTTTGTTTCTTTGGGGTTGGCAATCTGATCTACCCGCAAACGCTGGCGGGACTTTCTGGTAGCGCAGTGACAGAAACTTTAAGTGATATATATGTATGTAATTGTTCCTGGCTAGTTGGTGAATGACTACCTCCTAGCTAGTTGAATGATTGATGTGTTAAACTTTGTATAAAAATATATGTACTCAATTGTTACTTGGAGGTATTCTATATATCGATAACCCCGTGCTTTCTAATTTACCCCTGGCTTGGATTCAGATTCGTAAATTCTTAAATTCCCCATCAAAATTCCTCCCTGTACGTACTTCGGTAGGGTTTATCGTTCATAAGGAGTTAAAACATTCCATCATCCTTCATCACCCCGCCATCTTCTAATTTCCCAATCTCCCAATTTCCCAATTTCCAATGTTCCAATGTTCTCTCATAAATTAACTTATTACTCTTTCGGTTGGTATACCGATATTGAGAATTCATCTAAACTTCTAAACTTCTAGAACCGATTCGTTTAAAAAGAGTTATCGAATAAAAAAGAATTGCAAATTATAAACAGAGGAATTTTAACAGAACGAAATAATCGAAGAATCGTAAAAAAAAAAAAAGGCGGCAAATAATCCCTGAGTTAATTCTTTTTTTAAATATAAATTCCAACATCATCGAAGTTCCACAGAGCCACACATAGGAATCCACCTATATCCACTACGGAGTTACGCCAAAGGTTAATAATGTTTTATTCCGTAGTTGAAATAGCCAGTAAACAAACACACAGCCTATTCATATGAGAGATTATGGAAGCTTGATTTCCTCCTTCAATTCTTTCCTTTTCTACCCGTGCGTGCCGTGGAAGAATCGGAAGAATTTAATAAGAATTGGAAGGTGTGATGAATCCCTAGGAATTTGGTACTTTTTAATCCCTAGTAAGTCTTTTAAGAGTTATTATTATTTACTCATTTTTGATTTGAATACTGTTTTAAGTTTTTGATCGATATCTTCTCATCCGAAAGTATACACATAGTATACATACAATACAATACAATACAGTTACAGTAACAGTAACAGTAACATCAGAGCTTCAGAAACTACCACCCAAAGAAGCAACCTTGAGCTTTTTCCTTGGGCTATTTGGACTACCTACCTATCTAGAGTTACACTTTTGATACTCTTTTTCGAGCAATACAAAGTACGAAATACAAAGGACGAAAGATAGAATTGATTTCAGGAGACAAAACAGAATCGATCGACATACATTACATTACATACCTACATTACATTACATTACATTACATACATCTGACGTTACTTGTTACCTCCTCAGTACCACTACCTACTGCTATCTTCCCTCCTTGTTTTTGTGTCCCTTTCTCGGTTGGGTGAATTACAAGAATCTTGGCCCTCGTTTTTACCACCACTAACCTTGGAACTTCTTTCACCATGGTTCGAATCCCAATACCCAAACGCCTCAAAACTTACAGCAAAACTGCATCTCGAACTCCCAGCCCAACTGCAAACTCCAACAATAACCATAACAATAACAATATGAAGAGTAAAACTACCGGAAGGGATTCGAGTCCTGATGGTAATGGTACCAAAGTCAATGGTTTGATCTTGAAAGTGGTGGTTCTTAAGGTATGGATGATTTGAATCCACTTTTTGTTTTCCAGTTCATGCGAGCTCTCCAGATCTCCAGATGTTGATTCTGATGATGTGTTCAATGAATGACGATACATATATTGACAAATTATTTTTCAATAGGCTAGAAATTTGGCTGCGAAGGATAAGAGCGGGACCTCTGATCCTGTAAGTACATATCTGTTGTTTACGAGCTGAAGAGCATGCAAGCTGACATGCAGATTGTAGTATCTCGTACTCACTCTCGGAGACGAAAAGAGCACGACTCATACGATACAGAAAACTTTGAATCCAGAATGGAATGTTATTTTACAATTACCAATTACCGGCCCAAACTCTCTACTTCTTGATTGCGTTTGTTGGGATAAGGATAGATTTGGGAAGGATTACCTGGGCGAATTCGACCTTGCACTCGAAGACATATTCTCCAACGATTCTCACGAACAAGAACCGGCATGGTACCCTCTGCGGAGCAAAAGACCCGGTGGAAAGAAGGATAGTAATGTTTCCGGCGATGTCATGCTTCAATTCACTTTATACGACAGCACGAATCATTCTGCAACTTCGGCCCAGATTCTAGAGAAATTCAGGACTTTGGTAGGAGTGGAGAGTCCTGGTTTGGTTACGCCTTTACCGGAATTAGATCCAGGCACCCCTGGTACGGAATTAACAGAGGATGATTATTTCGATGAGGGCACCGAGCCTAGTGACGAAACCGATGATCCGTCCAAACCAGAGAATGTCGAAAAACGACGAAAGAGGTTGCGACTTAGGGGATTAAGGAAGAAGAAGCATTTGAATGCATATGAGTTCTCTGGGGACAGCGATGTTGTTGGAATTGTTTTCTTGGAAATCGGCAAGGTTACGGATCTTCCTCCGGAACGAAATATGACAAGAACATCATTCGATATGGATCCTTTCGTGGTTGCATCTTTGGGAAAGAAAACATACAGAACAAGGGTCATTCGACATAATTTGAATCCAGTCTTCAACGAGAAGATGATTTTCCAGGTTCTCAGGCATGAGCAAACATATTCTCTTGCGTTCACAGTTATCGATAGAGACAAGTTATCTGGAAATGACTTTATTGCTTCGGCCGTTTTACCAGTTAAGGATATTACCGACACTGCTCCGGAAGCTGATCCAGAAACCGGTCTTTACGCAGTGAGAGATCCTCCTGTTCTCAGTAATTTGGCGGTACAACAACCTCAAGCCAAAGGTTCCCGTTTTAAATTGCCAATGTCGAGATCCACATCCTCACAAAGTCTAAATAAGTTGGGACGTCCAATTTTGAAGAAGGAAACATCAAATCAGAGTACAAATAATGGGGCTGTGTCCGGTAGAAATACACCAACTCTCGCTCCTACCAGTGCTCCACCGATCAATCCAGCAGGTCTTTCTCCGAATGATGCTATATTACCACCTCCAGTTGTTGATCCAGAAGAATCATCCGAGCAATCTGGAGATCCTGATTTACATTCATTCGAGGTTCCATTAAAACTCAAAAATGCCGAAAAGTGGGAAGAGAAACATAGCCCAGTCTTGTATATCAACGCTAAATATGCCCCCTATCCAGCTTTACGTCAGCAATTCTGGAGAGCAATGCTCAAACAATACGATAGCGACGAGAGTGGATGTATCAGTAAGGTGGAACTCACCACTATGTTGGATACTCTCGGCTCGACTTTGAAAGAGTCCACTATTGATGGATTCTTCAAACGCTTCCAATCACCAAATGCTAACGGACAGTGGTCAGAGTTGACCATTGATCAAGCTGTTATTTGTTTGGAGGATCAATTGCAGCAAAAGCAGCCGAAGGAGAGTCACCTCGTGGATAAGGTGAAGAATTTGATGCCCGATGCTTCAACAATCAAACAAGCTATACCTGATCCATCAGAGACTACATTAAATCAATTCCAATCGGAGTACTCTGATACTCAATTCCCATCAACACATTCTATCGATCAGTTAGGCACTCCTGGAGAAGAGGGAGAGCTGTTAGATTCAGATGACCTCAACAATGAGTCTGAGGAGCATGTGGTTGAGATTAGAGAATGTCCAATTTGTCATCAACCTCGTCTTCACAAACGTTCTGATGCTGATATCATTACTCATATTGCTACCTGTGCTAGTCAAGATTGGCGTCAAGTCGATAATCTTGTTATGGCTGGATTCGTCACATCTAGTCAAGCTCAACGTAAATGGTATTCTAAGGTCATCACAAAGATCTCTTATGGTGGTTACAAACTTGGTGCGAATTCCGCCAATATTCTTGTACAAGATCGTATCACTGGACAAATTAATGAAGAGAGAATGAGTGTTTACGTTCGTTTGGGAATTAGACTGCTATATAAAGGATTAAAATCTAAAGAAATGGAAAAGAAGAGAAGTATGCTTGGAATTTATTATATATTTAGTGGGAAACCTAGTAGAACAATTGCTAATTTAAATCCAGTTCGCAAGCTTCTTAAGGGCTTGAGTATCAAACAGGGGGTCAAGTATGATGATCCTGCTTCAGCAGCGGAAATTCAAAAGTTCATCAATTTCCATCGATTGGATATGAGTGAAGTTTTGCTTCCTTTGGAGCAATTTAAGAGTTTTAATGAATTCTTTTATCGTCAACTCAAGCCAGGTGCACGACCATGTTCAGCACCGGATAATCCTCGTATCATTGTTTCACCTGCCGATTGTAGATCAGTTGTCTTCAATAGAATGGATGAAGCTACCAAGATTTGGGTTAAAGGTCGCGAATTTTCCATTGATAGACTCCTCGGTAATGCATATCCAGAAGATGCAAAACGATATACGAATGGTTCTTTGGGTGTCTTCCGTCTTGCTCCGCAAGATTATCATCGTTTCCATATTCCAGTTGATGGTATTATGGGTACTCCAAAAACCATTGAAGGAGAATATTATACTGTCAATCCTATGGCTATTCGATCTGCACTTGATGTGTATGGAGAGAATGTCCGTGTTGTCATCCCTATTGATTCTTTAGAACATGGAAGGGTCATGGTTATTTGTGTAGGTGCCATGATGGTTGGAAGTACAGTTATCACTCGAAAAGCAGGTGAAAATGTTAAACGTGCTGAGGAACTGGGATATTTCAAATTTGGTGGTAGTACTATTCTACTATTGTTTGAAGAAGGTGCTATGAGATATGATGATGATTTGGTGGGGAATTCTAGTCAGGCATTGGAAACTTTGGTAAGTTATTTTCTATTATATCTTTTCGTTGAAATTTAGAGGAAGAATACTAATGATCGATAAATAGATTCGTGTTGGTATGTCGATTGGTCATCATCCTACTCAAGGTCAACACACACCAGATATGCGAAAGAATGAAGAAGATATTACGGAATCTGAAAAGGCCGAGGCAAAGAGGAGAATTGAGGGTAGTATTTCGAATCAAGGGGGCCATATGCCGGGGAAGACACCGAGGGCTAGTTTGGCGGGGTAGATTTGAGGAGGGGAAAAGGGATGGAATGGGCGTGATAGAAGTGGAAGAGAAGAGAAGAGAAGCGCGGAGCGGTGCGGTGCGGTGCGGTGCGGAAATGAAACATTGATTAAATTCGACATTGAAGTGCTCAGTCGAGTTTAGAATTTCGAAGAAGGCGTTTCTTGATATTGCTGGGCTTTGTCAGGTTTGGGGTGGAGGAATGATTTGCATGGAACGTTAGATATAAATGCATGGATGGTTTTGGCTCGAAAGCTGGACTGGGCTGGAATATCATATAGATGATGATGTGGGATAGGGGTAGGCATAGGGATGGGGTTGGGGGATATCAAAATATACAATCGATGCGATGTTTTATAGGATATACATGAAGGGAGGGAATTGAGAGAGAATTATGAATGATGGTGAGATAGTGGATAGCGAGTAGTGAAAGAAGATTTATTGATATATGATTTGTATCTTGAGTTTTTGGATGAGGTCAGATGAAGTGATATAAGGTGAGGTGTGGTAAAATGAGGTCAGACGATGTGTGCTATGAAATGAAGTTGAAGTGAGATGAAATAGAGGTGAAGTGATGTATACTATAAGTATATATATCAAAAATCAAGAAAGGTTAATTATTTATTTTTATTTAATCCTGATTATTCTTTATTCTTGTAATTTTATTTTTTAATTTCGTTAATTTCTTTTATTTAAACTATTAGATGATAAATGATAGATGATATCACGGAGGCAGCAGACAGGATAACAGAAATCACTTTTATTGATAAGACGTAGCTCGAAGAGCTACGTTTCTACAGAAGGAACGTTTCCTTTAAATACATTTGTGTGTGCTAGGGCTCCGAGCCCTAGCGCTCTTACAGGGTACGATCACCGAGCGTGCCCCGCTCGATGCTGGATCGGACAGGTGGAGCCTACTAAAGGGGCCGGTCCAGTGGCCCGGCCCTGACCCCGTGACAGATGATAGATGATAGATGATTTCTTAGGGAGAGTGGTATAGAGAGTAGGTATGGATATTTTGATAAATAAAAAAAAAAAAATAAATCGGATCTTCTAAAATAAATGCTCTAAATGAAATTATTCAAATAGATTAAATATCTAAAATAGTCTGAATATTTTAAATGCTTTACCCGATTCAAATCTCCTACTTCATCTCAATCTCTCGAAAACAATTCTGTGATATGAAAAACCACGAAATTCTAAAAAAGAGTTTCATCTAGAGAAATCTCCGAATATATTATCATACCGCTAATACGCTAAGGTTATCAAACTATTACTACTAATAATAATAATAATACAAAAAAAAACCCCCCCAAAAAAACCTAAACCTAAACCTAAACCGCTGAATCACCACTCAACCCCGTTCCCACCCTCGAATCCTTCTGCACCAACAATCTCATCGTCGGCGCCGCCCCCAAACTACCCATCCCGGCCACCTTCTCCCTAATAGAAAACTGATCCAGGGACGATCTACCCACCGACGACGTCGACTTCGCAAACGTAAAGAAGCCCTGTCTTAATCCCAATTTACGATCACGCTCCGCCTCTTCTTCGTCGAGCTGCTCGAACAATCCCCAGTATCTCTTCGTCGCCTTCCAGGCTTCGATGCCGAGGACGAAGAGAAAGACGGCGCCGATGGCGAGTGTCCATTCCCATGTTATACCGACGTGTTTGAAGACGGAGGTGTTTAGGCCGGGGATGTAGACGGCGGGGAAGACGGATAGTGCACCGATGACGACGGCCCAGAAGAGGAAACGGTTTTCGTACACGTCCTTGAAGAAGGGGAAGGAACTCTGAGAGGCGGGATCGAGACGGAACATGCTGCGGCGGATGGATTTGAATTCCCATGCGGAGATGAGGATTAACCATGTTAATTCTGCGAAAACGGCGGCGCGGGCTCGGAAGACGGGGCCGCAGGTTGGGTTGTAGCTGCGGTTGCAATCGTGACCGAGATTTCCATTGTTGACTCCATAGATTATAATCACGAAAGTGAGAAGAGTGCAGGTACCCATGAGGATACCATACACAACCATATCGACAAGGATTTGTACGGTGAAAACACCTCTCTTATTATCATGAGGTGGGCGTTTCATAACGGTAGAACTTGCTTTCTCCTTTCCCAAACCAAAAGCCGGAAAACTGGAAGTAAGCATGTTGATCCAAAGGATTTGCAAAGGACTCAGTGGAAATACTGATTGATTATTACCATCCTGAAATCCCAGGCCTGCGATAAGTAAGATGACTTCGCCCACGTTCGACGAGAGGAGATGCAAGACGAATTTCTGGATATTGTCGAACATGCGACGACCTTCACGGATAGCCGCTACGATGCTGTTGAATTTATCGTCAAGAAGTACAATCTTAGATGCGGATTTGGCGACATCTGAACCTGCGATACCCATTGCGATACCAACGTCTGCCTCGGAAAGACTCGGCGCATCGTTTACCCCGTCACCAGTCATAGCCATGTACAGCTCTCTCCTCCTTAATGCATGAATCATACGCGTTTTGGTATCTGGCGCGCAACGGGCGAGCACTAGAGGGAGGGTAGGTAGTGCGTCAATCTGTGCGTTAGTGAGATGATCAAACTCGGTAGCTTTCATAACGACAGATGCAGAGACATCAGCGGATAAAGTTCCAAGATTTCTCGGAATAATGCCAATCTCCTGTGCAATCGCTTTGGCAGTAGAAGGATGGTCGCCTGTGAGCATATGAACTTTGATTCCAGCTTGAGTACACTCCCGAATAGCATCTTTGGTTTCATCGCGAGGTGGGTCATATATTCCAACAAGACCCAGAAGTGTAAGATCTTGTTCCACTTCGGTTCGTACATTATCGTCGTCCCGAATCTTGTCTTCCGATGAGATATTCCTAATCGATGGCTTAGCTGCTACTGCGAGGACTCGCTGGCCTTGCTCAGCAAATCTATTCATTTGTTGATTTATGTTCTCCTTCAATTCATCTGTCATTGTCTCATTCGTATTTCCACTTCCAACTGAGGAACAAAGATCCAATACCCTTTCGACAGCTCCTTTTGTGAACACCATATGCTCCCCATCCGGCCGTCGATAGATCACGGACATTCGCTTAATGCTACTATCGAATGGGAATTCGGCGACTTGTTTCCATCCTTTATTTTCAAGAACTCTCTTCCCAGAATCAAATCGGTGAGTGAATACCTGCAGCGCAATTTCTGTTGGCTCGCCAGTTGTTTGCCATTTTCTTGTAGTCTCACCTTCTACAACTTCGTTTTTGACAGTAGCAAGGTTGCAGAGTGCGGCAGATTGAAGGAAACTCTCGAGTTCCGGTATGAGTTCGGCTGGTTCTTCATGTTTTGATGACGAACTCTTGTTTTGATCTCTAGCAGCCTTTTCAGCTGGGATATCAAATTTCAAGGCAGCTGCACTTCGTTGATTATCGAAATCGATGGCAGTGTTCTCGCTAGAAGATGGAGTCTGAGTACCCTCGGACGTAAGTGCTGCTTTAGTGACGGTACCTTCTGTAGGATTGTTGGGATCCATGGAGTTGTTCACGGTATAAATTCCAACTTTAGGAAGCCATACTTTCTTAACGATCATGGCTCCTTGAGTAAGTGTGCCGGTTTTATCAGAGCAAATATTTGTTACTCCGCCAAGTGCTTCGAGTGCCGATAGATCTCGGACGACAACATTGGCTTTACGCATAACGGTCATCCCAACAACCATTGTGATTGTCAAAACCCTGAGATGATGTTAGACAATTTATCTCAAATGCTAGCAAGAGAATGTACTTACGCGATCAAAGATTCGGGAATAATAGCAATACCTGTGGAAATAGCATAAATGGCTACTTCATCAGTAACATTGAACCTGTTCACACCAAAAACCACAATTGCTAGTAAGATAGCACATCCGAAGAGGAGATACGCAACCTTGCTTAACTTTCTCTGCAATGGGGTGCCTTCAGTAAGTCCTAAAAACTTTCCAACAAAATCGTAAGTACGTCTAGCAGCTCCCTTGACCGGCTGGATTTTTCCATATTTCTTATAGTTCATCGATCGTCCGTCCTTGCGCTGTTTCTTCGTAGTCGAAGCCGCGATCTTTCCAACTTCAGTCTGCATACCCGTAAATACGACAATACCCCTTCCACGACCTTTGATCACCGTCGTTGTAGAATATGCCATATTGTTACGATCGGCAATGCCAACTTGTTCTTCAGTCGTCGCTCTCTCTTCGGTCCCCGGCACAGAAATTTCATTCGAAGTAATCTTTTCAACTGGTTCAGATTCACCCGTCAAACTCTTCTCCTCACACGTCAAATTCATCGCTTCGAAAATGCGCAAATCTGCCGGTACGGTATCGCCCATTTTCAGGAGTACAATATCACCCGGCACTACCTCCGGACTGGGAACCACAATTACAGATCCATCCCTTAATACCGAAGCCGATGGTGAAGAAAGCGCTCTCAGCGAATCCATTTTTTTCTCTGCGCTAAATTCTTGAAAGAATCCAATAAGGACATTCAACGTAATGACGGCAACCAAAACTCCTCCTTCGATATAATCACTTACACCGAAACTAAGCGCCATAGCGAATACGAGAACGAGGATCATGGCATTGGAAATCTGTTTGAGAAGGATTCTATACCAGGAAATGGAGCCGCCCGTATTGAGTTCGTTCGGGGGATGTGACGCTTGGATGGTTTGGACTTGTCGGGCTGTGAGACCCGTTTCGAGGTTGGTAGAAAGTTGAGCGGCTGCATCTTGGGGAGCGAGGAGGAATGCATGCGGACGGGTGGTATAGGAAGTTTTCTCTTGCGACGCCATTGTAGATGCGTTGGTCTAAACAATGTATGGGTGTATGTTATGTTTGTTGTATATCTGTAAGATTATGTATGTGTGTATGTCAAACAAAAGAATGTCGTGATCTATTCCTGTTCAAGGGAATAGTAGAATCAAATCGTGATAATAAAGATATCTAGTGAATAAACCGATATCAAACCCCAAGACAAAACGCGGGGTAACACATTCTTATATATTCCTTCCCGAAAACCCAAAAGTCGTTCTTGCCTGCCGAATTGGCATACAGCTATCCCAAAGTCATACAAAAACCACAATGGTGGAATAGCCAAGAGCTTTCGAGTCACATATTCATAGATAAACATGTCAAAAAGAAAGCCATGAGCTCATGAACTCATGGCGCTTTCTTAGTTATACACGTACAATCTCTTTGTATGGATAACATCATAGAAATCCAAGCGCCAAGAATCCTTGGCTTAAGTCGTGTTTAACTTGATTTGGCTTGGCCCTCCCCGCCTCACACAATCCGCTCGGAAACGGAGTGGGAAATCGTAAGGAAAAGAGAGGACGAGAGTTTATTGGATGATAAGACGTCATGTGATCACTTATCCCACGTGCTAAGTCTTTGTTTGGTGGTGAGGTTGTCTTTTGTGGTAGGCTTGGCTAAATCCGACGAATGAGATCTCGTCTTGGATTCTTGCGGTTCTTGGCAGTGATGAACGCGTGGTGCCGATTTCCGCTGAGGAATGAGACTTCTCATCCTATAGGGGAAAGTTTGGCATTTGAGACTGGTTGATTGGTAATGACGCCATAGCGGTAATTCACTCTGTCTTTCCTGCAAGTATTGGTTGATTGTGGCTGTATCGGATTCGAATCTCTACCGGGAAGGAACTAATGAACATACCGCGGTTGAAAGGATAAGACGAAATGATATATAGACGAGATCAGATTTTAAACGCGAGCAACCAGTTGAAAGGAAACATGCACAGTATATGTATGTCTAGGTGTTCAAATAAGGGGGTATTTATCCGAATACACTACATGGTTAGCTCCTTCGGAGCTCACGTGAGTTCCTAGCGAGAAACGCTCACCCCTAGGCCTAATCCATGAACTATGAAGATCTATATAGCTGGAAGGATTTCTTCCGGGCTCAAAAAACATTCTTTAGTATTTAATACTATTAGTTATTATACCATATAATATTGTTATTCTTAATCGATTTCCTACTTGACCGCGGCCTTTCTATCAGTTCTAGTTTCGCTTCCGAAACTTATTAATATGAGTTATACTTCCTGAACATCACAGGTTCTAATACATGTATACATCTGCACCAACATTTATTTGTAAGGGTTACAAAAATATATTTGTATATTGGAGATACATTAGTACTAAACTTTTGGCCCATAACTCTTCTTTATTCCTAAAGTGAGTTCTTTTTACATCAACGTTAACCCAACTCCAAGTACCCGTTAATGACCCTCTTGTAGAATTAAACAGCATGTTTATCCTGTTTCTGAACTCTCCGTCGGAAATGCCCCAAACCTCTTTTCGCGTTTTGCGTACCCGTAGATGTTTCGCTAGTTTCACTGGCAATATTATTTCGCGGTCGAAACTTTCCCGAGAGGGCATTTGCATTCCATGCCAAAATAATAGTCGGAATAGAGACAAGTGCAGTCGCACCAACTACTCATTATATTAGCAGTTGGAATTTCTCCACCTCAAGAGTTACTTACAAAGAATGGGGAATAGCCACCATGCTTTGTACTTTACGCTTCCGGAGTCATGGGGAAAGTCAGATACGTCCAGTGCGAAGAGAGACGTGAGAAATGATAGAGGGAGCTTAATTGATAAGTACGATCATTAGCTATGCTTGTAACCCTCCCCCTGCTAATTGCTAATGAAGACTTACAAAAATAATAGTGATGATAGTGAAGATGAAAATAATGTTAGATTGTTTGGTGGAGTCGTAAGCTTGTAATCGACCAAATTCCGCCCGTCACAAATGATAAGGGTGTTGATCTTTGTTTCAATTTAGCCGAGAATCATAAGGAGAGCTTGTAGCGGGTAATACTGACATAGTTTTCTGTTTTGTCAGCCTCAGCATGTTTTCCAGATCCTTTTTAATATCGGTAGGTGTGTAAAAGTTCAAGTTCATCAAATCATTAGTAGGAAAAGGCTGCTTCCAAACAAATTCTTGGTCCTCTGCTAAAGAGCTTAGCATATGGAGTTCGTCACGGATATCTCGTGTCATCATCCTATCTTTATATTAACAAGGGAGTTGCAAAACAATGATATCTGACTTACTCTTTGAAACGAGACAGGGTAACATCATAGATGCATCAATATCTACACAGCAATAGCTGCGGTTAGCCACAAATGGCGCCATGTCCAATCTCCCGTGACCGAGAAGCTCGCGTTTACCGATTTCTATAGGCTTGCCTTAGGGCACAACACACTCTAGGACATAACATATTCCAAAGCACAACATACTCCAAGATACAATATACTCTAAAGCACAATATACTCTAAAATATAATATACTTCAAAGTACAATACACTTCAAAGCACAACATATTCCAAAGCACAATACACTCCAAAATACAATACACTTCAAAACACAATATACTCTAAAGTATAATATATTCCAAGGTACAACATATTCCAAAGCACAATACACTCCAAAGCACAATACACTCCAAGGCACAACACACTGCAAATCTCATGGAGAAGTTCACCAGAAAGGGAGTTGAGGACGTGATCCACAACCAACAGTTGGTCTCACTGTACAGTCCTTCAATAAAAGCACTAACCGTTTTAGTATAACAAATCATCAAACCCCGCAAAATAACTTGAGATTGGCTCATTTCTTAGGATCCAACTGTTGGTACATTAAAGAATGAACTTTGCCTGAAGATTACACCGCTTGCCGACATCGGATGGGATTGGCAGTAAATGAATAAATACAAGTTGATGCCACTTTCACATTTAGAGATACCGTCATTTCCTAACCCTAGCCCTAAATCTTGAGTTCGGGATCTATCAACGCCTAAAATATACGACACTTCATACCATTACCCCATCATATCCTCGATCTGTGACTGAACTCTGTCATCAATCATATATCCTAAGTCTGAAATTGATCTTTAATCTTCAGTCAGTGGCCAGACATCTAAGATTACAATGCCACTCAAAACCCGTGTATGGACACGGAGAGAAATCGAGTCATTAATAGCAAAAGGCCGCAAAATAATCATATTGGATGGACAAATTGTGAAAGCAGACGCATGGTTACCATATCACCCAGGCGGAGATAAATCCATCATGCACATGATTGGTCGTGATGCAACAGATGAAATCAGAGCATTACATTCGAAGGAAGCACAGGCACATATGCAGAAGTTTGTGATTGGGAATATAGAAGGAAGATGGGAGAATTTTTTTGCCTCCGATACAGGGAGGAATGTTCAAGGCGCTGGTGTCGAAGCACGAGGAGGACAAATCTTTGCTTGAAGAAGATTCTAGTGTGTCAGGAAGTTTGACTCCACCATCGCCACTGTCCGATGCTGAAGAGAAAGGGAATGAAATTCGTTTGAGGCGTACAGATAATGAGATGCCTATTCCTCTCGTTTCCTCTTCATCCTCATCAGAATCGAAAAAAGTACACTTCACATCCGCAGAAGCATTAACCGCGCACGCAATATCAACAGATCTATCCAAACATCCTTCTCTTGACCCAAAGTCCCAAGATGAAATCATCACCAAATATCGAGAACTCGATAAAAAACTAGAAGCCGAAGGACTCTACCAATGTCCCTATAGCTCCTACGCCATCGACGTCCTCCGATACACGATACTCTTCACTCTCTTCTGGAAATTCCTCCACAATTCACACTACGCACTCTCGGGACTTTTCCTCGGCCTATTCTGGCATCAACTAGTCTTCACCGCCCACGACGCAGGCCACATGGGAATGACGCACTCCTTCCAAATCGACACCTGCATCGGGATCTTCATCGCCGATTTCCTCGGCGGTCTATCCCTCGGCTGGTGGAAACGCAACCACAACGTCCACCACATCGTCACCAATTCCCCCGAACACGATCCCGATATCGAACATATGCCTTTTTTCGCCATCTCTCATCGTTTTTTCTCCTCTCTGTATTCATCGTACTATGATCGCGAGATGAAATTCGACGCTGCGTCCCAATTTTTTTCAGGTATCAGCAGTGCCTCTATTATCCCATTCTTCTGCTCGGAAGATTCAATCTGTACATATTAGCATGGTCATACCTCTTGAGTTCCACACAAGCTCCCCGCAAAGGCCCAGCATGGTGGCACCGCTATTTAGAGATGGCAGGCCAGATATTTTTCTGGTCCTGGTTCGGCTACTACACCCTCTACCTCCACATCCCAAGCTGGTCTTCCCGCCTCACATCCCTCCTCATCTCGCACATGATCACAGCACCCCTCCACATCCAATTAACGCTCTCCCATTTCGCAATGTCGGCCTCAAATCTCGGCCCAAGCAGAATCTTTTCCTCGGAAAATGTTACGAACCACGATGGATATTTCGTGCCCCTCCTGCTTGGATTTCTTACATGGAGGACTGCAATTTCAAGTTGTGCATCATTTGTATCCGACGTTGCCGAGATATTGTTTAAGGAGGGCGCAGGGGTTTGTTAGGGGGTTTTGTGAGGAGACGGGGATTCCGTATACGGTTTTGGGGTTTGTGGAGGGGAATGGGGTGGTGCTGGGGAGGTTGGGGGAGGTGGCGCGGCTGGTGGGGGTGTGGGAGGAGGGAGGGGAGGGGGGTGGCGGCGCGGGAGTTGGTTGGTGCTGCGGTGGGGGTGTAGATGTGCTGTTTCTGCTAGAATTGTTTTGTTTATGATGTTCATATATAACCAACCCATGGTACTTATAACCATCTTATACATAGTATTTATCATTCACAAAGACTAAGCAGTGATAAATATTCGATATATATAGTGTTTTTGTAGCGTTTTTTTCATTGCAAATAACTCGACATCTATTCGCGATAACAATCACTCTCTATAAATCATCAAACTCATAGCGCTTTTAAGCACATCATCTCCCGAAAATTATACCCGACCGGCTATATATATATGTATGCCTAACCTCAACGCCATGCAACTTAAAAAATGAAATAAAAATGCAATCAAAAAAATAGCAAGAAAGAAAGCTGAAGAATTCTCCATCCACAATCTTAAGCAGCAACTTGCTCTTGAATAGTCGAAGGACGATTTTCCTTGAACTCCGAGAAAGATTCTGGCCATAAGAACATTTTTTCTTCTTTTGTGGGAGTAGCTGCCACATATGAAGGAACCTTATACAATGTCAGTATGAAGAAGTTGAAGTTGAAATTTCGAGCACGAAAAAACAGGAAAACTTACAGCATTCTTACTGGAGACTCTTCTCCACAAATTAGCCCTCGGATTAAACCTCACGGGTTTTCCTACACCACCCGTCTTCAACTGATCCTCCTCGGCAATCTTCTGCACCTCCTTCTGAATATCCGCAAATGTATCAAACGGAATATACGGAATGCGATGCTCTAAACAATACTCCTCTAATCGCAATCCCCTCCTCGCAAACAACACATCTGCCTGTCTGGCAGCCGGGAGATCCGATACGCCATCCCCGATAAACACAATGAGTGGGATCGTTCCATCCTCGCATTCGAGCTGCGCATGTTCCCGCGCTTCGGTAATCGATAATGCTTTATCGTGTCCGAGCTCGGTATCATGTCTCCAAACGGGTTTCCACTGACTTCCATCCTCGCTAATCTCCGCCTCGTTCGCTACGATTTGGATCCGTTTACTTTCCTCCTCTCCGAGAAATTTATCCAGGACTCTTCTTAACACGGGTTTTAAACCCGCGCTGATTACGTTAAATGGGATATTGTTATCGATGCAATAGCGATGGAAGCTTTGAAAATCAGGATCGATCTCGAGGGATTTTTCCATGATGGCGAATCCGTCTTCGAAGGGGACGCGGAGGGATCCCCACATCTCTTCTGAGACGTCGCGGAAGGAACGTTCGCCGGTTTTGATTTGTTCGTCGAGGATTAGACGACGTTCTTCTCCGCAACCATGGGCGTCGAAGAGGACGTGTCCGGTATCTTGCATGAAGATTGTGCCATCGAAATCTGCGTGATTGTATTAGTTTGTTTATTTTCTTCTCTCTTTTATTTACATATATATGTATGTATATATATATATATATAAATGGATATCGAAAAAAAAGGAGAGGCGAATAAAAAAAACACATACCCGAGAAACAGATAACCTTCCTCTTACACTTCAACATTTCGGGATCTTGCGTGCGAGAATAACTTGTTTTCTTAACTGCCAAATCTTGCGTACTGAGTGTTGGTGGTGGTGTAACTGCAGAAGGCATTATGAAAAGATTTGGGATGAAGAGAAATAAGTAGGTATCAGGAACCACTAGTGAGATAGATTTCGAACTAGAAATGGAAGGGGCGAGATGGATTTTTCGATCAGGTATGAAATCGATGGACTACGGAGTAGTGAGGAAATAATGGGTATGAAAACTGGGTTTGAGGGTGGAAGAAGGCGGAGAGCGGGATGGGTTGATATATATATATGGGTCTTTTGAATCCTGGAGTTGGAAGTTTAAACGCCGATGATGGGATTTAGATTGTGGATTGTGGGTAAGGTATTGTTGGTTGGGATTGTAGGAAGGATGTTGGGATGATTTATGGGCATGAATATATGTAAGATTATATACCAAAAGAGAAATTAAATCATAAGGAAAAAGAGAGGGCGCTTCCAGATTTTTATATTCATCAACTACTGTATCTGAAGACTCCTTGATCCTCATCTCCATCCAGTCAGTACGTATTCCCCAACTCTCAAACCAACCAACCAACTCTGAAACCCCATCTTGAAAAAACAAAACCAAAAAAAATAATGACTCCATACTACATGATGCAAATGCAAAATGCAAATGCATCTCGACCCGTGCATCAAAATTCCCACGATAAGTTATAACACACACACAAAAATTGCGAATCTAGTCAAAGCTTGGCAAACCCATCCCACCAATAATACAAAAATGCCTCTTGACTTTTAGCTTCAAAAATCCAAATATCGATGTCCAGACTACAAAATCGATCTTGCTGTTTGTTTTAGTATGGATGTGTAGTGGGGCATGTATGGAAGAGGGGCAGTGCACGAACAAGTTTATTGGCGGGGATAGATCGATCATAAAAAATGCGAGAAACGTGGTTAATACCTAGTAACTTGTGAGAAAGCTAAAGAAAGAAACGGAAGAAGGTTCTTGAAGATACATACGGAAGGATCTAGAGTTTTTCATGTGAAGATTTTATATTGCATTCTGCTTTTGTTATTGGTCACATGTTAGATCCTGAAGTTTTCACCATACCGGAGAAAAGAGTGCATAATGACATCATAAACTCTCCATTTCGCTAAGACTTGCTGGGTAACCTCATGTGCTTACCCCTGTACATCACCAGCAAATAACTCAATCTTTTCATGTAGTCTTACGAGTAAGGACTCCTGTTTTCCGACCAAGTCAAAATACAACACCCCAATAGGAAGATTCCGAACACCATCAGGAAAATGCATCAAAGGATCTAATTTCTGATTTCTCATTTTCTTCCACGTATTGAGTCAATTGCATGCATGTATATTTTTATTGAGAAGAGAGTGTAGGGTGTAAAGGGGTGGGTATGATTCAAGTGTTTAGTATTCAAGCCACGATGCAAGCGCTCTCTGTTTCTGTACCGTTATCCAACGCTCCTTTCCTCGTTTTCCTCACCGATGCAATACACTGACGCCAGGATCTGTATAATATATGCAGGGTGTAGGCACGTTTTTAAATAATTGGTTAATTAATCTCATTTGATGTAATTAATCTGACTTGATTTAAAGGGACCCGAGATAGATCTACCGACCAGCACGGCACGAGTAATATCCACAGCGTCATTCTGCATATCTCATCTCACTTACTCTTACTCCGTACACTCTGTAGTCTGTTTCAACTCTAAGATCTAAGATCATGTGTCTCTAATTCTCATCTGATTCTCACTACTATGCACTCACTACTATGCACTCCGTATGTACTCCGTATATGTATGAAAATGTACGATAGGTGGGGGTTTCAATCAATCAATGCATTCAAATTTCACAGTTTGAAGTTTTCCGGGGGAAATGATGTCATGATGTCACAGTGCAGGTTTTCTGATTGTTTGAGTAAGACAGCAAGACAGCAAGACACGGTGATTATGTAAACAGGGAGACGGAGAAATTTGTGGTGATATGAGGGGATCGTGAGATGTGTCTAGTAACTACCTAGATCTTACAAGTTTGTTAAGGTATCGGAATCAAGAGTCTTTCCTTTGGAGATCTAGATGTCTTTTTCGTTCGTCCAGCTACCTAGTAAGTTGTAAAGAGATGAGATAAAACTTTGATGGTCTTTTGATGATCTTTTGATGGTCTTTGCATTTCTCTATTTTCTCTGCATGTACCATTTTAATTTGTCTTTTCCGAAAATGCCAGTCGCCATTTGAAAGCATGCTATATCCATCAAATGCACTCGATCATATATCGAGTTGCTATGCTCTCTCGCATTAATCTCTCAACACTCAACACTCAATAAACAAGAGACTCTTCTCCTAATCCCTCGCTAAACAACGATATAAATTTCCCCAACGCCCTAAAAGATTTTCGTTTCTGCTAAAGGATATTATGCGGCTGCCACCTTTGCAGAGTATTTTGTAGCTGCCTTATCGAACAGTGAACTCTTTTCCTCCAAATCTTTCAGGAATGTATGTTCTGGTGAGGTACTTTTTAACGAACTAGACGATGATTGTTAGAAAAAGTGACATTGCTATGTTGAACAAGTATTTGCTGAAAGTTGAAATCACTACTTCAACGATTCTCTAACATAGTGCTTTCAAAAGTTCGAAGGACACTTCGAACTTTCACATTCCACCAATTCATGAAAATAAGAACGGTATTTACGAGGGAAAACAAACATACCTCAACAAATCACTGGAATCCTTCCCTGATATAGTGTTCAGAACGACCTTGTTCGTGAGAAATTCGGCGTTTTCTGGATCCTTGCTGAAAGCTTGTTCTAATGCTGCTTCGGCTTCCTCCAATCTTCCTAGATGTATTTCCGCGATAGCTTGTGCGACAAGACTTCGAGTCGACGATGTTGATGGAGCTTGTGCGAGTTCTTCGAAAACATAAAATGCTTGTTGGTATTTCTCACCGCCCTGAACAATATTAGTCAAATGATATTTGTAGATTGGACTCGAGAAAACCTACAACTCGAAGCCCCACCCAAGACTCGGCCAAGTTAACCAGCAGACTATCTTGAGCCCATCTCCTAGCTTGTTGAACTTCCTTGATAGCTAAATCGGTACGGTTTTGTTCCAACTGTATTTGAACAATGAGAGCCACGGCCTCGACTATTCCCATGGTTAGTTATTCTCCGCTGCTATAAAATGATCCAAGAGTAGATAACTTACGGTTACCCTGGTGCAATGCCAACAATTGTAAAGCTTCCTCACTCTTTCCCGCGGCTTGTAGCACTGTTCCACCCAATACCTGCACTATCGCATTGTCGCTCGAGTCCTCCGCTAGCTTAGATATCATCTTGACAGCTTTCTCTTCATCCCCGGATGCAAATACAGCCAAAGCGCCCACGGCCTTCAACTCCACATCATCTTCCCCTTGTACATCTGCGAGCACATCCTCAGCTTGTCCGAGTGCGATTTGAGCTCTTAGTGAAATAACGCGCGCTGGGAGTGCATTCTCCGGTGAAAGGGCACTAGTATCGAAATCAATGGCTTCTTGGTATTGACCTTGGTGAAAATAGTTGTGCAAGTTGAGGAGCTCGCCCTCTGCTGAAAATGGATCCATGATTGTGTAATTGTGGTTTGGAGAATTAATGAGAAGATTGAATGTATTGCGAAAGATACGTGTTGAATTGATTCGAGTATGTCGGAACTTACCGAGACCATTTTGAAGCTAAAATTCCTGGGGTCCTGACACCAATTTGTTGGAGCGAAAACTAATTCCATGAAGACTTCCTGTTCCTATTGCTCCTTGCCATTTACTAAATCTCACATCATCACGACGTCCATATACCTTCGTTACCAATTTCAAACATCGAAGTCCTCGGGCTTTGGCTTTCACATGGTCCACTACTTTCCTATCGATAGGCTCTTCAAGAGGGATTTTTGATTTGCTATCATCAATGTTATCATCTTCATCAGTTTGAAGCTGCAGTCTAACGTTATCCCAAAATGCTCTGGTTTGAAGTTCTCCGCGGTAATCATCAAAAGTCATTTTTATACCAGGTCGGGCTGGTTTACTTGGTGGCATTCTCCGCACTTCCTCCCGTAATCTCGTTAGAAGTTCGTTTCCCTAGATCATGGATATTGAAGTCAGTCGGGATTGGCCCAATATAGCTGTCGCTCAGAGGGGAATTGAAGTGAATGCACCAACCTGTTTTTCATCGATATTCTCGTCGCCCTCTAGGCATCTCATCAATGGTCCAGTCATGAAGAAGTTCCGATAGTTCTGTAGTAACTGCTCGTATGTATACTTTTGATGAGGGTATAAAGTTTGTTGCTGAATATCTTCATCACCCAAACTTTTCAAGGGAACTTCTCTGGACTTTTGCCCCGTTGCTTTACTTCGTGCTTCGGTATTCTTCTTTACTGTCATGGCCTTCAACAGCTTGGAGTCAGTAATGATGGGATGCAGCCTGGCCTCGATCCCTCTACGTTTGCAAAGCTCGAAAGTATACTTATTCTCTTTGGTCGACATTTCTTATTTGCAGAATATTAATGAAAAAAAGTGAGCTGATTTTTAGACTCTGTTAACTCACATCTGCCTGGCTTTACATTGATGACTGGCATAGAGCTCAGATTCACATGTTGAATTCTAGAAGTATGATTCACACATGAATCTTTACAATATACTTTCACAATTCTGGAAATGATCACATATATCTTCTTCGTTTTCTGTTCGTTACTCCGTACCTCTCTTCAAACTCCCAACATAGATCGCATAACAGATTTTATATTCTCGGACACAACTATCCGGGTATCGAATCTTTTTTTTTGTTCAAGGCTACCCAGCAAGATGATAAACCCACTCATCCCAGAAATGACAAATGTGCCTACGGGCTGGGAAGCTTTTCTTGATGATAATGATCGAGTTTATTTCCGTGGTCCCGACAAAAAGACGACTTATGTTCATCCTATGTTAGGTTTGATTCCAAAGCCTTGGCATCTTAAGGTTGATAGGTCTCTCCCAAATCCTCGTGAATATTATTACAACACGCATACGAAGGAAAGGTCACAGAACAATCCACGTTTCAATGAAGACGTGATGAACTCACAACTTCTCGGTGTCTCGAGAGCGGTTCGAGAATCCGCAACTTTAACCAAAAATTCCATAGGAACTCTAGAAAAGTCACGACACTCCCATATCAACAATAAGGACATACGGGATCAGTATAAAATCGTGCATACGATCGACAGCGGGGACGGCGGCCTAGGCGGCATGAATGGCGGCGTGCACGTTGTGCGACTCAAGGCCACCGGCGCGCTCTACGTTGAGAAGAGATTTAAGAAAGATGCATTGCAAACTTGGAAAGGAAAGCCTGGACTTGGCGTAGTCGAAATTCTGATTACTCATAGAGTGAAACATGGTGGTCTCGCGGGTTATATCAATGCTTTCATAGCCCCGGATATGGTACATCCAACTAGCGCATCCTTATACCTCGAGTTTTGCAATTTAGGATCTCTGGATGACCTCATAAAATGTTATGCTCAACGTTTGGGAACAAGAGATGAGGCACGCGTGCCTGAGCGCTTTGTTTGGCATGCTATTATTGGACTTTGCGATGCTCTTTCCTATCTTTGGGGTGGGAAGTCATTCATAACCAATGACAAGCACAGAGGGTCCGGACCAGAAAAGGGCTGGAAACCAATTTTGCATCGCGATATGAAGCCTGATAACATTCTCATGCGGTCGAGATCGGAGAATACTTCCAAGTATCCCTATCTGGTTATAAGTGATTTTGGCTTGGTCACTGATGATTATGAGCAGGGATGCGGAGCATGCGGGACAGCCTGCTTCTGGGCGCCTGAACTCCTCTGGAATCCTCCTGCAATGACTAAGCAACAGCTTGAAAACTTTCCTCCAAACCAATATCATACTCATGAAAGCGATCTCTATTCACTTGGGGCTTCTATATACAATCTTTGCAAGCCAACAAACGTGAGCATTCATGGAGTACATTGGCAAGGAGCATTCTCACACATTAACATCGAATCATACCCAAATGATCCCACGAAGAAAGATCTGTGGTTCCCGTCTCAAAAATGTCGCAAATCAGACTTGGACATTGGTACATTCTACTCAAATTACCTCAGAGAGACTATCAGGAAAATCACTGCTTGGAAACCCAACCGAAGAGGTGCTGCTCATCAACTCGAAAACACACTTCTTCCTACTGTAAAAGCGGCTGGCTATGATGAAGAAGAATTCAGCTTGAGTGAGGCGCTTCCGGTATGGGCTATCAAAATGCACGACTACCATGCTAGATAATCCATATTAGCAGTTACGATAATACCAGTGGAATAGAAGATTTCGGTATCTTGCCAGCAAACTACACACTTTCGGAGTTTGGCGCATGGCTTTGGGTGGTATTATCATTGGCAGGTAAATTATGTTGTTACCTGGAAAATATCCCGTGTACGATGGTTTCTTTTGCCTTTTCATTTCGAGGATCATGGGTCTTCGAGAATAAGATAGCTAATACTAGTACAATGAAACTTTCGTTGCCTTTAAGTCGATTTTCCTGTACATTTCTTGTTTGTTACACAAACCTTATAATGCTGCTTGTCAAAAGCAAGCCATACAGAACGTTTCACCAACCTAAAGATGTAAAATCCTTAGTACAACAATGAAATCTTGGACTATTGCAGTGGACGAAGAGCAGAACATTACGATAGTAGATAGATAGCATTGCTAATATATCTTATATATCTTATATTGAAAATAACCTTTACCATCAAATGATTGGCTGTTAATCGTTATGTTTGATTGGGTGAAATTTTCATGGGATACCCAACCAATCCCCTCAACAAACAATATTATAGGACCAGAGGATCCGAATAGAAAAGAAGGACTCGAGAAGTTAAAAAAATATACGGTGTTTATACTTTGATTATTAACCATGGCTGTTTGGACTGACACGATTAATATACTCATTTCCCCAAATTTGAGTTGGTAATTTAACTTGACCTGATTTAATTAAATGTCACGTGCATGATTCACTGGCTCTTCCCTTGCCGCTTTTCAAATTTACCCAGAATTACCTAGTGCTCGGCAAAATTAAAGACCTTCAGCCTCGAAAAGAGCCTTGTCAGGCTACGAAGCCTTACACAATAACATCTTCCATCAACACTTCTCAAAATCTCGCAATCAATCATCCTGACTTTGAGATAATCAGAAAGTGCTTTGCCTCTAATCTATCGACTTTTCCTGTACCTTTGATAGCATTCAATATCGCATTGTGCGACGATCAGATGGAGCCTTCCAGCAAAAAACGACGTCTCGCACCCAAAATTGCGGAGCAAGAACAGGTGAACAATTCATCACAATGTATCTGATATATCCTACTAACGGGCAATTCAGTCATCCCAAGCTAGGTACGATTATAAAGCTATGCCGAATCTACAAGAGCCCGCACCTTCGAACGAGCGGAGTGACTTCGAGTCTTTCGCCCGTCATTTACAAGATGCAGCCATGCTTATCTATGCGCAAGCAAATCGATCTCCATACAAAGGTGTTACGGTACTTCTATTGCGTTGGGAAGAAGATTTGACTGTTGAGCAAGATCTTTTGCTCCTGCAGAAGATTTTCCAAGAACGCTTCAATTTTCATACCGAGTCCTGGAATATTCCTAGTGGCCCAAATCCTAACATTAAACTTGTCAAGCAACTTGCACATCATATTGAGTTGACTGCGCCTAATAATCTTTTAATTGTCTACTATGCAGGTTATGGGTTTGTGGGTTCGGATCATCAATTATATTGGGCCTGGTAAGATTCATAGCTTATCGAGCCTTGTGACTTATCGCTGATGCGCAATAGCAATTCGCACGAAGAGGCGCCAAAATTTAAGTGGGAAGGTATCAAATATTTACTTGAGGACGCCCAACCAGATGTTTTACTTTTACTTGACTCTTGCGCTACTACGGATTCATCCGTTGCAGGGAGCCAAGGCATTAAGCAAGGCATTGCTGCATACAGTCCCGATCAGGCCACACGTGAACCAGGAACAAGATCATTTACCTATCACTTGTCGGAAGCTCTTAATAAACTTGGTACTGGCCGTCCTTTCAGTACGCAACGACTCCATGAGGAGATCATTTCACAAAAGCACAATGGATTTCTGGCACACACTGGACTTACAAATGGAGCAGGAAAGGCAGCTTCGACCAACGAGCGAATGCCAGTATCTTTCTCCTTAACTCCTGGATCATTGCAAAGCATTTCACTATCCCCTCTAAGTCAGGCTCCAAGACCAAGTACGTCAATGGGATCGGCAGCAGATTCTCCAGAAAATAATGCCCAAGGATCAAACACCGATGAACCAATCAAGGCCAACTCAAATTCTGACCTGACTTTTGAAGAAGTCAGAGCATTGGTTTGTACAACTTTCGTTGGAGAACCCAGTCAAGATATGGCATCTTTTAAGCAGTGGCTTCACAATACTCCCTTGGCAGCATCAAAAATTGCTGTTGAAGGCATGTTTCACGGACCACCTACCATTCTCCTTGTTTCTATGCCAATTGCAGTGTGGAACGTTTTAGCTGCAGAAGGAATTTGTTTGTTTTTGGGTTACATAAATTCTCACAACATGACGACGGATTATCAACATCTCATCGGAGCAATTTCCCCTGTCAACAAAGCAGCAACTTCTAAGGAATTGGAAGACGGTAAAATCCTACTTGAAGCTCGTGAGGCTGCTGCATCTACACCTCTGATGACCAGACATGAATCAGTTCAACAAGAGCCAGCTAGACAGCAAGAAATTATTCAACAGACTCCTTCTCGACAGGAACCTTTAAGACAAGATCCAATCAATTCAACTCCTCAATCAATTCCTCAAGTATTATATCCTGATACCAGTGTATCAAATCTCCCAGAGCATACAGATGATGTCGAAACCTCCGTCGAGATGCATGAGGCAGCTGAACAACTCAAGGCTTTGAGTCATGTACGACATGTCAGTCATGATCATCTGACTCCAAATGACAGAAATCACTCTCATATGGCAGCCGAAGATTCCCCAGGTCTCAGAAGTGGTCGGGAAGAATCGGCATCATCACAAGATCAGGGTGAATCTGGTGCAGAGGACCAAATGTACTCGGAATTAAATTCACCTGCTTCCAGACCTAAGCCCCGGAGGTCGTCACAAAAGCAAGGTCCTAAGCAAGATACCCGATGTTCAATGTGCAGTCATGCACCGTTCAAAGATTCCTCTTCCTTGCGAAAACATATTGCTGCAGCACACACAAGACCATTCCCATGCGCTTTCTCCTTTGCCGGATGCGCAAGCACTTTCGGCTCTAAAAATGAATGGAAACGCCACATCGCTTCTCAACATCTTTGCTTGACATATTATCGCTGCTCTTCTTGTCCTCAAAGCACTGTTGAAGGCAAAGGCAATGAATTTAACCGCAAAGATCTCTTTACTCAACATCTCCGACGTATGCATGCACCTTTTGCAATCAAGAAAGCTCTTGCCAAAGGCGACTCCAAACTGCAACTTGAGTGGGAAACTCATGTTAAGGAAATGCAAGCTTCGTGTTTAGTTACCAGAAGACAGCCACCCCAAAGGTCCGCATGCCCTAAACCAGATTGCTCAAATGTGTTTGAGGGTGCGGGTAGTTGGGATGACTGGACTGAACATGTGGGTAGGCATATGGAGAAAGGAGAAGCAAATAGATTGGGTGTTGATAAGCATTTGGCGAGATGGGCGCTTGATGAAGCCATTATTGAACCTAAGGGAGATGGATCTAATGAATACAGGTTATGTGGTACAGAGAGGGAAGGTAGTGGTGTGTTAACTGGTAATGGAAATGCAAGCGGCTATTATTCAGATGGTGGTGGAAAGAAGGAAATGGATGGCTCCAAAGATGGGCTTGAGAGCCTAATGAGCTTGACAGGTGATAGTATGGTCATTGACGGTTGAGGAATTTACTATGGTGAGTTGTCCGGGATATGAGGGTATTTGAGACAAGAACCAAGAAACAAAAGGGTCATTTTCAAATTACGTGTTCTTGGGATAGTTTTCTACGTTATCGTTGTCTGATATCAGATCAAAGTTTTGGGTGGTTGCTTTTGCTTGGTTAGCATTGTGTATTAGCATTGTGTTGTTCTGGCTCCAAGTCTCGCTCTCCTTCATCACGCGCAATTGTCCGTTTTCGTGTACTCGGTGAATGGCGAAATTGCTCTTTTTATCTAATGTATGGATGGATGCACGGATGCACGGATGCACGGATGGTCTTTAGGAACAATATCTTAAGGATATATTCCTATTTAGGATCTACGCAAGCAAGGGCGAAGGTATGGATGGGATTGGTTGGGTGGAATTATTCGTTAGGAGTATGAAATGAAAAATGCTTCTTTTCTTTTCTTTAGATTTGGGAGTTGTGTTCTATTGTGCTTTAGTTGGTGGTGAGGTGTGAGGTGAGCAAAACGCTGGGAATGTTTATTGGGAATGATTATCTTGCATAGTGGTCAGTCATCTTTGTTTTAGTGACTCGGTTCTTCATGTATGATCTTGCATTTCAAGATTAGCACGTTCACTGGTTATAAAATTTCTTATTCCCCCTGATTTTGGTTGTGAATTCATCTACTTTTCCATATCCCCTATTTGACTTATCATTTTTCACTCTCTATTTCTCTTTTCAACCAAACAAATTCAAATATAAATTTGCAAGTGCGTCGATTAACAACACAATAAATGGCCGAGAACTGTCTTGAATATCAATTTGATGGAATGTCTGTATATGAATCTTCATTTTCATACAGTGTCTACTAATATAGACACCTTTAATGCTATCAATCTATCTTCCAATTTCAAACTTGCACATTCCATCTTCTTCACTATGCTTTGATAGTATCATATGCAATCCCTCCCTTGATTCTCTTTCCCCATGCCCACAATACCTATGGTACAGACAACAAACCTAAGGCTATAAATACCAACATACTCATTGCCACGCAATTTTCACGTTCTAATGCACCTGTAATGTGAATAATGGGGATAATTCTTCTAAATATATATCTCAAAAGTCCCTGGGCTGTAAGTGCTGATGCTCCAGCTTTAGGAAATGCTTGATAAGTGATAAGTGTTGATCAATTAGTTTGCTAATACTATATGAATCTGATCCTCTAATATTATTTCCAAGCCATGGAGAGAAAGGGAGAATTAAACTCATTAATAAATATCGAAATTTTTTTCCACGTAAAAGGCACAGCTCTAATAACTAGCACAATCTAATGAATGACCTCACTCGCATTCCACGCAAATCAAATAATCCCGCCGGCAGCCCGGAACTTCTCATCATCGCGGGATGTGAACGATATTCCGTCCCGACAAGACACAATCTTCACTTCTCATGTGGTTTCTTCACAAGAGGTTGATACAAATAAGTATCAAAAACAAGAACTGTAAAAATAGCCAGAAAACATTCAACCCCTATCGCCGAAAACATCAATCCACTCTCTTCAACATCAAATCCATACGCGGTCTCAAAAACATACGGAAAATTAGTAAGAAACTAGGGAGTATGGAGAAATTGAATGCGACGATGGATGTGGTAATGAGTATGGGGATTAGTCGAGGAGGGAAAGTGTTGGGAGAAATTCAAATTTAAGTTTTGCTGCGGCGGAGGGAATGCGGGATGTGAGGAGAGGTTGGTTGAGAGATTTAGCGCGGCGTAGGATAACTGGGTGCTGGGTGCTAGAGGTGAAGAGGAGTGGAAGGAATGGAATGATGAAGAAGATTAGAGAGAGTCTTTTACAAGGATTTGCGGATGCTGATGAAGGAACTTATTACTAGTCTTTTTTGTACACGATTAGTGATTTTCTGTCACTCCCGACGGAGGTATTATTACATGAGTATTCAAAAACTCCGTTCCCCTCAAAAAAACAAAAACAAAAAAATACACACCTCAAAGCAAACCCCCAAAAACGAACTCATAACAACATACTACCCACTAGTTCTCACTCTCACTCTCACTTCCACCACAAAAACATCCCCAATCCTACAATACTTAAAGTTCCAACACCTATTACGGGATTATAAGACATATGTAATCTTACCTATGAAAAGGAGGGGGATGGAAAGAATACGAAGACTTCATATCTTCTGGGAACAGCTGTAACGGAGTGGAGTGTGAAGTGCGATTAAGGGGAGGGAAAGTAAGGAGATGGATGGGTTTGGGATTGAGGGATTTGGGGATTTGGGGGAGGGATGCTAAGAGGCGGGGAAGAGGGGGTAAGTGGTGGTGTGATGGAGGTGGTGATAGAGGTGCTGAGAATGGATTAGGGGGGGTGGGGATGGGGCGAATAGGGAATGGGTGGGGAATGGGAGGGAAGTGGCGAGGAGGGAGGATTCGAGATTTCTGGGGGAGGGTTAGATGGGTGAGTATTGGATTGTTTGATTATGAGTGTTGGGATGGGAATGGGGATGAGAATGGCATATTGCGTGATGGCTATTGCTAACATTATATACACACCATATTCCAAAGCCGTGAAGTGATTCTGGGCTACCTATGCATCACGAATTCTGGTCAGCGGAACAAAAATGATGTTTATTAGCCTGGCATTTATTTGATATACAATAGTTTAAGCTTACAGAAAATGTTAGAAATATAAAGACGTGCTCAAATCAGAGATGTATAAGGTTGATTAAACAACAATCATCACGTGCACATCACGCCTTCGCATCGCTTCGATAGGCATATATATCCTCATTATCCCCATCGACCTCGGAAGGCTGAGGATTGTATTTATTGTATTAGGAATGAAATTCCATGGATATCCTTAGAAAGAAGAATCCTTTACATTTTCTTTTTTATTATTGGATTATTGTAGTTAGTTAGATGATCTTCCTAGCTCTAATCGAGAGTTTAAGCTTGTTAGTTGGTCCGTTACTGTATTGCAAGCAAAAACTCCTGACTAATTGAATGGTTCGATCTCATATTTTGCGTGCGCGTACAAATATTCTTTTCCAGAGTTTTTTTCTTCTAATGGAGGATCTTGGAGGATAAACATGGTGGTGGATTGGTGGTAATTGGGTGGATGGGTGGGTAGATGATGCACCGAGGCGGGGTGCTTTCTCCTGATTACTGATCAAGCTCGGTATTGATGAGAATGATATTAGAAATTACATTCGATTGATCGAGTATGTATTTGAGAGATTTGGGGGTGTATTTTTGATCTTTGAAAACTTTTCATTCTGTATTCTATTTTATGGTCTCAAGTTAAAATTTCGTGGGTGCGTGACTAGTATTGTGATTAGGACTTGCGCGCTGGATGATATTTTTGAACATCAAGATTGCAGTTGGAGTTGGATACCTATATTGAGGTTCTTCTCGTATAAGGATGTGTGATGATGATGAAGAAACTCTATGGGCACAGCTTACGAATCTCCGAATATACGATCTAAGTGTGCTGTTCATTCATATGAGTTTCGTCTCGTTTTATATCATTCATTATTCATATTCGTTGTTAGTAGCTGATTGTATGGAGTACACTCGGAATTTTAGATGAATAATATGTGAGTATTTGGATAACAAATGGACATCTATCGATGTTACAATTTTTGAAAAAGTTAAGTGGAGAATTTATCATTATTTGACTTCTTGATTTCTTAAGTATTTGACTTAGAGTTTGATTTAGATTTGGATTGTATTTGGTTATTGTTATATTGATGTATTGATATATTTGTTTAATTAGTATAACTGGTACAAAGGGTATAATAATAAACGGTAAATGCAATCAAAAGTCTTCATATTTCGGGTATGTATAACGGAATCAGAAATCCATCAAAACCAAATCTATCGCAGTTATTTCTGCCTAGTACTTTTCCCTAGTCCCCAGATCCAAGAATCGTTTCATTCCACCCAATACCAAAATAGGTAATATAGTATCCAAATATTCACACCGAACCAAGCGCACCAACTCCCATGCCATAGTAGGAAATCTACATCCAGAAATCCCACTGTCTCTTCCACCAAGGCCAAGCAGCCTTAACTCTTCTCTCCTCATCTAGCTCCTCTCTAAACGCCACCAAATCCATTTCGCGTCTGCCCTCATCAACATTGATTCGATCGAGATGTACACCAATCCACCATTGTTTATAATACAATTTATATCCAACGAAGAAAAGAATAACAATTGGAGCAGCTAGATAAGCTTCAAAGAAAGCTTGCGCATCTGGTTTTCCACCAATGGGGAAAAGCGCGACGTAGAATTGGGCGACGAGGCAAAGGCAGACAAGAAAAAGACCAATCCATGATCCGATTGTTCCGAACATAGCTGCGAAGGGGAGATCGTCTTTGGTGCGACCGTTCATGGCCCATACTTTGCGGAAACGGATATGAGCATAGCAGATAGAGCCCCAGGTGAAGAAATTGGAGAGACCGGAGAGAGAAAGGAGCCATGTGAAGATAATGGAACCTTGAGGAGCGATATTTATGTAGGAGAGGAAACCGAAAGCGAGGGAAATGGCGATGGCAATGTATGGGCGGCCACTTTTATCGACCTTTGCACCCCAGGAAGGACCCATGCCTTTGGCACAAAGAGCTTGGATGGTACGTGTCGAGGCGAAAGTACACGAGTTAGCGACTGAGATCACGGAGAGAGTGATGACGGCGTTGAAGATAGAGGGGAGGATTTTGATTCCTGCAAGACGGAAGGAGAGGACAAAAGGAGAATAGGCTGTGTGCCCTCCTGAGGCTTTTGATAGAACTTCGTTGTTGGAGGGGACGATGAGGCCGAGGAGGAAGAGCGAAATGATGTAGAAGAGGGAGATACGCCAGAAGACTTGCTTGGTGGCCTTAGGAATTGATTTTCTTGGGTTGTCGGCTTCTGCTGCAGCTAATCCTACAAGTTCAGTCCCACCGAATGCGAAGGAGGCTGTCACAAAGACGGAACAGAACCCTTTGAAGCCATTGCGGAAAGCCCCAGGGTTTGACCAATATTTGGCGCCAATGTAGCCACGGCTATCGGTAGGGACACCACCACAATCAATGATTATACCGAGAATGATGAAGCCGATGACAGCTACTACTTTGATTAAACCGAGAACAAATTCGACTTCTCCGTATCCTTTGACACCGAAGAGATTGATAACAGTAACCATGACGAGGAAAATAGTAATCCAGACTCCAACATTCACTGACGGATTGCCAGAATTATCTGGATCGGTCCAAAATCCAATTGTAATGCCAGCAGCTGTTAACTCGAAGGGGAGAACGATGAGCCAATTCAGAGCGTAGTTCCATCCCATTGCGAAACCCCAACCTGGATCGATAAAGCGAACAGAGTAATTGTAGAAGGAGCCTTCAACAGGATAGAGAGCTGGATCACGTACCATTAGCTTGAGCCATTTTCAATGGGTACAATAGCAGAGATGAACTAGGAAGGGGATGGTCTTACCAGCAAGTTCTCCCAAAGCATTAACAGTAAGCAACAACATGATACCGATGATGATAAAGTCAATAACCAACGAAGCCGGACCACCAGAATAAAGTGCAGAACCTGAGCCGACGAATAGACCAGCTCCAATGGAACCACCAATTGCAATCATTTGCATATGTCTGCCCTTTAATTGTCTCTTCAATTGTCCCGTCTCACCGACCTCGATGTCGTCATCGGTAGTTAGAGATGGCGGCGCCACATCAGCCGTGTACTTCTCCTTATCGTCGGAAGCCATCTTTATTTCTTAAAGGAATTCTTAACTACCTTTTCGAAATTTGGATTGCTCCCGAGAACAAAAGAGGAAAAAGGAGGAAAGAGAGGAAGAGAAGGCGGGGTCGAATTCGATTCACTCTCGCCGAGGGTGATATCGAAATACGAGAGGTGAGCGCAAAGCACAGGGTAAAAACAAGAAAAGACGTTTAGAGGATGATAGGAAAATTCCTGAATCTTGCGTAACATCGAGTACTTATACACGGGACCATCTAACCTGAGTATCTATCGTCGCACCTACCATTCTGGTGTATACCACACTAATGGCATGCACACATGCATCACCTATCAGCCCTTCGTGCTTCGTAAATGATATGGGTAATTACAAGGCTGGGCGGGAAATAATGCCTGCCTTGCAAGTGATACGACCCTTTCCCAGCGAATAAATGAAAAGCCAACGGTTGTGGTGAGTGGTAAAGCTTACCTAACTTTGCCTACAAACCGTATGTAGGTCAATACTGATACCTGATCCACAGAAAGTCCGACTCCAATCTCAGCTAAGATAAGACTAAACCCTATGCATCGCGTTTATCGATAGATATCAAGACATGATCCCAGTATTACGTGCATCAATGCCCAATAGGATGGCGCTGGCATATTTCTGGGACGATAACAATGGCTAGCCAAGATAGCTATGAAGATAGCAGATAAGATTGGAAGGGAGTTGTAGCAATCTCATTGCAATTGTGCGTGGTAAAATGTACTTGGTAATGACCTAGGCTCGTTTGTCAAGACGGCCTATTAGTGAGAGATATGTGTTCGGGGTTGAACCCGAAATCAGATTGTGAACTTGGTAAGCTAGACCCCATTTGTAATAGTGTATCTAATTTCTGTAAATTGATTCGTCGAAAGTTATTCAGCTCAGGTCCTACTCCGCATAAAACATTGCGCTGCGGAGATAGATAAGAGAGTGAGCTTGAAGGGCCTTTTTTTCATTTTGTCGAGATCCTTAACCACCGCCGCAGATAAGACGACCAAGTTCATAGTGCGACACCAGTCACAGTAGTGGCCTTTCTAGCTTGCCTCAAATTCCTTCTAGAAGAATTCTTCGCGTGCAATAAAACCTTGTTTTGATTTCGGTCGGGCCAAGGCAGTGGACGCAGGTTTTAAATTTGGGAATTTGGGAATCACTGAGGCTCGTCCTGGGCAAAGCGAGAATGAAGGGGTCAGTAAAATAGTTAGCTTTCTTGGTGTCCAAATCAATGTTAGTGTTATTTTGTGTTTTTATTGTTCTAGATAAGGAAGAGTTCCTACCTAATTAATAATTGATTAGAATTTAGATCTATACACTTTGGGAAAGATATACATGGCTTCTGGGACAGCGACAAGGATTTGTGGAGAAGGACTAAATCACGAGGTACTACCGTATTTGTGAATCCAGCGTTCATCCCTACTCATTACGCCAAGTAGAATATCAATCCTCGCAAAGCCAAACCAATACAATCTCTCAGATGAGCGAAAACAATGGAGTCTCCGAGCTCGTGGGGTTAGTGCTAAGCTATATCTCTCCGCACTGCGCCCCCCACCATCCACTGTAACTGCCACTCTGCCAAAACACCGGCGTCCCAGCTCCCAAACCATACACTCGTGCGTCCCGCACACGAGCACATACCACAAGATGATAAACTACAAATGGTATAGCAGCTTCTTATTAGTGGAGTGTAGTTTACTTTCTAACCGCACCAGTATTACGAAGTATTCAATTTCGAATCCCGAACGAGCGCCCGCCCAATGTTTACAACGAGTATAGATGCGACTATAAGACCTGACAGGTGTTAGTATGATATGCTATAATTCAATCTATCAAATCTATTTTTGAAAGCTAATGTTTAATGAGGCTCAAAAGTATTCATTCAAATCCTATAATTTTATTCAATTAGGATTAGAATTAAATGAAATTCATTGTGGGCTAATTTTTTAAGCTCGCTTAGTTTTGGTTATGTAAAACTATAGGCCTTTTATAGTGCTAATACTCGTGGCGTCCCTCGCAGTGCTATGAGGAAACGTGCATCCCCCGTGTCGTCCCGCATGAATGGCTTATCTACGGAGAGTTGCGAATAACACTATTCGTAACGATGGCTTGACTCTAGAGCGCACTGGACTTAATTTTTATCGATCTTGGTCACGCCTCTTGCGATGCTGTTACGAGTTTAGATGAGCCTACTTATCAATGATATGATTTCCAGAATGGGTATTCTCCGCTTGAAGAGGATTTCTCGATGAATGAGGTAACAAGCTCTTCCCCGTCATTCCAGGAAATTGGAAATCTACCTACACCGACATCCAAACTCTATTCACCCAAGCATAAGAACAGGAGTACCATGTGTGGGCAACAAAGTAATTTAATTGCATGATAGTGAGTTTAAATAGCCAGAGAAATTTTCAAGACGCGCTAATTACAATTCATTCGAGTATAGAGATTCACACGCTCATAAATGGTAGGGAACAGTGATATGGAGAAGACATTCACGCGATGGACGAGATAAATCGCAACTCAAAAACAGCATTTAAGCCTAAGGAATCACATGATAGTCAAATCAGAATTGGAACACTGAAGACTAGTATAAGGCTAGAAGAGTTCGGTGTGCAATCTATTTCGTACATCGCCTCACAATCAAAAGAAGGAGGTTGTTTACCAGTTTCAAAAACGGAAACCAAACCCAAGAACCTTCCTGAGATTGCACATCCGTCAGTGGGCCATAAATAAACCTAATTTCTTCCCCACCATCAAAAGTAGTATGTCACCAAAAAGATGGATAGTTAATTTAATAAAACCCAACCCACGATGTCAACCATATCCTGCTAAGTGGAGGAGGCATATGCCTCCACCACATGCACAAGGTCCTCAAATATGTGGTCTTGTCCGACCGAAGTCCAGTCGGTGACTTTCATTCTACTTGCTAGGGATGTACCAAATTGTCTTCCAGGCTCATCACTTACCGATAATGAATCTTAGCAATATCGCAATAAAAAAACATATCATTTTCGTCAAGAAGCTCCTGTATATGCTGAGGCCATGATAACTTTGAGAAGTGTGGATAATCAGAGGTTGCATGGCAGAATAGATAATAGAGCACTTAGAAAGATGACTTCGATGAATTGTTGAGAGGAGTCGTTTGAGGAGACCCAATGTGTCATAATCTTGGCAGCTAATGCAGTGATAGGCAGGGCATGACGTTCCCATCTAAGTGGAGAGGAATGCTACGGAGCAAGTTCTGGGTAGCGCAACTTTACTATTCTCATTCAGTTCACTGTGATTTCCTTTTTGCGAGTATTTATGAATAAACAATCCTATTCATTGCGTCAAGGAACTTCAGCCTGGCGAATTGAGCTAAGTATCATACAGCTCAAAAAGCATGGAAAGTTTCATGCCTGTAAACAAACTTGTGATACGATGAAACAAAACAGAAAGCTTCATCAACAATTCCATGGCACCAAAAGAGTTTGCGAGGATCTATCATTAACAGGCATAGAACTAAGCAGTTCATACACCGGCGCCTGATAGAGCAAAGTTGCTTTGTGTAAGGAAACATCCACTGAGCCAAAAAAAAAAAAAAAAAAAAAAATTCAATAACATCTCCCACTGCACCAGAAAAACGTGTAAAGCTCTTCCGGAACACTTAATTCCGAGGCCTCCAGCTCTTTCTTTGTAAGACAGTGATAGAACTTAGCAGTTCATGCGCCAATACCTGATTAGGCAATCCTGCTTTGTTTAGCTAGAATGGCATCTCGGATATCTTCCGGGATCTCTTCTGGAAGGGTATTTGAAATGGTGTTTTCTTTACCATAGTGGATAGTACCCGAGTCGGAGGATTCCAAGGTCACGGATGCGTCATCTTTGAGGATTATTTGACTTCTATTTTCCTTGCCGGTGTCCAAAATAAAATTGCCTTGGTTGCCATAATCATCGAAAATCTTGATCGTGGAAGAATACCACCAATCGGTCGAGTATATATTAGCCTCTGTATAGATCCAAAGACGAGTTAAACAGAAAGCTTGTGGATGTTCATTGATATTGATATCATGGACATTACCGCCCTGGACAGGAGTGCCATCCTCAAAGCTGGTTATCCCTACTTTTGCTTTGGTTTTTGGACCCATGTACCAAAAGTAGTGAAGCCATTTCCACGTAGCCCATTGATAGTACGCAGTACACATCCGTAACCCCTCGACGGAATAATCAGAATACCTATGGCCATCAAGGACGACCATATTGAACGGGTGAACCTTGCTTGTAAGGTAATAATTGTCCTGATCCCAAGAGGTCTCGATAGTGTCGGTACCGCCATCCGTGTCCTCTTTCACGAATTTGACATTGTCCAACGTATATGTTACGCGCTCGACTCCTCGGAGCGATACGTGAGTATCGAATTTGTCGCTGTGGGTTGACACCCATGTGCCGTTCGGTTGTTGAATGCGTGCCCCTACACTCTTACTCTCAATTTTTCCTGTAGTGACCCACCACCGTTGCGATTGATCGTCAAGGGGCTGGCCTGCAGGGACATTGTTGTGCTGTGGAGGCATAGATTGATTGTCATGTGGCTCGGTTGCGGGGACTACGCTGTGGGATGGAGGCATGCTGTGTGCGAATACATTTTCTTCATTTGAATAGGCCCATCCGTCACCCAGTTCTGCGTTGACGTCATCATAATCGATCAATTGGCTGCTGAAGAGCTCATCCATTCTCAAAGTGTATGGGGTATTGGTGGTTGGGTCGATCGCTTTGATCAAGACATCCACAGTGACTTGCATTACGTGATTGGCGAAGAGGACAGAATCCCCACTTGATTGTATTGAGAAATATGTGACCTCCCATTGTACACCCATGATTTCTGGTGCTCTGCGGGCAGGTAAGGTAGAACGAAGAGGTAGATGACTTTTGTTTGATTGTATTGATGAGTCGGTTATCTTGCTTTGGGTCCTTTGATTCCAGCTTAAGATGAAGAGATCAGAGCCATAATCTTTTGCTTGAGCAGATGGCATACTATATATCTACCTATCTGAGTGTCCTTTATCTGGGTATATCTTTCAATCCCGTTTGGGAGAACGTGAATGATCAAGTTTGGCGTTTTTTCCCTGCCAATGATTTATCATCATATTCCTATCCTTTCTCTGCAGTACGACAAACATGACTTCAGGTGAATGATGGAAGTGCTTCGTGTGGAGTTGTTATTCGGCAATCAACTCTGGCTGGCGTTTTCACCTTGGCCTTTCGCTGTCAAATGATTGAATTATCATGATATTGCTTTCCTTTCTCTGCAGTACAACAAACATTCAGATTTGAAGCGAATAATAAAAGTGCTTCTCTATGTGTAACAACCCCGCATTGTCGAATTTTGGTGTTATCATGCCACGTTACTGTTCTTGGGCGTGCCTCTTTCGAGAAATTCAGCCATGTTAGAAAGAGGTGGCGTATTTTTCGTGTGATGGGTCCGGATCATAATCCACAAGAGACAGAGGTATACTACATAATGATACGCAAAAGTCTCCAAGCTCGTATCGGATCTGGGCAATTATTGTTGCTTAACGCCGCCATATGCACTGCATCGACTGAATCGTTAATGACAGAGTATATGGGATCTCGATCTTGATTTTAATGGCTGGCGGAGGTAAGCTTAGAAGACCCGTCGGCCTACCCTTTTTAAGCTGAAGGGTTTCTAATAAAGATGTGGCTACATATTGTAACACCAAAAAAACATCAGTCAACCAAATCTACCTTCATTTGTTGTACAAATTCAGATTCTGGAGATTGGTCCTTCCTGCTTCTCGAGTTTGAAAAATCGAAATTGACAGAGAGAGAGGAGTAGAGATGCCATGGACTGGATCTTCGTCACTAGATATATAGAAGCATTGCATCCAATTCAACGGATCATCTGAAAGCCTCCACCTGAATCTATATCTTCCAAAACATTCCATCATTGCTATTATTTTCTGATTTGTGCTCTATTCAGCCGGAAAAAAATGTCGACCAATCCAATCTACTCTCAAAGCTTCAATTTCAACAGCTTTATACAGAAAGGCGTGGACCCCCGTACCGGTCAATATACGTGCACAGTTAATATCTATGAAACACCAACTCAAGCCAGGAATTGTCCTTCTTTCAAGCTATCCCTGACTTTCAATCCCTTAAACACACAAAACGTTGGCTTAGGCCAGGGGTGGTCATTTACTCTCCCTTCCTATGAACACCGTCAAGCAAACCCGACGGTTAATCTCTCGACAGGCGAATCATATCAAGTCACGGAAACATCTGGAAGCCTATTTACTAAGGACCAAAAGCTCAAAAGCTCTCAGGTAAAGAAGCTAGAAGCCGACTCATACCAGTTCACGTACAAATCGGGACAAATCGAAATTCTTTCCAATTTTAACAATAGCTACAAAAAATCCATCCCGGTTGAACTATATGCCACCGCTGGCCGCTGTTTATCGTTCACATGGGTCAGGTCCGGCGAGCAGCCACTTCTCGAAAAGATTCAACAAGGCTCCGAGGTTCTGCTCGAAGTCAAATATGAAGACTCACAGACTGAAATAACGAGGGCTCCGAATACCTCAGAAGCAAGTACTTTCATTCTCACTTTAAGGAACAACCAACTGGATGAATTGTGTTTGCCTTTGGAAGGCTCACCATCTTGGAAGTTTGTTTACACGGCATTCGGCCATTTGCAAAATGTGACCAGTCCTTCGGGCCTTATTGAGGAACTTCAATACAAGGAACAAGGGCATCGCATGCCACCAGGGGCACCTTACCAAGCAATCCCCTATGTTATATCACATACTGCACGCCCTGGAAATGGACAACCTCCAATTGTAACTTACTACAGTTACTCGGATCGCAATTTTCTCGCCTATGACGGTGGCCAAAATTAGAAAGATGGAGAGGATAATTTGTACCTCACCCTTGACGACTATCAGTACACAGCAACCGTTCAAGTTGAAGGCGGTGCCGAGACAAAGCATACGTACAACAAATATCATCTTCTAATCAGCTCTGAGCAACAGAAAGGCACAAAGCAAATCATCCAGACCATCACCTACCATGCCATTCCATTTGTAGACTTTGAAGATCAGCCTGCGCAATATCAATTACCAAAGACTGTCGAAACCACGTATCAAGATACAGTCAATCAAGCGAGTCGCATAGAAACGAGTCATCAGGTCTTTGACGATTGGGGAAATCCGACACAGGAAATCAAAACTAATGGTATCACGACGAATCGTGTTTATTATCTACCAACAGGTGAGGATGGATGTCCAGCCGATCCGCATGGCTTCCAACGATATATCAAAACGGAGACAGTGATTCCGGCAGCCAGTTCTCATCAGGCGCCAACCCGAATTGAGTATTATACATATTCTCAGATACCCACAGCAACCGGAGCAAAAACAAGCTATTTTGTCGCCGTTCAGCAACGACAAACTTTAGAAGATGGCCAGCTCCTGACCACAACTGACCACTCTTATATAAACCAAACTGAGACCAAAGATCATGGTCGCCTTCAGCAACAGGTGACGCGTCTCATTGACCAATATCCCACAACCCAGGGCTGGACATATACTTATCCCGATAGCAATCAACTGAAACAGGCTAGAACAACCACAACTTTCGATGCCTCTACAGTTGGTGAAGGGATAAGCTATTCTATGTGGTCTGGATTGGCTTTGACCCATGAAAGTGAGGTTGGCATCTCAGACCTCTACACCTACGACAACCTGGGAAGACTAATCAAAGCAGTCACTTCTCCGGGCACTCCTTTTGAGGCTGTGATACAAAATGAGTATACTTTTCTTGGAGATATTAACGGATCCCGCAAGACGGTGACCGATGCAAAGGGCGTTCAAACTCACTACATCACTGATGGCTTGGAAAGACTTAATCAAGTTGAGAAGCAGGATGATACAGGAACCTTCCGGCTGATTCAAGAGAACAGCTATAATGCTCAAGGCCAACGGATCACGACGGCTGAAGTTGATTGGTTCCAAGCAGAAGGCGGGGGCCAACCAACCGAGCAACAGAGCAGCAAGTCCATGGAATATGATGATTGGGGGAAACTTTGTAAAGTGACCGAAAGCAGTGGCCTGGTTACATTATCCCTCACGGATCCAATCACTCAGACCAAGATTGAAGGCATTGAAGGTGAGGGTATGGTGAAGACGCAGTTGAATATTTTCGACGTTCCAGTGCAGACAGCACTATGCAAAAGTGACGACACAGTCTATAGCAAGATTGACTATACCTACGATGGCTTGGGGCGGCTCGTGAGCCAAACGGATCAGTTGGGTCGAACAACAGAATACAAAGCCGACTCTTTCGATCGTATCGTTGAGACCATCTGGCCCAACAATCGCGTAGTAAAAACGCAGTATGCGAATCAAACCACAGCTGTATTGCCTATGTCAATGGAGCTCAATGGAAATACTGTGGGAGAGCAATCATTTGACGGATTAGGTCGAGTTACGCGTAGAACTGTTGGTACACGCACTACCAGTCAATCTTATGAAGGGGTTTCGCCTGAGCCTGCTTGTATAACAAGTCCAAGAGGAGACCAGCACAATCTAACCTACGAACCGGCCCTGGACTATGTGCCGACAGGTCTGACTAGGAGCGATAATCTGACTACGGATACTTACCAGTACGACGCTCAGACTGCAGTTCCAATACAGTTCATGAATTCTTACTCTACCAATGATCTGCAATACTTCCCTTCTGGCCTCCTATCGCAGGAGAAAATCCAGACCAGTGGAGGTCAGGTATTTTCTGCAGAGTATATCTATTCGATGTCTGGAAAGTTGCAGCATTATACGGATGTGAATGGGAAAACACATGAAATTCAGTACGATGCATGCGGTAGACCTCAAACTATTGTACAAGGTCAATTGAAGGTCTCACTTGTTTATGACAATGCGAGCCGTGTGTCTGAAAGCTGTGTGGAGGATGGGGCAAGTAATTCGCAAATAAAATTGTCTCTGAGTTACGATGATTTTGGCCGGGAGATCAAGAGATCTGTCTCCAAAGGGGGAACGACATTGCTGTACCATTTGAGTCAAGCATACGGTGAAAGCGGTTTGATCACATCTCGCCGCAAAGAGGAAGGCAATGGTGATGTGTCACGAGACGAGAGCTTTGAATATGACATTCATAACCGTCTTGTTAACTATAAATGCCAAGGAAATCAGCCTCCTACTGATCAACAAGGACATCAACTTCAATCGCAGGGCTTTATATTCGATGACTACGACAATATAAGCCAGTGTTTAACAGTGTTTCAAAATGGGAGTTCGAATACTGCAGTTTATTCTTTTAGTGCACGGGAACCTACTCAACTAATCAAGATCACCAATACACATCCGGATTATCCTCCAGGAGTGGATCTCGATTATGGCGAAAACGGCTGCTTGGCACGGGATGAACAAGGTCGGATATTGCAATATAATAATATGAGTCGCTTAATCGCTGTGAGCGATGCGAACAACCAAATTCTCGCTGAGTACCAGTATGATGGCACGGGAAAATTGGTTTGCCAACAGGTACCGGGCGAGGCGGACACATGTCTTTTCTATCGAGATTCGCTTATTGTGGCCGTTTGTAAGGGAGATCGTAAGACTTCATTCCTATCTAACGAGTCAGAGTACTGGGGAGAAACGATATCTGAAAATAATCAAATAACCACAAATCTATGGGCCTCCGACGGCCAGCAATCTATCACAACAATAATGAATACTGGAGCTCCAGACCAGACTCAACATCGAGAATACACACCATATTGCTTCTCTGATCTATCGGCTGGGGCCTCAATAGGATTCAATGGACAATGGAGAGATCCAGTGACTGGATGGTATCACCTTGGCAACGGTTATCGCGTCTACAATCCAGTATTGATGCGGTTTCATACCCCGGATCCTTCAAGTCCTTTCACTTCTGGAGAGATCAATCCTTATTCCTATTGCTTAAGAGACCCGATCAACCAGGTGGATCCGAGTGGTCACTTCAGTCTCTTCGGTATTCACTTCGGGTTTAAGGATCTCATAATGGCAATCTTCGGTATTATAGTTGGCATTGCTGTTGGCATTCTTACTGCTGGTGCCGGCTTCGCAATTGAGGTGGGTGTGGGACTTGCGGCGGGCGTTGCTTCCGATGTGACATCAGGTGTTATTGGGGATTTAGCTGAAGGTAAAGGCCCGACCTGGAAAAGCGTAGGGATGGATGCTCTTGGTGGGTTAATAGGTGGTATAGGTGGCGAGCTCGGTGGTGCAGTTCTGAAGCAGGGGATGAGGATGGTTAAGGCCGCACCAATGGTTATCAAAAGAGCATTGGGTAGATCAGGCTCAGCCGCTATCACAAAACCATTGGCTGGCGAGGCTGGTAAAAGTTTGGCTGCAATTGCGAAAAGCAGCATAAGGGGCGCCGCTCGAGAGTTTATTCCAGCTCAAGTTGCAGCACGAGGGGCTTTGTACGGTATCGATCCACCCAGCGATGAAAATTCAGAAAGCCAAGCAGGCTCCCAGGCCTTACCTTCCAGCGGTGACAAAGTTGGTGCCCCAAGTAAGCCTTTAGGAAATCATGGGCCTGCTCAAATTGGTAGCCACCCTTTTTACTTCGAGAGGGGATCTTCCATAGCAAGGGATACCATACGACCTGCTAAGAAAGAAGGTGTTGATGCCAGTGCACATATCATGACGATGCTTACGAACAGCTATGGCTCAGAGACTGGAGCCGGACAATCCTTTGTGACAAATTTACTCAATCGGGAAGCCAGGGTCGCTTATGGTCCATTGACCGCCGATCCGTCTAAGCGAGATTCTGGGTCTAAACAGCATTAGCTAAAAATTGATCTGTTGCGATTTTTAACTTTCTGCTTAAGGAAAAGTCCAATTTTGCCAGGTTGTGTTTGGTGATGTTATATTTCAACCAATATGAGTTTGAATGGTGGTCAAGATCAGATACGATATTCATGGTAACTTCTGGGTGTTCGATATTTAATTTAATGAATGCAACAAAATATCCTTTCACAAGCATGGCACGTACGCCAAATTCTCTGATAATGTCATTTATGAACAAGCGTAAGGGACACCGAGATTTGAATCGTGGCTCCCAGTCCGTCACCCTGCTATTGAGAGTTTTAATAGAATCTCGGTAAATTTTTGGTTATTTGGTCTTAATATAGCAAGCAAATGTGGCTTGTTTACTTACATTCATCAGGTTCGATGATGTGAAAATTACCTTTTTACTTTTCTTTTGAGGATCTTGATATTCAATTTAACTTTAGGATATCGAACAGGAACTCGCTTACTCACATCCATGCATTCAATTTAAGATGTGAGGGATCTTTTCTTCTTCTCTTTTGTTCTGGGGTGTGGACAATGCTGCTTCCCGAGGCTGAATGCCTAATTCCGTTCGCTGTTAAAAGTATAGCTGTAGCTTATCTACTCAATGGCATTCAATAGACCTCTCGTAGGAGGTAGATCGGATAATAATAAATAATATAATAATAATACTATAATATTATTTATTATAATAGTGGAAGACTTAGTCGTATTTAGCTTAGGAGTGATCGAATATATGAACAATAGAATATTGAAGTCAGAATTATATATATATTGAATATTGAATTTTTATCTGCTTATTTTTTCGAAGAATTCTTTGAAGAAGATCTTCGTATTTATAAATTTTAATGAGATTCTACACTATTCTATGATTATAAATAAGATCGATTTAAATCGAATCTTATAGAATCATTTTATATAATAAAAGGAAATAATAACCAATAGTATTCAATCTGAGAATAAGAAAATTCTATATGATTCCATTTCATTCTATTCCATTATAAATCATTCTGATATGATATATGATCGAAATTTTATATAATAATAAAATTTAATAATATGAAATCATATTATTAATATATCACGTGATCATATAACTATTGGTTCGGTAAATATTATTAAGTGATTTAATAACTTATTAGGAATTCTCACAAGACCAATCATTGTCCTTTCACTACCTCGTCTTTCCATGTCCTCATCCAAAGTGTACTCAACATCATTATCAAATAACATCTAATAAACAAATCACTACTCTTTCACCACCATTGCCTTCTTCGTATCCTCAACTCAAAAAAAACTAAGAAACTGCGACAGCAGACTAAAAGCTAGTAACAACACATGACGTCATGTCACATCTCCATTTATTACATTCCATACATCAACTAATCTCTCTTTATATAATCAACATCGCATCGACACTCATCACACTGTGATACTGATACCACCATCACAAAAGTCACGATAATCTAATAGCTAGAAATATAAATCAAATTCTTCTAAATAATTCAAAAGTGCAAGGGCGAGTATTTGCGTTTCGATCGATCCCTACGATATCACGTGAACGCGTTGGAGTCGAAGATGCGTGGCATGTAATTTTCCGATGGGTATTTTCCGTCTGGAAAGGAACTGTACTTTTTGTACACACGATTACCGCTTGGTAGTCCCAACAGCATCATATATTATTTGGTCTGCGAGGGTGAATTTTGACACTTGACTAAATTAGGACCAATGTGTTTAACAATCCGAGGTGTATACAGTTCAATAATAAAGGATTTGGGTATTCAAAATCATTTTGAATATTGAACTTATTAAACTGATAACTTGATCGAATGATTAAAGTATCTGATTTCAAAGATTGAAAGATTGATGGATTTATAGATCCAGATCGTATTGCAGACCGACCATTAGATATACTGATTAGACAATTGAATTCAAGAACAACTATATCCATTATATCGAATCCATACAATTCCCGAGTAAAAGGGGGCAAAATAATAAAAATAATTTATGGGTATATCTATTCTCATCATAGCACATGAAACATAAAACATGACATCACATCCCATTTTCCTCCACAACACTCCTCGTACCAGCCTGATACTCCGGACTCTCTGGGTCATAACTCACAACCATCAGATAAAGGACATCCTAATAACAATTAGCTCTATGCACGCATACTTTTTCCAGCGGGAAATTGGAAAAGGAAACTAACTTTCTGCAATATCCTCTTCACGAGACCTGGTCTTCTCTTTCTCCTAAGTCCCATCTCTGGAGTAATGACTTCGCCTCTTCGGTACGCCGTTCTAATTCTTTTATTTTGCCTCCTTTCTCCTATGGCGGCTCTTCGCTCCGTTTTTCGCGCTTGCGGATTGATGTGCCCGCCAGTGATGAGAGAAATGAGAGATCCGCTATTAGCCGGGTGACTGGGGTCAGAGTAACGCGAGAGAAATTGCGGCTTGGGTGTTGCTAAAGAGCTACTTGGGTTTTGCATTGCCTGTTTTCATTATGTTAGAACTTGTGGTGAAGCAAAGGAAAGCTGGGGAAAGCTATCCGGGTGAGGAAAGTGAGGAACTAACATATTTGGCTTGAGCTCGACGATCGAAGTAATCGGTGACGAATTTTCCACTGTCCTTGAATTTACTACTTTTTGGGGCATTTTTACTTTCCTCAACCTCAGCAATTTGATCTAATGCTGGGAAAATCAATGGTGCTGCTTCTGGCATTTCGAGTTCTCCATATGTTGTCCCGCTTGAAAGTTTTATGTTCTTCAATGTCTTTTTGAAACCCGTGGTTGTATCATCAAGAGATGAGGCAATGGCTTTAGTAATATCAACAGAAGCATGGGTTGCTGATGATTCGGGCTTGTACGTAAGTATCAAGCAGTAAAGGCCTCGAGGCATGAAGAACTCATTGTTCATTTTATCGAGGAAAGTATTCGTCCTGTGGAATATTTATCAGCTCATGCCCAAGATTGAAATATTGGAAACCAACCTTGATCGTGCCTGAAGCTCCATAGCCACACCAACCGCAAATTGAGTAGCGATTGATACACCCATTGCAATGGGGCCAGGCACAAAGCCTACAATCCCAGCCGCTGCATTGATAACATTCAACCATGGAGAAGATTTACTCGCATGGTAGAAAGTCTTTAAGAAATCTAGAAATGTAGCTTGGTCGATCCCACAATCTTCCAAAACTGGTGCATATGCTCTAATAAATCCACGCTTCTTATCCCTTGGTCTGCGTTGTGGGAGGATGACCGGACAAGGTAATTTTGGCTTCGTAGCATTATATGCTGGAGGGGGATGATCTCGTATAAATACATCGGTAAGTTCATCGGCATCTTGAGAAGGCTCCTCGGAAGGAGTAGCCGGACCGGATCTATTTGCCGCTTCGTCCAAAGCCCAAGCTTCCTCATCCCCTTCCTCAGATTCGGTATCCGAAGAATCCTCATCCTCAAATTCCTTTTCGAGTTCATACTTTTCTTTCTCGTTTATTGGCACTGCCTGGCCTTTGATTATCATTTTATCGGCTTCCTCGGGGGATACCTCGACATATTGAGGAGGGGCAACATCGTAAGCGTGACCTAGTTGAGCGCCCGCTCGACTGTTTTCACCATTGTCCGAAGAAGCTTGAAGGTTTGATGAGGACTTATTTCGATGATGGTGAATCGTTTCGGATACAAGACCGACTCCTGACCCGATGAGTTTGACTAGAATGCCCATAATTGTAATGTAAGTTGTGTTAATGAAATGGGAATATTGGATTAACTGACACAACGTCAATCGATGATAACAATGATTTTAAAGAATGAAAAGAGACTTGGCCCAACCCGACCTCTTATTATATACACATCTCATGTCATCTCACCTAATTGCATCGTTTCACAAGGTCACTAAAGGGAGCTGAGCGGCTGTAGCTGCAGGTCTCAACTTCTTGCGAACCTCATTTGGTAAAGATGGGGTTTTTGATTCCGCTGCTGGTGGATTAGTGGTGGATTATGTGCATCTGGTCTGTGCGTTTGTTTTTAAGTGGCAGTGCACCTTAAAAATATTGGAGCATACTTAACCTATTTGAGACTACCAATTCGTAGGGCTATAATTCTGTGGATTCCACACAGCCCAATTTTCTGGACTCACTATGAACGAAAAGGATTTTGCACTTACTCCGATAATTCAGCCATCAATTAAATTAAGCATTGTGGATATTGTGTCAGATTGCATATGAAGCTTCGCCAAAAAGCTAAATTATGAAACATTAATATTCTTCATACCGGTATAAATTTCCAGACAACACATTAAGCATAACTCCCAAAACCTGGTACATACCAATATCACGAGTAGCTAAAATATGGCTGCTCATACCATCTGTTCCGATGCTAGGAGTCCAGTCGTTTTCTTCCAGAAGGCCAAATGACAAGTCCATACAATCTTCCCCCACACGAGTAAAAATCAAAAGTGCAGCTCTACCCAACAACCCCCATCCCCATCCCCATTCCAGCCTTTTCCGCAACATTAACATTATCCCAGATATGATATGCGACATACATTACGAGATATTTCCACATCCTTCACAAGATTTCCAAAGGGGAGAGTGATTGTTCGGAGGATTTAAGGTACAGCGACACAGCATCATTGGGATGAATTATTATATAGAGAGAGTAATGCTTGTCGTTCGTTGATTTGAAGTAGGCGTATTGACTTTTTCGTGTATATGCTCGTAGACCTGGTGTAGCAGAGGTATTTTGGGCGATATTGAATACTGATGATGGGATATGCAGAGGATGCACATTCATTCCCCTAGGGGATTTTCATGTCGGAGAGTAGGAAGATAATCAATGTCAGACTTGTATTTGTATAGACAATTTATTATTATTGCGATCGATGTCGCTATTATGAAAGGTATGTAGGTATGTAGACTAAAATACATCAGAGCGTCCTCTGCGGGACTGCGTAATATGGTATCTCTCGCTCAAAACAAAGTACAAAGTGTAAAAGAAAATATCGTCGCGATCGTATCATTATGTGAGTTTCCTCCCTCCATCCCTCCCTCCCTTCTTTCACCAACAAACTCAACACCCATCCAACCCATCCTCATCAACGCCAGGACCAGAAAACCTAGTATCAACCCCGTCTCTGCCAAAAATGTCTCCTAGCAGGCTTCACACCCCCCACATAACCCTTCTCCTCCGCGGCCCTACTCCTCTTACTATGCATCCTCTTACTCAAACATGTAACGAAAACCACCACTGCCCCCAAAAACCCCGCAACCATCGCCGCCAAAATACACCAGATCCCCACGCTAAAATACGCATGACTACCACTTCCATTGCCATTCACATGATTTTTGATAATGCCAAATAGCACGAAATCGCATGCCATGGCCACCACTGAGATAATGAATGCGATGCCAGAGACGAGCGCCGCGAGGAATGAACCAATGATGCCGGCGCCCAGAGCGAGGAGAAATGCGATGAACATTACGCCGCAGGCGATGGGGTGGAGGATCATTACGCGGGTTAGGGCCTTCGAGGTATCTTCGGAGGCGTGGCTGAAATCTGTGGATTCGATTCGGGACATTATGGAAGCTGGGTTGTAGCCGATGTGTTTTTTGGTGCAGTAGTCGTTGCCATCTCTACATTGATTTATTAGTACAACCGTTCATATCCAAAACATTATATCATCTCGCATCACTAAGTGAGACGGGAGATGGAAGAATATAAATTAAAGAAAGAAAGAACTTACGAATTAACATCCAAAACACAATATCCAAATGTACCAAATGATACTACGGAATGGTGTGATTCGGTTCCATTGGTCAATTTGACTTTCAAGATTCCGATATCATTGATGACGGGTGCGGAGATGGTTGTAATGAGGAGGAGAATGGCGGATGCGAAGAGCAAGAATGTGCCAATATGGTGGAGAAAACCGGTCGCCGCCATTTTGATGAGATGGTGAGTTGGTATTGGAGGTTTGGTTATGTATGTAATTTATTGGTTGAGAAGTATTTGTGTGCTTTTGTAGAGTTTAGTTGAATTTGTAGAGAGATGGGTGAGATAGACGGTAAACAAACAAGTCGAAAATCAACTTGACTTCAAGCCTTTGAATTATATGAAAATCAATTGGAATATGGAAGAGAAAAGAGGAATCTTTTAAGCTTTATTAATAAATGACATTCTTGACAATCCCTAGGAAAGTGACATACGCAGCGAGTAATGCATGCGTTGGCCGCGTATCTTGATTCGAGGCACCTTGGAAGAAAAAAAAGTCAGCAAACAAGGAAAATAAAGTTTTCCAGGGTCAACAGGGGCTGATTGGTTTTGGTTGGTGCATCGTCATAGATTTATTTGCCTTGGTGATGTACCCTGGACCAAGAATACTGAGGATAAGAGTGAAAATTGATTGAAGCGAGGTGATTGAAATGAATATGAAAAATTATTTGAAGCATGATAATTCCGAGAAAGTTTAATTCTGCTGATGTTTACCTACTGTGTCGTCTAAACCTTTTGGAATTTGACATCCGACGCCAACTATGTCATGTCATTTTAGCGGATATCGGGGGTAACAAGCCACAGCGGAAGCTTATTTTAGGGTTTACAGTAGTGTAAAAGTTTGAACTTTTCTTTCTTTCCTACTAACAAATCCATCATGCCATATCTTAAAACGAAATTCTTCGTTATATGTAAAGTATATCTTCATTGGATTTTTTTGGTATCCAACTCCAACACTCACCAACTTTCAAACAATCACGCAACCAAAAAAATCTCTTTCACATGTCGCACCCAAACTTGGCGTGCCACGCTTTCAAGTCAAGTGCCCCTGTAAGGCTGCACTATAACCGACCCTTAATCACTAAATGACGTAGTGCTTTCAGGGGTCTTCAGGGTCATAATCAAGATGTGATAATGTCCTTCGATGTGCATTTAATTCTCACTCTTGATTTGTTCAGATACTTTTTAATTTCAAAAAGGAGTACATTAGGCTATTTCTTGAGTCTCGACTGATTCATTTTTCCAAGCCAAAGCTTCTAGGCTCTAGCCAAAGCGATATGACAACATGTTCTGGTGTTGCCGTACTCGCATGGCCTGAAAGTACAAAGCTCTCTAGTCTAGGCACGTGCCACAACCTGATGAACTACGAACTACAGAAGGAATATGTGCCATACCTAAGTGGGTGGCCTTATACTTCCTGGTAGCATGAGTAGTGTACATGTATTTGGGATTCACTTGACAACTCAGTAGATACCCATGTGTTTTAGTCCTCGCCGGTCTGCTGAGTCAATCGAAATCAACCACAGCGACCAGCGGATGGGCACGGGAGCCATAAAGAATATGCCTATAACTAGGACTGTCTTAGCACGAAGACTATAAATAGTACAGTTCATGGGGTTTACGGCGCGTCCAGCGACCACCGACACAAAATTTGCCTGGCAAATTTCACGTGATCTAGACGCATGCTTTATCAAGTGACGAATGGTTATTAGAGCTGTTGTGATTGGTTGAGACCAAGCAACCTTGAATCTTGGGGAAATGAGCGCCCCAGCCACCTATCCATTCAGAGCTTTAGGCTTTGTGTGTGTGTGTGTGTGTAATATTTTTCGTCCGAGGCTTGGTGCGAAGTATTAACCTCAAATTCCTATGTGGGACAAAGGATGCTAAAGGAAAAAGGTCCCTGGGTTTCTGAGTTAGTTATATAAAAACCTTTTTCAGGGAAAAATGCTAATTTAATAGGTGTATTATATGCTTTAGTAGAATTTATATAATTGCTATTGTATATTGAATTAATCCCTTGGGCGGATATATCAATTGTTCTTTTTAATACAGTAGATCGTCTTTAGTCTATATGATCTCTTTCCTTTAATCTGTATCCTTTATAATATAATTAAGTATTTTAATCATTTTCCTTTTCATTCTTTATAACAATTCGTTTTTATACGAAACCTTGTAGCTAGTTGTAATTCAAGGATATCCTCAAGCTTGTCTTTACAGATTAAGGTTCATTCGAGTATTGTTGTTTTTTTATTCTTTCTGTTCTTTTGTAGTTTTCTATTATCTGTTTCTGCTACAGATCGAGATTGTAATAAACTTTAGGTTCGAGTTGTTCAGGATGTTGAAGAAGATCAGTTCCCAGGTTGGGGTTATTATTTTCTTTCGATGTGAAAATCCTGCAAGGTACTTTAGAGGTGTCAATCGTCTATGTCGATAGTTGTACAGAGTACTAAGTCGTATATTTAGCTAGGACGAATGATGGCTTTGTTGTTAATTGTCATTATTGTAGTATAATCCTTTGTTCTGGTTGCTATTGGTTAGTGAAGTGAAGTGAAAAATTTTCGTTTTTATGAAAAACCCCAATTCTCAACCTAATCCAATCCTTTCAGTTCTGTTATGTGTTCTTTCGTCAGTTTAGATGAATGCCAAAAGTATCATTAGTTCGTAGCCAGCACCGCGTACAGGTGAGAGATCCGTCTTCGCCGGCCTTTAGGCTTTGTGGGTAGTACCCACGCGTGATATTAGTCTAGCAAGAACATGTGACACCATCTAACGTCGATCATGTGATTTCAACATCAGAAAGAGCTCGCTTAAAAATACAATCAAAACTCGAAATCTCCAGAAATGGGTCTCATGAATGACATTTTGCTTTTGGCCAATGGTGCCACAACAAGTTCTCTTGAAGGAGAGACTTCACCAATCAAAATGCGTACCAGACTCGCGGGTCGGGCACCTAGTGGAGATATTTCGGGTGTTCGGGTGAAAATGGGGCAGTGTTGACAACGGGCATGCCAATGGACGAGAGAAATCGCAACACCATGGCCAATACTTTGTGCACCAAAGTCGAATCAAATGCTAAGCCTCATAATACTGTTGAGTATTTCAATTTAGAATCAACAGTCAAATCTCATGTTTCGATTTGGGAAATTGTAAAAGAGTACTTCCTACCTACCTACCTACCTATCTAGAGATATTTTGGTGTTTGAATTATTTCGTCAGTTTTACAAGGCTTGTCCGCTAAGATTTTCCAAACCTATCGACTTCAAATCGTTGTAACTAGGTGCCTAATTCCCTATCTGACCTCATTCTTCATCATGAGGATATCTGCAAGGCTTGATGAAACTTTAATTGACGCTGGACGTTTTAAATCCTAGCATCAAATCTCACCAAGCCAATGGGGATTTCCCATCCACTAATAATCCAACCCGTTCTACCCGTGAAGAGGATCCCTATGCACAATGGCCGAGGAAAAGCCAGCAATATGGATTAGTTCCATATGCTGCTCGCTGAAAGCGTAGTCTGGTATCGTGTATAAAAGTCCGTACTTCCTTCGAAATGCTGAGGAGATTTTCATCAGTAATACCTTTGGTGTTGTAACTTAAGCTTATCCTTCTCCTTCTCAATGGCTAAAATCAATTTAATTTTAGTGACCATTACCACTGCCCTCCTTGCCTGCTCCGATATCATTGCGGACTCGTTTAAGGCTCTAGTAGAGAAACGTCGCTGTCGCAAGACTTATGGCTCATGTAAGTTATTCTCTCCTGTTAAATCCGTCGTTTCTTTCTCATCAGGGCTCGAGCTGCGAAGATATCTCAAAGCTGCTCTTCCAAGATTCACGCACAGAAATCAAATCTCCAATCCTCTCACTCCAGAAAGGAGTCAGTTTTAAAGGTTCTTGCTGACTTGAATAACTCAGTGGAAGATGTTTCCTGGATATATACTCCTGCGGTAGATTGTTACAAGTGCGAAGCGAATACTGTCCAAGCAGCCATCCAACATCATCTAGACACCAAAAACACGGAGAACAAGATTTCTTGCATGCAATGTCTCGACCTTAGTGACTCGGCTTCTTGGACTGGCCATCTTCTCATTGGCCCAACGGACGGTTTTAATAGTACGATGTATTGTGGTCCAGAACTCTCTTCCTTCCGAGAAGGTGGTTCAAAATTCCTCTCCCTTCCAGCAAGTGGTCCAAACCCCACTACCATAATGATTCAGCGGATTGAGCTTTGAATATCCGCTAAGCGCGTATCATGGGACTTGAAGGAATTGTAGTTGGTGGGCTCGGAATAGCCGATTCTGATGTACTGGATGGAGGCACGTGTCTGTGGATGATCCTGGCTTCTCGTAAGCTTCGTCGATGATTTGCACGAAAAGCTTAACTTTTTAGATCACTTGGGTGGGACTGGGACTGCGTTGTGGGTTAGGATTGATGTTTTTATTTAGGGTTTAGATGGATTCACTCGGTCGCTTAGAATGTGATAGACCCATGAGCACTCCAAAAAACTAATTGGTTATACTTGTATAGAATGACCGATTGATTGATTGATTGATTAAATTAACGTCTACACTGAGTCTAAGACTATCTAAGACGGCTAGAGGCTCTTACGAACCCCTAACAGATAATATAATGAAGGTAAGCTGGCTTATAGGCCTGGCTAAGTATATGATTTAAATGATTGAGATAAACTCAATCTTTTGAGTTGAATAGGGGAAATGAAAACTAATCCTGAGGAATAATCCCGTTTTACAAACGCTGAAGCATATTATAAAGATAACAAAAGAAATAATATTTATTTAAAATTGTAGAAGGATTTATACCTTTCTTTCAATTTCATTATTCGTCTCTTCCCCTACTCCTTTTGCTCCTTCTGCTTCTCTTGTTTCTACCTCTCCTTCTTCTCCTTGTATTTATTTGAGATACCATAATCTAGTAGCTATTCTTGTTGTATCGATAAATTCGAGGGTTTTGATTGTTCCTGCTTTGGTATGAAGTAGGTATTTCATAATGAGTTTAGATAATGGGTTATTTTCTTTGAGTTTTCTTCTTGCTTTCTTATATAAAGGGCAGTTGAATAATAAATGATCAAGAGTTTCTTTTTTTTTATATCTATATTTATCATTTGTCGAGATTCCAAAGCATTGTAAATATGATTTGAAGTATCCGTGATTAATCTTTAATTGGAAAAGGGTACTGATAATATTTCTTTTGATATTCCCTGGGATACTGATTTTTGAGCTAGTTTTCCAAGGGTAAGTTTTTGCATATGATGATAATGATTGTCGAGGATTGTTTGTATTGAGAAGGGTAATCCAATCTTCAGATTTCGTTCTTTTGATATCCATTTCTAATGAGGTAAAGTTAGTTTCGTTCGATGATGATCTTAGTTTTGTAGTTTCTTTTGTAAGGGCATCGGCTAGTTCGTTTCCTTTTATCGAGGTATGCCTAGGGATCCAATTGAGGGAGATCTTGGTTTTTTTCTTTATGAGAGTTTCTGTGGCTTTGATTGTTTTGATTTGGTATGTTTGATCAGGAGTATCCGAAGGTATTTTCAATCGATAAAGTCCAGTCTGATTATCAGAGTAAATCTTGAATTTCTGGCTTGATTGAGTTATAGAATTTGTATATTCGATTGCTTTTGTGATTCCAAGAAGTTCATTATTATACACTAATTGATTTATATCAATATTGAGTGTTTCTTTGTGAAGAACTTGATCGCTGGCCGAAATAGCGACGATCCCGATTCCTATTCCTATCCTTTCCAAGGTTGATGAAGCATTTGTATATATAACGATGGTGTTTTTGCTTTTATATTTGAAAGCTAGATTGTATATGATTGCAGCATCTTTCTTGAGTAGTTTGTTGATATTGACTTTGTATGGAATATCCCTTTTCCAAGGGGGGAAATAAAAGTAATCAATTTTTTCTAAAACGAAGGAATCGTATTCTTCTCTGATTGAATTATTGATTCTTTCGAATTGAATGGGTTTTGAATACTTTCTTTGTGGAGTAGAAATCGCATTCTGATTCTCCTTTTCAGCAACCAACTTCGATATAATTTGATTGATTGAATGTGATCGGGAGATTTTTAATAATCTGAAAACATATTGTTTTATTCCAGCATTTAATCTGACTTTTGGAGGGCAAAGGGCTGCTTCTACTTTTATTAGTTTGATAGGTGAGATTTTGAAGATCTTTAGAATCTTGCGAAGAGTTAGGTTTTGAATTGATTGAAGAGTTTTCTTGAATTGAATTTGACCTTTTTATCAAATGATAGAACTGTAATCGACTATACTGGTCACACAAGCTATATATAATTGTTTTATGGCTTTGGGACTAAATCCTTTCTCAATATTAATTAGCCTAGCTATTCGATAGAACGAAACTTTGACTTGAGTAGCTTTGATTGTAATGTGTTGTTTGAAGTTAAGGCCAGGATCGAATTATATATTCAATCATCTGATTAGTGTCGAAGGTTGAACAATTTCGAGATTGGGTAGTTTGATTGGAGTGTCTTTTGTGTATTTGGATGTGGAGAAATGTATTAGTTTTGTTTTTGCTAAATCGAATTGGATGGTGTTTTTCTCATCAAGAGTATAGATATTTGTAATTGCTTTTTCGAGAGTGAGAATATTCTTTTTTTAGTTGGTAGAGTGAGTGATTAAGGTTATATTATCAATATATAAAAGAAATCTAATCGAGTTCGATTGAAAGAGATCTCGAATATAGATTAAGAAGAGGATTGGTGATATAGGGTTTCCTTAAGGGATTCCAGTATTGATTGGTTTGAACAACTCTATTTGAACATCGAATGCAAGTTTGAGTAGTCTTTCTTTCAGAAATGATGAAATCCAAGTTATGAGACTAGTTGGAAAATATAATTTCTTGTAGATATCTAAAAATCGGTTTTTGGATATATAATCGAAAGCTCCTTTAACATCCAAAAAGAGAGCTGAGGTTTTCTTTTGAATCTTTGAGTTTCTTTTGATTTCTGTAGTAAATAGAAGAACTGTATCAATTGTTGATTTCTTTTATCTGTTATCTATTTGAGAATAGTAAAGCAATTTCGTCGTTTCAGCTAGATAACTAAATCTTTGAGTTAGGATTCTTTCGTTTATCTTGTCTAAATAGTTAAGAAAAGCAATAACTCTGTATGTTTTTGGAATAAAATAGTTTGGTTTTGAGGGTTTCTTGAGTATAGCTTTTGTAGCTTGTTTCCAATAAGAAAGGTGATATCCGAGATTGATTAAATTGTTGAATAAAGTGAAGAAAGTTATAGGGATTGTTTTATAAGTTTGGATGATAATTTCCTGAGTAATTCCGTCTGGATCAGAAGTCTTTCCTTTTATCTTGATTGAACAAGCATTAAAAAGTTCACTTTCGATGAATTTGGGCCAATCTTATTTGTTCGATTGTTTGTATTTTTCCTATATGGGTGCTGGGGTAATTGGGGGGGAGGGAACAAGGTTGATCTGAATACCGAACATTTTCCTTCGAATGAACTTTCGAGTTGAGAAGGGTTGGAACGGATATTCGGGATCCTTTCAGTTTGAAAATCTTTTGTGTAGGATATTGCTTTGAAAATCGTTTGAGTATCTTCCTTTTCAAGAAATTCATTCCAATGATTCTTTTTAACTGTTTTGATAACTTGAAAGTAATGATTTCTTGCCGATTGATAGATCTTCTTGAATATATCATCCTCGGGGTATTGTTTGGAGGTATTATAAGCCAACACGAAACGTTTCCGAAAAGCTTTCAACTCAATGGATTACCAAGGCTTCGCTTTCTTGATTGTTTTGAGTTTCGGAATACTGGTTTTCGTTGATCTAGTGATAATTTGAATGAATTCTTTAGCAGCTTCATCGAGTGTTTTTATTAGTTGGTTTTGATCATTCAGGGTATCAAAAGAATCAGATTCTAGAATAGAAAGATCGAGGTAATCCTTGAATTTCAGGATTATAGATATCGAAATTTCTGTTTTGAGTATTGAAATGAATTTATTCCAATCTGTTTGCTTTGTATTGTATCTTGACAATGGGATTTGTTGTATAGAAGGTGATATACCTTTTACTTCGAATATAATCTCTAAATGATTTGATCCAAGATCAGGGAGAACTTGCCAATTAAGTATATTAAATGATATGGCTTCTGTAGCTAAAGTGAGATCTAGTATATTTGGGTTTGTTATATTTGTTCGATAAAATGTGCTAATACCTAGTTCATTCATAATTGTAAGGTTATAGTCTTCAAACCATTCAGCTAATTGATCAGCGTTTGAACTTTTGTTCGAAAAAGGGTCTCATTATAGGTGATAAGAATTGAAATCTCTAATAAGGATGGTATGATGAAAAAGAGAGGTATTGAAAAGACATCATTCAATGGTATATCCTTTTTCTTTTGCTTGATCGGTTTTGTTGTAGATATTTAGGAGTTGGATTGTATGATTTCTTTTTGAAATATCGATAATTTGTATATCAGGGTTTTTTGGGGAATCGAGAGCTAAAGCGATTAATAATTTGAAGCTTTTCGAGATATAAGTTAAGGTACAGAAATAGAGATTTGAAAAGTGATTTGGGAAGAATTGAGTAAAACTGGAATGTGCAATCGATCTAATAGACAAGTAATCTTTCTCAGGATTTGAAAGGATCCACAGTTCTTGAATGAGTATCAAATCGATATTAAGTTCCAAGACCAATTGAAGAGTACTCTCGATAGCTTGAGAATTTTTATTTAAATTAATTTGAAGGATGCGAATATCGTTGTATAACATTAATTAAGTTTCTTTGTAGTTGTTTGGTATATTTCACAGATTTTCGAGTTTGCTTTATGCTCTTCTTGACAATTAACGCATTTAATTACAAGATGTTGGTATGGTTTGCCTTTTGTTTAACAGATTATACAGAAGTGATCGACTGTAAAGTGTTTGTTGCTATAAAGCCTGCAAACAGGGAGTTTTTTGCAATGTGATTTTTGATAACCAAATCCTTGGCATTTTTGATATTGAGAGTTTGAAGAAAAGGAGTAGAATTTTTCTACTCTTATATTGATCCCTACGATATATAATCTTTTTCGGATAACTAATTTAGCTTTTCTTTCAGTAGCAAAAACAATAACTATTGTTTTTTTTTTCTAAATCGATTGTTTGATTATTGAAGTAAGTCAATAAAAAGTTCCTATTAAGGAAAGATCAGTATTGAAAATCTTGATTTTATCTTTGATAAGATCCATGCCTTTAGGTCTTGAGAATTCTTTTATAGGAATTTTGTAAATAATCATTTTGTGCTAGGTTTGATCTTTTTGAATCCTTTTGAATTTTAAGAACTAATTCCAAATTGATATCTTTTCCAAAAGGAATTGAAAGGTGAATAAATCATTAATTGTTAAGATCACATAGGCAAAGAATCAATTAGTCGTAAAACCGTAGCCAAACTTTTCATTACCCTTTCTAATCATGAATAAACTATTACTTTTAAGTTCAATCAATAAAGAGATATCAGAACGCCTATAGTTCGCCATCATTCCTGTCCTTTCATAAGCAATACAAAGAAGCTTGTTTACTAAACATTCCAAACTGATCGATGACGTTCCTACGCTGATGATTCGAAATGAGAACGCCTCCGTCTAGGTTTCTTGTTTTGACGAAACTGTTGCGTGATCGTAACATTAATAGTTATAATGATATTGTTATTAACGGAAATAGTAATAACTGAAATAATGGAATCTTTGATTCTGGTTTTCATGAATACTTCGTTCATTTGGTTTCTTATTATAAGAGGAAAAAAGGAATCTGGATTGGGAATAAAAGGATTGATAAGGATTAAATATTTGTTTGAACCATTTTCCTTCTTTTGTGATTTTTCTGGAGGATTTTGTTTATTGATTTTGCCTTTGGAGATGATATTTCATTCGTTGGCTTTTACAGTTGAAGTATAGTTAGTATTGTTGGGTACAAAAGGTTTTTTTCTAATAATAAAAGGAGTAGATTGATTAAAGAGATCGACTGAATGGTTTGCTTGTATTTCGATTTTTCTGGTGACGGTTTTGAGATGGTTGATTTGAAAAGTAATGATATTGGAAGCCTTAGAAAGTTTCCCTTTTTCAAGATATTCTCTGAAGATTTTGATTAGATTTAGAACCTTAGATTATTCTTCGAAGGATTTCTCTAATGATGTTGTTAGAACTAGAAGATCTCTAGTTCTTTCAATCACTTGTTTAGCAGATGATGACTTGATTCCGGAATTGATTGATTGTCGGCGTCGTTTGTTATTAATTTTGAAGGGGATAGATTTGTTAGAGGATCGGACGGGATCATCTGAATTGAGAATATCTAGTTGCCTTTGCGAATTGAAGGATTGGGTTGGAATGGGATTCAAAAGATTAGATGATTTTTGTATTGTGAAGGGGTTTCTGGATAAGGGGATTGGATTTATGATAAAGGAACTGGATATTGGAGAGCTTAGTATTATTATTACTCGTGGGGAAGTAGGTTCAGGAGATAATCCAAAAGATCCTTTCATCGAAAAGTCCATTATTAGATTTAATAAATCTATCAGAACCTTATACACTCAATAAGAAAAAGAGTTGAAGGAAGTTGGAAAGAGTTTTTACACGAATTTTCGTGTAAGTTTCGTGTTTTGAGTAGCGACGACAGTATCACAACAACTACTGAGCCGATTCATTTGGGAACAATTGGAATGGATTTTGGGAGTATTTCTTTATTAAATAAAGGGAAGAACTGGTCGTATTTCGAAGAAATTTTATTCTTCGAAATTTGTTGTGTGTGATAGAATGACCGACCATAGCCCATATATATGCGCCCATTTGTCTAGCAAATCGACTTGCTACTAGGTATATATCAAGCACATGGCCCTAATGATATGATCCACATGGCATTCTGTCAAGAGTTGAATGGAATGGGAGTAATTTATCTGGAGCTATTCCGGCTATTCAAGTGTGGCCTAGTGTCGTATCATGTGACCAACTCCGTTCAACATGATATGTATACATCACTGCTTTGCACAAATATATATACATGTCTCATCTTTTCTTTTCGAAGATTTTATATCCCTTATATTATCACCAGGCTGTAAGTTCTTATACTCAAGCCATCTAACGGCCAAATTTCCCAACACCGATGGAATCTAGCCCTTCAAAAAATCCAGCTTTTTACCCCAAGCTAGAGCGGTCCCGGCTGATATACTTCGGTTATTCTTTTGCTATGATTTTGTGGCCAAAACTGATTAAGATTGATGAATCAAATTTAAATATAATACTACTATTTCACATTATATTTGAATATAGATTTATATTGTTATATGTTTTGATGATAGAGTTTTTGTTTATTGTTTATCTACGTATATTATAGGGTCTAAATAGCACAATAACTCAATTATTGTCTAAAGAAAATGATATAAATGATTGATTGGATCTAGTTAATCAAAACATGCCAAAATTAGTTGATGGCGCCCTCCAGCTTTTGGTAATCCAAAAGGGAAAATCCGCGCGCGCTTTGAGCATCAATGGGAGAAACGAAGATCTTGGCGATGAGTGGGGCTCAGAATAGTGTTTCCTTTGCGTTTAAACTTTAAATGGACTTGAGTTAGAAATTTACTAGATTTCGGTTGGAGATGTGGTCTTCAGCTGCTGCTCCATATAGGTCTGTCTCATGTAAGCCTTAAGTAAGGACTGACTACTAAGCGAGCACTAAGCGGTTTCTCCTCGAGCTTGTCTTGAATCCAGGTTATGGGGCAGTTCATTAAATCAGAGATTGTTGTCAACGACTCTTGGAAAATTGAGTTTCAGTAGCATCTAATGTTGAATTGCTGCTACTTGTTATTTACCCGGATGCACTCGAAGTGTTGCTTTGAGACTAGCACCTCTTTCACAACAAGCCCCATTTTCAAAAAAGATTGTCCTCTAAGACTAAAACAGAACAAAATTTGCGCAGCTTGAATACACCAACACCAGAAGCTTTAAAAACACACCATCTTCGTCAATAACCTAACTGCAGTGTCCCTACTGTTTTTCCATGCCACTGCCTCAACTGAACAGGGATACCACAGCAAATCCTGGTCAGAACAGACCACAATCCCATCAAGTTCCATCCAATGCGAGATTAAGCGCAGCTGTGGGTTCATAGGTTATTCTTTCCTCCGGATGTGCATGACGCGAAGGAAAGTGAAGGTCCACAATACGTGGAACTATCGAAACCTTTTGTTGGTCCAATAAGGAGATAGCCGGTCCAGGTGCCTGAGTGGGTGAGGTCGAGACATTCCGTGGCGCATAGGCTATCGCCATCGGTCTGTTGCAAGTGTTGTTTGATAGCTCCCTGGATAGTAGCGGCTTCGGCGGTTGTGTCACAGTTCCTTCCAGTCGCGTAATAAACCCATGAAACTCCATCCACTGATATCAAGTTAGCATAAAAATTTGAAATTTAACTCTTAATTTAGGGGATTTGGGGTATATTTCCAAGGCGACGAGTGGAGATTGCAGCTCCTAAGCTGTTTCTACAACTGCAGCTCGATGAAAAACGACAGATTAAATAACAGAGAATGACTTACATGAGCCATAAGACCTGCTGCAGCTGCCTGAATCCGATAATGACTTGATCGCGGATCCTACAGTCTTAGCGAGGGTAACGGAGGAGTTGATGATGCTCAGGCATGTCTTCAGCAGAGTTAGTATAATTTTAGTCGTGAAAGAAATGAGAATCCATAGCGCTGGGAATTGCTCATAGAAATCTTTTGAGTGCTCTGCGCGACGCCTTCCAACGACTGGGGTGTGCAACATTCCAGATTATTGTGTACACTGAGAGTGATTGAAGGAAAGGGAAAATCAAATTTGTACTAACGTTAACAACATTAAGGGTCCGTTGACAGGCCTGGATGTTTGTGCGAGGAGTGAGAGAAATGCCTGTAGTTGTTGTGTTGACATATGTCAAATCATATCTGATCCATCTGTCGGGCATTGGCTGCCCTTCGATGGTTGCAAAATAATCAATTGCGAGAGATTGGACTGCTGTAATGCAATGCATTGCGAGAAGAATTGTCTTTGCGAAACGCATGTTGGGCTAAAGAGTAAGAGAATACGGAGAAGTATTTGGGCTGCGAGAAAGTTCCAATGATAATAATGTGTAGTGAAGAGAGCTGTGATGAAATGACAATACCACCGAAGGATTACTGGTATTTATAAAAGAAAACATCTACGCTTTTGGCGAGCAGCTTCTTGAACTAATCAATGTGCTGGCTTTTCCTCGGTCATTTGCATTTGGATACTCTCGCCATCAAGGGTTAGATTTGTTGAAACCCACAATTCATTTCAAACCCGTCAGTCTGGCAACCAATATCCAATGCAGAAAAGCCCATCGAAGTTTTGCAGCGGGAAGACAAGAGTGACTTGTCCAGGCATGGGCACCCATACCCTACCCGAGTATTTGATCTCCACGGATGGTATGCTCTGCACGGTTAGGTTTTGAGGTTATACCCAACTATATCAGTACATTAGAAGGATCAGATGATAATAAAAGATATATTTTTTTTATAGATATCTCCTCCATATAGGTATATTATTTGTGTTCTGAGTGAAATTTGAATCAAATTTGTCATACTATCTATTTAAGAATCCCCTTTATAGAGACACCACCAAATGTATTACGACACGTGATATTTACCCCGGATACTCAGGGTAACAGACACCTTTCGTACGGGTCTCACCCTGCCCCGTAGAGGTCTAGCAGGTTGTTATACCGCTGGTTTTATTCTGGACCACCTCGAGTATACCCTACCATTTGCCCAACCCTGGACTTATCACTAGAAGGTGCAGGATTTTGGACCATGTAATACCACAGTAACGCATCTCCGGCCACAATACTGTCATTATAGTTCAGCTTGTATTATCCGGATCTTCTGTAATGGATGTTGGGCACTGGTACAAAGCTATTTCAAGTCTATTTCAGTCCACAGTTAAAGTGATTTGAACTATGGCTCTGGGTTAAGTAAAGTCATTGACACTATTTCTTTTATGTTCACTACCTGATCATAATCTCTTTTCATTGTTCATTCATATCTGCGTTTACTAAAAAACGCAGATTTATTAGTTGAAATGCAAGCTTCGCCACTATATCTGGTAATTGCTCTAGTTTGTGTAATTTTTCATGATTATACTCCTCACTTGTCCTAATCTAACTTTGTCTTGCTTACCACCTCCCCCCCTCTTAAAACAAAAAAGAAGCAGTAGCTTCCTGCAAAGCTTTCCCAACATGCCTCTCTGCACCGTTGAAGCCCCTCATATGATGTTCCGCCCCGTCGTGCTTTTTATGCCACTCAGGCTGGCAAAGGCGCGCCGCCTGGCCCACGTTGATTTTCTTAAAACGGTTATCCATTGATCGGGTGTTTATCAAAGGTTCCACCGGTAGTATTATAGGAAAGATTACTGGGTGGGTTATTGGATGGCAACAGCTTCAAATTCCATCTAAACTTCATTCAAGCTTCGATCTCTAAATATTTCAGGTTTAATATAGTTCCAACAGTTTGGTGATGAAGTAACTTTTTGAAAAACATATCTCCACTCGTGAAGCTTTTCATACTGATATCTGCTACCCTTCCACTTGGTGGGGACAGACCCAAGGGAACGGTACCGTGTAAGCTACCTACTTCAAGACATACTAAGACTATTTCCACCGCTACTCATGCGGTCAAAAAGCATGTCACAATCCACTTTGAGTATACAATAGGATGGTTGTTTTCAGAAGGTAGTTGATGAAGTGTGATATACGTTTCGGCTGCACGAATACTTGTACGACCAGAAAGTATGCAACCTCGAAACTCTACACATGTATATCACAAGATAGTAAACTACAAAAGGAAAAGTCTACTTTATTTATTGGATACATCGGATTTAATGATTATATTCACAATCATTCAGTTGTGAACTCTTTAATCTAAACAAACATAATATATGTGACATACTGTTATATTTTGAGACAGTCTATAAAAGATTTAGTGTGTTTTTGTAGAAGGTGACTGGACCTGCCCGTTGTCAGCTATTGTCCCACTCATCTGAAAAATCTTCATTCCCTTCTTGAGTGCTCAAAGCGCAATTTTGACATTTGACACAAGTGCCATCAGTGGACACGGGCTCCACCAACTCATTATAGGTATGGATTTGGTATATTTCACTATTAGCGTCGTTGGTTACATTACTCGTTTGGCCAAAAAGTATAAGGCTCTCCACTCTAGGCACATACCACTAACTACAAAGGGAATATAGGCCATAAATAAATGGATGCCTTTATACTTTCTGGCAGCACGAGTACATTGGTTTTAGCACTACTCCCCATCATTGGTGATATTATACGAGTATTCTCCACTCTGAACTCTGCTCTTACCTCCAGTTTTTACGGGAGGGGCCGAAACGGTACGGAAACGGCAAGTCCCACATCTCATCCATTCAACTCAATCCTATTGGTTACCGACTCATCGGTACTCGTGCGGTCAGAAGTGTCTACACTTCAAAACATACACCACAAGATGGTAACTGCAAGGGAATTAGTGGCCCGCACATTAGTGGAGTGTAGTATACTTTCGGACCGAATTGTGTGGCCTGTAAGTATACATTTCCGAAACTCTATGTATATACCATGTACCACAAAACCCTGAACTAATAAGAGGATTAACTTTCTGTAGCTCCAGATTTGCATAGTTTCAGGCAGGAGAAGTACCAGGAAACGGAACTACGGCATCTAAAATGCACCAAGAGAACCGGAAACTATCTAAGATGATGTAGAATTGGCTCGTGGAGATCCATCCTAATGCTGTAGCTGTAAGCGCTGCCCAATCGGTGAAAGTGTTTGCTATTCTTTGCTTATTGCAGATTCATAGGTTATGAGGAGCACAAGTAAGGTTCCTTACATTAGTTTTGTACACTAAAAACTTTGGGTTTCTACCCCATCTCAAGTAACTGATCAGTCCAACCCGGAAATAGCACAGTTGCTTAGCTTGTCGGCCGGGTATAACTACCATGTATATATAGTCGTTACTCTGCACATATCTACCGTGATTTTCTCAGAAAAACGATCTCAGCTCACACAATAACATCATGTCGTAAGTTCTTATCTTCAGGCAGATCTTGTCTTTAACTCAGCTAGACACAGATCAACTAATATTTTAACAGGGAATCCATCTTTCACAAGATGGAGCGGCCTCCGCTGTACCTTATCGCGGTCTCCCACCTCATCTTACTCTTGATACATAAATGGACGGATCCTGACGAAGAAAGTGCAAAGTCACTACTCGATTGTCATATATGTAGCAGCATAATGCTGTGCTACTATATTTTTCGACGGTAAGTTATTCTCTTCCTGTTACTGTAGAATGAATAAGTATTAAGGCTCGAATAATTAGGTTAGAATGGCCAGCAGAGCCATCATCAGCAGGACCTTTACCACAAGCGCCAGTGGAGAAAGCAAATGGATGATATATGAAGACGTAGCCTTCCGAGATAAATTGAGAAGGGAGATTGATGTGAAGAGACCTTGAGGAGGAATCTCAAATATAGTTTAGAAAGAGCTGGTAGTCATGTGTGATGTGTCCGTGTTTGACTAGTGCAATTTTGATGGTTTTTGGAAATTCAAGTTGAGGTATACTCTTCTTGCGGAGTAAGCACAGTTTGGAGCCGTTTAACAAATCTTGGTGAATTTTACAGTAAATAATAAAGCAGAAACAAAACTTTATAGTTAAAGCGCGAAAGTAAGACTCCTGGAATGTTTGAACCTTTATCAAACAGGACTATTAGTGATCCTTCTTGCACCCATTTTTATACATCTCATAAAGGGAAATCATATTGCACTAATATTAGTTACCCAAAAAGTTAGTATAACCATGTCCCTTAAATATACTCTAGACTACATTGTCCTCAATTCGTTACTTCGTACATCTGGCCTATGATAGAAATGAAATCCACATGTAGCTTGATAAATCAACCGCGACCGTAGTATAGTTCTGCTGGTATGATTTTTCCTGGTTCTATTTTGGACTCATGGTGGTTAGCTATGTGTGGATTGATAAGAAAAAAAAGCAGAGAGGGGAGAGAGGGGAAAGAGAGTGGTAGAAAAGGAAGAGTACTTGCCAACAGCCGAAAACCCTGCATGTCTGAAACTCTCACCCATACCCACTACCACACCAAAAACATTGGTCATCGATCATCTACCAAAAGAAACTAAAGGAGAAGTAAACTCACAATCACCCCACTGAATTCCCCCATTCCCAAAATCTTCAAGTTCACTCGTACTAGCACAGCAAGTCCTAATACTGCCATACATCTGGAGGATAAATCCCTCTCTCCTATACGTAAAAGCCCACCAACAAATAACCGTCTGTCCCACCATCAATAGCGTACTCAAGAAAATCGGATATGCCGCATATGTGACACAGTAGACCGAGTGCTCGACTACGTGCACTGGATCCGTGTAGATGGATTCGACGGTTGATATTGATTGGCCGAGGAGCCAATGCATGGCTGCTGCGGAGGTCATGAGGGGAAGGAGAATCTTAGGAGGTAGTTGGAGAAAATAAGATTGTTCGAACGTGGTCCCACTGTAAGACCGTGGTGTCAGCAATGCGCATCGAGGGAAGATTTTGGCGGAGAATGAGGAGAATGAGGAATTGAAGCTGTGTTAGGACAGAGTTGCCACGGATTATTATCCCAAAGTCGGAGATTTCAATACCTGAATTCAATTCTTGTTAAAAATTTATGAAATACCGAATTCATTTCGACCATTGAATGGTCTCAAAACATTGAAAGCTTACATCTAGCATGCTAAACCGGACAATTTGATACTCTAATTGGGAAGTGAAGGTAGAACATGCAGACAGAGTGAAGAGGACAAAATTAAGTAGTTGAAGCAAAGAACTTAAAGCGAACTTACGATACGATCGTTGCCCTGGGCTTTTTGCGTTGGAGCTCGAAGGTGCCCCATTCGTGTTCCATGTATATGAGCGTAACATTATAAATGAGCAATAAATAAAGTAAACTAAATAGAAACTGCGCGCCGTTGGAGATAGCGAAAGCGAGTAATTCACTACTAATTTTTTCAGGCGGAAGCGATGCTAAAGTAGCACTAGAAGGGAAACCTCCCTAGGTACCGTAGTTTTCTTTCAGAGTTTGCGAGAGAGAATTTTCGCAATGAGTGTGGTAGAAGTAGTAATCTGAATCTATGTACCTGCAGTCGGAGCAATACATTGATGCCCTCTTAGCCATTAGGGTAATGAGCGTTATGGAGACGCCAGCCATAGCGAAGGAACAGAACGTTAGGATCAACATTTGAGCTATGGCGGTATAACCGAGGTTCGAGAGTAGTGACCGTTTGTATTTTATTGCTATGCTTGGATGTGGTAGATCTAGAGGCAGTAGATACATGAGACTTGGATTTCAGGAAGGGTAGAAGCTGGAAAAGAACCTACCCGCGGCTTTGTCAATTTCGTTAAATTTCTCGCATTTCTAAGCAAACATGAGGTTAGTTGAGTACGAAATATCTTGATAATATGAACTTACCTGACAGTGACCTATATCGTCACCACTAGTTGAAGGAACTGGATCTTTGCAATGTTTATGGCATCGATGTGTCACCTTATGTCGATAGCCATCTCCAGAATTGAGTAAACATTCATTGTGAATCTTCAAATCGGGGCTTATGACAGAAGCAACTATAACATCACCGTATGTCAAACAATTATTTTTGACTCTATGCCTTGCTCGATAGTTTAAGCCAATCATGTATATCGCCTTGATCAGGAGGCATCCGAAGAGTGCTAGTAATTGTAAGTGTCTAGTTCCATAGATTTGGATGAGAGTACCTACTAAAACAAGATTGCATTCGAACATTCAATCGACATTTCTTGGGTTGTGGCTCCTCCAAGTCACAAAAAACACCTTGTTGTAGGCTACAATTTCCTATTCTATACTGGCCAAGCGTGAAGCCGGTATAATTGACCTCTTTTAAGGCTTCAGAGACAGATGCTGTTCCTTTATATGCTGTACAATTTTGATTGTAGCTAACAGAAACGGTTTTGAAAGATGCTGTTTAGGTCAGCTGTAGGTATTATATATAAGTGTAGATATCGAAGATATTTACTAGAGTTCCCGGGAATTTCAACTTTGTATTGACTACTTAATTGAGACATGTTGCTAGGCAAAACGTAGAACCCAGCTCTAAAAGAAGTCCACTATTGTAATTGTATTAGTTTAGTTAGTTTTCTATTTTGCACTTGAAATATGGGGAAGCTTGGCTGTGGATTTAAATCGTTGCAATACTTTTAACGAGCCTCAAATAAACCATATAACTTACACATGCAGAATCGTAGGATTCTATGTAGCGACCTACATCATATGGGTACAGTTCATAGGAACTCGAAGTGAGATTGGGATAGTCGTTGTGTGAATAAGTTACATTCGTTGGCATCTCGATATAAAACGAGGGTCCAATAACCGAGTTTGCGAGGAAATGAAGTGGCTGTGAAATCGTTAATGGAATTATCCCTTCATCTAAGATCCGCCGAAACATACAATTGAAGTGAAAATAAGCAATAACCATTATCCCCAAGCTTTTGCCTTTCCCGACTTTTTAACATTGATATTCAACGGTGAATTGAGACCAGTCTTCGCGTCCCCATTCTGCGACAGAATCCATGAAATTTCCTCAATTAACGGAGCAGTTACCAATTGCTGATAAGTGTTCGAACAACTCAGGATCATCGTCGCTGCAATATTAATGAAAAGATGAACAGCCTATAAATGCATACCATTAGCAAGCTTCCCAATTGCAAGACTATCTGTACAACAATCCACTCACAATATTTTTACTCTCCATACGCCCACAGCTTCCCCCATCCTTTCCACCCACACTCGTGCTCTGTTTATTCAACCCCTTATTAAAAGCAAGTAAATATGCAATCATAATCATAAACATGATGATCGCACAAAGGAACGTGAACCCCGCCATTGATCGCAAAGTACGATCCACCAACATTGGTTTCTTCCACCACCCGTCTTGATTGATTGATTAAATTAACGTATACACTGAGTCTAAGAATATCTAAGACGGCTAGGAACTCTTGCGAACTCCTAACAGATAACATGATGGAGGTAAGCTGGGTTATTGGCCTGGCTTAGTACATGGTTTGGGCGATTGAGATGGACTCAATCTTTTGAGTTGTGTGGGGGCACCACCCGTCTTCTCCCTGTGCAAAATGTCGATGAAGGCCGGGGTTTTGTAAATGCTGTTGATCCCTTCCATATTATTTTCATATTCGAGGTCACACCAAAACCATTTCGTAGACGTGGTTCACTAGGTGAATTCTCTGTGAGACTATCTCGGCCAACATTTCTCAGAGCTTGATAATCGTGGGCGAAGGAAACAGATGGGCTGAAATTGGAGACATAACTATCTCCACCATCTAGTAAGTGTCGGGGTGATATGCGATTGTCGAAAGGCGTGAAATCAGTCGTAGCTTCTGATCGTTCGAGGATAGACTCCCGTCTTTCGGAGAGATCTGCTGCGGATGATATATGTTCTGTAGTAACTTGCGGAGAATGATATTTAAGTGGTGAGTCGTCAACATTAGAGCTGTCAATTTGGCAACCAATTGTTAGCAAACAAGCATTCAAAAACTTTGCCAGATTATAATCCATTCCCCTCAGTCAATGTATTAAAAGCAGGGTATTCAATAGTCCAGACTAGACTAGATTTAAGGTTTAAATGTCCGAAAACAATTCAATACTCCAATTAGATTCAGTCTTTCGACCGCTTTGAATACTCCAATTGGATACAGGATCGAAAGCCTCGAACGTTATTCCGCCCAAAACCCTAACGGGAAGCAAACATCAGATAAAATTTAAGTTTCACTTACCCAAGCTCTAGCATACTTAAATCCCTATAATCTTGATCCCAATTATCAAATAACCTCGAAAACCTCGCTGCCATCTCGACACATGCGTAGTTCTATAGCTTCAACTTCGAGTCTAGATTTTAATCGCACATCCAGATCTTTAACAAGAATAAAAGGCCGTACTGTAACTGTACAAGTACAATAGGGCTGAGAATAGTAAGCACCATGATGAAACAAGCTTGGCAATTCCCAGACCAAAAAAAAAACTCCCGGTCAGCATGCATGTTAGCGTAACAAGAAATGGTCAAATCCTTCCTCCTTTGGCGTACGAAACTCACTCCTGCGTGCGAGAAATGCAGGGCAGCGACCCCAAATCCGCATTTTGTGCTATTGTTGGTAATTTGCATCCTGCAGCTGTCAAGCCAAGGCACGTTATAACAGGGGTGCTGTAACGTGTAGTTCCACGAAACTGTGCGACTAGATCCTTAAGAGCAACTGGTTCAATCGGAGAATTTGATAGACGCGGCACAGCCAGGATATATCGTTAAAGAATATGATAGCTTTTTGATCTTATGAAATGCAAGTAGTCCTGTATTAGTTAACTACTATTACTCTTATGGCTCTAAACAACTCGCATATCAATGACCTAGTGTACGCTTACAATCGATAATTGGATACAATTACAACAGGCTCGCAACCGCAAGCCTATGAAGGACAGTAGATCAATGGGATTCCATATATCACCATGCAGTACCAACCGGCTTTCTCAGCAAACCCACGGTCAAAATCCAACCGACCCTATCTAAAACCACGCTTGGTACTATGATAAATTCGAGTGGTCTTACGATTGTGGAGAGTTTCTGTAGCACCTCCCCAAAAGCCCTCTCCTTTATGTACGTTATCTAAGCCAAAAGATCATTTCATTGCTAGATCTATATTGGAACATTCAAGATTATTGTGTGGTGTATAAATTCAGAAGACTATTTTCGTTCGCTTTTTTATTTACTCCCTAGATCTTTAGCAAGATGTGGTGGAGATTTGGTCTTGGGGGCCATGGGGCCATGGCGGCGTACTGCTTGATTGCTTGGCTTAAATTAGGGGGTACGAGGACCTGGTGTGATAGTTAAGGATTGTACCACATGTGTGATGTTTTGAAGTGGTGTAATATGTGAGGAAGTCTCCTCAAGAGACATTAAAAAAAGGGTTAGAATTTACGTTTCAAGTCAAATCCAAGATATATTAACATTATTATTTTACAGCCTTAAAGAAGAACCATGAAAGAGCTCAGGAATACAATATCGGATCCTTCCATTTATTTTTACATCAACATACACACATGCATCTAAAATGAGATGATCATGTCGAGTGAGGATCGCCATACAGATGAAAGGAACACATGGGGCCCATTTGCCGACCGACCCACCCACCCATATCATATGAAAAACAGTGACCTACTTTACGACGTACACAACAAACGAAGCCCATGCCCACCTTCCCCCGCCTCAATCATGAAAATACGGAATCTTCAGCCTCGGACTCTGGCCCCTTGCCGCCGCCAACTCCCACTCTATGGTATCAATCGCACACTGCGTATCCCACAATCCCTCTCTGCCTGGTGCCTGCGCCAAAATCTCAATCGCTCTCTTCTTATGTTCAATATCTTTACTGCGAACTGCTGTATACACCACTGGAACAATAAGTCCAGTATCGACCATAAATCTTGGCATAGATCGGTAGTTCCAATACGCTTTATCTTCGCGAACTAGCTCCTCGGATAAATCGAGCATCTCTTTGAATTTGGACGCCGGTGTGTGCGGTTCAGCGGCGTTCATGGAGAAGAGAAGATGGTGGGCTTTGAGTATTGATACGCCACGGATGCGTATTGGTTTTGTAGAGACGCGGCTTGTAGTGTCTGGATTTTCTGAAGTTTTCTCAATGAATGCGTTTAGTCGATTGGACCAATTTTCTAACGCTACGTAATGGCTTCGTGCCATGGGACCAAATTCGCTCGTGACCATATCTTCGGTAACGTGGTTCCGGTTTGTATGGCGCACGTGCAGTATATCTGCGCCAAGAGTTCGTAATGAATAGCGAGCTTCTTCGAGAGATTGGAAAGGGATGAATGATGAGGTTGAGCAACCGGCTCGTTTCATCGCTGCCCAGAAGGCTCCTCGGTCGACTCCAGCTTTGGGGTTGATGAATGCGGCGATTTGTCCTCCTAATACTAATAGCAGTGGAGAATAATCTCGTGCGCACTGTGCGGCGACTGATGAGGGAGCGTTGGTGGTGTTTATGTCGTCGAGGATCTTGAGCCCAGATTTGAGATGGACTAGTCCTGCCGCCTGATCGCCTACCAGACAATCGAAACATATGAATAAGATGCAGGAAATCAATGTCATTTCTAATGAATGAGGCTTGCGGACAATGGATTCACGCAATATCCGAATTGCTTTGGTGTACTGGCGGAAAGCGAAAGCTTGCGTTGGTGTTGGATTTTCGGCGGCTTGAGCTTGCTGGTGGGTTTCGATGTAATTCTTGTGGATTGCGCCTAATGCGAGAATACAATGACGGATTGATGGTTCGATGGTAGCAGCTTGGAATATCCTCCTCTCCCAGAACTCAGTAGGGAAGTCTCCAGTGAACTCAGCGACGGTATAGGCACGAAAGAAGTCCAGAATAATCGGCTCTAGTGGATCCTGGAGAGCATTAGACTGCACAACTGTTGATATAGAAGGTTGCTTCTTTGTGCCGTTTCGTTTTTTCAGGTCTGTAATTATCTCATACCCGTCACAGCGTCGTCCAGTAGAAGTACATCGCTTACAAAAGGGCTTCTCCTCTCCACATTTGACTCGACGAATCCTATGGTAAGAGTGAGTGAAACCTCCAGAATGACTCCAAGAAGTTCACTTACTTGCAAGTTCTGCAACCTGTTCGAACAGGAGTCCCACATATTCTATATCGATGTGGTGATTTTGCTTTAGCTCCTTTCGATGACTTTGCGGTCCCCGGACCTGATGATGAGGAGTAGTCGGACATGGAAACTGGATTAAGGAGATTTGTTGAAGAAGTTGGCTCAGTTTGTGTTTGGTGAGCGAAGGAATCCGTCTGAGTTTAGAAATAATGTCTTAACCCTAGCATAAAAGCTTGTGGTATTCAAGAATGGAGCAAGTATGGCGTCTGATAGAGATCAATTATAGCGCAACAAACGGCCTCTTAATATTATTGCATACTTGTTTCCTTCCTGTCTAATTCGTCACTTTGCGAAGCTTCCATGGATATGCAGGTAATGCTGACCACCATATCGTCTTAAGGCTTCCAGGCCCCATGCCATGTGCTGTTAACAAGCGTCAACATTGCCATCAGGATGTCAGAATAAAAGCTATACAGGCAGTTTAAGCATAACATAGTACTAACTCGATCATAATGCCTGGCACCACGCTTCGAATCGACTCACCCGAGTGGAAAGTTTAATTGCGGCCATGGCTTACAAATTTTAGTAATATAAGACGGCCCAATTATTTATCCTTCTAGTGATTTAATATTTGGGTAATTTCTTATCCGTTCTTCAGGAATTATAAGTTGATGTATGTCCCGTAATGCCTGCAGAATACTACCCCTCATCAACCGAATGGCCCAATCGCAAGAGAATATTGTTGCTAGCGACCACAATTTTTGTTTATCCCTACCTGGCAGCCCTATAGGGAATGCGGAAAGTCTCGGCCGGTCGTCTTATCCTTTTATTACCAAGACTTTCCACTCAATGTGACCTCCCTCATGGTTTTGAGCCTTGATTTGGCCGTATACTGGTCTGATGGCTGCCTCCATAATATCACAATGCAGATCGGGCACTAATCTCACCACTGTATCTTTCCAATGTATGAATCTCGTTTGCAGAATGCAGATTCCAGTCAAGTGTCCACACTTGTTGGTCTCATGTTGAATATTCCTAGATCTAGAACAGCGAAATTCAGCGCTGTCAGCGTACCAGTTCCTCCCACTGCTCGTCCGCGAAATCAGTAAATATACCGACGGTTTTCTTTACAAAACAAGCTTGTATTAATGAATATGTTAATAATGCTTGAGTGATCTCAATATCCTATACCTGTCCGGTAATATCTCGGAGTTCGTAATTCGGGGCTGTTTCGGCAACCACAATCTATAGTAATTGTGACACAATTGCCGTAAAGAGCTGAGAAATCAGGGTTCAATTATCCTTAGAATCTATAACTAGAGAGCGAAAGACCCCGAAGGGGTTATATATACTAGTTACAAGCACGTGATCGACTTACATAATCCTTCGAACCGTGACAGTCTGAAGCGTCATGACACGGTACCACCAGTAGGTAGGTGTATGGACTCATGAGACAACATCAAAATTGAATAGATTGTGAATTATTTAACATATATTAGACAATCAAACGTTACATTTTGAATAGAATCAATTATAGATTGAAATAATTATGGCGGTAGAAAGTTCAGAATCATTTCATGAATCTGTTTATCCATCGGTGTACTAATGCAAGCTTTCCGGAGCGACTAGGGTTCTTGCCCGTGGAAATCAAATCTATTGGCCGAGGTTTTAGGAGTAAGCATCATTATCCCCATGGAGAAGTCATTTCATGAGTCAGGCGGTAAAATATAGGCTGCCTTTATGCAAGTGCATGTGTGAGGGCTTAGATGAGCCTCAGCAGATGCCAAGATTGTTCTTAGACAGGTAGAAGGAGGCGACCCGGCTGTTTCGCCATGACATTTATTTGTTTTCATGTTCTTTGAGAGCCGCACTACTCGACAACAAACTATTCAACCCTGTTTTACGAGGAACCCCATTCAACAGGTCACGCAATCTCACCAACATGAAAGTATTTCTGGGGTATGCAATTTAATATTCATGAAGCAAGTTGTGTTAGGTTCGCACTCTTTCCTAACTTGGCCATCCTCGTTACAGCCTAATCCCACCTCCACAACTATTTGTCAAGTACTCGGTCATGATATCCCACGCTCTCCAACGCATCAGCACCATAACGGTTGTAGTAAGCAATATCGATTTCCTCCTCGAAAGCTCCTCCGCGACTGGGCTCATATCCCTTAGCCTTACTGTTCCCACCATTCATATCCTTCAACATAGCCGCATTCTTATCATCCTCAGGCAAAACATAGATACCCTTTTCAATAGTCTTCCTGTGTGTCCAAATATCCAAAGCCAGCGCGGCCAACGTAGATAACGTTCCAATCAACGTAAATGTCCATAGACTCTTGTATTCCCTACAGACGCCGACTGCTGTGCTGCTTCTCCAAGTCTGCACATCACAACTCTTCTTCAATGTATTACTGAGACTCCAACTCAACAATCCAAAACCCAACATCCAAAAAATCGACGCCGTACCATTAAGCAAACAATTGAATTTGGGCGACAAATACGTAAAATTGTAGAGAATGATCGTAAGCGTCAGGGCTGCGACCGTTACGAGCGATATCGAAAGTAGTACAATGAAAGTCCATGGAATTGGGAATCGCTCAGCACCTAATCGCTGGTCAGCATGCATTTATCCAACGTCTCCCCATATCGATCTGAAAATTGATGCATATACATACGCAGGTAATACATAAAATATGCCATAATTCCTCCCACAATCGCCGCTGAAATTAATTGTGCAAAACGTAATCCATGGAATGCTATGCGTGGATAGTGGGATGGAGCGACTTTCGCACCTCGTCGACGAGCGTTGGTGTTCATATTGAACGATACTTTCTCAAAACCTCGAATGAACTTACGAAAATTCAATAGAACTATAAAATCTAACAAAAGTTTACGAAGAAGTAAAGAAGAGAGAAATTGTTTTAATTTCAAAAGACAGCAAACATACTAACAAATCCCACGCATACGAAACTTTACGTATAGCCGCTCCCACGAAACATAGTGCTTACATTCACTCACTAGGGAATTACAAAGGCTCGAATCAGCCTCCAACAAATCCTAAAGCCTCAAACACAGCCCCCAAAGTACTTTTGTGGCATGGAATCCCACTCCTACGTTTTTCAACAAGCGGAGTCCATCTCGTCCCATACATACCATCTGCTCCTAGTACACTTATTGATGCGTGTCTATATATACTCCGCAAGGGCTTTTTCTGCAGGAATTGACGTAGGAGTATTAACGCGCGTATAATACAGATAATTCTATTGAAACATTTTGTAGTTGTGACAAGCTTCATGGTGAATTTCTTAAGCCCTGTAGGCGCTTAAAATCAAGCATTAAATTAGTGCTCTCGGGGCTTGATCTTAGCGTTCGGTGGCTAGACATTAAAATAAGATTGCCGACTAATAACTTCAGCACACCAACATTTACGACAACGACATTGCTGAAATGTGCAGATAATTCACTTTGCATTATGAACTTCGCATCTTGAAGAGTTTTTATATGAATTTCCAGAGATTTATCAAATTACCGCGTTGCAGACAGTAATCAGGAATGCCTAGCCCTTCCAGCTGCTGCCGCGCACATCGTTCATCGCAACATCAGTGTAAGACAGATGCTGTACCTCGTTCCAACTTGTCCATGCCAAATAAAGAAGGTTTCAATTCAGTAGGCGCGCCCGACTCTCGATAGCAATACTGCATTGTCTCCTACTTCCACCGACAAAGTTTGCTCAAGTGGTGCATAGGTATTTCATGAAACATTGGATTCCACAATATTGGGTGCTGGTAGTGCAGAAGATGGCCTCACATTTGGCCTCATTGTTGTCACCATCGTCTTCTTCTTTTTGCAGCAGGCTTCTCTGTTGTTTGAAATTCCTTGGCATACCGTGCTTTGAGTAATTTCTGGAATTCCCCGAACGTAACGATTTCATTGGTTTCGCGATCAACCACAAGTCTGGAATCCTGGGAATTTAGTATTGACCTTCCGCTTGACCAGCCTCCGAACGCTGATAAAACATGGATAACTAACCTGAGCCTCTAGCAAGTCCCGTTTTTGTTTGTCTAGTTTTGCCTTTTTGGCCTGGATAGATTCTTCCTTCTCTTTCTTGATTGTCTCTTCCTTCTTTTGCTTTTCAACAGCCGCCTCTCCAATTTCTTTTCTCCAGACTTGTCGAAGCACTCTCTGACTATCGATATTTTTCTGGTGCTGACAATGAGCCCATTTCCCTTTGTCATCCAACGAATAGGTGAAGATAGTCGCATTGGGCCAGCCATGTCTGCCTACGAACCTTGAGCGCGCGGGTCCACGAGTTCGAATCCAGACATTGGTGACTTACCTCCTTTGATTCTCCATAAAAGATCTTCCAATAATTTCATTTAGCTTACTACCACAACCTCCAGCACTTTTTGAGCTTCCTGTAAAGACAAATCTTTCCCCGTCAACCACCCCATGACAAAATCAGCATCCTTGGTCTTTGACCTAGATCTGCCACCTCACCGACCCAAGGACCACTGATATCTTCTTCCTGATTTTCCTCTCGTAAAGTCCAGGGTGTGCTACCATTTCGTCCAGCAAGTGCGGGCATAATTTTAATTCTGGTGCCCCTTCCTGTCGCCTCAAGTAGTCCCTTTCGTGCAGTTTCTACACATCGTTTCATGGGTAAAGAGAAGATATGTGTGATATACCCTGCGTGCTTCCGCATGCTTTCGTAGAGCCCGTCGCATTGGAGCTCTCCTTTGGAAGACAAACCAAAGTCGGCTCCACCTTCTTTGTAATCTGACTATTCAAAAGTCAGCCATACCAACCCTTTCATGAGAACAATGTATGGAGAAAATACAGAAGCATGGCGTATAAGATGGACAGTGATGGAGGGTGGCCTATCTGAAGCCGGTTTAGCCATGATGGCGCAACAAAAAGATGACTTGCGGCGGTTTGTACCTAGAGGTTTTAAAGAACTTGAATCCTCAAAGTTGAGAGTCCAAAATCCTAACAAGATCTTCTCCAAATTTTATATAACCAACCAAGATTGTCTCGCGCCTTACGATGGAGCATCTTCTGGAACAATAGGCAGCTACTTGAAAATCGTCGAAAAGAATTTAAGAATATGCAAAAACTCACGAGTTGATTTGAGACCAAGCTCTCGATTGATCTAGCCAATACATACAGCATACTCGAAACAAATGAACCCGTAATCCTTGTGTATCGGAGAAGGAGATGGCAGTATCCAGTTCTGTTTTTAGCCTCGGAAAGATCGCAGACCTAGGAGTTTCCATGCGGAAAATTAGTCGATACTCATAGCGCTATAAGGAAACTTCCAGTACGACTTTGAATGTGCTCAAAATTTCCCGTAGTTCCAGATAGTTATTCTTGGATCTAGGAATGCTCCAATGTTCTTTTAGAGTCAAAGACTAGCAACGGTTTGTGTAAGACAATGCAATTGTTTTCGGAATCGGGAGTCTTAATTTTGTACTCGACTAAAATCGGGCATCTATCTAAATCGAAGCTTCACAATTTAAATAGATTCAAGGTCTTTTCTTATAAAGGGTATAACTGTTTTCATTAACCGTCCTCCTCACGGTGATAGATTGATCACCCTGAGTGGCTCTTGCATTAGTGATAACTGAGCGTTACATATCAAGAGCTGAACAGCTTCACCTCCAACAATCAAGCAGCCGCATGAATTTCTCTCGATGCCACCGTCTAGATTCTACAGCTGCTCATGATAACCTCAAAACCTACCTACCTATTCTCTTCCTTATTTTCACCAACTGAAATGCTCGCATCGGACCTTTACGGATATTGATGGAAGTAGAGAAATCGTATTTTACTCAGCTGTCTTTTACTTAGTCTTAACTTCACAAATGATATATTGGCAATTCCAGCCCTGACATCTCTTTAATGTTCTCAGCAACCGGCGCCAATATATTTGGAGTATAATCAGCTGAAATTAAACAACATTCAATATGCGGTCTCGAGTTTCTTTGTTGTCAATGAAAATGTATCTATGTGCGTGACGCGCAATTGCGCACGTTTCCACATCACAGAAAAGTTCAGAGCTTTATGAAGCTCTCCTCGGCACAAAAATTGAATTGTTGAGATATAAATGGATCTTAAAACTTCAAGAAGCTGTGGATGGAATTCATGAAGAAGGCATCGCCTGGGTTGATGCAAAGCCTGGTGATATCGATATCCTCATCAATCAAAATGACAATCTGGTAGCTTTAAAATGTTCATGGAGGTTATAGGGAAGGCTGGGTGACAGCAGTCCATTCAATTCCTTTACCCAGACTTCGTCAAAAATCCAACAATACAACATCTTTACACCTACATTTTCGACTATTCCAGTGATGTTCCACCGTGACGTGAGGCTAGGTAATGGATGACTTAGGTAGTTAAGCACCCTGCTACGAATACGTTTTAGCCGGGCGAAAACGTCATAAGCAGAATTTAATTGTCTAAAGTGCATGTGACCGAGTAGTTTGGAGCTTTTTCCTTTCCGGACAACATGGATATCAAATATTCCTTCCATCCACGTATGCGCAAATCCACATACTATCCCACGACCAAAGATCCAATATGGCTTCAAAAAAGAACATTGAGCTATCCCAGTAATAAAACTTACTTGGAGTAATACCAAACTATACTTACATGATGACTGATTGTCTCTCTTGGACATAATAGAATACTACTTAGCTCCTCCTCTAGGTTACGTTATTAACTAAATTCAACTAGTGAGAGGTAGACTCTGAACTAGAACGCCCTAACAAAGTTTTGAACGCACACAATTTCAATGAAAATTAAAACTCTACGATCCTCAAACCTTTATGATCATAAATTAAACTCAGTCTTCATTACACATCAATTCCAGCTCTTTCTCCAGTTTATATCCCACAAAATTCACTCCCGCCAAACTGCATTTTTCATCACGGCTCCATGCCCTAACCGAATCATCACGAAAAATATTACATCATGGTTCAGAAGACATCGAGCCAGTTCCTGCAAGCTGAGAATATTCTTGAGCAATTCTCGGCTGAAAGGCATAGCGGTCAAAAATTAGAAAAGAGGAATAATAAATGGAAAATCAATGGCGAGTGCCATTTACGGACAGATGACTCGAATTCCTCGAATGGTCAAGGTGGACTCACTTCGACGCCCTTGACAACTTCACTGTCATCAACGTCAGACTCTTCTTCCGAACTTGAATTATCAACGAGTACATTCGTGAAAATAATTGTAGTAGTAATAATACTACAAGTTTTATACTGATATAATAAATGGCTCAGTGACACTTGTCACGATTGTATCATCACCTTGAGCAATTTTCCACAGCGGGGAGTCACTTCTGGCCAGTTTCTGATGGGATAAAGTATTTGTGGGAGACTTATGGATGGATTTCAGGATGAATTTCAGGATGAAGAGAGTTGCTGGAGCCTATCCTGGTGACAGGGTGTGCTCAAAATAAAAAAATCAAGAACGTCAATCATTGGCAAAATAGCCATGTACATTCATGCAACTTGAGAAGAAATCATGTGTCAGTGGCTGAAACTACCAGTGTTGACTGGTGTGAACAAGCCATGAACCAATCATGACAGTGACGTCAGCAAATCCGAGTCTAGAACATACAAGAATTCTCAACACCTCACGCATCAACTCTAAATCAAATATCTGGAAACACGATAAAAACACCTCGAAACAAACCATCATCATCGTAATCAGTCGCAGTCGCAATCGCAATGTCATCAACATCCAGTTCATACAAATCCAGCAAACGTCACGAACTCGCGCCCTCACGTACCGCCCTCACAATCCCAACCATCTCTCCTGTAGCTGGAAATTATTCTCATAGCAACACGATTCCGTCGAATAAATCCACAGTATATCTCAGTGGATTTATGGGCGATTTACCCGGCGACGGACGAATAATTTCCGGAGGGGTAGCAGCGCAGACTACGCAGATTATGAGGAATTTGAAAGCTGTTCTGGAAGCGAGTGGAAGTGGATTGAACAAGATAGTGCAGAGAAGGGTGTTTTTGGTGGATATGGGTGATTTGAAGTAAGTTTTAACTTCGAGTTCAATTGAAAGAAGAGAAGCTATTTTCGGAGTGGTCGTGGTTGTGTGGAAAATGGCTGGAAAATGAAGAGGTTGAAGGAACTTTCTGCTAACTAGCATATTAAGAACGGTAGATAGAATCTGGGGGGAATGGGCCAAGGAACCATATCCAGTGAGCACTTGTGTACAGGTTGTGAGGTTGGCGAAGGAAGCCGCAAAAGTGGAGATTGAAGTAGTCGCAGAAACCAATTGAAATGAAATATCTACTTATGGGGCAGTCTCTTGCTGGAATCAATATGATGACATTATAGTGATAATATGAAGTTGCGTGACGGTACTTTTAACGTTCCATTAGTTGACGGATACGAGAAACATCCCCTAAAGCATGAAGCGTGTTCAATACGGCTCTGGCAGTATAGACTAAAGCTTCCTGCGTGATGTCAATGAAATCATCAAGGCCAAGGGGAAGAAATATATCCTCCCTTGTGGTCTCGTCAAAGACGAACTCCAAAATTCTTTTCTCGAGTGTGATATTTCCTGCTCTTTTGCTTAGGCCTATCAAATAAAGATTCACAATGTCGTAATCATCGGCCCATCTTTCCATGCATCAAGATTTCATTTAAAATCGTCCTCCATAAGTTCGCCTGGTAACTCCCACCTCCGCAGAATTATGCTGCTTTGCGCTCAACGTTCTGCTTATCAATGTTATCGTTCCACTTGCCATCGTGAGACCGGGAACAATAGCAGATGTGTCCTCATTAGTGTCTTTCACCACAATCATCAGATCCCGATCACAGTACGTTGTGGTGGTTATCCTTATTTTGGGTCCAAATTCTCGTCTTCCGCTTTGAAAATCGATCTTCCTTGTCTTGCATCCATCCGTATTTTATCCACCGGCCATTCGGCAGTCATTGGAGGAATCATTGAGAAAGATCTTGCTCGTAAGCTGAGTAGAGAAAGATTAATGGCGTCGATTGCAGCTATGCCATCTATGGTTTATGCAGGATGGGCGACGTATGGTGGTTATAATCCGTTTAGTGCAGCTTGTGGATTGGGCGTAGACCAGATGATTGTTGTAAAGATAGTCGACTCTAACGGGGAAATCACAGGCTTTGACGTTGAAGAAAAAGATGGATTACTGAGAGCTGTTAGAGGTGGAGGTGGGGCATCAGGGTTTTTTGTTGAGATGAGAGTCAAAGTCCGCGGACTGCAAAAGGTGTGACAACCCTTTTCGACTCGGCCAAAGAATAAGCTGATAATTCGATAGATTCTTGCTGGAAAGATCGTCTTCGGATTAAAGGGCATATTAAAGATAGTAGAGACGCTTGATAGCAGATTCACAGAGCTGCCTGAGCAAGGACTACCAACGCAACTAATAGTCCAACAACTGATTTTCCCGAGCCCCCGAGAAAAGGTATTTAGGATCCATTCATGTATGCTTTAGCATACATCAAAATTGGACGTCAATTCCTTGCAAAAATCGAAGCACTTGCACCAGTCATCCAAAATGATGTCCTCGCCACTACAATTTCTCAGTGGATAGATTCCCATACCGAATTTCCTCTAGATATTATGGAAAACCTCTTACGCTAAATGTGCAGAATATAGCACCGGAATTTGTCACGGTTTTGGCCAGGAATGCAAATGCCAAGGGATTGCTTAGGCTATTCCATTCAAGAAAATCGTCGCGGTCATCAAATTACAATTCATTTCAGTTTTCGATACATACAGACTATCCTTCTTTTTCAGTCGGAGGAATGATGATAATTCGAGAACGGAAATCGTTCGGCAGCCCAGCGGCTGGGGACCTTCCAGTCTGTACATTTGTGAAGTTGACCATGCCCTGATCTAAAGTCACCCATGGTATAAAGTGGCGTATTATCTACTCGGCGGATAACAGATTGTCTCAGTGAATCTAAACAGTGAAACATGTGCTCAAACGGAGCAGATTGTGGAACTCCTGCAACTAACTGCTGTATTGAAGTCCTAAACAATTGCTTCATTTGCTTGAGTCAGCTGCTGTAGGTACCATGAATGAGCTCATGAAGAATTTCAGAAGAACCGGTTGAACATAAAAGGCAGTGCGTCTGATGATAAGCATCAATAATGTAAAAGACTTTACTGGTCATGCTGAAAGTCCTGCGATTTCGGCAGCTCATGACCACTATCACAGTATTGTTTCCGAAGCTCGACTGGCCCTGGAATCTGGAAATGCAGGTATGAGATGAGTGTTCCCGCTTACATTGATTAAAGCTCAGACTTCCTTCTTAGATCATTGTATTGAGTACATTTGAGAGAATCTGATGTGCACAGGGTGTCCAATAGTCCGGGACGAGATGTTTTGAATTAAACAGTCCAGCTTCAGTCCATTGATAAATTAAACAGTCCGTCCTTGATATTGAAGTATCCCAATAAGCCGGACTGCAGTCTGGACCTTTTAATATTAGACTATCTAGTCCGGAATGTTTATATTGAAAGTCCCCCAATAGTCCATCTAGTCCAATAAAATCATAGACTAGCCGTCCGGACGGAATACGGCAAGAGTATTGGACAACACTGGATGTGCAAGCCTGATATCTCACGCATTATATACAAGTGGGTAAATGGAACGCGTGAAAAGGAGACCAGAGGGCAGAGCAAGACTCCGCTACCGTCTAACAAATATCTCAGCGGACGCGAGTGCGTGAACTGTGATAATATTGACGTTTGGGCTGGGGAGAGAGAATTTGATTTATTTCGTCTTGATCTACTTGAAAAGTTTGACCCCGTGTCATAAGGAAATTTCTACTGAAGGATCATTTGCGGAGATGAAGCTTGAGGGCATATGCGGGAGAAAACCTAGTTCTAGCGACAATACATTTGATGGTTGCAGAAGGGTGAAGCTTCGGGTTTCGTTTTATTTCTACTACAGCTTTACTTTAACCAATAAAAGCGCATTATTCGTCATGTATTTGGCATCCTTGACACTTTCAGTGCTAGGAAACTAATAATTGCTTCCACCAGAATGGAATATATCATGGCAAATGCCCTATATTTCTATTGCCTGTGGGACAAAACCATCAAGAACCAATGTAGTTGAGCAGAACAACGATCTTGATTGGAGCCTGGAAGTTGGAAGGTCTCCTTCCGGGGTAGTTTACTTTCTTCTGGGATAAATGCATATATTATCAATTGTAAAGAGATACACGCCAGCATGTGGCATGGAATGTATGAGCAAAACCAACTGCCGCATATATCAAATGCATGACAGGCATGAAAAAGAGCGATTTCCATTACACCACAATTGCTGCACGACAATTGCAAGTCACAGTATTAAAAAAAGTTGCGCGTCCAGCTGCTCAGGATCGCTCACTTCCCAAGATCAAAACGTTCATACGAGCCAGTGACTGCGTTCTACGAGCATTACCCATTGAGCCCATTAGGGGCCCTGTGGGAAGTCTCCCCGTCGATCAATTCTCTTTCTGCAAAGGCAGACTATTGTGCAATATATCTTGTCTGCCAATGTGATCGATGTACACCGAGAACACATTAAACGGGAAAAGAAGGATTGAAGTTGATTCAAAATATCAAAGAACGGCGTTATCTTCATGGCCGTAATCCTCCACACAATCCAACCACAAACAGCAGAGCCTCTAAGAATTAGATATTTTTCGCGCGTCGCTCGCAAAATGTTCAAGTTTTACATCTTTATGGGGATTCTTATCTCGCACATTATCGCCATGGCTATCTCAGCTATTGCAGATACGTATCAAGATTTAATTTTAGACTACTATTATTTTGCAAGAGAAGCAGATCCCGAATTAACAGTGAAAATTAAGTCAATGCCGCTGTTGTTAGATCAGTGGGAGATATCGAAGCAAATGACGCCACGGCCTATGATTAAACTTCAGTCTGGAAGAAGCGAGGGGGCGCTGAAGCCGACGCCGACAAAGCCACGGCCTATGTTCAAACTTCAGTCCAAAAGAAAGACAAAGCCAAAGCCGCTACAAACAAAGCAACAACCCACAACAAACTCCTTCCAATAATAAAATCTAGGAGTAATAACAACCGAAGCAGAAGCCCCTATACTCTCCAACCGAAGCTATACTCCCACCTCCGAGCCAACACAGCACAAAATAAGCGAAACATAACCCATCAATCCCAACCAACATATAAACCCCAAAGCCTCGCGTCGAAACATAATGATTTCGAGCTCCTGAGTCTAATCCATCGCACGAATAATATACTTGCTATTTTCCCACGACTTCGCTAGCACTAGAGTAATCATTGATTAGGATCTTACAGCCTTGGGATTCTACGAATTGTTTAATGATTCACAACTAACCCCTATAATCTTCCCCATATCCGACATAGGAAACTCGCCGTCCTAGCATTTGAGAACCCGCGGCAAATAATCTCGCCTGAGATACTTTATGCATATATATATACAAAAACGTAAAAATACAAACACAACAATCTACCGACCCAAATCATGTTTAATCTAGGTAATCATCTAGATGGTAGCTTTCACATTCGCTTTTCTTTCCCATGCACGCCACATTTCCCGTGCCTCAAATGTGGCCGAGCGAATCTCAGAGTGCACGGTGTAAATTCCAAATTCCCTTCAACTACTTTAGAATAATACACACTCTGGATTTGATACGGCTATGAATTTCATTATTGAGATTATTCCATAGCCACAGATATGGAAGCTGAGGATGCCTACGAGAACTAAGCTTGTAGGTACAGCTTTCTTTTCTCGACGTATTGTAAAATTGTCTTTTCCCATATCCTGCGAAATTGCTAACGCTATGTAGAATAATGGCTGCGAGTATTGCGCATTTAGTCGAATTAGTTATACAGGTCGGCGCCTTGCTTAAGGCGATCGGGATGAATCTATGGCTTGGATAAAGCTCAGCACTTGAATTGTTATCCAGATGATTCTCCTCTTCAGTATACTGTATCTTTGATAGGAAGTACTTTCTTCCTACACAAGATGAAGCTTGTGTCCGCAGGTACCTAACCGCATCCGCATTTTTAACCCCAATATAACATTTCTTTCCTTCCATCCTTCCCTCTCACCAACACCTCACACCCTCCCCTCCCCCTCCCTCACCAACCCCTCCATGACCCTCGGCCTCCCCCCTCTCCTAACCACCAAATCCCTCTCCACCAACCTCAACGGCACACTCGAACTCGACCTATCACTCCTCTCCGCCCTCACATTCCCCATCCCCCCATCTTCCTCCCTCTCCTCCTCATTCCAACCACTCCTCCTCCCCGCATCACTATCCCAATCCGCCAACCCCCTACTCCACAACCTCCCTTCAAGACTCTTCCCCAAATGCGCCGCGATCCCCGATCTCTTCGGATCAATTGGTTTAAAAGGGCCATAGAGGGGATTAGTAAGTGGATGCGAAATATATTGATCATGCGTATAGCGGGAAATATTGAGAGAGAGAGAAAAGATTTTTTCGATTGGTTTTGGGTTTTGGTTTGGTGCCGAGGATGGGTTTTCATCGTGGGAGGGAGTTGCGGGGACAGAGGAGGAGGGGTTTGGCTCGACGGTTAGGCGGTAGCGGACGGGACTTGCGTTGATGAGTTCTTGGGCGGCGGTTGCGGAGTTGAAGATTGATATGAATGCGTTTTGGACGGGGGATATTGGGTGATGCTTTTCATTGGGTTAGTATATTTATATATATCTTATTTCTTCTCTCCTTCTAGTTTAAGAGTAATAAATAACCTAGTGATTCAAACATACCTTCAAACTCCTAAACATAGTAACCTCACCAAACCTCTCCAAAACCCTCAGCACCTCTCTTCTTTCCGCGAATGTTCTCGCAGAAGGAAAGATTTTAACATGGACTGTACGGTTCGAGACATTGGAACTTGCGGCGCGTAATGAGGCTGCCATTTTGAGGACTGTAATGTGATTAGAAGCTCTGTGTGAGCTTGGTACTATCGAATTGACATTGGATGGTGTAATATGAGGGCAGGGAGTTGTGAATGCTAAATAGAATGCGCGTTAGGGAAATTTCGACAGGGCGGAATTGAATGGTGGAGTTGAGATTACGGTGGCCGAGTATGAGTAAGAGTGCAAGTACTAGAAATGACGACTTTGTTCAAACCAGAGAGCCGTGGGTTATAAAAATTACAGTCTATCTACGCCATATTTTACCTAATTGTGGAGATATTTAATAATCTCAAGACATGAAGTTCTCTCAACGGGTCTTTAAAAAGTAATAATCCGAATTTCTCGAAGAAGTCTGCAGTCATCCATCACCCCTCCTGATCACTGGGAAGTAAAAGCATTATAATATGAGTTTCTCACTTGCGCCTAGAGTAGAGTACAAAATATGACATAAAAATTCTACTCATTCATTCATCAACTTGTGCTAATTGCACCAAGTACGAATATAATTAAATTCTAAAGGATCCGTTTGGTAGATATAGAATCTACCGCCAAAATCTCTCCTGTTTAGTCCTGTAACCGTCTCTAATATCCCAGGGTATATGTTTGAATAGGCTCAAGCCAACAGCCGAGTAAGTAAAGGTGTCTAACTCATCTACCAGATGGCCAACCCATCCGATTTCAATTCCATTCCCAGTATAACCAGCCGTGGGACTCATCCGTATATTCATCCATCCAGTCCCCCAAACGCCAATTTTCCAACCTAAAAGTTGAACCTCGACAGAAACATTACAGCCATCCCAATCACATCGACATCGAGAAAACGAAACCCAAGGTATAAAACTCCATTACTCAACCACTCTCCCAACCTTTCCCTTTCTCATCCTCATTCTCGGTACCTTGGCGACCTTCATTCTAATTCCCCCAACACTTTCCATGCTCGTCCTACACCTCAAACCTTGTTTTTTAATACCAATCGGTGTACTGGCTCTTCTAAGTGATAAACATGCTTCTTCCCTATCCCAATTATCTCCTTCGACATAAGCCTCATCAACATCATTTACGACAATATTGAACCATCTTCTCCTGGCCTTCTCCATCTCAATATCGCTCCAATCGTTTTGTGTACAGGGATCGACTACCAGAGTAGACATTGCCGGAGACACAAAAGTGGTTTTTGAAGGAGATTTGTGCAAATTGCATTGAGAGTTGTTGCTAAGCATATCTTCGACTAATGAACTGATATCACGAATGTGAGAGGTTGAACATTGAAGTTGCACATTAACTTGACGTTGTAGTCTCCGACAAGCTAGAACTCCGGCCCTATAAGGAGAAGTAGGTGTAGTGGGTACAGATTGTGTGGCGTTGGATGGAGAAGACATCTCCGAATCTCCAGATAAGGAAGGTGTTGGAGATGTATATTGCCGAGACTGAATATCTCTTGCATCTTCATAGGAAAGTGATTGTTGACGAAATTTATTAATTATATCATCAAGTGGCGTGGAAGGTTTATAGTCGTCGAAGAAAGGATATGAATTGTCGGAAGGCGATAATGGTACAGGATACGAGTCGTCCCTTGGTGATAGTTGCAAATCATCGTCGCATTGATAAGGATTGGTCGGAGCAGCGCCGAAAGTAAAGTTCTCGAACATGGTGGAGATGGAAAGAGTAAAAGATAAGCTATTAAGTTGATCTCAGAAGGGGAAAATGTCGTGATTATAAGTCCATCAAGAGGTGAAGTATATCGGCTTCAACAGAACGAGATCATGAATCGTGAGGTTAAAGAATATGATAACTAATGCTTGAAATGAATCGTGATGAAAAACCGAAGTCAATGAAGTAATGTTTGATATACTTGACTCGAGTAAGCTCGTGTTGGTTATTGGTTTATTGAAGGATTTAGATAACAGTAGATTGATCGTGAAGGAGGTAGTGATAAGCTTCAATTGTAAATATAAATTAACGAGAGGAAAGAAAGGCTTTTATGTTCTAAAAAAGAAGATATCAAGTGCCGTTCAAGCATTAGGAGAATCGGCCAGTCCTTTTAAAAGGATTGAATGGGTCTCTCTAAAGGTACAACCTAGAAAGTAGGAGGTAGAAGGTAGAAGGTAGAAAGTAGAAAGTAGAAAATAGAAAATAGAAATTAGAAACTAGAAACTAGAAAGTAGAAACTAGAAGGCTTCGATTTGCGGATACAAAAACCTTGGTTGAGCGAATAGAAAGTATTTCATTCAGCCTTAACCTAATTAGTTGTACTAGACTCATCGATGGTTTCCCCCTAAGAAGCTTGGATCTGGGCTTTTGTTGCCAGGGATTAAAAGTTGCAAGGGTTAATGGGCTGCATACTGGGGACTGAAAAGGTGGCAAAGTCAAACCTTAACTGGTGATGATTGGTGGGTATAAGGTGAAAGTGGACGCTTTGGTAGTTATCTACAGAGGATAATGAATAATGATGACCCAAGGATAACCCTACCTAATGTGATAAGGAAAGTTTGGTTTGTTTTTTTCTTTTTTCTTTTTTCTAGCTCGGAATATTTGGAACTTGTCTTAGGGGTGGGAAAGTCGGAAATGAGAATTATATCTAATTAGCTCTTCATCTGTGCTCGCTCCTTTTATCACCTGTCATACTAATTAACAATTTGTAACTCTAGTGCGATGAAGATCAAATACTAGCAACTATGTGTGTAGGTTGGAAGTCTGGGAACAAACGCAAAAGAAAGATAAGCAAAAGAGCCAAAACGGCCTTAGGATATTGTGCACATTATGCAAGTCTACGTATAAAAGATCGGAGGCAGCGGAGAAACTGTTCTAGGTAATGTATGTTCAACTGAGACCATTCATATTTATTGGGTAAGAATGCATGATTGGGTACGAAAATGTAAATAACTTGTAGGCGCTTTGATGATATTTATTAGGTTTAAGCGGCAAAGGCACGAGTGAGTAGATGAGGCGTTTCGAAAAGACACGGCTTCTTCTTGAACCAGCCACTAGACCGATTGATTGGTTATTAAAAAGTCAAAAAAGCCAGCACTACACAAAACATTTTATCGGGTTAAAAACAATTCAATTATAAATGGACGACTACTTTTAGATGAAGCGAAAATAATATAATTCGGTTTTCCTTCGGATTTGAAGGTTAAGGCCACGGAAGTGAGCTTCCCTTTATTTTCCCCTTTAGGTGCCACATTTCTTCAACATAGTAGGCTAGGTCGTCTTCTCCGGCCCCTTCGTGAAATGTCTTGAACGTTAAAACAATACAGAGAAAGGCACAGGGCTGAAGGCAATATTCCGAAAAGAGCAGGTATAAAAAACGATATGCGAAAAAAAGATGACGATGATGACATCCAATGACCTCCTATCAAGCCTCTCATTAAAAAGTATATCGAACTAGAGCAGTATTTGCCCCAAGCTCTCATCTGCGGGCTGCCTATCACTGCCTATCCATGTACTGCAATCTGGGTAAAACCTTCTAGAAATATGTATAGAAGGTCTAAGCGGATAAGATATTTTTGAGTCATGTGGGTAACTTTGATAACCTGTTATTATCAATTGTTTGAAGACAAATACGGAGTGGCCGATTCGATATTCAGCTAGAGTGATATCAAACAGAAATGAGAATACTAGGGAGGCTTTTGGTCGGTGAAAAACTTATTCTCAACAAAATGAACGAACAGCTTCCCAGAGTTTATTGGCTATTCAACAAACTTCTTTCAGCACCAAATATAAATCTAGAAGCCCCCTCTTGAATAACTGCCGATGATCATTCTGCTGAGCATACGAGGAGGTGCTACATGGCGAAGTTGGGCAAATCTGGACCGTTAAGATCTACACGATCTACAATCTTATACCATGTCAACACGAGACATTTAATTTTAGGACGAACCTATTGATCTTTTACCTCTTTGATCATGTACTCTAGCCTAGGATGGACGTCGACGTCCCTTGAAAATCCGCGGGAAGGAATAGCTTTCAAGCCAGGTCGTACTCATAACCGCAGCAGGTCTCCAAGGTGAACAGCCTCTAGTTGATAGAACAATGTAGATAAGGGAAGTCGGCAAAATAGATCCGTAACTTCGGGAAAAGGATTGGCTCTAAGGGTTGGGTACGTTGGGCCATCAGGGGATCAAGCCATCGACGGTCCTTACATAAGCACATGATAAAAGCCACGCAAGCAGTCAAGCCACATTGGCAAATGCACAAAAGTGGCTATGTATCCACTTTTACCCCTTTCACTTTAGTTACTTCCAGAATAGTAAATTGATATTCGTAACAAATTACAAAGTCCCCAACAAACGGACGAAATTATTGATTGGACACGAATACCAAACGAAAGACAACTGGAAATATCCATCAATCGCGACAGTACGTCACTTTACGATAGCTATCCGAATTGACACTCATCACGACCTTTCCGACTTGACGGAATCCAACTTCCGCAAAAGCTCATTTCAATTCGCGACCACAATCATCACAAAATGCATCTCACCTCACCCTACACCTTATCTCTCCTCGCCCTCCTCCCAACCCTCACATACGCACAAGCAGGTTTAGGTGGTGTAGTCCTCACATCAGTAGCAACGCAGATGGCAACCACAACTCCAGGAGCCCCATCACTTTACACAACAGATGGTACCACGACCGTCTCATATATACCGATATATACACAGACGTTTGCAACGACGGCTTTGGGAACTTGGGCTATTGGACCTACTCCTTTGGTGGGAAGTATTGGATTGGGAAGTATTCAGGGGACGGTGGGGTCGAAAAGTAAGAGGGCGGCGCCTAGTGGAGTTTTTGGGGAAAGTCGTTAGGGGTTTGTGAAATGGGTGTGGGGAGGGAGTGGGGTTGGAGGTTGGATAGGGAATAACAGTGGGAGAGGAAGGATGGGAATGTGGTGATAGTGGAAGATGTGGCTGAGATGGGTTTGGTGGGAGCGTGTTGGAAATGTGCCAGATGAAACAGGAGATGAATTATGATAAGAAGTGAAAACGGAGATCGAAATTTGGATACGAAAATGGACGACGCCGATGGGGATAACACGGCATTTTCCAAAAATATCCGTCTTCACTAATGATATGATGAACCTCTCGATCGAATTCCCATCCTTCCACTCAGTGCACGGTTTTATCTCCAACTATGACGACAGATGTCGACATCCCCAATTGGCTATTCATATCCATCTTAGATGAGCACTTGAAAAGAGCTTAGGTTTGGATAGCTGAGCGATTCATTCAAAACAATTTGGACGGCATTCAGCACATCTTATGACATAGCGTTTAGCGTACTATGTGCCCATATTGCTAATATCATCAACTACCTACCACGCATCTCACAGCATATCTTTCACAGCCCTCATTCAAACTCATCATACGCATCAACCGACATTAGACGACAAGCACACATTCACAAAAATTCTAGATTCGTTGACTATATTCGTTGAGCGGCATTATCAGGAGTTTTGGCGCAGTCTGCTTTATTATGCCAATTTGAAAACACACAGGCAAATGATACAACATCGGTTTTCAAATTTTTTTTTTTCCCCTCTTTCTGAACTTGTTTTGTAACAATACCTAGATATCAGGAAAACCAGTCTACACGAGGACTGGAGAGGAAATGGGATAGGGATAGCGATAGGGATATATTACCCATACCATACATAGGTATTAGATAGACGAAAGAAAGAATGAAAATTATACATCTATTCTCAGCTGATGAAGATTCTTGAGGTGCTTGGGTAGGTTTTATACTATATCTTAAGTACAGATAAGATGAGAAATTCTATTTCTTTTCTGGTGGTTTTTCGAGTTTCGTTAACTTAACCCTCGATTTTTTTTCCTTATCCACTTCACTCCATTCCACTCCTAGAGATTTCTATATCTATATCTATATCTATTTCTATTTTGATCTTTAGATTTATTTCTATTTCTATTTCTCTCTTCTTCTCTTAACTTTTTTTTATTTTTTATTTTTTTCATCTCTCCCTTCTTCTTCTTCTTCTTCTCACAATCCAAATCTAAAATCTTTTAGAGATTAGTAGATGTAAGATCTTATGTATCGAAATATCAGATCATTAAATTCTTAAATTCTTAAATTCTTAAATTCATACTCAGTCATATGTATACCTATCTAATATTCAATCGGGAGTTGGGAATGTATTTCTTGCTTCTGATTTATTATTTATTATTCTATCCAGGATACTCAATACTTAATACTTCATAAAACAACCCAGTATACACTGATCCAAACCCCTCGTGTCACAAATACTAATTGGAATTTCGCTTATGAGTATATTTTAATTTCCAAATACATAGCATAGCACAGCAGTACAAATTCCACACACCACACCACAATACACGACCGACTCCAACACGCATGTCCAAAACTAGCCCTCCCACAATCCCACCACAATACACGACCGACTCCAACACGCATGTCCAAAACTAGCCCTCCCACAATCCCACCCTCTCCCACCAAAACGCACAAGCTTCTCTCTCCATCTCATCATTCCTATCATCTTCCATTTGCACCACATCGCCTTTCTCTTTTCCCCTCGCAATCTCATCATTTCCCATTCCAAAAATCATTTTTTGTCTTTTGCCTTTCTCACCTTTATATTCTGACCACAGCATACGAGTAGGATATCTCCCTGGAATAGCATTTGGGTCTCCGGTGGGAGAAATGATAAAAGATGTCCAATACGCATGCATTAAGCCTGCGATTTCTTTAATCGTTGGGGATATGTGTGTTACCTCTGATGAGAAGACAGGGAAGGGGGATTGATCTCCATGAGTGGCACCTTGGAGGATACTACTATTTACCGCGTAGTGGTATAGATATACTGGTGCTTGCTTTGGTTGACTTGAATTTGAGGAAGAGTGCTTGTAAGGATGTTCACCGGAAGCAAAATATGCGGTTTGGCGTACGGGGCTTATGTATGCGAAATCTCCATATGCTTTATCGAGACGTCGATATTGATTTCCTACGCCGAAAGCGGTGTTGTTGAAGGCGTATGGAGAGTTGGGATTGGATTCGGGATTTGGGTAGAGGGAGTCGAGGAGTGAGAGGTCTTCTGTGGAAAGAGTGGGTAGGAGAACATGAAAGAAATCGATGAAGGAATCTGCGTTATTAGGGGATTTAGGGACGAAGAATGATCCTTCGTTGGTGTTATAACCGGTGAGTATAGGGATATGGTGATATGTGTTGTTTAAAAATGCTTGGATTGGTGATATTGGAATGATACTGTTTGGACCAGGTCCATCGACGCAGGGTTGGAAAGGCCAACGAAGAGAGGGGTTGTAATATTCAAAAATTTGCTCCGAGGCAGCTTTTATGGATGTGACGGGGAGGCTGCGAAGTTTTGGGAGGATTTCGCTACGAGGAGTGCTAGGAATATCAAGCTTGTTGAGAAATTCTGAGAATTGAGTTTCGTGAAGGGGGTTGTCATAAGCATAGACGGCTCGAGCTGTGGGTCCCCCTGATTCGATGATTGCTTTAGCAAATGGTAGAGGGGAACCATCATTTTTTATTAGGTGATGACCGATCTGTATCGTCGTTAGAATTCACAATGGTATATTAATCATACTTGGGTTATTAACAAAAACTGGGGTTTCAACGGCCTGAACTACAGTATGCATTTAAACGCTTTCTAGCTTGAAAAACTGCGAATTTTTAATGGGAACTTGATAATGGATTCCAAATGCCCAATAGACCATTTCAATAATAATATAACACATAAAATTCATAAAAGAATTTAGGATGCCTCGTCATCAGACTGCATTTCAAACTATTGAAAGACCTTGATGAGAGTATGTTGCTACTAGTGGCTAATCACGATTGTCACAATAAAAGTCAACTTACAGAATGAGCTCCAGCTGACGGACCCATTACCGTAACGTTATCCGGATCACCACCGAAGCTTGAAATATATTTCTGCACCCACTCAAATAACAACTTCTGGTCCTTCAATCCCAAATTTAAAGCCCCTTCATCAGCCATCAACTTCGAAGGTAAAAATCCCAAAGCTCCCACTCTATACTCAAACGTGATGGCAATCAGGGGTTGCTTAGACCAGCCCACAAGAGATTGTATCTCTCGATCATCTGCATATCCAAAATTGAATGCTCCACCATGAACATGAATCAAAACCGGTAATTTCTCATTTGATGAATTCGTGCCTTTAGGACGATAGATATTCAGATGAAGACAATCCTCGCTTTGAGGTTCATTGTCTGGACCGGATATACATCTTGGTGCAGGTTTCGTGACATCAAAAGTTTCATTTGAGGTATTCACGGGAACAGGAGGTCGAAATCTGCGGTCTCCTGTTGGTGGTAATGCGTAAGGGATTCCGAGGAACTCTTCGAGGATTTGTGGGTATTTGGAAGTTTGTTTTCCGATGAATGTTCCTTGCGGGATTGTAACATTTGGCCTTGATGAAATGTCAGAAGGGGTAGTTGTAGGCATATTGGAGGTTTGTGTTATGAAATCGATTAATGTGCTCGAAGTTGGGGAAATGGAGGTTGTTGAGTATTGAAATTTTGCATCATCCTCATTGGTCGGTTCCTTAATAGCATCAGGCTTTTCCGGAATCACCGGCTTTGGTCGCAATCTTTCCTCTCCGGTTTGAGGTGAATATTGCACTTTCCAGAAATAGAGGAGGGCGATGGTGAAGATGGAAATGGTAAAGAGAAGTGCTAATCGTCTGCGCAAAGTTATGTTTGCCATGTTGTTACCCCGCTGTTGTAAGATAGTACTGCGAATGAACGGTGCCCGTGCTGGACTATTAGATATTTATATCAGCGTTAGGTTAAAAGAAGTTCACAACATCTTGGAGATGAGGAGTCAGTATATCGACACTTCCCAATATTGTTTTAATAGTGTTGCGGCGTGGTAGTTCTAGATAAAATTGTGGGTGTGATTATGATAGCTGGTTTTAGAAATCGCACGAACGGACGAACGAACGAAGATCTAGAGCCCTTCTTTGGGCTGAAAGTCCGTCATTATGCATGCGATAATCCTTTAACTTCAACCTCTAAGCTCCAACATTCTTCTTGCACAATCTCCAAATCAATGCTATGGATTATTTTTTAAAGAATAATTTCGATTTAGTTGTTGGCTATGATGGTTTATATAACACATTGCAAGGTAATATGTCGAGTTTCCACCAGTTCCTGTCATATGAGATTACCCATCATTCTTCAGGAACCTCAAAGTCGTGTATTTTCATTGCAAATTTCTTTTCAATTCAATTCAAACTCTCAATTCATCCAATTCATCTTGGTATGATAATTATATTTTGCTTCTTCTCAAGTTTGGTACACAATTTCAATATGATGTATCGGATGCAAAATGTATTCAATATATTGTTGAAAGAAGGGTATCGCATCAGAAGTTGATGAGAAATGCAACAAAACTCCAAATATTCTCATTCCAACTTTAAATCTTTGGCAATTCACAATTTTTGGCTTCGAGAAGATATGTTGCTACAATCATAAAAGTATTTTTGGTAGGCAATTCTTGGAAGAGGTCAATTTCACTTCTTTTCAATCCACATACAGCATCTGGGGGAATTTTGGTCACGTTTGGTGGATCAGATATGTTTTTGAAAAATGTGCCTCACAAGATGGTGAAATGTGGAACAAAAGTATGGAAATAATTCAAGACTTCATTTTGATCGGCTATTTTCTATACCAGGAGACTGAGGTTTGTTGTGGGGGAAGAACTTGTGGAAGGGCAGCAGTATGCGTGGTAGTGGCGTGACTTACTTCCTTTCCATGTTTGCCCTGGCAAATTCAATACTGCTCATCGTACTGAAACTTCATCTTTTACTCAGTTAAGGAGTCTGATATATCCGAGTAAAACTACTATCTATGTGATTTCAGTGAGTTCTCGAACCAACGTGCTTTGCAATAAATTTCATACACGATTCAGCGCAAATACTCACACTCTTTCCTTCCAAGTTTGGCCACGGCCCGAACAACTTCTCAATGTCTACGCCTTCCCCTTTTACATCAATATGAACTAAATTGCTCCTTCCCATGCTATGCTGAGGTGTTGACCCAAACAAAAAATCTCTGCCTGTCTTAATGCTCTTCCAATTATCATCCAACAAACAAGCACACAGCAACATCGCTACAAATTTTGCTCTCTCAACCTACCACACCCACCAGACACACACTCACAGAAATCTTGCTTCTCTAGATTAAACATCAACTATCCTTGCTCTTTGACGCATTGCTTCCTTCTCATTCCCAAATTTCATACGCATTGAGTCTTGCTTGTCCATGAAGGTCGGTGTCAAGCCTTCAGACTTGGCATACCACGTTTTCGACTCCTCCCATCCTCTTTCTTTTTATAAAGAAGAGTCCTTGGCGGATAAAGTGAAGTTTTCGAAGTATTCAAGAGAGGCATTTCTCAAGGACATCGAGACTCATTCTAATCTCAAGCCTGTTTCTGATTCGGATTCTGCCACCTTAACTCCTGCCCCTCCTTCGCCATATTTGGAACCTTTGACACCGGCCCAAAAAGCTTATTGGATTCACAAGGATCTGAATGAGATTTCAGATTCTTATTCTGGTGAGTCCCTTGGTTGTGCGATATGTTTTGCATAGACTTGGGTAGAGCTTTCATGGTTTTGGTGACTAATTCTTGGACGAAACAGACACTACGGAAAAACTTTGGACAAACGCCTTCGAAGTCTTCTCAGAGCATTGGCAAGTAAAATACCCTTCAGAGGACAAGAACCCTAGCCGAAGGGTAAGTCTTCTGGAATACGCCTTCGCGAGATTGTGCGTGGCACTGTTTGTACGGAAGGGCTACTATAACTCGTGCGCAGAAGTCGATTTGAAGTCAACTGACCTGATATTGGAAGCATACAATTCAGGCAAATTCTTCAGAAAAGGCCAAAGTTGATAAGAGGAATAATGGTTCATTATGAGCAAAGAAAGCCACGGCTGGTGCTTAGAAATGCACCGGCTGGAGGAGGTGATCCTCCAAGGTTGGTATTAAGGCACCAAAGAGAGGAGTCACCATTTCCAAATGGCAACAATACAACAAACTTACCATTGCATATGGCCTATCTTCAACAACCTTATCATGGTTATTTCCATAATGTGGCCCCTGGCACTTTACCGTATGCGACCTTCCAACATCAGCTACCAATGACATATAACGTTCCGCTGAACATGAATATGGGTGCTGGTCATGTAGCATTACAGACGGTCAACACAAGGAATCATCATCATAACATAGCTGTCCAAAATGGACGGGGCCTTGAATGTGGCGATGAAATATATGCTGAGTGCGCCCCCGTTCTCGAGGAGCGTCGAGATGAGAATACCGGGAGAGTTTCCCCCCGAGTTGCCTTACGCACTATGATGCAGCAAGCTTTAAGACCGAATACACAATCTGAGAAATTTGGACGCCAAACACATTACACTCAGCATTCGCACTACCCACGAGATGCTTTTGGCTTAAGTTCACGCGGCGCCAGTGTGGGATCTGATATTTCAATTTGCCCTCCGATTGACAGAGGCCTTGAGGCTAATATTCGAGAACAGCTTGCTCGTTCTGGTCTTCTCCGAGATTGTCCGGATCCAGAATACGTTAATAGACCAATGGCAGTTGATCCTTCAATTGTCTCATGTGGAAGAGCCTTGAAGCAACTAGGTCCAATACATCATCGCAGACCCCAGTATCTCTTCGGTCGAACACAACCATGTGAAGAATTTAGATTTAACAGAGAGTTTACACGAGCACCCCTTGTAAACAATAACTCGCCCCAAAAGTTTCAGAGAAATACTGGAATTCCAACTTACAAAGCTAGTCCGCAGTCGAATATCCCTCAGATTCAGACATACAGAGGTGTGGATTCAGTGATCAAAGAGCCGAAGAGAAGGGATAGCCCTCAGTCATACAAGGTTGAAGCAGGACCACAATTCTTGACGAAGGATGATTACACTCCTACCAAGAGAATCGTTGGCTACTATGTAAATTCTCCGAACGACAGTCCTAAATCTGCTAAGAAACTTCCAACCGAGCCCCTCCACATTCAGGAGGAGACAACGCCGAGACTTTCTAGGCAACCTGTCAAGAATCGCTTGGGTGGTGCTTCGGAACCAGGAATGACACAATCCCCCATCAGGGAGGGAAAAGACAAAGTCAACATGAGTGAAGACATATCCAAAACATCGGGTCCTTCGACAGAAACCGTTGCTGACGGATCTCCTCTCAAGCTGATTGAGTCTATCGACAAATATACTGCTAATCCCAAAAATTATGTCCACGTTACAGCGCGAGAACTGTCAGACGAAGAATCATCTGAAAGCCCGGACGGCAAGAAAGCCGGAGATTTACTTGAGGATTGCATTAGGTCCCTTGCTACGTGGGAAAAGGGAGATCGGAAAGTTCTTCATAGGCTTTTGAAGGTTTTGAAAAGGCTTGACGATGATGATGACGATGATGTCAAGTCTATCGAGAATTTGAAGATTGCTCACGATACTAAGTGCAGCCCGAGAAAGGAGAGGGGTTCCAGCAACAGTCTCAACCCTGAGGCAGCATGCTTCGAAGACTTTGCGTCTGCAAGAGCTCATATTACACGCACTGACCATGAACGGCGAGGTCTCTTTTGGAAGGAAGAGATTATCCCAACCTCCAATGAAATGTTACCAATGTTTTACCCAAAGCCACTCATGCCAGCAGAACCGGTTTGGATCAAGACCCAGCCAAAGAAGTTCGTACTACCACCACCAGGGCTCTCCATTCCATTCAAAGCACATGTTGGTCGTAAAGTGCCAGTCAAAACGACACTGACCCAGCCTCTAAATGAGGATGATGAAGGAAGAACAGCCAAAGCTATGGACCCTCGTCTAGCAGAACCACTTCTTGCTCGGTTTTACGAAAAGTATCCATTAACTGGTACGATATGCACTAATCCACCCTCACCTCCCCCAGCTGCTGTGAAGAATGCTGCGGAGATTCAAGAGGAGCTTGAGCGTCTATTGTTGCAAGAAAAGGAGAAAAAGGCATTTGCAAATCCTTTTGCTACTAAGCCTCGTGCACCAAAGGGTGCCGACGTAGTTTGAAGCTTCGAAGCTTGTTAAATGATTAATAATGGGTAATGAATAATGGATCAAGAAAAAGCGAAAGTATTGATTATCATAGTATATTATCCTCTTTGATGGTAGTAGTGTTTAGTGTTATTTTAAGATAGCGGCGATACTTTACGCAGAGCAGAGCAGAGAAGCAGAAAGCACTTGTATACGATTATTTGTTGTAGTAGTCTTGAATTTTTGTCCTTGTTTGACTTGCGATTTTATAATTCTTCGATGTTTGTGTGGAAACTGTATGATAATTCGAAGTTTGTATGCATTTTCCATAACCTTACTCAAGGCCGGTCATTGGACATTAAAGCGGAAGCGCTTATTGCGGCCGACAAGCCCGCACCGTCCGATAACAATCATAGTAAGCTCTATCTCTTGTTCATCAAAAACATAATCGCTTTTGCAATTGTAGCACTCTACATTTACCAGTGCCGTTGATTTTGTGAAATCGCACATATAAACTTGGACTTCATATGCGACGGTGACTATGTAAATTTGATCGCCATAATCACAACCGCACAAAACCCACAGCTCTGAAGTTATAGTACTTTGCCACTCGTCTTTTCTACCTACAGTTTCCACCACGATAACTCGTTCCTCAACTCGAGAATTAATCCACACATTATTCATAAACTACCACCAAAATGGCAACTCCAACACCAGGAAAATATCCTGGTGTAGCAGCTACACCACCCGTTTCAACTCCGTTTTCTACATCCCATCTAGCATTCTCTCCTCATGGACCGCGCTCTGTTGTGCCATCACCCTCTCAAATCAAGAAATCCAGTCCAGCAGGAACTTCAATGTCGAATCAAGGATATAATATGGGTATGGTGGGGTTTGATAGCCCATCTGCGGCATTGGCATTAGGGATAGGTGCGGATGTAGTAGGGGATTTGGGCATTGATTTACATGGAATTGGGGGATTGGGTGGAGGACCGGGAAAGGATGAGGAGGAGAAAAGGAGGAGATTGATGGGATGTATTGAGATTTTGAAGGTGAGTTCAGTTGGTTTGAATGGAGAAAAGAGAGAAATTGTCCAAGGTGGTATGGGTTGGCAATGCTAATGTGGTTGAATAGCCAAATAAAGGGCGACTTAGTGAAGCTGGTCTCGAAAGATTAGCACGTAGAGTAGGATTAGAATGTTTATGGGAGGATTCGATGGGCGGCGCAAGTAATGGGCGCACACTTATTATAGCAGGGAATGCTCTCGCGCTCGATATCGATTTTGCGAATAATATCGTACAGAAAGTTTCGCTATCGTTTCCCGATGCGCCTGAATCGGTAACCAAACATGAGAAGACAGCTTCGGATATATTGTTGAAGGATTTACAGTTTGAAGCTGGGGAGAGTCCGTTGACGAAGATGCTAGATCGATTCGCGGCAAATTTGGAGAGGTTAACTATGTTGGATAAATTGAGCGTTATACCTGGACTTAACTGTCATGAGGCGGTTGCGGGGATATATTGTAGTTTGCATAAGCTACATAATTGGGAGGTGAGCAGGTTGAGGGAGAATGATATGCTGGGAATGGGGGATGAGGAAATTGCGAGGGCGGCGATGTGTATCAGGAGTGGCATACCAGTTATGCATTCAAGGGAGAGATTGGGATTAAGTCTGGATTATTGGCAAGAAAAACGACGAATTCCGACAAAGGGAAAGGGAAAGGAAAAGGAAAAGAATAGGAAGACATGGTCGTTGTTAGTTGAAGTCGCACCGTTACCTTCATTGGTAGTAGGGGTATATACCCCTCTACGTGTATCTGATAAATGGATATCAGATGATATTCAGAAAGCGGATCCAGCAGTCGATGATTTATTCCAGGCAGCACAATTACGCCAGGGGCCAATTTTAGATTGGTTGGAACCTGACAATACCCTTTTACCGACAAATTCCGATAATAAGACGGATGGCTTGGATGTTGGAACACAAAAATTCCCAGAAGCCATTTTTGTTGCGAAATTTGATCCGCCAATTATAGTACCCTATGCGATCGCAATGCAGATATATCAATCAACCCAAACACCCTTTGATTTTTCGGAAATCACAACGTTCGATGGACTTATGTTTCCCTTAAGTGCAGAAGAAGCATTGAAGACTAGCGAAACACAAGCCAGAACTATTAACATGGATAGGAATATCCCTGTCTGGGATCGAGAGGGGAGAAAGAGGATAGAGCAATATAGTAACACGTTGTTCATTGAGAAGATTGATTATGGAAGGCAGGTGGAGGAGGTATCATTTAGTCATCCAAGACAATTGGTGGAGATGTTGCCATGTTTGAGACAATTTGCTTTTTTGAGCACGATTTTGAGAAAAAGTTTTGCGGCGGAAGAAAATTTGAAATTAAAATCGAAGGAGAGAGATTCGTCTAAAGTTGACGCAGTCTCCAAGACTCCAGAACCAGAAACTATCAGTCCTCCGACTAAAAAATGGGAGTTCGAGGATTTTATGATGGGTCTTACTGCAACGCCAATATCATCAACTTCTCTACCGAAACGAGAGAAAGAGAAGAAGGATAAATCAAAACATCTAGATGTTTCATTAACATTAACTCCGGTACCTAGAGTCCAAGTGGTATTTGACTTTAGAAAGAGAAGCGCGAATGTGGTTTTTGAAATTCAAGGGAATGGAGGGGTGGTGGTTGTGGAGGAGAATGTTTTACATGGGGTGGAAGGGGATGTAACAGGGAAGGTAAAGGAGAGAATGTTGACGAGAGATGATTTGGGTAGGATGTTGGAGGTTTGTGAGGATTTGGGGATTTGGGTTGAATGGGTTAGGGGGAGGTTGTAGGTTGTAGATGGGGTTTTATTTGGGAGGTGATTTGGAGGATGAGGATGGGAGAGGAGAGGAGAATGAGGACGAGAACGGGGGAGGAGAAAGAGAAGACATGGCGTGTATAAGTGTATGATACCCAGCGAGATACCATCTATCTATCTATTCTATTGATTCATTTGGTTTATTCAATCCCTTCTTTCAGTACGATATAATCCTCAAGCCGAGCATTAGCAAAAACATCGATTTGCCATTAATATATTCTGGAATATGAATACCTACTTAAATTTACTAAAATAAATAACATCGACAATTCTAAAGACTATATAGAGTGCTCTACATCGCGTGGAGGTCTTTGATATCGCGTGGATATTTTATCTTTAATATAAGAATGTTTGGCTCGGCAAAATTTGGTACGGTATATTATGAAAAGTATGAAAGTAGTCTTGCTTGAGGTTTTGTGGGTAGGAGGTAGGAGGTAGGAGGTAGGAGGTGTAATGTAAGGTATAGTATGAGGTAAAAGGTAAAAGATATAAGATAGAAAGTATAAAGTATAAAGTATAAAGTATAAAGTATAAAGTATAAAGTATAAAGTATAAAGTATAAAGTATAAAGTATAAAGTATAAAGTATAAAGTATAAAGTATAAAGTATAAAGTATAAAGTATAAAGTATAAAGTATAAAGTATAAAGTATAAAGTATAAAGTATAGTATTAGTCGAGTATACTTCTTGATTTTCCTTTTATATGAATAGAACACCTATCCAATCTCACCTCTTCACTCTTATATCACTCTCACATCACACATCACACATCACATTTTATTCTTCATTCTTATTCCCTTTTCCTTTCCTTTCCTTTCTTTTCTCTAAACTCAGCTCAACGCAATCCAAAAACATAAGATCATACATACATACAAATAAACTACTCATACTCATACTCATCCCAACGAATCCCAACCCATCTCCAAAAAGTACTCAAACATCCATATCTATATCTATATCCCTCATAACATCATACCATCACATTATCATAACATCATTACAATGCAATTATATAACCCTAACCCCAACCTCTACAAATCCTTCATACTATCTAAATACCTAAATACCTAAATACCTAAATATTTATATACTATATACCAAGTGCGATTCCGATTTTGATTCCGATTCCGATTATCTTTTATTTCAAATATCACTCAATAAGTCACTCACTCACTCACTCACTCACTCACTCACTCATTCTACGAATACGGCATACATACCAAGATAAAAAGATAAAATCTCAGAGGAACATTTAATGGTGATGTTCATATTCACACCCATTCATTCCATCATTTACCCTAATCCCTCAATCCCCCAATTCCCAGCGTAAATCGAATATCTAAATCTCTTCAAGTACATTTGATCTTCATTTGCATTTGTATTTGTATTGGCATTTGTATCGTTCCTAACTACCTCGTTACTCTTTCTTTTTACCCTCACTCTTCACCCCCACAATCACTCTCACGCCCTCCCCGTTCCCGTTTCCGTTCCCCCCTCTCCTCCCCCCACGCCTTCCTCATCCACGCACCACATCTTCTTCCTACTCAAGTCTCAAACCAAACCAAGCCAAGGCTAGCAAACAAACATTTCTCTCTCTCTCTCTCCCCACCTGTCTCTCTCTCTCTTTCCCTCTCTCTCTCCCTTCCCCCCCTCTCCTCTCCAAGATTCCAACAACAATAAATCTCCTTCTTAACAAACAAACACATCCAAAAAAGTAATCTGCAAACCGCGTAAACCACGTAAACCGCGCACAACTCCCCACTACGCGCATAACTTTCAATCCATCAATGCATTCATCCACATCCACATCCATTTCACCCGTCAATTCATTCAATCAATTCGCCATCCATTCATAATATAATAACACAAACCAATATACCATTCAAGTCAAATCGAATCAACTTAATAGTAGCAAGATAAAATCATCAATTGCTATCATCTTAATATTCCATCCTTCCAAACCAAGTCCCCACCATGTCCATTCCCATCCCCATTCCCATCCTCATCCTAACCTCACTCCGCCGTACCGAAAAATAAAATATAATCATAGAAATTTCCATTGTTCATCATTACCATATCATATCTTTCACGAAAAAAATATTATCAAACCAAACAAATAAACTCAACCATTTAATAATTACCGAAAAAATTAATCAGCTTCCGCCAATTGAATGATTAATTTACTAGCCAAATCCAAGAAAGGAAAAGGACTAGTAACATCTTTTTCCTCACACATCATACCATTTGCAGTTTCATAGCCTGCGCATTTGAAATCCACAAGATATACACCTGGTTCCATTTCGTAAAGTTGAATATCGAGATGCATGATGACTCCTCCATCGATAGAATCCGATCCTTCATCTTTGGGCATTGAGGAGGGATATGCGGGACTAGACGTTGAACTATTTAGGGAGGCGATGGAATGACGTCGGATATCTGTTCAATGTTAAAAAAAATCCTCATGTGGCCATGAGATCACTCACCAGTTTTCTTCCAACGGACATGTAAGACCCATGGATCCTCCGGTAACTTGTAGCTGCCTTTCTTATCAATGCCACTGAATCTGTTTTTCTTTGACGAGTTGTCATTCATAGAAGTTTCGCGATGCAGAGAAGCACCACTTCCGTTTGGATCATCGTTTACATCGTTATCATCATTTCGTTTATTCCCACTATTTTCACTTTGACCAGGTGTCCATTCATCTCCCACTAACCATTCGGCACCAAGCTTTTGAAGAGCTCTATAAATGCATCCAATTGCTTCAAGAGGTTGATTTCGGGATCGAATTCCAAATTGCCACTTTGTAGGTTTTGCCTTCTTTACAGGAACTGGAGTCATACCCGCTGGTTTCTTGCCTTCATCAAGTTTAGCTAAACTCCTTGAATGTGGGTTTAATCGTCGAACTGTCTCCGCTTTTTCAGCTTCAGTCTGAGGTGAAGGTTCGATTGTCTCTGAATGAGAGTTTGATAGAGTACTCTCCTGATGACCAGATTTATGTGTTTCCATGAACTCTTTATGGTACTGTGGAATACTGCTTGGTAATATTCCGATTTTGCTAACATATGGTCGAACAAATGATCTATCAGTTCCAATTGAACTACTAGATCTAGGTGATACGGCATCTAGAAGGGGACTAGGTCGAGATTGAAACGGTGAAACTGTTGGTGGAATATTACCAGGTCGCTCCTTGACAAGAGGCGAAGGCGAATCAGGCATTGATGGAGGAATTGTTGAGTCATAAGTTGGAGGCGAAGGAATTTGAAAAAGAAGTTGATTTTTATCATCCGTGAGATTTGCTGTTTAACTGTTAATTTAAATCCATATTGAGAATCATAAAGAAAATGAAACACCTACGATTAGCTTGCATCAACTTATTCTCTCGAACAATAAGATATGCATCTTTAATGGCCGAAGGTTCTTCTGCAGCCAATGCCTCTTGAACATCCTTAATACCATAACCCATAGTCTTACTGATCTTTTCAGTAACTTGCACATGTAATTTCTCCTGAATAGCCGGACTGGCATGAGGCGCTATCGCTCGAGGATTAATAGCTTTTGCTGGATCAACTCCGGTATCAATAAATTCTTCCACCGGAGGTTGCAAATAAGCAGGTAGATTTGTAGTAAACCATGGATCATCTCGGATCTCCACGATAGTAGCTCTATAGACCGGATTGACTGCCAACATCTTCTTGATCAAAGCCGCAGCTTCACGACCCATATAACTAGGGACATTATATTGACCCCTAGCAATTTTTGCAAACAGAGAAGGAATATGTTCATCATCAAAAGGTAATCTTCCCACAAGTAAAACATATAATATAACACCGCAACTCCAAACGTCGACCTCCGGACCAGCGTATAACTTTCCGTTGATGACCTCTGGTGCGGCATAATTCGGACTTCCGCAACTTGTCTTGAGGAAATTTCCATCCGTCATGATATTACTAAGTCCGAAATCGGCAATTTTGACATTGAGATTCTCATCGAGGAGAAGATTCTCGGGTTTCAAATCTCGATGTACGATCTTATGTCTATGACAATATTCGACTGCGCAAATAATTTGTTGAAAAAACCGTCTGGCTTCATCTTCTCTCATCTTTCCATGTTGTACAATGTAATCGAATAACTCGTTCCCGGCATATTCAAGAACCATAATAATCTCGTGTGGAGTCTTAATGACTGTATATCTAGTAATATAGGGTTAGCTATCAAATAGATAAACATATAGCGGGTCATTCTCACAATTTGATGATATGCGGATGTCTTAAAAGCTGAAGGTATTCAATCTCCCTCTCGACTCTCCCAGCCATATCACGACTAATCAACTTCCTCCTCGCAATAATCTTCAGCGCAACCTGTTGTTGTGTAACCCGATGAACCGCCAATTTCACCTTCCCAAAAGAACCCTCTCCAAGTGTACGAACGACCGAGTATGCGCCCACACGCTGCTCGGTTTTCTTCTGCGGAGCAGATTCCATCCTCCTATTCCCTGCATTTTGTGAATCCCGACGTGGGTTTGAACTGGCTTCCGAGGTTCTATGCTGTGCGCGATGGTTTGCGGAAGGTGCCAGAGATATTTCTAGCTCGCCGTCATCATAACGATTCATGGCGTTGTTTGTGAAGTATTTCAATGATGTTGAACGGTTGTATGTTGACTGGGTAATTGTTCCGTTGTCGTTGCTTTAACCCCACCAAAGATGATTTTTGGTGGCTTTCTGTAGGTAGATACAAGCTTTGAATCAATGTGAATCACTTGTTGTGAGTAATAATTGGAGGGTCAGAAGTGAGGAATCAAAAAGATTTTCAAGGGTATCAACAGTTAGTGAATGATTTGAAAGACTCTTCCGTTGAGATTTAAATTTTTGATAATCTTATAAAGGAAAAGATGATTTGTGGTTCCAGCTCCTCAACATCAGACAGAGGTGGCCGATGCGTGAAGCTTTAGTTAGCGATATCTGGGGAAGTTGAAGGGGATTGAGCGTGGTGTAACATTGGGGGTTTAGTGCAAGGGGAGAGAAATATTTAGATGTACAGTATTGAAAAACTTGTTTATTCTTCAAACTTTATTTCCATCCGAACTTATTGCATGGCATAAGGAAATATATATTTATCAATATTTCATCCCCAACAAACATTCATATGATGATTTCAAGATTCTAGATTCTAGATTCTAGATTCGACCCAATTCACGAGACACTCCCAACCTATTTATAGTGCCAAATCATGTAGGATGGCTTGAGCAAGGAAGCTCAATTATATCGCTCATAAGATACGAATTAGGTTTGTATCCTAGGACTAGGGATCTACGCTTGACCCTTACCATTAGCTGAATACAAATTCTTCTAATACCTACCTATACGTCAGTACTCCTCCAAAGACCCTCCAGACTTCCACGTAGATTCTAGGGACGGACGGGATAGGGACTAGGCGAAATTAGAAGAGAGGGGAAGGCTATTGAGTGAATCCATGAAACTAATTTGAATACTTTGAAAAGATCTAGATATCGGCGTATACCGGACTGTAATAGATATCCATTATTGTATGCTTACCTATTCAGATCAATATTCATAAGTATGATTCCTGTGCTTGCTGCTTGCTTGGACAGTAACCTTGAAACAATCCAGATTGTATAATAGCATCCGATATACCAAATAACCAATATCTACCATCAGCTCCCGAGCTCCTATCCCATTTCCAAACATTATTAAGTTCCATCTTTGAAAAGCATTAACAATCAAAAGTCTAATAAAAGTATATTCTATTTTGGTGCGCGGTTTCTTTCGCCCATCATATGTCATATGCCCGGAGATACTCACAGCCCTGCCGCTTACTAATACCCACCATCAAGCTAATTTCCTAATCGAGCCATCCATTCTGATATCTTATCAAAAAAATAATTACTTACTTAGGTACTTGCTTGCATGCATCCCACAACAAACACCATTCTTATCGCTCAGCTCCCAAAAATGTTACTCTCAAAATCTGCCACCCTGTCGCATACATTGCGCACCATAAACCGATCGAACAAATCTCCGCAAACCATTACACGACGCGCAGTTTCAACATTGAAGGAAAATCCACATATAGTTCGTCGCCCCTCTTTTCCTTTTCCCTTTACCAACAATTCCAATTCCAATTCCAATTCCAATCCCACAACATTCCTCCCTCCCTCTCTCTTCACATCCACCATCCACCTCAAAAGTCAAAAACTAAAAGCTAACCCCTCCCCCCCTCCACTAGTACATCCACCCCACGCCCTCCAGCCCCCAAACCTCCACCCTCAGCCTCCTTCCCACCATCCCACCCACCCCCTCCCTCTCCCTCGGAACCAGCACCTCACCCCCCTCCACCCCCATAAGCCCCTCAGCCTTCACCCCCAATCCATATTTCCTCCCTTTCCTCTCAGGCATCCTCTCCAAATACGCACATCTCGATCCACAGCTGCAATCGCAAGCGGCCGCATTCGCAACCACATCTACACATTTCTCTTTAAGTCCTCCATCTACTTATCGCCAATCTACAAAGAGTGCGAGAGGGAAGGATTCAGGAGCGCCGCCTAGTGCTAGTCAAGGTATGGTTTCTTTCCCTTTTCCCAGAAGACGTCCCGATTTCCCAAAGACAAAACCTAACTAACCCCCCACCCCCTTACAGGCGGCGCCGGCTCCAGCGGCCACAGTGGCTACATCCACCTATCAGACACCCGCTCACCACCCGACTACGGCCGAATAGCCTACCCAGAAGACATTTTCGGCTCACTCGAAGTGGACGCAACTGGAAAATTTGTCGCCGGTGACGAAGGAAAACAGCCAGGAAATTGGCAAGACTCGGGAACCTACCGTATCGTAACACGCGAGGGAGTATTTGGACTAACGGATTTTCTAAGGGAGAAATTGGTGGAGGCTTTGAGGGAGGAGGAGAGGAAAATTTTGGCTGGAAAGAGTGGGTGAGGTGGGAGATGGAGGAGAGGTAGAAGGGAGAGGAGGGGCCTGAGGGATGAAGAGAAAAGAAGAGAGGACATCACGCATATATCAATGACTTGCTCGAGGGTGTACATTATGTAAATTATGTATTACGATTATCATGAGGTTCTCTCTCTACTCTAGAGCTAAGCTAAGCTAGCTATACTACACTATACTATACTATACTATACTATACTATACTATAATGAGGATTTATCTGGGGAAGGGAGAATCCGGAGAAAGATGCGGGGTAACACTACTTACTACTATAAGATTAGAACATCCCCAGCTTTAAGGAAGACAGGGTGGATAGATAGGATGGGCACAGGCCAGGACGGCAAAAGTTATCAAAAGTATCAAAAGCACTAAAGACATGGATAGTATTTGGATATCATTTTTATCCAGATAGATAAAAAAAAAAAGTCAATCATCTACAATGCAACTATGCTGTGTTGAAAAATTCAACGAGAAGCATTTTAACCTTCAAAAACGCTTGAAACGTAAATAGACCTCATCGCCAAGCCATTATCCACTTTCTCCCACCCAAAACATGTGAAAATAATCTATTTCTTCATCTCAGTACCATCGAGTCCACCGAACATCTAAAATCTGATTAGCCAAGTCCATTTGCCACTTGATTACGAAATAACTTACAGTTTCCATCATAATACCAGTAATTTGATATGGGTCAGCATTTGAAGCGGGTCTTCTATCCTCAAAGTATCCGTAACCCTTGGCGCCACACTCTCTTGGAATACGAATGGATGCACCACGGTTAGCAACACCATAAGTGAAACTATCGATAGAACCAGTCTCATGTCTACCGGTAAGACGCATGGCATTGTCATCTCCGTAAACCGCAATGTGTTCCTTGTGACGACCCTCAAGCTTCTTGATAGCAGCCTCAATGTGCTTCATGCCTCCCTCTACACGCATCTCAGCACTTGAGAAGTTGGAGTGAAGACCAGCACCATTCCAGTCACCTGGAATTGGCTTGGGGTGGAAAGAGATCTTGGCACCGAATTCTTCAGCGACACGGTTGAGGAGGAAACGAGCCAACCAGAGGTGATCACCCACTAAAAGTAAGAGTCAGTCATGATTCATATTGATAATAAAAACAAGGGAGTACCCACTTTCAATACCGTCGCAAGGACCAACTTGGAACTCCCATTGAGCTGGCATAACTTCGGCATTGGTACCGGAGATCTTAATACCAGCATTCAAACAAGCCTTGTAGTGAGCCTCAACAATATCTCTGCAGAAAACCTTGCCAGTACCAACGCCACAATAGTATGGGCCTTGAGGACCTGGGAAACCGTTTACTGGCCATCCATATGGTCTATCGGACATATCAAGGAGAGTATATTCTTGCTCCAAACCGAACCATGGCTCATGAGACTTGTGTGCCTCCATGAGTTTAGCAGCTTCATGACGGTAGTTGAACTTGTTTGGGGTTCCATCGGCATCCCAGCATTCGGTCAAGACCAAGATGTTGGGGGCACCACGGAATGGATCTGGGAAGATTGCGATGGGGCGGAGGTAAACGTCGGAGTTTTCACCGGGGGCTTGACCCGTCGAGCTGCCGTCGAAGTTCCATTCTGGGAGATCATCAAGAGTGAATTGACCACTCTCTGGAATCTTGGTAAGAGTCTGTAAATAGAAATTAATATTAGTATGAGTCATTTGTGGTATTTGTGGAAAAAAAAATTTAATGGGAGAGTGAGGATTGAGTTGGGGCGCAAAGCCTTTTCTCTTACCTTTGACTTGGAACGAGTACCACCATTCGCATCGATCCAGATGTACCTTTGTAAAGGATTAGATTTTGAAAGAGGGGAAACAATATTCCATTAATTAGCTTACTCTGCCATAGCAGATCCCTTCTGGTCGAGCGCCATGTACTTCATGAGCTACAATTCAAAAAATCAAAGTCAGTATTCTTGTTGCGCCGATAGCGGGGGTATTTGATTAGAGAGAAATAAGAAAATTACTCACGTTCGCCGTATAGGAAACGGTTGCTGAGGCAGCCATAATTGCGGATTTATTATGAGAATATCGAGGAGAGAAATTAAAAAGACGGAAGTAATGCTGAAAAGCAAAAAAAGAAGAGTATAGATTTGACAAATATGTAGCAGACTTAAAAGTCCTGAGAGTGTGGAGAATTGGGGAAGAAAAGAGAAGATTGAAAGAGGAAGTGGAAGTGGAAGTGGAAAGGTTGTGCGTGTTTATTAGTAGATTTTTTGGAATGAATCTAACGCCACGATTGTCAGCGTAAGACGTAGATAAGAAGTGGGGAATCGGCTTGTACGCCCGCCGCCCATACGCCTTTTCGAGACGCCGCAAAATTTTGCAGGGGTCAAAATTAAATATGGTAGTGGGTAAGGGTAGTGGGTAGTGGGTAGTGAATCAATTGATTAAATGGAACTTTTGTTGACTCTGTGGGCGGAGCAAAATTAACATCATGGAGGGGGCTATGAAAATGATGATTTTTTGAATGGAAAATTATAAAGAGGTAGAGAGAGGCAGAGGCAAATGGTGAATGGTGAATGGTGAATGGTGAATGTTTTGAAAATTTGGATGATTCAAGATACACAGCATTTTAATACTCAAATAACGGGCCTTTAGGAATGTATTTGATACCAGAAGTTGAAAGAAATTCAATATTCCTCAATGATGATAGGCTGGTTTCTGTTGTCGAGGAGATTGTACTCCTATCCATTTTTGATATCAACCTTCTTTGTTCAATGTAATTGTTCCATTTTTCAACTCAGTCACTCATTTGCCCAATATCGGACTTTCCCATTATAACCCAACCAACAATTAAGCCTCTGCCCAAGCTATGATATATCCCTTCAGCAACGAGACACTTTTACTTGGGGATAATACCTACATTAGAATACTGGATACCATGTACAAAACCTTCTGAAGCGCACAACTTTTGAGGCATATATTACTCTACCAAAAGATCAATCCTTGAACTTTCCCTGTCATGAAGAGTTATATATGTAAGATGATATGTAGCAATGATCTTGGCATCTATTCAATAAGGCTTCTCATTTAAAAAATCTAGATGGGGAAACAATATGCAGAAATACCTAGTAATAACTCCTCTGACTGCGTGAGACTTTCTTCCTTTGACGTTCGCTTCCTCGCATTCTATTCCGCATCGTCACATCCAGGGGTAATGCACATATACTTGGTCAGTTTGTCTACTAGTACGAGTATGGTTACATAACCCCGACCGAGAATTAGAAGTACTTGGGCGAATTTGTCCATAAAAATCTATTAAATTTACAGAAAACTGTGATTCCATCATTGGATCATTAACAAAAAAAGCAGATATCTATCGTTCGTCGCCGAGTGGATTCAACTATCATAATTATCATATTTGACTCATTCGGATCAATCCCATGCAAAAAGACGCATCAAGACGAGAGAATTTTTTCAGCCATATTCAGCCATGTTCAGCCATGTTCAGCCATCTTACCGTTAACATGGATAAATGTGTTAGGATTTCTTCAGCCTCTCGAATAGAAAACTGTCCTGATATTTCGTTGCACGACATGAAAAGAACGCAACTAGGGTCTATATAAACCCAGATATTGCAAAACGTCTGGTCTCACATTAAAAGGTCCCCCACACAACAATGCGCCTCTCACCTAATCTATCCATAGCCAATCAATATTAACGTAAAAGGGTTTTTAAACTCCCCCGGTTTATCAATTTAAGCTTTCTCTTTCTGATACAAAACATTCTACTCACGCTATCAAAGCTATCTAAACTTTTAAGGATCAAACAAAGAGTGGAAATGGCCGAATCTATGCGTAACCTTTACAAATAGAATGCTTCTTACGGGATAGAGGATGAAGGTATTTTGACATTGGGAAGATATGATTCGGTTCAGAGTAAAGGAATATCTGGCTCGGCCGAGATCTATGAGTAAAGAAGTCATGGATTCTGATAAGAAACATTGCATTTTGATTGGGTTGATTAAGATCAGTTCGTAAGCATCCCATCTAATAATTCGATGCTGCCGTCCGATCTCGCCTATGATTTATGAGTTTATGGTTGGATAAATTGAAGCCAATAACATGGAAATACAATTTGTCGGGTCGTATCATGTGATTTTGATCCGGCTCTAAATTTATCCCATGTTGAGAGATATTATCCGTTTTGATTTTTTTATTTCTTCATTGACCGAGTTAAAGATGGTTTCTCATATTGATGGTAAAAAGTATCTTTCTAAACTGATGATCATCAAATGTTACTATTCGTACTTCATGAGCATCTTGGCAATGTACATGAACAACACATTCATACCGCCGTCTCCTTATACTCATTATTCTGTAAGCTTTACATTGCACAATTGCATTCAATTCTGTTGGGGGCCAAGCCCCTTTCTGACACCGACTAAACAGACGAAGTCGTACTTTTCGGGTGTCCTCGCGATACATTTCTTTGTTCTTATATTTGCCTTCATTCATTACCATAGTTCTGTCGGAAACAGTCGGTTTACAATTTTCAACACTTTTCTGTACTATTTACGTAGGTACCAAGACCTTCAGCACCCAATCTCAGTGGAAGTATCCCTGAATGTCCCTTGGTATTGTTTCTCAAAATACGGCCATACCGTCTTTCTAGAATCAAAGCTGTCTTCAATACGGTGATACTACCCCAGAGAATTTCTAGAAACTCGGATGCGACATATCGTGTTCCACGACTCAGGGTTCACGACTCAGGGCTCACGGCTCCATACATTTTCTCTGTTCACGGACTTCTCATTCGATCTCGTATTACTTTATGGGATTCAAAGTATCTACACCGTCTTCAGCTTGTGAAACAAAATGTCATATAAATAGCTTTTCCGAACAACATTTCTGAGTGGACCGGCTACCACCGGGTTACAAATGGCATGTTTTACCAAATGCCAATTTTATTCCCCATTCGATTATCGAGGATCTCCGCCCTCGGAATGTCTTGCATGTGGTCTCCCTCCCATGATTAGATTCTGACACGACGATCTATTCCAGTACCCGCTGTCTATATGCAGAATTCCACTCGGTAAGTGTTCCGCTTCGATTTTGTCATACCAACCAGATAGTTTTGAAATGAACCACATGCTGAGAGTGATGAGCAACAAGTTCATCAATCATTTTGAATACTTCAAAAAAAACAATTCGTACCTAGCATGGCAACGAATTTTTTAAGTGGGTTCTGTCTGAAGAAGGAAAAGGAAAGACAATCTTCATTTTCTGTCCATCGCTCTCGTCTCCTGCTAGCAACCACTCAGGGAGCTGTACGTTCACTACGCATTCCTCATCATCCCAGAAATTAGCTGCTACTACCCGATTTTCTTTTTTCTTTGTACCGATACCAGCTCTTCATATTTCATGAATGAAACTCTTCATCTCCACCCTACCATATTTTTCCTTCGCTCTCATTCGAGCCACCTCTCTCACCCGTCCTATCCACATGATGTACGACATACGTCGCATACCAGAGTCATTCAATATTCGACCCCTGATTATTGCAACAACTTTAATTATCTACAATATTAATGCTCTACATTCATCTGTCATGGAGTCATATCCAAATACAGGAGGGATATCATAGACTTTTTCTTATCAGCTTCCGTTATTTTTTTTTAATCTTTATAGAAGCTCTAAAAACAAAGCTTGATTAGCCTGAGCTCGAGGGAGCTCGACAAGGCAGCGAAAGAATGAGCAACCTCGAAACCATTGCAAAGATCCTAGAATCGAGTTGAAGAGATTATATTACTCCTACACCCATCCATCTCCTCGACTAAGCAGCTTTCTGAGAAGAGAGAAAAGGAAAATATGAAACATGTTCAAAAGTTTGATGCAATCTCTCCTATGTTTTACCGAGTGAAATCACGGATACTGAAAGAAAGGGCTACAGCTAGGCTAGATAAAGTGGTTCAGATCCAGATTCAGGCTCAAAAGAGTAAAGGGAATAGAGAAAAGAGAAAAGAGAAATCGATGAAGCGAGTGATAATAAATTTTGTAATTTTCCGTCCCTTTCTCTTTACGAAATACTCGGTTAGGCTAGCTTCATCTACCTAGTATTCTTCAATATTCTAATTCACATTTTAATGATCTAATTAAAAGCTCCTTGGACGTATATAGAATTAGAAAAGAGGCAAGATTTTATTAGCTGGTGTATTTTGTATGATTTAGTGGATTCGTTTATCTCGTGTAGTCTACATATCATCAACTCTATAGCTTTTCCACCGCGTTTTATAATAATTATTATCATTATTATTATCACCTTCATCATCATCATCCCTAAAATAAAATCTAAAATCTATCTATTCAATACAAAATACACTATCAACTTCAACCATACTATCACCATCACTATCCCAATTTCAAATCCAAAGATCAAAAGAAGATTTCAATCTTCAGATTAGTAATTGCTTTTTTAGTAATTCCTTTTCTTTTTTTTGGGTGGATAAATAGTGAGATGATTGAGATGAGATGATTATCTAATAAATTATAAGTTAATTGATGAGTTGAGATTGAGGTTGGTTTGTTGATTGTTGATTGGTGGGGGTGGGGGTGGGGGTCTTTTTTGTGTAGCGTGGTGGGAAGAAGGGGGGGAAGGAGAGGTAGAGATAGGGGAAAGAGAGGAGGGAGAAAAGGGAGAGGAGGTGGTTGTATTGTATGTTTATTTTGTATATGGGATGGTTTTTGAGGGGGCGGAAAAGAAGGGAGGATGATGGATGACGGGTTAAGGGATGGTGGATGGGGGAATGAGAATGATGGGATAAGGGGTGAGGGATGGTGAATTATGGAGTGAGAAAGTAAAAATAAATAAATAATGAAGAGAATATCCCAATAATCTATATCTTCACCACTTTATCTCCATCCATCTTCCATCTTCCCTATCCTCATTCTACACCCTCCCATCATACCCCTCACTTTTCATAATACCCTTCCCTCATCCACCCATTTTTATTTCTATCCATCCACCTTTATCTTCTCCCCTCCGCTTCACCCTCAAACAACAATCAACAACTCATATCAACCTTCACAATCTTCAAAAATCTCCCCATCATTATTAGCCAAGGAAAGAAAAGTGTATGTATATATGAACATATACAAGTCTCTCTCTTCTTATTTTCCGCAGTATTATCTATCATCCACCATCTCCTCCTCAAAGGAGATAAAAAGGAAGTAAAAAGAAAGAAAAAGAAAAGGTTGATAGCAACGAAATGAGATAAGGGGTGAGATTATTTATTATCTAGTACTTTGATTGGTATGCGTGAGATAGAAAGCGCGCGATTATCGATACAATGGATGAGTGAAATAGAATGACGATTATTTAGATTTGGCTAAAATTTTGTGTCAATGGTGCGTAGAGGTTAGATTTGTATATGACAGATGAATGCAGAATAGGGGAATATCCAAAATCTTTCTTTTATATAATATCGTGTTCATACAAAATACCCAGCGCTCCTTCGACATGCATGAAACGCATCTTGACAACGTTCAACATATTGTATGGAATGTTTTCAAGTAACTATGACTTCTTCATTCTCGTTCACTGATAACTGGAAAAGATAAATGTTAACTAGACATTCTTGCTGTGGAAAAGGTTTCATTCTTTCGCTTGTTTTGTGATACAATATATTTGCAACCATAATAGTACAATTTCTCCCAACTCCAGTATTTCCCGAGCAACTACGCTGTTTAACAATCTGCATTGCCATCACTAGTTTTCGATAACATTCTCCAGAATGCCGTCTAGCAACTGCATCAATATAATCCATGTTGAAGTTCTGCTGTCCTTTGGACAAGAATCGATTGTCCATAGATATATACCCTCAATAAGGTACGTGCCAGTAATTCAGTCCTGAACGCCAAAGTCCATATCATCTCCCATTCTCAATTCTCTCCTTCTATACCATTATTCATCTATCTCCTCTCATCATGGTTCCCCCCTGGTGGAGGCATACCGGGAAATCCTTGTCCAGGAGGCGGCATTCCTGGAAAACCCCCTGGTGGAGGAATTGGGAATTGAAAGTTAGGCGGCAAGCCACCTGGAGGGGGAAATGGCATTCCAGCAGGCATACCCGGGAAGGGTGGCATAGGTGGCGCACCAGGTTGTCCGGGTAAAGGAGGCATAGGAAAACCTCTTGCGCCTGGTGGAGGAAATGGCATACCGCCTGGACCGGACGCTGGCGGAAAAGGTGGTGGAACGCCTCCAGGAAAGTTTGCTGGGGGGAAAGGTGGGAACGGTGTTGAGGCTGCGGGATTGTGGAGCATAGGGTTTGAAGAGGATTGACCTTCGGCGGCGTAGGAGGATGTTATAGAGTCGATTACAGATTGGGCTTTTTCGTGGCCGATTTCTGGGGTTGGGAATGATGGGTTAGTTTGTTTGTAGTTGATTGTGGGACAGTGAGTGAAAGAAACCTACGTTGATAATAATCGACGACATTGCGCAAATGGTTACGTCCACTATTATGAGCTTTGCGCACACTCATCGAGTCGTGAGTGAGGTAGACATCGCAGTAATCACCTTTGAAGATGTGTTAGCAAGCTGTTCGCGAAGATGGAATGGAAGCTCGAATGGTCGCAAGTATCGCGGCGCGTTGATTTTGTACTTACAGAAGACTGTGAGAATAGTTAGCATATATTTCAGAGTCGCGACTACTTGGAAACTTACATTTTGGCATATTTGCAGTATTAAAATATCTCGATCTTTTGATATTGTCGTTGAAATTGAAGCTCAAAAATCCCCGAATGTAAATCTAGAAGTTTAAGCTTCGTCTACACGTGACCCTCAATTCACTCATCCCTGTACCCCAAACTTTACACGTCGTCTAAATCTTTGGGTTGCCGCGATCTGGTTCTTGAGTCTTGAGAGCTAAATCTACACATATTCTCCGAAGCTCCTTGTTTTCCACACGATCAATTCGGTTCCTGCATATCATGGCTTACACAAGGTCATTTCTGCAAACGCTTTGCAGTTTCTTTTTGGTACTAGCAGTTGCGGAAGCACTGAAATTCGATATCGACGCTTATCACAAAGGGGACAAGAAGGGAGAGAGATGTATTAGGAATTTCGTGGCGAAAGATACTTTGGTGGTAGTTACGGCTACAGTTGATGGTCACAAGGGGGATGGTATGCAAGTCGATATGCATGTATGTTTGCTTGGAATTGCTTGAAGGAAGTCAGGACGCATGCTGATATGAAAGATAGATTAAAGATGCTGTTGGAAATGAGTATGGAAAACCAAAGGATATTGTAGGCGAGAAGAGAATGGCCTTTACATCTCACGCCGATGCATCATTCGATGTATGCTTCTACAATCAGTTTACAGCCTGTTCGTCGCCCGCCCTTCCTTCATTTTCATTCCGGCTAGTACTAACTCACATCCAGCAAGCCGTATTCACAATCCTCGCCGCCACGTTGAACTCGATATTGATATTGGAGCTGATGCCAAAGATTGGTCTGCCGTTCAAGCTACAGAGAAACTTAAGCCAGTCGAGACTGAATTACGGCGCATCGAAGAAATGGTCGCTGAAATCGTTGCGGAAATGGATTACCTTAGACAAAGGGAACAAAAGTTGAGAGATACAAATGAGAGTACGAATAACAGAGTCAAATGGTTTGCGTTTGGAACTATGGGAATGTTGGTCTCATTGGGAGCTTGGCAGGTGGTATATTTGAGGGCGTACTTCAGGTATGTTTTTGAAATTGTCAAGAGGGTACTTAATACTAACTTATGGTGAACAGATCAAAGCATCTTATCTAAATATAAGTACGATGATCGGCATGAGGATAATGGGTTGCGGGGAGGGTTTCTACAGCGAATAAGACTTTGTTTTACTAGAGTGTGAAGACATTTGTATAATGGAATATGATGATATAAAAGCTATTTACAATTTCAGCATGAAGGAGCTGCCATTGATTATTGATTTTATCGTATCAATTTGTGTTCGTTATTTGAGAAAAAATATTCGGAAGTTTGGGCCTTCATATTTCATGCACGGTAAAAGTTAAACCAATGTTTTTGGTGCTGCAAGGGGCATTTCGCGCATTGGCAGGAGATGCATATTCATCACACAGTCCTTTTCACTGTATATACGTCTGGTCGCTTATGATAATAGATGATGAAACGTCCAGCAAAGAGTAAGTAGGATCCAGAGGGGAAAAGGAGTTAGGACTCCTCCCAGCCATCCGCTTTTTGTTCTATTCGGAAAATAGGCATACCGTCTCAATTTCGACGGAACTGACCCCTCACCTCCCTTAAACCTACCTTTCTTATTCATGATCCTATCGTTCTCTATCGCAGCCATTACAGTGCTCAAGTGTTACTATTGTGCCTCCCATTATGCAAAATCTACGTCCCATAACAGATGTCCAAGTGTTATGAAACGCTTTAAACCTGCGAAGCCCTCCTAATGATTGAACTTCACTTTTTTGTATGCTGTAGTAACGGCATATCTTTCTTCAAAGGGAGGTTCCATTAGACATAGTACCGCCCGAATACCTCTAGAAAACGAAGCTGGATTCTCTGAAGCTGGATTTGCAACGCGTACTTCGATGTTTGACTTGCAAATGACATAGGTAGATGTGACCATACCGGCTGGGTAGGCATCAAATTGATGTCGTGGAAGTCAACGCGCCTGCAGAGTTATCTGAGGTTCCCTGGCTAGCATAAGACCTTCATGCAGTACATAACCTGCCAATTGGTACAGTGGTCACTATGTTTGGTGGCTGGACCGTAACACAGTTGTTGACCTCAGCTATGGCAACATCTGTCTTAACCTTGTCAGTACCGAGACAACGGAAGGGTGTGAATTGTGAATCAGTAGTATCAACAAGGATCTATTCTTCTTCTGTTGACGTAATGTCAATCATAGCATGGGTGCATCGAGCTCTTTCCTAATGCAATTTCATTGGCAGACATACTACAATTTTCCCTGGTGAATCGGAATCTTGAAAGGTTCAATCATTCAGAAATTAGGAAATGAACTCCTGCTCATTGTTTGATTACGCGTATAATAACTACCACAAGAGAACCGAAAAAGTCAGACTCGGTCTTTCCGGTCGCCTGGCATGCAGGACGTTCGTGGATATGCAGGGGATGCCATTTTTAAACTACTTGGATATCGTGTAGTTATAGTAGAATGGGTGTATGAGACTGTGGGGCTGGGTCTGCAATACTACCAATCTTTCCCTGGTGGGATAGACTTCATCTTCCATTTGCGCTCTTTGATGGGAAGGTAGGAATGGATTCGTAATGAACGCACTGGCATATTGAATTACTTAGTAGCAAATCCCTTATATTCGCGCTTGGTTGTTGGTTATTTCATAGCTTATGAAGGGAAATCATTTGCAGCGAAGAGAATGGTATCTCACTGCCAGATTGATACACTGGAGCTCTATGCTATATTGATACTAATGTCTTTCATGACAGTCCAATTGGGAAATAAAAATCAGTAGACCTTGCTTACGCAGGTCTACACGTTCCTTCCCTTGTCCCAATTACAAAAAATACAAAATCAAATATCAATCCCCACTAGTTCTCATCTCCAGTTTTCGTATTACCTAACGCCATGCCGATCCCATGCGGATATTTCCTCTGGCTTCCCGAGCCTCGTTCATTCAAACTATCCGAAACATCGGGCATCGCTTCCATAGCCTGCTCGTCGTCGATATCCGTTATTTTGACCTAAGTAAATACCAGTGACGTACATCGGAATGTCGTTACGACAGGAATCATCATGTCACACAAGCTGATATCATCACTGACATCTATAGGCCTACGATTAGTTACGTATCTCTATTGTGGTAAGATTGGAACAACTTACATGCGTTTCGAATAAGCCCATAGTGTTGTGATCAGTGGAATCCAGAGGATCGGGATGCCACTGATTGCTTTATGTGACAGACGGTAATATCAATGTGCCGGCATAAGCATCGCACCAGGGTTTTGGTAGGCACAACTCAAGAGAGATAACACTCAGTACAGATGATATTCGAGCATGCATAGAAAGAAGGCTTATGATCAACAAGCAAGACGGAATACATACGGTGTTGAATAGACAGTCCGAATTATTTGATTGCACAGAGTTCGAGAGCTAGACTAATGTCTAGATAGATATTAAGATTGATGAGCGACTTGAGGGTAAAGTGTCGTGTGCGAGTAAATACTCAATGATGAAAATAGATTAGAGTGGCGACTCGGAGGTGAATTTTCGGTATTGATTGATGGTATTCGAGCCGCAAGTTGGAAGTAAAAAGTAACTGAATTAATATCCAATTTTCAATGTTCTACTGCCACCAGGACTTTATATTTCTTATATACCAAACTCTTCTCTTGATTCTGACTCCGCCATGAGATTATGTATCGACGTTTACAGTGTTCAATGCTCAGTGTTCATCTCCCAATTCGCCTTTTTGATAATTGCTAACAAGATTGAGGCATGAACATCTGCATTCAAGTAAGAAAAAACAATTGGAACATTTCCATAAGAAAGGCGATTGAGAATGACTTTCTACCGTACTATGATTAGTGCCACAACTCAAACATTTCAATTATCTTTCCATGCGTCACAATTGAGAAAGTGTTTTTCACCCGACAAAGTTCAAAAGTTCAAAGGTTTTTTTTTTCCTTCGAAAAAGGAGAGATTTCAGTTCGAATGCTTTATGTTTTGACCGACAGCCCTTCCTTCCTCCAACTACACTCACAGAATCGCACTTTACTTTCATACCAATACGTGCGTGCTGTATGTTCACTTCCAAACTTGCAATTCATAAATTCTAGGCTTGCTAGTATATTGTTCGACAATCTTTCGTTTTTCTCGTCAGACTTTCTGTAGTTTTTGAATTGTACAAAAAAGATTGGAAAGAATTTTGATTTCTGTTTTGTGGCGTTCTTTGTTACCGCATGAAGTGAACATCTGGATGATTGAACTATAATAATCTAGTGTTCAAACCAAACAGTTCTTGAATATACTCTCGATTCTGAATTTTGTGAGAGTTTTCTCGATGTTAATCATGCAGGTATGTTCCCCTATTCTCGGCAAGTTTAAACGAACGCGTCGCTTTCTTTATTCTCACAGATAGCAGGCCGGTGTAGGCGAGCATGCAAGTCATTTTAGAATGAAATGTATTCTAGGCTTCTTTTACATCACAGTAGAGGGATGGACTTTTGAAATAAGAACTTGTCGTTTCTTCGCAACATTCAAGAATCGTTCATCCCATGTCTGCGCGGATAGCGGACAGGATTCCGTGGCGCATTCAAGGCATTCACTAAAGATTGAATGAAGAAATTTTAGAAAAGATCGGTCCATCACTTCTTTTGCTGCAATATTAACATGCCGTTCATCCCATGTCTTCGCGGGTACTCACCGTAAGAATAATGAGCCTTGGCTCTTCAAAGTTTAACTTATTTGCAAAAACAGTACTTCGCGTCACATATCAGATTTTCTTTCCGCTACGGAATACTTCCCGCAGTATAGTATGTATGCCTAGAAAATAAACTTCTTCAGATGTATTAGAATGCAAATTATTTCTGACATCCATATCGAAAGGCAGTAATATTAAGAAACAAGAGATGAAGCATCTAATGATACCACCGGTATAAAACCGAAAACTATATGTATGGCTGTGAACAACTGCAGACCAAAAAAGATCGAGACGAATAGTATTCGGAAGAACGTTGCCGACGAAATAATTGGGAGGCAAGAGTTTGACAACAGACGAAATTAGGACCATGGATGGGAAGACTGACGAAATTTTAAAGCTAGTTTAAGCATCCATTCATGGTCATCAGACTAGTAAGAGCTTGGCAGTTACATATAAATCCATTGACCCGAAGTGTGGGTATTGCCATTACAAATGGGAAGGGAGGGAAGGAATGATAAATATGGTAACTATCATTTGTGATTTTCTATACAAAGCTCAAGTTCAGCTTTGTGTGGAAACCGATACTAAAATCAAGAGCGCCGCATCCCTCGCTGACCTCATTTTGCTCACACTCACCCATCTGATACTAGAATGGAGCCAAACCTGTGAAATCTAGATATAACTTCTAGCAATCGTGGTCCACTGGGAGTATTTTCCTTGTGGTAGTATGATCCTTCAGAATTTTACACCTCAGGGTGCAGTATAGATTGGATCCAATGAACATTTGGCAAACAATATAAATGACACCTAAAATGTACGTATATATGTATGAAGCGAACCAGAATCGGTGCATGACGAGTTCATTTACGATAGTACTGCATGTGATATTTAGATTTTTTAGTCTTAATTATCGGTTCAGACTGATGTGTATAAAATTACTGTTTTGTGATGTGAAAAAGGGGGTAAACCGCTGTTATCTGGATTTCACTCCTTGTATCCGCCATCAAACTATTTAGTACAAGTCAACCCGACTTATAATTAGACAAGATTTGACGGACATTCTGCTGGTTCAAGTCCATTCATTAGAAATCAAATGTAAGTTGTCGCAGTCTCTCAATTGCTTCAACATTTTAGTCTTTCATGAACTTTATATTTTAAGTATAGAATAAAGAAATTATCACACCGGTCTGGGAGCCCAGGACACAAGCCCCCTTGCTCGCTCCACTTGGGCGAAAGTTGGTTGTGATACATTCACAGTTCACCATCATTCGGCATGCAAAGTTAAAGTTCCAAAGATCATGCAATCTATTCTCCCCTCCCTCAATTCTACTTCAATAATCAATTTAAAAATGCTGTCTCCTGCGAATTGTAAAATATAAAAAAACCATATAATCGACTTGCAAATTACAAAAGAAAAAAATATCCATCAAAATGATTCTGCAATCAATAACGCGCCAGCTTGAGCAACAAAAGACTTGTCTCAATCCAGGGTTGACTGTGTATGATTGGGAAATCTATCTACTGTGATTGAGATTTAGATAGCTCCCACTGAACGTGTTTTAGATGACAGGTACAGGTACGAAAGACTCAAGGGTCCATGACGCCCACCTATCTCAGGGGAAATCCATAAAGCTTGTGAGGAGGAAGAGGAGGATGCAGAGGAAGGGGCCCATTGCGTGAAGGAGCGAGTCTCTGGGGACGAGAACGATTAAGCTGAGCAGAGCGACTTGATGGAGGAGAATGAAAGGCGGACGGGAGACTGATAGACCCAAGGCAATCGCGAAGGTAAAGCCTCTCGTTTTGCGTCCGCAATTTATGCATCCACGTCGCAATCGATGTACGCCTTGCTGGATGTGTTTCCAAAATTCCTGCTCAAAACGTTTGTTCGGTGTTATCATTGACTGCATAGCAACTTGTAGTGGTATCATTTGCTGCATACTCACTCACTGTAGCCGAAGCAGGAATTCAATGAACATAGCACCTTGCTCTCTCAATCGTGTCGTCTCATGACGCTTGGCCGAAGAGGTCGTGGAATCTTCCAATAACTTACGGGAGAGTGGTGGTAGATATTGGTCGAGTGTAGGGAGTGGTGGGATTTCAATTCATGAAGATCTCGTCAAAGAACTCCACGTTACTGTTGACTCAAAGAGGATAAAGATGATCTTGACATCACCCCTCGTCTCCTCTTGAACAGTGGAAGTAGTTGTAGGGCCGTCGACATAAGGCACATAGTCGGAGATGGTAACAGTCACCGTTATGGTAGACTCCTGAAGAGTAATGGTTAATAATACGACATTTAGAAGGTGGGAGTTGAAAAGGCGTATCTGGGCTTGCCCAAATCGGATTAAGATAGCGATGATAACAGGAGCTGAGTTGCTTTGGTCGGACATACTGCTTTAGAAGATGGACTGAAGGTAAACTTCAATGGTGATGTGTAATGTGTAGTGAAATGTTACACATGCTATAATTCGTTTGAAAGCATATTGTCAATGGAACAGTATCAATAACCATAACCTTACCATGATGACAATTTTCCCAGACCCTTCAAAAGATCACTCACTGCGTTAGAATCATATCGGTAGCGAGATCAAAATACCATGTTGTCATTCTCTCCTCGAGCTCTCTTCTTTCTTACATAGTCCTTCCCCCCATATTTGCACCAGATAAATAAAATTCGACCTTCAATAAATAACCTCACCTTATCTTCTTACCTTAACATAAAACGAATTGCGGAGTTGTGAAATGTACAGAAATACTCAAGATTTGATTTTCTCTCACGGGATGAAGAACTCACACTCCGAAAACAGAGAGAGATCTCTTTTCCAATAATAGGTATCAAAAAAAGAAAAATATCGAAAGCACTTTTGACTTATCTATATAGGTAATTATTTTTAATATATTATCATCAGAAGTTAGAGTTAAATATAATTCAATATCAATCAGATCAATCAATAAATATGAATTTGGAGTTCCGTTGTGCTTCTTTCCTTCGATCTTCATCCCACCAGCCCCACATCCCACATCACACACACCAAAAAGTCGGTCGGTTACCCCACCCAAACACCCCTCCCCCAAAACCTCACCAAAAAAAAAAGAAAAAAAGACAGGAAACAAGCGGAATCAAACCACCTCTTATAATTTTCAATCCAAACTCCTAAGTTTGGCGGTGCTGGGAATCGAACCCAGATTGAAACGGAATCATTCGTGAGAAATCCTATGAAGGATGAGCCACAACGTCACGTGCTACCATTACACCACACCACCTGTTGTTTTTTATTTGATGAGAGGATGGCGGGTTTTGGGAATATCCTGGAGATGGAGAAGGAGGTTCGGTGGGGTGGGCGGGGGATCTTCGGGTCGTGGGCTTGGTAAGCCCCATTGCTAGGGATGAGATGACTGGATTTATTGTATATTTGTTTTACTTTTGGAATTATTGTCACTACTAAAAAAACACCATATCGAGTATTCAATGCAGTGGCATTTCTAATCTGTGTAGTTTGAAGCAAACAATACATTTTCGATAAATTCTAATCTTTGTTGAATCTATAGATACATCTCAACAATACATATAGGGAATTTTAAAAGTAGTGTTATATTGAACTTAAAAAAACATATGTATCTGTATGTATGTCTAAATGTATGGTAATTTATCATTGGGATGTATTAATTTCTTTTCCGTTTGGTGTGTAGAGACTCAAGTTTTAGACTGTTAGTGATGCAATGAGTGAGTTTCCCAATCCGACAATTGCAATAAGATGGGGAACAGAAATCTGTCAAATCTCATTTATCATTACTAATCTCAACAATCAATGTCTTAAATTAGCTGGTATTCAAACGCCATTAAAACTTCCCATACAGGTCCATGGATATATATGAAGAACAAGTAATAAAAAGAACACAGCTCTTAACCATAGACCACCGGTGACTGCCAAACTGGGTATATAAAAAAGTCACCTCCTCTTCGGCCTCAAAATTCAGCCGTCACAACCTCAATCTACTTGCTTGGACCTGTATGACCCTTTTCATGCCATATTTTCTCCACTTACATCCCTAGAAAGAGCATTCTCCTCATGCACCACTGTTCCATTACCACTTCCAATCTCCTTCATTCCTACTACTCCACCACCTGCTGAATCAAGAACCGTATTAATATTATCTTTAGTTTTCTCCTGACCAACTGACAGATCTCCAGCCTTTCCAAATTCCAGCGATAGCTTCTTCGCAGCGTTAACAGCATTAAACCAACCCGTTGTTGTGATAAATATCGAATCAATTTCCTCCAAATTTCTATATGCAGTCTCTGGATAAAAGAAATAGATAACTGGCATCATGGCAAAGTTGATGACGGCAAAAATAATGTAGGTTTTGTAACCAATCGAATTGAATGCCACTGGGGTGATCATCACAACCATGAAATTGAAAATCCAGTTGGCCGATGTAGAGAGGCCATTTGCTGGTGCACGGATTTTGAGGGGAACAATTTCAGCCGGGTATAGCCAAGGGACTGCAAGCCATCCACCTGCAAAGAAGGTGTTAAAGACGAAGAGGAACACGGCGGATACAATGCCAGGCTTTGACCCGCCAATGCTGTTTTCGGAAAGGTAGTTCATGACGGCGAGAATGACCATACTTGCTACCATGCCCACTGAGCCCCATAACATGGACTTACGACGACCAAGTATTTCAATTGTAAAGGGGGCAATAAAGGAAGCAATGAAATATGCCGATCCGTTTGCTGCTGCTAGAATACGGGAAGTTCGGCCATCGAGACCGATGTACTTCTCGAAAATCGTAGCCGCATAGTAGGTTATGAGATTAATACCAGAGATTTGTTGAAATACTTGGATGGTATATGCGAGCACAACACGATGGAAGTTACGCTCCGGGCCCATGGTAAATAGATCACGGTAGCTGTAATTGGCTGCTTCGAGCACTTGATCTTTGATCCGATCGAAAGCTTTGCAAACACCTTCATTATCTTCAGGGAGATCCGCAAGTGCTGAGAGGACTCTTTTAGCCTCTGCTTCTTCCCTCTTCAAAACAAGCCAACTAAAAAGTTCGTCAGATTGAATTAAGTTGGGCATTGGAAGAAAATACTTACCGAGGGGATTCTGGAAGCTCAAGAATAAACATAAGTATTAGAACCGCCGGCAAAATTTGGAAAGCGATTGGAAATCTCCAAGATACTGTATTTTGTTCCACAAAAGATAATCCGAAATCAAGCCAATATGATAAGGCAATACCACCTGTAATCATGGCACCTTGGAACATGACCATTCTCCCTCTCGCATGAGACTCCGATGTTTCAGAAGCCCATGTAGGAACTGTACTTGTATTCATGCCATTTCCCACACCAGTAATAACACGTCCAGCAATCAGTTGACCAAGACTAAAAGCACATGTTTGGAGGACAGCTCCAACGATCATGATTGAAGAACCAAGGAATATCATGCGACGGCGACCGAGAATATCTCCAATAAAGATGGTAACAATAGCTCCAAGGAAACAACCAAGATTGTAACTCGACACTGATATGCCTTGAATAGTGGATGTGTGGTTGGACGTATCGCGAAGAGTATCGATTTCGGGAAATGTTGCGACGAAAGATGGAAGAGTTAACAATCCTCCCCTAAGAAAATATGAGCTCAATCCTATAACCGTTCCGGGCGAACCCAGAGCGTTTCATAGTCCGGACTAGCAGACTAGATGTGAGCTTTCGACGTTTGAAAAGTTGTAAATCTTTGAACATAATTAACATTCAATTAATTAGAATATTCCAATGAATCAAAAAGTCTCTCATTGTCGGACTGTAGTCCGGACCATTAGATACTGTGGTTGAATTGCGACATACGAATGAGGTTTTTTTGGGGAACACTTACATGACACCTTGGTCGTAGCCAAAAAGACTATGAAGGAGTTAGCTGTGGATACTAGTTACGCAATACATGCCGGGAAAACATCGGAAAAGCAAAGTCTTCATCAAGAAAAAAGTGGTTATTCAACCCCACCCCCGCCTCCACCTTCTCCAAATCTCGTACCATGACAATGTGGGTACATAATCTGCCACACACCACAAAATGTGAAATGAACGGAATACTCACGCAAAATCCAATCCAGAAATTATGGTAATGGCGAGGTTCAGCTTGTGGCCTCTGAGACCGAAATGTTTTCCTCTGCCAAACATGATTATGTTCTCCGTTTATTTAAACCGTGTATATACCGGTGAAAAGATATAAAAGAGCTGGGGACTTCTGAAAGATACTTATCAATCATCCACCACTTTACCCTCACAAAACAACTGTACACGAAAATGAAAAGAAGTAACGTAGCACAAACGAAAACCAAACGAGAATCAGAAAATCAACAGCAGATTTGTCCAATCTTATATACATATGCAGGTGGAACTAAGCAGAAGAAAACTCTACCGTTGTAAAACATTTCGGGAAGGTGCCCGCAGATCCCTCGTACTCCTCCATATCACAATATGAAGTAGTAAGTAAGCATTACGGCATGCAAGTAAAAAGGTTTGTAGAAGTTACTACCCGTGCGATTTAATTCTTGCACTTGCCGTTCCAAGGTCACATCTGCCTTCTCTTGGCTACAGTCACAAAGACCTGGGGACCCCACATGTCACGCAGAACCTTGTGGAAGATATGGTATGACCATGATTCGACTCGTGCAACCCCGCAGAGGTATTTGACAACTACCGTCTGAATCCACTTACAAAATCTCACACTAAGCCTATTTAAGTCCCCAAGATTTTCCGGGGCCAAAGCAAAAGTGGATAGGAAAGTCCATTTGAGAGATTCTCCCAATCATATCATATGTCTGATGGATCATTCTAGAAAGAGAGGTCTTCTGGGTGAATCTAGACAGTATGACAAGTATCTAGTACTTAGGGAAATTTCGACTAAAATCAATTCCCGATGCTGGTTTGTATACAAGACTCGATTCGAAGCAAGACGAGAGCAAACTTTCTTTTTTAACCACACAAGCAGCACGTTAAAAAAGAAAGTTTGCTCCTAAGCCGCGGAATCTCCCCGAATGACATAACTAGCGGAGACAATCCCTGCATATCCGTCAAAGCAAAACGCCGAGCAACCGCCCATTTGTTGCGCTTATATAAAAGAGGATGGCCCGGAGCGGATAGGGAGAAAAGTTGGAAAGCTTGGCGTGGATATGCCGTATATTTTCCGGGGTGCATTTTCTTATATCATGACTTTGACGTCCGCAATCAATCTAGTTGATCTGCGAAAGAACTTTATTCTTCGCATCGCAAATGCAAGGCTTCATGTTGGGATTTCAGGATTTTGGCTCTGATTCATTATAGGGCTAGACGAAGCGATACAAAAAAGTTCAGTCTCGCCCACAAAGAAGCAGGGTCGAGAAGTAGTCAGGTTCTATTAGTTAGAATGGCGATCCTCTTGTCATGATGGCATTATAGAGCGGACAAATTCCAGGTTTTCCTCGATGGCAAGTACATCCCGATCCTCTGAGCTCTCGGAGCTCTCCGATGTTGTATTTTGTGCTTACTGGTGAGGCAAGGATTGCTATAGGCTCGCGTGTACGACTGTGGTTCCCTTGGCGCGCTCCGCATCAAATCACCAATTGAAGGAAACTTCTCTCATGTGCTGCAACCTTGTTGTCGTTGGCGGAGATCACGTTTAATATAAGCTACGACTCTTCGAATATAATAGGTAAGGTATTGTGGATACGTTGCAACATCAATAGAAACTATTTGTCAGGACTTTTGACAGGAGGAGAGATAATTTCCAATCAATGTTGGCCCTTCTCATAGGTGTCTGATGGCTCATTCTGTAAAAATCTCTGCCCAGCAGCGCCCGTGTTGTTGGAGAGGAGTTGCTTTGTAGTAATGGTTTGTAGTCAAACTAGTCTCCATTGGAAAGTCTTTGATACAATCTTAAATTATAACTTTTCACAATTCCCATTGACGACATTTTGTTTTGCCTTACTACTTGGATTGACTCAAACATTCTTTGCCATTAGAGCTTTCCGTTGAAATAAGCGCTTTTTGGCGTCTTTCTGCGGCTGAGAAATTTGGTGGTTGGATATATGTGGACTTACAACTTACAAGAGAAATCAATTTGGGAAGTGAGAAAATAAGCGCGAAACGCCAATTCCGTTCTGTAGTAACTGCAGTGTGTATGTAGTATCACGAAGATGAGAAAGCCGCCACTGTTAGTTTCCAATTCAACCAGTCTTGGTCACAAACCCAGATAAAAGGATCAAAATATTATCAATTAATGTCCCATCTCTGGAGTTCAAACACGCCTCAGATTCCAGGTCATATAGAGGAAAAACAAGTCTGGTATTGACGATGTACCAACGAAGTTGCACCGGGTAATATTGTCACTATCAATATACCATCTACTAATCTACCAGAACTTCAAAAGTTTGACATTCACCAGAAATGAGGAAGAGCAGGGCCCCAATTTTGTAAAGCGTAATCCTGAGCTTTTAATAGATAGCCTCCGGGAAAAGCTTCTGTGGAATTGTAGACTATAAATTTCTTATAAATGTATTCGAATAACCTCAATCCCTCAAAGCTCATGGAAATAGACATTGCAAAGACTCAAAAGGCCGATATAACCATTGGCCTTATTTCCAACACTCACACTTCGAACTTTACTAAAAGCGAAAAGGTGCCTCAATCTGAAGTTCAAACCCGCTATGGATCCGGCAGGAAACTACTCCCAGCGGGTTGCAGCAAAGAGAGAAAAATTAAATGCAATCGGAAAACACCACCGGGATATTTATAATCCCCGCCATACTTCTCATGCAAAGCATCGCGAGAGCTAAATATTCCGAATAATTTGAATAGAAATGAGCTGGACCTCTCAAACCAAATTGATATTTTAAATGAGTAATTTAGTGGGAATTCATGCGCGTTGTGATTAGGAGTTGCGCATTTAGATTTGTGTTTATCAACAGCATGGTAGGTATATATCATGTATCTGTAAGAGTTGGAATATATTTGTATTGATAAATCAGGTTTTAAATCATCTTTTGAGTCCAACTCCATTATTCATAAAGTGAACATACTAGTACCATGACAGAAATGAACGCCTCCCTTTCTTGATGAATCGCATGTAAATCCACTAACCTTTATATCCCTACCAGCGTCGTCTGATCCATAAGCTATTTATATCCAGCTAATTTCGCGATCTATTCTCTGACCTCTCTTCATATTTCCAGCTCTCCTCTCCCCTCTTTCCTCACCACTTCATAACCTTCTCAATCCCCCTTTCCCCGCCTTCAACCTCGCTAGTTCTTGCCTGTTACATTTATCTGACAACCTCCAACCTCTTTCTTATTACTTCTGTTCTGCCATGCTTCTGTCAAATACAGCCCTCTTTTCTCAAATCCCTTATTTACCCCTCTCTCCCAAAGTACTTTCTAAACCCCGCACCTCGCATCTCCATCTTCCATCTTCCATCTCCACATCTTCCATTATTACCTTACCACATCTCACCTCTCCTTCCCTCACCTCTCCCTTCCCTCTTCAACACTTTCCTCATCCCCGCTCCATCCTCCCCTCTCCAACACCCCCGCCCCGCCCCCCTTCTTAAAATTCTCCTCAATCAATCAAACAAACCCCTAACCCATCTCCCCAGCACCCTTCAAACATTCTTCCAACATCTCAACTAACTTTCCACAACCACAACCCCTCCCATAAACCACACCACCCAGTAAATACGCTGCACTATCACTATCACTGTTATTTTTGACATTGAGACAGCACTCGGGAAACGGCCCACTAACTGTAAAAGTAACTCAGCTTGTTATCTCTGACCTCAAAACACTATTAGATATAGATTAACAACACATTAACTACAAAAATAGCTCAATTCTCCCCGTTCAGATTCACAAATTGTACACTTTGCGCCGGGTCCTTATAGGTCAATTGATATAGAATATGAATAGAGTATCCCAGAGATCAAACCCAGTTTCTCAATGGAGAATTTCGAGGATGGATGTTCTGAAGTTCTTTTGACAGATGATTGAGATGTGAGTTATGAAGTTAAATTTGACATTTGATAAGGAGGTGACGTCTCGATGGAAAAGGGGGAATATAAGATTTCAAAAATGTATTGGAACATACTACGGCAACTTTCAGTCAGCAATTTCATTACAGAGTACTAGCTTTTGATCTACCAATGAAATTTTTTGTATCTATTTTTCATTTAATGTTTTCCAATTTATCCAGATTGATAGAAATTTCGAATCACAAACGCCATTCTCGTCACGATCGTAACAATTTTACCCACTCTATCCATCCCCTCCATAGATCCACCCATCTAAGCCCAAATAGCCCTAAACTTTTCATCAAATTCTGTCTTCAACTTTCTAAATGCCCGATAAACAGTCATCAACTTTTGATACTCTTCATCTTCCGTCGCTCCCGCACCACTCTCCTTTTCCTTCTCCAAATAATCTTCTTCGGCAGCCAATCTATCCTCACCAGCATCCCAATCATCGACTACCTTCTTTCGACGCACTGGTTGAGCTTGCTGAAGTTCACTAGATGGTGCAGGAACATTTTGCGCATTTAAATCTTCGGCCATTTTCTCATCATTCTCGTTCTCAACGGAATCTCCTGCCCCCATTACATCGAGAAGTTCTGCATCGGTATCTTGGCCTAGGCCGAGATGTAAGGCGAGAGAAGTGGCGATTGTAGCTAGCACCATAGAGAAGTCGTTAAGTACAAACCAGACGTCTGATTTGCGGATACCATTAGCTTCCTCGAGAGGTTTCAAAGAACCATGCTTGTAGAAATCCAAGAGGTATGAATTTAAAGGTGATCTTGTTTCATCGGGGTGAAGCTCGAGATGAGGGATCACGGCTGCTTCAAGAAAGACGCCTTCACGGGTGGAGCTGCAAAGATCTTCTATTGTAGTGAAGGAGTCACCTAACCCGGATAGAGCTACAAACGGTGATCTCGCGTGCGGACGGGGCAATGAAGGGAGAAACTCAATGGCCGAGCTTGTGTTACCATTGTTCTTGCTTGCTTCATTTGGACCGACTGGACTTTGGGTGAATGGCAAAGTGCGTTCATCTTCAGTAATATGTTGCTCGGCGAATGTCTTCACGTACGTCGAAAATACCTCTAAAGTGCTCTTATTATGGTCACGAAGTATATTAGCTGCGTCTTCTGGCATGGGCTCAAGATACACGTTCGATGGTGAGCGATGGATCTTCTTTGCCTCTTTAGGATCGTCAACTTCTCTGACAACTCGACGACCGAATAGATGGCTCAATACTAGAATCATTGTACGCAGTACATCTTCGGAGTTGGTGTCGATATCTGCACAGAGCTTGTGGAAGTATTTTCCATTGAGAAGTGCTGGCACCCATTAGCTCGTGAAATACATTTTTACCATACAGATAGAGGAACCACTTACCATGGAATGCAAAACTCGAATTTTCCGTAAAGTAGAGATGCGAAACACAACTGGTGAAGTTGACAGGTTCACCTCCCGGTCCAAGGAGTGCATTGCGACGCAAGTACTCTATAGAAAATCTTAAGTGGTGAAGGACTTGCTCTTTGAAACTTTGACCACCAAGATACAGTCTGGGCTGAGAAAGAAGGGAGTTAATAGCTCTAACGGCGTATGGCGAGTTCTTAGAATCATTCAAAAGTGTGAACAATCGCAATACCAATGTTGTCGTGATTGGAAAGTGACCAGTAAGTTCAGGGAGTCGAGAACTAAGAAGTCGGCTTGCTCGCTCTCGAGAGACACCTTGGAATACAACGTTTCCGAGAAGATCAAAACCACGACGACCTGAACGACCTGCAGCTTGACGGAAATTCAAGGCAGTCAAGAATACTGAGTCCCCACTAAAGACCACCTGCAAGATCGGAGAGTCAGCTCTGCCTACCAGGGAGAGATTTAGGGGAAAAGATAAGGGAAAGGGGAGAAAGCTGTCTCGGGCAGTAAAAGGAGCATATATGCGGAAATATGAAAGTAGGATTTGAGATCGGGAAAACTTACGGTTGCGCAGGGCATGTTAATACCCAAACTAAGTGTGCCAGTTGCAATGACGACTCTTAGAAAGCCCTTACGGAACAGCATCTCTACACATTGACGGTATTTCCGGTTCATACCAGCATGATGAACACCAATACCTCTCTTCAGCAAGTCAATTAAGTCCTCCCTAATCTCCTTGCGACGAAGTTGTCGAATGAATCCGTCAAGTTCTTCTTTTTGTAAACGCTTTGGATTAGAAAATGAGAAATCGGCTTGCGGAGCGGTCGGATCGAAGAGATCATAGAAGGAAGATCCATCTGTTGCATCCTCGCGCATTCGGTCCATCTTTGATCCACCTTCGTCGTCTTGGTTGGTCTTCTTGGATGGTTTAGCCGGTTTACGAGCTTTCTTTGCTTTCATTTCTTGGTACTTTTCATAGCCGTCCATTAGCTTTTTCCAAGCTGATCCTTTCTTCCATTGTTTTTCAGCTTGAGTTAATTGGTTCAACAGAGTGTTCGCAATGCTCTCACAAGCAGCGCGGTCATAGTTAAACAATATAGCTGGCAGGGCACGACGCTTGTGCAACTGATACAATAATGGCAGGGTTGTAGCTCGGAGATTCAATGGGTCAATGAGCTCAGTCGATGGACTAGAGGAGCTGTCGATTGAGATATCATCCTCGATCTCAATCTTCTCGGGAGTTAATTCCTTTACCACATTGGCGAATTGCGGTCGACACTCTACCATCCATTGAAGCAGTACTTTCTTAAGGCTCTTTTCCCAAGCGAAAATATCAGCTTTTCGAATGCAAGGTGGCAATGTCTGTTCTGGATTGAGTGATTCGGGAACATTGTACTCCTTGCTCTGATGTTTGACCATAGCTTTCCATAACGATAAGCAATCTCGAGGCTCGAGTGCAAGATCTTCGGGCATCCCCCTCGAAGGATCAACCAAAGAAGAAACTGGATGGAAAGTTTGAAATCCTTTTAAGCCATCCAGACCTAGACCAAGACCGAACGAGTCTCCGAGACCCTCGAAATGAAACATCTGAGGTGGTTCGTACATAAACTTTCGTAAGTCGGAATATCTCGTTGAATGCTTGATCATCTTCAGTTCAGATCCATTTGCTTTTTGAGTTTCGCCAAGCCAATCCGCAAACTGCTCAGGGTTTCCCACAGTAGCGGAAAGAGCAATAATAGGACATGGTGCTAACAACAAGAGTTGTTCCCACACCACACCATCTTCAGACTGGCCGATAGAATGAATTTCATCAAAAATGATACGCTTTACTCGTGGGGCCCATGACTTCGCATTCGTTGGCGATAGAAGCATAATCTGAAGAATATGAGGCACAGTGACGAGTATTTGACAACCCGTAGGATTGTTCACGCGATAATCTCTGGTATGAATAGCCCACACTCCTTTGCCTGCTTGGGGGAATCTCTTAGAGAATCGACCTAGAATATAGCATTGTTAGTGATGACCTTGGTAAACTTTTCTGTAAGAGGAATTCGTTTGTTTCATATTTTTGGTGCGAAGTAGAGAGATGGATGCTCCTCAGTAACAGAGTCAGGAGGAAAGGCAAAGAAGCGATTGTGCTTACCTTGAACTTCAGCTGCGATCTGATTGACAAGTGCCTTTGTTGGTGCGACATAAACCAGAACTCCATCATTATCAGCCCGTAAAATCTGCTCCATAGCATAGAAACTAATGAATGTTTTACCAGCAGAGGTGGGCGCCACCACAAATACACTCTTATCAGCATCCAATTGATCGAGCACATCTCTCTGCCAACCATCCGGAATGAAGCTAGAAACACGAGCATCTGGCTTTGCATCAAGCATCCTGTCCATGTAAGGACCACAGTGTTCGAGCTGGAATTCTGATTGAGGAAGGCCAATCTTCAAGGACAAACTCGGGAGCGGATACTTGAAGGTAAAAGATAGCTTGCGATCAGCACCGAGGACTTTCGGTGGAGAGAAAGCGTCCGAGATGCCAACTAATTTGCAAATCTTCTCGACGTGCTGAACGATCTCTTTTGTGATTGGTGCACTAGTAGCACATATAAATCTTACAGCTGTCCAAATCAATGCAACTACATGGTAGCCATTCATTTTCTTATTCTCCTTGCAATAAACAGCCCACCAAGACAATAGACATTGGAGTATGTAAGTGTTAATATCTCCTTCAAGGATTTTTGTTCTGGCACCATCAAGATTGTTAAGATATTGTTTTGCCCGAAGGTAGCGATTTTCATCGTTGGAGGTCAAATCAAGATCCTTCATAATCATAGACCACGCAAGGAAAGCTTTATCAGTCTCCGTGTCGCCTTTCTTTTCCAGGTTTGCGGCGCGGATCTGGTCAGCAGCCGAAAGCCCACCACCTTTTTTTGTACCTTTCTTAGCATTGGATACAGGTTTCTTATTCTGAAAGTGATTGTCAGCTTAATTCAAATGACCAAGCGTAATGAATGCATACATCACTTGCGGCTTCTTTCTTCGACTTCGGCGCTGGCTTTTCGACTTTACTCGCCTTTGATGGTTTCTCCTCAACAACTTTTACAAGCTGCTTGGGCCCCACCACGATAGTTTCCGGTTCGAGTGCTTTTCCCTTTGCTCCTGTTAAACTTGCGGCATAAGCAGTCATTTCGCTCATATAGAATTGGTTCGTTCGAAGAGGATTGCTGTAGACAGTTTAGCACGTACTCGACCATACACATAGTTTATCAAAGATCAGCTTAAGGTAACGTTACTTACCGCCATTTGGAGACTTTCTGTGCTGGAAGAGCTTTTGTGACGAGCGGCTTTTTGTGATTATGCCAGTGGCTTGTTTCTCTGTACAACTTCATTGTACCAAATTGTGTAGAGAGAGATGTGTCTGTATTGACATGGATGCACTGCAAGTGCTTGTTGAACACAGCGTTAGTGAAGGGTAAAACTGTAAGATCCTCTGAGCTTGAGTCGGTATCTTCGGTCGCAACGATTTCAACGGAGTCTAAATCGGGGCTTGCTTCCAAGGAAAGCTCTTGATTCGAAAGCTCTTTGGTCAGATTGCAAAGCACCAGCCACTCCTCGTGAATTGACTGGGGAAAGGGGTCTAAGGATTCGTCGCACAGAGCTTGTATGACGACGCGTAATAATCTGCCATCGACAAGATCATGAGTATCTCTTGTAAGACCATTCCCTTCAACAAATTTGCTCCATATTGGATTGTCTAGAATAACTTGAGCTGCTTCTGCATATAAGGACAAGAAACTAGTGATTTCTTCCTCGAAGTCTTCGTCGAAATCGATAGATGGAAATCGACGCTTTGAAAGGGGAATTTGGTTAAGCAGAACGCTGTGTAATATGAGGGCGGAAGCGAAGAAAACATCGGAGGAATTCTCCTTCAGGATATGAGACGCAGAAAGAGCTGAAACGCATGATCTCTCACTTAGATGTTCCTCTGCTAAGGCAGCAGACAATTTTTTGATGGTTTCGTCGTCAATGGCTGGTATTCTGTCAGGGCTACCAGATTGTAAATCTTCGGCAAACTTTTCACGAGCTTGCAAAATGTACTCGGCGTATGTAGAATCCATCAGCAGTTTGCGCTGGCTTGAGACGGTCATGCTTTCCACGATCATCGTAAAAACCTTCGAATCTCTGAATTCTATGCGGTTGATCAGAGCAACATTGAGCTTGCGGCAATTAAAAGACCATATCATTCCTCGCAAAATGACCTTGGCTTCTTTAGATGAGCGAGGTTTCTTTGCTGTGGCCGCCCCGTCATGCGACATGACAAAGTGAATCGGTGTATCATGGAGATAACTTGAGAATTCTTGACTCTCCATTGACGAGAAAGTATTGATAACAATCTCTGGATGTGACAGTGGTAGATTGTGGTGTAGATGCTGTCTAATTGCTGTTCGAGCGAGGAGATATCGACCTCGGTGTGTGGATTCGACTCCTGGTGGTACACATAATTGCCGATTCTCTAACCATAAGGTTAGAATTGTCAATTGCCTTTGAATGTTCGAATAGTATATGAACGAACAAAAGCAAAGTTTTGCAAGGGAACCACTTACCTTCGAAGAACGCAATATGAAAGTTGCAATGTCTCTTAACTAGGTTCTCAAGGAATCGTTCTACTACATATACAGCATGGAGTAGTTGAAATCCAGCTGATAACGTTAGCTCATGGGTCCTTTTGCGAAAATGAATTTGAAGAGAACATTTGGGTTGCTCTAAGGACCCTTCCGAATACATCACGCAATGATGTGAAGCTTTCGTGCTGGTGTAATGTTGTACATCATTTTGTACTGAAAGCAAGTACATGCGTAGTGAAATCCCCGATATGAAATTCTCCGTGAGAAGCCAGCCGCCCCACCGATCAAAAAGCGAAAGATCAAGAAAATGAATATCTTTTCTTACCTTGAAAATCAATCCTCTCATCTGCAAAACATTCTCTTAATAGAGAATCACCCTCAACCAGAAACAACTCTTTTCCAGCATAATCCCCAACAAGATCAATCCACATAGGGCGAGTCCCATCATACCAACTCAAAATAGAATTTGGAACGTGAGTTGTCCCGTGCACCTCCACAGCGACCCCATCGGAAGTCACCATATTATTGTGGCTTTGTCGATGTGACAGTTTCTGACTGTCAAGATTTGGTGTTATTCGCAAAGATTTGTGATACTTATGTATGAAGCTAGAATTTTTGTAATGAGTTGTGTAGAGTTTGAAGAGAGAAGGTTTTGAGGCTGCGTTTGCTGGCAAACACTTTGTTTGCCTGAATACGGCATGATTTAAGAAAGAGTCGTTCGTTAAATGAAAAAGTGAAAAGGCGAAAAAAGTAAAATTCTGAAAATCAGAAAATGAAAATGATTATTTTGAGCTTTTCAATTTTAATAATTGAATAAAATTTCGAAAATTATAATAAATAAATTCTGAAAAATTGTAATTAGATATTATCAATTGAAGATTTTAAGAATATATAATTTTCGAAATTTTATTCAATTATTAAAATTGAAAAGCTCAAAATAATCATTTTCATTTTCTGATTTTCAGAATTTTACTTTTTTCGCTTTTTCACTTTTTCATTTAACAAACAACTTCTCTCTTAAATCATGCCGTAGTCTGAATGTGTTTGCATGTTAGTGAATTTAATTCGTTTGTGCCTACCGTATTTTTGAGATTCACGTGATATTTAAATTACCTACTTCCGGACCTTGAGCCGACTGATTGTTTGATGTAGCCATAGTAATATAGATTATTGATAGTAGGTATATTTTGATCTCGATCTTGACCCTTCAAATCCTCATATCTTCATTTATTTGTCTATTGATGATTTCGAAGGATTTAGGGTCACGTTATCTCAAACACTCATGTTAGGTTAACGACGGCGCACGGGCTTTGCAATGGTTTCTTCCAATATCCAATATGGAGTTTTGTTTACACCGGAGTTGTCTTCAGTTATCAATTTTACCGATACGATGGCATTGATTTGGTACCATGTTTTGAGTCATCCTGACATTTTTGGAAGCATGCAATATTGACAATCACTCAATCGCAGAGTCTCCAAAATTTATGGAGGAAAGGGAAAAGTTTGGATATCTTACAATACCATGTACTAGGTAGGTGCCACAAGATTACCGCTGAAATTGGAATTTATCCTATTTGTCGACTTCGATATGTTCAAGTCTAACATCACCAATGGGTAATTGACCTCGAAAAATTGGGTTTCCGAGTACCAAAGATAAGGGTTATTTATGCACGTTTTGCGATTCTTCATTGAACTTAATATCTTTCTTCGGAGAACACTAACTACCTACTGTTCTTGCTTCTATACCCAGCTTTTGACTTATATTGGGCTTTTTTCATAAACCTCTGCAACATTATCATGGATACAGACAACGAAACTCGGACTTGTCAGTTATATGCTGTCAATAATTTTGGTCCGATAATATCTCTGTGTATCCGCACGTTCGACTTCACCTTACTCTTCGAGCAAGCCATACTTTCTATTATTCCAAGCGTGATATTTCTGCTTCTTTCGCCATGGAGATTTTGGTTCCTTCGGATATCCAGTCAGAAGACGAAAGACTTGAGGAGCTTAGATTGCAGGCAAAGTTTCGATGGTTTACAGTATGGTTGAATACTCTGGGTGAGCGGTCAATCTCCTCTTGAACGTTGAATCATGGTCAATCAAGCTAGCATTGACCAGAAGCTGCGTGCGCCTTATCAATTCACATAATCGAATCAAATTACTTCAAGGGTCAACTTTTAACATTTTCTCACAGGAAACATGCCTCCGGCGCTCGCTCCTGCAGTTACCCTCATCGTGTACGCGATTAAGGCTCGCGTAACAAACTCTAACCCACTCAATACTTCTCAGGTCTTCACAAGTCTTGCGCTAATTAACCTTGTTACCACTCCCGCATCCGAGCTTATAACTTCTTTTCCATTCGCAGCCTCTTGTCTCGGATGTGTAGAAAGAATTCAAGAGCACCTGACAAGGTCAAGTCACCATGACAAAAGGGTCATGAATACAAAAATAAATCTAATCAAGGGTGAATCCAAGGATGGACACAACTTAGATGCACCTATTATGTGTCTGTCACGCTTGTGTATTTCAGTTAACGGTGGTACGGGTTATCTTTTGCGTGATCTTGACTTGGAGTTTTCTCAAGGCAGCTTCACGATGGTTTTAGGTCCAAGTGGATCAGGAAAATCAACGTTATTAAGAGCAATGTTTAGCGAGGCAAAGTACAGCGGCACTATTTCTATCAACGCTAATCGAATAACATACTGTCCTCAAAATGCCTGGCTTTTCACAGGTACTATTCGGCAAAATATATGTGGTTTGCGAGTAAGCGCACCGGATGACGCTTGGTATAGATCCGTCCTTCACGCTTGTTTACTCGACGATTTTCTTCTTGGATTGATACATGGTGATAATACTTGCATTGAGGCACAAGGCTCTAGTCTTAGCGGTGGCCAGAAACAACGCATTATTCTTGCTCGAGCTTTGTATCAGCGACCACAATTGATTCTGTTTGACGATGTTCTCAGTGCATTGGATACAAAGACTGAGATACAGATCATGACGAGGCTATTTGGGAGAGATGGCCTAATATCAAAGCTTGGAGCCACAGTTATATTCGTGACTCACTCGCGCGTTGGGAAACAATTGCAGAAAATGTTATCACATTAGATAGTTCTGGGAATGTGACAAAATACTCCAAGACTCCTGATGTCCAAGCAGAAGTCTTATCTAGTGAATTGAACATGAGCCATTCCAAGGACTTGAATTCGCCAGACAATCCAGGAACAACTCAGATCGACGGTCATCTATCTGGAGGAGATGGTCCACAAGCGAGTAGTAGACTTTCAGAAGCTCGGGCGGTGAATCCGGCCGATATTTTCAGTAACCCTCAGCATGGGAGCGACTCTAGAGACTTTCTATACTATTTTAAAAGTGTACAGTGGCCAACCATACTGGCACTTTTCTTGTCTGCCGCTATACAGACCGTTTGCCTATACATGTCCCAAGCAATACTCAATTGGTGGGCAACGGACCATGGCTCAAACGAAGCAAAATGGCTACCAACATACCTCATCTTAGCTATTGGAAAGGAGTCATGTACGGATGTACTGTTTGGGTTATGTTTCTCAAACTAGTGCCCGAATCAGCCGCCAATCTACACATGGTACTCCTTGACGTAGTCATCAACGCACCCTATTCATTTTTCACGAAAACCGACATCGGAACAATACTTAATCGATTTAGTCAAGATATGACACTGATCGAGTCTCAACTACCTACTGGACTTATGTGTACACTGATTTATTTGCTGTGGACAGTTGGATCATTGTGCCTCATATCCCTTGGTTCAACATGGATGGCCATAACAATTCCGGCAGTATTAATTACTCTTTTTTGCGTTGAACGCGTCTACCTTCGAACATCTCGAAGACTTCGGGCCATTGAGCTAGAATTGAGAAGTCCAATATATTCTCATTTTATGGAGACTTTAAATGGTCTCTCAAGCATCCGAGTCCTTAGATGGGAAGATCAATTCACTAATTCCATGATTGAAAGGGTTGAAAAATCTCAAGTTCCCTGCTATCTACTCTACTGTGCACAAAGATGGCTGCAGCTTGTCTTAGATTTAATAGTCGCCGCATTAGCCATCATCGTCATAACATTAGCAATCAAACTACGCAAATCCACCGACCCCGGGTCTCTCGGCCTCTCACTAAACAATATCCTGAGCTTCAACGAAACATTAACTTTTCTACTCCAATACTGGACACAGTTAGAAGTTTCTCTCGGAGCCGTATCACGCACCAGAGAATTCTCCAATCAAACTCCCTCAGAACCAAACCCCACCTCTCCTATTCCCCCCCAAAAAACATGGCCCGAACATGGTAATATTGAAATCAAAAATCTAAGCGCCAGCTACACATCCTCAACTCTCGCCCTAAACAACATCAACCTCTCCATCCAAGCAGGCGCAAATATAGGTCTCTGTGGTCGAAGTGGCAGCGGCAAAAGTTCATTCCTATCATCCATCCTCCGACTTTTAGAACCATCCCACGGTTCCATAATAATCGACGGTATAGACCTCGCTACTATCAACCATAAAACCCTGAGCGAGCGACTGCTTACTGTCCCTCAAGATGCATTTATATTACACCATACTATTCGCTTAAATTTAGATCCTTCGGTGCAATACACTGATTCTTCTATCATTGCTGCGCTTTCCAAAGTCGGGCTGTGGACTATATTACAGGAAAGAGGAGGTTTAGATGCAACCACTACATCCTATTTCCTCTCACAAGGACAAAAACAACTTTTTGCTCTAGCGAGAGTTATACCTATTAAAGAACATAGAAGCGCTAAACTTAACGCGGAAGTGGTATATTATTATTAGATGAAGCGACGAGTAATATTGATCGGGATACTGATGCCATTATTCAAAAGGTTATAAGAGAGGTGTTTAGGGAGTATACGATATTGGTTATAGCGCATAGATTAGATACGATTATGGATAGTGAGAAAATTGCTGTTTTTGATAGGGGCAGGGTTGTGGAGTCTGATACGCCGGAGAGGTTGTTAGGGAAGAATTCGACGTTTGCGGAACTTTATTGTACGAGAGATGAGGAGCGGGAAGAGGTTTAGAAGGGAGTGATGCGGATTTATAGATTCATATCAATGATTTCTTACTAAGGACAAAATGATGGATGATTGCTAGATAGGTGGATATTAATATGCGACTTTTTGGATGATATTACTGATGCTTATGAACTATACAGGCAAAGAAAAGCAAGAATGCTTTGGGAATGGAAGTTATTTGAAGCCTCGAAGGGAACCTTGGATTAGATGAGTAAATCTTTAGCATTTAATATCTAGCTCTCCATTCTCCGCTCCTGATTTATACACGTAGTACTTAACGATTGACATCTACCCACTGCTCACCTCATCTAATACAGTCCAAATCTAGCAATCTAGTAATGTCCAATGACCAGCTGAACTACTAACTACTTCATCAATTCAACCAACCAATGTTTTATTAAACATCCCATTATGCTTATCCATTTTCATATTCTTTGTCTTATAAACTCACTCCTCACTCCTCACTCCTCACCTTTTCATCTTTTCATCTTTTCATCTCTTAAATCTCTTTTCATCTCTTTTCATCTCTTATCATCTCTTAAATCTCTTAAACCTCAAATGAATTAAGAAAAGCCTTATATTTTTGAGCAGTTATCCTAGATAACCAGTTTGTAATGCGAAACGAAATTAATAACCTTTAGAACTAGCCATCAACATGATATAGTGGGGTTGTCTTGCCCTACCCCTTCATACCACAAATCTTGGCCAAGAAAAGCCGATCTTATCTCTTCAAATAACACCATTGAAGGTGAACAGAAGAGAAGAGGTCTGTAAGGAACTGACCGAGACAGGAGTGATCCGGCGCTGATGCTTGTGGTCATAACTTCATTCGAGGCCATTTTCCAGACGAGATAAACACACCTGTTGGGTTGATTGTTGCACACCGATATCTTTATGCTAATAGCTCTTATTTTTCTTTCTGAATCTTAATCACAAAATTGAACAGGGGCTTAAAACCTTCATCTTCACAACCAAGCCCGAAATACAGCATCATATAAACTTTAGTCAGGTTGGTTTTGACACAGCAATATATATTGGAATCTCCGATCACAATTTGGTGGAGCTTCGGATTGCTATTGATACCTCAGTTTAATTATTTCAAAGTTCAGCATCCTCGATTTGTTATCATTGTTCCTTTGCATCTACAAAATGATCAAACAAAATGGACTGGAATGGGTGGCTGAGATATTTGGTCTCGAGCCGCGTTGGACATCTGAGCCGGATATCGCAAAAGTCGAATCAATTGCTCGAAAGCACTTGAATCTTAAAGAAAATGATTTTTGTCATCTTAGCTTTTATGCTGAAGGGGCTTTCAATAAACTATACAAAGTCGAGATTGAAGGTGGATGCTTTTTAGTTCGTGTCACATTGCCTGTTGACCCCTTAAACAAAACAAACAGTGAGGTAGCAACTATCAATTTTATTCGCCAAACTACGGATATACCGGTGCCCCAGATCCTTGCGTTTGATGATACTGGTGAGAACGAGCTTGGGTTCGAATGGATACTAATGACTATGCTATCTGGTGGGAATTTGCGAACGAAATGGAGAAAATTGTCCCAAGATTCCAAACAGAATCTGGTCAAACAGATTGTACAATACCAAGCCCAGCTTTTCCGTCACAAGTTCTCTGCTATTGGCAACATATTTGTTGCCCCAGAATCTCAACTTGTGAAAGGGAATCTGTCTTCCGGTATATTATCAGCTGGCGCCAAAGGAACACCACAAGACTCACAACAGATGTCATTTACCCTGGGACAAATAGTATCAATGTTCTTCTTCTGGGGAGATCATATTACACAAGATGTGCCCCGAGGACCATTCACCAACAGCAAAGACTGGCTCTACACTCGTCTCACCTTGATAATTACCGACCAGGAAAGAATTCTCAAAACAACCAACGACGAAAACGAGATTGAAGATGCACACGACGCCAAAATCCTCGCTGAGAGACTTCTTAAACTACTTCCCAGCGTTTTTCCTACCACTGACTCCATTCCAGAGCAATTTGTGCACTTCCACGACGATTTATCTTCACGAAATATCTTAATAGACGACGACGGCACCATCACCGGAATCGTCGACTGGGAGTGCGTCTCCACACTCCCATTATGGAAATCCTGCGACTTTCCAGAATTCCTTAAAGGAAGGGAAAGAAACGAAGAGCCGAACAGAAACAAGTACGCTCCGGATGACGAGGAAAACGCCAACGAACCTGCGGCAGATGCGCTTGATAATGAAGGGATTAACGAGCTGTACTGGGAGCACCTTTTAGAGTACGAATCGACGATGCTCCGCACCCTTTTTCTAGACGAAATGCAGAAAATTGCACCAGAAGGGATCGAAGAGTCTACGAAAGGGGCAGTGAAAGCAGATTTTGAAGTAGCGGTGCAGAATTGCGATAGTGGGTGGTCTGTGAAGCGGATTACGGCGTGGCTTGATGCACTTGAGAAGGGCGAGAATTGGAGTTTGAGAAAGAAGCTTATTGAGTAGGGTTAGACTGCAATGGTTTCTTTTTCCCCCACATACAATTTCTTAGTTTAAATAGAATTATAAATTTTTCTTTTAATATTAAACTAAAAATCCTTGATTCTATATTCTATATTCTACATCCTATCTCTCATCAATCTTCAATCATCGAATTTAATACGTCTCAATTTCTTCTCTGAAGTCCATTATTTATTTCGTTTTTTTATAAATAGATATTGATCTCAATTTCTTCTCTGGATCTTGAACTTTATCATTTATTTCATTCTCAATGAATAGATATCGATATAAGTTTCAATATTTTTATAGTATACTTAAGAAAAATACAGCTGAGAAGTGATGTTAACAGAGTTGTATATATTTCCTCAACGTATCTTTGTTCACTACACGAATTTGATTTCAGAAAATGTAAAAGAAGGATTGTATGAAATTGCTTTTTGTAATTTGAGAGAAAACTCCTAAATGGCAATCATAAAAAAAAGCTGTGAAAAACGAAGGACAAGGTATCATACATATCGAAACAGATCAAACTCAAATCATTTCTTGAGAATCAAATCCTAATCCCGAACTGCGCATAGAACCATCAAACATCCGCTCTTATTCCCCCTCAATTACCTCCACCAATCCCTTTCCCCAAATCTCCGCACCCGACCCCTTCCTTAGATCCCTTCACTTCACCTCTAACCCAAACCCTCACCCACAAACCTAGCCACCAGCATGCGCACTGATCCACTGACCAAACAGAGCCGGATTCCTCGTCTGAAGAAAAACCGTCCCCGGCCCCGTAAACTTACACACTAGACCTTCTCCACTACTCAATCCACTGATAATACCTCCTGATGCTACGCGCTCGAGTATGTATTTTGTGTTCCAGGCAACCAGGTGACCGTTATCGACTACGTAGCGTTCGCCTTCTTGTAGCTATTTGGGTGTTAGTTGGGAGGGAATGAAAATAGTGGCAGGAGCGATGGGAAAGGGAAGAGGAAAGGGAGAGCCGGGAAACATACATCCTTCCTAATAATGGCGCCAAAACTACTAATCCATAACAAACCCACCCCACTAATCTTATAAACAAACAGACCCTCTCCACTAAAAATCGCCTTACCAATACCTTGTCTTTTATACTCCTTGATAACGCCTTGTGTACAAGCTAAATATGCATCTCGTCCCACACTCCATTGTTCATCGCCACTTAATCGAATATTCGTGATATCGCCTAATGATGAAGGAGCTAGGAGAAGTTCACCTGGACCAGTAAAAGTAGAATGGGCCATTTCGCCACCAATGACAAGTTTCTTCACGGAGAACTTGATTGCACCTTTGAGGGTTATGGTAGGAGTCATGGCGATCATTGCGCCTTTGGTTGGGTTAGCAATTATCCTCTATCTCACTCCCACACCCACAAAATTTCATTAACAAAAACATGGAGGAAAAGGGAAAAACAAACCAGGTTTAGCAGTTAACGGACACCCCATCGCCAACTGAATCGTCACAATACTATTTGTATCCCTATGACTAATGCGATAACTCCCCCCATTAAACGTGCCCACATCATCTTGCGTCGTACTTGCTCCTACAAAATGCGCTGCGCTAGGTGCTCCATGATCCAAATTAATCGTAAGACTTGTATTTAGAGCTGGTTTTTCAGGTGGGTAATCGCTTGTATTCGGATTGGGATTGGGATTGGAGCCTGGATATGCATAATTTGGAAGATGTGTTTCTTGGGGAGAGACGGCGGAGGAAGATGCATAGCTTTGTGTTGGTTGAGGCGGTGTTGTGTGGATGGGAAGAGTATGTTGACCACCGGAATAAGAAGGACGATGTGAGAAATTTGAGGGAGGCGCGTATTGTTGTTGTGGTTGTTGTTGGGGAGGAGTAGGTTGGGGGTTTGGGGGAGGGGTATAGCTTGTTGTGGAAGTAGATGGAGGTGGTGGGTAGTAGGCATGTGAGGATTGAGCTGGGGGCGAGGTGGGTGGAGCGGCATATTGGAATGAGGTTTGGTTTGGAGGCGGAGATGTTGGTGGAGGTGCGTATTGCTGTTGTTGAGGTGAAGATGTTGGAGGGGGTGCGTATTGTTGTTGTTGAGGTGAAGACGTTGGAGGAGGTGCGTATTGTTGTTGTTGTTGAGGTGGAGATGTTGGTGGTGGTGCGTATTGTTGTTGCTGAGGAGCTTTGGTGAGAGGTTAGAGGGATATTTTTGGTATATGAGTGGTCTTCTTACCTCCATTACCTCCATTACCTCCGGGAGGAGCTGTTGAAGTATTAGTTAGGTGATTTTCCTAGCAGGCTGAACAAAGGTACTTACGAGGATAATATGTAGACATATTGATTGATTTCAATGATTAAGAAAATCCAAAACAAACAACCAAAAAGATCCAAGTTGTCGTCGTCGAAGGCTGAGAACCAGTCAGCATATCATACCATCGCAAACCATCTTACAAGCTCTAAACCTCTCCAGTTTGCCCCGCACCCAATCCATCATGCGAATCCTCCAAGATGCAGTACTCACCACTTCAATCAAAATCCAATATCGATAATATTAACTCTCAGTTCAAGCTTCACAGACATCAGTCAAAGACGCATGCCAAAGAATTCAATCATGCACTCATTGTCTCCATCGCGAAAACAGCAGCTGCCTCATCATATACGGTAAACCCACCGTTCATCCCATGCATCTGCCCCAAGCTCCCACATCTGAATCTTACCCTGCTCAGGCCCAGGATTGGCCAGCGCTGTTCTTGGTGTGGACTGTGCTATTTCGGTTATCACTTGTCCACCAATCATTATTCCAGGATCAAATTAGAAGCTTTGATCTTTTTATATTGATATCGATCAAAAATGCATTCAAAATATCCCGAGCGCTTAAACATTAAACGATAACTCCGTGTATATTTTCATTATACTGGATGATGCACTTCAGATCTATATAAGCTAGATTGGAATGCAGGATTTAGATTTTGATACTATGTTGGAGCTTCACTTGTATTTTGTATTCCTACACAAAATCATATTTCCTCTATATATACATCACACGATAAATACCCTACTTTAGTCTTTCTAACCTCACCACACTCCCGCTCCCGCATGTATGATTCCGTACAATTTCCATGACCCTCTTCGAGCATGCTTACGAAGTATCAACAAAGTTCCTTGCGGTGTTTTCTACTAGTTTCAAATAGACTAGGGGTGGATGAAAACTCATAGAACTGCATAACGATTCCACATGATATATGAAATGTGTTGACATTCGATGAGAGAGATGAGCCACACATCAGGATACCAGTCTGAGACTTTTTCATCATTCAATTTGAATCAGAATAGTGGACAGTATTAGAGGTATTTAAACCCGAAAGATCATTTGATTATCAACTTACGAGCAACTGAGCGGTTTGGTGAAAATGTTCATAATCCACTCTCTTCATCTTTCTCTCCTGCCATGCCTCTGCCCGCGTATAATTTGAGTCCAAAATACCTAGCTTGAGCAAGAAGCTGAACATCTATAGCAGATTTAGCGCATATAGACGGTGAATACGAGAGGAAGGTAGCCACAGAAGGAAGAATAACCTGCTCATACGGGTACAGACACGAGCACGCAGTCTTGACTAGAATACACTCGAATACCAAGATCATTCCTTTACTCAGACACTCGAATGTATCAGGATCAACAACTTGTTCTACAGCAAATAAGAGTTCCACCATTGCTTGTATACACCTCTGCTTCACGGAGTATGTGATTGAGCTATGATTGATGTATCAACTCTAACTGATCCCAATTCCACCACATGAGATACCCGCCTGGCTAAGTTCTAAGACATGTTTAGATAGAAGATATGATGATATCGATTCAAAGACCTGATATCATCGAAACCTCAACCTGCGTCCAGAGAGATTCAATCCCACATACACATCGAACTAGCATCCACCTCTGAAATCCCAACAAGCAGTGAGTACCTAACGAGCGCTGGTATGACCGCCGGTACGACCTCTCAACAAGAACAATTATCTCATCATATTCATCCACACATCAGGCACCGCGCTTCCAATCAGCATTAACCCCCTATTAATCTCATACTCAAAAAGAGCTCAGAGTAGTTTGACTTGCCGAACTTCAATACGACCTCCTTAAGCTTGTTGATCCCAGAGCTCTTGTCGGCCATCCTCATGATGTCTCTAACAACAAATCCAAACCCAACATTCTAGATTCCAACCCAGAACCTCGCAAGAATTCTTCGCGTTCAAACAGTAAATCAAAGATACTTATACTTCCCAGCTCTCTCTCTCTCCGAACACGGATATCCCATCAGAAAACCAAAAACAAGACATCATCATCATCATCATCATCATTATCAAAATACAACTAAAACCAAAACATATCCAATAATATACAACCGCCCCCTCCCCTCCGCCCTCTCTACATTGTCCCCAGCTCTAGCTTCACCATCAGTACACTAACCAACCACCCAACTGCTACCTCTAAGAACATAGTTAAGTCAAGATTTTGAGTTGTGCTCATGATATCTATCTGCATATAAAAATATATATATAATTGTGAGATTCATTTATCCATTCATCCATTCGTTCATTCAAAAAAGATCTAGATGAATGAAGACCGCATAATCAGAACTCAGGAGCTATAATGAAAATCTAATTACTCGAGTATATCAGCGATATATCGTCTTGTAAGCGTACGTTTATCTTATACCAATCAAACCAATTAACATGGCACCATTCATTCATATTAACTTCATATCGCGGCACGCACATCATTACGAATCAGATATCCCACGATCGACGCACCGAGGGTATTCAGCACCTACTCTCCACTCAGCATCTACTCCCCATGCAGCATCTCCTCTCCACTCAGCAGATCAAGTCAGGTAGATGATCCCCCTGCAATTCCAATTCCAATTCCAATTCCAATTCCAATTCCAATTCCAATTCCAATTCCAATTCCAATTCCAAAGTCAGTAGCATTCAAATACATATACATATACATATTACAAAGGAAGGTCAAGACGAAAGGCATTTAATTTATACTACATCAGATCCTATCACATGGATGTAGGTGACCATCTCTATGAATGGGAGAGAGTGTGATTGGTCGAAGCCGTGCTTTTAGGTGAAGAGAGTCCCTGTGGTGATGATATATCCTTTGTTAAAGTACATCAGCTATGTTGAATAATCGAATGTGGAAATTTGAATTAGAACATGAGAAATCATTTGATTATCAAATTTGAATTCTGACATCGAAGTATGTTGCATCAAATCGTTCAGATAGCTAGCTAGGTAGTCAAAGTAGGTAGAGCTATGATACATGTAGTGAACCCTCTTAACCTTGCTGCCTTCTTCTTTTGCCAACTTGTGCAGAAAATCCAGTCTTGATAGCAGTTACTGAACGCCTAGAACCGCAAGAATTGCAAGTGATGAAGAACAATCTGTTTTCTCCCTTGTTCAATTCTGTATCTGGAGATCGACAAGTCTTGCACGTTACATACTCCACTGTAAATGACGTTAGTAAAGCTTTTGAAAATAAGAATGTAAACGTACTGATATATTTCCTCAAAACGTTCTCAATTTGCTTCTGTTGAAAGCGACCCTTGATAACCAAACGTCTGCTACCATCAACGGAACCGTTGGTACCCAATTCAGCGAACAGATATTGAGTAACATGTTCATCAGTTCTCTTCATACGCTTGCAAATCTCGGCGATGTTGGCAAAGATAGTCTTCTTGTTTCCTTCACGCAGACATTGTGGAGGAGGAATCTTATAACTCTTTGAACCGGAAGATGCGTGATCGGGATTCTTTTGTGCGAGCAGGGTGAAGAATCGAGAGAGAAGTTGTCCGTAAGGAATTAATTTCGTCTCATCGTGTGCCCAGATACCAGTACCCTTCATCATATCGCCCTCATCAACCGGGGCTTCCTCAGCAGCCTTCCCCCCATCATCGTTAAGATTCGCGGCTGCGAGTCGGGCTGTGAAATCATCTTTGCTATCCTTGGGCTTCTTGCTGCTCTTCTTCCTCACCATAGTCGAGAGATCAAGACCACCATCCGCAGCAGCTTCATCACCTCCCTCCTCACCCTCCTCTACCTTCTTGCTCTTCTTCTTCTTCTTCTTCATCAACGACAAATCGCCCAATCCATCATCTTCATTATTTGCGGTCGCTTCATCGCCATTGCCTTGGAAAGGATCAGTAAATGCGCCCAAAGCCTGGGAAAGTGGCGGCGTACTAGGTGAGTGGGACTGCGCCGTCTCTTTGGTATCGTCGTGCCCGTCTTCCTTCATTGTGACTTCTCCGTTCTCGTCTACGATTGTAGTTCCGTCGCTGAAAGCTACAGATTTGCGCGGCTTGACATCAACCTCCTGATACAGTGTTAGAAACGTGAAATTGTTTGCCTTAAATCAAAGCAAGATTTAGGTGGGGTGAAAGTGATTCGTAAATGAAAAACCAAGGAGTAATCGTAACTTACGTCGGCCATGATTGCGGTGGTGAAGATTTCAAAATTATGTTCTGACTGTGATGTTATGGGTATGCTCCTTCGTTTTTATACTCGGAAAGTGATATGGTGGTTCTTTCTTCGAAACAAAAGTTTTGGAAACTTGCCCACAGCTACCAATTTGATGACTCAAACATTGAAAGTCGTGTTGAAGCCTTATCATTTAGGCATAGAGAGGGGGATCAAAGGCCGTCACACGTGACTCCATCGAACGCGCTAACGGAATCGGCGCCGAGTTTGAGCTCCAAGTATGATATAACTAGGCATTTTATATCCCTCCCAAAGACTCCTCTCGCCCCTCAATGGATCGCCAGATCCCTCTTCGGCGATAGCGATTTTCATTTTCTTTCTATGCTTCTTCTAGCACCTTAACAGACCCTTTACAACTTCCATATCCATCCATCCACCATCCAGCAAAAATGTCCATCTCCGCCTCAGATTCCTATCTCCATGCCTCCTCCCATTCTCAAGATCAACTCGATGAGCTCCACGAATTAGATTCTTTGCCTTCCTCCATTGATAGCTCCGATTATGCCTCTTCAGACGAGGGAGAAGAATCCGATGCACAGAAGGAATGGGAAGCCAGTTTGCAGCAGTTGGAAATGATGCTTACGATGGTGATTGTGCCATGGGTTGGGAAATACTTTGGAAGGAAATTTGCTTATTGGAGTATGTCCTCCTGCTTCTTGCTACTGCTTTTTGTTTTGTTTTCTTGCTTTCTTTGGAGCTCTGCGAGAGGGGACAAGATAAGATGTGAATCATCTCCCTTTTGAAAAGATTATATATGCAAGGACATTGGCTAATGAATCCCCGTATCCGCGAATAGGTTGGGCAAAATATATGACGTGGAAGTATCCAGTCACCGTCGAAATAACCAGTAAACCAGCCTTTGAAGGAGCTGGAGCTGTGGAAGCTGCAGCTTCATTATGAGTAAAGCCTAGGGATTTGAGAATCTAAAGCCGGGGAGGCTGATGCAAGCAAATACGAGAGAAGATATCCACGAATGCAAATCGCAGACTCGAGGGGAATATTCGAGTGGACTTGTGAATACGAGACTCATGAGCATGAGGACCTGTGGACTAGAGAAGTCAGGCGGAGAATTCTCATTAATCAGATGTCTCATTCAGAAGAGAGTTCTTGGTAAATCATCAAAGGGGCATCCCGACACAGCTATTATGACATTGGGATCGGCGTTTATAGACGATGCATATAGAGGTACATTGCCAATATCTGATATGTTAGCTGGGCATATTGTTTATAGAAAGGATTGCTTGAGTGCAAGCAGGACATGTACATGATTTAGTTCACTTGGTACATATGGATACGAAATCTACACATTTTTCGAAAAAATGTTGTTTTCCATGAATGCACATCGAACAAAGTAGAGCAGTCTTTGATTTGAAAGTTATATTCAAACTATAGATCTCTTACCCCTTCATTTCCACGTCTCTATGAAGCCAACTTCGCAATCTCCCAAGGTTAATTCCGGAACATGCACATTTCAATAGAATATTGTCCAATACATTAAAACATTGAATAGATTTGCTTCATTAAGTATGGCATTATTAACTGTACACATTAAAAATCCTTCGGAAACATCCATCTGCCCCTCCCTACGTCATAAACATAAAGATATAAACATCATTTACAAAGCTTTTACTCTTGAACCCAACATCAAAGAGCAATCCCTTCATATCCAATCCCTCTATCTTTACTAACCGCGAATAGCGGACTTTCGCCTGAATCTGCTTTGAGATATTGATAGACTCATTATCCTGTCTTGCAGGTTTGTTAGATGAAGTTCTCGGAGCTGCAGAGACGCAAGACGGAGGATGAAGGAGAAACTACTAACCTATTGATTGCCAGTTCTTCCCTTAGACTTGGGTCATAGTTGGTCCAGTACGAGCGCCACCACGACGACGCATGCCTGTACTAGATCCCTTATTCATAAAATCCACAGCGAGCGACGCAGTGAACAAAGCGAACGAGAACCAGAAAAACGCCGTAGCAGCTTGAAGCTCACGGCATCGACCCGATAAGCCCTGCGTTAATTGATTGGTATTGACATAACGCTATATGATTATCAGTAATAATATCCACCAATACACCTCTACCAAGAAAACTTACTCTATTACCGCAACTGCGGACGCGCAGATAGCCAGCTAGAATAATACCAGCCAGGAGATTGAAAACCAAGGCAGCGCCATCCATAACGGCAAGAACAAGGGGATGTGCAAGCGACTCTACGAATGCAGCTACTAAACCGTAAAGAACGACGATCATAGAGAATACAGCTGTGAACATGGCATAGTTGACGCTATCTTTGCTGGCACGCTGGATATCTATTGCAGCGGCGATGAGGGCGAGTGAAAGAAGCACGGTGATAAATTGAGCACTTCTCAAACCGATTTGTGCTATTGAAGGCATTTTGATATGATGTTGTGGTTTCTATTCGAGGAGGAATTATGCATGTATATGTTGATAAATGTGAGCGTTTGATCTGAACACAGTCTGGTTGCTGATATGGAAAGTTGTATGGAAAGTAGTAGTATAAAGAAAAGAAACCAAATTCTAGAGAGGGGTTCCAAATGTATATGAGAAGTATGAGTAAGCTCTACGCTATAAAGCTCTGATTCGTGTGATGATGATGATCGTGATGACTCCAGGGATTAGTGTTTGAATTACTTTCTTTCTGAGTCTCGTTCCTTGACACAGTGCGCTGGTGCAAAATTAGGGTAATTATGACGATGGTTGAAGAAAGCTTTGCTGAATCGAGTACAGCGTGATGTTCATCAACGAAAGGTAAGGAAAGGTGGAATGGTCCTTGTATGGGAGGATCGGGTGGGATCGTGGGGTATTTGTATTTGATATGTTTGATTTCGATATAATAAATGATAGGTAGATATCAAAGAAGATAATAATAGGTAGATGAGGATTTTCTGAGTATTTATTTTGTAGGAAGGGATATTATTTATTATGCCAACTTTGTTATTGGGTGGGATGATTCCCTTTTTTGTTATGTTGAGCTTGAAAGAAAGGTATGAATGCAATGATCTGATTTCCAGTTGATTTCATGGAAATGGAAATGGAAATGGAAATGCCCCTCATTATGTGGCGTCACATTTCATTACAGTAACCTTGTATGACCCGATAGACTGCTTGAGTAACAGTAATGCAATAACAGCAGTATCAGTTAACATCAAGTTTACTTTTTCAATTTCTTTACTCTTACTCTTACTCTTACTCATACAGTAAATAATGTCACCTTCACAATATCCTTCTCCTTGAGCATGTATCTAATCCATTTAATATTCTGCAAACATCCCCTCACCCTCACCTATACATTCCAACCGATAATCCCGAAACAAAGAGACGTTTTCCTTCCATCCAAGCTCACAAACTTGGAACATTTTCGAAACGAAACGCCTAGACCATCCTTGTACTCTCAATCCATCTTCTCCAATAAAAAAAATCACCCGAAAAAATCACAAAACAAGAAAATTGTCCAAGCTTCGTGGGTATTAATTGGCTGGGTAGTAGATCTGGAGAACGGATGCGCGGGTGGGAATCATCTACAGGTCTAGGGGTGTTTCGGCACTTATGCGAACCTTGGTTGGTGGCTGATGCTGATGCGTGAGCTCCGTGGAGGATTTGGTGGGGGGGGGGGGGGGTAATAAGTGGACTTTTGAATATAAATACTTGAGTATATGTTTATCTTTATATGTTTGTTTGTTTGTTTTTCCTAGTGATCTGGATTCATAGTAGAGATTTAAATATTATTAATCCCATGTGGAAAGCCCTCTCCCAGCTCTTCCTCTTCCCTTGGAACGATATCGGAAATGGGACTTGCGAAATTTACTAAGTACCTAGGTAGGTGCGATATTAGGTCGACTCGAGGTTGCATAGAAACTTGATCCTTGTTTTGTTTTCTGGAGTTTAGAGCTTACAAGATGATCATTGACCGGAATTTTTGTTGCCGAGCCACGATCCTTGGTTTTATGGCTTTTTAGCTTTGTGGATGAAACAGGTGAAGGGGATTGTGACGCTTGGGGAGGGGAAAATGTTGTTTAATGCTGCTAGTATTACATATAGCTTAATATTATCTATAGAAACTATTAGGTATCCCTGGAATAGCTTTCCATTACCCATTGGAGCTACTAAGTATAGTACCTAGAATAACTTTCGGCTCTCCTTCCATCGTTCCAGCCCCTGAAATACCCGTATAATACTGGTTTAGTCTCCTTGAATATCAAAACAGGTATTCATATAGTACAGTAAAAGATGACTTTCTTCGCTCATTTTCAACCTCGGGCTCTTCGTTCTCAGCCGTCTGTACGTATCGAACAAGATAATCTCCTCCGATTCCGGCAGAAATCGTACCGCCAGTTATTAAACATCCGTTAACAAACCACCACCAACAATTCTTCACACTCTTCAAGTTAACCTTCTTGATCATGGCAGCCAAAGTGACAGCAGCACCTCCACATCCACCAACAAAAAAGACTGGTCCTGCTCCAACAGCAACACCGGCTGCTGCCAATAACCCAATCTGAGTTATGGCGAGCCCGGTCAAGATTTGTTTGGTTTGAGCATCGTGCCGTAATGCGATACTTTTGATTCCTGCTTTGGCATCATCTTTGATATCCATATGCGCATATATCATATCGTATAAAACTGTCCATGCCACATTCGACGCATATAGAAATCCAGTTGCGGTCAAAGCAGCACTGTTGGAGAGAAGATCAATTCCAAGAGCAGGAAATCCCATGATTGCTCCCCAGGAGAACGTCAACCCCAAGACAAATTGCGGATAATGAGTGACACGTTTAGCAAGCGGATACGCAGCCACGAAAAGTAAACTCGGGGTAGCATAGAAGAAGCATTGGTAGGGAAATTGAAGAAGGATTGCAAGACCAGCGAAAAGTTGACCTCCGGTGAAGACTAGGGCTTTGAATGGAGAGACAGTTCCTCGTGCAATGGGACGTAACCGGGTTCGAGTAACATTTGGATCAAGGTTTCGATCCCAGAGGTCATTGATAGTACATCCTGCACCACGCATGATCAAAGCGCCGCCGAAGAATAAAAGAGATGTCCCCACGACGGTAAGTGGTGAGACCATGGGGACAGTCAATGGAGCCGCCAATAAAGTTGAAAAGAGGCATGGGAAGAAAAGGTAATATGTTCCAGCTGGCTTGTCTAGTCTAATGAGTTCGGCATATGGTACCCAAGAAGATGGAAGTTTTGATAAAAGACCAGTAGTTGGCGGTACATAAGGTGTAAGAACAGGTGATGGCATATCATCACCTATGTTAGAGACTTTTGCATCGCTCAAAGTCGTTGAAATGGCTCGTGCTTTGATACTGTGAAAGTTTCTTTCCTGTCGGCCTCCGACACTGTTGCTTGCTTCCTTTTTGCTGACGTACGAGCAAGTGGTTATTTTTGAAAAACTGACGGGTATTCTAAGTGAGGGCCTCTGACTGCAGGGAATATTTTGAAAAAGAGTATTCCGGCAGCCTCCAGGCATGCTGAATATGCCACATCTAGGCATCATTGAATGAGATGGACAATAACCACTATTTCTCGTTAGTTTGATAGAAACCTGCTGCTTTTTCTGCAATCCTCAAAAAAGGAGCCTCAAACTTTTCGTGAAAGCATACTGAAATAGACAATCTTCAACTATGTACATCTCTGAGGCTCAGGTATTCAATGATAACGTTCATCATTTTATATTACATCTGCACCTTTTGATATGAATTGGCTAGATTCTTTCTCATGTGTGATTGTAGAGCTTTATGAATATCGCTTGATACCCTGAACTCGAATGAAAACTGCAATGCTGCTTCTCATTCCCACAACATAGCACAACTTGATTGCTGGTGAATAAAAAATCTGTGCAATTGAATGAATTAACTTACCCCACACAATCAATATCAATTCCCAATATCTGATCTTCAATTCATCCTCATCCTCTTTTTTGTCTTTCTTCTCCAGAAAATTGTGACTAATAAAATGATAGATTAATTGACAAGGATTTAGGCTAGTAGGCACCCGAGATTGGTGGAATGGCCCACTAGCGCGTTACTTGTACTGTGCCTCGCGTCTACACTCCTCATAAATTTCAGATCGTGATAACTACAGTACATTATTTAATTCACTTCACAACCATTCACACAGAATTACAAACAAAGCTCTCACTACCATTCTTGGGGCTTTTCGAGAATTGCTTCCTACTTCACACAAAATTTGTACCGCGATTTTCAGACATTATCAAAGCTACTTTCTCCATTCTCAAGGTTGCGACATCTGATTTATTGATACGAACGCGACCGGCCTCGACTTTGATATCGATCACATTTTAGCTTCTACCATCCCCGCATATTCCACATCCCGCATACCGAACAAATTCTACTATGCAATTCTAGCTACGTTCATAGTAAGGCCTATCCTGTAGTCTTTACGACGTACATTGGGGTTTTAACCCAGCTTGTCGCAATGCCTTCGCAACAACATCCAAGAGCACAATTTGTGCCTCTTTCACCTAACATTGATCTCGACGCTCTGGTTGATGATAATCCAAGCTTCGATCATGTTCGCAGACTCCCTCAGTCCGATTTGGAAGCACACACTGTACAGAGTCTGGAGCAATTAGTGTATCTATATGTCATTCAAGAAGGTCGACCCCTGGTTCTTGAAGGTTGGGGTTCATATATTCCACCTTGGTTATTTTCCGCGAAGTGGCTAGAGGATAATTACGGTAGACAAGGTGAGTGATCTGGTCCTTTTTTAGTAGTACGATTTCTGACCTTAACTTTACTTTTAGTGCAAAAGGTTCGAGATATTACCACTGGCATTGATCTTCAAATGACTATGGGACATTACCTACGTTCGATGGGCCAATTAGCGAATCAATTTACCCCTCAAACCTACCGAGACCCGAAAAGACAACGACTGTATTTAAAAGATATTGACTGTCCGACTGAATGGGAAGAGAATTTGAAAGACGTTTTGCCTGAAGCTTTTTTCTACTTAAACGATTGTATCGAGTCGCGTACTGGTGGTGATGGAGCAATCCGCGAACCCAACGAATTCGGCCAGATGAGATTTGGAAAAGGGGTTGCGCCTGCAGGTGACTTGATGAGCAGTCTTCCAAAGGATATGCGAGCCTTGAATATGATGTGTTATATTGGACACGAAGGTACTTATACTCCAGCTCACAGAGAAATGTGCGCAAGTTTGGGACACAATCTTATGGTTGAGACTTCGGGTGGTAATGATGAAGAAATCCCTGGGAGCTCAATCTGGTTTATGACCGAGTCTAAAGAAAGAGAAATGGTATCAGAATGGTTCATTTCCAAACTTGGCCACGATATAGAAGTTGAAAACCATTTTGCACAACTGAATGCCTGGAGAAAAGCCCCATTTAATGTTTGGGTGACGGAGCAAAGGGCTGGAGACCTCATTTTGATTCCACCTCTTGCTCCCCACCAGGTTTGGAATCGTGGAACACGAACGATGAAAGCTGCATGGAATCGAACCACCGTCGATACACTTGAGCTTGCCATCCACGAGGCACTTCCACGTGCTCGTCTTGTTTGTCGAGATGAGCAATACAAGAACAAGGCCATCATTTACTACACTCTAGACAAGTACTATCACTTACTTTCACGAGATACAGTTGAACCAAAAATGTGGATGAGACCTGGAAGTCGAATCCGGCAGGTCATGGAAGATTTCAAACGCCTATTCAAACTCTACACAGAAGTGTTAATCAGTGAGCTATTCTCTCGCGCGCGCCCCGAAAGGAACGTGGAATACCTACCATACGACTCGAACGTCACTTGCTCATACTGTAGATGCAATATCTTCAACCGCTTCTTGACATGCAAATCATGTATCCTCACGGCAGAGACTGGAGAGGAAGATACGTATGACGTTTGTATGGAGTGTTACGCCATGGGTCGCTCCTGTGCTTGCATTTCTTGTTTAGAGTGGGTAGAGCAATGGAAAGAAGATGAACTCAGAGAAAACTACGAGCTATGGCGTAATGTGGTATTAAACTTCGAAGATCTTCATGAAGATTCACCTAAATCGTTAGAAGAAGAGAGAGGCAAAACTGGCCAAAAAAGTGTTGCTCAGATATGTCAAGAACAACTTGCCATTCGGCCATGGAAAGATATTACCAAGCCAGATGTAATTGAGCCATTAGATGGCGAATCAGACATTGAGCCAGAAGTTGATGATGAAGGACGTTTGAAGAAGCCGTACAGAAAGCCTTCTAGAAGAGGTAGAGTACAGGCCACAAAAAATAAGACAAGTGCTTGCCATATCTGCTGTCATCACCATTGGAATTGGCAATCCGCGCGTTGCTCCACCTGTTCCTCATCCTATTGCTATGGAACTTTGTGGAGAGCGTTTGACTTGATGCCTCAAACGGTGATGGAGATGGAAAATTGGGAGTGTCCAAAGTGTCTGAAGATGTGCTCATGCGCAAGGTGTCGAAGAGATTCGAAGCAAACACCATACACTCCCAAAGGAACACTTCTTGGACACGATACCAAGAAGGTGGCTGACTACAGGAGCGTTGAGAGTCTAGTTGACTTTGCGAAAACAAATCTTCCCTGGTTGAGACACGAAGATGGAAATCAGCCAGATCCTCAAGAAACTGGAAGAATGAGAAGATTGAGAGAAAAGGCAGAAAAGGAAAAAGCACAAGAGCCTACTACTGATAATAGTTATCTTGGATATGGGGAGGAAGCTTTCTTTCGTGAGGACGATCCTGAGGATAACCACTTTAATAACATGGCAGATATTGATCCTTCACTTCGTGATGACACAAATCAATCACCCCAAAATCAGACTAATGGATTTCATTCAGCTTGGAATCAGACTCAGGAGGCTCCTGAATATAGTATTGAGGGGCAGCTTCATCAGCAATTAGGAGCTCTTGACGCACACCATGATCTGGACGATAACTATCATGCTGAAATGCATGGTCCTAGTGAAGCAGCACAATATCCATCAAGACTTTTAGCACCAGTAGCACCTATGGTTTCTACAGGACAAGCGCCACCTAATCCTCAAACACCTGAACCCGCTAGCATGATGGGTGGGGATTACTATCCGACAGAAATTGGCATGGACGGCATTCTCTACGATTCTCCGAAATCCGACTCAGAGCCAAACGAAACGGCAACCGTAAATCCTGCAGATCTTTTGGCTTCACTTGATCAGTTCCGCAGTGTAGCAAAAAAGAGGAAACGCCTTAATTCCGAAGGCATTCCAGAGGACGATGAAGAGGATGTGGAATTCTTCACTTCCAAGCGTCAAATGAAAGTTAAACCTAAGAACACAATCGTCACAGACATAAAACCAGAGAGTATTTCTCGACCCGAGCATCGTCCGTCGCGTGTTAATAAACGCCAAGATTACACTGAACCATCATTAGCAGATGTAGAAAATTTGTTGAGTTCAGAAGAAGAGGCAGAACCACATTTGACTTTGCGACAGAGCTTAATACCCACAATTGGTCAGGAAAACGATGACGTCGATCTCGCTGCAAAGGCTTTTGGTTATATTACTAAAGATCAGACAACAAAGAGTGCTGGCAGTACACCCGTATCTAATGGTAAGAAAAAGCGTGGTCGCCCGAGCCTAGCATCTAAAATAGCGGCTTCTTCCAATATGGCTGCGTCACCTGGCCCATCAAAGCAATCCGCGCCGGGTAAACCTTCTCGGAAGTCTACTTGGCTTTCAAGGAATGAAGGCGCGGATGATGAGGAAGAGTATCCTTCTGAGTTACCAGTCACGAGAACCAGAACCTCGCGTCATAATGCGCCATCAAAAAGGAAGTCGAGGACTACTCGTCAAGCTATCACTGATGCTTCCGGCGACGAAGGTGGAGCCGAAGGAGACAGCGATGATCCTTTTGAGGATCGACCTAGGAAGACACGGCGGACCCGCCAAAGCATAGTGCCAATAGAGCCAAAATCACACATTGGTATCTTCGATAACGAATCCGAGGAGGCTACCAACGACTATACCCATGAGATCAGCGATGGTAGTCTTTTCGGTAATGATGCGGATAATGTCGTCAGTCCAGTTAGCCCGGAGAAGTCTGAAGATGAAGATCGGACAATTGAGAACGGTGCCAAAGATCCTGATGATGAGGGCAAAGCAGCAAAAACCGGAAAAGCACAATTGGCAGAATCTTCTATCCATACATCTATTGAGGAGCCAGTGATTGTCAAGAAGCGAAGAGGACGACCACCGAAGAAGGCACAAAATACACCAATTCCTCCACGCCCTATTCAACCAATGCCCGAGTTACGATCTCCATCCTCGTCTAAATCGCCTCCGCCTCCCGGTAGCTCTAATTCCATTATCGGTAGACCCAGTCAGTTTCTTTCACTTCGTGAGAAGCTTGCACTCAAAGGAAAGAAGGTCAAGATTGTTTCGCAACAATCAAAGCAAAAGACGACGGCTGAGCAACAGCAAAAACAATTAGCTACGCCAAGTGCCAAGGATACCTCATTTACGGCAGGTAATTCTGTCAATCAGTCGCCACTACTCACCCCAATTAATGGTACATATCCTCATGGTGCAACGTCTCTGCCAAAGACGATCTCTGGGGCATCTTCAGCTGTACCTTCACGTCACCAATTCATAAGCCGCAATGGAACCCCAGGTATGCTGGCTAACCCAACAGCAGGCGCCCAAGCGGAATCATCGAAACAAGTCACTTCCCCTATTCTTAATTCAAATGCCCATACTTCATCCTCGAGCGGTAAAAGTATTCCAGCACAGCCAGTTAAGGATGGACCGACAGTTGTACGTTTTGATAATAACGAAAACAAGCAAGTGAAAAAGGGTCCCACAGTAGTCCGACTCATGGAATCTGAATCTGAGTCAGATTCTGAACACAGTGACAACGTAGAGCCAAAAAATCCAAGTCCATCAAAATATACTAGAAGGGGTAGTTATAGTGAAGAATCGGACGAGGAAGGTTGGTCGAGTTCAGATGATGATATTCCTGCTGTTAAACCCGTTAAAAATGTTCAAGCATCACCGGTTTCTAACAGGCCAATTGAAATCACCCGTTGCAGCTAGAGGAAGAGGTAGACCTCCTATCCGAAGATGAATTTCTTGATGGAGTAAGATAGTTGAGATGAAGAATTATACACACATATAATTGGCTGGTATAGGCGTCATGTGCGCTTTACTTGCTTCCTTGCATTAGTGCGTGCGAGAAGAAGAGGATATACCTATTTGTCCGTCTATATCTACTGCGTGGGGATTTTGCTACAGTTTTTTGGGGGGGAAGTGGCGGGGATGAGGATGAGGATGACATGGGTTTTCGAAAAGATTGATGGATTTGGATGAAAGGAGCAGATAGCTAGCTAGGTAGCTTTAAGCTTTCAGGGAATTCAGATCATGAGCATAATCAAATATAAATAAACATAGGCAAGGGTGTGGGAAGTATCTATGAGTGGGTATTGTTTGCTTAGTTATTAAGTGGATAATATTATGATGATGAGAATGATCAAAATCATGGGTTTTTGGTAATTTATGTAATCATGATTTCTAAATGGAATTTGTTGCTATGGATGGTTGGAGTTATGGTATTGTTAAGTGGGTGTATTTATTGTCTATTCTATGTCCCGCGGTCTGCAATAAATATTACATCCTACCCATGAAACGCCAAACCTCTCAACCCATCTATTTACAAAATCCCATCTAACCCATCCATCTAATCCCCTCTCTCCTCTCTCCTGCCCCGTCCTTGTTCCCGTCCCCTAACCCCCCACCCATCCCTCAACAGCATCCCCACCTCCTCCAACCCCAAACCCCTCGTCTCAGGATACACGCACCAAACCGCAACCCAACCGGCCGCACAAACCCCCGCATAGACAACAAAGGTCCATTGCGGGGTCAAAAATTCCATCATAGGGAGAAAGGTAAGTCCGATTATGAAATTCGCAGACCAATTTGTACAAGTGGAGAGGGAGGAGCCGAGGGAGCGGACGGAGAGGGGGAAGAGCTCGGATTGCATCCAAGGGACGTTTCCGAGGCCGAGAGCGAAGGAGGCGGTGTAGAGGGTTATGGAGAGGAGGATTAGGAGGGGAGGGAGGCGGGATGGGGGGTTTGTGGAGGTGCTGGGTGGGGGAGGGGAGGTGCTGGTGGAGAGAATGGAGGGGAGATCCATGAAGTGGAAACCGATGGAGCAGAGGAGGAGTCCGAGGATCATTATGGGGATTGAGATTAGGAGGATGCGGCGACGGCCGATACGGTCGATGAGCAGGAGAGCGGCGCAGGTTAGGATGAAGTTTGTGAGGGCGACGGAGAGAGATGTGAGGGTTGGGGAGGAAAATCCGAGGATGGTGAAGATTGTGGCGCTGAAGTACATTAGGGAGTTCTGTGAGACTTGTATCAGTTGGGGTTTTCTGTCGAATTGGAAAAATGTACTTACGAAGCCGCATAGTTGTTGCAGACCTTGCAATAGACAAGCAATTATCAAGGCTCTCCTATTTCCTCCAACTCCTATTAATTCCTCCCAACTATCTTTCGCATCACTTATCCAGGAATCTTCGGACCCCTTATTCTTCCTCGCCATGCCTCTTAACCTCTTCGCCTCATCTTCCTCTCTGACTTCCCTCACAATCCCCTTCAAAACCGCATCTACCACCTTCTGCATCCCCGACCCGGTCCCAAAAACTTTATTCAAAACACTTCTCCCCTCATCCACCCTCCCAACCTGTACCAACCACCTCGGCGTCTCAGGCATAAACAACATAACCAAAATCTGCACCAGGGCCGGCAGCGCTCCCAACCCAACCATCCACCTCCACCCCGTCTCCAAAGTCCCCCATTCCACAAACGCCCAGCCCACAATATAAGCCACGACCTGTCCCAACGTAATAAACAACACATTCAACACCACCAATCTACCTCTCCACATACTAGGCGCCAATTCACTTATATACAACGGAGCCACGAAACTTCCTGCTCCGACCGCGAGTCCCACAATACTTCTTCCGAGAATCATGCCCCATACTGTGGTTGTGAATGCCTGGATTAGTGCGCCGAGCACAAATGCTAGGTCTGCGAGGAGAATGACGCGTTTGCGACCGAGGGAGGAGGCGAGCACGCCCGAGAGAGGAGAGATGAGGAGTGCGAAGAGGGAGGTGCAGGATGTTATTAGGGATTTGTCGAGGGTTGTTAGGGGACGGCCGAGAGAGGTGTGGAGGCTTATTAGCGTGGAGGATATTACGCCTGTATCGTCTGGTTTGTATGTTATTAGCTTTGATGTTTCTAGATGGAGATTCGGGAGTAGAGTCTAAGAAGATGGAGGAAACCATACATCCAAACAACAGCCCGCTAATCCCAGCCGAAAAGGTAAGCAACCAAACAAATAACCCCGGTTTACTCAAATTCTTCTCGAGAAGTAATGAGACATCTTCATCTACTTCATTCTCCTCCTCTTCCTCACCAGACTGGTTCGACAAGAGAGGTTCTTCGGCTGTAGACGACGCCATTATTTCAAGTGGGATATCTATTGAAGATGCCAGTGCGAGATGATATGAACCTTAAGTTCACATATCGTAGCTCATTTGTTTAATGATTGTTGGTTATTTGTACTTTGTTGACGGTGATATTGATATTGCTATGTGATACGAGAATTGGGAGGAATAGCTCAGCCGCGTGGTTCCTGGATGGTTTGTTTGCGGGTCTGATTCTGAGACATGTGGTTCGTGCGTGGTATATGCAGGGTTTATACAGGGGTTTGTCTTGGCCCGAGATTGGGGTTTGTGCAGCCTTGCGGGAAGGCTATGATGAATGAGGCACAGTTACAGATTATGATGGGCAAGAAGAAATGCCGAGGGCAAGCACAGTCACAAATCTATGATGAAATATCTCGGAGCCATTTGTTCTTTTTATTGTGCAGCTAATATAGCTCTCATCCCACAGACAACTAGATTTTCAATTTTGGCTTTCACATTCCGTATATCTCGTGAGGCCAAGCCCTGTCTGACTTGATTGCTAATGCCTTTGCTTGATTGCTTCGGTTTCGATGTTTCTGTACCTGGCTATTGGAATCAGTTATTCTTCGATTGCGCTTCCGTCATTAATGGGCGGAGGAGAAGAAGACAAACTTCAAAATTTAAAGTCCATAAAACTTAAGATGTCATGGTCGAAGATGTGAAAGCCGTCATTCTTACTGAATGCCGTGTATTACCCATAATCTCATTCGTGGCTGAGTCCAATGAAGGCGATATTGGTAGAGTTGAACAGGATGGGATCGTGGGTGGTCAATATAGGTCGATTTGGGAAAGGTTTATTCCATCCAGCTAGTGAAGCCAACTCAAGCCATGACTTTATTGTAACACAGAAAAGGATCTTGACTACCAACGTTGCTTTACCGCTATTGTCAGTTATAGGTCCATTTATTTGATAATTGCAGTGCGCGTTGCCAAATCTTGATCAGGCTCAGTGACACCAGACACACCAGCCTCGGCGGTATCGATTCGTCCGGTACAAAATGGAACAATTGGACCTTCGCATGCCGAAAAAGGTAAGGAAAGTTCAACCGCCTCAAAGCTAATAAGTGCCATTATGGGTGGCAAGGATTCCGACGCATCTTCGGTTTCAACGATGGGGGAAATAAAGACAGAAAGTGGCATAAGAAATCTGTCCAATTCTGTGTACTTTGGCTCGGTCCAGCTCAATTTGTATGGGGCGATGCTGTGGTATAAGGGACTTCACAAGAATAAGCGAAGATAAATCATAAAACTTTCTTGACAAATATAACCTTAGAGAAGTATATGAGCGGTTTGAGAAATTTCATCGAGTAGGTAGTTATGATATGTGTACTTGGAAGTGAAGTGAATACCTCGTACCCCACCCTACTGTCGTCGGATTCCTTCTCGCTTCTCCCTTCCCCCAAACATCAACACACATCATTTACCTACAACCTCACTTTCATCCAAATATAATTACAACATTCATATGTCATATGCCATATCAAATATCATTTGAATTTGAATAGGTGCCTCATACACGAGTATCATTAAAATGAATTGGACAGGAGGACGCCTGCAAAGGCATTCTGGAAAATCTTCCCGTGGTGCTGGTGCCTTGACCAATCGACAAAAGGAGCACTTCGCGAAAGTGAGAGCCAACTTACGAAGCGGTGGTCAAAGAAATCCCCCTAAACAATGGTTGATCTTTGATAGAATTCCGGTTGGTCAGTCACAAGGACAATCGTCTAAGGATCATGCCAATTCAATGAGGAATCATGAGCATACTCCGAGACAGGAAATGGAGAGAAGTGAAATTAGGCCTGGACGCTGGGATGATCGCAAAGAATACAACGAATATTCTACATCTCATTTGCTACAGAGAGAGCCTCAAGACATACGTGCGAATGCTCGTTCTTCGTCGGTTGAGATCATTCAAAGAAGTTCAAAACCTGATGATGATTTATACAATGCGACCCCTCCACCTTTAAGAATCAAGCGCGAACATATTGCATCCTCAGCAGCTAGAGACATTCCGCAAAACTATGAGTTGCAAGAACCAAGTGAAAAATCTATAGAAGAGAAGGTACGAAAATTATTGAGTCAAAAAGACTGGGTTGGCTTAAGCCTTCGTCGTCCACCACAGCTGAAGGTCAACGGCCCAAAAAATGACCCAGACATTGGAAAAAGAAGAAAAATTACAGATGGACATAGAGCAAGATATTCCAAACTTCAAACAAGAATCAGCTCGCCATTTGCGGCAAGGAAGATTCGAATCCGTCAAGAAGAAGAGGGTCATACACGAGAAGGGATGTCAAAAAATGATGTTAGGATTTCCATTGGTGATAGGGTCGTCCCACCGGGCATAAGTTCCAGCTCGCAACCAAACAAAGTCAATCGCCAATTTACATCGCGTATGAGGCATCAAATATCGTCATCGGATGATATGTTGCTAGACGATGATTATATCATCGAGGACCGGAAGGATTTGAATAGTGATAGAAATCTTTCCGCTTTCGAAACAAAAACATATGGCAGTGGAGGACATCGAGATTCTGCAATGAGTAATTTATCGAGCGTAATCCAAGATGAGCTTGGAGGTAAAGATTCCCCATTTCCTCGCACAGCTATCAGATCGAGTTGCGATACCAGTATGAAACAACCAATGCCGACTCGTCCTACAAAGCATCTAGTTCTCCATATAAGCTCACCTAAGTGCAACAGCAGTATGCTTGCACAGGTTGGAGAAGTAGAAGGTGACATTTCTGAAGCTCGAGTTATGGAAGATGAGTTGTGGAAGACATGGATGGCGCCTTCCACACAAGGTACAGAATATTATACCTATGATTTTCAAAGAGAAGGAAACTCAGAGGACCGAATGGTATCAATAAGCCCGGGAATAAGCGCAATTCCAACCTCCCATGAGGACCTTTTTAGTGCGTCAAGATTCGACAATGAGGATTCAGGTGGACAATATCAGCATGCCGAGTCCTGGGAAGGCTGGGAGAGTTCGCTGATACAGAAAGAGTCTACAATACGATATAACAAAGATATATCCCATCCAGAAAACGCCAACCGTATATCGCACAATGATATATCACACAGTTCGGACTTCTATGACCAGTCCCTCTCATCTGATTGTTGCGAGCCTGTAGGTGGTGCAGGAGTAATCTCTTCTGATCAATACATGGACGAAGACCATGTCTCGATTGAACCACAATATGCTCAATCTTCACAGAGAACATCTTCAAGCATTGCTTGGGACCCTCCTCAGAACTCAACTCCTAGTATCATCGAACCTTGTCAGCGCAAGACTACTGATCGTTCACCGTCCAATATTTCCTATCTCCAGCGGAGCACTACTACTGCTAGACAAAATGCTGAGCCAGAGAAGATTCTTCTACAGTACGACGAGGTTATGCCGTCGAAATCAAGCCACAGGCTTGATGGGAGAGATAATTGCCCTGCCAAAGCTCTTGAGAAGGGAACAGACCAAAATAAGCTCTGGATGAAGTTTATTTTTGACAAAGATAGTGGAGACGAGGAGGAGGAGGTATTACTCAACAGGACTACATCCACTAGGACTAGACCGGTGAGCAATCGGTGCAAGCCTTCTAGAGGTGTATATTCCGATATGACTGCCAGTCGTTCACCCGTGGTACATGAAAACCGAAGGAAGAAACCATCACCAACGATCTCAACAATTGTGCACAATTCTATCGACTCCGAAATCCAATCGCAACCTAGATATACTGCTCCAGTCCGCAATCATGGCCTTTGGCACAATCCCCAGCAAGGTGACGATGCAACCAACTTGAAACCCTCAAGTCATGATGACTGGTCATCTTCAGAGCCAGAATCGGTTTCTATGATCGCCGTCCCAGGTTCCCAAATCGATGTATCAGAGGGGGTCTTTCCTAGGGACACAACAAAAGTCGTCTTCACAAAGCCTCAACCGTTCGTTGGATTGAGAGCAAACGCACAGTCCTCATCTCCTGATAGGACTATGCCCAAGAAGCAGACTAGTGGTTATGGCATGACGCTTGCAGAGGATATAGAGGATGATTAAAGAGGATTGCAATGTTTAGTACGTATTTAATAAGGTCTAGCTCAATTTAAGAGCTTCGGGACTATCAGGCTATGTTAGCCGTTTTCGAGAGCTGGAGTTGGCTAGATGGTTAGATGTTTAGCACTGAAAATAGAGCTTATCGAACGCACGGTGCCTAACGGGCCAAGCCCCAAAATGGAACAAAAGCAAATAAAGAAGCTACAATCACATCCCTGAACTTCATCGATGAACTTTAATTCTTTGCAGTTTTGGTGATACCCGCGAAAGAGGGGTTCAATGTTTCCAAACTTAATCACGTACCTAGAGGTGACTCAAGACTGTTTACAGCCCTAAACCACTAGTCCTTAAAGAATCATCTAGAATTTACCTTTCGCCATTGTCTCTTTCCTCCGGGGTAAACTTCAACGGTTTTACTCGTAAAAAGAACTATTGAAAAGTGTCCAAACATATGCGAAGTCTCGAATCAGTGAACTTCCGATTTTTTATCTGATATCTAGACCATCTATCTAGGCACACATCATACGGCATATCTATTTGATTTCTCCGATTTTTCCTAAATGTACATCATAAGTATTTTGTTAGAAGGATTTTCTAGGTCTGCATGCACCTGATTCCTGAATGATATCCAAGCGACACACCGACAATCAAGATAACGCGAAGGAGGAACTAGAACGTTCAATGACCTCACATTGCGATCGATCGATCTCTTACATATTCACTACGTGTCGCCGTAAATCCTTTGTATAAAGTGTGCAACATCAGGCATTTTCTAAAATTACCAGGACCACTTGTTCCGGAAATGGGGACCGATCATATGCCAGGGCAAAATAACCATCTTCGGTAAAGAGAACAAAAAAAATGGGTAACTGATCATCGTGCGTGCGTACCCATATCCACCGCCAAGGCGAAACAAGGCAACAAAAAACTCAAAAACTTGTTATCTTTGACCTCAAATCAAATGACGCCACACCAAAAACTTCCAAAGAAAATATATGTGGCGGTGCATGTGGTCCGGAGTTATCATTCTATTTCATTATCATTGGTTTAGAATCCGTGGATTAGGTCAAATGAAATAAAGGTAAATAAGATCTCTTAAAACATGCAAATCTTTGCTGGTGTCTCCTTTTTTCTTGCCACCTTTATATTATTGGAGAGTGGGTGCCACGGTAGTGTGGATAGAGGAAGAATACAAAGATATAGTGATTCCCACGGAGGTTTGTTCCGGGCGATGTTTTAATTGGAAGTTGCATAACGACACGGTTACGTCACGTCAGAATGTTTTTAATATATGTTGCTATCGATTCACTCGAGGTTTTCTCCAAACTGGAACTGGATCATTGACTCAATATTTTACTTTTAGCTATCCAATTGCAGAATAGTCGATCGTCCTCTCTTACCCTTTCGGCAAGCCAAACTCAATATCATTCCACTATCGAGTGCACAAACCTCAACACAAATCTAAACCCATAAGAGACATCAAAACCTCAACCACATAATCATAGACACAGAATGACAGCCTTGAACCCAACGCAAAAGTCACCGGAAAGAGCATTTGCTCTGCAGAAATATCTGCTTCTTCACTCTCAACATGATGCTCTCCAGAAACACCTCAACCAAGTCACTGCTGCTTTCCAGGATAGTCCCACAGCATTCCCCGATCGCCATCGCAACTCTTCTGTCTCATCAGACAGCAGCAATGCTAGCGACACACCTCTATCACCTCTCAGCGCACCTATGACAGCCACTCGTGCCCGTAGAGGCAGTCTTCCATCTTCTTTCGGTTACATGCAACATTTTCACCGCGAGAATAGAATTAACTCCCTGCCAGCTGTGGTTGATGAAACGGTAGTTGAAGAAATCGAAGAAGATGAACAAAAACTAAAGGATGTGAATCAACAAATCAAGACTACCTTGACGGATTTACTCAATTGCGAAAGTGTCAGGGGTGATCTTAGATATAGGAAATGGGTTCAAACACGATTGATGGATACAGAACGAGAATTGAAGGAGAGCAGATCGAAGAGTTGCGAGAGAAGAAGTGAAGACATGAGTCTTTGAAGTTAGGAAAGATGGTGGAAGATTGAAGAATGAAACAGATGAGAGATGAACGATTTTGATACCTTGATAGAATGGTCGGTTTATTGGTGGTTGGGTATGGTGCTCAGAATGGGTATCGAATATCTTCACTATGGATCAGATTTAAAATGGCGTTTTTTTGGGAGGGAGGAAAGGGATTTTGGCTTTTTTGCGGATTGTATTTGATACCCATATGCTGTTTGTAAAGATAGTTTTATTCAATTCTATGCCTTTTCCTGTATGCAATGGCTTCTCGAACATACTTTATAATGTTGAAGATTTTGTGATACTCTCTGTGATTAGCCTACTTTGTTTTATGGTTCTGGCACTTATTCTACAACCGAAAAAAGCCCCGCCTCCCCACAACTATCTTTATCCTTCAACATGTGCTCTCCTCCCACCTCGGTACTGTACCAACATCTTCAAAGAAAGACAAAAGATCAGAATTATTGTTTCCTTATTATTTCCACAGTTATAAATATCACTTCACCAATCAAACCATCTCATCCTATTAATAAAGACCGGATTTCCAACACGATCAAACGTGGCAATGTCCGATATGTCAGCGCAACAAACGTTTGGAGTTTCGAGTCTCGGATGAAGCAGATTCCGTTTCGAAAATATACATTCCAGACGATTTTGATGTGAAATCATCTCATGTTGCTGCATTCTAGGTTTTGATCCCCAGATAAAAGGTGAGATGATGGTAGGCTATGCTTTTTTCATTATAGGTATATACTTAGGTATATATAGGTATGGAACTATTGATGTCCGAGCACATTTGCTTTTTGTTTTATCTTTGGATGATATATTAATGTAGATTCCTGAGTTTATATTTTTGGTAGATTCTGCTTTTGTATACAATTTCATTTTGAGGTTTGATTTCAAAGATTGAGAAAGCGAATTTGTTTGAAGGGAGATTTTGAATCGCAGTTCACGATATAGTCGGCTTGGAAGACATGGAGAAATGTAAAGAAGAGAAGATTGCTCCACAGCATAAGAGTGCGTGGTTTGGATTCATCAAGGTATGTTTTCTATCCTCATTCATATGATTCACGTCTTCAAAATCTGGTTGCGCGACGAACAACGGGAAGCACATGCTCGGCACAGACTTTAGCTGCGCGCATGGATGTTTTTTCGTCGTGAGCTTCCTAGCATTCGATTTAAATAGCTTCACTGCACAGACAGAGTCTCGAAATAGGTACATCAATTAATACTAACAATCAATTCCTCTAGTCCGTCGCAACATTCAAAGGCGACCTCTCAACTCTCACAGCACCTCCATTTCTTCTCTCACCACAATCGATTGTCGAGTTTCCTACCTATTGGGCAGAACACCCTTCTTTATTCATTGCACCTACACACTCCGAGTCTCCCGAAGAAAGAGCATTACTAGTATTGAAATGGTTCATTAGTACGTTGAAATGGCAACACACTACTAGAGATGAGAATGGGAAAAAGAAGGGGATGAAACCTCTCAATCCATTTCTGGGGGAGTGTTTTATGGGTTCTTGGGAGGATGATGGAGAAGGAACTGGGAGAACAGAATTGGTTGCTGAGCAAGTTAGGTGAGTTTTGATTATCTAGGAAGAGAAAGAAGAACGAAATGCTAATACCCAATAGTCATCATCCGCCAGCTACAGCATACAATATCTGGAATGACAAACATGGTGTACAAGTAAGTACTTCTCTTACTCGTTGATCCCATTATCCCTCTATACTAATCTCCTCTTCCTCCAGCTCCAAGGCACCATAGCTCCACAATCCTACTTCAGCTCAACAGTACATATCGAACGCCATGGATACTCTCTACTAACCTTCTCCCAACACAATGAAACACATTTAATTACCATGCCACCCATCCACCTAATCGGTCTCATGTCCGGTTCTCTAAGTCCCGAATTAAGCGGCACCTCTTATATTCGTTCATCATCTGGTTTCACAACTCGAATATCTTACTCCTCAAAAGGTTGGATTAGTGGGACACCTAATACATTCTCCGCGATCATTTATAAAGAATGTGAGAATACCCCAATATTCAAAGCCGAAGGGCAATGGAGTGATAAATTCAACGTTAAGGATATGAGATCTGGGAAAAGTATTATGCAATTCGATGCGAATTCATTGAAGAGGAAATCGATAAAAGTAAAACCACTCGAACAACAAAAGGAATATGAATCGAGGAGAGCTTGGCGTCATGTTACACAGGCTATTAACGAAAGTGATATTTTTAAGATTGGAAAGGAGAAGGGGAAGATAGAGAATGAACAGAGGCAAATGAGGAAGAAGGAAAAAGCTGAGGGAAGAGTTTGGGAAAGGAGATTTTTTGTAAATAGGGGGAGGGATGAAGTTGCGGAAAGATTGGCGAATGGTTTAGAGGGTTTGAATTTGGGTAGTGGAGCTGGAATTTGGAAATGGGATATGGGTAGGTGTAGGGCTATGAATGTAGGGAGTAAGGAGGGGATGAGAGTTGGGGAAAATAAAATGGATGGTGTAATTGGAATAAGAAGTCCATTGGTAACGAGGTGGAGTTCAGGAGTTATGGTTTAGTGTAACGGTGCAAGGCGGGATCAAGGCAGGGCTCTAGGGAGCACACACGAGGGGATCAGGAATGCAAAAAATGCAAAAACTAAGAACTAGGGCGACGCGGAGTGTTCGCCGCTGTGCTACATACCACCCACTGTGCGGCCGCTAGCCTTTGACCCCTGCACACTTCTATATTACTTTAATATCTTTTGAATTCCTCTTTCAACTTTTCATTTTCTTTCTTTACACAATATCCCGGATATTGTTGGTCCTAAGCAAATTGCGGCTGGACGTCTTCTATTGCGGCGGCGGACAGATAGACAGACAGATAGAGCGGAACGAATTCAGATTCAGAATAATAAATATGTTCTTTTTGTGCAGAGGCGGGGTGCTGGTAAAGGTTCTGAGGGGTGTGTTGTTGAGCTTAGTGAGGGGAGGGTGGTGGATCAATAAAATTAATAAGATATAGTTCAAGGAGCTACACAAGCGAAAACCCCTGATTTCGTCATTGAGGCATATGACCTCAGCGCCGTTGTGTAGTCATTCACCCAGCACAAACAGAAACTCTACAAGGAAAATGATCCACCAAATGCGAAGCTCCCTCCTCAATCAAATACGCCCTCTCGCCATGATAGTTATTCAATCCTTCACGCGGATTCAACCTATCAAACTCCTCATATGCATCTGCGAACTGGAATTCTCTCACAACATGCGCAAGTACAACTCTCAACTCCAACATCACTAAACCTTGTGCTATGCAATTCCTAGGTCCATTCTCAAAAGGCCGCCATGCGTTTTTCGCCGGGTAAAGCCCACGACCAGGCTCTGTGAGCCAGCGCTCGGGTAGAAATTCGGTGGCTCGTGGCCAGTATTTGGGTGCTACTTGCATGATACTATGAATACTGTAGACGGACGCTTGGTCGGTCGGACATTGGTGGCCCATTTCATCGGTTAGGATCGTATCTGGATGTCCCTGGCGGATACCACTTGCAGGTGGGAAAAAGCGCATTGCTTCCTTGATGACGGCAGTCGTATATGGAAGATCATTAGCGAGTTGCGGTTGGATTGTAAGCATTGAGGGAAGCGTCGACAAATCTTTGCCAAAAACGCAATCATGTTCTTCTCTAATGCATCGAAGTGCTTCTGGGTTTCGATACAAGTGGTAAATGCAAAAGCAGATCGTGCTACTGGTAGAGTCATGACCCGCAAACACAAAAAACCGTATTTGACGAGTAGCAAAATCACGAAATGGAGGGTCAAGCTTTTCTGGCTGGGTTTTCTGGTCCTTCAGGTACGCCTGCAGAACGAGATCAATCGCAACTTTACTTCGTTGACCACTCGGATCTTCTTTAAATTCAGTGTACCGCTTGTCTTGTCAAGCTGCTCGCCGATGTACTTGTTCATTCATCGTCCATTGCGCCACTACATATACCAGCGGACAAAGTTGACATATTCGAGAGGATTGAACTCAGCAGTTGGTTTGTGCCATCGGATTTGACTTAGCATGGAATCGGCCAGAACGTTGTACCCTTTTTGGGCGCCGAGATCCGCGTTGCTTTTGAACGTGTCAGCATCACAATTTGCAGAAACCATGAGAGGAATCAACATACAGGATGGTTTTCCCAATCAAATCCAACATAAGTCGAAGCGTAACTGGGTCCAATTGAAACATTTCACTCTTTTTGGCAAGTTCTCTGAGTGTTTCGCAGTACTGAGTGCATTGCTTCACCATTCCGGGTACGAGTGAGGTCAGATGCTCGGAACTGAAACCCTTATTGAAGACTGTACGCCATGGTCGCCACTAGATTATTTGTAAGTTAGTACTAGCCTTGCATGAATGTATTTGCTAGGGGAGCAGCTGGCCTGAAAAGCATACTACAATAGATTGAAGAAAATATGCTCACATCTCCTTCCTGCATGTCGAATAAATTCGGCCTCCAGCAATCGGTTTGAAGTAGTTCGCCAGCATGTCTGGCTTTTTCATCGATATGAGCTGATTGTTTTGGAATGCTTCAGTGGCCGCTGGCGGTGAAATCACAACCAACATCAAGCCAGCAACTGGCCAGGTAGAAGACTCCTTCATTTTGGAAATGCGACCGATATATGTCTCCAAATGCGTAGAAATAATGAGCTTTGGAAGGTATTTTGTCAATGCGGTCCTTGAGATAAAGTAGATGCCCAAGGATAAAGCTGTGGCCAGGTGCAACGGGCTGACAGCAAACGCGTACATCAGCGTGCGCTCGAAGACGTCTTGTACATTTAAAAATCAGTTTGTGAGAGGGCAACGTTAGCATACCAAACCGCTCCTTTGCAATTTTCTCACAAGCCTCCGTGCCTGCATATACCGGTACCGAAATACGAATGATATGTCACGTCAATATCGATATGTATGCACAAAAATTGAACAAGGGTGGTCGTATTTCCAGGGCCTGTATATACTCTTTTCCGCCCCTTCCCTACACCCGCGTTTCTTCTTATTTTTTTTTTAGCTTTCTATCTACCTAAAAGTTACGGCTATCAAGGACCATTTTATCCAACGGCTTTGATGGATCTCCTTCTGGTTTTAGATGGTATCTTATTAGCTGGATGTTGCGTACATACGTGCCAGTGCCTCAGAATATTGTGCTGGATGGGTAATGCTGTTTCTTGGCCAGAAGCTCAACGTCAAAATCATCTACAATAGTCGCACAAAACCGCCCGGGACATGTCCTTCCACCGATTCCGTACGGAAAAGATGAATCTACGATACCCGAATCCTTGAAGTTTGGGTTTCCAACATCGCGTACCCCAGGCACCGAGGGCGTGGAACCCTTGGTATCTTTTTCCATAGGGCCACCAAAGGGGTCGTCGGGATAGACAATGGAAGCGTTCTGCGCAGAAGGTCTCTAGTGGATACTAACCACTTCGTATGTTCCAAGAATCTTCATTACTGTGTGCAGCGCGTGTTTCTATGACAGCCAGATTATTTTTGGGGATGTTCCATTGCTTGAGCTCGATGTTTATATGTTTGCTGTGGAACAAGTGGTACACTTCGACGCGGAGGCGAAATCTTCTGCGTATATTGACTGCAATAGTGGTAAATTGAGCAACCTGCCAACGTCAACTTTGGAATTTGCGAGCGTAAAATTAGCTACTGCGAGCTCTTTTCGGATCCTTCGCAGCAACTTCTCATCCTTGAAGATTTCAACGATTGTCCAGATAGTTGCAGGATGGAGGTTAAGAGCAAATCTTTGACAGAATTAGAAAATTTAATGCTTTTGAGTGTGTTTTTCATACCCCCATATAAAGTCCCAAATCAGAACGTGCGATGGCATCATAGTCCCAGCCATCAACTTTGGAGAAAAACTTCTGCGCTCTCTGATCAATTGAGAGCCCAACCATGGGTCGGCATCTCCATCACTATCAATATCCGATTCTTGAAATTGCGCCCTTGCGATAGCCTGATCGTGAGGCTTTCGCGAAGCTCATAAGCTCTTGCGAGCCATCCTTCCGGCTGCTTTACACTTACCTTTCGGTAGTGTAAACATTTTGTTATATGGGGATTTCTGATCAACATCTTGTTTATAGAAGGGCGACCAGTCTACTCCTTACCACGGGCCAATATCGATGCTCTTAAGGGGCATAACCTGTATCGAGCGTTCGACCGAACAGTCCACCTGGTACAGGTCATGCGGCAACAAGGGGAAAACGAGCTATCTACGAGATTCCGGTGCGCCCTTAGTGAGCTACGAGAGGGAAAACTCTTTCGCAGGGCTGGGATCTTTTATGTATGTGTGTGGTCAATCAGCTCCCTTCAACTACGGTTGCAACCTTTGAATCAGCTTTACAGCTGTATTTTACAACTGCAGAGGTCCAGGAAAAGAACTCTAAGGTTGTCCATTGTGAACCAGCCCGTAAAGATGATCAAGGCTTTACATAAGGGCCGGAATGCTCAAAAGGCCACTGATGATGAGGCTGATAACCTCTCCCTGACCTCTATCTTTGCATTGGTGTCCGAGTTATGCTCACGGCCCAGTTATGGACGAAGCTGGATTAGTAAACGGATCTATAGGGTCAATCCATGATATTGCATGGATGACAGGCAGAATACTTCTCAGATGCCTTCCTTTTTACTTGTCAAGTTCGATGAATATATTAAACCAGAGTTTCTGGGTTATAGACCTACTATAGTACCAATCTTTCTGATCGCTTGTCAATTTGAATTCTACAAGATAGACTATTTATATACATAGTTTCCTTTACAACTGACTTTTACAATTACCGTTTATAAAAATCAAAGACTTATTTTTTCCAAGGTTATTTTGAATTTAAATCAACGAGAACACTGTTTAGATCTATCGTATATAATTATCTCTCGGGCAAAACATCTAAACGGTCTATTAATCTTATTTGAGGGCCCTTTTGATTTGAAACATTTTTTGCCCAAGAAATCAGCCATTTCTCAGAATATATAGGGAACCTGATTACATGTTTAGAAGTGGTCAAGTACTTTGAATATAGGACGATGGTACATGAAATTCGAGGTATGTATTAAAGAACAGATTAAGTAGTTGTAAATGGTGTAGAATTCAGTAAAACTAAATCTATATATAATATGGTGCTTTCTTCAACAGTAGAGAGATATAGATGGTCGAACGAAGTGAGGATCGGGGGTTTGGGGGCTGGCCCCCATTGAAAAAAAGAACTTAGATGTGAATAGATTAGAGATAAATAGATCCAATACAAAAGCCAATGCTTTACCACTGAAAATATGTATATTTGCGGCCCCTCGCGAGTGTGTATATGATTACCGTCCGAGACTTGATGCGTAATATTATAAATAACTGTATCAAATATCACGTTTTCCAAATCTGAAGATATACCTAGTATTTCTCTCCATATTATCATTATATAATAATCAATTCATTCCAAGAATAAACTAGAATAAACTACTGTATCACGAATATAATAAGTCTAGCCCCGCCAAACCAAGCTTTCATAAGCCCTCTACCAAGCTTTTGAAAATACTAGTGGTATCCAGGTACATACTACGTACTACGTACTATGTTCCACAAATTTGATTATCTGACCAGCAGATGCAAATGATGCAAATAATCCATCTTTCCACGAAATGGAATGCAAGCGCACAAGTTTCCAAACAAGAATTATGAAAAAAAGGGATTCAGCCTTGTTTGATTGATACCGACGCTAAAACTTCTTTTCCTTGTGGTTTGTAGGAAATTTAATTCGTCATGTGGACTGGGATAGGGATTACGTATGCTAAAACAAGCTGAAACGCTAAAATTATGATGTCATACCCCGCATTAAGGTTACCCCTCTACCATGGCATGGGTATGCAAGGAGGGAATTCGGATTCACTTGGATAATATGGTATGGAATGATGCTGGAGGAAGAAGGAAGGAAGAAGGAAGAAGGAAGGGGGAAGAGGTATATATATAAAGAGGTGCTGCTGCTCTTTGAGGATTTTTTAATCATACAACTACAAACATACAAACTTACGAACAACCAAACACGATTCACCTACAACATAACTTTAATACAATCAAATCGAATTAAATCAAATCAACCACGACAAACAAACAAACAAACAAATAATTCATAATGTCCGACAAAAATACCTCGACTCTTCAATCATACGTTGATTCTGCCAAGGGTGCAGCTCAATCTGTTCTTGGATCTGTGACCGGTAGCACCGCTGATAAAGTATGTCTTTTACCCTCTACCCTTCACCCACGAACTCCAAGCAACCTCCAACCCATACTAACATCTCCCTCCCCTCCTAGGAAGCCGCCGCCCAAAAAAAAGACAAAGCAACCCTCGAACACGACGCCTCGCACGCCGGCGCCTCAGTAGGAGGCTACTCCGTCTCCTCCAGCGGCGCCATCGCGGAAAACGACCCTGCGCGCCAAGAAGGTTCCTGGAACCAGACGATTGGCTCAGGCAAAGAATTTGTGGGTGGTATGCTCGGAGCGGAGGAATTGAGGAAGGAAGGTAGGGAACAGAATGCTGCGGGTAGGGGTCAGCAGGCGCAGGGTCAGTTGAATGATCTGGGGAGTGGGGTTAAGGATAGGGTGAAGGGGAGTGTGGGGGAGAAGGTGGCGGGGATTAAGGGGGATAGGGAGGAGGAGGAGAGGAGGAGGGAAATGCATGATGTGGGGAAGTCGAGGCAGAGGGGGGTGGAGAGTGAGTTGGAGAGGGAGGCGTAGGGTTATTTATTAGGTGTGGGTGGGATGAGGGGTGAGGGGTGGATGGGGGAGGAGGGGAGATTGTATTATAATACCCGTGTGGATTGGGATTCGGTGCTTGGTTCTCGGGGTTACATTGTTGCTTGCGCAGATTGATATCTTATGAATGAATGAATGAAAAGCATGGTTTTCCAGCTCCTCAAACACTAAATTATTTTTATAAAGATCTCCATCTTACTTAAGTATGCTTGGAAGTGCTCTTCGCAAATCCATTGTCCATTTTCCATTTCCATGTCAGTCCTTAGTCAGAAAACAGATGGGTCCGACATACATTCGCCGTACAAGCAGATATCTTTAACGGATAGAGCTGCAAACTCAGCAAGCTCTCGTCGGTCCACTCCATATCCATATCCATATCCATATCCATACACATACACATACACATATTCAAACCTACGCCTCATAATTAAAATCTCTATACAATTCTATTCCTACTCTATAAAATATTTAAACGCTTGTTTTATTGTGTGGAAAAAATAAGACAAGTATACTATATATCTTATAACTCCACAAACAAAGACTAAGCAACATTCGCATCATCGTATATACCCAGTGTCTAGTATTTAATTTATATTGCACAAACGAACGAGCGAATAAAGTTGTCATCTTCTCTGCTCTCTTGTTTGATTTGGGTTATAATGAATGCTGTCCGTGACATAGGAGATACTCTTAACTTTTTGAAATTTAATCAAATCTAATCAATTCTAAATTATCTCATCTCATCTCATCTCATCTCTACTTTATTTTATATTTTTCATATCTATCTTTCAGTTTTCAATGATATCTAACTTTAAATTTATAGTAAATATACTTCAAAAATATCCAAAACTCTTCAAATAGATAATGTTCATTTTTTACAAACTATAAGAGAAATTGTCTGATTGTATATATAGTATTTATGAAGAACTCGATAGTGAATGTATAAATAATAAAAACAGTTCATTCTAGCGATTATATATCATACATAATATACGCCCATCTACCGACAGCATCACCTCTCCCTCTCCCTCTCTCCTTTCCCGTCCCCCTCACAAAAGATCTAACATAAGAAAAAGTAAAAGCAAAAGGTTCACCACTAGGCTACATCCTTCCCGGGCTAACTCCCGGATGGCGCTATTTAGGGGTTTTTTTTAGCGTAGAAGATATATAGTTGACCGCAGTAGGGTATCAGCTTTTGATTATATCAACCCATAGCTATTATTTAATGTATATTCTGGATTCTGCAATGGCGATGCAGGCTGCGGATGTTTGTTTTGTAATTATTTCTTATTTTGTATATTCTGATTCTTGGGCGGGCCTATGCTTATGCTTTTTCAATGGGTGTTTGATCCCGGACCTGGTGATTGAATAACTCTATATATGGGATTCCCCAGGTTTTATTTTATTTATTTTATTTATTTTTGGCTGTTGAATAGAAAGCGGAGTGGTGTACCATTAAGCCATAGAGGTTTTTGTTCGAGTGCCTTCGTTATGGCGAGAGTTCTTGCGTTATTGCGGTATATATGCAGATTCGAAGCAGTGAATAATTGAACGGTTTGGTGTGGAAGGCCACTAGCAATTGAACTAGCGAGGTGATGGGCGAGCGACTTCGGATGAGAGTTTGGATTGAGTGAAGGTAGATGTTAGTAGAGAGATGAAGCATCTAATTCCATTCATAGACTTTCCGGAAAAATATGTCGGTGTATCGTATCTGTGTCTTTATAGACGGTAAGAAAAGAGTTTGATATGATGACTTCATCATATCAAACTTCCGCTCCGCTTGGCGTATCAAAACTTCCTACCTTGTAGCAATTACAATATTTGACGATGCACTAGATAAAGTCCCAAGAACTGGCGTCTTTCCTGTGTGATAGCCTTGGGCGTTATAGATGATCACAAGTATTTATCTGAGCCGAGCTTGGAGATCAATTACGTAATTTGAACCTGGCGGTTTTTGTGTTAAACATATGGTGAAAGATCTGACCAACAGCTTGGTATCTAAATACATCCAATCAGATGGTGAATCTTATTCCAGTACGAAGTGAGACGGTGGCTTGTGTCTTGACAGGTCACTTGCGAGCCGCGCGATGGAAGTTTATCATCCGTGACGGCTCGACTTTCGATTTTTTTTCATTTGTGGAGTGAGAGTGTTGCACAGAACATTAAAGATTAGAGACGATTCGAGCCTCGAACTTTACTGCTTAATCACATATCTCATTCCTCGTTGCCCATTACTCGCGTCTCTTAAGATGTTCAATTCGAGGCTGATTGTGACCTCAAAACATGGAAAAGACTTATGTCGAAAACGTGACATCTATGTGATGATTGCGTATGGTCCCATCTAGACGCCTGGGCATATCCTTATCCGGCCGGGGAGTGACATCTTCATCGTACTGCCAAGCCTCATGTCTGATTGATAATTAGAATGCCTTTAGATGAAAGTATTTTGGACGAATTGGGGCTGTGTTGTTGATTTTCAAATAGTCAATGCCAAGCCATATCACTCACAGCCTCATGTATGAAAACTATGCAGCATATAGAGATTTTTGGATAGGAACGCCTTGAGCATTAAGGCTTTCATCGCGAATATTGGGAACAAGGTGTGCATCAACCACAAAACTATATCCTAAAGCTGAAATTCTCCGCCATTGGGAGTTGAAAGTCCGATTGTGAAAACCCCGCATACAACTCCACGGTGGAGTGAAGAGGACATGCCCCACCATTCAGATCTTGAAATACTTGTTTCAAAGCTGCAGAGCGACGTCACTATGCTTCTTCCCGAAGAAGAGGATCAAACCAGTCAGAACACTGCCAGTAGTCCTCTTTAGATGTATGGCGAGAAATATTGTCCTACATGGTAGAGCCTGGACGCAAATCATCCACCTAGCTGATATCAGCTAGGTATCCAGTTGAGGCTTTAGGTCCGTTGGCTTGAATGCCATAGTAAATTTCTATGGGCTGTCTAGTATGGAAATGATTGTCCACGTGGATGTCCTCATGCATTCTCTCCTGTGTTGAAGCGTTTCAAAATTACAATTCCATGAAATTGGAAATGCTTTATTGAACGACTGAGCCAACGATTGGGAGAGTCATGGTGTAAATGCAAGGCCAAGAGCCTCAAAAATTATTCGGATGTCACGGATGTCACGGATGACACCTCGGAAACAGGGCATATGCAACTTGCAAGTGGATTGACTTCAACCCAGTTCCTCGGAATGAGAGTTGCCGTAAAAGAAAGTCATCTTCGATCCCAATTATTCATCCCAAAAGCCACAACTGGCAAAGAGAAGGTAAGAATCGCATGTTAATTCCATTCGAATACCGCCACGTTTCGGAATTTGAAATCTGGTTGCCATGAGATTTCGGATGTGCCGATTGAACACACTTTGCAAAATGGAGTTGTGTGTCGGAAACCAGAGCGCGGGAGCAGAAGAAAAGTGCATATGGCATGAGTAAAAGTATGTATTACAATGAATGACATATCTTAAAGTAGGTAGGGTATTACGAGCAGGTGGGGTAGTATTCGTAAATCTACTTCCCTCCCAAGATCATTGGTAAGTCTTATCTTTTGCGCGTTAACCACATCTTGGAAAAGTCGACATATCATGTCGGGATATGTTGAAATTCGAATGTTTAAACTCTTCAGAAATATTGTATGACTTTAACCCACATGGCTGGGAAATGATTTCATTGCATCTATGTATAACCTTAGCTTGGTACAACAAATCCATGATCAAGTTTCAAAAGGTTGTGTACGGAGTAAGGTCAAATGGACTGATTTATCAAAGCTAAGAAAATCTAAATGAGTCTAGATGCTAAAACCCGTTGATCAAAACTTGTATTTTGATAATTTGATAATGAATCGTTACTCATAGAAAAATGGATGAAAAGGGGTGAAATTTGCTTTTCCCGACAACACGAGGGCTGGATCACATGGATATCAATTCATGAATTGATAGATCGATAATCCGTAATCAATTACTCGAGTAGACTTAGACTTTCAACTTCTTCATCTGTGTATTTATGTTGCTTATGTGTAAGATTTTGCGGCTTTATGCATGTTCCCCGAATAAGTAATTCCGCATCAACGAAGAATTTCCCAATTGGTCGAATATTTTTCTTCCTTACTTAGAAAATCTTCAAAATGACGTTGATCCTTGTTCTCTTTTTGATAAGCATTTCGTCATTGTGGACATCATATATGGTAACACTGCCTAGAAAGGGAAAGAGGTCCTAAATTTTCATAATGAGCACAGCATATTTTTTTTCTCTTTTCTATCTTTAACTCGGCGATAAAGCTGTTAGGTATAGTTGTACGTATCATATCATACCATCAACCCACAATATACAGGTGATACTGCCAGCTGAAAGTATGAAGTTAAGAATATCAAATACTCCAAGTACAAACAGTAATCAAGTATAAGATTGCTTCAGAGTCTAGATCACTCTGACTGGTCTGATTCTACTGATTAGGCATTGTAGCAAAACAAACCAAGGTAACACTTTTAACAACTGTCACATCAAAATACTTTTACTCCCGCTCCCGTTTGTTCCCATGATACATATCTATAAAAAAACTCATACATGTAACATTGTGGTCAAAAGAGTGAAGAACTTGAAGAGAGGACCCCTACTTTGGGTCTATGATTATGATACGAGAAATTCTAATAGAATTGGGGTCACAAAAGAATACTGCAGATTAACCCCACCATTACTTACCAATCCATCCATCCATCCACTCTAAGAATGAAGATCCGGAACATCTTGCTTCTACTTTTCTTCTGTTTACAATATGAACATTTCGGGATATTGATTTCTTGTACCCCGAAAACTCCTTTGAAAATAAAGAAGGGAGAGAAAGGAGAGAAAGGAGAGAAGGGAGAGAAAGAAAAGAAGATTCAAAAAGTTCTTGATGATCATCCGACAATTAAAAAGTAGTCACCACCAACCAACCAACATTCCATCATTTCCCTCCAGAAGGGAACCTCCGTGGCACGAATAGATAAAATCTAGATGGATGGCTTCTTTGCTGGTACGTACCATCTACCGTCTTGTGCTCTTGATTTGCTCCGGTCTGGTCTGGTCTTAATAATTATTATATATCCGGGCATCAACATAATTTGTACACCGATAACGAGAGACTATGATTTGAACCTCCAAAGATATAAATATATAAAATTGTTATGGTCTGCGATCATACTTTTCCCTCCAATTCGTCCGAGATTAAAAAGCTTAACAGAATCACATCTTTTGTCAACTGTCCTTAGCACTTTACCATTTAATTCCAAGATTCCAAACCAATAACCACATATCAAGGATCCAAGGGCTTACAATAAAAACAACATTGGGCTTTGTTGTGGGGATTTGATTTCCGAGGAAGCATTTCCCACATTCACTACACATTTCCATATTCATCCACTCACATTCACCACTGTACACCTTTTCTATACTTACTACTTACTACTTACTAATTCAAGGTCAAGTCTTGAAGTAGAAGGAATCCCCCACCACTAATCATCTGTTAAAACTATCCTCGGGTTCTCCCATATTCCCTTCCCACTTTCCGCTAAGGTTTTAGACGAAGGGAAGGGTATTCTATTCCATCGGGCTTCCATTCAACCCTGCCTTACGTTTGCAATTCTATATCCACCCCACCATCGCGATTCTGAAGCAAGTAATCCAACCCACTGAACAGCTTGCAACAAAAAAATCACCACACAATACCCAATATTTTCTTGAATCTGTTGAACGACAAACCGTTGTCGTTCATACCATAACATCATAATGTCCTCTTCCATTTCTACCTCGACTCCCACACCAAAAACCGTCCCCGTTGCACCTAAACCCGAACCTGTCAAAGAAAAATCTCCAGTTCCTGTGGTTTCACCACCTAAAGTAATCGAAGAACAAGATGTTGATGAAAGGGTAAAGCTTTTCTTTGCGCATCCTCCAACACCAACTTTGCACATCAAGTAGCGTTAGAACTGACTCGGCGCAAAACAGAGTGATGACGGTTCCGTTGGTCCACCAGATCTCGGTGATAATATCGATGCGGCTACCTTTGAGCAAATTCTAGAGATGGATGATGATGAAGATGAACGAGAATTCAGTCGTTCGATCGTTTTTGGATTCTTTGAACAGGCCGAACAAACTTTTACTAAAATGGATGATGCACTGTAAGTGGGGCACGTGTGTTTGTGTGTCGGTCGATATATATGATATATTCAAGAAGATGGGCATCTGCGGACGCAGATATGAATACAAATACTGACAATGTGCAGTGAGGAAGGCGACCTGGCAACACTTTCTTCCCTCGGTCATTTCTTGAAGGGATCCTCGGCAACATTAGGATTGACAAAGGTCAAGGATAGCTGTGAAAAGATTCAACATTATGGACAGAAGAAAGATGAAGCTGGCACAACCGATGAACCCGATGAGGATAAATGCTTGGAAAGGATTAAAGAAACATTGGTATCGGTAAAGGAGGAGTATGAGGAGGTGGAGAAGGTCTTGAAGAAGTTTTATGCCACTTGAAGGATGGTCGTATACACACATACCCCAAAAAAACACCATGATGGAGGATCGTTTTCGTGCTTGAGGCTATCTGATTTGGCAGAAGCAACCAAAAATATTGCCTATCGAAGCTCTTGTGACGACATTGAAGTTCATGCGCGAGCAATGTACTTTTCTTACAAAACAAAGCTCCTCATAGCTCAGGCGTCTCGGATTGCATTCACATACTTTACGTCGTCTGGAAATGGCATATGGGTTCTCATGGAATTTTTTTTAACTTTTTATTTGTCCACATGATGGAAATATTTTTCTTTTGTTTTTTGTTAACTTCTCTCTTCTCCTCGACTTTATCTACGGATGATGGAAGCTGAGGAGTAACAATTTTAGTTAGATGAGGTGGTGAGGTTGATGATTTGCCAGATTTAAAGTCATGGTTACTCAGCACATGAAGACACGACAGATGCATCAAATCAGAAGATTCATTTACTTCCGAACCTTGGCATTCATCTATGATGATGTACATTGATTGTATACCAAAATACCAAAAGTGATTTGGAGATGCGGGGTACAAGATAAGATGTAGGAAATGTAAGGCTGCTTGTTTTTTTCACGGAAATACTACCTAGTATTTCATATCTCCTATTCCCTTCACTCGCAAAATATGTAGAGTACAAGTACTACAATATCTCCCAAGATGTAGATAGCTCCATTTTTTAAACACCTCTGCCAATACTATTCCTTTCATACACACATACACACACACGCACACACACACACACGCACACACGCACACACCCACTTCTCACTCTCATACACACACACTCTCTCTCTCCCACCCCCCTCTTTCTCTCTCCCACCCCCCTCTTTCTTTTTCCACAATCCCACCAACCCCAACCCCAAAGCACCTCAAACCCAAGGCACCTCAACCTCCGCCTCCACCTCATACTCCTCATCCCCATCCCCCCTCTTCTTCGCCCCCATCCTACATATCGCCACCTTTTCAATCCGCACATCGCGCATCCAGGTAAAATCAGCATATCGAGAAAGGATAGCTCGTGCGTCGAATGTTAGACGTGCTTTTTGTTTGTTGGGTCTGGTGGTTCTTGCGTTGGGTTTGGGTGGATTTTTGGCTGGGGGTGGATTTCCTGGTTGTTTGGTGTTTTGTGTATTTTTGGTTTTGGTTTTGGTTTTGGTTTTATTTTCAGTTGGGTTTTGTTCTTCAGCTTCGGTGTGGGATTTACTTGCTCTCTCCTCACCCGCACCCTCCTCACCAATCCCCCTCTCGCCCCCAGTCCCCAAAAAAGAACCACCCTCTTCCTTGTCTCCCCTCATATCCCCACGCTCCGGACGCTCATGCCCTCGAGGAACATAAACAGTATTCACAATCGTCGCATGTAATAACAATCCTCTCTCCCTCCCCCCTCTCTCTGGCAACACAAACCCTGCGTTTGTAAATTTTTCTTTGAGGGATTCACAGAAGGTTTGGAGATGTTTATTGGGGTCGGAGGGGGAAGTATAGAGGATACTAGTTGAGTGCGGTGTGTGCATAGAGTAGAGGGATTTGAGGGTTAGTAGGGGGAGGGGGAGGAGGGTGCGGAAGGGAGGGGTTGTGCTTTGTGATGGTGGATTGGTATTGATATTTCTTGAGCGATTTTGATTTTCATCATCCTCGTCGAAAATACTATTCAAGATCTGAATAGCCCCATTTAATTTTTCGGCAGTGTCTAAATTCATCACGTTGATTGTTAGGTGGAGGGTTCCTGGGGGTCGGATGGCTTTTTCGGGGATGCGAAATTGGTTTGTATTTTGTTGATCGTGGCTGGGTGGTGCGCTCACGTCGGCTTTGAAAATGGAGAGTGAGGATTGCAGTTGTGGGCGGGAGGAGGGGGTCACGAGCGGGAGACAGAGGAAATGTGTTGGGCGTGGAAGGGTGGGCTTGGGGGGCATGGTTTGGTGGTGCGGGGTCTGTAAATGTTGCTGTTGTGGTGGGAAGCGGAGTATGGGGAAGGGATTGAATTGGATGGGATGGGATTATTGATATTGGTATTGTTGATATTAAGGAAGTTTTTGGATCGGTTATTTTATGACATATAATAATGATGGTGATATTGATAAGTGACAGAAATATTTCCACGTACCCCGCATGCTCACAATTGACGTCAAAATCCGATAACTCTATATAATAGCGAGCTTATCAAAGCCTTCTAGAAAATTAGAACACAATATCTATCTATCTATCTAGTAATTAAATTCCAATTCCTCTCTATCCTTGTCAGTAAATTTCCTCACGATTATATTGCTTTATATACGGATATATAATTATATAATTATATAATTATCAAATCCACAACCACCTAAATAAATTTCACCAACCCATCATCCACACAAATCAAATCCTAAACCACCGCAGATCTCCCGTATCAACCCCTCACCTCAACTTATCCATCCAATGCACGCATCCGCATCTACATCCGCGCTTAAACATCTCTACATCCAGGCAGCAGTTTAAGAACCTCTCATCGCTCTTCAAAATTTTAAATTCCAAATTTTTTAATCAATGTGGTGGGTGAAATTTCTTGCTAATTTTTTGCTATACGATATCTCGTAGGTAGGTTTGATTTCGGGATTTCTTTTGAAATGAGGTGAGAGTGAGTGTTAGATTTGTTTCTCTTTTCTTTTGCTTCTTTTATCTTAAGGAGTGGTTACTATTATCCTTACTTTTTATTTGGTGCTTTCTTGACTATCTGGCTGCCTACTAGTAGGCGTTAATCGCAATCTTCATTTACATTTACATTTCAATATACACAAGCTTTCTAGCTTTCTAGCTTTCTATTCTTTTATCGAAAGAAGGTTAATCATTGAATTGTATCTTGATTTACGATTTACGATTTCGATACACGGAGCTACCTACCTACATACGTACATACATTCATCTCATCTCAGCAACGAGGTATTTTACTTCTTCACCCAGCTACCTACCCACCTACCTACCTAGCTTTACAGGTTTCGTACGAAAAATTCCGGTATTTGTATAACGCTGTACTTACACAAGGTTACCTATACATACAATCTCATTCATTTATTCATTTATTCGATCGATCGATCAATCAATCAATCAATTATTCCTCCACTACCTACCTACCTACCTACCTACCTACCCGTCTACCCATCTATAAAAAAACCGTATCCTTCCTCACTTCCTTCCCTCCCTTCCTCCCTTCAAAATCCCCGCAAAAATGAGCGCCAGAGACAGAGAACCCAAAGAAAAGAAACACGCGCTAAAATCCTCATCTACTCGTATCGATCTTACGAATTCGCTGGCGCATCGCGCTGCATCTGCTTCTGGATCTACATCTACGACGGCCGAGGATTACGATTTTTCTACTTCTACTTCTATTTCTAATACATCTCAATCTCAATCTTCGTCATCGGAAATAACCGCGCCACCACGCGTCCGCCTTTCACATCCACATCCAAAATCTACGAATCATTCAACGGCGGAGCCATCAAGAAGTAGCACTCCTATCTCAAACCCCACGCCTAACCTACATCCTCGATCGCCGCCACGATTGCCATCACGATCAAAAACACCCTCGCCCTCCCCCCCAATCCCCACCACCCACAACCCCTCAGAAATCCCCCCCCTCTCCAACCCCTCCGACCCCACCCCCACATCGCAAACCAAAACCCTAACCACCACCCTCCTACACACACGCGAAATGCTCCACCTCCTACAAACCGCGCATTCCACCCTCCACAACAACTACCTCACCATCGACACGCAACTCCGACTCCTGCGCTCCACCCACGCCAATTGTCCCAGTACTTCCGAAGTGCAGAGTCGCATTGCCGCGCTGATGTTAGATCGGGATGCTTTTCGCGAAGCGTATAATGAGGCGATGGGGGAGATGAGGGGGAAGGATGAGGAGATTATGGAGTTGAGGGGTCAGGTGAGGGGGTTGAAGGAGTGGGTTAGTAGTAGTGGGAGGGGTGGGGTAGGGGGGGAACAGGTTGCGGATGAGGTAGTTAAGGGGAGGATGCAGTGGATTGGGAACGCGTTGCAGAATTGGGTGATATCGAATTTTAGGAGGGGGAGAATTGGTAGGTTTGGTGATTTTTATTTGGTAACTTTTGCTATGTAATGTGGGGGGAAGTTTCATGAACGTATGCTAGACGAAAGGTGTGGGAACTTTTGTATTGATATTGATAGGGTGGTATAATTGAGTATTAATCAAACTGACTTGTAATAGATTTAGACAAAGCTCCGGATGAGGTACGGCAACAATTAGAGCAATGGGTACCGCATCTAGCAACATTATCTAAAATCAACTTCATACAATCACTTGTATCAAGTCTATTAGTATATGACATCTTCCAAGCATATTTCGTCGGTATTCCAGAACAGCAAGCACTAGAGCTCATGCAAACCGAGAGAACCTTGAGTTCTTATGGTAAGAAATGTAATCCTAAATGTCCGGGGTGGTAAAGCTGATGAAAATAAAGGTTCCGAAGATGCTATGAACCAATGGCGTTCTACCACCCTCGGAATATTGTTAAAAGAAGCTCCTGAAAAGCTTAAGTCAGATACCGCCACTGTTGTTAATACTTTCGTTGCGCAACTCAATAGTTTGCTAGATCCGATATGTGATGTTCAAAGTTCGGAAGCTAGAGACCAATCGCTAAAAACTATAATTAATACCGCCATTGATCTGTCGCGATTATTGCGAGTTCAAAAGGCAGTGTTCAGTATTATGATGCCTATGATTGAAGGACATCAAAGAACGATGTTTGATGGGGAGAGGATGGAAGATATTGGGGGAGAGGATGAAGATACCTTGAACGAGAGAGAAATTAGCTGCGTGACATTTCCCGGGATTATAAAGGCTGGAGATGAAAATGGAGAACGAAATCATTTGGTGAATATCGTTGCAAAGATGAAGGTGCTTTGCGCCCCTGACTGAAGGCCAAGCCAAGGAAGAAAGTAGCATCTTCATCGCTGATTACACAAAAAGGATACCCGCGGAAGAGAGTGGGGAACTTCTGTCTGCTACGCTGCTCTGTGACTCATGTAATCATGCAATAAGCATGAAAAATCTTGAGTGATAGGCTAAATGATATCTTCAGACAGTAAATCCAGCAGATATATTGGAAGAGTTGTGACGATTACAACAAACAAACATATGTGCATGTATACGTGTACACAATATAACATCACATATGATGGTTACACAGATACCGTGATTAGCCCCTAGAGATCTTGCACGCCAGCAATCAAAAGCGGGGTCGGTGAGGCTCTGCTGCTAGCTAAGCAAAATCATTGGTAAGTGCGGGGTATTGGAACGAAATTCCCGAGTGTACTCATCTGCCATTGTTCATACTTGTGGTGAATGTATTCTTGCTTTTGATTAGCAATTGGATATACTTATGGCGTAGGTCAATGCTTTGCATTTATGAGTGACGATAATATTGAAGTTTGTTTTCCGAGTACTGCTCCGGGTAATCAATTTGCCCACTATCACGGTCTCCAGACCTGGACTGAGAGTGTGCAGTAATGCAGACGTCGTATTATGATCCAGTGGAACTTCATATGATCTGAAGTTGGCGATAATGTATGAACCCTGCGAATTCATTTATCGGTGGTAAGGAAGCCATGTCACGACAGAAGACTCCTGAATGTGGAATCGAAAGGCGGAAAAGTAGAAGCTAGAAAGTATGTTCGCATAAAAGCTTTGAGTCAAGATCATGCTCCTTGTTGACCGAGTACACAAACATCGAATAGGAATGTCGAAAACTTGCTGCCGTAGCTCATTTGAGTTGGTTTTTGGTCTGATGATCTAGCGTTTCCAGGAAATAATTTCCTCTCACCTCCTCATCCACATGATATTGTAGCTTTGTGACCATTCAAGAGTATGAATGCGCCATCAAAAAGCGGTGTGGGGTTGCGTGGGTGAAGTAGTCGATAGATATGACCGAACGTTTGAGGAACCAGTAGATTTATGGAGTAGATGGATGGCTACATGCAGCAAACATAAGTGATGTATTGGTGCTCCAGCAATCTAAACCCTAACAATCGATTTGTCTAGGTATGTGTGAACACCGAGATTTTGCCTATACCGGATCGATGTGCAACGACACCCTTGTAGGTAGGTGTTGATGTTTGGGAATGTAGGTGAAGTATTGGGCCGACGGAACCATTTGGTCGCAAAATGACGAATGAGAAAACGTTTGACTAGAGATGAATGTTTCAAATCCGGGGACAGAGGCGGAATACGAAGAAAAAAATATCTTCCCAAAGTAAATCGAATTTGAGCCTCCACGTTCAATGATGCGTGGGTGAGAACTGAATGTCGGCTTGCTTCCTTATATTGTGTCACCTCCACGTTTATTGCAGTGGTCAGCACATTGATCGAATATCACACAAACATCATACTTTTCCTCCTTGCCAGAAAACGAAGCTCATTAAAATGAGATATTGATCTCCTTTTGAATGCTCCCGACGATAAAAATTAAGAAAGAATAAATAAATAATACTTCGGTCGTCGAATCTTTTTTGAAAATCATTGGTGTTTGCCATTTATTGTTGTTGTGTTTTTCGAGGGAGAGGCCGTTTGAGACACCAAAATCTGGGGAAAGGACCATATTTCGCGCTACTTGGTTAGAGTTGTTGCTTGTTGAAGTCAATTCCTTTAATCCCCGCAAAAATTGTGAAACATCACAACCTAAACCGATAACCTATCTATCACTCACAACACAAACAACACCGGACTTCCAGGTCAGTATTCACTGGAATTATATATAAAAGTTGTTTCCGCAGCTTTATATATCTCTGCCGCTATCATTGTCATTGTCATTGCCTTCAGTCCATCCTCTGACACTCGTCATAATTAGGGGTTCATTCCTAGTGATCGGCAAGACCGTCCTTATCTTATCGACGCTCCACTTTCTTTCATTGTCCAACAAATCCATCATCTTATCATAGAAGCTAGATCACTATCATCAAAGTGAGCTCTTGCGAAGCTGACTTGCTGTTTCGCGCACATTCGTGCAAAAATGGCATCTTACGATAATCCAAGCATCTCCAGGTACCTCGATGACTCGGAAGATGCTCTCCCGAGTCTTCTCACAGGTACTCATCGTACAAGCTTTCCTAGCACGCCATCTCTTCCTCGACAATACGCAAATGGAACGTACAATCCCTCAACACGCTCAACTATAAGTCAAGAGTCAGCATCAACGATATCTCCTTGCAGTGAATATGACGAGAGCGTGTTTAGCAGACAATCATATAAAACAACCACAACAGTGACCAGTCGCCAATCTGTTCAGATCAACCCTATAGCCGGGTGGCACCTCCTAGTACCCCAAGCCTCTCAAATCAATACTACCGTCGTCCTTCCATGCGAGTTTATACCAATAAATTGCGGGGTAACCTTCCATCCGGATGATTTCGAGAATTGGCTTGCGCACAGCCTGACCCATTTCAATAACCTTCCTCCTCCATCAAAATGCTTCTGCATCTTCTGCGACGAGGAATTCGAAGAAGACGATCCACATGATAATTGGAGGCGAAGGATGATGCACAGTCGTGACCATCTCATTGACGGAGAAACAAATATTCGGCCAGAGTTTTCAGTACTCGAATATATGTCGAGGAATGGTCTGATGAGCGATGCGGATTACACTTTGGCAAAGCAATATACCGAACGTCCATCAGTACATGGTCTCGTACGAAATGATTTTGAGTCGCCTGAAGCGAAATACAAACGGGAGAGAGAGTCTGAAGTTCCGCACAATCTGCAAAAAGAGGAAAGAGATCGCAAACGTTCAAACCATACGCACAAAGAGAACGAACGCCAGAGATCAACTTCATCAAGGAAGTATATGCCAGTATCCATAGAGCATTCAGAACACACTTGAGCTCTCTAGCTTGTCGCACACGCAAAGAATCATATTTTCAAAGTTGAGGGAATGTTTTGAAAACTCTGCCACCTTATATTTGCAATGCCGAAATGGTGGTGGCTATGTTGATAACGAATTTTGCCACTGTCTCAGTGTTTTAAATTCAATTCCCACTTGTGTTGAAATTTTGCTCTCACCGAATGAGTGAATTTATCTGCGGCCACCCATTTCGATGAAGGTACACAGGCTCCGGGCGTTATCTGCCTAAGGTAACCTTAAACCCAATAAATAGGACACCGAGTGGGACGGACCCGGCCAATAATATTTTGTCGATTGCGCAACGTTGGGATTTTATCAGGCATTTTGTTTTGCATCTCTAATTTCACTATGCTGGTTCATGGTCGAAAAGAAAAGTCTCTTGAACGATTTCTATACCACAAATGTATTTCTTTCTCTGTTCTCTTTTAGGAAACGATATTTTTATCTGCTTTATATTTTTGGTTATGATGAACCACCGGTATACTTCTCATGAGTCATAGAAATGCCGTCATGAATAAATAGCACATCACTTGCATTTCTTGTATCTTGTCAATCGTGCATATATGTGCGTGGTTTGCTAGGCATTCTTTGGTGTCTATGGGTAGTAAGGCATATTTCCTCGGGAAATGACTCCATGGAAGATATTATCTTATATCGAACCCTCTCCATTTTAATAGTGCATATCGGTGTCCAACCAGGTCAAGCAAGCCAATCACCCACCAGTACACATATGCGTTGGGATAGCTTAGATCACCAAACAGCCATGCATATGAGGAGATCTGGCAATAACTTATGCAATGGGGCGGGAAATCGTGTCTGTTGTGGAAATCCTGTCAACCAGCCAATTTGGGAATTTTGAAGCCATCCCCTGCCTCCTAAATTGTCGCCCCCCCCAACCATACCCAAGCCTAAAATGAGAACAACAATAGTACTGACCGGTCTCGTATTTAAAAACCCTCAAATCTTTGTATTTTTAATCTTAATAGCTAAAATCCACATACCGTTCTTGCACCAAAATGCCAGCCATGTCTGATTCTTCGCCCGAAGCTTACACATATAGAATCTTAGACCCATGAATCATGCATAGAATTAGCTTGGTAGATCTTCCAGAAGCACTTTAAATTTTTATGCAGTACCCTTCGTCATGCAGCGTAACATAAGATTTCTTCCTATACAAGCAGCTTCGATCACTGATGAGGATGCAGTTTTCGGTGGGTTAATTTACGAATCCACAATTTCTCTGATCAATAGGGAGTGAAGATAAGAAGAAGAGATCTTCTACAAGCTTTTCCATTTACTCATATGCCTCCATGATTTCTATTCTATCGTTTTGCCCAAATTGTTGAGCGTGGCCATGCGAACTATCGACAGGTATTGACCTGTCTTCAGGTTTTTATGATTATGGTCAGACCTCTTGAATGGTAAAAAGTTTTACATCTCATCTCCTGCCCACAGATAATCTTCGGGCGATTAAACTCGACATGTTGGAAGTCACATGCATTTACTTGAGGAAGACAAGAATATTAATCGATCGACAAAGATTTGTTCATATATCTTCCAAAGAATATCTTTAGGTGCGACAAAAAGATAATTTCTAGAGTCGCCAAATATTTTCTTTATTTTAAAATGTAGGAATAGTTTTCCTATGTCATTGTAATAAGTCACGCCTTCCCGGAATATCTATAGCTCTACTCTATATATATATATATTCTTCCTTCCTTCAGGAGAATTTCTGCAGCAATCACTGCACAAGAGCGGAATGTCATTAAAGGCTGCACTCAAGCAATCCCCTGCCCCACTACAGGAAATACCAATATTGATGGGAATTCAGAGATATATTTCGGGCTATTCTCTCCGCTTCTTAAATTCTTCAAGGTCTGACAAGATGAATGGTTAAGTTGGATCATGAAGATTTGTTTGGATAGATCGGAGCCATGCTAAGTTAGTAAGGGGTTATTGTAAGTACATATTTATTAGAGTTTAGATATGCCTCATTTTATCTTAGCATCTTACCATTGTGTTAAGCCGACCACTCCTAGCTGTCGTGTGCGCCATGGGTCTGGGGATATACCGTCTATCTCGCCACCTCGTGAAACAGAAAGTAAGTTTAATATGTTCCTCCCAAAACTTAGACACCCAAAAATGTTGGATAATATTGGAGGTTTCTTGAATATGTCGACCCATCATCCAGAAAGAAATTCTCCTCGTTCTTGCCGGGAGGGGGGGTTGAATGTGGTGTTATCATGGCTATATGTCTATTCGAGTATTATTGATGATGGTATATTCTATAGAAATGTTCAAGATATTTATTACCACTTCAATCCCTATTATCTTCCGCATCACCAAGTTTAAGGAGAAATTTGGCGGGTCAGGCCACTCAAGGGATTGGCTTTTTCGAGATGGTTCAAATCACGAGCAGACCTCGACCCGCTAATTTTGCCATAACATGTTACGTCACGGTATTTTATTTAAATTCCACTACAATTTTATGTTTGTTCTAAGTATTGTATTATATACTATATATAAAAGGTTAATAAGCCTTATAGGAAAAGAAAACGTTTCAGTTTATCAGATAGTATGGCTGTAATAGGTCGCGGAGAACGGTGTACACCAGATAGGTCTGGAAAACTGGCAATTGAATGGGAATGCCGCACTGGTCTTTCTGAATTCCTATTCGCTTGAGCCTGTATTATTATTCAACCATCTATCTTGACAAGTTAGAATTTAAAGTAGGAGAATTTCTTTTGATCTGGGCCGGCTAGTATCTAAGGGTCGTATACGTGTTAGCGATCAAGGGGCGCTCGACGCATGATAGTCAGCTTTCTATACATAGAATTACTGTTCTATCTGAAAAGAGTCAGTATTTTAAATCTCAAGCTAATACATAAAACTGCTAAAATCACTAAAATCTAATAATCCAAAACGATCGCAAGGTTTATAGTAAATCAAGATATCATGCTGTCGACATGAACATTTCTTATTTCAGCTGAGATATAGTACTGCTTCAAGGAGCAAATAAACAGCGAATTCTTGAGCCGGTTGACCCAACAGTTTATCATGATAATGAGATACATTTCGCTTCCCACAAGATGCAATAAGTGGGCTAGCAGATGGAACGCATTATTATAGCAATTCAAAAATGCGACTCGGTATCATATTCGCGGATCAAAATAATACAAAGATCTTGTGTCTAATCTGGAAAGTGCTAAAGTGCCAGAGATGGTGAGAAGAAACTCAATTTTTACATATCGTATACTTTGCCAACTATATGTACGATACGCCGCAAATGGAGATTATTTCACTCTAACCTAGCGTGACAACATTTTGCTGGAGCCATTTCCCTCCTTTCATATTTTTGAGGTGGCGAGTACAATGATGTCCAGGGTGTTAGTTATAACTGATAACTCATAAATGGACAAATTGAGATGTAGGATGGACTTTCATGTTGTGTTCTGTGTTTTGTGTTTTGTGTTTATGTATGTCCAAGTGATTGGCGCTACAGCCACAAAAGCTTAAGTCTGTTTCGTTAGCCGGCGTGTTGGCATTGCACTACATCTCACGATTATCAAAAATGCGTCGTTGGAAGATAAGCCCACAAAATACACCACAAAAATATTTTGGACTATTAGGAGAAAGACTGTGTTGGTGTGTTAAAGCCTTCCTACGCCTATTCTCAATACCATCTGTTTGTTCCAAGCCAACATTCGGAGAAATGTTCATTGGTCACTTCCAGATGAAATGTCCCTGTTCTTTTCTGCTCCCTGCCGTATTTTATCTTTAATGCTCCCCAAGGATCTCAGCCCAAAGACGTTAATAATGACACTCTTCGTCCAGAGGACCGGTCCCTACCCCTAGCATAATACCGCAGTCCCTACTTGTTTCGCGGTGCGTTTGAGGCGACTAGGGCACCAGCTGCCTAAGGATGGTATCTTGTGTCTTTCAGGCAACTCAGGCAACTCAATAGTATATGCACCGCTTTTGATGGGTACCATCATGACAGGATGTATTTTCGTACTTGGACAACCTGGTTGCGGGCATCAGGAGTTGGGGAGATTACTAACCGTCGCAAAACCCTCGGTAGTTCTGATACAGAGAGTGCATACAGATATTCCCCTGAAAGCTGCGGAGACAGCTCCTTGCCAGCTTCAGAGCGGAAATGCATTTCATTTCTGACGGCGATTTCCTCGATGTCACAGGTAGATCTTACCTCAAAATACCTCATTGGCAGGAGATGATGGGCCCTGTAGCCAATAGTGGCTGGAAGTATCCCGATGTCACATCCTCGCATGACTACAATAGGACCATTGGCATAATTTTTTAATCTGGTAGAACTAGTTATTTCAAGGGGTCGAAATCTCTCACCACAATTATATCTTAGCTTCCTAAGTTATATGCAGCGAGTGTCTCTCCATCCTGATTAGCAACAATCCAGCCAAGAAACAGCAAAGTGTATCAGTCAATATGTGTCTTTAGAGCGCTTGGGATGCACCACATTCTTGGTCAGCGATCCTATAACATTTTATCTCCTCAGCTTGACGTTCCGCTATATCTTCTGTATCATCCAAATTTGCAAACCATCTTGAGTGCTGTAGAAACATCCCAAATCTCTGACACAATTATCAAGTAGTTCTATGCTCACGAAATTGTAGAAGTAGCTCCCTTGATCTTGGAATAAACCTGCCTTCTTTGGAAAAGTTGGAGGCACATATATGCATGTGCATCTCCAATGGGACAATTAATCAAAACAACCTCAGAGCAATTAGGTGTCGGGAGAATTACCCGATTCTGGGGATTGACTGAGTATGGAACCACTTCCCATTGAGAAACTCACAGCTTGAATGCTGATGATTGAATTTGCTTCCCAGAATAACTGGCCGCTAAATGACGCAGACTCGGTATCCGGACCTAGAGGGGACTTGCATGCCAATTTTGAAGGCCAAGGTGATGGACACTAGCTAGCACAGCCCGATCGTGGACTGCAATACCACGGTGATATCCGAATCCTGCACCGGGCCGTAGCATGGAGTATCATCAGAATCCGGATGCAAGCAGCGATGTATCTGGCTGGACCCAATGGGTGATTTCCCACGAGAAATATAGGATTTATTGATGATGAGTTAATGCGGTATATCGATATCGTGGATCATGAAAAGATATCATATTTCCAATCCAACCAGATACATGCAGGGTTAACACCTTATACAGAACCTCATCAAAGTAAAACGGTAATCATATGGCGGCAACTGGGGCTGAAGCCATCTGATTCGTCATCCTCATACTGTTGATGTTGGAATCGTCGGCGTTGCGTGTAATTATGGGATGATTGTATTTTCTTTGCCCTCTGGAGATCATCACTTAATACGTAGAGACAGGAACCAATATGGGAGGCCACGGACTTATATTGTGATGAGTGTGATTTGATATCATCCATCAGAGCAATTCATCACTCATGGTTGATAAAATTGCTCGATATAAGTAAGTATCTTTGGGAGACATCATTCATGCCAAGTATTCCATATAATTCAGTAGAAAGCACACCAACTTTCTTTCTAGATGAGATCTTACAGCTGCCATTTTACAAATGGAAAGATTCTACACGAATAACTGAGGGAGTTGGTTAAAATGGAACTCGGTATCTCTCTGTAAAGGGCATTACAATGGATCTGGAATACACGCCATACCCCGATTTCCACTAAGTTTCCTCATAATCAAACAGTGCGAATGAAGGGATCAACATAACAACGCGGCGGTGAATTAACTGTATGTATGCACTAAAGCACCAATCCCTCCATTCTCTTCATAGGTTCGACTATAAAGACAACAGTCAGAAAAAACACCAGCCAATTCACAAGGCATTGCAATTTCCGCAGCACAGAAAAGAAAATATTCTCTCTCATACATATTATGCACATACTAAACTTTTCCGTAGCTTCTCATATACAAAGCCATTTCGTATTCTTTTTTTTTATCTATCACTACTTTTCCAACTCGTTTAGCGATGAATTTTTGTATCTCATATTATTCGTTATTCTGCGCGTTAATGTAAGTTTTAAATATTTGGCGCGGGAAATGAAACCTCCGTCATTGCGGCTGGTCAGGAATTTGCGAGGATCTTGATGACAGTACTGGAGTAGCAGACTGTTTTATAATAGTATTAGTGGTTGATTTGAAGACTATATAACGGTTTGTAAGAGTGCGGAGCAAAGTTCGACTGGAAGAGAGTCAAAAGCAGTTTTGCTTACCAGAGATTGCCCGTTTTACTATCTGCGTTTGCAGATAATAGTCGAGCGGTCAGTTACATAATTGCCTCTAGAACTCTGAAGAGTAATAACTAAGATAATCACTTTGATCCATCTCTCATTCTGCTATCAATTGTCGCGGGTACCGGTATTTCGACGCTATTATCGAAGGTGCAACGCAACTTGCCAAAGAGTCTAGCCTTGATGTTGTGTCCACTTGATTCACACACTATCTCCTAATCGGTGGTAAATCTCATAAAAAGTTTATGTATGTACTAAAAGCAAGATAGGAGGATGTAAAAATCAAAAGCAAAAGCAAAAGCCAAGCATGAACAAAGGAACAAGATAGGTGTACATATAAAACAAGCGAGAAGAAGAGAGATGAAGTAGAACTGAGATGAAAAAGGATCACCAGGATACAGAGTACTAATACTTCATGAAACAACGAATATTTACATGGGAATTGCTTTATGAAGTATGGGGAACATTATTTATGACAGCTCTGGAACTTTGACCTCATCTGTATATGAAAATCTAATGCTATTGATATCGATCGCTGTGCTATAACTATAACTGCTGTTTCTGTTATCAAAATATATGTATTTATGCTGTGCAAGTGATCATGGTATAATTCTCAAAGAGAGCTTCCCACCCATTCTCTCACATAACTCTCCGTGTTGCTTCATCACTCATTCCTGATATATATCCGCGCTCCTCAATGAAACTCTACTTCCACCCTCCCATACCTATGACCATCAACCTTCAATTCAAACGCCAACCCTGCACTTTCCACCACCATCTCCAGGGTAAAATCCAGATTGAGAAATTCGACTCCCCTTGTAGTCGTCAATCTCGTATACATACTTTTTGGTACAGCGCCCAGATCCGTGGTCAGCGTGCATACACTTATGAGATCCTTCGTGTAGGATGCTGGAGGTTCGCCGTCAGAATCGCAGGCGATCAGATCATCGGATACGATTAGTGATTGTCCTGGACGGAAATTACGCGTGTAGTGGAATGAGACGGGAGTGTCTGTGCTGAGGGTATCACCCTAGCCAGTGTTAGTGATGGGGAAAATAGGGGTGGAAGATAAGAGTATACCTTATTCAAATGCCATTGCATCCTATCACTAACCATCCAACGTTCCCATAATGGACTCCAGTATCTTTCACTAACATTATGTTTATCTTCATCGTAAACCGTTGCATACGAGGTTCCATAATGCATTCTCGCTTTCCTAGATACCACCACACTTCCTTCCAATCCTTTGAGAACCGCTCCTCGGACCACAGCAGTCCATGCATTGATAGGTTGCATAACCTCTACAGAATTGCTTTCTGCTAAGGCTATAGATTGTGCGTGGGTTGGTCGTTCGCTATAAGGTGGCGGAGCTGCGCTGTTAAAGTACGATTTTAATCTTTTGTATAGATGGTTGCTTTGTCCGAAACCCCCTACAAGTACGATACCAGAGACGATACCTCCTTTTTGTCTAATACCAACAACTTGGCCTTGCACCAAATCACACACCTCTTTTACGACTGGCTCGAAAATATCTTTGACTTGAGCAGTTGTCATGATGAAAAATCCACCATCCAGACCGGCATCTATGTCATCTGCTAGACCTGGAAGAGGAATATTGAATTCGGTATTGTTGTCTTCATCAAAATCTCGTTTCACGTATTCTTCCCAGTATTTTAATCCCATTTGCCATGATTTGGCTTTCTTCATTTTCATCTCTTCAAATCGTTCGACTCCTATCCTACTCTTGCAATGTTCCTCAAATCGATAATTAAGAAATGCGCTCCCGCAAAGTCCTCCCGTACCTACCGCTGACTCTTCTACTCGCAGTGGCTTGAGAGATATAATTTTATAAGCAATGAGATCTACTGTGCCTCCCCCGGCATCACACACCACAAAATTGTCACCGGCTTGTAGATGATTCGGTTGAATGGCTTTCAGTGTGTAGACAGCAGCTGCTTCCGGCTCACTGATCATTTGAATGGCTGACTTGTCACCCATTCCCGCCCTCTCTGCAGCTTGAAGAGTAGTGTTCTTCGCGGCATCAGACCAGACTGCTGGGCAAGTAAGAACAAATTCGACTTTCGTAGTTGACATAAATAATTCTCCATATCGGCGAGTTAAGGTCTCAATTGTGTGCTTATAAATTTGAGTCAAATAATCACTGACAGCATCAACAACGTTTTTGCTGTGCTCCTTCAGCAGGTTGGCAGTTTCAGCCGGACTGACGTAAAAAGGTAATTTTTGAGATCGGTCGAGAAATAATTTGATACATCGCAGTCGGGGTTCCTCAGGACGGAATTGACAACCCCATTTTATCGTTGGTTCAGTCCCTGCTGGTGATCCTGGCAGTCTGGAGTATCCTATTTCCGTTGGAACTTTGTCGGATGTGATTCCATTACTTCCAGGCCAAGTTTTGATGATATCTACATCATCAGGATTGGATGTATATACAACAGCAACACTGAATTAATGTTAGTATTTGTGTTGACATTCGAGATCGAAACTGTGGCGAGGAAGCTTGTATAGGGCGCTAATACGAAGGAACCGCCATCAACACGAACTTTCATGAGATGAAGACCTCTAAGATTGACCAGAAACAATAGTCTCGAATTTTTCAAAGACTAAACAGTGGAAACGACAAAATATTTGAAAGAGCGTAATTATCAAGAAGTGTAAGATCACGCTTTCGCGGCGCCACAAATATCTTGTCAAGACAAGCTGTAAAAATATACATACCCAGAATATGTTGTCCCAAAATCTAGTCCAACAATTAGTCTCTCAGTCACAGGTGCTGGCTCTCGTATTGGTCCGGCGATTGCTTCCGTTGAAGAAGTGGGTGAGTAGCTGCCAGAGGTGTAATGATTCCGACTTTCATCGTTTCTCCGACTAGCACTCCTGATAGGTAGACTGAGATTCATGGTGACCATTTATGATAATAAGTTGCTTTGGTTTCAGGAATACACCACCCACGATGGTGATTGTGTTGAGATAGGAGGAAGGTCGCTTGATGCCCCTCAATTGAGCCCCGCCAAATCCCAAACGAGCCCTTTGAGCAAAACAATCAACAAAATGGAGAGGATCGGTTGTTTGGTTTTATTTCCTTTCTCAGATCTTGATCAGAAAGATTCGTGCCGGCACTTCAGGAGGTAATGTAAGTTTTCAGGTGCTTCAAGCGTGTAATGCTTTTCCGATGTAAAGCGTAAACGTGGAGGAATTAACGACAAATGGTAATTGTATATATTCTTGACGGATAAAACTTATTTTTTTCGAGAGTTATCCTTTTGAACTTCAAAAGACATGCACAAGAAGCGAAGGGATACAACGATGATGGATCAAGAACAATATTGAGCAGGATAGGACAAATCAAGATTCCGCCATAGGCAGCAGGAAAATGGAATTTGGAAGCCTGAAGTAATACTGACGGATAACCTCGGAATAGATATGCTATTGAACAGGATCGTCGAATGCAAATAAGACGTTTAACTACTTTTGCCGTGTTAGGTATGATCGTCTTGAATGAAATTTATATAAAAAGTAATAAAAAAGAGCGATGTTTATTTTAAGGTGATGGTGGAGTTTGGCTGTGCAGCATATTGACAATGTTAAGGTTTTGGAATGGTTCGAATTCCTTGAACATCCAATCCCACCTACAAATTAGCCGCAATTTAGTGTTACATCAGCGAACCTTTTTGGACGTATTCCAACCCCTCTTCAGGCTATCGTGACAGAACCAGATCAACTCTTGTCTTGGTAGGGCTGGATATTTTCAAGGCTGCATCTTTCTGTGATACGAGATCCAAGAATGGAGTTATGGGCATGTGGGTTTAATGCTTGGAACCAACTTCAATTCGATGGAGATCTTCCTGATGAACCTGAGGATGTTTTTACCTTCAAACAGGTATTAAAAGCAAAGGGAAGTATCAAAATTATTGGAACTTCTTTTTCTGCTTGTTTAGGTATGTTGATATGATCTTCTTGACTTTTTTGTATTCTGTTTCAGAGAGGATTTCTGAACTTTTATCACGTGTAATTCACATGATCAGGCATATTGTTATTGTAAATGAGAATACAAATGGCTTCAGCTAGCAGCAGTTCTGCTCAATGCTGTATATTTAACTTTAGATTGATTTATCTTACTTATTTGGGCTCTTCTTCTTTCGCTGGATTATTCAAATTCGAAAGTCGACGCGAGAGCTCACCGAGGATCACAAGTCAGCTACCGCAATGCTTGGTGTAGTAATAGTGTAAAATTCTCTACATATTGTACAAATGTGTTGGTCGGAATTTGAGGCCAGCCTCCATCTTATTCCTCGACCAGTCAGATAACTTGACACGCATAATACTATACCACCTCGTCAAATATGACACTAATCTGCTTTAATTGTAGCAGCAATATCAAACGACGCTTCAAGCCCCGCTGAGAGGATCAAAGTCGCCGGCCATCCAGACGGATTCTTACAGGCACAACTCGAGCAAATCACCGCAAAGAGCAGCACGCAAACCCAACAAGAAGAAACACCTTTCAACATATCCCAAGAGCATTCAAGAAACGCAACAGCAGCCGGAAACGACAAGATCGCAGGTAATTCACAAACCCACCCCATGTCCAATCCCTCTACCAACGCACTAACAACCTCCAGAATTCACCCCAACAAATCTAATCCAATACCCTTCACTCACCAGCTACCTCACGCGCAGCAATCCAAACTTCGTTCTTCCCCTCCCACACATCACCCAACTCGTGTCGAACACCACCACATTCAGCGCTCTGACGCAAGAAGGAAACATCTACACCTGGGGCGACGAACGGTACCCCTGCTGTGTAGGCCGCGAAATCAACTCTTCGAATCCCGCCTCCGTCCCCACGCACCTCCCAACCCTCTCCTCCCTCCCCACAGGACCCATCCAAAAACTCTCATCGTCAGGCCCCCTAACCGCCGCTCTAACCAGCGGACACGATCTCTATATCTGGGGGCGCACCAATGTCCCCTCTATAATTCCCGAACTCTCATTCCCATCCCCCTCATCTTCCTCATCCCCATCCCAATTTTCACCATCATCCTCCAACGACTATGATCCCATACCCCTCGACATCCACGGAGCCGATATTCTCGATTTCAGCATTGGTGAAAATCACATGTTGGTGCTTACGACCGAGGGGGAATTGTATGTTATTGGGGAGAATGGGAATGGACAGCTTGGGCTTGGGGAAGAGGAGAAGGGGAGATGCGAGGAGTGGAGATTGGTGTGTTTGGATTTTGGGGAGGGGAGTAGGAAGAGGTGTGTAGGGGTATGGGCGGGGTATAAGTGTAGTTTTGTTTTTGTGGAGGATGCTGGTATCTCTTGATGAAGTTGGGAATGAAATATTCGGCTTGCTTTCACATCAAAGTGGGAGCAAGGATTTAGAGAAACAAGTATTCAGTATGGTATCTCTGTGCTCATTTTGCCGCCTTATGCCACTCTATAATACATCATGACCTTGGGACTACGTTGAAGTTCATTGCTATTGCAGAAGAAAAGAAAAGTAGCTCATAGATTCGTAAGGTAATCCTCAATCTCTTGAGGGCTCAATTTTCTAAAACGTGGGCCTTGAGCACCCTCAACTCCCTCAATGCCCAACAAATGATCGGCTGGTGGTCCCACGATACCTAGGAATATGTTAGCAAAGAAGAATACTTATTTGAGTTGTTAAACTTGCCGATCTCTACTGTATCGCCATTCATCTCCCCTTCAATGGTCTCCTTCAACGTCAATAGAGCAATGTGTACGGCATCTTCCAACTCCAACCCTTCGGTATATCTCTTCTCCAAGAAAGTCTTCGCCGAAGTAGCATTCTTTCCGATAGCAGTTGCCTTCCATGGGAAGTAACTACCACTTGGATCGACTTGGTATAACATAGGTCCGCCCTTCAAAATACCACCAGTCTTGCCTGATGGTTTCTTCTCATCAGGATGTACCTCCGCACCAGCAACGTCTTCTGACTCCGGCTCAATTCCATCATCCCAACCTGCAATCAACAAACTAACACCATATGGTCGCACACCTCCCGATTGAGTAGCTTCTTGCATCACCCTCGCAACATCTTGTACTAATATCCGAGTAGGTGGGTATTCGTTGTAGATGCGCTTGTAGCCAGTGTGGGATACTTTGCGGGCTTTGTCGACGAGTACACGGTAATCAGGTCCCATGCCGGAGTAGACCATGCCGATGTTTGGGGTGATGAGAGAGACTTTTGAGAGAGAGGGTGGATCGATGAGGGTGGATGAGGATTTCTTTTCCGTGGCGAGGACAATGCCGTTGGTAGCTACGGATAAGTTAGTACAAATACGCAGATATAGAGAGGATATATATGTACCTTTAATTCCCAATGCAGTAACACCTTGGTTGACGGCATTTAATGCATATTCTGTTTGCGATTTGGTTAGTACATAGAGCTGGTGGGATATATCAAAAGTATAGTTGGAGCTTGGCGCATATCAGAATCGAGCTTCATTTGAAAGTACGAACCTATTTGAACCAGTTTCCCACTGCAAATGTTAGCAAAGCACTTTGACATGTATAGTATATCACATAATGGAGTCCCTGGGAAGCTCTATTTCAATCATACCTGGGGGAGAAGGTTGTCAAGGAGAAAGAATATCTATCCGCCATTGTATCTGTTTATTTAAAAACCTATCTCGCAGGATTTTGAAGGTTCGAAATTACAGAAAAGGGTTAACGGAAATGTAAAGTATGGGTGGGATGTGTAGAGATTGAAGCTGTATTTCCGGGGTCGTTGGACTTCAGAGCTACAGGCAGCTCAGGTCCACGACGCGATGTAAATTAAAGCCTTAAATATCCGGCAGCAATTGAGCTCAAGCGCCAGGCATCAACTCGATATATGGGCAAATACCAAAGCCTCCAGTTTTGGTAAATATCTCGATGAAAAATATTCATTTTGCATTTTTTCTCACGGGTAAATATTCTTTTCATGATTTTCCAATGGAAACTTTTATTCTGAATATGTTGTATGGTAAGGAATTATTTTGGTGGTTTTTTTGATATCGCCCTGGGTACTTCCTAAGTAGGTAATATAGGTACCTATTAGGTAGGTATGTTTTCTAGAAATATAAAGAAACAGTTTTCGGGGATTTTACTAGCGCGATCGTACAAAACGCACACCTCAGAAATCTGATTTAGATTGAAAAACAACCAAAACATTTTTTTCAAAAGCCGTCAAGAAGCCACATCTCAACATTGTTGTCCATGTCTCTATATACGCTTAGTACTTCTTTATTGAAGTTTCCCTATGATTGATCTTATTAACTATCTATTCACTAACTTTAGTACAGCAAATTTACAGCCCTTAGTGGAACTTTCTCTTTGTTTTTTCCACAGCCCGCTGGAGCTACTTTTTTTTTTTTAGCTAATTCTTCGGAAATCGGAAAATCATTATAAGTAGCATCATCGTCATAACTTCGAAGCTTCATACCTTCTCAATTCATCACCAAAAAAAAACCACAAAAAGAAAATCACAAAACAAACTCAAAAAAAAAAATTATGTCAGCTCCAGTTACCACATGGTCGTGGGGCAATATTGCAGAAGAACTTGCCTCGCAATCCTCTTGCCAAAATCAGAACGACGTATACACAGAAGACAAGCATGCGCATCAAGAAGCTCCTGTGCCGGAGCCAGAACCGGAACCAAAACGTCGAAGATATTATCCACCACGACAATGTCGAATATGTCTCGAAACCGTCGAGCCAACCTTCGAAACTCCTACCGCAGGCATAGCTTCAATTCTCAATCCGACACCTCGAGTAACATACACGTCGGAAGATCCTGAGTTAGGCCGTCTAATGCGGCCGTGCAAGTGCAAAGGAAGTCAAAGACATGTTCATGAAGGCTGTTTGACAGCCTGGAGACACGCAGATCCCCATTACGGAGCACGAAATTATTATGAATGTCCTACATGCAAATTTCAATACCATTTACAGAGAATGAAGTGGGGTCATTTGATTAGTAGTGCATTCGCACAATTATGTCTGACTTTGGTGATATTGTTTGTGACAATTTTCGTCATGGGCTTCATCGCAGATCCGATCATCAATCTATATCTAGATCCGTATGGCACGATTTTTTCTTTCCCTTCGATGGGAGGGAGTGGTCCAGCTCTACATATCGTGGAGACTGAGACAACGACTTGGACTGAGCATCTATTAAAGGGATTGGCGTCTTTGGGAATGCTGGGATTTGTTAAGATTTTCTTCGCAATGTCCTCATTCAGCTGGTGGAATGTAAGACAAACTGGCGTGTTTGGAGGCGGCCGCGTCCGAGCTGGAACAGGTCGAAATCGTCTGGAGAACATCAGTTGGACGCTTGTCATTATTGGTGTTGGCGCTTTCTTAGTTGTAAGTTACCACCGAGCTATAAACAATAAATTCGCTAACAATCTTTAGACAGTTTGGAAATGGACCCGAACTTGGAGTAGAGCCGTGCTCGAGAGAGCTGGCGAGACTGTGATTGATGTTGGAGGTGATGATGCTGATGATGATGAAGAACAGGCAGAAGCAAAAGCTACCGAGCGGGCAAATCAAGAAGCTGCAAGAGGAGAACACCCTCCAACAACTGTCGATCCTGAGACCAGGAAAACGCAGTGAGGATATAAGAGCGGGTTTTCCGCATAATTTGTCAAAATATTACTTCAATAGTGTTTGTATATCGCTTTTCGTAAACTGTACTCGACCATTTCCAAACATATCTATCAGGACTACATGTCCCAGGAGTACCAATTCTCTCCTCTTCTTTCCACCTTTCCCGCACATTCTTAAGTTGCCACGAGATCCTTCACAGTATCGTGCCAATTAGTCTTCGTGCGCAGAATAAGCCAACTCAGCTGGAGCCCAGAAATCCCGAACGTCTTGTTCTTCTTTTCACATACCGGCGACCGCGAGTTTCTTGGTCAACACTCCCGTTTCTTGTATCCGACCGGACTCTTTGGAGAATGGTCGGATCGAGATATTACTTTCTGATTCCTTCGCTGCGGCACTGGTTGTGGCTTTATGCTAGGATGGGGAATTGGAGGGAGGGTTGATACATTCTCTTGAGGGCTTGGGTGCTTTGGATAGTTGGAATGGAAGGAATGGGAAATGGGCTTTGGGGTGTATTATGGTTGGGTTTCCGGGTTATGGTTGTTTAGCGTGATTGAGATTTAGTTTGTATTCTATTTACTTTACAAAAAAAAAAAATTTATCGAGATATTCTTCAATCTTTTGGGTGATTCAAACGGGATAGCTGCTCCTTGGTGTACAAAGGTATGTTCGACGACCAGATCGCTTCTATGGTATTGGGTCACCCTTAATGACGGGAGTTGATATTGCACTGCACTTTGAGCATCAAACATATCTCGTCTGAGAAAGGGCAGGCATTTACGAATACCTAAAACCATTTCGTAAAGGGGAATTTCACATACCAATATTCTGTATAGTAGGCACAGTATAAACATTCTTCTGTAAATTTCATTTCATTCATGTCGTATCATATCATATCAGATATCAAAAAAATCTCTACGCTTCACAAAAAGCAATATGTGCCTCCAAACCCTCCTCAGCCTCAAACTCCAACTCCGTACCTACACCAACAAAAAATACATAACCCTCCTTCAACTCAAACTTTTCCTCGCCCGCTTTCATAGTTCCTTTGCCGCCCGTAATAACCATTATACTTGGACCTCCCAAATTCGCAATCGTTTCCTTTTCGCCTTTTTCGAGTGCCATTATCAACATATCGAATTCACTCATGGGTGGTGCTAACACTTTTGTTTTTCCATTTTTACCCTTGGGGCTTGATGTAGGTTTGAGGATACAGTCATCTTTTCCGACGGGAGAGAAGGTGAGAGCAGCGCTGAATAATTCGGCAGAGTCGCGGTCGGCGCGGGGACAGAAGCCCGTGTTTATTACGTTGTCGGAGCGAGCCATGCATTCAACGATGTCTCCGGGGAGGTAGGCGTGGATACCGTCTGCTGGAACGTAGATGGCGTCGCCTTTTTGGAGGGTCAAAAAGTTCATTGTGAGGAGGGCAACGAGGTTTCCTGGGTCGGATGCGGAGTATTGGGAGGCGAGACGGGGGAGAAGCTCGGGGATGTGTGATGAGGTAGGGAAATCTGAAGAAGGGATTTCTCTGAGGGTGTTGTAGATGGATGTTACTTCGTCATCTGAAAGGGTGAGAGGATTTTGTGTACGATGAATTTCAAAGTATCTTTATCGACGGTGTCGGAAGGGGAGGTGAGGAATTTGGAGCTAAGGACGGAGATGCTGGTGAAAAGGGACTGGATTTCAGAAAGAGGTTTCCAGCCAACGAATGTTTCGAATTTTCCAAGGGCAACAGCGATTTCCGGTTTGTGGTTTGCGTCTCCGAACTTCTCGGGGTCTTGTTTATGGAGCTTGGTTGCAAGGTCCTTGTCAGGGTGAATTTGTAGAGGCAGAGCTTTAGCTATTGAAAGAATCTGAAATTATGAGGTCAGTATGGATATTCGCAGATAATGTGGCAGGGAGGAGACAAGTACCTTTGGTAAATATGGTAGATCTGCTCCGAATTTATCGAGGATTGGTTTCCCAATCAACTTCTCCTTATTGGCATTAAGATGTTCCTGTAAGTCTTTGCCGTTTGACAAGATGGGAGATGGCGTAGTTGAATATGTCCCGATCCACATCTCTGCGTACTCCTTACTCTCATCGAGCTCGAGCTTGAACTTGAACTTGCCTCCTGGTGTAGCAGCTGCATACTTTGCTGCTAGAGACTCCTTGCCTTGTTTGCCCCAAGGATAATTGTTGCATTGGCATTCTAATTGAATGACTGATGAAGATTCGGACATTGTGAATGGCGTTCTGGATGAAGATGTAGACTTCTACAATTCCTAGAAATATGCGGAGTATGAAGAAAGAAAGACAATGATCAATGGTTATAACGAGTATGAAAATTAATACCTACCAAGCTTTCTAAGAGATTTCCATACTCTCAGAGGTGTAGCGCTCCGGAGGTATCTCCCATACACTTACATACATAGTGACGTTAGAATTTTGAGATGTGTGTGGCTCGTTCGATCTTTTGTTGTTACATCATAGTAGATATGGTTGATGGATAGGATTTGAATGTCCGACCGACAGAAGAACAACTGGATTACTAACTCACCTACTCCGTATCGCTTGTCTTCCGGACCTCCACATGCTCGATGCATGGCACAGAAGCTTAGCATTGGCAGCCACGGCAGCACAGGGCATATTGAGCTCTATTTATAAAACCAATCAGAAGCTTCAAGAGCCTAATTCCTATGGATGAATGAAAGTTGGCCAGGTGTTGAAGGAATTAGATGGGGAGAAGCGGTCTGGATTGAAGGGTCTTATCCTGTAGATCATTCATTGATGAGTGTGGTGAGATCGATGAGATCTCCTCCGGGGGCTTCTCAGAAGAACTCAATTAGATGTGTCGAAGATGTCTGAATGTCGATGGTCTATTGAGCTACCCCTAAACTTTACCTAGAACGTTGTTGTAGATTCCAGATAGGTATTTGAGATAATGTATTTTCACCCCTTAGGTAGCAGAACAAAAGAGAGAAGCGAGATGGATGAAATACCAAAAAATAATCTAATCTTATTTTCTGCACTCTTATCTTTTATACTCATCAAAACTAGAAGCCACAAAGATTGAAATTTTGTAGTTTAATTACATCTCATCTAGAGTGAGAACGGATGAGAAAGGTTGAAGACTTGATCGAATTTTTTTTTTCTAAACTTCTAACCAACTTCGAGCCAAGGACAAATTTCCCTAAAATAACATAATCTCGTTTTTTATTACAACGGCAACAACACCTTCTTTTTTATCCTTGTTGTCGCATTAAGTCGCCGTTGGAGAATTCTCTTCATGATCGATATGCTTTATTATTTTTTGTAATAACCTTTAATCTCGATTCCCAAAGACCCTGCTACCATCAGCTCGGTATATCGATTCTCCACTCAACGCGCCAAGTGTCCACCACAAAGGTCAAATACGAAAGGACACAGCGCAACAATCTCACCATCCTGTGCATCGCGATCAATTATTATAGAAAGTCCCGTACGACGTTGGGGCTACAATTATTGGCAAAAGCTGTAACGATTGTAGCAGGTGCCTGAGGGGCCCAGTACATACGACACATAATGCATTTGGCATACCCCTCGAGGAAAGCCTCGAATCCTCCGGCATATCTTGCACCACGGTCTTCTCGTTTCCCAATGCTACGCAGAAGTAGGGTGAAGACGATACTTTTATGTGCTTGTGCCATAGGGGCGGTATTTTTTATACTTTCAAGTATACTTGGGGGAGCAGATGGAATACCATCGGGGACTCCGCCAGTTGTAATTGTCACAGTATTGGATACGGTGGGATATAGTAAAGAATATCAGGATAGTGTGAAGGAGAATCGTATTCAATACGCCAGGAAACATGGTAAGCAAATGCTATGCGAATGGCCACATCTCACTATTCTGGCACTGGAGCAAGAACCAAACTGATCATTCTTAGGCTATGCAACATTTTTCCCTAGTATTGGAGACTATGATATTCAAGGATCGCCAAATTCATGGTCCAAAGTTCCCGCTGCACGACACGCACTATCACAATTTCCACATAGCGAATACATTTGGGTTTTGGAGCAGAATGCCCTCATCATGAATCCTGCGCTGAAAGTCGAAGATCACATCATGGAGCCAAAAAGGTTGGAAAGTTTAATGATCAAAGACCAATCTATTGTGCCTCCGGACAGTGTTATCAAGACGTTTCCAAATTTAAAAGGGGGAAATGTCGATTTGGTGCTCACTCAGGATAAAGATGGTCTGTCGCAGGCTAGTTTTATTATCAGAAAGGGGGAATGGAGTAAATTCTTTCTCGATACATGGTTTGACCCTCTGTATCGTTCTTACAATTTCCAGAAAGCGGATACGCATGCATTGGTGAGTGCCCACACGTCTTTGGAAGGTTCAATATCTAATAATAATCAGGAACACATTGTGCAATGGCATCCAACGATCTTGTCGAAGTTGGCACTCGTGCCACAGAAAATAATGAACGCATACAATTCGGATGATGCAGAGGGATATAAAGATGGAGACTTTGTCGTCCGATTTCCAGGTTGTGACCAGTCAGGACGAGACTGTGGAAAAGAGGCCGAAAAATACACAAGGCAATGGCGGACTGTATTCGCCCAACGATGATCCATACCTTTACTACGATAATTATTCCAATCCTCATTAACAGCATATAAGCATACTTAGGGCTATAGGAAGCCCTTATGATCTACGAATAGCGGGCAAGGCGTTTGCAGGCGTACAACAGTATGAAGATAAATGTTTGCATAAATGTACAATACCGGCGAGGACGTCTGTAGGAACATGGATATCGTTGAGGCTGGCAGGTGTAGTTTTCTGGGGGGTGAAGTAAGACTTTGTCTTCTGTATATTATTCGAAGCCTACATACCCCAGCTGTCAATAGTACTGTTCTCTCAGTACTTGCAAAGCTCTTCGATATGATCTGTGTTCTATCATTTGCTCTCCAGGACAAGTTACGATATAGATTTCTGACCGGGAGAGGAGATGATGGGGCATGATAGTCTAATTCGAGGCATTGTCATTCGTCCGATTTTGATGACCTTCAGTATATCCATGTAGCATCACAATATGAATAATTGGTAGAAATCTGTTAAAGAATAACCATAGAGGAAATTTCCAAAGATCATGTCCACTTTTATATGGTGATATTTTAGATCTTTTCAGGCCCTTCGAAATAAATTTACATGGGCCGGATAGTGAGCATGTGATGAGTAACATCCTCGGCATCTCCATTGAATCAAGGAAAGAGGAAACGCCGATGGAGACGACTCTTGTCCTTTTGCACTTTATTTACTCTTCCACCCCAACTTTTTATCTCCATTCTCATCACTCACCGATCCTCCGTCCCACAAGATGCCCGGCAGTTCGAGAATGCCCGTGAGCTTGCGCAATAGCTTCACCGTCACAAAGGGCTCTTCAAGTAGCAGCCAATTACTGGCTCTGAATATTGATATGTATGTACTTGTTCTATATTCTTGGACCCACCGTGTATGCGATAAGCTATGCAATGTGTTTGTATCTTGTCGTTGATGGAATAAAATTTACTGATCTTATTTCTAAAATTTAGACTTCGAAATGCCGTATTCTTTTTGTTCTTACTGAGATGGACGAGGAAGTGCTTTTTGAAATTGAAAGGACGGGGACTTTTTGGTAGTTTCGCAGACGCATATATCTCGGTTCGCAGCACACTCTATGGATTGTTCTTACGAGCACCCGGTGTGCGATCTCAAGTACAGAAGCAAGTCTCCGAGGCACTTACGAAGCTACAAGGGAAGTTGGTACCGACTGGTCCAGGTGTGGTACGATATTTGACGCTGCCGAAGGAAGGATGGTCTGAAGAGACGGTTATGAAGGAGTTGGAGGCTTTGGCCAATATGGATCATACCAGATGGGAGGACGGATTTGTCTCGGGTGCTGTGTACCATGGAGGGGATTCGTTGATGAAGATACAAACGGAAGCGTTTGGAAAGTTTACAGTTGCAAATCCTATTCATCCGGATGTTTTCCCAGGAGTGAGGAAGATGGAGGCAGAGATCGTGGCGATGGTTTTGTCGATGTTTAATGCTCCTCCAGGAGCTGCGGGTGTTACGACTAGTGGAGGTACAGAGTCTATTTTGATGGCTTGCTTAAGTGCGAGGCAGAAGGCTTATGCCGAAAGAGGTGTAAAGGAACCGGAAATGTCAGTAGATCCGCGGAATATGCCATTCAAATTTCTATACTAATCAATGTTTAGGATCCTCCCAGAAACAGCACACACAGCGTTCCGCAAAGCAGGTCAATATTTCGGTATCAAAGTTCACCTCGTCGCTTGTCCCGCTCCATCTTACCAAGTCCATCTTCCAAGCGTATCTCGTCTCATCAACAGCAACACCGTCCTACTAGTTGGCTCCGCTCCAAATTTCCCTCATGGACTTATCGATGACATAACCGGCCTTTCCAGGCTCGCTGCCAAACGCAAGATCCCACTCCACGTCGATTGCTGCCTTGGATCATTCCTTGTTCCTTTCCTCGAGAAGGCCGGATTCGAGACCGATCTCTTCGACTTCCGTCTTAAGGGTGTTACAAGTATAAGTTGCGACACTCACAAATATGGATTCGCGCCCAAAGGTAACTCGACTGTTCTCTACCGCACCGCAGCCTTGAGAACCTACCAATACTTTATCTCTCCTGACTGGTCAGGTGGTGTATATGCCTCTCCATCTATCGCCGGGTCTCGTCCTGGTGCCCTCATTGCTGGATGCTGGGCTTCCCTCATGAGTGTTGGGGAAACTGGCTATATCAATGCCTGTACCGAGATTGTGGGAGCTACCAAAAAAATCATTGATGCCATAAACGAAAACCCCTCTCTCAACGCCGATCTTTATGTCCTCGGTAAACCACTTGTTTCCGTTGTAGCTTTCACATCCAAAACACTCGATATTTACGATATCGCCGATGCTATGTCAGCAAAGGGATGGCACTTGAATTCGTTGCAAAGTCCACCGGCTATACACGTAGCCGTGACCTTACCAATTGTAAAGGTAAGGGAGAAGTTGATCGAAGACTTGATAGCCGTCGTCGAAGGAGAGAAGGAGAAGGAGAGAGTTAGGATTGTGGAAGGCAAAGGAGCAAAAGGAAAGAGTTTGGGAGACTCAGCAGCCTTGTATGGAGTTGCGGGCAGTTTACCAAATAAGAGCGTGGTGGTTGAATTAGCGAGTGGATTTTTGGATACCTTGTACAAAGCTTAGCGAGTTTATTGTTGGAAGAGGTCGGTGGAGATTGAGAAGGAGTGCACATCATTGTCTTGGAATTTGTAGATACGAGGAGCATGTGAGCGATATTTTATTATGCCTTGATACGGGGCTATTCCAAATAGTATTTCTATTTACACCTTAGTGTGCCGTTTACATTTGCTTTACTCCGGAAACTAGATTGGGAGGAACATACACCTTTCTCAAAGCTATGTATATCACCGCATCGATCACTGGGACGATCTTTCTGCTATGTATACACCAACATAAAATACACCAACGTCCTCACGGTAAAGAGCAAGTGTTTACCCAGATTGGACTTTTCGTCTAGCTTCATTCAGGACATCCACACACATATCCACTTCTTTTGTTCTACTCCATCATCTTCCTCCCTCCGTTCCTTCAAGGACTTTTTCCGCCATCATATCTTCATATAATTCGGGCTCGTGGTTTAGTGCTACGTATCGTTTTGTAGTCCTTTTAGTCTTGCGGAAGAATAGAAGAATGAGAAGTTGCTAGTTGGAAAAAAATGAAAATCGTCCATCTTTTCTATTTGTTGTGAGATTGTTTCATTTAACATTTCGCGGGCTTATCTGTTTTATTTATCGTTTATATAGGTATCTTTTTTGATATATCTATTTTTTATTCATTTTAAGGATGTAGTTATCAGAAGCGGGGAATAGTACTTCGTTGCAAGTGACTCTAATCCTTACTACATATTGCATTTTGGTGGAAATGATATTCCTGTTATTGCGGAAACAAAATTCTGGAGCTGGAAGGGATGAAAATGTCTTCTTTTCATATTTGGGCTCCAATAACCTTCTGGTCTTCCATCAGGCTATCCGCATCCTCATCGCTCAATATATCGTTTAATCCTGATTTTATTTTCGGAAAGAATTCGCTTTGAAGATCTTCTGTTTCGTTTATGATATCTTAAGATTACTTGTATCATTCGTAGGTTTCGGGTGGATTTGGACTGCTGCCCGAATCCCCATTTCCGCTTTTCAATAAACACCGTTTTTTGGGCTTTTTCAAATATTCCTTTACGTCGGTCCCTGGTTCATTTAGACCGCTGCCCGAATTCCGTCTTCCAGTTTTTTACAAAAGCCGTTTGTTGGCCTTGTTCAAATATCCCTTTACGAGCATGCTCTCCGGAGGGACTATCGCGCCCACAAAGTTTGGCGGCAGCTTTGCTATAGCGACATAGTGCTTTATTTTCTGTACTAATTCCTCAAAAATTTTCTGTTCTTTATTTATCTGAGAGAGAAGCTCTTTATATCCATCTTGAGGAGGCTCCATATATTGATACCTTGTCAGCAGATCATTCCATACACCAAGTTTCTCTCGTAAACTTTGAACTTTCTGAGGCGCGTCTCGTCCCGACACTAAAACCACTAGAGAATCGTTCTCGCCCTCACTATTGCTCGTATCCTTATCTTGCGAGGATTTCGATTCAAACTGAGCATTATAAATCGGTTGTTCAGGATTATCGTCATCTGGAAACTGGATTTTTTCGAGGTTGCGGTATGGATTGTACAATTTCTCCTTCGACCCTTTGAATTTAGGGTTCTCCGCAGCAATGTTTTCACCTTGTCATCTATGTCTTTCGTGATTTGATGTATCCCATCGGCTATGTCAGCGTCAAAAACTGGGGTTTTCTTGCAGCGCCAAGGACCAGTGCGGAGCCATCAGATCTCTCTGGTTGGAAGTTAATCGATTAGAGGTGTTCTCCCAATGGCCTTAGTTAACTTCTGAAGATATGGCCCACGAAATGGGGTAGCCATGACTAAGCATTGGTGCTCTGGTTTTCCAAGCTCCTTGTTTTTTTCTACAATCTTTTGATTGGGGCCGAAGAGTTCATTAGTGTCTTCCAGAACCTCATTTAAGTATTTGGCATGTGAGCTACTCAAAATCTCACCATCTATTTCCGCGCCGATTGATTCTTAGAACTTTTTTTTAGGTGCGCAGCTGCTTCTTCTGTGCCTGGCCAGCTCTGTACAAACACATATATGCATTGCTGAGCTGTACAATGCTGAACTGCCCAATAGCTACACTGCATCGTACACCATACACGGTATTTCGGCTATTTTTCCAACGTTTAATATTGAAATAGGTACGAAGCCGTATCATCATGTATGCACAAGCCTGGGGAGGACAAGCACATCGTAAGGGCGCAGAGTTAGCGAGAGATAAGGCCAACTGTACATCGGTTCATCATTGATTAACAATTACGTTCATATTGGCCAACAGGTCAGACCATTCTGTAATATCTCTGCTTTTCAAAGTCCGAAAGTGACGAAAAGCGGCTAACGGATAGTCAATCCCTACCATCCGGTGCACGTACTGCCCAGAAAGGTCAACAAAACCGGGGCACTGCGACACTATTGAATTCCTGCAGAAACTGCAAAACTTGGAGTAGTGGGCAACTTATTGCACTAATTGTTCCTCTATATTCACAGAAGCCGACTCCAAAAGCACACCTGAACAAACTTAGCAAGCGTTTGCATTAATTATGGTAAACCAACCTCGAATCCTGGTAGAGCATGCGGGCAGTAACACTGAAGTACTTTATATGAATTTTCTTTCGTTGCCCGAGCCTGATGTGGATAATATAGTCGGTAGTATTGCATCTTGGTTCGAACAAATCAATCGAAAGCATCGGGAGGTGAAGAGATTCCGTCAGATTTTAAAGAGAATTCAAACTTCGAAAAGAGTTGAGAAAGATTACCAATGCCTTTTCCAGTTACGTTATACTGAGGGTATCCAAAAAGATGACGCAGATATCCAAAAGTTTATTCGAGATTTACCAATCGGGGCTTTCTTACAAGTCGTCTTCAGGTTGACTCTGAATGATTTGCGGGGGATTAGATATTGCCACTTCAATGACCTTGCAGAGCTTCTTGCGCCTACACAAGTATCCTCAAACCTGCGGCACCTGCGGATGTTAGAAAATTTGCCCGAGTACCAGCACTTTCTTGTCGAACTACCTGGTCCGCTTTATTCAATTTCCGACCCTCAAAGCATTCCTAGTCAACCTCCGACCCTTGACTACTACAAGGTACCTCCGACCAGTTCCATATCTACTACACTGTCGGGCACCCTAGTCAAGAGCCCGGAGCCACATCACCAGGTCTCTGAGCTCAGCAGTGATTTAGGAGCACAATCACATTCCCCTTCAACAATTTCACCAGCAACTACATTTCCATTGGTCAAGCGGCAGCGATACCCTGAAATCTTCAAGCACTCAGGCCTGAAGATATCAGATATTGTCAACAGTACCAAAGATTCGCAGCCAAATGGTCTTTCCCGAAATATAGTCTACCATGAAGGTATATTTCAAAGTGTCTTACATTGGATTACTAGAAGCTAAAAACCTACAGTACCTTTGGATTTTATCGGTTTACAGGGAAACTGTATTGTTACTTTGAGATTTTACGACGAAGACAGTCTACGCTTTCGTTTCAATCTAGCTGAACGGCTGAGATTCCATACGTAACGCTTTTGAGATCATGGAGGCAGACAGACAAACAAGCCGACTTTATTTACGATATACGTAAAGTACAGCAGCCGACCCAAATACAAAAAAGCCTTGCATATCACTAATCTCAAAATATTCGTATCCTTCTTCATTTGGTCCCGTAGATATCTTTGGATCTTCGGATATTGTTCCTCTTTGATGCAAGCATACATAACCTTGGCCACTTTTTCGATCTACTACTGCACCACATATCTCACCCGAATTGTTACCACCTCTTAAATAGTTCAATGCGGTACTGACATCAACTTCTTCATCATCTCCTAATCGCAGATCTGATTGATGGCTTATCTACTCAATTAGCTTTTTGGGAAGTCAAATAGACTTTGAAAGAAAACTTACTGCCTGTCTAGCAATTTCGCGGAGTCTCTGTTTATCCTCGATTGTTCTCGCCATGCTACCCGTCCCAAGTCTACTATTCGTTAACTGCATATTCATATGTCTGAGAATTTAAAGAATATTACTTTTCATGCAATACAAGTCTCAAGAATACCTGTCGGGAGATTCGTAGGACTGACTTGTGAAGATTTAATTGTCGTGAAGATTTTACGATCTCACGTCTTCCCCAACATCATGGAGTACGCCACGTAGCCACACCACAAATATAGCCTACTACATATAATGACTGCATCTCGCTTACCAGGCTGCTTGCAGATAATGTTACGGTATACACCACTGTGAGGACTAGCTTGAGCAGGCTTTTTGGGATGATAACATACCTTGGCGAGTTATCATGCACCGTTTGCAATGTTTGCAATGTACTTAAAAGTGATGCCTTCTATTCCAGTGCTCGCCCTGTGTTCGCAGTCCCGCAGTCCCGCAGCATCCGCCGGTTGAACCGCTTGTTAATGAGACCAATCAAATATCTATTGTCCGTGGCCATCCAAAGCAGCTTGAGTATGGCCAACTGCTCCATGAGCCCGTCGAGCGGCCAATAACTTGACATTCCTGAGACTTGTAAGCCGGGAACGAATAGAGAGACGATGCGGGTAACAGGTAGGAAAAGGAAGGTAGAGATCGTGGTTTCTACTCTATATCAGGTTAAGAAATGAAAATCACGGGACAACTTACAGTATTAGACCATTTGCATTAGGCGAACGGCCTTATTCGCCGCTATTTTATTGTAAATGATTGAAAAATATCATTGAAATTCATTCTTGGACCTTGTTTTTGGTGATCGTTGAAGGCGATTTTGCGGGTTTTCTTGCGAGGGGTTGGATTTTAAGCGATGGGGAAGCGAAGGTTTCTCGGGCCAGTCGGGGGTATGTGCGGGCTATTTGGATCGCTTGAGGTGGATGGAACTTTTTGTTTAACCCATGGGTTTGTTGATGTTGAACTTCTGGTTGACTGCTGCCTACTATGTGTTGTATAAGCGGAAGTACCTAGCCTTTGATACTGGCCAATCTCTGGTTGAAGTTAATGCTCTCTAGATTTCATGGGAAGTGGCCAGGGGGAAGTAACTCGCGAGGGAATAATAGTGAGGACAATGATATATCAGACGTCATAAGGAATATTTTCTGACTTGGTACTCGTGAGGTTTCCATTGAGGAGAAACAAGGCAAGCTATATCGGTTGTAGTTGTGGTTTTCGAAGAGATGCAATGTCTCAAACTACCTCAAGATTAGTCCGCGTATGCTCTAATGTATTATCTATTCGTTGTGGATGTGACCGAGGGGAGGGTAACTTGGAGACGAGTGTCTGTGACTGGTAAATATCAGTCAATATCCTGGACGAATACAATGCATGCTCGTTCGGGTACGATTTTCTTCCTACGAGATCAAAGATTGGTCCTATTTCCTGAGCAATTGATGCTTGCGCCATTTTAGTGCTTGTATCTTACGCCTTGGGGGAGGGGAATCTTTGTTTATGTACGCTGCTTATCCATTTGGAATGCGAGTTCTCCCTATCGTCTTAACACCAATAGGCGAGGGACCATATTCACTCAAAGACGACTATGGATCAGAATTTAAATGAGAAAGTGAGTTCTTTGTCTGCGCTCCGATCACTGTTTAATGCGCCTGGCATAATTTGACACCAAAAGAGGTGGTGTGGGGTGTCGAGCAAGGGCTACAATGTAGCCGATACGTACCGACATCTCCCGAGGGACCGAAGCGATGAGAGATGCTGAAAACCATCACGTTTCCAAGTCTGGCGGTGGTAGAGACTCGGTACCTCGACCTTCAGATGACGGCCAAGTCTCACACATTCAGTCATCCTAATAACGAAGCAGTTGACTCTTAATTGGGCAGGCACAACCGATTGGCATGCAAAGAAATGAACACGTACATATACCTATGTACGATAGCATGAAACCGAATTTTTATAGGATTCGGGTCCAATGTGGAATTTTTTAACCCTAACATCCGCGAATATATCCTCTTCTCTCACGGGGTGGACCTTTGATCTCGTACTTCTCTGAGTCTTGTTTACATTGGTATTCACTTACATCTGAATATGCACCTGCGTCCGGCGATTATATTAGTCTTTGCCAGTTTATCTACGTAGTTTGGTTTTGAAACAATTGTTATCTAATATATTTCATTCTTCTGTGTGATAAATTTACGTTCCTATCTCATTTAAGAATAGCTATCAAAAATCGCTGTGGTCGACGACCTGTTCTCATTTTCTGTGCTGCAATATACTCTGCGTCTAGTGTTCGAAGAGGAAGAATAAACACGCATAGATTGTTTGCATTTATGATGTATATACTATTCCATATGCAACGTAAACATCCGCACTTATTCTTATCTGGTCATAATGTGTATGAGCGGAATCAACCGAAGCAGTTTAGCCTACAATCATCACTGGTGCGGCGAACCTTCACGAACATGGACGATATAGTACTTCCTACTTTTCACGCTACTTCGGATCAATCATGGTAAGACCTATCACCTCTGATCTCATGGCCAAATATCTTGGATGGAGAAGTTTCTGATTTTTCCATACCGAACTACTGGATTTCGTGACTCTAGCTTGCATTGCCCCTTGCTATGAAACTGACACAATCCATAGTCTTCTCTCACCATTTCAAAGCATTCATAGAACAAATCGACGAGAAGAATGTTTCATTTCTCGGCGGAGACATCAGCAACCAAGACTACTATTCGCTCACTACACAAATTACAACATATACGTACACCGGACCGAACCAAGCTGATATGATAAGCCTATAAGCTCATGAGCTCATGAAGACACTCTGCTTAACCGTGGAAAAGTTTTAACCAATAATGGTCGCTCTTTAACCGCGTAGAAGTACATTTCTTCCGATTTCTCTGCTCTTATGAAAGCCAACCTTCTCCCCAATCATCTCTTTGCACCCCTATTCTGGTCCACCTCTCTCTTCCTTCCTTCCCAGCCCTAACCCCATGTCAATTATTTGCATCTTTTCCATCAACTACAGTTTGTGTTCAAAAATTTGGATTTTTAATTTGCCGTTTTGGTTGGGACATCAATGCGACTATTTATTAAGGGGTCGCTGAGTTGTGCGGTTACAGCGAGACTTATACAGAGCAATGCGGGCGCTGGGAGCGAGAGATGAGGTTGATGGCTATGGTACTTTATGTCGGGCTATGTCTGCATTGCAGATAACGTGGTGGTGCGGTTGGATCTGAGGAGCGCGAATTGGAGGGCATCTCCCCTCATTTCCTACCCCTTCTCTCGGGCCCAGACACTCGCTTGATAAATCCAATTAACTATCCACTCCTCAACAAACCATATTCTATTGGGCTTCACCCCCGTCAGCATCCATGTGGTAGCGATTCTCAGCATCGTCTTCACCCAGGCCATCGATTCCTACAAACTCATTTCTGGCGTCACCTCCGTGTCTATCACTGTGAATGAATATATATTGGCTATAGATTTAGTAAGTTTATCATCCGTGAGACCTGGGATTGAGAAGAGTGGATAAATACCACTGCTTATGATGAATATGTCTTTTTGAGCTGTTGCTTTTTTATGGTGTGGGAGCTGTGTTTTTTCTTTAGGAAAGAAGTTCAGTGCATGGATGGTCGAACTCCCTCTCGACGTCCAGAGAAAGTTAGGTTCATATTATGCGAGACTGAGTATCAATTTTAGTGCGAATATGAAGGGGCTCGATGAGTGAGAACTTTAGATTGTGAATTAGGTTGTGTGAAAGATATGGATCTTTGAGTATAGATTGATAATTCGACGCAGTAGATTCAATATATCAAATATATCAAATTTATCAAATTTATCAAATTTATCAATTATCAATTATCAATTATCAATTATCAATTATCAATTATAAAAGAGCTAACTAGCTATATGAAATGAACTTACGGGTCAAGAAGCTCTTGCGATTGAACTATTATCCAGAATCCACACAGACTACTGGTATTGAAATTGAAATTGGAAACCCAAACTCTTTCTGTTAACCCAGCTCCCCGTTTCATTTTGATTTCTCTCCTAAAATCCACTCGCTGGCATTCCTTTCTGAGTTTGATTCCATTTCTGTAGTTATGTAGTTTACCCGGAGAATAAATTTCATATTTTATCGTCTGCCTATCTTTATGTACACTACCCAAAATTCCTCAACACTCGTGGGAAACAGCTAGATAATAGCAACAAAGCACACCCCCTGCAATGAAATCTAGAATCCTCTTTGCAGTATTAGACTTTGGGGGGACTACAGCATGATATTGATGAGAGGAGAAAGTGAGGAAGACCAAAAGGAATTGAGTTGGAATTTTGTGGTATGTAGTGAGACAGTTCGAGGGATAGTAAGAGATGGAAGGGGAATGGGAGGAAGATGTGATATTTAGCGAGAGCAATGAAGGGGAAGCGGCGGGGACTTATGAAGAGCATGTATTGCACTCTAAAATATGGACTACTACTACCCCTGCGTATAGACCCACCCTTTTCCCTTTACTACCCTCATAAAGCCCGTCGCATTTACCCCAAACAGCCAACATCATGCCACTTCCCTTCATAAGCATAAATTCTTGAATATCCGTTACATACGACCATAGACTGAGGAGAATTGGGCAATCTCTATGTTCTATCACTACCGTCGCTGTTCCGAATCCAAAGCTCCAATTTCAGTATAATATTTCTGGTTGTTCTTACTTAAGTCCCATTTGAAATCCGAAATCCGAAATTCGTATTCTGTATATGGATTAGAAGTAATCTATCCTTTGCTAGGATTCCCTACTATCCTACAGTCGGACATTGGTGGATACATGTAATCTGTTTACCAGAAACTGTTGCTAGGCAGTCACTGCTTACAACCCTTGTCGAACATTAACTGTATTACGACTTTGCAAAGTAGGGAACCGATGACTGGAAAACAATAACCGCTATGTGATAGGAAGTGGCATAAGCAGTCTTCCACAAATGGTGTTGTTTACTCTCTGGTTGATGGGCGGCTAATAGTGTTCAGGATCCTGTAATTGGTGCTTTGCCGGCAAAGTAAAATCTGTATATATTATCAACGAGCCAATAATATCATTGAACGCCTTGTGTTTGGTTTCTGAAAGCTTTTGATGATTGGGTATAATGACTACCAGTGTAAGGACTTCCGCTTTGGAATGTGATGATACGACTCTGATAGCCACCTACTTTAAAGCTCCAAAAATAGAGCTTATCAAACAGATGAGCCCAAGTAAGACCGAACCGTACTTTCATATACCCGAAATATATGATGTAAGAGCTAGCTGCCGGGCCCCACTAAGGCCCTTGGCAGACTTGAACATATCGGCAGCTCTTACGGAAACATACAAAGTAGTATAGATAACATTTGATAATAACCTATTAGGAGCAACGCTTATCTCAGTTTTTCGGTTTATCTGAGTACTTTCCTGGCATATCTACCTCTTGTACAAGGTAAACTACAAGGGGTACGAAGCACAATGAACAAGGTGATCTAAGACCGAAACGTACTTATCTATGTCCGTGACGCTTCAAATTTCAGGTGGATCCACTGAGGCTGACGTACCCATAGCCCGGCCGAACTCGGAAATGTCGGCATGCTCTATCCAAAAATAAGATGAGCCCATGCATTATTACTAAATGACTAACTCAGCATGAGACAAGACCGAATCGACATAGAAATGCTTTAAGGAAGGCTCAACTGAAAGAATTCTTCCAAGGCAGAATCGTACTTGGACAAATCGCAAGAGTTCTTGATACGAGAAAAGGTGGCAAGGGTAGTACGAGATTTGAGGCAAGGCCGATTCGGACTCAGCTGTAAAAGTTATCCCCTGGAGGAGCACGGGGTTAAAGACGGAGCACCAAGTCACCACATTGGGACGCAATATGCATTCAGCAATATAATCCTTGTCATACTGCATGTGATAGTGAAGACAGGAGATGAGGCCGAATCGTACTTGTACAAGGAAAAACATCACAAGCAGCGAGAACGAATTTTTTGGAATTGGGCAACGAAAACCACATCTAGCAGCCCTCCTTTTGGTCAGTTGAGAAGCCAGAGCTTGTGCGCATTGCCCAGTGTGACACACGCAGCATGGCGACACCGTGGCCTCAAATGGCAGCATGGCCCAACGACCCCTGTGAGCATGCAGCATACCTCAGCGATTACCTCAGGAAAGCACTCGTCTGTATCGACTCCGCCGAAGATCAGTTGGTGCCAAAATCCCTCGTCAAGACCATGATCGCGGCCATGAGCGTCTTCACTACCAAGTTCCAGAACACCCCCGACCTCAGCGCCGTTACAACCATCCAAAGCGACCTCAAAACAACGGCAGAAACAGTACAATCCACGGCAATAAAAGTCCAGCAGAATACAATTACGCATCAGCAGGTTGCCGCACTAAGCCAAGAGACCAATCAAGCTGTGAAGGAAGCCGCTGAGACGCGACGGATAACCACCGAACTTCTGCAAGAGACAAATGACATAGCCAAAGCGATAAACGATACGGCCAAAGCGACGAACGATATTGTGAAAGTCGCGCAGTCTACTCCGCCTTCTAAGGCTTCATACGCGTCGGTATTGACTAGCAATGCCGCGCCTCTTAGCAAACCAATCACATTATCTACTCAGACTTCATCATTCGTTCAGGCACAACGTGAGATTATTGTGAAAATCACAGACCCAGCTACCATTGAAAGCCTCCGAGCAAAGAGCCCTAGAAACTTACAGAACCATATCGATCGTGCGATTGAACAGAGTAGAAACGAACATATCGAACGGAGGGGGATACCGAAAATGAAGAGCTCCCGTAAGTGCAACGACCGTAGTATGATTGAAGAGAAAACTAATACAGGGAATCTGGCAGCAATGATAATGATGGGCGTAGACGTCCATTGGGCAGGGGAATGGGAAGCAATGGGGAATTTCAAAAAGAATACGAAGATTTGCTACGAAAATTTGGAAAACCGATCAAGCAGCATCAAAGACGTTAAAACTATGAAGGGCGGAAAACGAAGGAAAAAGCTTCTTCTTAACAAGAATGGACATGATAATTGTTATTTCGAGTATTGAAGAGAATCATTTGGTCTGCCTAAAATGCATATAGATAGAATACAGTGTAATCTGATTTTTGCATTTTGAACCGGAAAGAGAAGAACGGAAATCCGTTTACAGGTTCTTCGGAAACGATGAATTGACCAAACGTGAGGAAATAGAACCGAAAATATATATATATTTATTCGCTGGCTTTTGATGATTTGAATTAACTCTAAACAGATCACGAAAGAATATTTGACCATATATGCTTTATTCAAAAATCAACTTGACCTCAAATGTACTTTCATATTCCCGAACCAACAAACTACTACCTCGGCTGGGAAACCTGCCAGAAGACGAGGGTGAACAGTTTATCCGACAAGGAAGTGCTGAGAGATGTGATGGCGGGGCGCGGTTATTCTTGGCGCACCATCGCTCGCGGGCTTCAAAGACGATATCGCAAGGGCCTTCTGCCACTGATCCATTTCGAGCCCGGAAACGTTCTATATGAATGGAACGTGCTCTGTGATGAAAAGGTCGCCTAGGAGCGTCGGCAACACCCCTCATTTTTAAGTTTGAAGTTCAACCGCGCATGCTTATTCAATTTGAAGATGATTCCAGTTGCTCCGGGGTTGGGTTATGAAGGTATGCGGTAACTGTGGTTCTAACCCCACCCGAATTCTTTTTCTACAGGTTGCGCAACTAACCTTAACTCCTGTGTTAGGCAAGCGTATGGTGGAGGGAAACCTCGATGACATTTTCTTGTCGGGCGAGCAGTGCACGTCTTACTATTGGGGATCCATATTATACAATAAGTAGTGGGAGGTTTGACTGTAAGGATAGGAAGCGGAACAGCATCAGAGCCAAGTTGGGTTATTTTTACCACGAGGGGCCAGAGTTCCGTATTGACTATATACACGAGCAGGTAGAATATTAATGCTGGAGCGTAGATTCACCTTTTATCATCAATTGTTTGTACCCAGATAATGATATTTGTAGGCCCTTTAGACTTAGATATATACTAAGAGAAGACAAAGTTATTTAGAACAAATCGGACTTACGATAAGTACGAATAAGATAGAATAATGATTGAAAGAGTATATATTGCTCTCTTAGGATAATTAGTTAGAATAGTTCTTGAATAGGAACAAGTTGTATTTTAACTGGATTATATCGATATCTAAAGCCGAAAAATAGTATATAGATATGAATTGTATTTCATCAGGGTAATGAAGATTTATTATCTAGTGTTATGACGGGTACAGAACACGTGACTATGGGGACCTTGGGCTCAGAGATCGGAATTCCAATCACAGTGGAACCCCAGTGGGAATCACGTGACCCAGGCTGCTCAGCAGCAATCAGTGGTGAGCAGTGTAGAGCACTTGGCTCAACATTGCTCAACGCTGAGCAACGATGAGCAGTAGAGAACGAAGGTCTATATAACTAGATAGTTTTCCTTAGTATATGGAGCTTCGTGCTCAACAACAATTACTACTTGTTATCTACCATTACAATTACGATCGATTCCCTGTGTGACTGTTATCAACAATAAATCTACGATAATATTAATAGTCCTGTCGACCATTAGTATCCCGCGACCCTGACCACTTCCACGTGACTCAGAAGACAAGCATTCGTAACACTTTGAGTACCTTTATTGCTTTACATATTGAATCGATATATCTACTCTAGCTTCGAATAGTTGTCTTCCAACGGCATCAATTAGCCATAATCCCGTTCCGGACCTCGACGGCAACGTGCCTATGCAAGACCCAGAGGAGAACAGCAGCGAGGAAGAAGAAGAAGTACCTCGAAGAAATCCCAGGGGCAACCAGCCAGTCAGGGGACCAGCCCCAGGACCAGCCCCACGACCAGCGCCAGAACCAAGTTTCCTGTACCATAACGGCGAATTGTGCCTTCAGGAGTCGCTTAAGGTAGCACTTCCAGACAAGTACCATGGGAATCGCAAGGAATTGGAGACCTTCCTTTTGCAACTAAGGATGTACTATCGTTTCAATTTAGACAAGTTCGGAACTACAGATGCAATGAACCTATAGGTATTATCGTATCTCCGAAAAGAAGCATTGAAATAAATTGAGCTATTCCTTTCTGACTACTTTGAGAATAATCAGAATCCTAATACAATGATAACAACCACTATGATTATATTCGAAAGCTTCGAGGGATTCCGTCGCGAAATAAGACGTGTATTCGGGGATATCGACGTCGTAAGAACTATGGAAAAACGACTTCTTAGTCTACAACAGACAGGATCCGCGATCAACTACGCTACAGAGTTCCGCAAATATGGAAACCAGACCAATTGGGGAAACGTAGTATTACTCAGCTATTACATACTAGGCTTAAAGAACAACATCAAGCTCGAACTATCCCGAAGAGACCCTATTGAGCGAGTGTGCAGCTATCAACACACTGTGCGAAGTGACTAAAGGCCGGGTGTTATCGCTAGCCTTTGGCCGCTTACTTTCCCCGCCTTGAGCAGATTCCATGCCTCTTGCACCTTGTCCAGGCCACCGAGAATTTGGACGGGCACTGGCTGCAGCCGCCCAGATGCGAGCTCACTTTCCAAGAAATCCCACCACACCCACGTGGTAAAGTCCCGTGTCTTGGGGTCAAGGTAGACATCCATGATCGCCACAAAGTTTCCTTGAACTCCTGGGGGCAGCTCCACACCCGGCCGCAAGCCCATTGTCGACAGAAAAGAACCTCCTCCGTGCGCAGCCAAGACAGCTCCCAACACAGGCTGATCCTGGGCAGCGTCAGCAGCTGCTAAGACGGCTTCGAAAGGTCCTATATCTATAAGCTCTTGCGTTACTGTCGGTGATCTCCTGTCGACAAAGTGCACAGCACCGAAGGACTTCACAAGCTGCGCATTCTTAGAAGACGCAACGCCCACCACTGTGTAACCTGCTCTAGCAGCCAAATAGGTTGCATAGGCACCGAAAGAAGAAGAAGCGCCCCAGATAAGCACCTTCTTGTTCTTGTTCTCGGGATTGGGATGTTCTGCTGGTTTCTCAAGGTGCAGGTGTATAAAAAGTGCACTAGCAGGATAGGCCAGGCTGGAGATGGACACCGCAGCTTCGAAGGACACTTCTCCAATCTGCAAGGCCATATTGTCAGCAGACAGTTGGTTACATCGCGAGACTCAAGCTGGAGATCTCGTCCCCTTACCTTCGCTGTCATCTCTTGCGTGGTAACCGCATATTTCTGGTATGCTCCAAATCGGGGATCATTGCGGATACTTCCAGCGCTGTTGGTGACAATGCGGTCGCCCTTCTTGAAGCGGCTGACCTCCGTGCCAACTTTGACGACCACGCCAGAAAATGATACTGTACTCGGCTTAGCAACCATATTCTATAGCGGACGCCACTCTGCTGGAAACGGATACTAACTTCCAATGATAGTGGGGTAATTCAGTTGATACGGGAGTGTTCCCTCTTGGATCTTGTATTCTGCTGGCTGGGCAGCGACCACTTTGACCTGTCATCATGTCGGTTGTCAGAAACTCTGCGCAGAGAGGTGAATGCGAGCACAAATGAACCGGCTTCCCTGTTCACATTCCTTACCTCGATAAGAAGTTCCCCTGGGCCCGGTTCTGGAATCTCGGCAGGACCGATTTCGACCTGCTTCCCTACGCCTGGTAGCCATGCCGCTTTGTTCTGATACTCCGCCATCGAGATGTTGAGAAAGAAGTGATTAGAGACTGTCAGAGAGGTGTTGAGTGTGAGTTTCTTTGTTTGTGCATTGTGAGGTGGCAGAGTCCTTATATACCCTATTTGAAGAACATGATCAGGTACCGTTCGTACAATACATGTCTGGTGCTTTCGCAACCAGCTTTGTAATACTACCGGCTTAGCAATCGCGAAAAGAGGCTTTACTATGACGATGGTGCCAAGATATGGCCGGATTTGTGTAGATGATGAATGATTGCGTAGCTGTATTGGGACCGTGGATACTAGATTATTAAACATCGACTAATGACGTTCTTTCAATGTCAGCATTTGTAACCCTCCCACAGCAGCCCGTGATCCACATCCTATCCCACCGAGACCCGTGGTCCCATATTTACTTCTTGAACACTACAATCCACCAACAGAACCCCTCAAACTACCGAAACATATTGAAATCGAAGAGTAGATTTAATTTTCATTTTTGGTGTCTCTTCTTTTGAACTACAGTTATTACTTGTATCATTTGCAATCCCAAGTAGCGAAATATTACATTTGTTGTCCGAAATGAATCCTTGATCTTATGCCTGTAGAGTTTAGGACTATAGAAAGTCTTTCGCTCGTAAGGAGCATTTGGTGTATCACAAGAAAGGACATTCCATTACAAACTCGTTTCATTGTCCATTATGCAAATGACATTTCAATCGTAGGTTTAACTCCCATTTCACTTAAGCACTCTCGCGATCGTACAATATACTATATATCAAATCTTAGAGGCGCAAAAAAGCTTCGATTGGAATCTGAAGAGCTAATCCAGTAATGCGCTTATATACGTTCAGAAACTGATACATCAAAATGTTGCTAATTGTATGATATTTTGGGGTACTACAATTTCATTTGCGGATCAATCATTTTATTGAATATAAGATATTGATATTTCAAATAGTGATAGTCTTCAATATTATACAATCAAGTATGCTATTGCGAAGTAACCAAATCTGTTAGAGCAAAGTAAAAGAGTCTGTTTTATTTGTTGTATAAGAAAAGTGAAATGTAATAACAATAAGATTTGTTTAAGATGTATCAAGAAGGGGATCGATTGTTATTATGAATAAAACAATATATTCTTGGGAGACGAAATATCTAATTAAGATGAAATAATGAATATACTGTTACTATAAATTTTGGATATTGAGATCAATAGCTTTCCGGTTTATTTATACTTCATTGAAAAGATTTTGAATATTATTACGATAATATATCCATTTGTACCAAAAATCCAGTAAATCCTGCTATTTCAGAACTATTAATTCCTTTCCACAAAATCTTTTGGGTTTCGAAAGATATAATATTTCGAGAATCAATAGATGCCGAACTATTGAAAGCTAGAAGAAAATCCGTTGATTTATGATTCTATATTCGCAATAGAACGCTCTCAATAGCAACGATTCGTGGCATAATTGATTGAACAGCTATACAACTTCAATCTGATTTTCAAATGATAACTATTATTGCATTACGAATAACAATTCCTGGCACCGAATTGCTGTAATACATGGAGTTTTATACAGAGGTTTATTTTGATCAATTTTATTATCGATGATTTATTATATATTGTACCTTTTGTAAAAAGGAAACAAATAAGGCTAGATTATACGAATTATCTATAGCAATAATTGGTATATAGTTTTTGAATATTATTAAAACTATAAAATATGCAATCGAGATATACTCAGTTTTGATCGATCATATTATATCTCAATTAATCGTATCTCTATAATCCAAGCAATTATATATTTCAAGTAATTAACAAAAATATGATCAATGTCAAATCATATCTCACGATAGATTTCAACAATTATTAATTATCGATTTATGTAATGGAACACTATTGAATATAATCTTTGCATTATATTATAGAGTATATAGTTATAGCAATAATCGTTCAGCCAAATTCTTATATACAAACAATATAAATACGAACTATCCTATATGATAATACTTTGGAACATTTTGATAATTGTACTTTATGAAACTGGATTCTTTAAGTTTCAGATAGTATAGTATAATAAGAAAAAGAGCATTTTCCTATTATTATACTAAACAAAACTTGGACAACAGTAAAGGTAAATATTTCAAATCCTAATTACATTATATCTGATGTAAAAGAAGGATTGTATATAATATATTTAAATTAAATATATATATATATATTCTACAAAGCAAACTAATAACAAACTTCCCCGAAAAGCTACATTTCCTATTCTCATATACATTATCAACATAGAAATCGATGAATCTTCATATTTGAGAAAAGCGTTAGTTTATCGAACCTGCTCACCGGAGCTCGAAATCAATATTCAACTGATTGACAAGTAATATCGTCGACATTGGCTTCAAATATATACAATCGCTACTTATTAAGGATATTAATCTATGCTTGTATACAATGCAACTAGATATTAACAAGCATTTCCGAAATCCTATTATTTATACAATCAGCGATATAAATATTAACGTTTGTATAGATATTGTTACGGGTTCATCTCCCTTCACCTATACGTGATCATGTGTGCCTTAGGCACATATATATACACTCATTTCTATATAGTCAGATCACCTCCTTGACTTTCTTTTCCTCCTTGTAGTACAACAATAGATCAAATCTATATATACCTTTTCCCTCATTGTGATAGTTTGTATTACCCTTTCAAAGACTCTGTCACTTTACGAAGTGATCTAGCCTTGTCAAATCATCTGCAGGCTTTTGTATCTGTTTTCGATTGCTTTCGTATTATTGTAATTCGCTTGCTTTTGTATAATCGCGTTTCTTATCTGCTTTTGTACAGCTTCTGATCCCTGATTGCTTTTGTGCGATCATATTTATTTGTAGGTTTCTGTATTTGTTTTTGATTGCTTTTGTATAATTGCAAATTCCTTATCGATTACTTTGTACAATTGTAATTCTTTTTACAATGGTTTCTGGTTCTACATTTGCTGGTAATGCGATTCCTATTTCTATCGAAGGAATTTGTATCGAAATCCAACGAGTTTTCGGTTAATGGTTTACTATTATACAAATCCTAGCAGAATTGGATGCTCTAGTGATGCCAAATCTCGTTACCGGTCCTAACGAACAAACTGCTTACCTGAATTATGTTTTCTCTATCATCGAAGATTGCTTTACTATTCAAATTATTCATATCGCCACTCAAACAAATAAGATCGAGGAATTCAAAGCAGAAAACATCGAGTTTCTTCGCATTTTAGTCAACAAGCAAGCTCAGTTGGATGCCAATAGTGTTACCACTAATCAGAAACCGATTATTCCTTGCTAAACTCAGAAGGATCCGTTTGTTTTTAAAGGCGAAAAATCTAATATTTTCGTTTGACAAGAGGACTATCAGTTCTGGAAATTGGATTTGCAATTTTGTTGGATGATCGATTTATAACTTTTTGCTTTTGAACAAAAGAAGATTAGTTATACTATTAGTTTTCTCGATAGTCAAATATAACAAAAGTATATTATAGATATCATTAGATTCGTTGACGATCCTATTTGCTTCGATTCTGCTGTTTCGTTTTTGGCCAAATTGAACAAATTATATATCTCTATAGATATCGAAAGGGAAGTCTTATTCAAATTCAATAAGCTTTCTATAGATCCAAAGGAATCCTTTTCGGTTTTCTTTTTTACATTATTTCATCTTGTTAATTCTTGTTATAAATCTGATTGCGAGATTGTTAATGCGATGAAACAAAAGGTTATAGTTTCTTTTCGAACTTTGATCATTGGTGATTCGAACCTTTGTACGGCTGACGATATTGATAATTGGTAAAAGAAATTCTTTACTTGGAGTCAGAATCTTCGTGATACTGAGTATTATAACAAAAATTCTGGTAAAGCATCTATTGTTGATAATGATCCTATAGACCTCGATACAATGAAACAAAAAGGATAATAGAAAAAAAATCTGTAAAATAAGAAAAAGAAGTTTAATCCTACGGTTTCTTACAATTGTTGTAGTAGGATTGATTACCTTTAGATTGATTGTTATACTATTTATGATATCAATAATAATCTTCTTTCTGATAAACAAACTTCCGTTAATACCTTTTCCAATCGTAATACTGCTGCCTTAACTAATCCGGCCCTCAATCAATATATTGCTGTTCTGGCTTTTCGAGACATTAATAGGTTTTGTTAAGATCACATAGGCAAAGAATCAATTAGTCGTAAAACCGTAGCCAAACTTTTCATTACCCTTTCTAATCATGAATAAACTATTACTTTTAAGTTCAATCAATAAAGAGATATCAGAACATCTATAGTTCGCCACCATTCTTGTCCTTTCATAAGCAATACAAAGAAGTTTGTTTACTAAACATTCCAAACTGATCGATAATGTTCCTACGCTGATAATTCGAAATGAGAACGCCTCCGTTTAGGTTTCTTGTTTTGACGAAACTGTTGTATGATTGTAACAGAGCCTTCCCTTCAAGGCTTCGCTTCTGAGAAGCCTATTGATTCTAAAGTCGTTTGCTATTCTTAAATTATTTGCTAGATGCGAGATACCGTCGGGCAACAATATGAATATAGCGTTTGATCCTTTATATAACAAATAAATACAAACAAAACATAAACAATAACAACGTATAATTTGCTCTATTAGAGTATTATAAACTTTTCAATTCTTCATTTCAATTTCCTGCAATTCTCTTATTGATATTGCGATAATACCATCAAATTCCTGAATACCTTCAATATGTTTTATCAAGCCCCCGAATTAGTAATGCGATCTGTTCGCTTACCTTTACAATTTATACAATCAATTTGTCTCTGCTGCACTAAGCGTATAGCCAATTACAATAGCAGAAAAGTTCTATTAGATGGGGAGGTAATCAGTGAGGAATGTTTCTTTCCCAAAGGAGTCGATTTATCATATGCCGAATACACCCGAAAGAAGAAAACTTATGATACACTATCAGAAGTATTTCATTCTGCTATAAATCGAATGTTGCGGCTACATCGCGAATGAGAAGCAGCTTCAACAGGTTTTCCAGAAGAAGCAGTAGTTCAAAGAAGTTTAAATGGTCGTCAGTTTAATTTTACTCGAAGAGTGGAAGCTTTTCTTTATAAACAAAAGAAGTATAATTTAAAGCGAAAACCTTGGGATACAAAAGAAACTGTATTAGCATTGAATGTATAGATGAAGAAAGGGGTGAAGTTGTTCGAAATTGGTGTGGATTTGTTTCGATATTTCGTTGGTATATTTATAATGTTTATAAATGCTTTTGATTAATTTTCTATTAGCTAAAACAAAATTCTATGGATAAATTGGCAAGTGAAACCAAATTGGAGGATACCTCTAATAAGGAAGATAATTCTAATGCTGCCCCTATTCGATCCAAATCATCGAAATCCTTTCGTGCTCCGGCAAAACGAGTAAACTGCAAAAGTGCTAAAGGCAAAACAAAGGGTATACGGAATACTAACGATCGTATAGTGAAGAAAGAGTGGACAACTCCATTTTCTATTTTTAAAACAAAGAAGATTGAAGAAGTTCGCAAATTGATTTTCGCAAAAAGAAAGATATCGAAACCTATTGAACCTCTCGACGATGATGATAAGGATATTAAACCGACTGGCAGCGGAAAACCCTTGGCTCCTAAAAAGTCCAAGAAGGAGAAGACTAAAACTTCTATTGTAATCAATATACCTTTTTCGCTTTCAAAAAGCTTTAGTACATTAAGTATTATTCTGGAATCAAGTATGGTACCATCGGCGAAGTGTCAAGAAGTATTTGTTCCTTTGACGAAATCAAGTGTACCAATAATGGGTAAGGAAGCAATTGGGAATAGGGATTTGTTAAATTTTTCTAGCTCTGATACTATAAGTAATATCCCAGGTAAATATGATTCATATGAAAGGGCTTTTGTTTTCAAACAATGAATATAATGAATCTTTATTGACCGATGATTAATCGTTAACAAACCTATCGGACCAAGATTTCGAACCGTAGACAGTTCTCTTTCTGGTACACGGATATCATAGGTTATACATTGTAATCCTGTCGTTGAGGAGTGTATCAGATGTATATTTCATCAATCGGCTGAGTCAGATACTGATGAAAATTCTGATAATATTGAGGAGGATGGCTTATTGAAGATAGAGGTGAGAGAACGGAGGAAGTGTGAATGCTATATAGTAAAGGAAAATTAATGTATTAAAAAGGTTTTCAAAACAATAGATAAAGTGAGTGAGCATTTTTATAATGTGCTTCAATTATATTACTTTTTAATTCTTTACTTTTGTTGTATAGATAATATATTTTCCTTTTTATAATTTTCCAATTGTTTTTTGACATGTATTAAATTTCGTGAAGCTTCCTAAGTATTTTCTATTGGTTGATAGCCTTTCTATTGTATTAAATATTGTATTTCTTGTTCTTTTTTTCTATGTGCTAATATCTTTTCAACTTTATATTCTATATATTTATTAATTTTTTCAGGAAGCGGAGGATCAGCGATACTATTATATTGATACTATAATTCTAGTAAAGAAATATAGAAGACATTGTGTATTTTATATAATGATAGAAGTGCTAGTTCATATATTTGTTCATTGTTTATAATATTGGTGATAGTAAAGGGGCCTATAAAGCGATCGGAAAATTTCTTTTTGAATTGTAATTGTTTAATGTTTTTGATATTGAGTATAACTTTATCATCAATATGAAATCGCTGGGATAGATCCTTTTTATTATTCTCTGATTTCCTTTTTGTAGACTTTTCCCAAATCTTTGCTAATTTTGCTTTTTCTTGATTCAACGATTCAATACGTTCTTTTGTAGCGGATACCTTCCTTTCGGCATCAGTATCTTCGCTGATGTAGTTGAAAGTAGGTAGATATCTATATATTGCTTTGAAAGGTACTTCTTCAATTGTATTGTGCTATGTTGCATTATATATGAATTCTGCTAGGGGTAGTAGCGCAGCTCAATCATCCTATTTCCAATTTGCATAACAAGTAATATAATGAATTAGATTTTGATTTTGATGTTCTGTTTGACCATCGGTTTGTGGATGAAATGCGATGGATAATTTGCGGCGAATTCTTAAATAAAATATTAAACTGCTTCAAAATTTACTTGCAAATTGTGGTCCTCTGTCAGATATTATCCTTTCCGGTGCACCGAAGTCTTTAAAAATATATCGAAATAGAATTTCTACTAGTTCTAGTGAAGTTATTGTTTTATTAACTGGAATGTATCGAGCGAGTTTCGTGTATCTGTCGACAATTACAAGTACAGCATCGTATATATGTTTATCTACTTTAGAAGGGGATAAATCTGTAACAAAATCCATTGTTATTTCTTTCCAAGGATTTGAAGGAAGTGATAGGGTTTGTAATTCGCTGTGAAACCGATATCGTTTCATAATTGTCTATTGATAAACAATATATATCCGTATATGCCTTTTTATATCTTTCATTATACTATACCAAAAATACTTGCTTTTCAAGATTTCCTATGTTTTCTTAATACCTCAATGACCCGCTATAGGATCATCGTGATGGATCTGTAAGATTTCTGCTTTCATAGTATTATTTGGTAATACGAAGATACGTTTATTATACTTAAGCAAACTATCGACGTCGATTTGTCAAAGTGCAGTGTTTCCAATAGAACCACTTTTAAGTTTCAGATATTCTTTATTCTTTGTAAAATCGTTATTCTTCTAAAACTGCAACAAAGTATTTCTCATTGATTTAGATATAGATTCGAATACTGTTTCGTCAATTGTTAATACATAAGTCAATCGATATGATAATAATTATTTGCAATCAGTTATTACTAATGACCTTTCTAAATCACAAAGGGGCAAGCTATACCTATCCCTTTGAAAAAGGCTTATTATATTTCTCAGGGATTCTGTTTCCATTATAGACAGATAAAAAAGTGTAACAATAACTGTAGTGTTTTTTAATTTGTTTTGTAATATAAACAGCATTTCGTTAATTTCATTCATATCTTCGATATAATCGGGTCTTCTTGACGGACCATCAGCAGGGTTCAATTTTCCGGATCTATATGTGATTATGAAATCGTAAGCAGCTAAAACTTCAGTTCATCGTACTTGTCGTTTATTAAGTTGCTTTGTTTCCATGAAATATTGAAGACTATTGTGATTTGTTTTGATTACAATTGTATACTGACTACTTGCGATATAATGCCGCCATTGAACAAAAGCTATATAAATAGCTAAAAGTTCTTGATCATATGTAAAATATCTTTGCTCAACTGAAATGAGTTTTCTTGAATAAAAGGCAACGGAATATCATCGAGAAGCAGTAGGATCATTTAGATCGTCAAAAAATAATTGAGAAAGTACGCATCCTAAAGCAAATCCAGAAGCATCTATTTCGAATAAGATTCGGAGGGCTGATTCAAAATGTCTGAGTATTGGTACAGTAATGAATGCCTTTTTTAGATTATCAAAGGCTTTTTGAGCTTCCTTAGTCTATTTAAATTCTAATACAGCTTTTCCTTTTTTGGTGTCTTTTAATAAATCGGTTAAACTATAAGCTACTCGTGAATATCCGGCGATAAATCGACGGTAGAAGTTTGCAAAGCCTAAGAAAACTTGGACATCACAGAACGATTTTGGTTCAGGCCATTTTGTAATTGTCTGAATTCGGCTTAGTTTCATAGTAATGCCTTTTGCTGATACAATAAAGCCTAAGAACTCGACTTTATGTGTATAAAATACATATTTCTTCAATTTCGTATAAAGTTTATATTCAATCAATTTAGCGAGAACTTTGCGAACGTTGGCGGTATATATTTCTTTGTCTTTAGAATAAATGAGAATATCGTTTAAATATATAATACAAATGCTATCTGTAAAACCAATGAGTGCTTGATTAATATAAGTTTGAAAAATTGTAGGAGCATTCGTTAAACCAAAAGGCATGATTAGATATTCAAATTGGCTATATCGAATGCGGAAAGCCGTCTTTTATTCATCGCCTTCCCGTATACGTATTCGATGATAAGCATCTTTCAAATCGAGTTTTGTGAAAAAAACCCCTTGTCTTAAGCGATTTAAAGATTCGCTAATTAAAGGTAAAGATGTACGATCCTTTTTCGTAATTTTATTAAGGCCACGATAATCAATACATAATCAATAACCACCATCTTTCTTTAATACAAATATAATTGGCGCACCAGCAAAGCTAATCGAACGGCGGATCCAACCTTTCTTTTGATATTCGTCAAGATATTGTCGTAGAACAATCAATTCTTGTTCTGATAAAGCGTATATTGATCCCCAAAATAGAGTAGTTCCAGGTTCGAGATCAATATGATATTCCATTGGATGATGATCGAAAAGCAAACTGCTCTTATCTTCAGAAAAAGCCTGTTTATATTCTTTATATTCGGGAGATATTTTTAAAAGTATTAATGTTAAGATTTTTCGGTTTTTGGGTGAAAATTGCATAATAGAATTGGTTTCAGATAGAAATACACAAATTGTAGCTCCAGCTTTTATATCTCGATATAATTCTTTTGCTGTTATCATTTCCATATCATACAATGCAGAACGAAAGCGGAGAATAGTTGACCTCCAATTAATATCTGGATTCACAATTTGAAACTATGACAACCCTAAAATAGCATCGATTTCGGGTAGATCCAAAGTAGCGGCAGTAAATCGATAAGTATGAATTCTTTTTTCTTTGGAATCGTCTAATACTTCGATAGTAAATTGATAATTACCATATAAAGGTATATTTATCCCGCTAGCAGATACTAATGGAGTGCCTTTTCCAGGATTAGGAATCCAGTCTTATTCAATACATTTGCTTTGTTGAATAATATTAGCTTGTATACTAGAATCGATAAGACAGCGGAGTTTTGTCGGAATATTATTAACTTGAAAAGTTGCTTCAATAACTAAGATAGTACATTCCTCTTATTGAGGACCCAGAATCATCGAAACAATTAAAATTACTATTGGGTCTGATCGTTTCCCTGATTCTTTTCCTCTTGAGAATGTGTAGAACAAATGTGAGATTGATGATCTCCTTTATATTATCAATATATAGGCGGATTAGTGTATCCATTTGTATAATGACCCTTTTATTAACAACGGAAACAAATCAGGTTCCTTTGTTTATAATCGTTTTTCTGGTTTTCTTTGTTGGGTTTTTCCTTTGAAGGAGATTTAGAATACTGTTGCGATTGTATATCGGTCGTTGATGATATATTATTTTGCTGTTTAGATGATTCATTTTGAGAACGATTAAAAGATGAATTTGATGATATAGCTGTATTGTTTTATCTTCGATCACGAGGCGGATCGTTTGCGTTTTGTGAGCGGTATATTTTATTCACATTCTCGAGACAACATACTTGCTTGATTAAATCGTTTCGATTTTCAGACTGCTGAATGGATTCTGAAATTCGTTTAACAATATAGGGAAGTAAGTTTGATAAAAGTCGTTCTTTATGGATACTGTTCGCTTCAGATTCGATTTCCTCTTCCAGACTATCGAGGTGTGTTACAAAACTGTTCACATTTTGATTAGATTGTTGTTTAGCATTGATGATTTGTTGTATAGTATATTATTGTCGATTGCTTTTATCTAATATCGTATCGTATATGTATTCTTTGAATTCTTTCCAAAACATATTAGAATTCGTTGTAGAAACTTCGTATCGATGTCAAACCGCAAATGGTTGTTGTTGAAAGTATTGAATAATATGATCTATCTTCTTTTGATCAATTGGGAAATAATACTTATTATCATTTCGAAATATAAGTTCAATCTGGAAAAAGAAATCCTTTGCTTCTCCAATATTAAAACCTTTATAAGATAACAACTTTTGAAGTTTTGGAGGTTTCTTTGAAGAAGCATAAATGGGGTTAGATATCGCCCCTATTCCTTTAGCAATCGTTGATGGTAAATTAGATACCCTTTCCTGTATAAAACGAACAAAAGTCTCTTCAATTTCTTGTTGATTTGCTTGTTTGAAAACATCGAAGTCTTCTTGTATATTTTCAAGTCTTTACATCAGATCTAATTCCAATTGTATAGTGGGTTGACGATTAGGTATAGATGTCTCGCCTTCGATCCTACTAAGGGTCCTGGAAGCATTATTTCGACTTTGAAAAGTATTTGAATTAGTCGGACGACCTGGAGTATTTCTTGTTCCAACCATTGCTATCCGATGAAATTCCGTTAAGATACCGATAACTAATTGACGAGTTGCTCTTTAAATGAATGAAAAGAATTGTTAAGATCATATAGACAAAGAATCAATTAGCTATAAAACTGTAGCCAAACTTTTCATTACCCTTTCTAATCATAAATAAGATATTACTTTTAAGTTCAATCAATAAAGAGATATCAGAACGCTTATAGTTCGCCACCATTTCTGTCCTTTCATAAGCAATACAAAGAAGCTTGTTTACTAAACATTCCAAACTGATCGATGACGTTTTTACGCTGATGATTCGAAATGAGAATGCTTCCGTTTAGGTTTCTTGTTTTGACGAAACTGTTGCGTGATCGTAACACAAAGTATTTAATCCTTTTAATATTGAATTCACATTTGTTGATATCGGCCTATAGATCAGTTTTTCGGAGACAATCAAGAATCTGTAATACATGCAATTCGTACTCTGATTCGTTTTCAGAGTAAATCAGAATGTTGTCTAGGTAAGCTGTATACATTACGTCCAAAAGATCGAAAAGAATATCGTTCATATAATGCTGATAAATAACAAGACCATTAATTAATCCGAAGGGTAAGATTTTACACTTACAAATTCCGTATCGGGTTCGGAATGTGGTCAAATCTTCGGAATCAGAATGTATACGAATTCGATAGAATGTTTGCCGGATATCCAGCTTTGTAAAGATTTTCGATTTCGATATACATACTAACGTTTCGTCGATTAAGGGTAGAGGGTATTCGTCTCTTTTGGTAAACGTGTTAAGGTGTTGGAAATCGATACAGAAATGTAAACCACCATTTGGCTTGGAAACGAAGAGTACAGGTGCAGCGAAGGGAGAGGAGTTAGCTTCGATAAAACCCTTTTTCAGATTGTTCATTAGATATTCTTTCATGATTAGTAATTCCTTTGAAGATATATTGTATATCGGGCTAATCCTGAGTTGTGTGTCAAATGGAATTTCGATTTTATGGTCGTATACAGTATGTTGTAGCAATTTATCTGATTCCTTTTTGGAGAAAACTTCAAGGTATTCGTGGTAAGCCTGGGGGACTCTTTGGATCAGTTCCTGAAGCTCTTCGTCGTTTGAATTCTGCATTCGATTTTCTAGTATTGTATTGATTTTATGAATGCTAATAGAAAAGATGGTGTTATTGCAACGATGATTATACATTTTGAAAGCTTCAACGGAGATTGTAGTGATATCGATAGCGATCTGTGAGAGATAGGTTGGTTGATAGTGTTCGGAAAACAGCTTATTTAAGAATGCAAAACGATTAGTTGATTTGGTTTCTGTGGAGGGGAGCAAATTCTTGATTTTGGTTTTTGCGGAGGGGAGCAAATTTTGTTCGATAGGTAAGCTTTTCTGGAATTCCTTTTCCATCTATCAAAGACTAATACATAAATCCTATTTGTGCTTAGTGGTGAATCTAGCTAAAGGAAAAGAGGGTTCTAGGTAATCGATTTCGAAAAAGACATCATATTGTTGTATATCTTCTTCAAATTCGGGGTTGGATAATGGTTTGAAGGCTGAAAGAGATTTTCTGGAGATGATTACATCCCTTGAAAAGTATGGGATTGGTAGTAAATCCTTTGGCTATACTAATTGATAATTGAAAGATCTAAATATTACATTATGAATTTTGAATTATAGATCTTCAATGATAATGTCTTTTCTTATATCAATTAATAAAAAAGAAGCTTAAAGAAAGGTTTTACTGTTCAATCGGAACATCAAATGGATAGAATGGGTAACAGCGGCGCCTTACCGGCCGTCGTATCCTTGAACAGGGATAGGATTGTTCAAAGGAGTGATAGAGACACTAGTACATCGAGAAAATTGATATGCAAAATGAATATTAATAAACAAATAAGCAAGCGCACCGATATCCACCAATACGGAAGACCGGACTTGGAAATTATAAACTAAAAGGTGATAAGGGAATAGAAAGCTATCGCCACCCATAAGGCTCCGAAGATCAATATATTTGAGGTTATATTGATAACCTTGAGAGGAGATTTTCCCAAGGATTAATCCTTTCCCGATTCACATGAATCGGAATCAGGAAGTTCCGAAAGGGTTTCTTCGTTTTCGAAGGCTATATCAACCTCATAGATGCTAGGGGGATAAATGTAGTCCTTGATCCAATTAGAGGCCTTGCATTTGAAGCAAACAAAGGATAAGACAGAAGGGTAAAACTTGAAATTCAATATAAAACCAAAAGCGGTCGATTTTTTCTTTTCTATATATTCTGGTTTGGTATTGTCATACAAGGGAATGGAACTTCTAACGCGATTGTCAGGCAAAAGAGCTTTTCGACCAAGATTCCTGACCATTATAACATATTTCTGATTCACAATACGCATCCTTGTGTTTACATTCGTTAAATGATTCATGTAACCCTGGAAATCGAAATAAAGATCCATAATCGTTACTATCGCAACTCTCAACAAAAAGGAAAGCTTCGAAATGAGTTCTCTTCGAAAAAAATCTTCTAATTGGTCGGCTTTTGCTGCGAATTCCAAGAATTGCATATAGAATTGATGGAAAGTTATAATTCCTATTTGTAGAAATCGGAATTCGTCTATAACCAATTCCTATCGATTAGATACAAAGTAAATAAAACCAAAATAATCCAAAACGCTTTGATATATAGCAAACTCCTTTCGGATCATTTTCGACTTTAGATACCATTATACATCACCAATAGTCCATCGAAAGATAGCACGAACTTTCGTATCCTCATCCAGGTAGTGATCTGCGTTATCCAAAAGTTTTCCTTTTGTAAAAAATCTCCATGATTTGAAGGAAGGGTTGACTTTATCACTGAAAAATTCAGAATCTTTCATTTTTGTACTGAATCTTTCATAAAGAGATACCATAGATACTGATCTTCTTTCTATTGTAAAACCTTCTTTATTAGGTATAACAATATCGGGATCTTCAATCTGTTGAGAATGCCGTTATCGTATTCAAGAACGAAAGAGAGATCTGTTATCATCTGCATCAAAGGATCTTTCTTGTAAAAAGCTAACTAGAGCGAAATGAATCTGATCCAATTGTTCTAATATGATTTGGTTTTGAGTTCGGATTTCATAGTTTTCTTTTTGTAGGCTTTGAAGATTTATCGTTCCAGCTATAAAAGGAATTGGTTCTTCTCGAATTGGTAAACACAAAGGCGAACTTATAGTTACCGTTTCGTCGATTCCTGTATCAAATCCAGAATCTTCCTCTTATCTAATTTGTTCGATTTGAGTTTGTAATTCCGTTGTAGCGGATTCAGCGATAGTAAACAAAAGCATACAGGGTTTTCTCGAACAGGTAGATATAGCAATGATACCGATGAAAATTCGGAAAGGTTAATCGGATATATGTAAAAAGTTTTGTTAGTTCAATAATCTTGATAAATATAATTAACTAAATATTCTGGCCTTCTCAGGGGATATTATAGCCTTCCCAAAAGATATTCTGTCCTTCTCAGGGGTACTAATGAGTTTATTATAATATGACGATAATCTTAATTCAAAGCATGATAAAATGAATCAATTAATCTATACTAAAGAATAACAAATTACTGTACCAAATACAATAGAGTTGAGCCTTTTATAATCCCTTCGGAGGGGATCAAAGTCTTAAGCGAATACAGGGTGAAATAAATAAAATAATAACCTGAGGCATTTTGGTCCCTTCGGAGGGGACCAAAAGCCGAAAGAATGGCCTAAGGCATTAAGGCATACAAAATAACAGGATCGTCACACTCCATACTCCATCACATATTCTGATACTAATATGATCTGTACTCGTTTGTTCCTACAACCACCTTAATCTCATACTAATCCGATCAAATCATAACATATATTCACACGATCGGTTACTGTAAGATCCGTGATCGTAACACAAAAGTATTTTCAAATCGATCAAGATTCAGAATAAGATCATCGGAAGCATTTTCGGATCGATCATTCGAATGATGATGATTACCGGGAGTATTTTCTTCCTTTTGGTTTTCTTTATAAAATAGCTTCATAGTAATCGTACAGAAGTTTGCAAGATCATGCGGTATTTCGATTGTACATGAATTTCCATCGATAACAATAAATTTGAATAAACCAGTCCAGTTGTGTTTTTCTCTTCAAATTTGTATTATTGAATTTAATAACAAATTCATGGTATCATATATAATTAATCCATTTCAGAATCCTAATATATATTGAATCGATTTTCTAATATAAATCTCTCGGATTTCTTTCATTGTAATTCGGACAGCTTCAATTCTTTTTGTCACGGGGTCCCCGTATATGGTACGGAGACCGCTCGGGTTCCGACCCATAGGAGTCGGACCTCGGATAAGTGTAGGCTAGCCCCGGTCGGGGCTAGCGCTACACATAAATGTATTTAAGGAACCGTTCCTTCTATAGAAACGTAGCTCTTCGAGCTACGTCTTATCAATAAAAGTGATTTCTGTTATCCTGTCTGCTGCCTCCGTGATACTTTTCATCATTATCGGTGTGGGGATATTGTACAGGGTCATTCTTGAATATACTTTAAAAACCAAAAATGTTGGTACTAACTCTTTCGGACTTGCTGTATCATTGACGGTTTTTATAACCATTTGAAAAATGAATTCTTTGTCCAACTTTTCATCTTTCAATTCTTCCTGAATGATCTTGTACAATCGATGTAAAGGTGTATGATACTGTTCGATTTTTCCAATACTATTGTGGGCTTTCATTGGGATTTCATGTACCTCTACTGATATCATACGAGCGTTTTGTTTGAATTCCTTAAACGAAAAATTCGCATCTGTATTATGAGTGAAAGAATCAAAAGAATCTAAATAGATATCAATCCAGTATTTTCGTATTGAATTCCAAACAGTTTTCGCAGATATATCTTTCAAAAATATCGTTGTATTATATGAAGTAGCTTTATCGATTAAATACAAGACAGGTTTTCCATCGATATAAAAGATATCCAAAATCACTGAATAATTGAAATCGATATCATCTTTAATTATAAATCGAAACCATCCAGATGATTTTAAATGTAATTGATAATATTTGCAGAATTTGCTTAATCGTTCGATTATACGAATATCAATATTGTATCCGGCTCTAGTAAGAATGTTTTCGAGTCGTCGTACAGAAGGATGACCAAATCGTCGATGGAATTGCTGTAATTCAACTTCCATCAAATGATTATATAGAATCGATTTCTCCTTCTAATTCAACAATATCCAAGGATGACCCCATTTTTGTACAATAGGAATCAATTTCTTTCCTTATACAAGAACATTCCTGGTATTATCCAAAAAGACTTTCATATAATTCATATCTTGAATACAAAACAAAAATGGAGTATTGATTGATACAATAAAGAATGTTAACAAATCAATCGGAATTGCTACTTCAATTATACCTTCTATATTTGTTGATCCTTTTCCGAAACAAATCTTGTATCTGTTTTTCTTCGAACGATCGATTCTAAAAATGATATTCATACAAAGGAGAACTTCCACTTAATTGTACTCTACAATAGAAACTCCTGCAACTCCAGTATCAGACATTATTCCTTGAAACACATCAGTTGTATACCTTCCGTCTAAAGTAAAAACTTCATTAAACTCCTCGTACGAATCAACTAATTCGTCTTTTCCTGTAAAAACATGTACAAATGCTTGATTGCTTAATATTTCAATAATCTCATATTCATTGATCTTTTCTGTTTCTACAAAGAATGATTTTCCTGATTTTTCGTTATCATGATCATCATCTATATCGTATATTAAAACGAATTTTACTTTTTTATCCTTTGATTTATTGATTGAATCATCCTTCTCAGAATCAATCTGAAGTTGATCAAATTGTTCTTGAGAAATTTCATTTTCAATAAGAAAGTGATTGTATGCCTTCCGTCTTTCGTCTACTGGATGATCTTTCACCCAATGATCTATCTTTCCGCAAATAAAACAATCTTCCTTCTTCCGTTTCGTACATTCTTCAAAAAATCATCGATACGAATTTCTTCCATATGTAAAACCTCTATTTCGAAATCTATACAATGGACAGTCCCGAAAAGGATAGTTCCTTTTTCCTCGGGTATATATACAATCCGTCCAGAATTGATACAATTCATCATCTTCATCGTTATCATCTTCGTTCTGAAAATATACAGTCGAAGATAATTCCTTTGTACATATAGCAAATCCAATTGAACTTCTAAGCTCTGTACATAATCCTTCGTATAATATTGCTGGTTTCAATAATGTACTTGTACATTCTCGTACATCACAGCAAACGTTCAATATTTGGTTTTTTAAACTCAACTCGGTTTGGTAATCGTCAATAAAACCATTTTGTAATATATAAAGAATTGTAAAAAGTGTTTCGAGATTCTTTAACAAGGTTTTCTTTGGATTTCTTTGTACAATTGTTGATAAAGTTGTCATACGCTATTCTGTAAGGTATTTCTGTCTTCTTTCTTTGGTTTCGAAATGTATTTGTATAGTTTTGATCATTAAATCGAAATCTTGATATCGTCCAGAGATTTTATCATAATAGAAATCGAGAACCTTGTCTCGCAACATTATTGAAAACACAAGATGATAATTTTCTTGTACAATACCAACCTTCTTACAATAATCATAAAACATTTGTAATTTGAAATTTAAAAAATCGTACTCTTCATTACTATATTTCTAATTGCTGGATCCGTAAATCTTCATTAGATCTACAAGAAGTTTCGATGTATTCATACGAAGCAATTGTTCTTGTAGATTCGTTGCAGATAGTTCAGTGTTTGGTGGATATGAAACATTGAATCGAGGAAATGATTGTGGTTCTTCTGAAACTCTAATTGAAGATCGTACATTTAAAGGTACAATTCTGTATTATATTTCGATCGATAATAATACAACTTCTGGTTTGATTGTATTCGTACAATATATTGTAGTTCCAGTTAACATATTAAATTCGATAAGAAAATCCGTTACAATTTGAACATATTCTTCGAGGATATCGTCCGATAATTCTTTGAATTCCTGTAGAGCTTCTGCGAATCGTTTAGTATATCCAATTCCTATCGCCGATTTCACATACATATAATATCATACCAAATATATACAAAGAAATTTCAAACAAACACGATTTCCTAACTTGAATATATCTTCTATCCAATCTTCGAAGAATTCAGCGAATTCACGCTATAAATATTTTCGTACATAACGTCTATCTTGACAACCGACTATCCATATTATAATATATACATTAATTCTTCCTTCTCGAAGTTGTATAATATCATTTAAATAAAGATCTAATCCCCATCCCTCGATCTCGTACATAATATTATCAGGGATTGAAAACATATTGAAAAAATGGAATTTTCAATAAAAGAATTAATAAATTTTCAATATAAATGATAAATCACAATAATTTTTCGATGAATCTTCAAATAAAAGAATAAATTAAATGAAAATAGAAATAAAATTAGATAAATAAAATCATACAGAGTATTGCTAAATATACGAAATGCATAATGGACACAAATACACTGTTCCTTTGAAAATCGTTATAGATTATAATCAACTGTAATATCTTCGAAGACTTTCGTACCTTTTGATTACAAATTGTATTCAATTAACAATCATTAGCATATAAAAAAACAGATAATACAATTTGACCACGGATTAGAAAATCAACTATACGAAATCTCAATACAAATAAGATCTGAAATCTCCTTTCGTCTTTCTTCATACACCTCTTCTATTCGTTCCTTGCTACTCTATGATTGACAAATAATCCGGTCAACCACTGATCAGTATTGAAAGGACAAAAAATAACAACAGTATTCTATATAGTATAAATAATATTGTATTATAATATGAATTGTACTACTTCTAAGGTTCTCTCCATACAGAGAGGTTATATATCAAGGTGGGGTAACAACACGTGACCATGTTCCGACATATTGAAATAGATGGAATTATTCCTTTCTGATTATTTTGAGAATAGTCAAAACTCTAATATAATGATAATAACCATTATGATTATATTCGGAAGCTTCGAAGGATTCCGTTGCAAAATAAGATATATATTCGGAGATATCGATATCATAAGAACCACAGAAAGACAACTTTTTAGTTTATAATAGATAGGATCCACGATCAACTATACTATAGAATTCCGCAAATATAGAAACCAGACCAATTGGGGAAACGTAGTATTACTTAGCTATTATATATTAGACTTAAAGAATAATATCAAACTCGAACTATCCCGAAGAGACCCTATCAACAATATGAACGACTTGATCGAAGAAACTATTCGTATCGATAATAGGGATTACAAGTTCCAACGAGAAATACGCTTTACTGCCAAGAGTCAGTGTTACCAGCAGAACGAGAAGCGACCCCGAAATACCAAGAAGTAGTATACTAGGGAAGAGACCTATGGTGACCCTATGGAGTTAGACGCTATAAGCTCTAAGAACAACCTTTCCAAAGAAGAAAAAGTTCGCCAACGAGACCAGAAGCTCTGCTTCGAATGCGGATTTCCAGGATACTAAGCAAGAGACTGTCGAAAGAAGTCTTAAGGGGCGAAGCCCAGGAAAAATACCTGGAAGGAAAGGAAATAGCTTAAGACTATGGTAGGTCGTGGTGGTTACCAGGGAACGCCTGGACACCAACTAAGTATGATGAGCAGAGGTCTCACTGCTTACGAAGATCTTCCCCGTTGGGAAGAAGAAACTATTATCGAGGAAGAACCAGACTGCGAGTATGTCCGATGGTTTATGTGCTATAATAATGCTTATGAGAAGCATAGAGATCAGAAATTCGAAAATAGCCACTTCCCGGAACGGCCAAAAACGATAGAGCAAGTATTCGAAGTGCTACAGGTAGGCGAAGAATGGACTGTAAAGGAACACAGTACCTGGGGAGTCAGAATTTGGACTCACCCGAACCGTACAGTTATACATTACGACTACACGGGAATATCAGAGCCAAGAGTAGGTGAGACCTACAAGTTGGTATATAGCGACAAGAAACGCTTCGGTTGGAAACAACGAGCAACCGGCAAGACCCATTGGCAGCTACTACCGCTAGGTTGGGGAAGCGATAGGAAACCCCAAACAGGGCAATTCTGGGAAATGTTCTGCTACCTACGTAGGACACAACTCTGGAGAGAAATCGGAAATGAAGAAAACTTCCACGTGGAATATAACGTCTGCCAGTTCGTGGCCGAGGGATAAGTGTTCTATGTTAAGAACGAAGAAGGAAGTGCTAGGACTTGGGAAAATGTCCTTACCCAAGATATGTACTTCGAGAATCTCTCGGATCAGGATATACTACTACCTGAACACCAACTATACACAACCAGCAGCCAGTGGACCCCAGAGCAAGAACACGCAATGTTATCTTGGACGGCCTGCTACGACGAGGGTTGTTCAGTATATAAGTCAGACAAAGACGGAGCAGATTGGTATCCAAAGAAGCCCAGGGGCAAGAAATACCAATGTTGTGATCAAGAATAACTCGCAAGGGAGCCATCAAGGGGGCTAGCCAGGGGGCTGAAAGCCACCTTAGGGTCAGGATAGATCCTTTGCGATGTATGTATAAACGGGCAACTGCTCCGAGCAATGATAGACTCGGGAGCGACGGAAAATTTTATGGTACCAGAAGCTGCGGTATCAGCGAAATTGCGAACCCTCAAGAAACCAGTTCCATACAGGTTTCACCTTGCCGACGGGCAATTAGCCAAAGGAGACGGATTGGTTCAGTACAAAACGCAAGAATTTGAGATGCAGCTAGGTCAGTATTCTGAGCGGATAAAAATGGATTTAGTTCCACTAGGGGGACATCAAATGATTTTGGGAATGCTATGGTTAATGAACCATAATCCGTATATCGACTGGGTCACAAGGACTATCAAGTGCGATAAGTGCAAGTGTAGCAAGGTTGCTACGCGGGGTCTTGCGAGACTAACACCCGGTCAGGAGCTGAAGGCGATATGCTCACCGAGGTCGGATACCTTTGCCCAGGATCCCTCACTGAAGCATATACTAGTGGAGTACACGAAATACGCCGAGATCTTCAAGGAGAAGTATGGTAAGGAGGTGTTGCCGAAACACCAGCCTTGGGATCATGAGATCAAATTGGAGGATGGAAAGGAACCACTACTTTTACCAATTATACCGTTATCGGAAGTAAGACTTCAGGTACTAAAGGAGTACCTTGATGAGATGCTAAAGAAAGGATTTATACGGGAATCTATGTCGCCAGCGGGTGTACTTATCTTCTTCGTACCTAAGCCGGGAGATACGAAAGAATGACCGGTTATTGACTACAGAGGACTCAATAAGATCACGATCAAGGATGCTTATGTATTACCACTAGCCAGCGAGCTACGCGATCGAATCGGAAAAGCCAAGTACTTTACGAAGTTGGACCAATGTGCAGGATTCAACCTAATCCGAATTAAGGAAGAAGATAAATGGAAAACGGTATTTTGCTCTCGATATGGATATTACGAATACCTGGTTATGCCCTTTAGGTTAACCAATGCACCAGCCACATATATGCGGTTAGTATATAACTTGTTAAGGAAGTATCTTGATAAGTATTGTGTAGTTTACCTTGATGATATCTTAATCTTCACCGAAACCCTTGAAGAATATATCAAGATAGTGCGAGAGATTCTACAGTTTTTAATGGATGCAGGTATCCTCCTCAAACTGTCGAAGTGCGAATTCCATGTTCAGGAAACCGAGTTCCTAGGTTACATAGTCGGTACTGAAGGACTCAAAATGAGTACCCGAAAAGTTAAAGAAGTTCTAGAGTAGAAGGAACCTACTACCATCAAAGGAATATAGTCCTTTCTAGAATTTGTGAACTTCTACAAGCGATTTATCAAGGATTATTCGAAAATCGCAGTACCTCTTATAGAGTTGACTAAAAAGGATATAATATACAAATGGAATAGTGTGACGTAAAAGGTATTTGATTCACTCAAACAAGCCTTTATACGGGTATTAGTTCTTATTACCTTCGATCCTGAAAAACCAATCACCGTCGAAATAGATATATCGGATTATATATTAGGTATAGTCCTTAACCAACCGGGCAAAGACAGGAAGCTACAACCGGTAGTATATTACTCGAAGAAATTATAGCCAGCCGAGCTGAATTACGAGATCTATGACAAGGAGCTATTGGCCATTGTCAGTATATTCAAGGAATAGAAAGTTTACCTGATAGGATCCAAGCAAACGGTTACTGTCTACTCGGATCATAAGAACCTGATCTACTTCATAACAACTAAGGTTCTGAACCGACGACAGGTACAATGGGCCGAGATACTAACCATATATAACTTCAAAATCCTTTATATCAAAGGAAATGAGAATACTAGAGCCGATATACTTAGCAGAAAAGAGGAATACCAAGAAGAAAACAAAACAGAATCATATATAATATTCCGCTAGGAAAGAGATTCGCTGGTATTCAACTCAGCCCAAATAGCTACGATAACATCGATTCGTAACAACTATTTAGAGAAGCAAGTGTAGTAGCACTATGGGAACGATTCCACCGCAAAACGAGTACTAGAGAAGCTAGGCGAAGGATTCACAATTAAGAATAAAATTATATACTTCCACGGGAAGATATATATCCCTTCGACCTTAGTAAAACAATTTACTCAAGAACAACATAAGCTACCAGCTCACGGACACCAAGGAATTACGAAGACATTCGCACGAATCAAAGCGAATAGTTACTTCCCACGAATAAGGAAGATAGTTGAGGAAGTTATCGGAAACTGCGATACCTGTATACAGAACAAAACCTCACCGCATGCTCCGTATAGTTAGCTCAAAACTCCGGATACACCTACTCAGCTATGGAAGTCCATCGTATAGGACTTTGTAATTAAACTACCACCCTCAAAGAATCCAATTACAGGAGTAATATATAACTCTATCCTGGTAATTGTGGATCAATTAACCAAGTTTGGATATATGATTCTATACAAAGAACGTCATCGCACACACAACAAATTTCGAAGAACAAAATTTCTTCGAAATACGACCAGTTCTTCCCTTTAATTAATAAAGAAATACTCCCAAAATCCATTCCAATTGTTCCCAAATGAATCAGCCCAATAGTTGTTATAATACTATCGTCGCCGCTCAAAACACGAAACTTATACGAAAATTCGTGTAAAAACTCTCCTATTATGGACGAAGAGACCATTATGGTCGATACTATTCTATCCAGCTTTCCAAGAGTCATCTTAGGCATTCCAACTCAAGAGGAGGTTGTACTATTCCTTTATAAGGAGAGCCTCAATAATCCTTTATTTATCCTTTCTAGTTCAACCCCCTTCCAATCCTTCAATTTCCAAGCTCAATATAACATTCTTAACTCTAATGATCCTTTCAAATCATCTACTAATCTTTTATTACTCCAAATCAATAACAAACGAAAACAGCAATTTAGTTAATCAGAATCTAATCCTACAAGACCAAAAAAAGCTATTCAAAAAGCTAGAGACTTCCTTATTTTAACTGCTTCTTTAGAAAAAAAAATCAAAGAACAATCGAAGATTCTAAATCTAATCGAAATATTCTGTGAATATCTCGAAAAAGGAAAATTAACAAAAGCTTCGAATATCATCATATTACAAATCTTTTATTTCAAAAAGGCTACCAAAAGGATTGAAAATCAAACCAATCATCTTTCTAACCTTCCCAATCAATCAATTACTCCTTCAACAAACGCTTCACCAATTAATAAAGCAAACTATACTACTATTACCAAATCAATAGGGGAATAGAAAGTAATTTCCAAAGGGAACTCTTCAAAACAAAAGCCTGTAGAGCAAAAGAATGATATTCCTAGCAAACGATTAATCCTTATCAATCCACTTCTTCATCAATCCAATTCTTTTATACCATTACATACAAAAAACAAAATCAACGAAGCCTTCAAAAAGGCTAGCATCAATAGATCAATTATCTCAGCCATTACTACAACTAAAAACAACAATATCATCCTAACCACTAATAACCCCTTCAATACATAATTCCTTATAAAAAAAAAAGAAGTCTGGAATTATATCCTCAAATCAGAAAGACTTCAAATCAACAAACCATAGTACAAAATGATTATACACAAAATCCCAATCAAGGAATTCTTTAATCCAAAAAGAATAAACTTGATTAAAAACGAAATTAAAACCTTCAATTCAGGGCTTATTATAATAAGTACCCCTTATTGGCTTACTAATACTTTTAGAGGGGCTGGTCAACGAGAGGGGGCGATTGTGATTGCATTTGCTACACAAAAGGAGGCGGAATTAACCATTCGAAAGGGGTTGTGTATCATTAGTATTGACGTCGGAATTGAGGGATTCTATCCTTCCGCCCCTTCCTTTCAATACAATAAATGTCAAGGATTCGGCTATAACAAATCATATTGCAAAAAACCTCCAGCTTATAGACTTTGTAGCAATAATCATACTACAACTGGTCATTTTTGTTTAATTTGTCAAGCTAAAAGCAAACCTTATCAGCATTTAGTGATCAAATGTGCTAATTGCAAAGGAAAGCATAAAACTAACTCTAAAGCATACGAAATATACCAAACAACCGTTCGGAAATCCAATTAATATTATACAACAATATTCGCATTCTTCAAATCAACCTAAACAAAAGCCTTCAAGCCATCGAAAGTGCTCTTCAACTTGCCTTAGAATTCGATATCGATCTTATAATCATTCAAGAACCTTGGGTCCTTTCAAACCCTGAGAAAGATTACTCCTCAACTAGATCAATTGCTCATTCTAGCTTTTCCCAACTCCTTCCAAACTATCCTTCGAATCTTCGTCCCCATACAATGGCATACATTTCGAAAGGATTCAAACCACTAATAGCCCTAACCTCCAACTCTCCCAAAGATCCAGATATTCAAATTATTGATATCACTCAGGGAAATCATACAATTCAATTCTTCAATGTTTACAACGAAGTTGATTAAGCTAAAGAGAAAGGTTATACAATCGAACAATGTTTATTCAATGCTTCTCTTTCTCATCATATTATTTTTACAGAGGATTTCAACTCTCATTACCCTTGGTGGGATCCCTTTTCCAACAAAAGCTCAAATGCTGATCAATTGATTGAGTGGTTTGAAGATCATAATTTTATCCTTCTTAATAAGGCAAGGATTAATACCTTTTATCGAACGAATATAACAAATCCAAATGTTCTAGATTTTATTTTAGCTACTGAAGCGATATCCTCTAATATTATTGATTGACAAATCCTTCCTAACTTTAGATCAGATCATTTAAGGATCCTATTTGAAGTGAAAGGCACTAGAACCCGTTCAACAAATATCGCTCTATTAACAAGATTCAATACAAAACAAACGGATTGGGACAAATTCACAAATACCTTTGAATCAAAGCTATCGTCCTCAACTATCCTGAATTCTAACGAATACCTCAATATCACTACTTCAGAATCCAATTCTCTTGATTTTTTTCTCGACAAAAACCAACAAAAGCAAACACTAAATAAAACTACAATAGAATTCATCCGAATAATCACCAATTCGGCTGAAATCAATATATCGAGAATCAAATCAACCAAAAGAGCAAAGCCCTGATAATCTCCAAAGCTGAAAGCTCTTCGGAAACAACTCGCAAATAAATATGAAAATGCTAAACGATACCCTAAAGACGATATATTCAAGAAAATCTACCAATCAGCAAAAAATCATTACTTTCAAACTATTAAAACAACAAAAAAGAATCATTGAAACGAATTCCTTGAAAAAGAGAATACTCAAACGATCTTCAAAGCAATGTTCTATACGAAAAATCTTCAAACCGAAAGGATTCCGAATATCCGATCCAATTCCTCTCAACTCGAAAGCTCCTTCGAAAGGAAATGCTCAACCTTCAGATCTATTCTATTCTCTTCCCCTCCAAATACTATAATACCCAAATAAGAAGAATACAAACAATCGAAAAAATGGGACTGGCTTAAACTCACAGAAAATGAACTTCTTAATACCTATTCAACCAAAATCAAAGGAAAAATTTCAAGCCCAAATGGAATCACCCAAAAGATCATTATTCGAGTTTATAAAGCAATCCCAAAAGCTTTCTTTACCCTTTTCAGCAATCTAATTGATCTTGATTATCATCCTTCTTATTAGAAACAAGCCACTGAAGCGATACTCAAGAAACCTTCGAAACCAGATTATATTATTTCAAAAGCATATAAGATTATTGCCCTTTTCAATTGTCTAGACAAGATAAGTGAGAGAATCCTAATTCAAAGGCTTAGCTATCTAACCGAAACTACGAATCTATTGTATCATTCCCAAATAGGCGGAAGACAAAAGAAGTCAATTATCGATATAGCAATTTTATTTATTATTGAAATCGAAAGAAATACAAGAATCAAGAAGAAAACCTCAACCCTTTTCCTAAATGTCAAAAGGACCTTCGATTATGTATCCAAGAATCGACTCTTAGATATCTATAAAAACCTCAATTTTCCAATTAGTGTCACGGGGTCCCCGTATATGGTATACGGAGACCGCTCGGGTTCCGACCCATAGGAGTCGGACCTCGGATAAGTGTAGACTAGCCCCGGTCGGGGCTAGCGCTACACATAAATGTATTTAAGGAACCGTTCCTTCTATAGAAACGTAGCTCTTCGAGCTACGTCTTATCAATAAAAGTGATTTCTGTTATCCTGTCTGCTGCCTCCGTGATAATTAGCCTTATTATATGGATCTCGTTATTTTTGGAAGAAAGATTACTCAAATTTTCGTTCGATGGTCAAATCGAAGCTTTTAAATCGATCAACATTGGAATCCTTCAAGGAAACCCAATCTTACCAATCCTTTTCCTAATTTATATTCGAGATCTCTTCCAATCGAATTCGGTTGAATATCTTTTGTATATTGATGATATAACCTTGATTATTTATTTTTCAAACTGAAAAAAGAATATCACCTCCTTCGAAAGAGCAGCGAAACAGATTTATACTTTTGATGAGAAAAACGTTATTCAATTCGATTTAGCAAAAACGGAATTAATACACTTCTTTATCTCCAAATATACAAAAGATACTTCAATCAAGTTTCCAAATTCTAAGATTATACAATTCTTATTATTAGTTAGATAACTAGATATATAATTCGATTTTAACCTCAATTTCAAACAATATATCACAATCCGAACTATTCAAGTTAAGGCTTTTTTCTACCGAATAGTTAGATTAACCAATACTGAAAAAGGATTTAGTCTTAAAGTTTTAAGGCAACTCTATATAATATATATTATCAATATAACTGATTACAGATTAATCATTTGATAGAAAGATCAAATTCAATTCAAAAAGATTCTTCAATTATTTCAGAATCTTGCTCTACATAAGATTCTAGGAATCTTCAAAACTTTACCAATAAAATCAATAAAAATGGAAACTGCTTTATACCCTCCGAAAATCAGATTAAACACTGGAATCAAATAATATACTTTCAGATTGTTGAAAATCTCGTCTTCCCATCCTATCAATACAATTATAAATAAGCTAGCTACCGAAAGAAAAGATTTAAATACAATAGCAATTCTTCAAAGGAAACTATTGAAACTTACTCAATTTGAAAAGATCATGAACTCAATCAAAGAAGATTTCGATCCTTTAACTCTAGAAAAGATCGATCACTTTCATTTCCCTCCTTGGAAAAGAGATACCCCATACAAAATCAATATCAGCAAACTAGCAAAAGAGGATGCTGCAATTGCTCATAACCTTACATTCAAATACAGATACAAGAATACCATTACAATATATACTGATGCTTCATTTACTTTGAACGGAATCGGAATTGGTATCGGGATTGCAATTATTCTATCAAATGATCAGGTTTCATATCAGGAAACTATTAATATTGGGATAAATCAGTTTATTTACAATAATAAACTTTTTGGAGTTATTAAAGCAATCGAATATGCTAGTTTTATTGCTCAATTAGGCGAGAAATTCAAAATCTATTTAGATAATCAAGCCGGATTACATTGATTGAAAACACCCTTTGATGTTTCTAGTTAGATATACTAAATTAGAGCAATCAAAGTTACAGAAACTTTTTTTAAAAAAGGAGTTGAAATCTTCCTTAATTGGATTCCAGGGCATACCTCCGTTAAAGGAAATGAATTGATCGATGCTTTGGCAAAAAAAACTACAAAACAAAGATCATTATCAAACGAAATCAGCTTTGTTTTATTGGGAATGGATATCAAAAGGACGAAATCTGAGGAATAGAAATCCCTTTTTGATTTATTCAAATCAATCTATTCGAAAATATACTCTTGGAAAACTAATTCAAAGATTGGAATTCCAGAAAACATTAAGAGAAGTTCTATTAGTATTTTGTTTCAATTTAAAATCGGATATGGATACTTCAAATCCTATTTACAATAATTCGGAATCTCATCAAATGATAATTATAGATATAGAAAAAAAGAATCCTTAGATTATCTTTTCCTCAATTACTCTTTATATAAATCAACTAAAAGAATATTCAAAAGAAACAATTTTATTTTTCGATTTTCTATAAAATATTTACTTTATACCAAAATAGAAATCATCAAAACCCTCGAATTTATCGAAATAACAAAAATAACCACCAGACCATAGCATCTTGTTAGGATGCAAAAGGATATAGAACAAGAAAACGAAGGAGAAAAGAATGAATTAAGAGAAGATAATTAATTGGATCAATTTGGTCAATTTGGTTATTTTGATCAATTTACCCCTTTATACGGGGTAAATCGTTCCAATTTCGAATTATGTCATATTTCATTTGTTATTTTCTTTATTATATACAAAAATATTTGTAAAACGGGCTTTGTTCCCCAGAATTAGTTTTCACTTCCCCCATTCAAAATTAGTAGATTGAAACCATCTCAATCTCCCCAAATTGTACTAGTTATAGCCTAATACAGCCAGCATTTCACCAGTTGTTATTTGTTAGGAGCCTACAAAGCTTCTAGCCGTCTTAGATAGTCTTAGACTCAGTGTAGACGTTAATTTAATCAATCAATCAATCAATCCATACAAAGAAAGCAGTACAGCTGAAGACTTAGCCTATATATTTCTTAGGACTATAGTCAGTGTACACGGAGTGCCAGACGAGATTATCTCGGATCGAGACAAGCTCTTTATATCGAAATTTTGGCAATCAATCATAGTACTGCTAGGAATTAAGAGAAAGCTTTCAATAGTGTTCTATCCCCAGACAGACGGTCAGACGGAACGGTTGAACCAAACTATGGAATAATACTTAAGATGTTATGTCAATTATCGATAGGATAATTGGGTAGAACTACTACTGCTCGCACAGTTCGTATATAATACCGCAGAGGCAGCGACAACAAGTATGACACCGGCATATGCTAATTTTGGGTTCGAGCCAAAAGCATACAACACTCAGTTGCCGGATGTAGCTAAATCAGATGTTGGAATGACGAAAGCAGAGGACCTTAAGAATCTGCACGAACAATTATCACTCGACATCAAGTTTATCGCTCAGCGAACAGCGAATTATTACAACCAGAAGCGTAGTATGGGACCAACACTTAAGAAGGGGGATAAGGTTTACCTCCTCAGACGAAACATCAACACGAAAAGACCAAGCGATAAATTGGATCACAAAAAATTAGGACCCTTCAAAATCAGCGAAGTGGTCAGACCAGTTAATTATCGCCTAGAACTACCAAAGACAATAAATATACACCCAGTATTCCACATTTCACTCCTTGAACCAGCACCACCAGGAGCGCCGAGTGCGCCATACACCGAAATTGAACCAGTCAATCCAAACGCCGAATATGAAGTCGAAGAAATACTAGACCAGAAGTATATTAGGGGAAATCTTCACTACCTGATCAAATGGGAAGGGTACCTATACTCGGAAAACATATAGGAACCAGTCAAGAACCTGAACTGTCCACGAGATTTGGAGAAATTCCACCAAAGGAATCCTCGGCTTCTATCTAAGCAGCCAGTTCAGAATCACTCATCGGAGGAAGCTCGAAAAGCGAAGAGTCGGCTCCGGAAGAACTAGATACCTGAGGAGCTTGTTCTGCTTGCTTAGTCTGTTCCTTTTCCAACCTCTCTCTTTCCTTCAACTTATCCAACTTATCCAGCGAATTGAGACCTGCCTAGATCATTTTCCTTTTATGTTCATCTAGGAAATACTGCTGTTGATATAACCGAATAATTTTTAGCTATTACCTCTTCTTCCTTACTCTTCAAACGTTCACGCTGACGGTCCAAAGAATCCCAGTCGGATAACTCCGGTATACGATTTCGAGAGACGAAGTCATAGGTCTTGCTTTGCCGGGAGCACTCAGTACAACGTCGATTTGGAAGGCCGGTGGGTATCCTAATACAATTATCAGAACGACTAGCTTTTTCACAACGGGAACAAGCTACCATTTTTTGTCCTAATCTTTCGATACGATTTCCTAGTTCAATCTATTTCGTTCGTTGAGTACATAATACAGGTATAATAAAGAAGAAGAAAACCGATCAAGCGGGACCTAATTATCTTCAGTAGGGCTGCCCGCTGGATATAAGCGATTGGGACAACGCTTAGCTAGGAAGGGGATAGTATTATAAACCATAAGGCCTGAGAACCTTAGGCTCGATTGCATCAAACAGTAGTAGAACCTCAGACAGGAAAAATAATTATATAGAAAAAGAGACTATCTTTTAGTCTCTCCCAGGTAATCTAGTAGATTATCTTTCAGTCTACCTAGCAAAGAATAAAAATCTATATAATTAAATAATATTTTTTTAGTATATAAAGCTTTGTACTCAACGACAATTACTATTTGTTTATTTATCATTATATTGATCGATTCCCTATATAACTGTTTTCAACAATAAACCTACAATAATACTACCCAATTCTGTGACTAATTAGTATTCGAGATCTTGACCACTTCTATATGACTCAGAAGACAAGTATTCGTAACAATATATTTATAGAAATAGTTATTGATTCTAATTATTTCTTCGATTAAATTATTAATGTCACGGGTTCGTAACCCGTTCCTAGCTAGTCTGCATAGCTGCCTAAGGCACCCATCCCCCATATAGTCGGCGTTCTTCCTAGTATCTTTTTCCTTCTTCGTAGAATATCATCATATCTTAAAGCATCTTACTACCATCGTAATAGTATATTCTACCCTTTATAAAGATTCTACTGTTGAACGGGAAAGACAGTCTAGTTTTACTAAATAATCAATTTCACGAAATACTCGGAAACTTCGATTATCAATACATCGATAAACAATAAATAATGCTTTAATTCGATTCCAATCCCGATCTAGATTTAGATTCAGATTCAGATTCAAATTCAGATCCAGATTTCGATTTAACTAGTACTACATTATTATATACTCGAAATCAAAGATCTTATAATTATATCCCAGTTTTTAAGATTGTCTTAAATAATCTATTACTATGTCGGACACTACTCAATCAACCCCATTAGAACCATTGATATCCCCAATCCGATCAAAGATAATGCCCAAACTCCGAGAGTATATTAAATCTATTTTTTCTAATTATTAATAATTTGTATATGAGCTTTTCAATGTTGAAAATGGAGACCTTAAAAATCCAACCCCTGTTTCTGATATATTTATTAATATATAAAACCCTAAAGCTGTTGTATATATGCAATATTTGTTCAGTTTTACAAAACGAACGCTAACTCAAGCAAAGCAATATTGATAAGAAATACATATACTATAAGAAGATTTGCAATTAAATAATACAACTAATACGAGATTAATGATTCAGAATTTTACTTTTCGAAAACAATTTGATCAATTATTTATTGGTGCAAATTTTATTGTATCAATTTATCGATTACGACAAACTACAAAGAATCCTGAACTGTTTAAAGGTGAAAAAACAGATCTTTTGATTTAGCAAAGCGAATACAAAAATTAGAAAATGGGTTTATATATCTGTTGAAAAAACAATCCTGCAATTTTCGATATAGAATAAAAGAAATTGTTATATATGGTTTCGCTTTTGAAAGGAATAGTTCGATAGGAAAGATGAAAGGATATTGAAGGAATTATAGATGATATATCGGAATTTACTACTGTGGATGTATTTCTAAAGAAACTCGATGGTCTTTATATTTCAATTGACACTGAATGTAAGGCAACAATCAAATTCGACAAATTCAAAATAAGCGACAAAACCCCATTTCCCTCTTTTTATTCATAGTTGGAATATTTGGGCGTACTTAATGGAAAAACTCCCCGAGAAATAATCCTCGCAATGAAACAAAAAGTCACCGATGAACTGAAGGTATTGGTAAAAAACGATTCAAATCCTTGCGAACTTATTGATATTAAAGGATGAAGAAAGAAATTCCAAATATAAAACCAAAACTATCGAAATAACAAGTATTACAATACAAATTTTTCGAAATCTAATTCAATTTATATTCAAAGATAAGTATTGCTAATATCTTATATTCAAAGCGATCTTATAGATTTTGATACAATTAGAACCCCAAAACAAATACAAAGAGAGTACGAATACCTTTATGATCTATACCATTTTTGTAAACAATCTGGATATCGAATTGTAAATTGTAAAGCAAAGAAATAAATCGATGCTATAAGAAATGTAAGCGGATATAAAAGCATTTCCCGTGAAAATAGTTATTTGAAAAATAATTATTAATTATATCAAAATCAACAACACCGTTCGAACAGTTCAATCAATTGAGGTGGTTATTAATGAGGAGAATATCAAGTACAATTTTAAGCTTAACAATACCATTCTTTTAATTCAATTGATCATGGAAGTTTCCAACGAGGTAATTATCAAGGTTACAATAATCACCAACAATAATACTTTAATATATTCACTGAATTCGTTGAAAAAAAAGCATTAGTATTATCAGAAAGTATATCAAATATACCTTCTTGCAATACAATATCATCGCTACTTATATCTATTCAAAAGCATTCGGGAAAAGTTTAACTTTTGCGACAAGTCGTTTGCGGGGGTTATTAAGGAATATAGAATGGATATAATGAATAATAACTAACAAAGAACCTTTACAGCTCAATTCTATAGATAACAAATCTTTATTCGTTTAAATTACTATATTCCCAACGCACTTCTTTCCCTTCAATGTGACCAGCTTGATTGATAACGGATATTCAGGAAAGGTATTCGTTGATCGTTTTTTCGTTAATCGAAATAATATCCCAACTCGATCCTTATTATATTGTTGCGAATTTCATTTGGTAGATAGAAATACTATAAATATCATTACTGATTATTTTGTAATAAATATAACGATAAAACAATATAAAGAAACATAATTATTTTTTGTTACAAAACTTTCTAAAGAAACTTCAGTTATTGTCGGATTATCATAATTACAATATTATAATTCATATATAAACTGGTAGAATATAATTCTCTCTTTCAATTCTCAATATTGTATAACTCATTGTTGTCTTTACAGTATATTCGATCCAATATAAGTATTAACAATCCTTTCGTCAATATATATAGATCAAATATACAAAAATAGTATATCTACAAAACCATCTATCGATAAAGTCTTTGATATATTATCTTCAATTAAAACTTTCCTTTCTAATACAAAGAAGAATCTTTCTCGATATTTATCATCATTTATTAAAGACGAAAACGAAGACGATAAAACATACTCTCAAAATTTTAAGACGGTCTTAAAAAAGCTGTCGAAGCAAGATTATAATGAATCAGTTTCTACAAACGAAAATTATAAATCGATAGAAGATTCTATAATCGATTTGCAAATCGACAAGACCTTGATATCTAATGTAAATCATTATCGTATAAAAGTTTGCAATAAAGAAGTATCATCTCAAATACAAATGATACCGAACCAACATTCTATTCAGTATAAATCTATACAAAAGATCGTTGAACAATATCGATCGAAATCAATATCAAAGAATGAATTTTTACCATCGTTATCAGTTTCAATCCCAAAAAAGCAAATCGAAATTATTTCCAATACCAAATCAGATTTAGATAATATTTGTTGATTACAAACTATTAGTTTTATATCTTTTTGTCAATAAAATAAAATAAAGATTATATATTTTATATAAAAGGAATTAGATCGAATAAAAGAAACTATCCGATAAGAACATTTATATAAAGCAACAATAATTCCAACTCTTCAAAAATAAGATTTCAAGAATATATTATATGGAAAAAACAATATCGTTAATACATTAGCCAAAGTATCTCTGAAGCTTTACGATTTTGTTTATTATTATTATCAATCAGAACATTTTCGAAAAATAACAAAAATAGATATCGAGAAATTTCTCAATAACAAATCATTATTTAGCGATAACGAGATCAGGAAAAAGCTTCTTTTGTAGTTTCAAAACAAATTATTTGCTTTTCTATCTTGTTATATAGATACATTTCTTCTACAATGGGTATAGAATTATAAAATAGAGTTAATATCTGGAAAAGAACTTTTATATTTCAAAAATCGTTTTTTGTTTTTTCTCGAATTAGAAATAATTCGAAAATGGATCGATAACAATTTTACCAAAGGTTTTATTCGGGAATCAAGATTACGAAGTGTAGTTTCATTATTTCTAATAATCAAATCTAATGAAGGGGTTTGTATTTGTTAGGATTATTATGATTTGAACAATATTATTATTAAAAACCGATACTTTTTACTAATTGTTTGAAAAACCCTAAATGCTTTTTGCAATGCAAAAATCTATACCAAATTAGATATTATTGTTGCTTTTAACAAACTTTATATTGTAGAAAGTAATGAATAGAAAACCGTTTTCATTATTCAATTTGGATTATTCGAATCATTAATTATACCTTTTGGTTTTTGCAATATATCAATATCATTCCAATACTATATTAATCATACTTTGTTTAACGAATTGGATAAATACTGTATTATATACTTCGATAACGTTCTTATATATTTCGAAGATAAAAATCAATATCGAGAATATATTCGTAATATAATTCAGAAATTGCAAAATGTTGGTTTACAAATCGATATTAATAAATACGAATTCGAAACAACTTTTATGAAATACTTAGATCTTATAATTACAATTGAAGATATAAAAATGAATCAAAATAAAGTATTAGTTATTATCTTTTAAATACAATTAACATCTATTAAAGATTTACAATGATTCCTTGGCTTTGCGAATTTTTATTATTGATTTATAAAAGACTTTTCAAAGATTTATCATTCTTTAAATGACTTTTTGTAGAAAGAAATAGATTAATAATAGAAGAACGATTATACAATAGCATTCGGGAATCTAAAGAAAGTATTTACAATAACTCTAATATTTGTTTATTTTAATTATAATAGAAAAACTATATTGAAAACAGATATTTCGGATTAAACTTCGGAAAAAGTATTTTCTTAATATAATGATAACAATGTTTTACAATTAATAATATACTTTTCTTCGAAACATTTGGTTGTTGAATGTAATTACAAGATTTACAATAAAGAATTATTAATTATTATTAAATCAATAAAGGAATAACAATTGGAATTATAAGGATCTCAATAGGAATTCGAAATCCTGATCGATTATAAAAATCTGGAATACTTTACAATGACGAAAACATTAAATCAATATCAAATATGATAATCAGAGTTCTTATCTCAATATAACTTCCGAATTGTTTATCGATCAGGAACCAAAGCAATTCGGTCAGATGCTTTGAGCCACCAACAAAAGAATCGATTTGATAGTTTTGATCCCAACGACGAATGTTTAAAAAACCGGGAGTGTATCGTTTTATTTGTTGATAGATTCGATATAGATTTATACAAAGAACTTACAGGCAATCTTTTATTAGTTATAATAGATTGGACAATACCATTTGAAGATAAGTTTATCGACAAATTCATTGATATAGTATACAATAGATCAAATATAACCAAACAATTAATATCAACAATCGAAGACCCTTTTACAATCAAATAGCCAAAAGAATTCAGGAAAACCTTACAAATAGTTATACAGGATTGCTGTATTTACAATAATAAAATCTATTATCGTGAAAAACTATAGATTCCGTTTAATAATAAATTGAAGATATAAATTTTATATAGAATATATTCATCGGGTTCTGTTGGCTATCTTGGTTATACGAAGATTATTGATTTAGTCTTCAGAAGCTACTGATGGCCACAAATACATCAAGAAATAGGCATTTATATTCAAGCTTATGAACTTTATATTCGAACAAAATCTCCAAAATCATCCCCCTCAGGATTCCTGAAACCGTTGTCTATTCCTTTCCAACCATAATCAGATATTTCAATCGATTATATTACACCTTTATCAGATTATAAACATTACGATTCAATATACAAATATATATTAATAATTATTTGTAGATTAACAAAAATGAAACATTTTATAAATACAAGATCTTTAATAACAAAAGAATTAATTAATACTTTCATTAGCTATATTTATATATTATATAATCTCCCGGAAAATATCATTTCAGATTAAAGAATACAATTTGTATCGGGATTCTGAATACAGCTTTCTGAACGATTGGGAGTAGTTCTTAAATACAATTTATCACGGAGGCAGCAGACAGGATAACAGAAATCACTTTTATTGATAAAATGTAGCTCGAAGAGTTACGTTTCTATAAAAGGAACGTTTCCTTTAAATACATTTGTGTGTATTAGGGCTTCGAGCTCTAGCGCTTTTATAGGGTATGATCACCGAGCGTGTTCTGCTCGGTGCTGGATCGGATAGGTGGAGTTTACTAAAGGAATCGGTCTAGTGACCCGGTTTTGATTTTGTGATAGTATCTTTCTTTTTAAAACCGAATTCTATTGAGGTGGTTATGAGGGCTAGGTTTATTAGGATATCTTCGATAGTAATTCTGGATCAGTTTTCGAGTGTTGTTTAGATAATCAGTAAACTCTTTGGTCGGTTCGTTATAATCGATTTATCGGATGGTATATTTCAGATGGGGGTTATTGCGATTGTAGTGTTCCCAGTGGGAATTTAGAACTTCTTTTATTTCGAATTATTCGATTCTTTCGACTTTAATGGGAGAAGGGGGCGGATTGTGTTGATTAGGGATAGAATCATTATGAGTAGAGTGTAGTAAGTTTATATAGAATACAGGGTGATTTCTTATCGAGGTAGGTAATTCGAATTCGTAAGTGTATGTGTTTATAATTTACAGGATCCGGAACGGGTTTAGATTTTTCCAATTTAGTTTCTTTTGGGGTTTTAGAGTCTTGATGTTTTTGGTGTTCAACCAAATCAGATCATCAGGATTGTAACGGCGGGTAGGAGTATGATAGATGTCGGTATTCTTCGTATAGCGAGTTTGGCTAGCGATCAATTCGATTTTCAGATACTCAGCGATCAGAGATATTTTCTTGACAAACTCTTCGGTATTTTGGATATTAGGGCGGTTAGTGACGATAAACGGTTCAAATTCTATATACGGATGATAGTTGTAATTCGTAAAGAACGGAATCAGATGGGAACTTTCAGATTAGACGGAATTGATTGAAAATTCAGCAATCGATAATTATTCGGATCAATCGTTTTGTAGATACAAAATGTATAATCGAAGATATTATTCGAGTATAGCGTTTGCTTTTTTAGTTTGCCTATTGGTTTTCGGATGGTAGGTTATCGATAGTTTCGATGTTGTATTTAGATGTTTACAGATATGTTTTCAGAAATCAGATATGAATTGAACATTACGATTGGATATAATTGTCGATGGTAGGCTGTGCAGCTTTCAGATATGCTTCAGGAACAAGCGGGCTATTTCTTCGGAATTATAAGTATTGTAATAAGGTAGGAAATGTTTCATTTTAGTTAATCGATCGATTATTACGAATATCGTATTGTAATCAAAACTTTTCGGGAGGTGTATTATGAAATCGATTGATATATCCCTTTATATTTGTTGAAGGATTGGGAGTAAATGGAGGATACCTTTTTGTTTTCTATAATTCGGTATTGTTTGGTGGTAATTATGATAATTATGTATTCAATGGTTGATATAGTTATAATATCTAGGTTAATAATAGTTTCGGGATAGGAGCTCGAAGGTGCGAATATGATGTGGGTGATTTGTGGTAGAGGAGTTGTGGATTAGGCGAAGTAGTTTAGTTTTCAGATTATTGTGATCAGGAACGAAAAGCTTTCTGCGATAATATAGCAGATCATTATTCTTGGTGTATTCGGATAGAGTAATACGGGGATGCTTGGGTGCTTTCTTTATCAAGGTTTTCAGAATAGATGTAGGTATAGGATCGGATATATATATTTTAGCAAATAGAGTTTTTAGTTTCTTTGATGATTCGAATAGTAGATCAAAGATTACAATGGGTGTTGGGAATTGATTAGGCGGAGTAATAGGAGTGGGTAGTGGTTTAGGGATCGGTAGAGTTTTAAGGATAAGTAGAGTGTTAGGAGTGGATAAGGAGTTAGGGATGGATAGGATAGATTTGGGGGTTGGGCGAATTGAATTAGGTTCTTTTGGTGATCGGTGGGATTGATTATGGGTAGTGATTGCAAAACGAATTTTTTTCTTTGGGGAATTTATTGAATTAAACGAGATAAGTATAGGCGAGATAGGTGCGGAAGTAGAAATGGATATAGGGAATAAAGCGAGATCAAGGTTTTCTGATTTCAAAATCGTTTGGTTTTGATATAGGAGGTGTTCATCTTTTTCTTTAGGTAGGTTTTCTGATCTTCTGGTTAGAGTATTAGGTTTAGCTTTTTGTTTATTTGGTCGATAGGTAATCTTGAAATTGAATCGAGATAGAAATTCAAACCAATAGGTTTGATGGTGGTTCAATAATTTGGTAGTTGTAAAATACTCCAAATTCTTGTAATCTGTGATTATCTGGATTGGAAACAATACTTCTTTTAGTTTTGGATGTTATTCTTTGAAGCATCGAATAATGGTTAGTAATTCTTTGTTGTAAATCTTGTAATTATATTCGGCGATCGAATGCTTTTTCGAGAAATATACAACAGGTTTCAGGATTCCTATATCGTTGTATTGGGATAGCACTCTAACAAATACGAAATCGGATATGTTGATCTTTACGATCATATCTTTTTCCCAATCGAAAACGGTTAGGATTGATGTTTCAGTAAACGCTATCTTTAGAGCGGAAAAAGTTTTCGTACAAACAGGACTTCAAACAAACAGGATGTTCTTTCGGGTCAGATTAATTAGCAGATGTATAATAGACGAGAAACTACAAATAAATCGTCGATAGAAATTGCTAAATTCGATAAATGCTTGTACATCTGTCAAATAGACCGGAATCTTCTATTCGACGATTGTTTTGATCTTTGTAAAATCTATTCGGATATTTTCCCAGCCTACAATAAGGCCCAGGAATTTGGTTTTAGATTTCAAAAAGTTGCATTTCTTCAGATTTGTATATAGATCAGTTTTCTTTAAGATTTTCAGGATTTTTTGAATATAAACGATATATTCAGAGTAGGTTTTATTGTAGATCAGAATATCATTTAGATAAGCAATACAGAATATATCTAAATATTCTTACAAAATATCATTGATAAAACGCTGAAATGTAATAGATGTATCGGTCAATCTAAAGGGTATGATCAGGGTTTCAAACAGATCGAAACGGGTATAGAAAGTAATTAGATGTTTTTGTTCTTTTTTAATCCTTATATTGTTGAATGTAGAGATAATATTGATTTTCGTAAAGAACTTTATTTTCTTCAAATTGTTCAAGGATTTTTTGGTAAATAATAACGAATAATGATCTTTCGTTGATAGGTTATTCAGAGTTTAATAATCGATATAGAATTGTAATTCTTTATTGGATTTCTTGATGAATAGAACAAACGAAACCGAAGCAAACGAATTCGGACGGATGAATTCTTTTTGAAGGTTTTCGAATAGTCAGTCTTTCAGAGCAGTAAGTTTGTTTTGGGATATGAAATAAAGAACTTCAAATGGTAGTTTGGCTCCCTCCTTCAAATGGATATCGTAGTCATACGATTGGTGCGAAGGTAGTTTGTTGGCGTTTCGCGGGGAGAATACATCGATCCAGAATCGGAATTCCTTAGGCAGATCAGATGGGATAGGGTCTTTTCTTTGGGACAGGATATCGTCAATCAGGTTTATAATAACCTGGAATATCTTATAATTGTAACGAGTATATATTGTGCAGGTTTTCATTAATATAGATGCGATATCTTTGCTTTGAAGGGTATCCGGACGGAAAGGCAGATATACCGGGCAGGCTTTCTCTGGGACGTCCTACAACGCTTTCACACAGAATAATTGCAACAATATATTACAGAATTTTCGACAGAATTCATTATCGAATTGGAATGTATTAAATACGAATTCGATATAAAGATCGTACTTCTTTAACCACACTAATCCCAGGATAATTGGATAATAAATTAATTCAATGATATAGATTTTTAATCTCTTTTTATAATAATCATTGATTTGCAAATCAACTAGAATATAACGATCCATTTGGTTTTCAGACAATATTTTCCTATCGAACTCAATAACTTCGAACAAAATAGATAATTTGTACATTAAAAGTTTAATAACTTCAACCCAATTTCGATCTATGAAAATATATCCTTCGCATCCGCTATCCACCATAGTATAAATAGAACAGGATCGATCAGATATCGATAAAACAATAACAAATAATATCATCAGATTTGCTCAATTGCTTATTTCTTCAACAAAAAATAAGCCTCGAATTACAACAACAGATAAATATAATATACATAGAGCTTTCGTCTAACAACGATTTATACCAGACGGATTCCGTTTCCCGAATTCGGGGAGTTGGGAGGGGATAGATTGTATGGTGATATCGCATATAGTTGAATCTGGACGAAAAACGGAACAGGGAACGGTGGGGCAAAACTAATAAGGTTAGCTTTAGTTTGCATAGAACGATTATCTGAGAATGGACAATCTTTCATATAATGATTGGTAGATTTACAATAGAAGTATTCCCCTCGTTCGTATCTATTAGTACGTCTTTGGGAACTGAAATCCATTGGATCTCTAGCAAACATAATCGTAGCGGAAGCAGTAAATTGGATAATAGGATTCGGGGACAGAGTGGAGATACAATTAACAAGATTCAGGTTTTGAGTAATAGTACAGGGTGGCGGGACGATTAGGCTACGATCGAAGCCGGTCGATCCCATCAAATACAAACGACGATTCTCCAATATCTGTACAAAAACAACGAATGCATCGGCACTATCCGTAGGGAGCTCAACGATAACAATCTGGTTCTTCAATTCATTCGACAGGGCTTGTTCTAATAGAATAATTAAAGTACTATTGTCATCGGCTATCTCAATTTCTAATACTAGTCTTTGGAATTCAGTATAGAAAATATAAAACGATTGATTCCTCTATCTTAGATTGATCAAGAGTTTCTAGATTTCGATTTGCTTGTTCTAATTTCTATAAGCTCTTTCCAATATTTGCAATAGATCTTCATAATCGACAAGTTTAACAAATTATCCTTTGATATTATACAATCGAATTTGTACAATAGCAAATCCAGTTAATCTTCCAGTTACATAAATCAAACGGGAATGCAAAAAAGTGAAGTGGTCGGAATTGGTATACATTTTATTCTATATTTGATCGACAAATCGATTAAGATCGATTTTCGTTCTATCAAACGATACAAGATCAGATATCTTCTCACTCAATTGAGGTTTCGACAAAACAAAAGCGGCAACTAAGATTGTAACAGGAATTAGAAGCGAAGGATCGGTCTGGTTGGTAGAGGTTGAAACAGGCGGGGCAACAAAGATAGAATAGAGTTGAATCAGATGGGTAATCAATCTATCATTCTCCTCTCTCCATCGTATAAATACAGTTTTCTTGATTTGTAAATCGAAAATAAACTTTTGAACTACGAATTACAGATCGATCACTTCTGTTTCTATTCTTATACTGAATTCGTAAAAAAAGATAAAATAACAATACCAAATCGCAATATCACTGATTATAGCGATAGCGAATTCTTCAGAGGAGCCGGGCTGGCTAAACGGGTGCGAACGGAACGATATCGTAGAAATGTCGATACAGATAGAAGAGAGCTATATAGTATCACAGAGACAACAAACAGAATAACAGAAATCACTTTTATTGATAAAATATAGCTTGAAAAGTTATATTTCTATAAAAGAAACATTTCCTTTAAATACATTTGTATATGCTAGGGCTCCGAGCCCTAGCGCTCTTACAGGGTACGATCACCGAGCGTGCCCCGCTCGGTGCTGGATCGGACAGGTGGAGCCTACTAAAGGGGCCGGTCCAGTGGCCCGGCCCTGACCCCGTGACAGTAAACTGAATTAGATTCTTTCGGTGATCGATGGGATTGATTACGGGTAGTAATCGCAAAACGAACTTTTTTCTTCGAGGAATTTATCGGATCAGATGAAATAAGTATAAACGAGATAAATACGGAAACGGAAATAGATGCAAAGAATAAAACGGGGTTAAAGTTTTCTGATTTCAAAATCGTTTAGTTTTGGTGTAGAAGATGTTCATTTCCTTCTTTAAACAAATCCTCTGATTTCTTGATTAGAATATTAGATTTAGCTCTTTGTTTATCTGATCGATAGATAATCTTGAAATTGAATCGAGATAGAAATTTAGATCAACAGGTTTGACGATAATTCAATAATTTGGTAGTTGTAAAATACTCCAAATTCTTATGATCTGTGATCATTTAGATCAGAGATGGCGTTTTCTTTAGTTCTGGGTGCTATTTTTCGAAATATCGAATAATAACCAGTAGTTCTTTGTTATAAATCTTGTAATTATATTCGGTGATCGAATACTTTTTTGAGAAATATGTAATAGGTTTCAGGATTTCTATATCGTTGTATTGGGATAGTATTTCAATAGATACGAAATCAGATGTGTTGATCTTTACGATTATATTTTTTTCTCAATCGAAAGCGGCTAGGATTGGTGTTTCAGTAAATACTATCTTTAGAGTAGAAAAAGCTTTCGTATAAATAGAATTCTAAACAAATGAGATGTTCTTTTGGGTTAGATTAATTAGTGAGTATATGATAGATAAAAAACTACGAATAAATTGTCGATAAAAATTACCAAATCCAATAAATATTTATATATCTATTAAATAAACCAGGATCTTTCATTCAACGATTATTTTAATCTTTATGGAATCCATTCGGATACCTTCTCGGTTTACAATAAAGTTCAGGAATTTGATTTCAGGTTTCAAGAAATCACATTTCTTCAGATTCGTATACAGATCAGCCTTTTTTAGAGCTTTTAGGATTTTTTGAATATAAACGATATATTCAGAATAGGTTTTATTGTAGATCAGAATATCATTTAGATAAATAGTACAGAATATATCTAGGTATTCTTGTAGGGTATTGTTAATAAAACACTGGAATGTAATAAATATATTGATTAATCTAAAGGGTATAATTAGGGTCTCAAATAAATCGAAACGAGTATAGAAAGTAATTAGATATTCCTGTTCTTCTTTAATCCTTATATTGTTGAATGTAAAGATGATATCGATTTTTGTAAAGAATTTCATTTTTTTTAGATTGTTCAAGGATTTTTTGGTAAATGATAACGGGTAGCGATTTTTCGTTGATAGATTATTCAGAGTTCGATAATCGATATAGAATCGTAACTTTCCATCGGGTTTTTTGACGAACAAAACAAACGAAATCGAAGCAAACGAATTCGGATGGATGAATTCTTTTTGAAGGTTCTCGGATAGTTAGTCTTTCAGAACAGTAAGTTCGTTTTGGGATATGGAATAGAGAGTTCCAAATGGTAATTTGGTTTCCTTTTTCAGATGGATATCGTAGTCGTACGATCGGTGCGGGGGCAATTTGTCGATGTTTCGCAGGAAGAATATGTCGATCCAGGATCGGAATTCCTTAGGCAGGTCAAATGGGACAGGATCTTTTCTTTAGGATAGGATATCGTCAATCAAATCTATAATAACCTGGAACATCTTATAACCACAGCGAGTATACACTGCGCAAGCTCTCATTGATACAAATGCAATGTCCTTGCTTTGAAGAACATCCAAACGGAAAGGCAAATATACCGAGCAAGCTTTCTCCAGAACATCCTGCAACACTTTTACACAGGATAATTGCAATAATGTATTACAGAATTTTCGACAGAACTCGCTATCGAATCGAAATATATTAAATGCAAATTCGATAACGTGGTTTATCAGTGGGTCGGCCATATCAGTGGGTCGGCCACTTTTACCTCGAATTATTAGTCTACACTTAATACGCGTTTTCTTCATTATCAACCGTGGAAATTCATTCTAAAGAAGCACGTATAATCTTAGCTATTCAGGCTATTGAATCAAATAAAAAATTAACAATTCGAAAGGCAGCTCAATCCTATTGTGTACCTCGATCTACATTGGGTGATAGAATTCGAGGTAAACTTAGTATGGCTGAAATTCGACCAAAAAGTCATAATTTGACTGAATTAGAAGAGGAGGTACTTATTTAATACATACTTGATATGGATCATAGAGGATTTTCATCTAAATTAAGTGGTGTTGAAGATATGGCGAATTATATACTCGAAACGCGGGGTGCGAAGAAGGTTGGAAAGCTTTGGGCTCATCGTTTTATACAACGACGTACAGAAGAGCTCTCTGCGAGGATCCCAAGCTTATTGGAGAGTGGTTTCAATTGGTATTGAATATGCGGGCGAAATATGGTATCTTGGATTGCGATTTCTACAACTTCGACGAAACTGGCTTTATGATGGGTATAATATGTCCCGGAATGGTTGTAACTAATGCTGAACGGAATGGCAGAAGTAAGGCAATACAACCAAACAATAGAGAGTGGGTTATAGCGATTATATGTGGTAATAGTGAAGGAGAAACTATACCTCCATTTCTGGTAGTTCAAAAGCAATATCACTTTTCTAATTGGTATACGGAAAGCGGTTTTCCTGCAGATTGGGCTATTAAACCTACTTCCAATGGATGGACGAATAATGAGACGGAATTGGAATGGATAAAGCATTTCGATAAGCATATAATTCATCGAACGAAAGGCAAATATCGAATGCTAATACTAGATAGATATGAAAATCACGAATCGATACCTTTTCAATCATATTGCAAAGCAAATAATATTATATGCATAAGATTACTACCGTATTCAAGTCATTTAACTCAATTATTTGATGTTGGCTGTTTTGGCGTATTGAAACGAATATATGGTTATCAAATTGATGGATTTATTAAAGCTTATATCAATTATATCATTAAAATTGAATTCTTTATAGCTTTTAAAGCTGTATATCAACAATCAATCACAATTCAGAATATAAAAGCTGGTTTCCGAGGAGCAGGTCTAATACCATTTGATCTTCAAGCTATACTTTCAAAATTAGATATTCGGATTCGTATATCTACCCCTCCACTCGTCGATCTAGACTCTTGGATCTCTCAAACACCTTATAATCCAACTGAAGCTCTTTCACAATCGATTTTAGTAAAATCTCGAATGGCTCGTTATCAATCAAGCTCTTCTATACCTATATTCGAGACTGTATTAGTTTTAGCTAAAGGTATAGAAAGATTAACCCATAAGAATACTCTTTTAAATACAGAGAATTGTATACTTCGGAAGGCAAATATAGCATTAAGCAAACATCGATACACTAAAAAGATTCAATTACACAATAGAGGAATACTTACTGGACAAGAAGCTGAAGATATATTATCTCAACAAAAGGTTGATATTCAGATTCAACACGACGAGCATCAAAATAAAAGGAATTCTAATGGGGAAGCATCTTCTAATCGATACTGTAGTAAATGTGGAAAGACTGATCACAATTCAAGAATTTGTCAAAATAGTATAATTGATCCTAGATTATTAGATTCTTAATAGTTTCAATCAATTGATTTAGTTTTTGTTGAATAATATAGCTTTAAATCAATAATTCGAGGTAAAAGTGGCCGACCCACTGATATGGCCGACCCACTGATAAACCACGTTATAGGAATTATACTTCTTTAACTACATTAATCCCAAGATAATCGGATAATGAATTAATTTAGTAATATAGATTTTTGATCTCTTTTTGTAGTAATCATTGATTTGCAGATCAACTAGAATATAACGATCCATTCGATTTTCAGATAGTATTTTCTTATCGAATTCAATAACTTCGAACAGAATAGATAATTTGTATATTAAGAGTTTAATAGCTTCAATTTAATTTCGATCTATGAAAGTATATCCTTTGCATCTGCTATCCACTATAATATAGATAGAATAGAATCGATTAGATATTGGCAAAATAATAATAAACAATATTATTAAGTTTGCTTGATTATTTGTTTCTTTAGTGAGAAATAAACCTCGAATTGCAACGACAAACAAGCGTAGTATATACAGAACTTTCGTCTAACAACAACTTATACCAAACGGACTCCGTTTCCCGAACTCGGAGAACCGGAAAAGAACAGATTGTATAATGATAAAATATATAATTGAATCTAAACAAAGGATGGAACAAAGGATAGTAGGGCAAAATTAATAAAGCTAGCTTTAGTTTATACAGAACGATTATCTAGGAATAGATAATCTTTCACACAATAATCGGTAAACCCACAACGGAAGCATTCTTTTCGTTCATATCTATTAATATATCTTTAGGAATTGAGATCTATTGGATCTCCAATAAGCATAATCATAATGGGAATAGTAAATCGAATAAAAGGATTCGGGGATAAAACAAGAATACGATTAACAAGATTCAGATTTTGAATAGTAATATAGGGTGATAGAACGATTAAACTACAATCGGAATCGGTTGATCCCATTAGATATAAACGACGATTCTTTAATATCTATATGAAAGCGGCGAATACATCGGTACTATCCGTAAGAAGTTCAACAATAATAATTTGATTCTTCAGTTCACTCGATAGGGTTTATTCTAATAAGATAACCAGAATACTATTATCGTCGACCATCCCAACTTCCAATACTAATCTTTGAAACTCAGTATAGAAGATATGGAACGATTGATTTCTTTGTTTCAAATTGATCAGGAATTTCCGGGTCTCGGTTTGTTTGTTCTAGTTTCCATAAGCTCTTTTCAGTATTTGCAATAGATCCTCATAATCGACAAATTTAACAAATTGTCCTTTGATATTATACAATCGAATTTGTACAATAGCAGGTCCAATTAATCTTCCAGTTATATAAATCAAACGGGAATACAGGGAAATGAAACGGTTGGAATTGGTATACATTTTATTCTATATTTGATCGATAAATCGATCAAGATTGATTTTTGTTCCATCAAACAATACAGGATCAAGTATTTTCTCACTTAATTGAGGTTTCGATAGAATAGGAACAATAGTTGGGGTTGTAACAGAAGTCAGAGGCAAGAGGTCGATCAAATCGGTAGGGGTTGAAACAGGCGGGGCAACGAGGACGGGATGGAGTTGAATCAAATGGATAATCAATTTATCGTTTTCTTCTCTTCATCATATAAATATAGTTTTTTCGATTTACAAATCGAGAATAAACTTTTGAATTGTGGATTGTAGATCGGTTACTTCTGTTTTCATTCTTATACTGAATTCGTAAAGGGAGATAAAGTAACTATACCAGATCGTAGTATCATTGATTACAACAGTAGCGAATTCTTCAGGGGAACCGGACTGGTTAGGCGGGTGCGGACGGGATGACATTGTAGAAGTGTCAGTACAGATAGAAGGGAGCTATATAGTATCACAGAAACAATAGATAGAATAACAGAAATTATTTTTATTGATAAAACGTAATTCGAAGAGTTACGTTTTTATAAAAGGAACGTTTCCTTTAAATACATTTGTGTATGCTAGGATTCTGAGCCCTAGCGCTCTTACAGAATACGATCACCGAGCGTGCCCCGCTCGGTGCTGGATCGGACAGGTGGAGCCTACTAAAGGGGCCGGTCCAGTGGCCCGGCCCTGACCCCGTGACACAATTCAGCGTTTTATTTATAGATAAACAATCAAACGAAACGAATCAATTCAATTCTAGAATAGTATTTATATATATTCATAAATTTTCATCAAGATGATTGAATAGAGTGATTATTATTAACAGAATTTGCTTTAAACAATTTGGTTTCTAAAACAATAGGTTGTTCATCGTTCTTTGCGAATTACAGTTTTAATCCACAATTGGATATAAAACCTAATAAACCCTACCCTCCAAATATAACAATAACTCAAAAACACGAATTCTTCAAAGAAAACAAAACAATCGATAAAATGAAACATATCTTAAACCAATTCAAAACACTTGCAAAACAATCTATTGCAACTTACAAGGAATATACAAATCGGAACAAATCAGATTCGCTATAATACACAAAAAGACAAAAAGTATATATAAATACAAAAAATATGAAGATATCTTGTAAAACAAAAAAGCTCGACGATAAATAGATCGGACCATACAAAATAATAAAGATCTATTTGTATACTTATTTAATCGAATTACCAGAAAATATACAAATTTTCCCAGTATTCTATTATTCGTTGCTAAAACCAGTATATCCAAAACCTCATTTCCCAGAACAAACTTTAATTAACGAATCGGAATCGAAAACTATAAAAGATAGAATTCTTGAAAGAAAAAACAGAAAAGAAGAATTAATTCAGAAATGAGTATTTAAAGATATATTTGATAATTATAATAAAGATAATTATCATTATCAAATCAAATAAAGATATTACACACCAATCTAACAATTAATATCAGATCTAAAAGACAATGAGAAAACCCTAATCGACTACCACCATTTACACCCCGAGAAACCTAGACCACCATCATAGATCTTGGATCACCTAAACGCTGCAATACTATTATTAGCTCCAACCCCTACAAAGACTTTACAATAATCAACAAAAAAGAAAGTACAATTTACTTGAGTAGAAAAATAGTATCTCAAATTTTAAAACGGTTTTAAAATTTAAAAGATCGTTTTACAATTTAGGAATTTGGAGCGTTTGGACAAGATTTTGCTTGAACAGTTGTTTTTCAAAAAGGTTTTATCAGTAGTTTAAAGACAAACTAGGTTTTGAGGAAGGGAGTACTATTACAAGTTCGTAACCCGTTCCTAGCTAGTCTGCATAACTGCCTAAAGCACCCATCCCCCATATAATCGGCGCTCTTTCTAGCACCTTCTTCCTTCTTCGTAGAATATCATCATATCTTAAAGCACCCTACCACCACCGTGATACTAATGATTTAATAAATATTCCAGGTCTTGTCTTTGTATAGATGAGCAACAAAAGTAGGAAACTGAGTTGAAATCGGTATCGTAGATGTTTGAAGATATAATCGTCGTACGACCAAAGAAAGCTTAGAAGTAATTCAACATCTAGTATATCTGCTAAGAACTTTTCTCGTCTAGCTGTTAGGGATTCTGAGTTTCGGAAGGCTAAATCTGTATCGATGAACTAAATAAATCAATAGATATAGAGGAGCAAATATACCAGAATCTTACCGTTAGAATTTCGTTGTTTATTTCATCAAGAATTTTGTTTCCTGTTTTTCTTCGATACATTACACGAAACGCCTTTTATAAATTTTTCATACTTTGTATTATTATATATATATTCAATACACCAATTGAGGTATTATAAAACCATTCTATGAAATGCTTCAATTTTCCTTTCGAAGATATAACCTTCTTTGATTATAAACAACTTTCAGGATTTATACTATAGATATAAAATCTAAGCTTATTAGTATAATTACTTTCAGAAAAGTATAAACAATTTACTCCCTTCAACAATACTTCAACCTTGTATAGTTCTTCGATATCGGGATTACAACTTTTGCGAAATGTTGAACATCTTCCAGTGTTTGTTCTCGAGTCTTGGCTTGGGTATAGTTTATTGGCTGTACATTTCTGTATTTGAGGTTTGAAGATATCTTGAAGAAATGTTAATTCGAAAAGAAAGGAAAGAGGTTTGTATATATATAATATATCGAAAAATAAAAGATTGAGATAAATATTACTTAAAGATTCATGAGGACTAAATGAGAGATATTTTCAAAGGTAAATCGATTGGATTGTGGGGATATTGTATTTTCTTTCTGGATGTATATTTGAACTATCTGATATATACTATACTGATAAGCTCAGATGATATCCATATAAGGGATAAGGCAATAGAGTATTTGAAACGAAATAGTTATCGAAGGATAGTCTTCCGAAACTCGTATTCCGAGAATATATTGGGCCCTTAAAATACAAAATACACAAATCAGTATTTCGTAATTATATTGTTGGTATATACAGGATTACTATTATTCGTATTCGGGAATAATTTCATTGGACTGTACAGTAATAAGAAATACCCAAATCAGAAATCGAACTTTCGGCTGATGTTAGATTGGAACATAGAGAATTGGGCATCCCGTCCGCTCTGCCATACACAAGCCTCAGATCGGTAGATTAGTAGTTGGGTGGGTGACCACCAGCGAATCCCTACTGTTGTATGTGAAATTTATTTTTGCATTTTCTTTTCACAAGGAACGGTGGAGCAGGAGCAAATGACGCCGGCGAGGCGAGTGTTTGGAGTGGAGGGGAAATGGATTGGGCGGGAAAGACGTTGTGCGCTGATAAAGCGGTGCTCAATTCAGTTTTTGGAGGGGTGGTGTTTTGATAGGTGGTATGGAGGGTGACGACGGGATGAGTTTCTGTTTTGATAGGTGCCACGAACAAACAAGCGAGATCCTCTCGAGTTCTCAAATAAAGACATTTGAAATGCTCAAGCAAGAGAGAGGACGTTGAAATGAGTATTTTATATTTGTTCATGGAGCCTGCTTGTCTATTTTCACTCAGTTCTTCATCAGCCAATCCATGGATTTCAAGGAGATACAATAGCTTTTAGATTAGACAAGAACCTCCTTACAATGTTCCCGTACAGATAGAATATTGTTTTTTTTTTCATCTCAACTGTTAGACCTTTTGGAAAGTAAGTCTGTATCAGATGTTTGATGCTTTTACATGCTCACCGATTTGATCGAGAGGAAAACCTATAGTATCCTTCCACTCATAATTACCTATATGAAGAGGATGATATACATATTTTAGTCTTACAGATATATAGTACAAATAACTTTAGAAGGAAATAGAACCAAAAAATAGTCTATCCCGGATTTGGACCTAAAATTTAGCATATTATCCATATGATCTACTTCTGATCATCTCGAACTTCCCGACTGCTATTGATGCATATCTATGTATACCTACTATCATATCAAAACATGAGTGTATTCATCCGAGGAAACTTTCACTCGAGTAAAAGAGTAAAAGATTATCATACGGAGTATTCCATCCATATCTCTCCTACTCTATTTCTCGACTTCGAGACCTCCTAAACTTTTAACCAATCGATTCCAGAACCAACAGTTTGTTCGTAAGGTTAAATTCAAATGATCCGTTCCATGCCATCACGCCAAATTCAAGCATCGAACATCATTTCCACTTCCACCCCCGACTTTCAAATAGACGATAGATTAGCACCTTAGGCTTCATCAGGATTCAGGGTATTTATGTACCTATGAATGCGTCGTGCCTGACTACTTCCGTAGTACCTGACTACACCTTAAATGCAGACCTTAATTGCACTCACTACTCACTACTCAGGGAGTCAATGCACACTAACTTTCCGAAATCTGAACCTAAAAGTTTTACCTCTTCAATATAATATTAAACCTATTAAACGATACTGAAAGTTAAAATTAAACTTACCCATTGATAGCTAACTCGAGTAATTGAATATGAGTGGTAGCAGAAGCGAAAACCACGCTAATTACCAGTACCACGCTACCAGCCACAGTTAGATACGGCGGATACGATAGTTTATAGTTTGAGGTCTAGACTTGATATTATTCTCGAGAGAGAGAGAGATAGATAAACAAACAATTGCAAGTTCCTGCCTGACCCGTAAGAAAGTAGAGAGAAAGAGGAAAAGAAGAGAGAAGATCATAATGAAAAAAATCCCGCAAGAACAAGTTTAGACGCCACCAACCAACCAGCCAAATGAACCAGCCACCAACCTCCCACCAACCCAAACCCAAACCCAAACCAACGATCAACAAAAACCACCTCAAGCATTTCCAATCCATCCCCCTTCCCTCCAAACAACTTCCTCCAAATCTTACAAATCACGGCAAATTCTTCTCCCCCCCATCCCTTTATCCCTCCATCCATCCACCGACACATACCCACCCATGTCACGTACCAAAGCCTAATCCCTGTTTCAAATTTTGATATTTGAAGATATTATATTGAAATCTAGATTCTATATTTAAAGAGTCAGAATCTATATATTTTGAGATATATTTTATACTATAGAATCTAGTTATTGTAGATTAGATTCTGAAGGGTATGAAAGTAAAGTATATTCAATTCGAGGGGTACATCCCCCATCCATACTCATCCTCATCCTCATCCCCATCTCCCATCTCCCATCCCTATCCCCATCCCGAACCTATAAATCAACACTACAAACAATCTCCAGCTAATCCACCCTCTTTATCCCCTCCCACCACCACCTCCCACCACCTTCACCCATCCTCTCCTCCTCTATCCCACCATCACATCTGATCCATCATAGCAAAACAAAGCCAATCCATGCAATCCATGCAATCCATGCAATCCACCTCCACACAAAAACAAATACCTCAATACCATGCATCTATGATCCAGAGGGGTAATATTCTATCCTATCTATCCATGTTGGATTATTATATCAGACCATATTATATCATATCAGACCATGCTATATTATATCACGCTATCTATAATAACCATTTATCAATCCGGTCCACTTTGAAGATCATGCTATTTATGTTATTTATATTATTCCTGAATCTGATAATTCGATGAATCAATTAGTTAATCAATCAAGAGACATAATCCACACAAACCTAATATAATCACACCACGACATCACAAATTCACGAATTCACAGCCGAAATACAACACCAGCAGACCAGACGAAAAGACTCAGAAGAAAAAACAGAGCGTCATCACGCTATATTTAATAATCACTAGACAGATTAGCCTAGCCCATATTTCCTTCCTTCCTCCATCCATCTATCTATCAATCTTCCATTGATCCTCAACAATCGCCTCGTCGCCATCTAAATACAATTCCCACTTCCCTAAAGATCCAGGAAATCCATCCACTCACATCCATCACCTCCCAACACACCAGCCAATGAAGCTTCTCCCATACGACTTCTTCCCTTCAATGACAATGACAATGACATACCGGCCAGCAGTTTCATCGAAACCAACCTCGCTAGTCAACAGCATGACAGCGAATGATGTCCTTCCAAGTCCTCCATGCATGCATGCATGCATGAAAGCATCTCTAGACCCAGCCGATCCTCCAAGGACCTCCCCACCTCATATTCAGGAACGGGGATGTTCCCCAGAAAATCCTTCCTGCAGGAAAGCCTTACAGTTCCCAGGATAGTCCCGACCAGTTATGTACGACAAAGGAAATAAGAGGAGAACAAGGAAAAATAATAATTAAGTAGATGTACAACCCCACCACAAATATGCATACCCTTAAACCCTTCCTCTGCCCGTCCCGCCAAAGCGGCAATACCCAGATCCCTTTCCCATACCCATATTTTTTTGTTGAAGCTAGTCTTCGAAACATGTGAGTTGGACAGTAATTGTGAGGCCGCTGCTGATAAACAGATTCACCTCCCCCAATTAACGGTCGCCACGTGGCTCGCCTAAAATTCGCAAGTGACCCTGAAAATAAGAAAAAAACGGTGTATATAATTCGGTCCTGGCATTCAAGTGAATTTGCTACAGGCCACATCCATATGAAAAATTTAATGACAAATGAGATATTGTTTGAGTGCTGTGAAGCAGTTTTTTCCATTGAATCTTCTTCGGAAAACAAAATTTAGTGCAGTCTATAAAAGGGTATTTAGAAGACGAGAAAAATGATGAACACCAAGAAGCGCTTCTATAGGCGCTACTATGCTCAGGGGTATGAAGCTGGAAAATAAAAATCAAAAGAAGGTTTCGATATCAACATTAAAACGCCGCAGATGAACTCGCTAGACCCAGCGGTACTGGTAGTAAACTGATGTCACAAAGAACGTTTGAACAAAACTGAACCCTCCCTATTACCCAAACACCATGCAATGTAAATGCCCCGAAACTTTTCCTCCAAGTATTTTACAAATTGACGATAGAGGATCGTCTAAAATCGATTTTGTGCTGCGAAGATACTAGCGGCGGCAGATGCTGCCCATTCATTTTCTTCATAGTCGTATGGTGGTGTTGAAGATTGCTTGCTAGGTCCATGAGGTTTTGGAGTTGGTGAAGCATTGTTTAACCCTTGACCAAAAAGTACCGGATTACCATTAGCGGACGGAGAAGGTGTGGGGTATGGATTTAAACCAGTATTACTATGTGATTGTCTTAACGGTTTTCGATGATCGGTTTGGACTGAATTCCCGCGCTTCATCATCGTCGTCTTCGTGGAAATTTGGGCTTCGTCAAGCAATTCGTCCTCCTCATCAGGAGTCTCATATTGTTGAACGCCTGGTAATTGGCTCCTCCTATTCCTAGTAGGTATAGGTGCAACAGATCTTGGAATATCAGCAGTTGAGCGCGGTGCTTGTTGATGAGGCACCGAGTGATGTCTCTTCAGAACGCTGCTTGGGTGAATTTGATGAGTCGGTGGTATAGGCGGGGAATTTGTACTTTGTGGGGAATCCAAGTTTTGCTGGACGTTGCGCAGCGCCTTGTCTAATGCCTCGGAGGAATCGACTTTTTGCGCAGCAGGGCTAGAAGGTTGATTAACATCCAATACCATAGATGATCGATTGCTCGACCAAGGTCCACATCCAGCCTGTGATTCAAGATCCATTGATTTTGGTGACATGGGAGTTTGAGATTGTCGACCAGAGAACCTTCTCGCACGTTTTCTTAGGTGAGAGAAAAAGCTTTCTTTTTGGCCACTTGGAGGAGATACCAATCCGGAATTTCCACTCAATGCCATTTCTGCTTGTTGTCGATGAATTTCCGCATAATGATTCGTGCTTGAGGCCACTGATAGTTGACGACCGATTTTCTTCGAACCCTTATCATTTTGTCCAGAATAGAGATCATTGGATGATGGTGTTCTGCTGCTTGCTTGTGCTGTTGCAGTATCAGAGATTGGTGAAATGGGTTTAACTGTCGGCAAAATCGGCATCGGCGCCGCGTTAGGAGCCCCGCTGGCCCACGTTGACCGCTTAGCAGCAGGCTGACGTGTCTTAGCTACAGGAATCTCACTAATTGTAGGTGCAAGTACCGGTGAAGGCTTCGTTACCAAGTTCTCCTTTTCCTTTGGTTGAACAGACGCGGTGTTAGAAGTATCATTCCTGCCGATCAAGGATTTTCTGAACCAGGAGGGTTTTGTTGTGGAGGTTGGTGTTGCTTCGGGGAATTCTTTTGAGCTACGGTAACTTAGGTCGGACTGTTTGCGACCGAGTATCCTCGATGAAGACTTTGGCCTTAATGGATCCACAGCATCAGTGAAAAATTCGTGAGCCATCGCCTGAGTTGATGTTGGTCGACTCTTAGGATCCCACATTAAGCACCACGTGACGAATTTTGCCAATGATGCTGGCCACTGAGGAGTTTGAAGAATTGTGTCCATGGCATGTGGCGCCATTTTTGGGAATGAAAATCCAAGTTTGCCAGCCAGTCTCGTGCCCTCTCTCCAATCACCTCCACCAACTCTCTCGCCTGACTTGTTGTACCAGTTCCCTGGGCTACCCATAATTTCACACACTCTCCAAACCTGATCGACTTCGTTTCCTCCAGGGAATAAAGGCTTCAGAGTTGCAATTTCCACTGCCATAGCACCAATCGCCCAAATATCCACTGGAGCCGAATACTCGCCTGCTCTCAGTAACACTTCTGGTGCTCTGTACCATCTCGTCGATACGTAGGTTGTATAAGGTAACTTCGAATGAGTTTCTCGTGCAAGACCGAAATCGGCAATCTTGACGGTGTAAGCTGGCGGTGTGGAAGGAGGGGTAACCATGGCAGAGTATCGTCGGAAAGAGTTTCCTGCATCCTGTGCTGATGTGGAAACGAGAATATTCTCTGGTTTGATATCGCGATGGAAGAAATGATGAGCGTGAATATGCTCAAGTCCTTGCATAATTTGGAAGAGGATACTCTTGACACTAGAAACATCCAGGCACTTGTGATCACGAGCCTTCATCAATTGATATAAGTTGCCATCCATGTACTCCATAGCAATATGCAACTTTTTGGTGAAAGGGTCGAGGAATATATCCAATGCAGGTACAAGGTGTGGGTGAGGCGGTAACGTCTTCAAGAAGACAACTTCTCGTAGTTCTAGACATGGTTGGAATGATTCGAAGGTCTTCTTCATCGTCTTGATAGCAATCTATAATTGTTCCGTCAGCTTAAGCAATTCCTCAACCAACCTTGCTTAAACTTACAATTGTTCCACGTCGAGCTACGCTGGCTCCCGCCCCACGTACTCGTGCTAGAACAACACTACCAAAGCTACCATCTCCAATATCTTTCAACACTTCGAACCTGTCTTCCAAAGCTTGTCCTGCTGAAGCTTGAGGGGCCGAAGTCCCTCGGTGGGTCAAATCGTAGGCGACTGTCATGTTTGTAGATCGAGGTGCGATGTTTGAATTGTGGTAATGTATATATGAGTTTAAGTAATAAATATTCGTGTTAAATGACCGACAGTGAATACTGAATGAAATTGGCTGTGTTAGCAATCTCCTTCGACACATCCAAAGATTGCATGTCAAGGACAGTGAATATCAGGAGATTTCACTTACCAATGGTGCCGCGTATATAGCTCTACGAGAGCTTCCTTATGTTAACCAGAGCATTCATGTACGTGAATGTCGATTGAGGTAGGTAACGATCGAGGTGATAATGATATGTTTTGGATGTCCTCCGCGAGATTGCAAATGAGTGAAAGCAGCGAATTGAAAGATCAAGAGAATGATCAGGTAGAGAGAGATGTAATGGGATGTCTGAGAAAGGGTCCAAGGGTAGTAAAGAAGCCGTTACCAGGAATCGGTAGTGTGGGTCTTGACCCGCTAGAGCAAGAAGGCTTTCGACGATCAAGTAGAATAGACGGGACAACTCGTGACGTTTTTGGTTTAGTATTTTAATGATAGGAGAAGCTGTAATAGATCAAGGGCCCTTTGTAGTTTCTTGATGTGCGGCGTGGGGGAGTCGATGGCTTGCTTGTCGTGGGTGGAATTGGTGGATATAGCAAGCGCATGAGAGTCAGTTAAAAGGAAAGCACTGGCATGGGTTGCATGAACTTTGAATTGTCGAAACTACCAGGCCTTGAACCGTGGAAAGTTCTCAAGGTCTCTCTCGCTTTCTCTAGTTTGGGTTTTATTAAGTTCCGCAAATCCTTCCAGAAGACAATCTTTGGGGCATGAACAGCTCGGGGATGATGGTAATAACCAATTTCGCTAAGATCCACTTTGACATCGAACTTTTAAGTAGTTTCTCCAGGGGTATATGATTGCCAGAAATGGGTGAGTCTCGAATGGATATTAGATGGTAGGCATTATTGGTATGATGTGCACCAGCATAATTAATAAGGACTTTGGAACTTGGAAGGAGTTTGGAAGGAAGAAGAGCTAAGAAATGGAAGGGTGGTGTATGAATAAATTTTGTGTTACAAATGGTAACGAGTGGGTGGTTCGAAGTAGGTAGGTACCTAGCGAAAGTTTAGGATTTTCTCTTCTTTTTTCCTGCGCGATGCGGTGCTGTGCTTGATTCCTTGAAGCTCGATTATGCTGGTTGATGTTTATTTGAGGTACCGGTATGCGTGTGTGTGGGAACTGATACCGCGAATTATATGCGAGGTTGTGGGACTTGTCTCGAACAACACGCTGTTTAGCTGAATAAGAGCACTGTAAATCTCGTAAATCAATAGGAAAGATTGAAAAAATGCCAGTGCTTTGCTGGTTTTTGGATCCCTGGAAAGTATCGGCTAAAAAGGTTCGATTGCCTCTTGTGATGCCAACACAGCGACCGAGTAAAGATTGTGATTATGCTGATTCGATGGGACGCGAATAATTCAATTGCCCTTGGGACTTGGGTGGCCCGGGGAAGTTGGCTAAGTTAATAGAGTAATAACGAGTAAATGTCATGTAACTTTGAATACGGAACATTGACGGCTTTCACTTTAAAGGCGGGGCCCTTTCCAATCAATGAGGTTATATTAAGGAAAGTAAAAAAGGGTCATGAATCAAAAGAGTGGATTGAACTGATTGATTTGGATTGGACTCAATTGTTCTGTGTTTAGAGTTTTGTGTGTGGTTTTTTTTTCTGTTGGAGCCAGCAGATATTATGGGTAGATAGATATGCATAAGAAGATAAAAAGGGAAGAAATACACCCCCAGTTGTGCTGAACTATTCTCTCCTGATGAACAATTCAGTAACAATGATTATAAATGTGTACAAGAAGGAGGAGATTTTCTCTTGGTAATGGTAACGACAGTACAGTTTGAAAATAAATGTAAGGTCGCGATGAAATTTGGGGCTTGGAGGGTGACACGGAGAAGAAAAGTTGTGGATGTGACTCTGCGCGGCGCAGTAGTGGAAAAGTGAAGTGTGAAGTGTGTGAAGTGTGAAGTGTGAATTGGTGAATTGTGATGAGCGGTGATGAATGGTGAAAGTTCTGAAGCTTTCAAGGGTGGCTTAGTGGTTGGGTGTGTCAAAGGTGAATTCCGATATGAAAAGTGATCTTACCTTCCTTTCACCTTTCAAGCCAACCAACATTAACCATAGAAACTCTAGCTCAAATGCCTCAGTGTCAGTTAATCCGTCTTAGACTCTTTGTAGTAAAATGTCCAGCCATTTTGAAGCCATTCAAAATAAAACCCAGTTCATCTCACATCACAAGACCAGTTCGTCGTAAGATCAACCAAAACCAAACTATCACCATGTCATCAAAGTTTATTGATTGATTGATTGATTTGATTGATTTGATTGATTCTACTATCATATTTCCCCAAATTTCGAATCTGTCAATGCATACGGATTACCTACCCTTGTTACTTAGGTTGATTTCGTACTGGCTAATCCTATATCTGAGATTCTGAGCTCCATTCAAGATACGGCGGGTAATTAATATGTACAGGCGAAAGGGAAAGTGCATCCATTGATCTTTTATTGATTTGGTAGCGATAGTTTACTCAATCGTGCCAGACAGCTACCCAGGTATCGTATGTACTTGACTCGAGTTATGTAGCTTACTCTTCATGACAGAATGTTTATTTCTTTCTTTCTTCATCCATATCAAACTCTTCTTTGCTGCCCGTAACCTCGTGTTACTTACCATAAATGGTACAGTGCCAATTTAGGGTACCCAGCATCTTTAACCTGTCCCTTTGATTTAATGGTAGTGTTCTCAATGTCCGGCCCCAAAACGAATCATTATTTTTATCACCAGCGCCTCTTACTATCATTCCATGTCATGCCACGCTTCGAGAACTGCCGTTCTGCGTTTGATATTCTAGAAATATACTCACGAAAAAAAAAGAGAATGAGCATAGCTTTGAGGCTGTGACAGGTCAAGGATACATTGATAATGATTCTACAGCGGCATTCGAGCACATGTCAAGAGTGACCACAGACTTGATAAGTGTTTGATCGAGAATAGAATTTTTCTAATAGGGGAAATGTCGTTAGACCTCGGAGAACGGTGGGAATCTGGGAAAGAAAGTCGGAAGATTTGATGTTAATACCTGCCCCATTGGTGAACATTGCGTACAGTCATAGATTCTATTGTTACTCCAATCCACTAATATATATCTCACAATTTATTATACGGACTCTTCGTGTTTCGTCGTCCGATTCTGCCCAAAATGTGTATAAAGTTCGATGTAATCCCATGCCTACATGAATCCGGTATCGTCCCATCAATGCAACACTTATCCGAGTGTAGCCTCGTTGTATAATTTAGTGGATAAGATTCAGAGAATCAGAACTTTCATACCGCTATGGCCTTGCCAAAAAGAAATCAATCTAATGAAAGACAGGATGATCTAGTAGTGTTTTGTGTTCCCAAGGTTGTGCAGTGCATTACAGTAACCCGATTTACGCAAGCATCCAGCCTGGAAATATTTTGCTCCCTCCCCAAATGATATGACGGAAGCTGACTGCGCATACCATGGATTCATGGGACAAGATTATGTTTATTTTGGTTTGCTGCTGCACTTCTTCACTTCATGTAAGATTCTTACAGTAACCTACTAGTAGGTAGGTATCATTCATCTGAAGCCTTCCATATATCCGTCCCAACACCCCCGCGCGCCCCTTTCTTCCCTTCATCATTTCATAAATTTTCGACGCTTTTCCTTCTTCAGGCGTTGACCGTTGACAGTCCATTTTGTCTTGGTTTTACATTTAGCGTACTTTATCCTTGCCAGTTCCTATGGGTATGGTTCGGGTACCATTACCCACTAAACGTGGTCTTCTGAGTTTGCCATTTTAGCTCTTCCGGCTTCCGCTGTCGACGGTTCCAAAAGCTATCGATGGGCCGGCGCGCTTTTTGGCTGAGGAGGTTGGGAGTCGGGAAGTTCAGGTTTTAATGTGTGAAAGCTGTAGAGTTTATTAATCGTCATATTGGTCGAATCGGACCCTGAATAATGCCCCTGTCATCATGCTCGAATCAAAGCCCTGCAGTTTGTCTTGCATGATTGATTGTGGCGTCCAGACTTTTTTTTTTAACTTGATCAGAGGTAAAAAAGAATCATGTCATGATGTGACCCTCTATAAGAAAAAACAAACAAAAAAGCATATGTTGAAGCCATATTAACTTCTATATCGTCGCATACCTGGTAATAATTTAGTCTCTTCTTCTTCCGTTGAAGATCCTGATTGACACGTTTCACCCTGTCCATAATCCACACTATCGGGTCTGATTCGAGGCTGGAAGGATAGGGCAAGTCTAACGGTTCTTTGCATATGCGCGCTTGAAGCGGTGTGATAGAGGATGAAAAGTCTGGGGAGATATTGATATTTCCGCACCGCTTCTCCTCTGTTGGACCATTGACCAAAAGTTTCGGTATTCAATGAAAGCTGACCTTTTTATCGATCTCACTCGGCCTTATTCAAATTGAAATATTGTGGTTTCATAAATGAGATTTTGTGCCAGATGAACAACCAGTCAGCACTAGAACCAGCCGAGTATTTTGAGCTTCTCAACATCCGTCTCTGCACTCGCGGAGGATTAATAGTGTAGGTCAAACAAGGGCATTACCCCTATTGTAAGATCAATTCCAATGACTTACTCAAGAACTTCCCTACTATGAACAAATGGCTGGGCATGTCTCGATGGGAAGTCAACATTTGAATGGGAAGGTCTGATGCGGTAAGAAGTCTTCTCTTCAGCCATGGGTGTCGCCTGCCAATACGCACCACGGGAGCTCAGGATGAACTGCTGGTAGCGATGTCTGGCAATCAAGTGACTTGCAGACCTTCAAATATGATGTTATCCATCGGCGAAAAGGTGCTTCTAGGTAGAAACCCCATCAGAACCATATTCTCTTTATGATATCATTATTGGAAACGTGTAATTCTTCCTGCTATTTTGTATCTGAGCTGTACCTGGAGTGTTTCCACACCCAGTCTCCATTTAGTGCACATCTAAATGTCAGTATCGGCCTATTATTCTGTTATTGAAAAGTCATGAATACATTCAAACCTGACCCACGGTTCAGGTAAGCCGGTAGTCATCATATCGCTCGCGGGAGTCAAAAGCAAAATACGTAAGATCCATGCAAGCTCTGCAAACATCCGAAGGGGAAAAGGCAGCAGCAAAAGAACGTTGGATATGATAGAGCGCATACGAAACATGGCGCTACAGAATAAAGAATTCTGGCATCAAAACATAGCTTGTAGTTAGATTTCATGTAAGTTCCTGCTGGCGTGGCGCATGAATCAATGCTAGGTACGTAGCAGATGATGAACAAACAAAGAAAGCGGTGACATTGGGCGAGAATTAAGGATCGCATGAATGCTCGTTTAAGAAGGTGCAACATCTCTTATGATTACTTCAAAATTCATTTCAGAGAGGGGTTCCAGTTGATATTCACCTTCTTTCCTTCCTGCAACCTCAGCTCTCTTTTCCTCATATTCACTCTTGGAAGGCGGACAGACTGGATGCCTACACACTAACGAGCTACAAAAGAGTTCCTGTTGTCTCTCATTCTTCCAAAAAGAACTCCATTCCACCCATCACCAAATTTCTTCTTTTTCTACCAATTTTGCTTTTTAATAACTTCATAACCAACCTTTAACACTTTGAGCAAGTCTTAATCTTCTGAGTACAAAGACTTAGCTGATAAGCCAAATTTCCAGATCCGTACTTAACCTTTCGAGTCGATCTTCAATATTTGAGCATCGATTCGAGACGTATTATTACATTCATACCAGCAACCTTTCCTCGACAGTAAGTGAGTAATCTTACGCAAATTTTCAATCTCTCGCACACCCATTTCTGAGCTACCGATCTTTCGTAAACCATTTGCCTCTCCAAAAGCAGATTGTCTTGTTGGCGCCCTCATCCACAGCTTACTCCACATTTCACTCCCTTTTGAAAGTGAAGAGAAGAAGTGATCTAAATTCTCGTGTCAAATCTCAGACGCTAACACTTTTTTCCAAATATAGCAGCGACCAAACGTTTTGAAGTTCAAGCTCAACTGCGATCCTCTTTCGACATAATTAACAAGATTCCTACAAGTCGTTCGCTGGTATCTTCTCAGGATGTCGTGGAAAAACAACCGTTATAGTCCTGCTGCCGAGTATGTTCTTCAATATGAGTAGTGGTTCTTTGGGCTAATGAGACTTTGTAGGCGCAATGGCGTAATCCCAGTCGAGTAAGTCCACATCAGTCATGCATATTATATGCCCTGTATCCAATGCGGTCATCACTCTTATTGTTTAAAGCCATATTCATACATACAAATGAAGAAAACAAGGTACCATTTGTCGTAGAGTTTACTGATAGTCTTGTCTACAGTTTCAAGTTCAAATGTCGTCATTGCAAAATTTTCAAGACGCAAGATTGCTTCTCAAAGAACGAGATTACTCCTTACAAACATCAACTTTCTCAAAATCCGGGTATGAGACCCCATGCAGTAGAGCCGCTTCTACGATGCCGTGGCTGCAAGGGTGGGCAATTGACTGAGCTCCAATGTGAGGGCCCATGTTCTAAGTATAAGCCCTTGGATCAGTTTAGCAAGGCACAGAGATCTAGGGGCAACAAGGTATATATGTGCAGTACTTTCACGTGTGAAGCCTACGACCAATAGATATGATGGCTAACGTCGAATTGTAGTGGTGCATGGAATGTGTGCAGTGGAAAGAAGGTCATCACCCCGAGGTCGACCTTACACCTGCTCCAGGTACCGAACCACAGCAGTTCGTTACAACCACTGGTGCATCTGAGCAAACAACAGGCTCTTCTTATGCTGCAAGCATAGCTGCAGTAAGTATCTTCCCCATGTTCTTGCACTTCCATAGTCTAGACTATGTTGTTTATTCAGAAGTCAACATTCGAGCTTTGAAATTTTTTACGGCGTACTAATCAATATTCCATAGTTATCCCAAAGTGCATCCTCCCTTGCCATCGGCAACACCCCCAATGGCTCACAGCTTGCGCCGCATCTACGAGCAATTGCAAGTAGCCAAATCGAGAACCGCTCACAATCATCTATGAGCAACCCGTTCGAAGGTGCTCGCACGGCGGATATGCCTGTCAGTTCTGACGCATGGACCACCCGCGATTCTAGACGCCGGGCTGGTCCAGCTATTCAATACAATGCATATGATGCCAATGGAGTACGCCACTCTCAAGAAAAAGCAATGACATTGACATCACAAGCAACTTCAACTATCGGCCCATCGAGTGTAGCCTCCGTTACCAGCGGTCGTACTCCTCCTTCTGCCTCGGGTAGTCGTCCAGCCGCCACTGCTTCTCGTCCCGTACCAGCACCAGCTCCGCAACCGGTCCGTGTGGTCACCAACCCATCCACTGGCTGGGCTAAACCTGTAAGTATCTTGGAAATTCTAGCCCCATCACTTATCGTTGTTGTGTTTATCAATCGTACTAATATAATTATTGCTTTAGATTGGAAAACGTACACAACAAACAGCCAACCCAGGCGCCGTCACCGAGTGGGCTCCCGAGTCCAATGAGGTTTACCGTAGGTCCGCCTACGATTCTAGCGATGATGAAATGTAGGCGATTGTTGGAAGATTCAAAACCTGACCATTTCCTTCGTTGCTCTTCGCGGGCATGACGGTTCTCGGTGGTCATGGGAATTTTTCACAAGGACTTGGTGCATTTCCCAACTGAGCTACATTATCGAGACAGACAGCGATTTCCTTTTACAAACAATGACTTTTCTTCTCCAAAGTAATATTGGCTTCCCTTCTTCTCTGCTTCAAATGCTATTTATGTTGAGTTTGAGCTCGAGCTCGAGCTCCATCCCATTGCATGCGCTGCCTTCATGGCTTTGGCTTCGACTGGATATGCTGGCAACTGGTTTTGTTCTTGATGCATGGCATTAAATAGTTAATATAAGCGGATCATTTTCAAATGTTTTACTACTGGTGATATGTTTACTGTATATTGTGCTGTGTTATTTCACTCTTTCCTGTAGAGCTCTTTGGGATTTGACTTTGTAGGAGCAGTGCAAAAGCTCTCAAGCTTTTTTTTTTTTTTTTTTTTTTTTGAATGTCCAATGAACTTATTGAATGAGTCTCCTCCAATTCTGGAAGGTTGAAGGTTTGAGGGATTATAAAGATAGATGGCGTGTAGGTAGGTATGTTTAAAAGCACATGAAGAGAGGTTTTCAGCAAATCGAAGGAGAAGTTGGGAGGAAATTGGAGAAAAAGTTGGGCGGCGTATATTTATATATAACCATTGATGAGGCCGGAGAATAAGGATAAAGATAAGGATAAGGATATGGATATGGATAAGATAATTCTGCTAGAATGTAAAATTTAGATGGGTTAGGAGCTATTTGGTGATGTTTAGGGGATTTATGGGACTGGAGTAGGTGGGTTTGGTTGGGTTATTTTTTCACTTTTTAGGGTTTGGGCTTTTGGGGAGGGGGAAAGGAAAAAGGGAGGAAAGGGAGGAGAGGGAGGGAAGGAGGGAGAGGGAGAGGGAGAGGGAGAGGGAGAGGGAGAGGGAGAGGGAGAGGGAGAGGGAGAGGGAGAGGGAGAGGGAGAGGGAGAGGGAGAGGGAGAGGGAGAGAGGTTGATTAATGTCTTTTATGAGGTTTATATATGATAGATATAGTGGGTTGATGGAATGGCAGGATGGTGGAATGAGGATGGTATTGTATTTTATTTTATTTTATTTTTATTTTAAGAGAATGAATTTTAGGAATAAAAGTTTGATGGGAAAATAAATGGTAGGAAAATGGAGGGAAGGCTGTGGTTAGGGTTGGTGTTATGGTAGTGGTAGTGGTAGTTGTAGATATTGTATTATATCATATCGTGATTTGTAGATATGAAATCTGATGTAATGTGATGTTATGTAATATAATATTTGTTGTAAAATTGAAATATGGAGAATACCAAATACTTGATCCTACAGATAGACGAGAGTCCACTCTACTAGTTTATCGGTAGCAATACAAGATCATTAACATGATATTTATTGCATTATAGAAACACATCGGCTTTAAGTAAAAGTAAATGCCGAATTATGATTCTCATGTCTTCAGAAGCATCAAGAGGTCGGTCTACCGATTAATGACCAGATTTGACCAGATTTGACCAGGCTTGACCTTGGGATTGCGCTTGCGTTTCTGTGGGTTTTGATTGGTTGGTTGGTCGGTTGGTTGGTTGATTGGTAACTTCATTCATTTATTCATCCCATGCTGCACCGATTGAACTTACTTAGTAGCTACAAGTAGTCTCCCAGTCGACGATTAACATGTGAGAGATGTTGTTGCTTTGCTAGGTTGATGGATGTGTGTAATAGGAAATAGGACGGAGGCTTTTGAAACGAAACCCCTCGAAAAATGAAACGAAATGTCGTGTTTGGAGATTATGTAGCATTAACCTTATGCTGCGCGACGCCCTGTTGGGCGGTATTTTGGGATGTGGGATGAGGGGGGTCAGGTGTTAGATGTTAGATGTTAGATGTTGGGTGAGAAGGTGATGGGCGATGGGCGATGGTGGGATGAAGGAAGGTTGGGATTTAGGTACCTACTGCCTAGGTAGGAGGGAATGGTAGTTGGTATTTTATGTTTACATTGGTGAGAAGTAGGTAGTTCATGGGTTATTTGGTTGGTTGGTTGGTTGTGATTGTAAACTTTGCGAGAAGATAAATTGATGGTTGAAGAAATATTGTAAGTCTTAGAAAAAATCGAATGATCAATCAAAAATTGACTTGATTATGATCTTTAGAATTGATGCCCTATAGAATTTCTTCAACCCCTGGTTCTGTGCTCGTTTGGAGATTGTTAGTGATATGTAGGAGCGCCAGTCCGGTACTTTAGCATTCAGAAATGAGACTATCTATTATGCTAGTACAAGGAACGTTAGATATTAGTGGCTATAAACCTCTCAATGGTTGAAGGATAAACTAATGCGTAATTGACTTAAATTATGGAGGAAGTTCTAAATCATGAAGGATGGAGATTGGCTTAGACAACTTGGACTGGAGGAGGGCGATGAACTAAAGGATGAGTTGGTGTGTGGTAGTCAAAGTAGCTTGGGTGTTAGAATAGGCTTGGAAACCTGTTCCGTTGAACTACTGGGGAGAAGATGTTTAAAGATGTTGATCGTCCCATTGTTAATTTATTGAGGGGTGGGTTTGCTTCGTAAGGAGTACAGTGAGAATGTAGCGAATTGACGGATGTTGAAACATGAAGACGATGCTGGAGAAAGACATGTGGGTGATAATTTCAGGACAAAAACTCTTCTGGTGCTATCGTGAGTTTCCAATCTTGGATGAATCAAATTACTGTGATATGCGTCACAAGAATTTAATACAGAAATGTGCAAGATTTTTTAATACTAAAATAATAATGATGTTGATGCACAAAAGTATGTCATCTTGGAAGATCTTTACTTCTTAATCGTAATCACAATCATCATATCATACGGAGTACATACCTCACATTTTGCCCAGGTCTGCTGTTGAAATTCATTGTGAGTTGATGATTTGATGTACGAGTAAAGCAAGTTAACTTTTATGAGGAGTAAAAAACTTTTTTCCGTCTTGCCGTTGCCCAGATACATGTTGGAATCATCTCGTGGGACTTTCTTAACGCCAATAAGCCAATAAGCCAATGAAGCCATAGAACAGGGTTTAAATTGGTGTGTACAGCGGCAGAAGAGTATCTCAAACTCTCAGTAAAAGTCTTGCTTCTTTTACTTCTTTCCCTCTGCTCTGCACCGAGTAGCGATAAGCTGGGTAAGCTTAACCGGAAACTTTCGACGACACGACACTCTTCGAGATATTTCTCACATTTTCCTTATTGAATAAGGCTTTAGGCATATCGAAACTTCGACATCCCACCAAGACACACGACGATAAACCTCAAGGCTTTCAGATTCAATATCTCCTCTCATAACGACCCTCACATCACATATCCTATCAAATTATTGTCGAATCGGATCATACGAGAAAATCATAAGATACAAGAATAAGATACATCAAATCGAGCTCTCGAACCTTAAAACTTTATGAGGTGACAAACACCAAAACACATAGCCTCGCCTTTAAAGATGGTCCATTTTGACGCTTATGGTCGTCCACTACGAGGCGATTCAGGGCCGGGATATGAGTATGAGACCTACAAGACCTACGATTTCAATGATCCCAACAGGCACATGCCTACCTATTCAAACCCCTCGACCTCGACTAGATATGCTACGGATTCTCGAGATTTACCTTATGCTTCCCAAAGCGCATCAAGTGTTCGACCACATTCACCACAACAGTCATACCCATCAAACAACAATATGGGAACGGCATATGGTTCTGACCGTGGCTCCGCTGTAGATAACGACTCAGTATCGCCTGAGATAATTGCAGCAATCACTGAGAAGGTTAAAAGAGAACGTAAGTATATGTCGTACATCTTTTCACTGCATGTTTGTCATTTTTGTTGTTGAGCCCCATGCTTACTGAAACCTATTCACTTAGTTTTCGAACATCTCAAGCAAACAGGCTCCATTGATGACCAACCACGAGCCTCATATATGCAACGTGAATTCTCAGAGAAATCCAACTCTACAAATCAATCTCCTCCTCCAGATAACCGCAGAGTTTACACTCCTCCTTCACCATCTTCTACAACCAAACAAAGCTTTTCTACTCCACCTACAGAACCTATGAGATCCCCTTCTTTAAGTCCATCCTCGGAGAAGCCTTCTGCGAGGTTCAATGACCGTGATCGGGATCGTGACCGTGATAGGGATCGGGATCGTGATCGTGGATATAATGACCGACCGGCGCAGAAAGTTCACCGCACATATTCAACCTTGGAATTATCTACAATTGATCACAAATGGGGTCGGTTGTTTGATAATGAATCTCGGCCTACGGAAAGGTTGGGACAATTCTTGAGAGGTCTTGCGAATCATATTGTTAGTCTTCCTATACTTAGATGAGGCATTTTTCTGGGACAAGGCTTTCACAGAAATGTTTTATCTTCGACCCATTCTGAAGTTGGGTTTGAAAACCCGTACTGATGCCATTCACAGGTTGATGATTTTGCGCCAAAAAAGAGTATTGTGATCACACCTACGAAAATGGCAGCGTATTACAGCGCATATCCTATTGGCAAGGAAATTCATCCATACGTTTGTAAGGTTCCCTGACTTCTATCATTAACTTTATTCATGCTCACATTCTATATCTAGCCGTTTTCAAAACCCTGTCTAACGCCCAAATTTCGAAGCTATACCAAGATCTTGGATGTCAACATCATCTAGTTCAAGAAGATTTTCATTCCTACCCTACAATACCAGCCTTGACTCCACTTGGATTTGCACACTGGATGACAATTCAAATCTCTGCTTACCCCGGTGAAGAGTCAGAGAGATTAGGAAAAGTTGTCCTGGCTTTACCGATTAATGCCGATGGGCAAATGGTGGATGGAAAACCGGAACGTTTACCAAAACAAATCTCGCGCCACTTGTTACCTGATGTTGGGGATCGTGACTCGGAAAAATTGATGCGAACCGCAATATCTCACTTCGCTGATGAGCTTGGCATTCCTCAAAGCAGCAGAAGTAAACCAACAACCTCTAGTCCACCACCTCGTCAGACATCGCCCGCCGATCGATCACAATCCCGTCCTGATGATATACCTCAGCCCAAAGCCTCATATGCAGGACCGACTAGCAAGCCTATTGAACGAGAACGTATGCCTTATGCTGGTGCACCTTCGGTCACATCTGAGTCATCAAGCGTTGATGAAGGATCAGGGGTACAAATTGAGCGTGAAAGGAAACCATATTCCGCCCAGCCTGGTAGTGGCAAATTCTACACCGAACCCACTAATGTCAATCTTTCGAATAGGCCTGGCCGGGCGAATTCCACTAGTCGCGTAAAAGAGCCTCAAGAACGTGAGCGTAGTCGGTCAAGACATGATCGTACGCAAAGCAATGCTAGCCAAGATAATTATAAGCCACCGCCACTTTCATCTTCGAAACGCAATCGCAGCCCACAATTCAAGAGCTACAGTCAATCTACACCTACCAATATCGATATTGGGTCTACTTATGTGCCATCGCCTGCTAGTTTCCCTCCTACTTTCGGTCCGTCGTCATATGGATCTAACAATTCCTTCCCTCCGCCACCCTCTTCTTCAGATATTCACATTTCAAGAGATAGAAGACGAGATGAGCGGTCTCACCGCAGAGGAGTAGAAGACGACCGTTTCTCAAGTACTACCCATTTCAATGACTTTTCAAGTCCAAGAGATGCAGAGAAATGGGATAGGTTGCATGAGGGACTAGATTCGAGAAGCAGTGATTATGACCGCGATCGTCCAACTAAATCTACGGGTTCCGCATATAGTGAACACATGACTAGGAGTTCGTATATGGAACCACAAGTCGGCGCTGATTATGAAGATTGGTATCGAAATGGAGTCGATAAAAGTATGAGGAATAGTATGTATTACTGATATGGTATTTTGGGGGAAAGGGGGATTTACTAGGTTTTTTTGGGGAATCATATTAACGAACTGGCTTTTTATTGATGATATGATATGATATGATGGAATGAGAGATGAGATTTATGGATTATTGTTGATGGCGATTTCTATGTTTTGGATACGGTCGTTTTTGGATCTGGAAAACTCGTTGTTCTATTTAGGCAAATGATAGGGATAGGGATTTGATAGGGATTTGGATTCGAATATGGATATGGATATGGATATGGATATGATAGTAAGCAAAGAAAGGGAAGGGGATGGAAGGAAGGAAAGGAAAGGAAAGGGTTCTCGGCAACATCAAATGTCGATGTATGGATGTGTTTTTTTAGCGTTGAGGTTCTTTGATCATTGGTCATGCAAGCAAGTACGATACCACCATCAGAAATGTTTTATTGGATTTATATTTATATTTTGGTTTTGGATTTTGTAAATGGTGTTTTTGATGTGTGATGTGTAGTGATTTGGTGATTTAATGACTCGATTTGATGTGAGAGAGGGGTAAGGGGAGAAGGAGAAGGAGAAGGAGAAGGAGAAGGAGAAGGAGAAGGAGAAGGAGAAGGAGAAGGAGAAGGAGAAGGAGAAGGAGGGGAAGGAGAAGGAGAAAAGATGTTGAGAGGAGTGGCGAGAAGTAAATATTATTTCATACCCCCCTTTCTCTCTCTCTCTCTCTCTCCTATTCAAAATCTATAGGAAATATTTGCTTGATATTTTATACTGCACACTGGAATCGAATCCATCCATTCTTCTATACATACATATACAACATATACACACACATACACACAAAACACAGGTAACACAAAACACAGGTAACACAAACAAAATAAAACCAAAAACCAAAATATAATTAATCTCCCCCTTCCCCAATCCAACCAACTACCCAACCAACCATCCAATACGCAATCCATCCACCACACCAACAAAGTTATTCCGCCCAAATAAGTTTTACTATAATATCATAAGTCCAGGTACCTCATAGCCTAGTAGATATAACACAATCAATCTTATGATGTGTTGTGTTGTGTTCTGCGTTATCCAAGTATATATATATATACAAAAGTTCTTCTTCTTACTCCTTTCTCCTTTCTCCTTCAGAAGTTCTTCTGTTACTTAGTACCTATTACCTAGTTGCCTCCCCCCCTCCCCCTCCCCCTCCCCCCAAACCATCAATCACATCTACGACCAATAATCTAGCGTCGCCGCACATTTTGTTATGTTTTCTTCTGATTTGTTCATCGCATTCTACAGCGCCAGTCTTTTCTTCCTCTAAGCCACATTTTTTCTTTTCGTTCTTCACTCTAAACCTCACCTCCCTCTCCCATAAAGACTCCTTCCATTCCACTCCCACCTCTTCCTTCATTAATCATACTTTCTGCATCGCCGACCTGTTTTCGCTCCGAGACTTCTCGCATTCCCATTCCCATTCCCGCTTTTCCTTTGCCTAATTTTAAATTCATTTGTTTATGTCGTAAACCCAGCGTCAATCCTCGGGATATACCGTCTTCACTCCCTATCCGCGTTCCACCAATGTCGGGACGGGATTGTGATTTCGATGTATCCCTCATGACTGCTAATTGTTATTGGAGAGGCTCCGAACTCGATGAAAGTCGGTTTAGGTGAAGGTATACGTCTGTTCCATATCTAGAAGATTTGTTAGCTTTTTCCATGTTTGCGCGAGAGGAAAGAATATAAGAAACTCATAAAACATACCCCTCCATACTAATCAACTTCAAATCTCCTCCAAAATACCTAGCATATAATCTTGAAATCGGTAGACCATAACCAAATCCTGCCATTGGTGCTTTGAAATCACTCTTATCAAAATCTGGATCTAGACTGGGTGTACGGTCCACGGTAGTATACATATAAGTCCAGACTAAAGGTATAGCACTTCTAGGTATTCCGCCACCTTCATCCGAGATTTTGATGGTAATATCCTCTCTCCCTTCCGCAACAACGACTTTCGTGATGGGAAAATCCTGTTTATCCTGTCCATGTGTTTCGACGACAGCTCGAAGGGAGTTTTTGAGGGTTTCGAAAAGCATGTGTGAAAGATGACCGGGTACATACATGAAATGGAGGTCTGGAGGACACACTAGCTGAATCTTGGGCGCATCGAAAAGCCCATAGTGATCTTCGCAAACAAATCTTGCATTTTCGATTGCTTCTTCGGCGAGATCTCGAACATTGGTTTTCGTGCATATAATACCTACATAATTAGGATCTTTATCGTGACTTTGATCTGTGAGTGCTATGTGTTGTCCAATGAGCATTCTTATGCCAATACGAGACATATAGAAACGGTCAAGAAAGGACTGTATGTTATTATCAATTTGCATACGTTGCCGCTTCCGCTTGTATTCGAGAATTCCTTGCGCAACGGTTGTAACCACTCCATCATGCCGCCTTTTTATATGGTTAAGAGTTTGTGCGAATCTTTGATTATAATCGTGAAGTTCTGGAGGCCAATCCGTACTATCTTCTACTGTTGCAAAATATCTTCTTGCTGATGCTGACTTTGCTTCTTTTCCGTTTCCATTAGAGCTATACTGCCCCCTCATTACGCTCGGGTTTTGTGTGGCTTCTGCCAAAATCTTGGATGGTTTTCCATTTATTTTCGCAGGCTTCATAAGTCTCTCTTTGACATCTGATGATAATTGTGGCCGAGGAAGTGTGGTAATTTCCTTTCACATGTCAATTCACGCAAACGTTTCCTTTTGTGCAAGAGAAGAGTCATACCTCAAATGACTGTGCATACCATTCCTTCACTTTTTGGATCGAGGGCATCTCATTAAGTCCATCTGGTAAATCTGATAGCTCTTGTACTCGATGCGCAAGTCGTATGGGAAGTTCTTCAGAGAGAAATTGTGATGCCCGGAAAAGGGTACCTATTTGTTAAGGAGTGCCTGATCAGCATAGGAACAATGGCAGAACCTCTAAAATCCGCAGAGGGTATTCCTAGACATACCTGTAGATGGCCTCTCTCCGAACTGTACCATCTGCCTCAAACTCACTCCAGTAGCAGGGAAATGTGAGTAATGTTTGATGGTATCCATCAACATCTCACTTGTCTTCCATGACATCTTGTGTAATTCCTTTTGGCCCTAGGGCCCCTAAGATATAATCGTAACCCCTTCACTTATCGATTACTCCAGTCCAACATTAGCTGTCGTTGACGGTATGATAATCTTTGAAACGTTTGTTGATTTTTCTCCCCGCGTTCGTGATATCCTAGAAGTACCTTTACTCGAATGACTGAATGACGCAGAGGCTAACCAATTGCTACCGAGGCAAAGCCAAGGAATTGATTGATTGGTAAATTGGTATTTATCAATTGATTGTTTGCAAACCCAAAAAATTATAATGTTGAGAACGACAATCAAAATTGTAAATATGAGAATTCTTTATTCCCAAAATTGATCGTGTGCACATACATGTTCATATTCATTCAATAATTAGATCCAATTAATCGTCATGTATGTAGGTAGTCATGTTTTCATAAAGTGCAAGTGCTAGAGCCAGAGCCAGAGCCAGAGCCAATGCCAATGCCGATGCGATAGTATACACCACACAAATCTGCAGCAAATCGAAAGATAATGAGATGCGAGTACCGAAAGCTCCCCCTTGTTTCCGAACGACCGAGACAACCTCATTGATTGCACCATGTTACCCACGCTGCCACGCTGCCACGCTGCCACGCTATTTGACCTTAAACCTTTCCCCACCCTTGTCTGTATATATTTCTACGGCTTGCTTACTTTCACACTGCATTCGACAACGTCTTCAACAACAAGGTCAATACTCAATACTCAATACTACGTCCTCCGTCCTGCTCGTCACATAGCTGAAAGTGTGTGCGAGAGAGGTGATGGAAAACTAATTATAAGCTTACTGAGCTACAATAATCTTCTTAACCTTCTACGCTCGTGATTAGAATGGTTATATTAACGTTGTGTTGTCTCGCTACAAGGTCTTGGTGCTGTACTATTGACATTGACAAGCCTAGTTAACATGAGTATTTTTGAGCAGAAAATTTTAAATCTTCCTTTCACAGCTTTGAATCTCACCCTGCTCCACACAGGCAGGCAAGCATCGATATTACCTCGGATGATGATTTATCGACAAATCCGGAAACTTCATTCCTGCGAACACAGGCGGAATAATGTAGGTATTAGACTTGCAAGACTTACAATTGGCGGAGAAATGAAAGAGAAGGATGTTGACAAGAATTGGCTCGCATGTGAAGTTACATTCTCTGAGTGAGCTGAGTCTTGGATGTCGTATGGATTGTCGTTATCCTCTTCTCTCTACTTTTCCCGAAATCCTATTGATTTAGAGACGGATAAATGGAAGGTTATAAACACGTGATAATTTTGAACCAAAATCTCACATCGAAGTTGTCTGCAAAAGATTTGACATTTGAGATTGGAGATTGGAGAGTTGAGAGTTGAGAGTTGATTTGGAATCTAAGACTTCCCTCCAAGTTTTCTTGCTCATTGGGTGAGTTATTGCAGCTTCGATATTTCCTGCTCAATTCTGTCATAAGATTGCCTTTTGTTGCAGTGTTGAGAGAACCAGAGGATGCAGATGCAGCGTAAAGGCTAAGATGAAGAGGCTTATCTACATACGAATCGAACATCCAAAGTTTTGGTTGCTTTCATTGCAAGTAAATTGTTTGATTCGTCCTAGGGTGAAAGATTTCATTTCATTAAGCATGAAACTTATCAACCTTTTCGCGTGACACGAAAACAACAAACTGGGAAAGAACAATTTGATAAGTCAATCGAGGAAGATGCAACTACCCGTGAAGTGACCTATCTACCTACTCTAACCTTTACATTTCTCTTCTTTCTCAAAACCAAAAATCTCAAACCCAAAAAAATAATACTCAATAACTACATCATTTCCGTGACATCACTGTCAATACAGCTTGAGATATCTTTTCATAAAGTTGAAAGGAAAATGCTTTCTTCTAGCAATTACCGTTTCGGAGGCATTTGTCTTGTCGTATTTATCTTCATTTATGCAGTTTGGTCTCCTTTCAAGGGGTTTGTTTCTGACAAAGTTGTGGTCTCATCTAAACCGAAGGTGATTGAACCTGGAGAAAGGTAATATCCATAACTTATCGACGGTATAGCTATTCTAACCACCAAAAGTGCCATCAAACATTATCTAGGAAGCAAAGACTGTGGAATTTTACAATCGGACATATATCATGTACCCTACCCCGCCAAACCGAATGTTTCGCCTTTCTGCAAAAACAGGGCAACACTCTTAGAAGCTTTGAGTAGTGGAGGGAGACATGGATTCGATGAACCATATGTTGGGAAGGGTGAGAATGCACTCTTACCACTTACTGGGAATAACACTCACACATATAGCTTGCACATATCGATGGTTTTCGACATCTGAAATATGTATGATCCTCGAACGATTTAGCGCTGTCGTGTTCCTCGGTGATGAGACGGCTCAAACTATATATGCTGCTCTCAATGTCTTCCTGCGAGAAGATATATCCCACGGTGGCTTGCAAGAATGGATGATGACAGATGACGAAAGAATAGCTTGCAAATGTGATGCTCAATTCTTAGATAATAATTGTCTCGGATATTCTGTAAAGAACTTCGAGGAAGTCATCAAAAATGAAGCAAATGACCCGAAAGGAAGCCCATATGCCTGCCAGAGTAAGATTTCTTCGACTCTTCTTCAGGATAGGAGTTTAACATAAAATCTAGGAACTCCACATGCTTACATACCATTCATGACCACACCTGCTTCATCCGCCGCCATAGCTACATTTCAATCATTAGCATACCAAAAACCAGATCCTTGGCAACCTACTCCCGTGATTTTTTCTCTCGGTCATAGATTTTCTCACGATATGAAGTTCTCCGTCGACTCGATAAACGAATGGATTGGTATTACCAACGGTGCTGAACGTAATATTCCAATACTACTTCTTGGTCCTACTGCCTATGGCGTCTCAAGGCAATCAAGCAACGATGGTAACGTGGAGATATGGAAATACCAGGAAGAGCTAAATAGAATCGCTCCCGACAAACATATGGATATTCTCCGACTTTGGAATTTGACTATACAGGCGAGTAGTACGGATGGAGAAAGATATGGGGAGAAGATTGCGTTGGTTCAAGCTATGATGGTTATCAATTGGTTGTCGAAGCTGGAAACTTCTTGAGCATAATTCGAAAAAAAAAACTCTTCAAGAGATATAGATATTCTGAAATGACAAAGAAGGAGGATAAACATGAACCGTTCATCTTGTACTGTCTGTTAAGGACATGGACTCAATATTACACAGCTATTTACCAAGCACATCCGCATCACATCGACTTACTGACTATATGGAAAAAGCTGGCAGGTTTACATTTCTACTCACACCGGATCCACCATATTAATATCACTCATGTCTTGAAAAAGGCCAAGCTAATCGCAACCCCCTATTCCTAACGTGCCACATCCAAGAATTGCCGAGTCACTTGGCGTAGTAATTAATTAGAGTATTGAGAGTATTGTATGAGTGTAATGTAATGTAATGTATAATGTAATGTATGTAGATGATGAGTATTAATCGGCTGTTTCTTAAATCTTCTCGTTCTACACAGGTAGGTAGCTAGGTAGCTTGCTAGTTATAGATGATTTTTTACATTAGTAATAAGTCAAACAAACTAAAGGGTTTAGGTAATTTTCGTGGAATTTGAATTCGAATTCCTTTATTCGCTATACTATGAGTACTAGGTGTACTAGATGTGTATTGATAATTGGATTGGATTGGGTTGTGTATAGAATTAGAAAAAGAAAAGATAAATGAAGAAAATCAATCAAATAAATTCATTTATCATAACATGTTAGTGGTATGTGTATCCAAATAGGTTAATCGAGATCCACCTTATCACCCTCCGCGGTTTCTTCTTGTCGGACTATAACCTCACTCCCCTCATTAATTCTCTTTCTCTTTCTCTTTCCCTGTCCCATCCCCTTGCCCCTCCCCTGTCCCGCCTCCCTCCCCCTCCCCTTCAAAATTTCCATCGCCGCCTCCGCAGCCCTCGCCTGAATCTCCTCCTTCCTAACTCCACCCCCCACCTCTACAATTTCCCTCCCCCCAACAAACACCTTACATAAATATTCTACACCCCTCCGTTCCTCTTTCTCCTCATCCTCCTCCTTCTCATCCTCACCACCCATCCTCCTATTCCACAAAACATATTCAACATCCTCGAAATCGGCTACTATCCCCAATTCCTCCTTCGGATGCATAATTCTTACTCCATCTCTCAGGATCCTCCTCATATATCTCAGTATTCCCATTCTCTCTACAAGTTTCGTACATGCATCTATCGATCCACTATCGATCCATATCGCTCCCAGTAAACTCTCAATCATATCCGAAAAAAACTTCCGTGCATCTAATCTCGATAATAATGTCCAAGGGAATTTATCTCCCGTTTTAATGACCGCGAGGATCTCTTCACGAAGCTCTTGATGTCGAGCTAGAGCTTGTTTTTGATAGATGGAAAAAGTGGTACTTGAATGGCGGAGGAAATTCACCAGGGAAAATCGACGTCTCGTGTGCGTTTCGTGGATTTTGTGATCTTTTTCTTCGGTGAGATTGGTCACGTCATGTTCGATACTCATTTCCATGCAGAGAAAGGCGAGAAAATCTGCATTTACGAGAGCAGAACGCAAGAGATGCATTTGGAAATGTGAAAGTTCGGTTTCATAAGACCACATGGCTGTGACGATGATATTGTCTAGGATGGCATCGCCGACAAATTCAAGACGCTCGAGGGATTGCGTACCGTTGATGTAAGAGGGGTGTGTCATGGCTTCGATGAGCAGCGATTTTTTGGTGAAGGTGTATGCGAGGATTTGTTCGATGGGCTCCAGTGCGATGGGTAAGTGGAGATTATCTGGCGCTCGTTGATAGAGTGACATTTGTCGGGTTTCGAGGGGTAGCCAGTTGAGTTCGGGGAAGAACAGTTGCAAGGATTTGAGGGCTTTGGGGATACCACCGTCAACCATACATGCGCCAATGAGTGCTTCGACGACATCGGCGAGAGTTTTGGAAGACATTTGTCTTTGTTTTTGCTCTGTCATTTCCAAGTAATCTTCGACATACATCGGACGCCATTTGGAACCTGTAAATTTCTTGGTGATTATATACTCATCCAAGCCAAGTTCTACCGCCGCTCTCGATGATCGTGAATTAGACACGATGCGATCTTTCATAGCCGACAAATATCCTTCAGGCCAAAGAGGATGCTCTGAAATTAATTGTACCGATGTACATAACTTCAGGATTGAGTCGCCCAAAAATTCTAGACGCTGATAATTTGAGGCCAACGAGTAACTGGCATGTGTGATAGCGGTTTGAACAAGGCTTCGGTCGCTGATCTCGAGATCTCTGAGAATAGTTCTGCATAGACGATCGACGATAAGTTGCACCTCAATGTGATGCGTGATACAAGGTATCATCATGCCGAACTGCACTAATTGGAGAGGCATTGCATCTTGCACGCATACTGAAGCTGGTAAGACACATGAGAATTGTTTGGAAGATGAAGAACTTTGGTTTTCCACCTTGTGCAAAAAATCTGTACGACGCGTAAGTGGAGTTAAAGCCAGATGCGGTACATCTTCCGGCGCATTCAGATGGTCCAAATAAGTGTGCTGGACTTCGTTGATGGGTGGCTTGCTGGGCAACCATTTTTCAAAGATATAGGGCTGGGCCAACTTATCGAATTCTCTGATGAATCCGATAATCTGGGAAGGCTTATCAGACGGAATTGTCATGCAATCTAGACTGAGTGATGCTGGAGCTCGATTTGCAATGAATTGCACCACCGTCCGACGTGGAGAGATATCAAATCTACGACTAAAAGCACCCGATAAGAGTAAATAGGTGTCGTTTAATGCCCTTGAGACCATGTACTCGGTGGTTCTTATTTCGGTATCGTTTGTAAACTCAACAGAGAACTCTTGGTTCGCATCCCAGTAAAGTTTTAAAGGGGGTATTGGTGGTGGCTCAATCGGAAGACAGAGTTCCATCTTCAAATCATCCAGGCTTATAACAGATGTACGAACAATTCCAGGATTATGTTCTGCCTCTTGCCATGCCCTGGCAACGTCAAGCCAAGGATTTAATCTCTCCTTCACTTCCAGCAGAGATGCCCGTGTATCCACGGGCTTTGAAGTCAACTCATCGATGACCTTGTCGTGTACCATCAGGGGTAGTAGGTTGTCATTAACCAAGCCTCCTTTGTATAAGGCAACATACGCCTCGAATGCTGCATCCTTTGCAGCTCCTTTCTCGCTTGACCAGAGTCCGCGGCTCTCATGAACTCGTAAAGTTTCAGGAACTGATAATGGGAGAATCACTTTTGCCCGAACAAAATCAGATCCTAAATCAGAGGAGTAAACAAAGTCTGGCCTGAGATCAACAAACTCTTTTGCGGTCAAGACTGAACAGAAATGATGTAGATGTGCTACAGCATTGTCAAGGTCCAACTGAGCACCGGTACTTTCTACCCGTAAAAATCTGCCATCTTCCGTTTGTTCATCAGCAGTCTCAATTTCGAAAATATGCTGTAGCTCCCGCATTTCATCTTCATACATCTTTCGCATGTTTCTTTCAAGTTCATGCCAATCGATTACCTCATCACCAAGAGCATCAAGAAGAATCAGTTTAGAATCTTGCTGTCTCGCTCGCCCTCGTCTTTGTATGAATGATTTGAGATTTGACGGTTTGCTACAACACAGGGGAGTTAGTGATTGCCTACCAACGAAGACTTTCAAAATGAATGTGGTAGCAAAGCTTTATGGGGAAACTGAAGATGCAAAAATGAAAAATTCACACAGATATCGACATCTGCACTTTGCAAAACTACAAAACCATTAAGCTTACCTAAAGCATATTACTAGGTTGCAGGCACGAACATCAATTCCCTCTTCCAATACATTCGTAGCGATGAGAATATCGATCTTTCCAAGCTTGAAGCGCGATAGAGTATCTCTTTGTTTATCTAGATCAACAAGCTCTCCAACGATCTGTGTGCGCTTGCTGTTGGAGGATGAACCAACCATAGTTCCAATTTTAAAACGCTCTTTTGTTAATGGATGCTGTGATAACAAATGGGCTAGCACGAAGACTGTGGCTCTTTCTTCGACAAATATGATAGCGGAAAAGGTGGGCTCTTGCTGCAAGATTGTCTTTAGTAGCTTTGCAACTTTGTCAGAAGTTTTATCCGTTACTGAGAAAAACGATGGCGAGAGTTCGACTTGCTTAAGGGCTTTAGCAATGTAGAGTCTTTCGGTAGCGGCTAAATCCATAACCACGAAAAAATCTTTTGCTTTCATTGCTTTCAGGTATTTTGTCACCACGGCTGAGATATAATAATCTGCGGCCCACGAGCCCAACTCAACAAGAATAGTCTTACTGGTGTTATAGATCAACCTCAGTTCTTTTTGACTATTTGTCTTGTAGTTGCTGAGTATTTTTGCTAGCTCTCTCTGACTTTTTTCGCTATCACTGCTCTTGAGTGCCAAGACGTAGGGGTCTTCGGAAATTTTGAGGTCTTGTATGACCTTTCCAAGGCTTGCTACGTTTTTTGTCATGAAGTATTCAGGCTCCGGGCTGTACTCGATAATGGATAGGACAGGCAACTTTACTCGAAGTCGAAGATCTGCTTGGTGTATTTTTGGCGTGCGGCAAACGGCGTCCAAGGTCTCTTCGATCTTGCTCAAAGATTGTGGGTCAGACCTCATAACAGGGCTGGCCGAAAGGCCCAGAATGTGAGGAAGTGGGGATATTGATTTATATGGGTGATAGAAAGATGTCATAATCTTAGCTCCTGGAGCTTTGTTTAGACAATTGTGCGCTATAATTGTTAGTGCAGTCCGAGAAGATTTCATTTTCATCGAGTTTTTCATGTGCAATACTCACCTTCATCGAAAATGATCAACGACAGACGCTCCATGCGTACAAATCCATGTGTAAGGGCATCCAGAAGAACTTGGTAGGGAGATACGACGATCCTAACATCCTTCAAGATCGCATCCCACTGTCTCTGCTCTGTCCATCGATCCACGCCATCGGCACCAACGAGTAGTTTAACTAAAACTGAGGGAATATTCAACTGAAGATATTCATTATGCTGAGTACAGAGCGCAACGGTAGGTGCAAGGAACCATATCAGCTATAGCATTAAAATTAGCGAAAGAAAGAAAACGAGGATAGCAAACTTTCTGCCCACCTTATCTGGCTTCATCCGCTCGAGTTCTGCTAGAATTCGTAGAACAGCCCTAAATCAGTCGATTGGTCAGATTACGACCAGCTTTTGGAGGATAATTTTGACGGTGAATTATATTAGAACACCACTTTTCACTGGAACTCAATACCCTCAAGGCAGGTTTAGACGCCTGGTCGGCAATGCAGCGGGAACTCGATCTTTCTTGATTTACTCCAACTTGGGTCCCGAAGAAAAGAACTTACACATGCGTTTTGCCACTCCCTGTGTCCATCTACTGCCATTAGCATCAAATTCCCACCAATAGTATAACGCAAACTTACCGCAACGATAATATTCCCCTTCAAACTTTCCTCCAACATTTCTAGTTGATACGTTCTCGGAGTGACCATCACATTCTTTCCTTTCTCCTCCTCACTAATATCACCCTCAGTTTCTACAGCCGACTCTGGAGTACTACTACACAAATCCTCTACAGTTTCATTAGACCGCTTCCCGGATGTCAAACCGTCCAAATTCCCTTCAACCTCATTTTGGCCATCGACAAGGCTACCACCAATATCGGAGTAGGCTTCAGGGTCTGAAGTATTGTCCATCGCCTTAGTATAGCTCGAAAAGAAAGAGCGGTTAGGTAAACTACAGAAATCGACTAGACGCAACGATTTTTGAAGGAATGATGTGGGATTGAGAAATAAAGAGGTGTGGATGAGATCCGAATAAAGCGTTTGTCTTCGCCATCGGGATTTTTTGGCTCCGGGTGCAGTTGTCCATTTTGGGAATTGATGGAATCTCATTTATCATTTTTATATTTGTGCACTGCACCGATTGACAATTTCCAGCAAGGAATATCGAGTAAAAAAGATTGATATTCGAGAAGGTGGACAGAGAAAGATCTTGTCCTAAAATTATTCTGACCCAAGCCAAGTTGCCCTCAAAAATGTACCAATGTACCTGACTAATCTCAGAGCAGCGTAACTTTTAAGTGGCTGCTCTTCTACATAGGTATCGAGGTACCTATCTAGATAAAGAATTCGAGATGATTAAAATAGTTTCCATTTACTGTGTTTTTAAGTGTCTATGAAAAAGGGTTTCGTCAAGATCCTATGTATCTTGAGTACCTAGTAGCTCTATAGGGGCCATTCTCAACATTTGTAATCGGATATCCCTCCGCTCATGACCACAGTTTTACCACCATTTATTCTCCAACCGCACGCCGCTTGTTCCTTCAACAACTCCCACATCTCTGCCGACCCAGGAATTTCTCAGCATCCTTAATCCCTTTTGTACATTCTTCTCCCATACCAATGACCGCTTTTATTAAGTCATGGTTGATCTTTTCGTTCACTACACTATCCTTCTGATAATCCCCATGACCCGCAACAAAGTTTCTTATCCATTTTGCTGCTGTCCACAATCTTCCGTCTGCCCTCTTTCTGATTAAATCCAAGTAAGACGCCAATTCGCACCTGGTCTGGACATCAATATTGACGCTATCGAGATATGATTCCACTAATGGTATTAAGCCTGGGAAATTGTTCTCCGAATCACTCTTGCTGCCATTGATAATTTCATCGACGGACATAAGTGCATATTCATCTTCTACTGGGCCAGATGGCGTAGGTGGCCTCGAAATACTAAGTGGGGTGTTGGTACCAGATGCTCCGCCAGATGCTCCACCATTCGAGGAATATGGTCGCGGCGCGCGAGTTGGGAATGGATTCTTTCGGAAATAAAATTTCTGTTCCAGGACTGCATCTCGAGCATGTGCTGTTTCCATATTTTCACTTACTTTAGTGATAGGTATGTAAAAATTGAGGTCGAAGGAGAGGATTGCTCGTGTAATGAGTACAATGAATACTGAAAAGGCAGCATTCTCAAAATCGGTGATTTGGATTTCCATTGGTCTGAATTCTACCCTCCAGCCAATATCACTCCCTGTTGGTGGTGGTTTGAAACGCATATGTTGCCAGTTGGTTGACTGAAGGTTCTCAAAATGATCTGTCTTTGATAGGTCGAGTTCTTCCAGATCCTCGGCAAAGACGACAATCGGATCCCGAATGAAAAGATGTGCAAAGTGAGTAGCCAAACGATCATCCATGCCTCCATTCATAAGCTGTTGTTTGACATCGGGATCGATTACAAGGTTGGGATCCAAATACTCTTTTCGTAATCGCGGATCTTCTGAAATGTATGTAGAATTGGAGGCATAACGTGATTTGGGTATGCGCCATCGATCATGCTTCAGGGGCTGCCAAAATTAGCATTGCTCACGTATCAAGTATAGCTTCACTGACCTTCTCTCCTAACTCCTCTGGAGTTCGATCGTCTACAGACCGACTGATTTGGTTCCATCGCACGTCCGTGTCGGCTAAGAAGCCTTTGTAAATTGGAGTCGCCGCTGTCAAGGCGAGGAGAATCGGAGCCAAAGGACTTAACTGATCATACATTCGTCGCCCTTCAGTGATGTTTTTAGCTTGAAAGGTAATCTGCAAACAACAACTGCCCATGCCAAAAGCCATTGCGTCCATATGAATAAAGTTGTCGGGAGCAGCGCCATTCCGGACATCATCGTCCTCTGGCCAATTATGCAAGTCGTATCTAACAGTCGGGTCTTTCCAAGGCCAGGCCGTGTTTTCGTCTCTAAAAACCGGTACATTCACTTCAACCTTCCGGCCTCTTCTTGCACGAATGTTGGCTGCAAGGGTAGGAAAACGAATGTGTGGATTGGCGATTTCATCGGGAACAAATTGTGACCGTAATTTCTCCCCCGAAGGTGGAAAAAAAGGAGACGTAAATACCCCGGGTGAACCCAAGCGAGGATAAGTCGTCAAGGTGATTGGATACTCTTCAGCATTCATATGCTCTTTAGCAAGTTTCCGCCTTCATATGATCAGCTCCCGGAACTCGCTTCTAAGTTTGTTTAACGCACCTCCACTTCATATTCGGTTCGACGTCCAGTAAGTCCTTGAACCCAATTCCCCAAGGTCTTCCAGGTGTAGCTTCCAGCATAAAGCGTCCGAATTCCGGATGGAAAACCGGTAATGCGCTACCCCTTCAAACAGTTAGACTTTCCTTTTCATTCTATCTGGCGCACTCACTTGGTGTTAGTAATGTCTTGTAGTGCTGGTACACATCCTCCATTCGTACGCAACTCCTCATCTTGCGCCAATGCGGTCAAGATATCTGCCTGTCTCAAAGACAAGGTAACTTCCTCGTCATTGTCCTTGTAGTTTACGACCAAATATTCGACCTGAATATGACTTAGCGATGGTATCTTTCATGGATGGGTATGTGCTGACCTCGTCACCCCAGAGTAGGGCATCTCGCTCTTTTCCTTTCGCACGATTCCAAATCGCTAGTAGTTGCTATATCGAGTACTATGAGCATAGTCTTCCATGATCTATCCAGCCGTAAGTCGTACCTGTATACCCCATTCCCTGACTATATGTGCATTCTTTTTAGCTTCCGGCCACTCCAATGGCGTCCCTAACGCACTTACAACACAAATTAGCATTAGACGGATACTGAAAGGTGTACCGCAAACTCACAGGAGACCCATATCTTAAGACTCGAAGCACGCACAGGGAGTTTTCTCTGGGTAATGAAAAGTTCGCAATTGACTGCCAAGGGGTTTTGATATTTCTTATGTCCAGGACTCGATGCCCCACTTTGCGCAGCGTTATCACAGCTTCATGATCCCATCAATCCTTATCGGTTGCGCAATATCGGATTTGGATGCGGCCTCAGGGAAAGGTATTCGGTGGCAGTGGCTTCTTTCTCCTCATTGATGCTTCAACATATACCAGCAGATATTCGAGAGAAAAGTTCTCGACAGCCCTCGGAGACCGAATTAGCGTATTGATGTATTTGTAAGGCTGTTTACTAATTGTGATGATAGTGGGGTGTCGGTCTCGACCGGCTCACTGCTGCAGATGCTGCAGCGTGGTGGCTCTCTTTTGTGGCTGATGCATGAGCCACACACACGGTTGATTGCTTTCAAGGCATCAAATGTTCCAATGGCAAATGAGATTGATCACATCAAATTAAATTGATTTACAATTGCACCACAAGACATCATGATATAGATACGGCAGGCTTCTTACTACGGTAGATCCGATTCTATAGATCTATGTGATATTAGTATTCATGTTAACATTCACACCTGCCCATGCCAACCAATAACAATAATAGTTTATCAGTCATTGGCGAATTCGAAATGCATACTTGGGGTACTTGAATCTCAACTACCATATCTAGCAATACATATGTTTCTTCAGTCGATAGATATAATATTGGTGGAATGATTTGAAAGTCGTTAAGCTCAAGTCAAGAATCCCGAAGTACGGGCAGGCCGTGTCAGTGGCCGACTGTATGTAGCTGTCAAGGAACGGCTTTCAACTCTCGGAATTGCGTCAGGCGTGGTTATTATGATGATGGCACAATACAAATTTACCAGATGAAGCTGAATCTTGTCCCTCTCGGACACCGAGTCAGGTTTCTATGCCACTTTTGAGGCAATGATATAGACGGGTAAATACCCCTCAAATCATGAGTTGACCGACGGAAGTTGGCTCCTTTGATCTTGGAACCGTGATTGTCCTTATTTTCGATGCGAGTGCTCAGAAGTGCGCATGATAGCATTCTTCATGGCATAGTTTTTGGTCAAACTTAGAGCGTAGAAAACGGTATATATGGTTTAAAGAACAGTACTCCATCCCGGGCACTCTTCATGAATTTCTATCAGCCTCAAAGAGCAATCTATGCCAACTAAGTGGAGGGTACAGATCCGAATAAAGTAACACAATCAAAAGCCAATTGTAATGGACGATTCATATCCTAGTTGAATGACTCAAAATACTGAACCCCGAAAGAATATCCTCTCATATGGATTAGCCTTCATTTTCACATTGAATCCTGGCTTAGAATAACGGCTAGGAGTTTTGTCGCTCGAGCACTCTTCGATGTCCTCGTACAATAGGTTCGTATTTGGATGTATCCCCGATGTTGCTAGTATACTGGAGAATCTTAGGTAGTATTCTCGTCGAAAGTGTGCTGGCTTGCAGCTAATGCCGTTCCTGGGCGATAGTCACGGACATTGCTAATAAATATCTGAAAGCCTTCCTCTTATATATAGATGTTCAGTGCAGACTAGTAAAAGCTAGCCACAGCGTATTCCCGTGGAACACAATCCGACGATTCTCCTGCGAAACTGCTGCCATTTCGGTATACCTTTCATTAATACTGATCATGCATCTGCTCAGTGGCAACAATACTTCTCGCAGAATGAGGGCAAATATCGTATGCTCTACTTACAGGATCCCCCCCCCCAAAATGTCATTGATTTCCAGCTAATGATATAGTCCGTGGCATGCAACACAACAATAACTAAGCCATCATGTTCTTTAACGCCGGGCTTTGGGTATTTCAGGTTCAAAACAGCATCTGATGATGTCTCAAACCGCTATAATCTAGTTGGTTGACGGCATCTATTATACATGGCAGCCATTAGTCTTGTGGAATTTAGTGTAGCCATCATTCAGTCATAAAACTATCCAGATCACCGATACTTTCAAGGCTGTTCATTTTTGCTTAATGCGGTATATAAATTGTATTAGGAAGTTTTACGTTAACGCTACGAAATTCGGCTTTGTTTTTCTGTACCAATCATCTCATTGACTGTTACGCCTTGATGGCTACTATGCCTTGAAAGATGTAGCGCCTGTTATTGTACAACCTATACCAGAAGAGGGAGTCGATATTTACAAGGCACTATCATTAGCTTCAAATAATGCTGGGGCGATTCGAGCTTGAGCCTAAACTACCAAGGGCAATAAGTGACACGGGGAATGAATTCACGCCTTCTCTGATAATTTAAGGGTGCATCTTAAATTGTTAGCCATCCTTGCCACAAAGTCAATTCGGAAATGCAAGACACGATCAAAATGTATGCCCGCACAATGACACATTAGATCCGCACTGGTTTTATAATGAGTACAACGATAGCTCTGATCCAAGTCTTAGATCTGAGACAAACGATCTAAGACAAGAAGAGTCAAACAATTTTAGGCGAAAAAACCCTTGAAGTATCACCAGTACTACATGTAGATCTTTTTCAATCTAAAGCTAGATCTACAAAATTTCGAGATGAAGAGTACTCGAGGACACAGGGGAGCCGAAAACAGCCAAACCAGAAAAACAGCCTGAACATATGTAACCTGGCACCTCTTACCAGATATCGTACTAAGATCTGGAGCGATCGAGTTGTACTGTCAAAATACATGGTATACTATCACGAATCATAGTATTGTTGGAGTTGAACGTCTAGTTGGTTGGACTGCTACCGACAACCACGATTCTGTTCTATTAGTGAACATCGGAAAAATACATTCAGACGGTCCTATGCACTTGGCTTCGATGCAAATGCTCGATATACGCAGCTCGGAGTTACCTCACTATTCAATGCGAAATCCGAGTCTCCGAGAAAAGTCCATCCCATCTACCAAAGTAGATCACGACCATGTTCATCGCTCACTCCATCTTCTCAAATCGCCATCCCAACAACATACCGTATCTCTGTACCACATCAAGTGACACGAACTCAGATCTTTGATCTGAAAGTCTCCTGAAGTCTCCGCAAATTTCACTGACACGTGTTCCCACCTGATGCAGATTGCTGGCTTCGCACCTAACCGTTTCTACAAACCTCGTGTTCATCTGCATCTGCACTTAGGGAGCCTACAGAATCACGTTTAATTTCCTGATGTTACAAAGCATATGCACGAGTGCAGATTGAGTACGCTAGTGCCTGTAATCTCTAGTGTGCTTTGCATAGCTTCGCTGCGCTTGGCTTACTTAGGTATGCCGTGTACCTTCACATCGGAAATCCTAAACTCTTTTTGTTTGTGTTTATCACCCTTAAAATTGATAAGGGTGTTAGCAGTATTATATCACATACTTTGTTTGGTATGGCTAGAGTATAGTGCGAACGTATAGTCTTTGCTGTACATATTTTCTTGAACCTTATTTATTCACTAGCGTTGTTATTTTCTGAATATTCCAAATGAAAAAATTATGAACCCTTTTCGTCACAAGCCAATACATCCCTCCACAACATATCTTTCCATAAGCATCCACCATACTCTACCCCTCTAACCCTACTAGATCATCTCACAACATAAAAAATCACAACGCATCCCTCACACAGAATCTTCTTCTCCGATCCGATCAATTCCATTACATAGGTGACCCCCTTCTCGCCTCTCCGTTTCTGCAGCCCATCATCCGGAATCGCGCATATTTCCCAATGTATATACCGGCATTCTCGAAACCCAACGTCACACGCACATATACTGCATGCATATGTATATCGGTCCTAAATCTGTGCTGTGTACATATCTAGCATTCACTGTCGTCATGATGAAACTCCTTCCACTAGGTATGCGCCGTACGCATGCCTATCCTGTGCTTAGAAAGCTTTCTCGTCTTTAACATGAGAATGAATGTCACCCAAGTAACACACTCTGATGACTCCCAGGATAAAGACCAGTCTCAGTCAGTATGTTCTACTCTTGAATGGCCAAGCAAGCCTGTATATTCAAGAAATTGGTTTTGGAATATCAAACTAGAGATCTATATGCCCACCGATTTGTATTCATCTGTACATACACAGCATCTAACACTCATGAATCTGCACGATGATGCTAGTTAGTATACATGTTTTACGTTGGTCTTCTGCAAAAGTCGTGCCTATGAATCATGAAAATTTTACATGCTTACTTGTGCATAAGTAACATATTCATTACAGCCAAGCAAGCAATTGTAACGCCTCCAACAAAGCATGAAGTATCTAGTGACACTACACTGCCCTCTATCTAACTCCTACTAATCCCATAACCATGAATATTTACCGTACCATACCGCACAGTTCAGTGACATAATACCCAAGACCAATTTGAAGTCAACAAGCACAAACCCCCATCAATCCCCCTTAAAAGAATTACCCAAAACCGACTATCGTAGCGCAAGCAGGTGACAACCTTATACGATACCGATCACTCAGCAACAGGTAACTTTAAACTATCTCCGTGCGCTCTGAACAAAAGTTCGTACCACCTCCGGCCTAAACCCACTTCCACCGTACCCCTAAAACCTCGATCGCCACCCCCCTCTCCCATACGTGACCATCCCTAAAATTATCACCGCGATCTTGGTCCTTGATCCTCATTTCTTCTCAGCAAGCATGAAGCAGGCAAGTCAAGCTCGCACACATCAGCCGCTCGGTCAAACTCATGTATTCAGGTAGAAAGGAACCAGGAGCCTAGGACCCGCCGCTTTGGTCCTGGCCCCGAATTTTTGGTTCCATTTCTGCATCATTCACGATACGCACATCCCCTTAAAAAAAGGATCGATCTGTGACCCCTGTTCCACAAATGCTCACGATCGAAGACAGTGAGCATAATCAGCATCAAAAGAACCCACCTTACCCTACCATATACAGAAATCCAAATAAAACTTAAACACAACAAAGCACAATACAGCGCACAGCGCATAATACGCACACAGGAATGGATTAGGCAGCGGAAAATTGATAGACATTATCTTCTTTAATTCCTTTCATTGCCGTCTTGTCTTGCTCTGTCCAATGCTATCTTCTGATTTATCCCAGCCCATCCCCTTGTACCTCGATTATTGAATATTTGTACGCCACTAAGATCATTTACGATCCGTGGTCCATTCATCTGACAAGCAAGTAAGAGCTTAGGATCAGTTTTAGATCAGATCAGATTCAGATGCAAGATCACCCGTCCTTTCCGTTCCCTTCTATACAGCCACTTCTACGTTGTGCCGCCGAAACAACGTCCGTTGAAATCCATGCCTGTTTGCCTCTTCTGTGCTGCTGAATCTCATATTTCCAAGCTTTCAACCCAAACCAGCCTATATACCGTAATGTGTATCATTCCGTAAATTTGTCTCCACCACCAGCATAAGCCCAGCTCAATCCTAATGAATGTAATCTCTATAATGAATCCCTAAATGAACCCAGTATCAAACTATGCGCGTCTTCCAGAAACCCAAGTGCCCAAAATCATATATTATAAGAAAGATAAGCAGTAGGTATAAAAAATGGTATAAAATGGTATAAAAAGATATCCTGCCCCAAATCCTGATCCCACGACCCGAGTTATACGCACATTTCAGTGCGACTCAAAACTCCACATCTGGCAAGTGGGAATATAAAAAAAACGCCATCTTATGAATGCAGATGCCAAACCAGAGTCTCGAAACTCTTTGTTGTGCCCATAGCCGTAGCCATAAAAAAAATCAAACCATAACGCCTTGAAGCAAATATCTCAAATGCTTCCGCTACCCTCAAAAAAATAGCAGTGAAACCCTTTCTTCAAACGCGAGTACCAATATGCCAAAATGCCCCTGGTATGCGTCACCCTTGAACAAAAACCAATATGTGTTCTCTACGCCCTAAAAGACGTGTAATTATACGACTTTTCCTATTCCCGTGATCCTCCGATCAAAAGTCTCCGTAACTCCATGTTGACGATCGCGAGAGATCTTCATGCTCTGTGACGCTAAATACTTTTATACATTAGATTTGTGCTTCGGTAATGTACCTTTCGCTTCGGAGGCGTTGCTGAATAGGTTATGACCGTGGTGAATGATCCTCCGACGATTTGGGTCGAAGTGATGATCCGGTTGAGCCTTGTGACTGCTTCATCGTGTTTTTGCGGGTAAGTTTCGCATAATGTAACCCACATGCGTTGCAGAGCGTCCGGGCTCCATCTGGTCCCCTTCTCCATTCGGGAGTCTCCGCTCTGTTGCAGCTGTGACATCTACCTGGTGGCGCAGCACGCTGTTCAATCGTTAGAAATTTCTGTGAAGCACGAATTGGAAAAAATACGTACCCCTCGACGTTTTTTGTTATCTGGCCCACCAAAATTCGGATGGTGTCTATCATCGCCATAAATGCTCTCATCATCGTAATCCGGAGCTAATCTTGCACCCCGAGATTGCTCGTCCGCTGCATGCTCCTGCTGTACGGCAGTATCCAACATGCGATGAAGGCAAGATACAACTCGATTGCCGTGAATCAACATCTCTTCAATGGCCCTGCGATCGGGTGATCTTTCCGGGATTGCAATGTGAGAGCGTGGTTGTTCTTGGCTAATTGCATGAAAGTGGCGCGACCATTCCTGTAAAGAAGTGCTAGATACGTTTATCTTCGATCAATTAGTTAGTGAATCTTAGTAGAATAATAAAAAACTGGAGACCAACTTGAGCTAAATTATTATCCACGTCCCACACTTCAAGTTGTCGCTTTAAACCTTGATTGAACGGCTCATTCTGAGTTTTATAACTTTTATGCCCAGGACCGCCCAGATCTCTATCATCTCGTGGTGGATAAGGTGGCTGTGGGTAAACTTGCGCTTGTGGTGGAGGATGAGGAGGGTGAACTGATTGGGCCGAAGCGTTCCCATAGGGGTGTTGATTATGCAACGGAGATGGCTGACCATATTCATTCATCGATCTTTCGACGAAACGTTCTGCAACTCTTGGCTCCTGTTCATATCTAGGAGCCTCATATCTGGGCGCTGCGTAAGAGTTGGCAGGCGGAGGTTGTGAGATTGAAGGGTGTAGTAACGATTGTCTCCTCGGCTCGGCGAAGCTCCTTGAATCCAAATCTGGGCGCGAGAAAGGTGGTGGTTGAATAGGTACCGGAGGAGATGGTTGCCGTGACTGAGACGATTGAAAAGTTCCCTGCTCATATGTCCGTGGCGGCGGCAATACCTGCGTTTGAGAGTAAGGAATCTGCGGATGCGAGGGCGGCGCAGAGGCAGATACAGGTGAAGCATAAGGACCAGGCTTGGTGGAAGTACTACTTAGAGCTTCCTGTATCGATGGTAAAGATTGTCGATGGGTATTGGTCTGCAATGGATGCGGCGGCGCTCTGTCATTCGACGTCCTCCGCGACTCTGGGGGGGATATCAGGCCGGTGTGTGAAGAAGCGGGCCAGCCTGCGGAGTATGGTGCACCATTTGAGTAGTGAGCGGACGCGGGGCTGGCAGTTATCGGTGCAGCCATTGGGTTTGATTGTATGTATCGTGTGTCCGTATTGATACGCTCGATATGTTCGCGATTCATGATGGAGAGGATGCCACTAATGATATATGAATGTCAGCTTGGGTTGCGTTGAACTAGCATTAGCTTGAAAAGAATTCAGAGTCTTAGTAAATCAAGAAAAACTGACCTTGGCCTACTGCCACTTTCCGCGCCCTCCATTGCAAGATCTGGAAGTATTTCACTCGAATCTGAACAGATTAGATGCTCGGAAACATGCGTGAAATGATATCGTGCTCTTCCGGTTCCGACGTTTGTGCTACCGTAACACCTGTTCACCTAAGCATCTGCGAATTGCCCTCAGCTCGAGTACTCTCTGTACAATTTCTTTTGGTGTTGCTTAAGCACTGACCGGAATGTAATCGATTGTGAGGATCAAGAGTAGAACGGTCAATTGGCGTGCGGCTGAAAGGAAAATCTAACCTTCTAGATTGCCCTAGCTAAAATTTGATGACCGAGGATCGAAATGACAAAGAGGTTGAACTTGTGATTTATGGTGTGTCTATGTATATACACTCGGTCGATTGCTGTCGACTCTATCAAAGGCCTCAAGGTAAGGCAATCGATGCGTTACCTGATGCCAACCACAGGTCTTTTGTGTATGTATGTAATTTTGGGCGGCGCAAATGGTGAGAATGGAATAGCAGATTTGTTTCAAGAATATGAACTGAGCGCGGCTATCCCGATATACTTGTTCGAAGAGTGAGGCTGGTTTACACAGAGGAAAGATTGGAGGGGGAAAGCCCGTCTAAATAAAGTGAGACCTTTTCGATCTGAACCAGAATTTTTCTGCAGCGTACGTAGAGTTCAAAATCCAAATAGAAGCATTAGATCCATAAACCAGAGGCAAAATATAATCCAATTGGCTCCAAGTTAATGTTGATGAGGACGGAATTAAAAATTCAAGTATAAAATACGGGATCCGGTATGTATGCTTGGAGAGTTGAAGATCAATCAAACGCGGCGGGGACGGTCAATGTCTTGATGATGTTGAAGGAACGGAAGGAGTGAAGAAAGAAAGAGAGCAGCGGGCTGTAACAGTGTGGAGGCTGGTTCCTCCCTTTTTCTTGCTCGATTAGGGTTTCGTTCGGTGTAAAAGCTTGTGGAAGTGTGGAAGGAGGAACGAGGTACACAACAGGGCAGGTGAGCTTCTCGAAGTTTGGTAAGGCAAATGATAGGATAATAATGGGAACATAAGATAAGAACCGCAAAAACTGTGAAGCTAGCGAAATACAAAATAAGTAAGGTAGAAGAGCAAAAATACAAGTACTATAAGTCGAGCTTCGTTGAAATGCTGAATAAGAATATTTTATGTGAAGAGTAGGAAGGAGTAAGTTGTAGTCGTAGCTGTAAGTAGTATATAAGGTTAGTGGAGCGGGATGAGTGGGAGGAAGCGGCATCGTGTTGTCCTACTATTAACTCTTCATCGAGCGGATTCGAGCCGTCACTTTTCGAGCTAGTAAGAGTTTGGCTTGCTGTTCTTGGCCCTATAGAGCTAGTTTAAGGGAGGAGATCTTTTTAGTTTCCGGTACTCTTACTTAAGTATGATTTCTTTTTTAGGTTCAACTGTGGGATGATGCTAGGGAGATACAGGGTCGTAGCTAAGTTGTGAGCCCAAACCATCACCAAGGATCAAGGTAGTAGCGGCAAAGCAAGAAAAGAACAGGAGGACATGGGAGAGGAGTGGGTGGCATGGAGGCCATTCATCAACATGATGCAAATTTCCTACCCAGTGAGTGGTAGAAAATTTTATAATAATTCACATTTTCATGGTTTAGTTTCAATATCTGAATCTCGCGCTACTGCAGGATAGGATAGTGGTATCTAGATACAGATAAACTAACATCTAAGTTGAATTACATGTGGGACGTTTGTCTAAAGTAGACGAACGACATGGGATCTAAAATCCGAATATCTTTTGACCAGACGAGGGGCAAGCTAATCTTGAGATTTGCGAATTTACGATGAGCCAACAGGGATTATAAATAAGATGCGTGGATGTGGCAGACTGCATATCCTTGCATACGTTTACCATGGGTCGGCCCATGATGCTAATATGGGTCTCCAGTTAGATGGGGGGTGGAGGGAAAAAGATGAGTGAGAGGGGTTTATTTGTGGGCCGTGGGGTGGTTAAGAAGAAGGGGAGAGATGAAATGATGAAATATAATAAATGTGATTAGTAGGGAACTTGACATATGTACTCGAAGAGGGAATGGTGATGAAGGCTGTGAAAAGGTTTAGCGTTTAAAGCCAACAGGAGTCACAGGGCCTTCACCAAGATGAAATTTAAAGTTCTAGATCTTCTAGATTTGTTCGTTCGATCGAAAGACGTGATGCGAGGCGATGCGATGCGTGTTTTCATTTATTAACGGAGGAAATGTATGCTTAAGAGGAAGTGAGTTATAACAAGCCAATCAATTCACAGAGAGTAAGGAGGAGAATGTTTTTAGCCCCTTCATTTGTGACTTTTATTCGCGTATGACAACCGTAGCCCTATAAAACACATGATGAGATAATACTACATATCTACAAAAGAGCTATTACATATTTCGATAATTACGAACAATTTCATTATCATTTAAAGTTGTAGTAATATCTTCATTATCAAATCTTGAGAACTTTTTCCGATTAAATTTCGATCTAGTGCATGTCAATCTTTTACTCCGGATTTGATCCTATCTTAGATGAACTCAAAGTATCAAATATAATCAGTATATTATACAGATTTAATACCAGATAGATTAATTGTACGCGGTTCTAATCGCTTACGGTTATAGCAACATTGGGGTAGATCCGTGGCGTTATCTAGTAGCTCAGCATGTCTACGTAACCTGCCCAATTAGTCTACTCGTAATACCTTATTAATAGGCACGAACCGTTGGGATTTCAAATCTCCAGAGACTCTCTAGATTGTATCACATCGCCGAGATCATCACTCAGATCTGTACTTCTGAATCACATCGAGGCCGATCTCCAGTAATATCTCTTCAAATCCTTACCTATTATTTCACATTACATATTTTCTTGTGATAATCCCGTCGCCATTTTAAAGTTTTCCAACCGTTACCAATTTGCGTCTCGTTTACGAGCTCTGCAATCTACAATACGGACAGGATATCATTTATTTTGTGGGTTGGAATCCCCGAACTAATGCAACCTCGATCGAGGCCCTGGATGATGCACTTAATTTTGGTCTTACAATTATTACTTGGCAGTCCTTCGTGGCCATCTCTCGAGAAGTTGTACTCTGGACTCTGGAGATAGGATCAGTTACTAGTGCAAATGCATGAAAATTGAACAAGTCACGTAAGCATCATACCTACATCTGGTGCATCATACAGCAAACAGTATCCATATATCTGCCTATCAAAATTTCAAATCCCTACATCTCCTCCTGCAAAACGTGCAGTATCCAGATACGCGGCATATCTCAAGATCGTGTCACCTGGGATTAACCTACAGTAAACTTCTTCTATCCACTCTTTAAACGTATCGTGTCTCTGTTGAACCTCCAGGATTGCCTCCACTTATGAATTCAGTAAGTAACGTCTGCACGATCTGTACTAAGTGCTGACGGACAAATCACCAAGCCTGCTTGTTATTTATCCTCAGTTTGCATTGTTGTACAACTTATTCTGCCTATATCATGTTCGTTGTAGATTCGGGTAGTCGCCATATCTTGCCGCAACTTGCCGCCCCCTCGCCATTATCATACGAATATGTCGGGCTTTTACCAATCTTGCCATCTCACCTTCTATTGGGATGAACACCTGGAACATTGAATATTTTCCCTGCATAAATGACTAGAATAAAACATTTGTTCTCGCATTGTCTGGATTTCTTATTGAGGAGCGCATAGTGGCTCGACCTCTTTAAGCCAAATTTTGCTAGTCCGTTAATTACAGAATGAAGGTCAATTACTACAAGGCTATGTGGCAGATCACTCCCTATTATGATATTGCCGACTTTATTTCTGCCTTTGTAGTCTTTAATGACAATATTCTCACAAAGGCGTCGCTAAGAAAATGTCCGCTGACAGAAAAAAGGGATGAGACCATACATGGCTCAGTACTTACATCAAATCCAGGGCGCGAGTGAGTGAATTACATTCACTAATTAGCTGCAGCTTCCAAGATGCTATATTGGCATACTACTCCCTATTGTCCTCCAAAAAGTCAGCACTGATTACCTCGATGAAACCTATCACGGCAGTCATAAACTCATGCAATCATGCACTAAGTAGAATTGTTTTTATCACGCATCTACCATTTTGGGACTCAACACCAACAGTTCTTTTCCATTGTCGGCAATTAAACCCTTGGTGATGCAGAAATTGCATTGAAGATCTTCCTAATTCAGACGTCGGCAGATTTCCACCCCTGAGCTTTATGGTCGCGGTTATCGCTGCGACGTTGTATATTAATCTCAATTCGTCGCATCGAGGTACTTTACCGACGGAGACACTGAGGCAGCTCTAGTCTCATACCGTACCAAAGAATCTCCCTCGCCAAGATGATCCAGAAGGATTTTCGTTCAGCTAGTTGATCCAAAAGTCCCAAAGCCAAACAAGTAAATGTGCTGTCCACACTTTGAAAAAACGTTAAACATCACAAAGCTCGGATCCCACGAAGATTTCAAGGAACAATGATAAGATTGAACCGATTGATGAATGTTCTCTCCCTAAGCAATTTGCATTCATTTTAGTATCCTCGGGCTTCATAGAACAAAACCTCATACGGTTATTACCCTGAAGTTGTTCCGGTGAAATACTTTGACAGCTGCATGTTTCGGGATCCCACGCCCAAGCGATCCGCCTCCTATGACCTGCTCTCTTGACCAATTAGATTACATTACAGCCTTTGCATCGCAACGTCGTACGCTCGCAGAATTCGAAGCGCATGTTGAGTATGAGTTATGAGTTGGATTCACACCCGTGTTAGGTTATAACTTTTTTAAATAAAAAAATTCCAACATTTACTAGATATCATCTGAGACCTAAAATTCGTCCAGCATTTTTTTTGGGATATGAGACAAACCACTAAAAGGAACAAGAAGATCGTATCTACCAACTTTCCATCCACTACTGCTGAAGATCAAAATTATATGGGGATTACTATTGACAGGGGTTTTGACAGTGGGTGTTGATCACTCCTGGTGACACTTTTCCCCGAACACGAGCTGATCTCATCGGAATGATCCAAGATTCGAACAATCTTAGTTGGATTTCTGGCCCATCAGATCCAAAATTATGTCTCTCAAGTTTTCCACATTGAAACCAGGAAAGGTTGATATGGAGGTTCATCATCGCCACGTGAGATTCATGGATAGGCCTTGCTAGAAACCCAACGGTTTTTTTTAATGACATATTTGCTAGGATATCAATTTTAGTAATTTTTTGACTTTTTAGCTAAGACAGTGCGCACATCGGAAATGTACTCCGTATAAGATTTGCATGATTTCTTTCTTAACGGAGCAAAATTCCTCGTTGAGCTTCATGATACACAAAGAACCCCTGATCATGCACATCGTTGCACATCTCTTCACACTTTTCATTCGACTTTCTAAAAGCTTACGGCAACGCACAAGCATCATTCATGGATGACAGGGCCATTGGGATCGCCGATTGATACCCCTGTGCTCCATGGACAAAGATCTAAATCCTCCCCACTGTCTCGGATCCAAAGAAAAATGGACGACTTACTCCGTAGTTGTTGTGCTAACAAGATGCGTATGTACGCAAAGTATGTAGATTACGATTAAATTCTATATAAATAATATTATTTGCGTCAGCTTGAGAAACTACAGTACGTATGTACGATACGGGTAACTGTCAATTTTTAAAGAATCTTCCTTTCCAACTTTTAAACTTGTCTAGTCCTCCGAAATTCTTCTCCGGCTTCTATAGTTCTACGTTGATACCCAAATGTTGCACTTCAATAAGAGACGGTGGCTTACGATAATGAATGAAGGAAAATCTCCTTAAGCCAAGCCACGTTTATCGCTCGATCGATGTCTGCATCTCAAACTTCCGTCTGTGGATGAGCATGCTGGGGCGTCTCACTTGACAAGATTTTGACAAGCCGAGTAGCAAAGCTGGAAACGATATAGTGGTGGGCTCGGACGGGATCTCCATCAGTTCCTAATGCAAATCGATGGGCCCCGTTCGTGGAACTTCCGATGGAGCTTTGCCGTTTCAAACCGGCCTTTTCACGTGCTCATACATCACCTCCTACAATTAGACATAATTAACCATAATTTCTCTCAAATCCTGAGGTTCTAGTTTCCTAATATCATAAATCGCAAGCTGCATACAACTAGTTCAGGCTGCACAACTTCACAAGCGCTTGAAAATTCTGGATGATCCAGGGTTGTAATATGACAAGGTTAATCAAATGATCTATCTAGATCTCGGAAGTTTGCCAAAATGTTTAGTGGAAGGACGCAAGTCGTACGATTATTCCTTACCGAAGGGTTTGAGGCTTGCGGGAGCGGGAGCGCCAATATTTCAATGAAGCTTTCGTGGGAGAAGGTGTTGACTCGTGTGGTCAGCAAAAAATCTACTAAGATGATAGATCGTGAGATCCAAGGTCTAATCCGTCGATCGGATCCACCTTTGGAATGGCACAAGAAATTTCAAAAAATTCAACGACGTTAGGCTGCGCTTTCCCTCTGGACATTTTTTGGCCTACAGAGCTTTCTTTCATGTCCGAATCATCGCTTAGACATTGTGTATTATATATCTTTCATTTCGAAATATTGCTACTTTTCATTTTAGAAAATCTCCTTTGATTATATGTATTGACTTGTCAATTTTCCAAGATATAATCTCACGGTAAACAAATACTATAATCTCATACATTATTGCTACTCATTAATATTACTGTCTCACAAGCTATTGCGACATATAATATACTTCATATTTCCTAAACAGTCGACACGAGAACACAACATAACACCAACCACACCAAAATTGGAATGATCATCGACCGATCTCATGCATAATAAAACCTTGATGCCTGCTTGGGATGTATGTCTCTTCGTCCCATGAAAACATTGCTAAGATGATCGAGATTTCACACCGAACCCTTCTGTCGGTACACCATTCAAGCTACGATTTGGCCGGGCGTTTGCATCATTCTTCCGGAAGAATTTGTTGTCTACGACGCTCGCATTTAGCCTTGCATTGCAACGCAAGATCCTATGTATTTATGGTGATGCATGCGATAAACAAACTTCTCATCGTTCTCATCCCCACTTGAGACCTCTGCCCCAGTAAAGGAATCCACAAAGTGGCCAGGAGTGGCAGAGAGACTTCCAGGTGATTTCACTGCGTGTAGATAAGGCAAGATATCAAGAATCCTTTGAAGCATCATATCTAGTGTGATTTCTGGGCATGGCATGATATCTAACAGTGCCCCTACACAGCCGACTGAACTTAGCCGGAATTTGATGGTCCAATATATCGATATTGAAATGCAGTGCCGTTCAATCAATTTTATTGTGGCTCACGGCACAGCCAACGTTTTTTTCTACCCCAAATATGTCACGGACTAGGATCAAGAGACATGCAGGTCTTTTATTGTCGAGCATTCGTCCCAGAAATCTAACCACAGAAGGAAGTTCGCAATACCCTCACGTATATATATGTAAGCTTCATCTAAGATCTGCTTATCTTCAACTCTGCTCCCTGCCTATATCTTTCTCTGTCTTGACTCGGGTTCGACATACTGCAGATAGATCATGAGCACCCACAAACTTATACCGTAGGCTTGAGATAATGAACCTACGCTTACAGCTTGACGGGGTTCTGCTCACCGAGCTGAGTTTTTCTCGTACCGTGGTCCAATCCCCAATCCCACCTTAGTTCCGCTTTTCAACAAACCACTGTCTAACACCTACACCGCAGCACAACAGGACGAATGCATCAAGTAAACCCCGCAACTATCATCAAAAGACCGATCTTCATGTCCGAATGGGATATTCCGTAAGTCGGTCAAGAGATAGACCAGATCCCATGTCATAATGGAAATCCCTAGATGAAGATCACAACAAATCAAGTATATGTGCTTATTGTCCGATATCTCTATCCGTTTGGTATGATGGTGAGGTAATGCAGCTTACTCGATATGGCCCTAGGTCGTTCAACCATCTCTTTTGCATATTGTGATATTACAAGACGATTGCATGACTATGAGTAATCTTTTGCGGAATGTTTTATCTCGCGCTTACATCATATTGGTGTGGGTGAACGGGTACCTAACAGATTAAGATCTTAAATATTTTCCTGTCATCTTACCATCTCATCCCAGATAATCCGGACTTTTGTACTTCCGTATATATGCGCCTAGATACATAGGGTATACAATGACATATCGCATCACCTCACTGCTTTCTCATCACATTAAGTTCGGCACAGTTGCAGAAATGCAAAAATTGCAATATGTTGGATCCTTAACTTTCGGTATTATTATTTTTCAACACGGAGAAAAAGACCTCATGTGGCACAAAAAAAGCCAAGTGGCTGGCCATTCATACTTGCTTTTTCCACTAGAGCTACTTTTCTCTTTCTTTCCAACCTCCAATAAAAACATTTCAAATATTGCCGGTGCGACACAACGACTTATTGGAATAATCGAAAATTTCAGTTCCTATGTGCCAGAATACTATGCGGAGGTATTTAGATAACGATCCGATCGGAATGATCTTAAGTGTAAGATGTCCTATATAGGTAGGTACGTAATGGTTTCATCTGCATCCTCGTCTCAATACAGAAATATTACCGAGAACCAGCCTTTTTTTTACCAAAACTCCTAATTATAGAAAAAGCAAGTGATCTGCGTGGACGAGAACGAGGGGGTTTCAAGGCTCGCATAGATGAACCAGTCAGCCTTCAAACTATGAGATGCATAGAAACGTGTATTTTGAACACAGCGAACACAGCGAACACAGCGTTGAGGGAAATACAAAGGTGGCGTATGTGAGTCCTCACGTTTTGTGGCGCATAAGAGCATTTTCGCCTGGTAAAGCCACCACACATTTGTTTTCTTTTCGCTCGACTCTCTCCAAGAAATTCAAGTAAGGAAGCTCGTGACGGACCGACTCTCGTGTGGAACTCAAGGGCTTGACTTTGTCAGATTTGTACAAGTTTGGCTTCTTCTTCATATGCCAATCCATATGTTTACGAGAATGGATACCGAGGGTGGCTTATGGATGTCTTGATATTTAAGCGCTAAACGACACAATATAAGGAAACTATCATATTTTCCCTTATCCGCCTGCTGATTCTCGTGGACCCTTGTCTCAAGTCGAGAGAACGTTTACATCAAATGAAGGAACGGCTCCAGAATGTCTCTTAATGTCTTATTGGCAATAGCAGAACGTTATTCAATTGTGTATAGACCCGTTAAATGTACATGTGGAAAAGGCTGAACTTGATCATAGTGAACTATCACTACCTTGTCATTCTCTTAGAGTCAGTGTCGAAATAATATTGCGGAGTAGTTTCAAGATGTCTCTGACTCTCTAGCTTTTGCATTTTTCTATTCTTCGTTCCCTCTTTCTCCTTACTTCCTTCCATTCTCCCAAAAAAATTTCTCCTTTAACGACTTTGCCGCCATAAATTAAAGACAATTTCTCCCCGCGTCTCTGGTCGTATCCAAAGAGAGAATTTTCCGAGACATTCCACTATACCGCGAACAGGCAATGCCCCGCGGTATTCAGAATATAAACATAAAATCTCCGAATGACGTCGCCGTGGCTGCGTGGCTGAGAGCTTTCAAGAAATACTTCTTTCATTCTTCTATATTCTTCCCTTGCATATCTGTACAACAGGAAGATGCTGTTCCTCACCAGTGCAGATCAGTGGCGAGAACTTTTGGTCGCGGGCATTTTTTTCCTCGAGCGTGTTCTCTAGTTGCATATGTATTCAGATAAAGCGTGATTCAGGTTCCGAAAGGCGGAGAAAGATCTGCTGCTAATGCTACTACCGAGACATCGATGTCGATCTACGGACATGTTTAGCTTTTGCTGCGGATCGGTCGATGGACATCTTTGATGGCGATAATGTTTCCAGGAAGTATTGCACGGAAGTGCTGATTTCCAGTCCCACACGTACAGAGGCATTAGATCTGGTGGAATGTATCAGCGGAGATCTGTAGGTCACCGGGAGTACAAGATTAGGAATATATACATTCAGGGGCTAGGAAATTTGAGTTTGGTTCTCTGGGGGCACATTGCGGCTTTCGATGTAGATACGGAGTTACATTTTAAGAGTCAATATTAAATATTCCACGTAATCAATTGGTTTATTTAGTATGATTGTATCTTAATGATTATTCATGGTATTTTATTTACAGTAATATTCATAATATTCAGGGTAATATCGATTATCAACGTGAAATATGGTCAAGTCCGCAGCTTTTGAGTCATTACACATTTAATCGTTTTTTTTTGGGAGCAAGTGCAGTCTTTCTTTTTAAAACCAAGTTCTCTAGAAGTTACAATATCCACATGAAAGATTGGTTGATATTACGTTTTGCAACCATCAAGTGAGTATTCACTATGCGCACTATTTGCTTCTCCTCTTTCTGAAGAGGAAGCGACGGACAAGAACGATCATCACTCCTCTCTTTTGACTCTGCTGCTGCGTGACTATAATTAAACTCCTCAAATCTATGTAACTACACAACTCATACGCAAAATATGGTCTTTCCCGTGATTCTTAATATCCATTCCGTAGAATGTAACTACACATCAATGAAAGGGCAACGAAATCATAGAACAACACTTTGCACTTACTTACTGATTCTGCTTTTCTTCAAAAAGGTGTGTCGTTCATGAACTCAATCTTCTTATTCAATTTCTTCATTCCCCGAGATACCTATTACCTATATTTGAAGACGTTCGTTAGTATTCCAATAGTAATGAGTTAGTTATTACCTAAGTACTCAGTATCAATCCCAACATCATACAAATCCTTCATCACAATACATGAACAAAGACAAAGACAATAAAAACATCCCATTTCATCTCATCTACTTTTAATAACTGATATCTTCTTTCATTTTTTCCTTTCCTTTCCTTTCCCTTACTTTCCCTTACTTTCCCTTACTTTCCCTTACTTTCCCAGAATAAACTCTTTCCCAGTGTCACTATAATATAATCACGCATGACTTTCTCCATAAGAGGCATACATTGTATTTATGCTATATCCATATCCATATTCATTTTTGATTCTCTGCTCCTTTTGAAGTTTACTCTACATCTCCTTCACTACTACGTTCTGTTCTTCTCCATACGAGAAGGGCGAGAAATTAATTAACTGCAAATTCTTTATTTGAATACGAAAAGAGTACAAAGTTGATCAGGAGAAATACTCCACTGAATGAGTTGAAGAAGTGATATATACCGGCGACCTCTCATCGCTTTACAGAATTAATGATTTCTTTATGACGTGACGTGACATGACAGGACATGACGGTTCCTCATATTTCTTGTTCCCTCTTCATGGGTTTAGGAATATAATGTAAATTATGGAATGGAATGGTTAAATTTTTCTAGAATCTGGATTGTATGTTGTATGTATATCTTTTCGGGACGCGGGAGGGAAGGCTGTGTGGATTGGTTGTTGTTTTGTATAGAGTGGTTTGTTGATAGATTTCTTGTTGAAATCCCACCCTGCGGTCTATTTACTTATACTCATATGTATAAGTATATATATATATATGTAGATTTCGTTCTCGTAGCTTGATGGAAAAGTCTTTCTAGGGGGAGTTACTGCAGACAGTACAAAAATAAGACTGTACTACTAGGTAATAATGAGGATATTGATTTACTTATACCTCCAATAATAATATTACCCCCCTTTTATTAGAACAGGATTCCAGGTATTAAGATTCGCTGTCAGATACACGTATTCCATCTCCCATATTCATATTTGTATTCGATTCTATACTTTGACGTGGACAGTGGAATTTACTCGGGTAAAAAGAGATAGATAGATGAGTTGACTACTGTATATATATATAAATCATCGAAACATTCAATAACCATGAAATCTATCACAATCCACACGATCCACAAACACTAAACGTGAAATGAGAACTTACGAAATCCCAATTAACGATGAAAAAACCTATGAACCTATGAACCTCAACACAACTCCCCCCTCCCTCACCTCTTATCCTCTCCGAAAAAAATTCAATAACCCATAATACCCAAACAACATTACAATATACTCGTATATATATCCCGTATCCAAAACCAAACATAATACATCGATTTTATCATATAAATAAGTAAATAAATCCTGATCTCAAGAGCTTGAAGTCTGATGTTCTAATATATGTATATAATAATTCACTTTTGATTTCTTTATTTATTTATTTATAAATATTTAATTTGAAAAATATACTCGAGTAGTAAGAGTCCTTCCTGTCTTAATTCCCTTTGGGAAAAATCTGAAGAAGAAGAATTTTATAGATGGGATGGGATGGGATGAAACGAAATGATAGAAATGGAATGATAGAAATGATAGAAATCGAGGTTAAAAGATATGTATATCCATTGCTGTGACTAAGAATAAGATACTCATCATCAATATCATGAGTATCTACTATCTAGTCCATCTATCCATCCATCTATCCATCTAATCCTTCTAACTATGACCTAGAGTAAATAGCATCATGATATCTAAAGTATTAAATCCGTAGCTCATCTTCTAAACCCATCTTCTAACCTCAACGTCTAATCCAAGCTAATGAATCTCAAACTGTCATTATCTATTTCCAAATACTTGGATCTTTATCTGGGTATTATTATCATTGTGATTATTATTATGATTATTATTGATATCATTACTACGCTCTGCTGTTCTCTCCGCTTCCTAATTTCCATTCCTCGATTCCCATCCATTAATTTCCCATCACATCTCCACTTCACCCCTTATCCCTCATTCCTAACCCCTCCCAAAACCTATAATCCTAACCCTTACCACCCATTCAAATCCAACCCTCCTCACAAGCCACAACTCCCCTTACAAACCACCCCTCCCATCCCTCAGAACCCTCAACCTCTCATCCGCCCTCCTCAATTCCTCCCCCACCCCCCTCTCTATTTCCTCCATCCCCTCTCTCTGTCTCTGTCCCTGTTTCCTCCGCATCTCAACCTCATTCTCAACTTCATTCCCAATCCCTCCCACACCATGCATCCCATCTCTCACCAAATCCAGCGGTCTAATCTTTTTACAGATTTTTAGGGGCAGGGTTATAGGTATAGCTGGATCGAATGGAGATGGAGATGGAGATGTTGTATTCGTGGATATTTCCTGCGGAATGGTATGGGAAGATTGTTGAGGTTGAAGGGTTTGTGGGTGTGCAGGGGGCCGGGGTGAGGTGTGAGATAAAGGAGGGGAGTGTGGAGGTTTCGACGGAATGGGGATATAAGTTGGAGTTGGAGCTTGATGTGGGGGAGAAAAGGTGGAGGGGAGATGTGGGGGTGAAGTTATTGATGGATATGCTTGTTGTGGTATTAAATTCGGCTTGTCTTGGTAAGATTCCGGGCTCAAATATACATCCACATCCTCATAGCAATTCTCATCCCCATACCAATCCTCATCCCCATCATCCCAACCCCTCCTATCTCCTCTTTCACCAAAAGTACTAACCGGACTCCCAACCCTATTCAAATCCTCCACCGAACTAACCGGACTCACATCACCCATACCATTCCGCAAAACCGCATCCCAAGTACCTATCGTATGATTCGCGTAAATATCTTCCGTTTCTTCCACATTCACTTCTCCCGGCACTTCTCCCGGCACTTCCCCTGGCACTCCCATATCCAAACTAGATACTGCACTTCCAGACTGTTCTCGTTCAATATGCTCCACGGAAAACCTTCCAGTGGCATCTCTACCGATTTTCGGAAGAACAGTCGTATGCTTTGCGTAAATTTTTGGAATTGCTGGGACTTGAGGGATAGGAATCGCGTCACCCCTCGTGCGGTTTTGAGTATTTGGACCACCCATTCGGCGTCGAGGTGCCTTGGTGGATGTTTGAGCACCCGTAGTAATTTCCCTATCAAGCTCCCCGTTACGCGAAGGTATAAATTGGGAGAAGGTTGTCACGATAGACGATCTATCAATGGCCGGTCCTGCTCGATCGTGCAGCAATAAATTGATGCGAGATTCGGGCTTTGATACAGGAGTACCTTTTCTGTTCCAGAGTCGAGGTGATTGCCGACCTTGTTCGTTATTTTTGATCCTCGGAGATGGGGAAATAGTGGGTGATGAGGGCAAAGAAGAGTATCGAGTACCAGCGATGGTTTCTTGTACAGGCTCTGGAATATCTGGCAATGCGATTTGGTTTCTTGTCTGTGCCTGGGGATTCTTAGTGACAGTGTTGCTTCGAGTAATTTCGTTGGCTAGAGGATGTCGAGGATGTGGTATAGCGCCTGTATTCGTCCTTTTAGGTAAAGCAAAACCTCGAGGAGGTTCTTTGGTTGTATTACTCCTCTTCGGTATATCCCTATAATTCCTGGGTTCGACCAAATCTATGGCATGCTGTAAAGCCGCAGAAGGTGCAGAAGAAACTTTCTCCAAAACATTTCCTTGCGCCCACTGAGCTCTTGCAACTATCTCCTCAACACCGTGAGTATTTGGTAAACTTGTACTATGCCCGGCAACATTTAATCCTTGAGACCGAAGAGGTACCGGCAACGCATCAATGCTATGAGAGTGAACCGGATGATCCAAAGCATGAGGCCGAGAAGGTATACGAATAGGCGACGGTGAAGATGACGTACCAAAACTTCCTTTCCAAACCGCAAGTACGTCATCGATATTTTGCGGCGTTATATTGATTGTTTCACAATCGTTCGCCTGGCTAATGATATCCGTTCGCTCCTCATCAGACTGCGAGAATTCGGTTTCTCGACTTATTCTTCCGGGCCTGCTAGAGTTTGTATCATTGCTCCATCGCTCTGATGTTACTCCATGGTAACTATTTGCGACATCAGGAATTTCAGAATCATCAGTAAAGGAGTTAACAACCGCGTATTTGTCCATAAAGGGGTTCCCACCAATTTCACTCATATATTCTCCAGCATGTCTCTGTGCAGTCCACTCCTGTGATGCTTTAGGTCGACTTTTTTGAGGTATATCGATTGGCGCCGATGTTGCGTTTGATACTGTTGCTTGTGCATCACGAGTACCAGCAACCACTCCCTTAAAATGGAGATCTAGAAATTCTTTAGGAGTAAGATATTCATATCCCGTAGCATCATCGATCCTCCGTTCATCTGTCGATCCAGACAGAGAATTATGTTCTTCTGAGCCTTCAGTCTTCTTGTTCCCTCGGAAACCGCCTGCGACTGTATTGAATCTATTGAGTCCTTGTTTGACAATGCCATGTGTGGGCGGTTTATGCTCACCTGTTGCCGCCGTGTCCTGCTCACTCTTAGGTCGGACGATCATTTTCCGCAGACTTCCAAATACATTGGGCCTTTTGGATTTACCCTTTATTGGAAGACTTCGGGTTTTGGGAGCGTCAGGACTGGTGTCTTGTGCGCTTTCGTTAATCTGGCTATACATGTCGTCCTCGACTTCTGTGTCGAATCTAGCCATATCAGTGGCAGAAACATTTGGAGAGACATTTCTCACCCCTTTCTTCTCGCGTCGTGCCTCTTCCGTTCCATCCTGGTATACCCTAACACCTTTCTCTCTGCCCCTCTTGTCTCCATTCGCCACAATATCAAACCCCCCTATACCCAACATGTAGTTCCTATTCCCTTCCTCTTCGTCAACCGCACTACCGTCGATTTCCTTTTCCACCCAGACCACCACAAAGTTATCTCTCTCCTGGCCTCGACACTTTCGACAGTCCGCAAGGTAATGAGCAATAGTCGGAGGGGTTTTCACGCACTTTTGTCTTGGGTTGCCAAGATATAAGGAGCAACGATGTGTATAGGTTTGTTTGTGGGTGCAATTCAGTATTATTGTATATGTGTTGCACATTTTTGATTCTTGCATATATTAAAGAAGGGAGATTTGAGGCCATAGTTAAAGTAGATATGCAAAATTGCATATATTAAATAACAGTGTGATTCTTTGCTAGAGGGAGTTGGTGATTCAGGGAGGAAAAGGTCATTTGCTGCAAAGAAATCAAGAACTCTTGACTCCGTAAACAATAAAAAGGAAGAGTACACTTCTGCTGGTGATTTTGAATCACAATTAGCCTCTCCAATGGCTTCAATAAGAACGTCTTTAACATACCATCGTAATTAACAGGTTTCCTCAATTTCTTCACTATCTTATTTCGATAATCGAAGCGCCTCGAAATTTTTACCGTGAATCATATGAAGCTTGCGACATAAAACTCGGCAGAACTGATGGGTATTCGCTAATTGTCATAATACTCTATAGTCCCGATGTGTCATGAAGACAAACCCCGTTTGCGCCTCGACGTCTCATAACCCGCTCTAACCTTCTCCTTGTCTATTTTAAAGCCAAATCTGCACCTAACCAGCCATGAAAATAGCATGGCCAACACATTGAACCATATAATCAACATCCAATCCTTGAATCCAAAGGCAACCTTGTTCGAATCTGCAGAATCGTATCCCTCACATACTTCCAGATACTTCTTCGGATCATCAGTAATAACTCCATCCACCTCTTTCTTGATACACCATCTCATCCATTGCTCTTCATTAACAGTCCATACTAACATGGATCGTTTTGCAGCTCTGGTATCGGCCATAAATTTAGGACCTCCAAGCCCGGCTAAAATCTGCCGTAGCATGTTGAAGTTTATATTAGGTATGGATAGAAACTCCCTCGCATATCCTATGGAGAATCCGATGTGCGTTATGGGGAAATCGGGAAGGTGAATGGCGCAAAGAGGAAGGTACTTGGCCTAAGATGGTTGTTTGTCAGTATATCATAGAAAGATAGTTGATGTAAAAGAATTTAGGCGGGAAGAGAATAACGTACTGCCCAGCAGCCTAATAAAATTCTCTGATTCCAGGGCCTCGTTGGTTCCACCTCTTCAATCGTCGAAGCGATTAAACTCATTATTTGATCTGCATTATTATCAAGCTTTTTGCTCTCGTCAACTCGATTCCTTTCCAAAACAATATGGTACATGGCAAAGGTACCTTAATATCTAACAATACCCATATGTCTTCTAGCCCGGGTGTAGTGAGGTATTCTAAGAGATCTCTAAGGCGGGGCATGGGTTCGTGGGGCGCCTGCAGGGTGCGAAGCGTAGATATGAATGACCAGTCACAATCTATGACCTTTTTATCTTCTCCAAAACATCTCTTAAGGCTTGGATCCTTGAGGAGCGCGTCAGCCATCGTTCTCGCCGGGAATGTACTTCTTGAGGTTACAACACACATGTGAAATAACCAAAACCCCGTCCTTGGTGATGTGCAGGTCGGTTTCTATCGCATGCGCTCCCACTTCAACAGCACCTCTAAATGCGCCCATAGTATTCTCTGGATTCGCAGCTTTGTATCCTCGATGCGCAATAGCTTGCGGGAGTATTCGACCTCGCCGATCCGGTTTGGCTGATGTGAAAGTTGCTGGAGCAATATTAGCCATGATTCTGAGGAGTCTCTACTGAAAACTCACAATGAGGGACCTCCATTTTCTCTTGCAGTAAAGGTTCTGACTCTGCCATTACAATTTGGTGAAAAAGTTGGTCGCGATATATACAATCTGTGAGATAAATCGTAAAAGCTGTGCAGTGCTAACCGCGGGCCGCTTCGATCAATGCAGGAAGTCGGAAACCTTGATCCTGGAGGAAGCTAGGAGACGTGCTTGAATTCTGATAACCAATGTGAATGGATTTATATATGAATGTATATATGAACTCCACTAGACCATCACTTATTGAGTAATTTTTTCCTTTGGTACACCTCCAGAATGAATTGTTTGTTGATGTTATAAGCAGTTCCAAGATGCTTTCATTTTTTCAAACGCCAGAACTGCACTAGGTGACGGAGCAGCCGTGTCCAAAGAAGAAAGCTTAGAGTTCTGTTTGAGGCAGCAGAACTAGTCCTACAATTGATCAGGAAGTACCTAAGTACAGGATAAGATCTAGAGATAGCTGCAGGCACGGAAGCCGTATATACATATGTCGTTGACTTGTCTGATCGCGATAGGTGAACGATGAAATCTGAATGATTCAGTCAGCTCCAAACTTCCCCAAACTTCTAGGGTTCATATGTGACGTGGGATAGCGTCGCATATCGAAATTGCCGGCACTATTGGGGGTTGGGCGCAAGGGACATTAATGTACTACGGTATTACGTAACCTTATCTGAAGAATAAAATTGTGCAAGATATATGTAAGATCGCAAGTTATATGCAAGGGATATGCAAAAGATTTGGGACCTTCCTCTTCATTTATTTAACCCAATCTCTCAATACCTCAACACAACAGTTGTAGATCTAGGTAGGTAATTTACATATTTAATTGTTGCTTCATGTTTGTGGAGAGCAGCTTTCTTTAAGAAATAATTAAAAAAATATTCGAGTTTCTTCATGAACCGACCAACCAACAGCTTCAGGATACCACCTTACCACCTTACCACCTTAAGCTAAGCGTTACTGGAAGCGATAAGCTTAGACTTTGATCAACACACACTTGCTTTCGCCCAGTCACTTCACATCATGAACATCCTTCTATTTTTTCAATATAACCTACGTTTACAACAATCCATATGATTATTATAAATTCACCTACCTACTTCCTATGACTGCACATTTCTCAATATTCCTCTCACAATCCAAAATATCTATTATTAAATTGGCAACTGATATGGCTTTGTTGAAGTTTCATCAAGTTTTCCGAAACCAGCCTTATGCATGAAGTTTGATTGCCAAGGAATCATCAAACTGGTCTCTTGTCTCCAACTATACAAAGATGTCACTTCAATCTTATCTGACTTGAAGGATATTTGTCACATTCACGAGAAAGAAACCATGTCACTGACCAAATAGGTTGTTGCAGAAGGTCGCTTAGGTATATACACTTGGATATACAAGAAAGACCCCCCCCCCCGAGAAACATGCATCATCATTCTGATGTTTGCTCATCAATCTGTTCCTTTACAAGCTTTCATTGAACTTACATTAGAGTGTCGAATTCTCTCTACCACTCATACTTGCGATCCGATTCAGTACATACTTGAAAACACAATTTTCAATTGCGTGACAATAAGCTCGGTAGCACATTTATGAGGCCGTTCTCAGAAGGTCGACATTTATTCCCTCTCTTCAGGAACAGAACCGCCTTTCTGTGTCCGCGGCTGTGTCTGTTCTTGAGTCGCTTTGGTGGACTTCGTACCGGATTGACGCCAAGGCTCGGAACCTTTTCGACCTCATCGGATAGGGGGGATTCTACTTGACTACACACCACAATCACTTGGTGTTTGGTACATTCACCATTCGACATTTCCAGGCTCCCAATTTTGGGATTATCTGAAGGACTCACTTGCTTGGTTGCAGCAGATGTTTGATACTCACCAGTCCCATTGGACTCAGTGAAGGTCGTTTGACCACAGTCTGGATTTGTAACTTTCTGTTTAGTGCAAACATGCATGGACATTTTCTTGTTGCCAAACCAATTTCCTCATTTGGAACATGCTTTACAAACTATGGTTGTTGGTTAGCCGATAGTCTAGTGCAGTAGCTCTACTATGCCTTTGGTTCTCCGGTATTTCCAGAGGTGTTCACTGGATTTGAACGCTGTCCCACACTTTCCACAACTTGAAGACTCCGGGTTTGCTGATCTCGGTTCGAACATGCAAGCCGTAGAGGTGTCGTGGATATTCTCGTTTTTCGCGTCAGGAGCAATACCATCTTCCAACCCAGGAGATATGGCGCCTTTCACTTCAGATGCTATGCCGTCTTCGGCATTGAGCCGCGTTGATCTTCTTCGGGACCTTAGCGTCGACTTTTCGGAAACTCTGGCAACTGTTGCCACACTGGTGGCATCAATTTGTTTGTTCACGACCTCTCCCAAATAAATAGTCAAGACCATTATCATTGCACTTTGGAGATAACTTTTCTTCTCGCGCACATTCGCCTCTTGTATGATGAAATTGCTTGGTTGACCATAGCATCCGCAGGATCGTTCCTTTCCGAAGAGGATTCTACTTCATGGACATACAAAGGCATGCTTTCAAGCTTCGCAAACCGACTTTTTCACTGGCAATTCCTGTGCAGCAGAATTTGCAACAGCTAGTATAGCTTCGGCTACTAGCGTTCCTGGTGGATATACAGCATATCCATGCTGTTGCTCAGTGGCAACGGTGCTGGCTTTAAAGCCAATGCTGTCTTAAACAACGCTGGAACTTTGCCTTCTACATCGGCCCTTATGTTATTATTGAAAATCCCTTCGGGATCATGTGGAGTTCTGCAAAGTGGAACGAGAGCTGTGAAAAATCGTATCACAAAATCTGTGTTTGCTCACGCAGACCCTGCTCTGAAAAGGATCTCCGTAATGTATTAATGTGGCTCGCAAGCGCTAGTTTGCGAGTCTACTTCCGGTCACCTTTAGAGTAAAGGTTAGCATGTGGCGACAAGAGGAGAGAACTTCAAGGAATGCCTTTTCGGACATCACTTTTAATTTGCGCTCTAGATAATCGGTTTTCCTTGAATCCTGGAAAGTCTATCATGAAAATCCAACGTCTCACTGCTGCCAATGCAAAATCACGAAGCAAAAGCTGTGGATCCAAATCCTCCCTACACCTCCCAAGGCCCAGATCCCATCCATTGCCATACAACAGATGAAAAAGACGTTGGAGGTCAGCATTGTATCCTCGATATCCAGAGTGTGACGTAGGCTTATATCGTTCTTGTGCATCATTGAATCCAAGGCCAGCTTCATCCTTTCCATGAATTCGATGATCTGCTTAGGGCGGAGCCATACTTCAATTTGCCCGTACATATTCCCAAAACTTATATCATTTTCCAACTCTTTGATTCGCTGAATTCGCTGCTAGTTTTTATGCAACAGGCTGTACCAAATCGTCTCGGTGGGTTCTCCAGTTATCATCTCCCTTCGGTTACGTGCATCAATCAAATCTTTGTTTTGCGCCTCGATTTCGATGATACAAGACTTGAGAATCTGGATCTCCTTCTGGGGCTCAATAGTGACAGCTTTCCAGTGCCTAAGGAGCTTGAATGAAGGAGACTTAATTCTGTCAAGTCGATGTTTGAGGATGTAAGCTTCACGGCTGCCGAAAAGAAAGTTCTTTGGAATGACTCGAGACTGCATGATGATAATCTACCTAGCGCAAAATATTTCTGGTTATCAAATTTTGACCGTACGTGGTTCTGCTATCTGTTTCGAGTTGATACAAATTGTTCTATTTATCTACTCAGCCAACCTATACCTACGATACTAGAACATTTCTTTAACCCTTAGAAATTCTAGCAAAAATCAACAGACTTTCTATTTAGGACAAAATGAAGTGTGTGGTGAGTAGGGGTTAGATGTTGACAAGGGCCTCCCCAAATTACTTCATAATTCGTCATATTGGGCTTCGGCACTCTATTCCAAGCGAACGGGAAGAAAACATGTTCGATTGGTACTCGGCGAAGGCGACCTTTGAATAATTTATCGCGCATATGACGGCATTACAAAAGCGTAACGGCAGCATGATGGGTGTTACGCGACTTTTCGGGCCTGTGCTATACATTACTCTCGACCTATGAACTATGTCTAACCCGTAGATGACATTTGGCAGTGGCCTGTCCATACGCCTATAGATTCAATTAAGTCAAGACAGACATTGGTACTGAACCTCGCGGTTGCTTGAAAATGGAAGAATCGCATCGCTACAGCATGCAGGTTGTCTGAAAAGGCCGCATGATTAAATGAAAAATCAGGTTGATGGGAAGTCGCATTCACAAATTGTATATGCCTGCGCACATTGCACGGAAATCCTCATGGCTTACATGGATCCAGCGACTCTATCGGTGTTTCTGATTGGCAGGATTTCCCAAATATGTTTCAGTATTGCTGATATGGTAAATCCTTTCCCAACAAGCCCTGGTACGCGGGTAGAATTCTCAATGATATATGAATTTATGCATTTGTTTAGACAGAAGGATATAGAGGCCGTTGATGATACCAAACTTGCTTGTGAGAGGTGTTCATTTCTCAGATCGATGCATAGCATTTATATGTGTTTGCAGACAAATTTTTATAACTAGACGGCTCATTGCTCTCGAAATACTGTGGCTTCCTGTCTGGTATTCTTCCACAGCCAAGCGATGGGGCGTACCGTGCCCTATTTTACCCCATCTGTTACAACGCATGTGATTCCGCGCCAATCTCCATTCACACGGCGAACCTCATGAACTATTATCATTTACCAAATCAATTGCATTACAACCACCAACACCAACCATAATACTAAGAAGTAATCTTCTAATCTCTCCGCAACCTCACTCACCATCATCTTTGTTTTAAATGCGTGGAAGATTCGTATATTTATAAATATCCGATCTCATTAAATGGCTACTGACCATACACTTGAAATAATTTTGTCGAGCGACCTATCGCCAAATAAGCATCTGCTTTTAAAGTACTTTATCGAAGGCGCAGTGAATTCGGATTTCGCTGCAAATTACTTGACTTTTACATTGAACCTCAACCAAGACGTTGAGCCTCAACTCATTCGATTCTTACTGGATTGGAGAAAGCTTGCGGAGAGGTGTAAGTGCCCCAATTGAGGACGATTACCCGTCCAGTTTGATCAGCCTAACAATATCTAGTAACGGCATTTGATCCGATACCTAAGCGCTACCATGGACTACTCCATGAGAGAGATGGTCCCCCGCTGTTCCTTGACTAATATGCGACACAAGGACTCGATTGTGTCTGTGGAATCAGCTCACGTGATACCACCCACCATGCTTGATGGTATTGAATTAGCCAACGAAGTGAGCTACAGTTACTATCTCATACTATAATCTGCCAGGTACTAACTAACAACAACTAGGGGCGCCTTCTTCGAATCTTAGAGGCATTTCTGACACCTTCTTATGTGGCAGAGCCGCGTGCTCATCTTTCAGGCGAAGTAAAAAATGATGAAATCTATCTCAAAAATTTATGGCTTCTCACACCCAGTATACATAAGGCTTTTCGTGGAGGTCATGTTTCAATGAAATTACAAACCTACAAGACTGTTAAGCGAGTCGAAGAAAAGGAGATAGTGAGTAACAATACCGGCAAAACCGAGTTCTGTATTGAAACGTATAAATAGTACGGCCTGTATAGGCTTTTCCCCGAAGGCTGGTACAATCTTTACCTTGGAGATGGAAAAGAATGGCGAGACAATTTATTGTTTACATGAATATCCACACCCGACGTGAAACGACTTCCTCTGCCAAGTCCTCATCTTTTTGAAATTCATTCTCGATTCGCCGCTGCATTACATCGTTTTTACGTCGACGACAAGATTGCCAAAGGTTGGCAAAAGCCTCGTCGCTTAGGAATACTGTCGGATTTTCCATTCCCTTCAATCAGGCGGTTATTTCATAGCTTATGGCTCTGTTTACCTTCTACAGCACGTATATACTGCTATCGCCACTTAGTGGGATTTGGAAGGTGGCTATATGGAACAAGTGGGGCAGAATTAGTCGACCGAGTGCCTTTTGGGCTTTAATCAAGCGGACCAGACGTTCTTGCCAGAACGAACCTAATGCCCTCAAATTAGTTGAGAAGTACACATCTATCTCAGCGCCACGTCTCGTCGATGTTGGAAATCACGGAAATGAAACTTATATCGTCATGACGCGGGTTCCTGGTCAGCAGCTCCGACATATTTATCACTTGATGTCTTATACAGAGCGTAATCGCCTTGCAGATGATTTGGCTGGCTCTGTTGCTCAGTTAAGAAAGATTCCCAATCTTACGGAATATATGATCGGTGATACATTAGGAGGTCCGGTAAATGATCATCGGATACCCAATAATGGATTCGGAGGCCCTTTTCATACCGAAGACGACTTCAACAATTTCCTCGTCAGCCATATCGATTCCACACCTGCTAGAGCCCTCGGGGAAGAAAACGTGCCTAAAAATCATCGCTTTGTGTTCACCCACTCGGATTTTCATTGGTCGAATATTTTGGTAGATCAAGGAAAGTTGTCTGGGATTATCGATTGGGAATGTGCGGGATTTTTGCCGGAATATTGGGAATTTACAAAGGCTATGTATGGAAGATGGTGGTTCGAAGATGAGGTGGAGCTTGTAAGAAGGGTGTTTGGCGATAACTATGAGAAAGAATTGAAGACAGAGATGAAGTTGTGGGATATGACGCCTTTTGGTGCTATGGGCTGTTGATGGGTCATGTTGGAAAGAGGGAAATAAGTCACTATGTGTTACTTATCAGGATTTCGGAAAAATTGATACTTTTTGGGGCATTTTGCAATTTGATATTGAGCAATTCCTGACTCTGAAAGATTCAAAAGCTAGCACATATCAGTGTTGGCCAACGGAGTCTAGATCATACCCAAGGCCTTTTGCGCCCTTGGAGCTGCTCACATTGTCTGCAGATTTTTAACAGAGATAAAGATATACTAATGATACACAGGGAGGGTTTCAAATTGCTTAGGGTGGAGCTCAGACCCGAAAGCTTTCAATGCTCCTAATCTTCAAGTCGGCTTGAGATCCAAAAATATTCAAAACCGCAATGTTTCACATCATTTCATTTTGCCCAAATCAAGTCGATACGCTGGACAGCTCTAATCTCCCTAGAACAAAGCTTCTATCTACCCTGTGCCGCGTACTCTCGCAATCATGGAACTAGGACCTCAAATTACCAGCATTCATTTGAGTGACTACTGGGTAAGCTAACTAAAATGGAAAGTCGCATGGCTATATAGCCAAGCATCATCAAGGAACATCTGAAATAAGAGACGAGGCAGTAACCTGCATAGAACCAGCCAGACAACCAAAGGAAAGAACATTGAAAAGCAAGGTAATGAATCCGCTGCGAAACTCATAATCCGCCGGCTCCCTCGCCTGTTCAGGCTCCCACTCCTTCCGTCAACCAGAGTCCCAGTAAGAGTGGATGATTAAGCAGTACTATCACGGCTCTTTTGGACGGTCCTATCCCTTCCCAACAGGTTCTGTTGTGCAACTTCGCGGCATTGGTTTCTACTTAAAAAAAGGAAGGATTTATACCACGGAAATTTGAACTCTGATTGGAAGGAGAGCTGGGACAAACACATGATTACTATTCCTTGCACACTCAGGGTTTCTAGTAATCTTGACTTTATGATTGATTCGATTATCCTTGCTTAGATATTTCATTTTAGTAAAAAAGTAGTGAAGATTTTTGAAAATACTTCAGTCAAATCAATCATCAATACCGTTCGAGGAATTTATGAGTTGCTTTACCGAACAAACGAATGATTCTCTCTTTCCCCCTCACCCTCCATCTCCATCTTCATCTCCATATCCCTCTCCATCTCCCTCTCCCTCTGCATCTGCATCTCCATCTGCATCTCCCTCTCCATCCCCATCCCCATCCCCATCTCCATGTCCCTCTCCCTCTACATCTCCCTCTTCCTCTTCATATTTCTCGTCATCATTGAATGGACCTCACCCTCCTCACCCTCCTCATACTCCTCATACTCCTTATCCATCTTTCTATTTCTCTCCTTCGCTTCCCTTTCGATATCAATTCTATCCATATCCTCATCCTTTTGTTTCGCAAATTCATTATAAGCAGTTTCCTTTGCACTCTCCGGTCTGGATTTTACAATAAATGTACTTTCTTCCCTTCCTTCAAGAAATACAGGTTTTGTAAGCTCTTCTGATTCCTTCTTCATTTCCTCAACATCGACAACACATTTTAATATGTCTTTTCCAGTAACACAAACCCTCGCATCTAAAATTTCCGTTGTGAATTTTTTATCCCATTCTTTGCCTCGAGGAAGAAAATCACGAATGGAAAGATCGAAAATATTCGAATTGAGAACTTTTCTTGAAGACTCCTTACGATCTTTATTGCGGAGGATCTAAAGAAAATTTAAATTAGTAGTGTTAAACAAAAACTACTTTTTAGATACTTACTATAGGTTCTGCAGGATGCGAACTAAGTTCATTTCCATTAATTGTACGCTTGTAAAAAGTCCATACAACTTCCTGACCTTCATCACTTCCAGGCTTATAACCAATCTTCAACGCAAATGCAAATTTGATCGGCAAACTTCGACTTCGAGTAAGATATTGATGTATTACATCATAACCCTCATGGTCGGTCTGTGTGTGCTCGATTTCTGCAACAACAGTGGGTTTATGAATTTCTTCTCCCATTTTCCATACAACATCAATACCTCTATCAAATGTTTTCCCGTCTTCATCTTTACATTTTACTTTGTATTCGTAATAACCAAGTATCTCCAATTGAGGGGGTTGTATTCCGAGTGAGAAGAGTTTGTTGTAAATTGCTCTTTCGATTGTTTTGCTGAGTCTGTGTTTCGCACCGTCATGAATAAATCCTCCAAGAGCCATGATGAACCAGCCTTCTGAATGTGAATATGCAATACTATAGATTTCGAAGAAGAAAAGAGTTAGTAAACTGTATCATCAAACTATATATATATATGTATATAAACTTACCTCCTTTTTACAGATTCCCAATCTTCCCTCTTCAATCTTTGTTTGACTGTATCAATGATATGAATGATATCCTTTCCTTCAATCTTAAACTTCTGAACTGGCCTCAGATACGTTTTTCCGTCTTCCGCTTCATCAAAACACCAATATTTATTTATCGTTGTTTCTTTCGGAAAAGGTTGATCGATTGGTATGCGACGTGTGCAGTAAATGATGAGATCAATGATTGCTGTACAAAACTCTGAAGTTGTTGTATCGATGTTTCCGGTGTGAAGCTTTGAATCTGGTGGATTGATGTTGTCCTGTGAATTTGTTGTATGAAATTTTTCTGTGTGAAGCTTTGAATCTGGTGGATTGATGTTGTCCTGTGAATTTGTTGTATGAATTTTTTCTATGGGAAGCTTTGAATCTGGTGGATTGATGTTGTCCTGTGAATTTGTTGTATGAAATTTGTCTGTGGGAAGCTTTGAATCTGGTGGATTGATGTTGTCTTGTGAATTTGTTGTATGAATTTTTTCTGTGGGAAGCTTTGAATCTGCTGTTGATGATACAATTGGAGAGTAAGTGAATCTGGAGACTGTAAAAGGCTCGGTTTGTTCTTGGTTAAGTGACTTTGTCTCTGGCTCTTCGGCCATTTTCTCTTCAGCCATTTTCTCTTCAGTCATTTTCTCTTCAGCCATTTTCTCTTCGGTCACTTCCTCTTGTGTCAGTGGTGATGGAAGATAGGATCCCCTCCTCTTTGGGTTTGTGTTTATGGATTTATCCGACCCTGTCTCCTTATCAATCTTGTTCTTAATCTCCTCATTACCGTCAAGTGTCATATTGGGTTGAATGTTGTTGTTGTTGGACATTTTTTCAATTGTTTGATTGATGAGTTAGTTCTGAAAGATGAGAAGATGGTGGGAATCTATCTATATGTAGTCTTAATCATTATACACTACTTGTCGGCTAGCATTATCCATCCACTAAGAATTCCAGACAGAAAATGGTCCGAGCGAGTGGCAACCTCTATGAGTATGGTAGAAGTTTATGGAGTACCTTCTTAACAATTACCAAGGTTCTTATCAATATCTTCTTATCAACATTATCAATACTTTCTTAGACAAGCCAATATTGACCTTTGATTTGGCTTGCTGGGAAAATATATATATAGTAGTGACGTTGATAATTGGAAGAGGGAGGTGGATACAAAGGTTGGAATGAGATGAGATGAGATGAAATGTTAGTGAAATATGAATGAAAGAAATACAAAAAGAACAACTTATTTTCATTTGAATATTCAGAATGTCTAACAGCAGACAAAAACCTGCAACTTCTGTCACAGCCTCAACTCGTTTGACCCACCACTTGAAGTTCATTTTGATTTTATCTTTTCTTTTGCTTCTATGTGTTCTTGACAGACAGATAGATGGTGAGGAGGGAGGTTCTTGAGCTCTTCGAGAAGATCTTCATTACTTCAATCTTTGTTTGTAACAGTGAGTTAAGAAGTGATGTTTGTAGTCTCCATGGTTCAGATGGCTCAGCGAATGATGTGTGGAGCACGCTTTTCCTATCTGGATGAGAGTGGATTTGGGTACCTGAGACTAGCCCGAGGTAGGTATGATTTTCCCCACATCCCCAATCCCCATAAGGCTGTCAATCCTGCAGCCACAGCAGCCCCCCCTGCAATAACCTCCGCATCTTGTGCCCAAAAATCCTTCAATCTGGTCCACCCCATTTTTCATCCATGGTCCGTGCGAGTATGTGAACTTACGGCCCCGGAGGGGCAAAGTATACCAAAAGAGGAAGGCCTGCTTTTATATGTTTTCCCGATGCTGTCCAGCGGATGAATTGGAATGTTGCTTCAGATGCAGAAGGGTTATTAGGGAGCTCTAGTGCAGCTTTTGAACTTATGTGGGCGAGAAAACACGCTCTTGCTGATGCTTGCTATTCCCGGATAGCGGTTGACGAGAATGGAGAGGAGGCGCTGGGAGCACATATGAGTACACCGGTTGTTGCAATGGACATGAAAGCCATCGTGGAAGCCCTTTCGAATTCTCGGTTAAGGACAGAGTCGCTTAGCCGATGGCAAAAATTTACTCAATCGTCGAAGATCGAATCGGTAGATAAGATCCAGTACTGGGGTTTCTCATATGAAACGCTGCTAGGCGAGACCTTCGCGGCCATGTATCCGGAGCTCGTTGGCCGCATGGTTCTCGATGGCGTAGTTGACACTAATCGCCATTACGCCAGTAATTCCTTTCTTCTCTCGAATCCACATTTCCGTTCAGCCCTGCTAACCAAAATAAGGTACCTGGGACGGGAATCTCAAAGATGCAGACGCCATTATGAACAAGTTTTCCGACTAATGTTTTGAAGCAGGTCCCAAACACTGTGCTCTTTACTCCGACAAGGGCTCACAACACATTCATGACCTTTTGGACAACATTATTGCTTCCGTAGCAGACGCCCCCATTCCGGTATCTATCTCCGACGTACGTGGACCCGAGCTCATTACCTATAGCGATGTGAAAGGCGCTGTTCGGGAAGCTTTGTACTCGCCATTCGCATCATTCGAGAAACTGGCGAGAATCATGTATAGTATTTCTCAAAGAAACGGAAGCCTTCTTGCAGATAGCAAGTCAAGTCAATTGGATATCGCTGGCAGGATATCGATCTTACACCGAGATGTCGTTCGCACGGCCCTTACTCCCCATACTGCTTCTCGCCACCTGTCGACTATGCCGAGGAGGTTGTTGGAGCCATCGCGTGCTCCGACGGACCTGATCAGACCGATATGACCGCTGCCGAGTTCCTGGAATATTGGCAGCGGGTAAGGGGGAGAGTGTTTATTTGGGTGATCGGTGGGCACGAAACAGCTTGATGTGACCGAGAATTATATATCGTATGTTTGTTATTCGCCTTGTGGAGCAATGAAGCTTAATAATCCAAATCAGGCCCTATTGAAGCTTTGACCTCGGAATCAATTCTATTCGTCTCAAATACCCTAGATCCATCCTGTCACATCTCTCGCAAAGTAAACAATGCATCGAATTATTACCATTTGAATCTTGCTAATTATTAACAGTGGACAGAAGATGAGTAGGAGATTCAACGGATCGGAACTTTTACAACAAGATTCGGAAGGTGTAAGTGATTCATTCATCTTTGTTAATTCTAATTTCATTTCGTCCGCAGAAAACTGAAAGGACTTAGCATTCATCACTCTCGACGCCTTCAACTTGCAGCGCTAGGATTGTAAGACAATATTTCCAAACAGGTGCACTTCCAGAAGTTGGAACAATATGCTCTGTATACGAGAGAGCATTTGGCCTACCTGGCAATGAATGTTCAAGTACAATGGAGACTGGCGATGGAATCTTGCTTGAGACTTTGAGGGCTATAGCTAGTAGTATGTGGTAATATAATTGAGAGATATGTAGAAAATGCCAATACGCAACTTCCAGAAAAACAGCTTCCATACCTCCTCACTCATGATCAACCCTCTTCTCAGCCCCAATTTCCAGATAATCTATAAAAAAAAAGGTTTCTCCACCAATCCCAAAAACTCTTTGGATCTGTACCCGTATCGATATCCACAATCAGGCATTTCTATTTACCTCTATCTAACAAATTCTATACCCGGACAGATTTTTTCCCAATTCTCAGCACCGTACTCGTCCCTACATCAAACATCTACCTCACTCCCGCACGCATCTGCTCGCCAGCACCAGCACCAGCACCACCTTCTGATCCCCATTCAACAAACGCCAAAGCCGTTCGACCCATCCAGTACGTACGCAAATGTTTTCAAATAAGGCTCATTCACATTCCCATCAGAATAAACCGCCCCCCCCCCAAAAAAACGATAATCAATTATATCAAAAAGAAAAGAAATAGTTGATGTAATCTAAGAGAGGTATAAGTTCTAGCCATGTAAAAAGATTAAAGAATATACATCCCGAGATTTATGTATCTAGTAATTCAACTCATAGTAATCTATTTTATTATATAACGTAGAAATTGAATTTAATTTAATTTAATAAAGGACACACTCGAATAAAACAAAGATACAACTTTTAGAATTTGATTTGTATTCTCATCCCATTCCATCCCACCCATCCATCAAGCACAAGAATAAAAGGTATCATACCCACCACCATTGTCCATATGCATCGTCTCTCAATTTATCGACTTCTCTGAAGACTTAATTCTTGATATGAAACATACAATCCAATTCATGTTCCCCTCAATTGATCCATCACAACCATTAAATTTATACAATCCATTCACTTAATCTACAAAAGTGCTGCACCAACAAAAGTCAAACTAGCGATCAATGCACCGATAACCATTGGTGACTTATCCATTGGGGCCAATGCGTTTCCTGCACTGGCTTTGGAAGTACCGGTAGCACTGCTCTTACCAGTTGCAACAGCTGTAACTGATCCAGATCCAGCAGAGGCAGTTCCGGTAGAACTTCCTCCAGCGTTTTGGGATCCTTTACCGGTCAATCCTGCACCAGCGCCAGCACCAGTCTTCATGAGAGCCGCAGCACCGGATGGAATAGCTGGAAGATCATTACTGGTAACGTTCCAGGTAGAAGATTGAGCTGGGCAATCAGAGGCTTTGTTGGTAGAGCTATATCCACCATCTCCAGATGGGTTGGTGGTTCCTTCAAAGGCGGACTTGAGAGCGGTGAAATCAGGTCCTTCGGTGACGTCATCGCCATTGATAGTTACGAGACCGTACTTGGATCCTTCTTCAGAGTACTCATAGACGAGACCACCAGAGTAAACCGCAGTCATATCAGTGCTGTAAAGGGACTTGACTTCTTCGAATTTACGGGTGTTGATGTTGCAACCATATTCGGAAAGGCTATAACCCATTAGTTCAGGTGTTTTATACCAGGGCGGAAAAAAAACTTACAAGATAGGAATTCCGTAATCGGTGAAATTCTTAACCTTTTGATCCCATCCAGAAATAGTGAATGAAGATGGATCACACCAAGAGTAATCGTTGAAAGCGAAGAAATCACTACGTTCGTCATCGGTACCGCAGTTCATGTATTGAGCCATCTCCAAACGGTTGGAGTCAACATCAGCTGCGGAATATCCGACTGGGATTGAACGATATCCACGGCTTCCAATATATTGTCTCATATCACGGGTGACTGCCTTAACGTATGGGGCAGCACTAGTTGTGGAATCATCATTGATAACTTCGTTTCCGGAGAAGAATGCCAAGGTGTTTGTGTAATTGGCAAAAGCATCAATGGTAGCAAAGATGTTTTGAAGGTAAACGGAGTTGTAAGAAGGGGACGGGGTAGCACGGTTGAGAGAGTACAATGGTGTGTTGACATCGAGAACCAAGTAAATTCCTGCGGCAGCCAAAGCGTTCATGCAATCATCGTGGTTGGCAGTGTTGTCAACGGAGTAAACACGAACAGTGTTGATTCCAAGCTCCTTGAACTTTGCAATATCACGCGTGCAAGTGTCTTTGTCGGCAATAGGGTCGACGAGTTTGGAAGATCCTCCTGGTTGATAATCGACTCCACGGATATAAAATCTGTCGTCTCCGATGAAGAAAGCTATGGCAGATTAGTATTTGTTAAAAGAATCCATCGATTTAAATAATCATACCATTGCCCTTGGTTGAAACAGCAGGAAGAGATGTAGATGAAGCTCTTGCTGCCAAATTCCCAACTGGAGATGGAGTAGCCAAAGCAGAACCTGCAACAGCCAAAACGGCAATTGTGTTGAAAGTCTTCATTTTGATTTTGATTGCTAAGTTGATTCGATTTCGGAATTCAGAAAATACGAAAGAAGTTGATGGTAGTAGAAATCGTTGAGCCAAAGGGAAAAAAGAGGTACAATTGTAAAAAGATTTGGTGAATGTCCCGAAGTGAGTGAGAGACGATTCAAGAAGGATCTAATTAGAAGTATGTTAATAAATGGCAACTACAACGAATGAGAGTGCCAATGAAGTTTGTCAAAAAGTAAATGGAGAAGTATTTGATGTTGAGAAGAAGTTTTGATTTAATAGAAAGGGAGAAAGAATAAAAAGAGAGAGAGAGAGGAAGAGAAGAAGTGAATAAAAAGGGATGCGTCCAGATTATCTGTAATAATCGCCAAGACAAGTTAATTGCTGTAACAGAAGGTCAATCCATGCGTTCTCGTTCCAATTCGAACGCCATGCCGCCATTCTTTTTAATATACTAATCTAATTAAGGTATAGATCTTTGAGGATAATCAGGAGTTTAATCTTGGCGATCAAGGTTTTAGAATTTTAGAGTTATTTAAATGGGCTTAAAACTTTATGATGAACTAGGATTTATTCAAGCCACATTGATTTGGTTGGTGTTTGACTAGGGAGACGTTCGGGAAAGGCTCGTGTTGAGTTTTATTTTGAGAGATCGGTGTCTTGCATTTTTTTTTTCTTACGAGAGTAGTCAGTTTAAAGTGAAGCTTGGAAAAGGAAATGAATTTATTTGTTGCATAAACACTGCCCCAATACTCAATCTTGAATTGAAGCTTAAATCTTAAATCGTTGTTGGTATTTTCTCCTTTGGGTTCTTGCTCATCTATAACATCTCGTAAAATAAAATCCAGTCGGTGCTCTCGTAGCTGTATCTTCGTATTCTCGTGCTCTTGCTCGTGTCATCCATCTATCAAATCCATCAACTTTCTAAAATTCATCAAATTCATCAAATCAATCAACTCACCCGATAGCGAACTTTAAATTCAATCAAGAGCATGAACATCATCATCATCATCATCATCATCATCATCATCTCATCATCATAACCAAACAAATGACCCAATCAATCTCAAACTCTTCTAATTATAAAACAACTCCATTCCTCATCTCCACTCACTCCACAATTCCCCAAAAACCTCCGTACCAAACAAAAACATCCACTTCTCAAACAACCCTCAATTCCAAAATCACGATCATCCAAATCTGAAATTATGAACCAAGCCATCCAACATACAGCATCCCACATCCCTCAGTCCTCTATACTCTACCCACCCGACCCCAACAACCTACAACCCACTCCTACAGCCCAAGAAAACCTCAAGTACGACCACACCAAACAAACATAATAGTTCATCCCAAACCACAACCCGAAAGAAAAAAAAAATTTACTCCTAACTAGGCCCTAGAGCATGTAGCTCCTTATTTGCAAAGTTACTCCCTATGATCTATCCCTATTCCATCCCTGCTCCCCTCACATCTCCCGAATCCAGATGGATGAATTGCCAGATTACAATGTACATCTATGTAGATCTAACAAGGATGAAAATCATTTTAGACCCTGACTCCGTACATTTCATATATTTCATTCCGATCTTCAAACAGTAGGAGCAATAGCCAGCCTATAGGAGATTCCGAGGTCGTATTTGATTACTATGTAGGTAGATAACTAATTATATGAATTTACTCGTGTATGATACAGAAGGATGAACATCTTTGTTCTAGAAGCCAGTATGTATGAAATATACATAGTATAGTTATACCAGGGAGGTATACAAAACAGAATTGAAATCATCAAAAATCGGATGCAAGAGAAGCTATCTACCCAATAAACGGGCACATAAATATCCCCCCTTTTTCGACATCACGATTTTATCGTTGGCTGTGTTTCAACATGAAATACGATCAGCGCGGATTCCAACCTCCAACCTCCAACATCCCAAACCCACAACTCGACCCTCCACTACTAACCATCCAAAACTTAATTAATCCCCTATCCAACATCCAGCATCCAACATCACACTTCCTCTTACCCCCTACTTAGCCATCAATCCATCCAATCCATATAATAAATAACACCTAACACTTAACAATCTAACCTTTCATACTACAAAAACACTTAAAAACACAGATGATCAATATACACCTATGAACTTTTTTTGGAAATATCACGTGTAACCTTTTAAAATTCTTCGAATTTAGTACAGATTTTGAAAAAGTTAAAGAAATTAGAAAATAATAATAGTAAAATAATTATAAGAATCAGGATTTTCAAATGATATATATTATTCCTTTGGAGGACGAGTTGTGAGGTAGGTTTTGAGGTGCTTTAAAAAATCATTCGAGGAGTGGCAGCGATGCGAATTATTTTCGGCATCGAGGGGCCGGATTCAAAACTCGTACAAGTAAAAAGTAAAACAAACTTACGAATATTTCATTCCTTGAATATCTTGGTTTCTTGAGTTTTTCTCTTGGGGTTTCTCTTGGGGTTTCTCTTGGGGTTGTGTTGGTTCTTTTTGGTGGATTATTATGACCGGATGGATCAGGGTTTCTATTTTTGGTGCTTTTTTTTGGCTTGTGGTAAGGAGAAGTATGTATTTAGTAGGTATGTTGTGCGTGGCAGTTCGCCACTGCTATTAATTATTATCGCTCATCATTTCGTCCCTTCGTTCGTCCGTTCATTTGTTTCTCATATCCCTCTACATTACATCATTATTATCGCGGATTCATCTGCTGTCTTGAAGCTTCGTCTTTTCATGGTGTGATGGATTGAGACTGAGTGTTTCTGATTGATGGTTTATTAGAAGATTGTTTTATATTTGTGGGATTGTTCGATAGATAAACATACATGTTTTACCGCGTCTTTTTTATGTCATTTGTGTTACGAGTAGTCACAGACATTTATTCCTACGAGACAGTTTGGTAGTTATGGTTTACTTTGGCCTTGGCATTGAGTTGAAGTTGGGATTCTAGGTAAAGGGGGGCTATTTTCTCAAGAGAGTCACACACTCCTCTGATTCAACTCACGTCAGCTTCTCACCGTAGCTTAGATTGGTGAGAGAAATGATGTCACTGTGTTATTGCTAACCGTGTTCTCGGAATGAACAAGGCCATTCTCAACCTTCGAACTCTTATTTTTCCACTGCTTCTCCTCAGTCAATCTCCCATCCGCTAAGTGGACAATTCTACCTGTTAAGTGAATTAATACGTATAAGCAAGTGCTCTACGTTTGTCCTATCTATATCTATTTCTATATCTATGTACAGCACAATGACATGTACAGCATAATCGCATATACAGCATGGACGCACAACAAACTCCACCAATGCAAACCAAAACCTCTATACAAACCCTCTACTTCCCCATGCAAACTACCAATCACACCCGACTGCCAAAACCCCCGCCAATTCCTCCAACCACTTCCGATCCACCTCATCAAACCCCTCCTTAACCCCACAATCAACATCAATAATCGCCTTCACAACCCCATCCACAATAATCGGCACAACAATCTCACTCTGACTAGCTGCATCACATGCAATATGACCCGGAAATTCCTCAACATCGGGAACAAGCTGCGTAGTCTGAGTAGAAGCGGCAGTGCCACATACACCTCGAGAAAAGGCGATGGTTTGACAAGCGACTTTTCCTTGGAAGGGTCCGAGGATTAGGGAGGGTTTGGTGGATGACGGGTCCAGGGTGTAGAAACCTGGGAAGGTGAGTTGGTGGGTGAGGGAAAGAGGAAGGGGAGGGAGAGAAAGGAGACGAACCAGCCCAGTTTACTTCTGAAGAGGGCGATGGAAGTGATTTATATGCGTGCCATAGTAATGAGGCTGTATTTGATAAATTACTATTTTCTTTTCGTTATTCAGGATCCTTGGTTATTATCTCATCCATCACATCATATCACTTGATATAACAACAAGAGAACCTGGAATATTTACCACACCTAATTTCCATCAGTATATTTACTATTTATTCGTCTCAATCTCAATGAATAGACAAAAAAACATACCCAATTCCTCTGTCCATCAAATAATCCCCTCGCCTCCTCTAATACCTGCGCATAAGCTTCCTCTTTACTTATATCAGCTTTGAACGTTGATGCATCGGCATGCACCTATTTTTTGTATTTGGGTTAGCTTGCTTGCTTGATAAGTATTCGGGAGGTGCAGACGGATAGACATACCATTTTGCAGTTGGGTCGGTGGGTGATGGGATAGGTTTAATGATTTGAGACCGGGCCGGGTGGAAAATATGCAGTACTACTGTAGTTGTGTTCTAATGAAATGCCTAGTGGTAAAATACCGGTTGTGAAAATACTAGATAGTGAACGCGAAAGTTTATGAGGATGGTCTTCACATGTTGCGGGTAGGAGAGGAAGAAATTGAGCGGTGGTCTGTGCGTAATGGAGGTCCTTGTATTACGTGAAGTCTCGTGACATGTGGTTTTAAGATGTTGGCTAGATATGTTAGAAATACTAGGTATTCACATGAAACATCTTTTGGGTTTATCCATCTCGTTGATAGCAGGCAAGTCTATTCTAAAATCGACGTTTTCTCGAAAACCCTTTTCACTTCCTGTGATGTGCATGTGATCACACCTCCCGATTTTACCAGCGTTTAGCCGTGGACTGCTGTGGAATGTCCCTCGACTAAAATCATAAGACGAAATGAGTCATCCGTAATTTTTCCTTGAAATGACGATCTCTTATTGGATCGCCGGTTCGTGGCTTTCCTGAGATGAATTGTATTGGAGTATTAAGCGACATCTGCTCTGATGAAGAGCCTGTTTTATTTGCACCGCTTTCATCGGCTATTAAATAAATTCTGCTTTACGTCCAGGAGGGGCCTCAAGGGCCCTTTGAACCTTCTGATGGAATATAGAGACAGGCTAGTTTAAGGGTTTTTTATATACAAATTAAAGTTTGTTTTTATTTTCCTATTATATGTCACGGTTCGAAGGATTATGTAGGTCGATCACGTGCCTGTAACTAGTATATATAACCCTTTCGGGGTTATCTACATTTCACTCTCTAATTATAGATTCTAAGGATAATTGAACCCTGGTTTTCCAGCTCTTTACGGCAATTGTATTATAATATATCTGTAACTAGTATATATAATTCTTTTGAGGTTATCTATCTGTTACGCCGCTACAATCTTCAATCACGTGGAAATGGTTGAATATTACGCTGCTTCAATCTCCAATCACGTGGAAGTGGTTGAAGGACTGATAGAAAGACCATGCAAGAGAATTTTTACTCAGCATTCGGTGATGTGATCCAGTGATGTGGCTGATGCGATGCCGAACGTTAACAAACCGAGCCACTTCTTCAAAACTTGCAAGTTTCAAAAGAATCGCCTGGAGTAGATCTTCAGAATAATTTCACCTTCAGCTCCGTTTCATCTCTGCATAGGAAACCGCTCTTCTAATATGATAGATAACTGGCCGTCACCACGGGCGCAACGTTATGATAATCAAAGTGAAAAGTTAAGTTAATAATCCACGAAATTACTGAAAATTCAGGTCATTTTAGTGCCTCGGGATGGCCGCCAGCCTCATCTCGTCATACTTCCGGTGTACAACAAGTCGCAAGTCTTCAAACATATATAACTAACTTACTGTGCCCTTCTCCGTAGTAGAGATTATCACTAAACAAGTGCTTACACGTAATGTCATTGTTTCTATGTTAAAGCGAAAACTGTATGTCTTTTCGGATAGTGACAGCATTAAGCAAGACTGTCGTTTCCTATTATTATTGGAGCCTTTTGAAGCAAAGAGAGGATGGACCAAAACAGGAAACGCTCTTTTGGTGATCATGAATCCTCGATTGATATAAGTAGGCAGTGAGTGAATCTCAAGAGTTTTTCGAACTCATTGCTTACATTTGTGATGTCAGGGCGGAAATTTCAGAGTCGCAGAAGAAGAAGAGGCGTGAATTGGAGTTCCCACTGATGTCCTCAAATGACGAAAATTCCTTGAGTTCCAATGATTCCGATTCCTATGTCCCTGATTCTGTGGAGGAATACGCTTCATTATATCATTCGCTTTACAACGAAAAGCTGGCATGTTTTGGCATGGTAAGCATGAGACTGGCATTTGTTTTCTACCGGTTACTTCTTGGATCATTTGGACTCTTCTAAGGATAATCAGATTCACGCTGTTCGAGCTAAAATCTTGGATCAAGCAGCCCTAGGTCTTCCAATAGGCTCAATTGAGTCTTTTCCTTTCAAAACTCGATTCCAAGAACAATGTGTCTTTCTAGATCCTTCGCATGGATCTCACCAGGATTCTCAAGGAGGTTATGCGGTGTTGAGTCACCACACTGGCCGAGCGCTTTCAGATATAAGAAAACTCGGTCCTATTTATTTTGTTTTTCATTTGCTAGTTGGCGACGTCCCCGGAATTTCCCAAACCCCGCGTGAAAAAGATGCATACATTATGCTCGATATAATCATATTTGGGTCGAGGGATTTTGGGGCTGATATCAGCGAAATTCTCTCCTCAAAAAGACTATACTTGCAGCATCCTGGTCCATTGAAAGAAAATATTGAGTATGAGAATCCTCACTTTTTGAAATTTGAGCCCTCTCTTTCCGGTGTGGCGGAAGCTGCTCATGCGGAGTTTTCTAACATCGATATTTCAACAACTCCCCCTTCCATAGCTCCTACTACTATACGTTCAGATGACGAAGCAGCCTTGCAGCCAAGACTCCAGAATGAAGTTAAGAAAATCCTAAATTCATTGACTAGATCCAAGAGTCTGAAAAGAATCGAGGCAGATATCAGAATAAACACACCACTTTTAAGGTAAGGTTTTCTGTAAAGCTAGTGTGTCAATCCTTATGTAATAAAACACAGACATCAAGAAGAGGCGTTGGATTTCATAGCCCAGAGAGAGTTCGGTCCAGTTCCAGATGAGTATTCTCTATGGGTTCTAGGAACCCAAGGGAGTGAGGTCTAGTGAGTGGCTTCAGAGCTTCTTTGATATGGTTTATGACTTGCTAACACTGGTGAAGCCATCACCACCTTATATCGGGCCACAAATTGAAAGAACGTCCACATGAGATTGGTGGTGGGATCTTGGCAGATGATATGGGGCTCGGGAAGACACTAACAATGATTGCTAGCATTATGCGGACAGGGAAAGAAGCCGAAAACTTCGCTGAAAGTGGCTTGCAAAACCATTTGCCAGACACAGGCGGTCGTGCTAAGGTTTTTTCTAGGTCAACTCTCGTCATTGTTCGATCGGCTTGTGAGTACTAACTTACTTGTTTCGATGTTCTGAATTCATATAATTTGTCTAACTGTAGCAGCACTTATCGATGAATGGATAGAAGAGATCAATAAGTTAGTCATTTCTGGACGTCCTTCGTATAGCCAAAGCTAATTGATCAGACACTGCCATGGACATATAAACATCAATACATATCATGGTCGCGGACGAGAGACAGATCGCGACATCCTGGCGGACTCGGATATTGTGTTTAGTACTTACGATACAATCGCATTGGAAGCAATAGACCAAGAAAGTCCAGTGTATTGCATTAAATGGTTTCGTATAATTCTTGATGAAGGTAAGCAGGTTTCCGCATACCAGGCCACATCAAAGATCATCATCATTGATTATGCCACAGCTCATAGAATTCGCAACACGACCACAAAGCTCTTCCGGGCTATGTTAAGTCTGTCTGCCAACCTTCGGTGGTGCTTAACCGGTACCCCTATACAAAATAGTCTTGAAGACCTTGCTGCTTTGATATCATTCATCGGGACATTTCCACTGGATGACACATCAGTTTTCCGTAAATACATTACCAATCCCCTTCTAAAGGGCATAGAAGAAGGCTTCGACAATCTTCGGGCACTTCTTAATTCAATCTGTCTCCGGCGCACTAAACTCTTACTGGAAGATCTGCCAAAAGTCCAAAATATACATCGGCCAGTCTATTTTTCTGCAAATGAAAAGTCACTGTATTTGTCGACGCAAAGAGAACTAATACATAATGCTAAACAGCACGACAGCCAGAAACGAAATCAAAAAGGATACTTTGGCGCATTTCAGATGCTCCAACAGCTTCGTCGACTTTGCAATCATGGCACATTCCAGAAAAAAGTTTCTGGGGCTTCAGATATGGGTTTACAATTCGACCCAGGGGAAGCCTTTGTGTTAGTACAAGTTAAGGATGATGCTAAATGCCATTATTGCAGGGTAGAAATTGTGGGCCTTAACCCAGGTGTCAGTGGTCACGGCCGATTCTCATCCTGTGGGCACCTTTTTTGTTTTGCTTGCGCTTCTACCTACAAAGATACTATCGAAGCATATGACAAATCCTCCTATATACGCTGTCCAATATGTTCACGGAAGATTATAGGAATAGATCTCTTCGCAGATGATGGTGCGAGCACTCGCGTACTATCCTCCAGTGGATTCCCATCAGTGTCTGAAGTATTTGAGACTACAAATGGGATCTCTTCTAAGATTTCTGCACTATTAACGGATATCAAGCAAAATCAAACAGAAGGAAAGAGGTTGGTTATGTACTTTTGCACAATGAGCATGGCTAATTCACGCATAGCCTCATATTTTCATGCTGGACTACATCATTAGATCTTGTCGGGTATCATCTTTCACTTCACCGGCTATCATTTCAACGTCTCGATGGAAATAGCTCCCATTCACAAAGACGAGAGATCCTCAAAGAATTTGTTGCAGACTCTACAAAACGTATTCTTATCATGACAACAGGCACGGGAGCGGAGGGGTATGTTCTTAGCACTACAGCCCGACGAATACTGCAGCTAATGTTTCTAGTCTTAATCTTATGGTTGCCAATTGTGTCTACATATTAGAGCCACAATGGAATCCCATGGTAGAAGAGCAGGCAATTGCCCGAGCTAGTCGAATGGGCCAGACAAGAGATGTGAAAGTCTTTAGGTATGTAATGCAAGGCACGCTAGAAGAGGTAAGTCGCAATGGAACCAATAGTTCTACTTTCATGGTAGATCAAGTTGGGGGGTAAGAAGCTGATATAAAATATTCACCAGGATATGCAATCCCAACAATCGCGGAAATTGTTTTTTGCGAAGATGGTGTAGAAATATGAGGACTTAAACCCTTGGTAGGTTAACCCGGAATTCTCTTTTGCCCAAGTAACAGATATATAAACCATTCTGAATATCGGGCATTTCTGATGTATCTCCATACTTGATGTGAACCATGTGGCTGCTATATTATAATTACATCAATGCAAACTCGGCAGTCTGGCTGGCTCTTGGAAGCGACAAGTGCTGCCTTCTGACTGCACTATGCCTTTATAGAGACTATCCTTGATGTCCATATGTGTGAATATATAACTCAGGTTTCATTTAGAATTTTTACATCATACCTAAATAAAGTCGACCAATTCCAGTTTGAACGCTTTTCTCTCGATCACGTGTGACGCACAACATGATTTATCTCAGGCACATCGCTGATTGGTCTTATCTGCATGCAGCCACTGCACTGCCTCTCTGTTGCTTGCGCTGTATATAATCGAAATATTCTTTACTTATTCTATAGCCAAATAAATCACTTCTATATATGCCGCTGGGCCAAGATGGGTTCCTTTGGCACTAACGACCCCTTTCAGAAATGTCTTGATGACTTCAAAAAGAGGCTTACCAATGAAGAACTGCAGGATTTCCAGTTCTCATCTTTGGATGATGTTAAGGCCGCCATTCTAAAGATCCAAGATGATCAAAGCCGTCGCAAGAGCATGATGAATCTACCTCGTGTGAAAGCTTTCTTAGAGGCTTTTGAGCAGTACGAGAAGATCATAGAGGTATTTCTCAATACTTCTTCAATCCTTTGTTTTGTGTGGGGCCCGATGAAATTTTGTCTACAAGTCAGTATATGTACATGTGATCTCAACATATGAAGCCATCTCTGAAATGTCATAGGTTGCAAGTTCTTGGGCAGAGTCGTTCGACACACTCCTGGACGCGTATCAGCAGCTCGCGGAGAACATACCACTTCTCAGCAAATACATCGATCTTTTCAGAAGCAATCAAGACATGATTCGTGTTGCCGCCATGATCTATGAGGATGTTCTCGAATTCCATCGAGCTGCGCTGAGGATTTTCAGCAAACCGAGTATGTATTCTCCTATTCCGTTATTGCCTGTTCTGAGCTTATGTTTAAGCGTGGAAACGGTTATTTAGGGCAACCTGGAAAGACTTCAACAGTAGATTCGAACATATTTTAAAAGGGCTCAAGCAGCACAAAGAGTTGGTCGAAAGCCAAGCATCGGTTTTACACATTCAGCAATATCAAATTGACCAGGCCGGCTTCAGGGATTCGTTCAAAAAAGTTGAAGAGGAAAGGCACAGAAGCCGACGTCTTGCATTACTGAATTGGCTTGCCGCCACAAATTCAAAACTCGATCAAGAGAGCGCCGCAGCAATGCGCTCCGATTACCCTGCCTCCGGAAATTGGATCTTGCATGAAAGCAGAATGAAATCGTGGCTTGATCTTAGGCAATCAACTATACCAATCTTATGGATGAATGGGATTCCAGGAGCAGGTGTGCCATCATTACTATCATTTTAAAATTTTCCCTGTTAATCGAGCTGACCCACCATCAGGCAAAACAATACTAACCTCTGTGATCATTGAGAAATGCGAGAAGGATAGCTCGGTGTCAACAATATACTTCTATTGTAAGCACGGAGATTTCCAGAGAAATACATTCGTCGCTATTTCCTGCTCTATTATTACTCAACTTTTGAAGGATAATGAAGTCCTCCTCCCGTATCTGTACGAGGAATGTATCCTCAGTAATTCTGTTTCGTTGGTATCAAATGACTTGTGTACGAAGCTGCTCGAGGTCTGCTTTGGAACAATAGCAAAGAACACATGTTTGATTATCGATGGCGTGGACGAATGCGAATTGGCACAGCGGAAGCTCTTACTCTCGTCACTTGGTTCAATTATCGATAATGCCAATAGCAACCGTCCGGGAAGCTTACGTGCCCTGTTCGTCAGTCAAAATGAACCCGATATCAAAAGGCTTCTTCGGCAAGGCTCAGAGCTACGACTGTCAAGTACTTGCAATAAATCTGATATTGAAAGTTATACCTCAGTCTGGTCGGAGAAGATTCAGCAGAAATTCGAAATACCCGATGGAACGAAGGTATATATTGTTTCAGCTGTATCTGAGGGAGCAGAAGGAAAGTTTACATTGTCTAATTATACTATCTTGTAAAACTGACTAGGATAGGTATGTTCTTATATGCAAAGTTGGTCCTAACAAATCTCTACGGCCAAACAACCCGTGACAATCTCTTCGAGGAACTTCAACCTGGAACATTTCCAGCGGGCTTTGAACAAGCGTAAGCTTCAAACCAACATAAATTTCACCAAGCTAATGATCTTAGATATTTGAGAATTGCAACTCGGATTTACCAGAATCCTAATGATTCCGAGCGAAGGACAGCGGAGAAACTATTAGGCTGGATAACATGTGCCAAGCGACCGATGAGATGGCATGAGATTCAAGGAGCAGTAGCTATCGATATTGTGAATGAAGAATTCAATTTTGATGGTGCGTTGGATGTTGAATGCTCGTTGAAGGGTATTGCGCGTCATCAGTGGGGAAAAAACGAGCGCTGTTGTGAATGGCAATGGCTGACACTTGAACTGTCATTATAGGTCGAAGACTACGAACCCATGTTGCTGATATCTGCGGCTCTCTTGTTGAAGTACTTCCCGGAGATCGAGTGCAACTTGTGCATGTCACAGCAAAATCGTGAGTAAAACCCATGTTATTAAATCTGCAATGTATTCATCAATTCTAAGCATCAAGACGCATGTTTATGAGATAACTTGAAGGTACCTGACTCAGAATGGCCATGTCCATGTGGCCTCAGAAGAACGCAAATTGACATATTTGTGTCTTCGTTACTTGTTATTCAAATGCTTCGACCCAACCACGCCAGATGACCAAATACACACTTACGTCGACAATGGACATTACGCATTCCAAGAATATGCACTCGTGCATTGGATTGATCACTTAGACTCTATGGTTCAGTTTCTTTTGCCCACTGATTTAGAGAATTCAGCACATTCGGAGCTTGGTTCTGCAATCAACGATTTTTATGAAGTTTACGGAGTCGACGATATGAAACGGGAAGATGTCCCATCGACCTTCGAAGAACGATGTAATCATCTCCGTGGCTCTGATCAGTTCGATATATTTCTTTTGTTATTGAGTCAGACAAGAAAAGTTCGAGCTTCTCAGGATGAAATTACCACACCAAAGGAGTTGGGGATAATCCTGCATGAAGTACGAGCTTATCTAGAAGACCTAGACGCGTCAAAAACCTTGAAAGCTATGAAAAGGCAGAGCTTGAATACATATTATGGATCTAAATGGATCAAATGTCCCCGTCACGCATGTTTTTACTTCCATGAAGGGTTTTCTGACAAATCTACTCGCGATAAGCATGTGCAGCGTCACGAGAAACCATTCTGTTGCACAGATCTGAAGGGCAATTGCCCACGAATATATCTAGGCTTCAGCACAGAAAAGGAACTCAAAAAACACATGACATTATACCATCCGGATCCAGCAGCTATCGGAGGAAAGTTTCCAAGGATCAAGAAAGAACCAATGAAGCATCAATGTAATCAATGCCCAAGCTCATTCACAAGATCATCCGGTTTAAGGATACACCAACGAACGCACAGTAATGAAAGACCATTTAAGTGCGGATCTCCTGGTTGTCCAATGGCCTTTGTGAGGAGGTGGGATCGTGATAGACATGAAAAGTCTACCCATCCAGGAATGGCGAAGGCTTCGGGATCACAACTTACGCAGCCTATGCAACCTACGCAACCTACGCAATCTGGTCCGACTGCTACCTAGAACAACCTCAATCTTCGAATCTTTTTCCGAAATTAGAAAAACGAAAGTTTCTCATTGTTGACTGTACTGCGGACACCTCCATGACCGAGCCTTATCATCTCAGAAAACGGTCCACCAATCTACGGAAAATAGGCGATTCTGAGAATATAGGGCCTCGGTGTTGAGTATTAGTTTCAAGACCTTGTTGGGTATATATACAGGAAAGAAATGCGGGAAGGGAGTGTGGAAAGTGAATGTGGGAAGTGAATTACTACTATTTGAAATACTTGAAAATAATATCGATACTGAAAAGAGCAAAATAGAGGTAAATCACTGAAGCGAGTTTTTCATCTTCTTTAAATTCTCATTGATTGATCTTGTTGGAGAATTTTATTTGGGAATAAGATTAGAAGTGGGAAGCGAATTAATATTGTCTTAAGTTTTGCGGTGATAGTAACGCTGTATATATATCACAAGACTTTACTATTTACATTTGATAATCACTTGACTCTGCAACTCTGGACTAATTATTCTTTTCTAAGGTACTTTCTCACCCGTATATTATAACTAAAATTAGATCATCAAATACGGATTTTACTTGTCTATAAATACGACGAATTTGACCGCTCAAATCGAAGAAATTGTTACAAACCTGAACTCTTAAATCATACAGAAGATCATGTATGATATACAGCAAAAGTGAAGAGGGTCCGGTCTGAAACCTATATTCGAATTTTTTTTAATAATAATAAAAATTCATAAAAATTCGTAATATACGACTAATATAATCGTGTATTATGGATTTGACATAATATACGGGTACAGAAGTACTTTATGACTTCTAGCGACGTTTTTTTTTGGGCAGTGAATTTGAAGTTTTTTTCACACGACGAATTTAGGCAAAGAGAGCTAAAGAAAAAAAAGAATAGAATATTGAGAGGGAAGAGAATCTTATATAGATATTTGGAAGTAGCGTATGCATGCTAGGAAAAGGACATTGATATTTTCCAATTGGACTTGATGCTTACAGAGAAGAGTATCGGATAGGATGTAGTTTTGGGTGTAGTTGAGTGGATAATTGAATACGAAGCATGAAGAACAACGAGAAAAGTTCAAGTCCTTTCGGTACTGGAATCGGATCGTACAATTTGCGATGGGTTCTTGATTAACAATGAAAGCAATTTTTGATAAAATTGCAAGCTCAGCTAAATTAGCCGACTGATTACTACCCATTGATTTATTGCACTGCCGATCCATCCTTGTGTGAAAATGTCTCTCCTTCATTATTGTCCTCGAATTTCGCCTTCCTTCAATTTACCGAATCGCCGATCTTCCACCCATTGAGTCAAGTCATGCTTCCACCTAGGCATGATACCTATTCCCTCCACGCCGTAAGATTTCACATATCCTCATATCATCGGCTACGTAAAGCTAATCAGGTCCGATTAACAATCTATTCAACAATTGTTCTCTCTCTCGAATGAACCCTCGTAGTTGAACCCCTTGCCTAATGACAGTCTGATCCAATTCAAAATTGCGACGTCGTAAATAATCATTTTGTCTTCTAAGTTTTGCCGCTTCCGGCACGTCTTGTCTTCTCAATGCAATCAATCTATCGCGATGCGCTCCTTGCCTAGTGACAGTCTCCTCCAATTCTAAAATGCGGCGTCGCAACTCATCGTGCTGTACTCTATGATTTGACGCTTCCTGCACCTTACGAATCGCGATCCAGAAACTAATTCGTGATAATTACATTATCGAGCCAGTCAGATCATCGGAGAGAAAATGGGATATCATGTCGAGGCTAGAAGATCTACCACGAAAGATAACACAAGAGGAAGTCGATGCAATCACCGAAAGATTTCGGGAAAGAGGGTATATATGGAGAGCGGCCTCTGGAGCTAGACGCGCTGATCAAGCAGCCGCTGCGAATGTTGGAGAAGCAATGGCTGCAAATGCTAGAGATGCGGCACCACGAGCAATTGTGAGTAGATTTAAGACCTGCCCTTATCCTTATGGCCACTGAAATTGAAGTTAACATTTCCCAGGCAGATTTTGCAAGAGATGAGCCCACAGCCGGCCAAATCAATGCTTTACAGGTACAATTGCAACAACCATCACGACAAGAGTTACAGGAAGCAATAATGGCCGGAGCCGAACAAAACAATGCATTACAGTTACAATTGCAACAAGTACGACAACAGTTGCTGACTGTCCACAAGCTTGGATGCAGACCGAACAATAACGGGGTTTCCACATTCATCTTGCCTATCATGGTCTCGGAAATTAGTATTCAGTAAACACACAACATGTGAAGAAGATCCAAAACTCGGATTTCGAATCCTCAAGAAAGCATAGCACCAGCAACATGTTACCAGGCACATGGGATACAAAAGATGTATACTATAGAAAAAGTGAAGTCTGGATCATTGACGAACCTTTTTTTCCAGTTTCGGATTTTGACAGGTGAGGGGAAACGTTTGGATTGTTAGAGAATCTATCTTCCAGGCGTGAACCAATGAAGAATGAGTGACTGGTCTCTGCAAATTGAGATCAGATCGAACTTCTGAATCAATGTTTGTTTGTGTAGAATAGAAAAAATTTGATAGAAGAAACTCAAAAAGGAATAGATTAATTGCGACCTGCAAGCTTCGAAATTCACTTTTACTTGAATATTGAAAGTATATTATAAACAAGAACGAGAATCTGTTATACTTATCTAGTACCAGCTTCACTTATCAGCACACTTAACACTCCAACTGGAAGCATTCATTATAGAAAAATGTTTGATGTTGAGGTTTGGCACTGGTCCAAGAGGAAAATCACAAATGCAGTTCCTCGAATGGACGTTACGCCCTGATATCACATCAAGGAAGCGGAAACCCAATTTGACAAAAACCTTGAGAACTCTCCAAGTAACGTGACAACAGACACTAATGCATTTCACACGTAGGATAAGAAAGAATCGGATAGTGAAAAAAAGAAGAGAACGAAAGCACGAAAGGTTCAAAAAAGGTTGCCACGGCAGCCATATAGGACATGAAGTAAGGTCAGAAATTCAGATATTGACTCTAACAACATCCACTTCTAGCAATATGTACAGGGAAATGAGACAACAATCAGTGCGATTAACGACATGTCGTATGCGGAGTCGGAGAAGGACAGTCTCATGGACGAAATGCCACTTAAAAGCACATATGTCTGGCCCTTCGTTTGACCAGGCTTTTATTGGGGACGAAGTTTGGGAGTAGGATAGGGACAGTGATCACTAGTATTTGTCCCCGACCTTCTTTCCAATCATGGCGGCCTCAAACGAAGCATTGTTGAATTCCAGTGGTGAAATTTGTATACTCGAGGCTCGAAGCCTACTAAACTCTTGAAAACTTGATCAGATGATAATGCAAAGATAGAACCGGTAATTAAATTACCAAATCCCCCCAACGCTGAGAAATATGTGCATGCAATAATCATCTTGTACACCATCTGACTTTGGATGCGCATTCGTGTTTCTCTAGATATATATCAAGATAGTGTAGAACACTTAAGACTATTGATCAACCATGATATGGTAGTCTGGTTAGTCTGGTGAAAAGTAAAATAAGTAAATATGAAGGTGTATAATTTCCATGTAGAAATTTCCTTGAGCACAATTCCCTAGAGCACAATTCCCTTGAGCACAATTCCCTTGAGCACAATTTCCTCCTAAGCACAATTTCCCCGATGCACAAAGTACAGAGTGGAGCCTTGGGTGGAGATGGTGATTACCTAAGTTGACTGAAAGAACTTTTTTTTTCTTTTTTACGGAGTAAGCGCGAGAACTACGGAGTAGGTACGGTCAAAGCAGTTTGCCACGTTTGTCACTTGGTCAAACATGTTTGCACTAACTGGCCTCTTTCCTAGCGCGCACAGGCCACTCCCAAATATCTATATAAGATTCTCTTCCCTCCCGATATTTTGAAAAAGTAGCTCTCTTTGCCTATTGGTAAGATACCCCCTACATTCTTCCTCTCCTTTCTCTTCATCTTTTGATTCTTTGCTAACAATGGTTTCTCTTACAGGCTTAGATCAAGTGTAGTATCTGTTCTTTTCAGTTTAATCTCTGAAAGATCGTCACAGACGGTCACATTGATTATACTTATTTTTGTCTTTCGGGGATGGTCCGCTGTGCTCGCGCATGATCATTCCCACAGTTTCCCTGGTATTACACTGCCTCCAGGTGAAGCGAACAACTTCTTTTCATTGCAAATTCTGGGCTTGCCTGGATTGTGAAGAAGAGTCCTTGGTTTTTGGTTTGTGAGCTATGGAATTGGTTTGAAGTTGACATGTTTCGGATGGCTTTGGTGGATTTCATGAATGGAGAGGTTTGTTCGCGCGGTATCTGGATTTGGCTAGAAATTATCGGGTGAAAATTGAAATATCTAGGGGGATCTTGTATTCTATCTATACTAGAGAGCTATATGAATTTTACTGTGATACCGACACTACAAATCATCCTAAAACGCGATTTTGAACCTTCCTATTAATATGCATTGATAACCACATGCGCGAGGTTGATACCAAAACGCGGTCGTGAATTATAATCTTCAGATTGGTCGTGAAATATTTTGTTTATGTGATTCAAAATTTATTCTTCAAAGCAAACCCACAAAGTAAAACCCCACCACAATATCTCCGTACCCCTCCAAAACTTTCAAGCAAAATGTCGGACCTCAATGGAATGGTAGACCCAAAGATCTTTGAAGATCTACAAACCAAGATTGATGAAGATGCCGAAGTAAGAGATCAAATCAAAGTTATTCTGCAGACATTGGAGAGGCAATGTAGAAATGCCCAATCAGTTTTATCTCGAGCGCATTCAACACCAGCTTCTCACTGTGAGTCTTCCAGGGCTGCTTTCTAGATTTCGCCGTCTAATATTTCATAGTGCAGCCAGTTCTTGAATCTGCAGAGAAAGCTATAAAAGAGGAAGCTGAGAGTATTCAAAAGCTTGCAAGCGTTGCTTCGAATCATCCATATTACAAGTATGCGCTCGGGGTTTTACGATGATATGCCTGGCTAACGGGTATAGATATAATGGAAGTTGGACAAGAGATGTACAGAATGTGATCTTTGCCATTCTCCTCTGCGGATGGCTTGGTGGATTGACCAAGGACGGAAAGCCCGTGGAATCGGGAAGACTTCTCACAATTGAGGAAGTAGGAGAGATTCTTCAAGGTAATTACTTGGCACATATCTTCTCTGCGAATGGCACAGCTAACAATACAACAGTCCCAGTCAATCTCAAAGACCGAGACGCTTTCCACATCAGCATCGAAGAATACCTCCTCTCCCTCATCTCCTTGATCGAAGAGCTTTCACGACTAGCTATCAATTCCGTTACTCTTGGAGATTACCAGAGACCTCTACAAATCAGTCAATTCGTTAAGGATTTACATGCAGGATTCCAAATCTTGAATTTGAAGAATGATGTTTTGAGGAGAAGAAGTGATGGTATCAAATATAATGTGAAAAAGATTGAGGATATTGTGTATGATCTTTCACTGAGAAACTTGGTGGCTAGACCCGAATCTACATCTTGAGGGCTGGCGGGTTGAAATATTGCTGGAAGGTACTTCGATATCATGAGTAGAAGCTGTTATTAAGCTAGACCTGGTCTAGATCTACGTTTAAGGGCAGAAAGAAGTGCTGAAGTATTACTTGGGGGATTGTGTGATGTCATGAAAAGGGAGCTGGACGCTTTTACAAATATTAAGAGCTATGGCAAAAAGGTAAAGGGTTGTTTAATATTGCATGGTATATGGCTTCAAAATGACAAAACACATTTGAACAAATCATACATATCCTCACAATGATGTTCCCAAAACTGCTTCATAACACTTCCATTTTATCAATATTAAAACTTCATCGGCACTCTTGCCGAAAAATGCCGACGCTAAGTGACGGAGCTCTAAAACACGAAGCTCACAATCTGCATCTTTTAATTGACAACACCAAAAAAAAATGCCATTGATCGATCCCATCACCATGTCCGGAATTAGCCCAGTGTCTGGAGATACCTCCTCCAAACCCAAATCATTTCCCATCGAATTCCTTCCTTCCAACATGGCCCGTATTGTCACTCACGTCCAGCCAGCTATCCTTCTATCGGCGTATTATTTTCGATTTTCTGCATTAGTCGCAGATCCAGTACACACACTTTTGCATTCGTTATTACCTGTCGCTTTATTGCAGGTAGTTTATGCGGTAACATGTTTACCAGCTGCTGGGTCAAATATGGCGAAGAAATTGAAGCCGGGGGAGAAGAGGAAGGGTGTGGAGGGTGGAGAGGTTAATCATAAAATATTTGTATGTTCTTTCATTTGAATATCTACTCCCATGCGCGGTATCTTTCAATAGATGTGAATGAATTGCTGCTAATACTTCTCTCTAATAGACAACTATATTCGCCCTCATCCTAACAGCCACTACCGTCCCCGCCATCACCGCCCTCCAAATCCTCTTCGGCGCTCCTTTTACCACACATATGGAACATACACTTCTTTCCTCGGCGCATATCTCTCTCCTCGCACTTTTTCCCCTCTTCTATATCCATGGCGTGGATTCTGTTAGATGGCTTGAAATAGCATCGTTATATGCGCCAGTTGACGAAGTGTTTGGTGCAGCAGTAGGATGTGCATTAGGTGCTTGGTTGGGCGCTGTACCCATCCCGCTGGATTGGGATAGGGAATGGCAGAAATGGCCGGTTACGGTTATTACGGGTGCGTTTGGGGGATATGTGGTTGGGAAGTTTGTGGGAGGTTTTGCTGGTGTGAGAGGAAAGAGAATTGAGTTGGAGTAAAGGGTGAGCGCTGAAGTGGTGCGTGTATAGTTTAATATGGTACCTATGGATAGGCGTGGCGCTTGGAATATAGATGATGTATAGAGAGGTTTTGGATCTCGTCGCATTTACATGGGCGTATGGAATAGAAAAGATATGGAAGTTTGAAGTTTGAAGTCTTCTTAGCGGGAGATCTGGCTTGATCAGTGTGAGTTCGACTTTGGTAGTTGTCGTTGCATGCACCTCGAGTGATTCACATGTGTTTCCAATGCTCAGTACGCCATTCATTAGACATTACAAATGGTTAAATAAGCATTCATACATAATCAAATCCCATTTCTATCTCATTCTACCTTTCCATCCATCTATCTTTCCACAACCACCTCATCTTCTTCTAGATACTTCACCCTACATCCCCTTTCCACTACCATTTATCCCCCACAACATCTCATGATTTTCCCTCTCTGCATGTCCTTGATACTGCAATGCAGATAAACATAAACACACGAGCCAAGTACAGCGAAAGATAAGATACAGCGTGCTAGACTTACTGTCGAGCTTTTGGAACTTAAGTTTGTAAATGGTGTTGCTTGTGCCATTGCTTGGCTTGGTGCTTGAGGTTATGGTGGGAGATGAAGGGTTTATAGGTGCTGATGGATGTTGGCTAACTTGGCTTGGGTTTGAGTTTGAGTTTGAGTTTGAGTTTGTTGGGAAGGCGAGGGCTTTTTATTTCTCTTCTCTGTCGGGTGTGGGGAAGAGGGGATTTTGGAGTGAAGTGGGAGATTAGCAGGATTTCGAGATGGGTTTGTCTGTGAGTTGGATATTTGTCTGTGGAGAATAAATGGATAGATTCAACCTTTGTTTTGAGATTCATATCTAGTCTTATTTCATTGTGCCATCTCGTCTTCTCGTCTGACTCTCATTTTGATGTTTATTCTGATGTGTTTTATTCAATTCTTCTCCATGTTATTATTGTTCATCGATTGTTGTGTGCTTGGGTTTATGGTACGCAGGATCTTTCTTGCTTCTGGAGGTATGAAGTTGTATTTTTCTAGAACTCGAGAACGATGCTTGAGGTAGAAGGCAAGCTCTAGATGTATTACTACATTTGTATCTCTCTACTTCACTTCCATGTTGAGCAAAGTGCGGCTACCTCATCCCGTGTTATTTTCTCGCCCAGATACGCTCTCCATGTCCTCCGCACTTCTTTCCCACCAATATCATTCTATAGAAAGTCCTCAATTGCCTCGTACTTTGTTTCTGATTCTTCCATGGTATTTTCTCTGCTTGATTTTGGGGAATGGAGGTGGTTGTGTGTTTTTTATAGGGAGTGCAGAGATGGGGGATGAGGAATTATTGATATTGGGATTTGGAAGGAGGGTTAGATTGGATGATGGGTGGGATGGATGGGTTGAGAGGATGGGATGAGAGATTGAATGGGGTATCAAGAAATAGCTATAGATTTACTCATTCCACTCTTGAACGGTCGAACCTCATAACTTCCTCACAAAAACACTATAATTGTACTTACTAAGAAGAACTTGGAAGTAAAATATTCCCGAATACATGTATGAAATTGTTTGTATTCGATTTACTTCGATCTAATTCATGATTCCTTGTTTATGCTAGGCATCCGCACCTCGATTGGAATCGCGAAGGATATAGGAGGTAAAACTTTAATGAGAAGCTCTAGCGAGAAGCAAACCCTTTGAAAGGAAAGACGGCCATCGTTTTGAGGAGCTGAGCGAGTTGCTCTCCTTTGGGAAAACCAGAACTAGCTTGCGTTTGCTGTGGAGGGAGGAGTTGAAGTGCGCAAAGTTATAGATGGGGCTGAGTTGGCTTGGGGAGAAAAGGAACGAGGAAAGTACGATGTAATGGGATGAAATAAAAGACTACAGGAATAAGAAAAGATCGAACAATAACTTGAGACGGAAAGGAGGGAGATGATATACCGCTGTGCGTGAGGTATTCAAAATATAGAGCGCGATTGCCGTAGTATGGGTCAGTCCAGGACGAGAAAGATAGTAAACGTACACATTCCTGAAGAATAAAACCATTTCTTTCTTTTTCGGAGTGCAAGCGTTGGATAATTGAACTTGAGCTATCTGGAACTTTTGATGGAATCTTAGATACTTCTTTGCTAGAGAGAGATGTTGATTTATGTTTGGATGTTGTGAATGGGCAGGAATGAATGAAATCGGTCTAATACCAAGGTGGAGACATGATGGGAGCATCTGAAGGGATGGTAGGAAGGATTTTGGTACGGATCCCACAGGGGAAAGCCGTGTAGACCAGGGATGAGTAAACCCTATGATTGTGTATTTCGAGGTACAGTACTGAATGTCATCGGCAGTAGTTTCACCCCAAAACCTTACCTTCAGGAAACTACCCGGAAAATCTTAAGCTGGTGCAGATGGCGATGAAACTTCTCTGTTCTCGAGATACGATGGAGGGCAAGGAGATAGTACCATGAGGTCGAATAAACCGACGTACAATATTTCAAGCTCAATCCGTGAATGACTTTTCTACCATTTCGAGATCGTTAAGAAGGGTGTCAAATGTTGGACTATCTTCAATAACCTGCAGTGTCCGCAATAACTTTGGTTGCGATTACTCCGTGGAACGTCAACCTTACAATAGGTGGGAGAACTCGACCTGTGATTTCGAATCTGCATATCACAGGGCATTAGGCGCAAATCGTCCCAATACCAAATTCTTGTCCAAATTCATGTTCAAATCCTTCGTCCAACACATTAGAGAGTTTCATCAGAAGCCTTTCGTGTTGTAGTTGATAGTCCATATAGCTTCAATAATTTTCGTTTCGGTGAGGCATGTCTACCGCAAGGAAAAGTCTGAAAGCGTTTCTATTCTCAGTCGATTGAATTTGTCTCAAATGGAAAGGAAAGCAAAAAAGCTCAATTTCGAATTTTACCTGACAACTTTTCAGACGCGCAAACAAAACAACTCAGTTATGTAGTTCCACCGCCTTTTGGCAGTAATTATTTCTGCCATAAAGCGGTGAACAGTGATTCGAGGAAGTAGTTTGGCGGCAGGAACATTTTGATATTGAAAATACTGTAAACAAACTTCAAACCACTTCCTTCATTCCTACATAAATCAATTTACATACAATTTCAAACGGACAAACAATCAAACACCAAATAAATTCACTACTGTACAAATTACATTATCTTACATACACACTCGACAAAATGCGCATTACACCTCTTCCTCTTTCTTCTCTACCTGCCTGGTGCAGATTGAACAATGTAGAATTCCTCGACACTGCTGTTTCCTCATCGGAAATATGTCTTCATGGAGACAATGTCAGTCCTCAAAATGGCATCACTACTACACGAGCACTGAGCTCAGTGAATACGTGCGATATTCCCACCTTACTAGACATCCCTTGTGACCTTGTACTGGGTAAAGACTTTCTATTGGAAATGGAGATGGTAGATCACCATTTCAAACAGTTAAGAGAGTTGGTAGGGGGAAAGTCGATTAGAGGAGACGTGATGTTATTTTTGTTGCTGCAGATCACTATTGCAAGGAACAATACGACTGTAATATGCACATCTTGTTATCGACAACAGGTAACGTTGAAAATTCGTTTGAGATATGGTCGTGCTGTAAGTTAATTGAAGCCATGCTGACCCACTTCATAGTTGGACTGTTCCGGATTTGAAGAAAGTGAGAGTGGCAAATGCCACAACTGTGACCGTTTGGAACAAGAGTGTATTTTGTCCACGGCAGCATCACAATCAGAAAGAGTCTATAACATTGGGGTGAAGAATCCGTGGTCAGAGTATGTAAGGTTTTTACCGGAGAAGGTTCCATTACCTACGATGTGGAATGACGAAGAGAGAATGCTTTTAAGGGGAACGTCTTTAGAAGTATGGTGGAAAGAAACAACAGTTGCCGCTATAATACTTGCTGATTGTTCGCTCAGAATTCTGTCATCAACAAAATGGTTATACTATCACGAGAATTTGAAGATCTGCGTGAGAAGACCATTCAAATATCTTGGTGTCACTCGTGCTGGTGGGAAGAGGGTGGACCATTTCAGCCATTACTACTGTCAGACTGGGTGCGACTCGATGCTTGGTACAGATCAAGGTCCTTAGTACTTGGAAATGCTGGCGACGTGATGGTGCCTGTTCTTGATATGGCCAATCATTCATTGCAACACACCGCATTCTGGAGACAGGCATCGAATGGCAATGCCATACTTGTTCTTGAGCAGGGTATACAATTGGACGCAGGAAGCGAAGTTACCATTAATTATGGAGCCAGAAGTGATGCCGAGAATCTCTTCAATTATGGTTTTATCGATGAAGAAATTCCATTTGCATCATTAATATTAGAAGTGGAGCCAATGGCGACTGACCCTTTGCGCACAGCAAAAGTTGCTGCATTTCAAAAACGCCCATCCGTTCGTATCATAGGCCATTCGGATGGGCAAACTTCATGGGATTGCCCATTCATTTACTTTGCTTGCTTGAACGAGGAAGACGGCTTGGAGTTCAAAACTGTGCAAAACGTTGATGGCGAGCATTCATTGAAAGTTTTCTGGCAAGGAATAGATGTCACAGAATCTACCGATCAATTTGAGACATTGATCAGTGATCACAGACTGGAGGACGTTTTCAAGCTTCGAGCTACAGAATTAATTCGAGATAGGGTTCAGCTGCAATTAGAGCGTCTTCATGCAAGCGAACAGACGGTGGGATCTTTGAGGGATGAGATGATCGACCCGGACACTCGACGCAATGTATTGGAATTGAAACGGATAGAGGCTGACGTGCTAGAGGTGGCTTATGGGTCTGTCATTGAACAAGTTTGTTATATTCTTCGGATATCTCGTTTATCACTAACAATACTCAGATATCGGAGCTATCCAAAATCACTGGTTTTTCTCAACTTCTGCAATCAGTGCATGTCGATAGTGATGATCTCGGCCCTGAAAGCAACGAAGAGGACGATTTCAGTTGAAGTAGTTCAAATGCAGGTGCAATATTGTTCCGGAAAATACAAGTTCCCTAGTACGCTTAAGAATTATCCCGAAGATACGAACCGTTAGTCTCAGTATAAAACATAAGATAAGGCGTTTTCTATCATATGGAAATATGATTAGTTGTCACCAACTTTGTGGAGCGTAATATTAAGAGGAATGAAACGTGCGTAAGGATTAATATACCGGCAGGTCAAATATTCATGTGTATGAGTACCCTAGAAAGTTTAAAATACGGAGAAGACACCACACTTTGTACCAATCATCAGAGAAGAATTCCCAAACTTTAATTGACAAGCACAAGTTGACTTGGGCTTAAATACTACTCTGCACTGTACTAGTCAGCAATACTAGTGGAGTATTATGCGCAATAAATTCCGCCCATCGCCGAGCGAAAGCAACATGAACGCGAGTCAGAGCCTTGACCATCAACTGCGGGAACATTCAATGAAAACTCAATTTCGCGCTGGCATCTCACATCCACTGGGCAGCATGAATAGTCCATGAAGAAAACATATGCAGCCCTTGTATAATCATTAGAGCCATACCAGTACTTGTACAGTGCCACATAAAACTATCTAGGGCGCCATAAGCGTGTATGTGCATTCAGCCTGCCGATTGTTTAACCATTTACAGCCAGTCCCATACTTACTTGAATGATGTTCCCAAGGATTCGGACATCACATAATCTTTCCATGGAAGCTATCAAAGCGAAGGTTTAACTTCAGATGAAGGGTCAAATTGTTCACATGATGTTGCTCCACTGTCTGTCAGTTAAGTGACAAATCTTCGGAGCTTTTGAGTTGCGAAGCAATTAGCCTGATTAAAATTTATGAAGAAATACATTAATAGTCCTATGTTATAATATTTCTTATTCTTATGTCAAGGAAAAATCCGCCGCTTCTCTTGATATTCAATATATAAGATGAAAGAGGCCCGAAATCTGAGCATTTAACATTGAGGTTGTATTGGTGAGTAAGACCTAACTGGTCTTGGAAGAAAAATTACGAGAAAGAGTGGAAAAGCGATAACGCTAACCTTAAATGAGTAACTTTTCCTGGGGTAACCGTCTACCTATCCTTAAGTAGTCTTGGAAATTGATCATTTCTACATTTTATTCCGTGCTGATTCGAAGTTCAAAGTCGAATACTTTTCTTATCTCCGGCCGGTATGCATTTTGTTGACGAGCCGGTTGAGATTGAGTTTAAAAAGTGGCTACCTGGCTTACAGCCATGATAGCGCAATGATCGACAAAAAGAGTGAGCTTTGATGATATACAGGTTGTTGTGAACTGAAATGTTGATTGATATCTGTGGAAAGATTTCAAGATTGTAAAGTATAATATAATATAAAATGTATAATGTATAATGTATAATGTATAATGTATAATGTATAATGTATAATGTATAATGTATAATGTATAATGTATAATGTATAATGTATAATGTATAATGTATAATATATAATGTATAATGTATGAATGTATAAATGTACAATATAAAATGTTATAATTCGGGTAAAAGAAATCATGCAAGACTGAGATATCCCAAAGATTGATCTATCTTCCCAGCTCCAAGGAAACGACCATGCTCGTTTGGCCACTTTGGTTATAGGCCAAGATGAGCAAATCGTCTAATCTGTCTAATCTGTTCAAGCTGTAGGTACCGTGCGTGCTCCCTTCAGATCATCCCCACTAAAAAAGGTTCTTTGAATTCCGTAGTGTGAGAGTTTTTGTTCCGTGGGATTTATGGATGAGCCAGCTAAGCTAGCTAAGCTAAGCTTTCATTTTACCCTCCAATCATCCTCATTCGACATCCAATAGAGTCAGTTGTAATTGGCTGGAAGAATCAATCATGTAACGGCTGCCGATGATATACCTTGGCCCAGACCCCATCTCCACGCCTATTTGCTATAAGGATTCCGCCATTTCACTTGCCTTCACTCGCACACACATACACACACATACACACACATACACACACACACAACACACAACCGTTATATGCAACCCCTTCACCCACGAAACCCTCTTCCTCATTATCCGAGCGAATATTTCTTCATCTAAACGACATAGAACATTGGCACATCACACACGCCCAGCATTCTCCACAATCTCCACTCCATTCACCATTGGCAAATCAATCAGCTCTTATCAATTAATGTGATATAGCTCATCACCAAACCAATCAGTGTTGTTACACAGATGAATTGATTCGCGATCGCAAATCAAGATAAGCTGAAGAAAGACATCAAACGTTGAACAGAACGGCGTCGCCGAAACAAGACGGAAATATCTTCTCGAAGACGCAGTTCACATTTTTCTACGTCTCGTTGAGCAATACAACTTTGGAAGAAGGAAACGGCAAATTATATTCAAAATGCCTGGAATTTTACCTATGAAGATGATTAAGGTGGGGTCGTCGAGCTCACAAAGTCGCATTGCACAAGCCTGCGATAGATGTCGAAGCAAAAAGATACGATGCGATGGTATTCGACCATGTTGTTCACAATGCTCCGGTGTCGGATTCGAATGTAAGACGAGCGATAAATTGAGTCGACGAGCATTTCCTCGAGGATAGTGAGTATAACGACTCTTTCGTCCCAAACACCACGATGTCCAATTATTTATTTGGCGTTTATGTTCTGTCATAGCTTCGGTTTCTCGGTTTTCCTCCGAACATGTTCCTGCTATAGGCAATTACTGACTCCCCGTTCTTCCAGTACTGAGTCATTAGAGGAAAGAGTTCGTACATTAGAGGCGGAGATCAGGGATTTGAAGGATTTACTTGATGAGAAGGATGAGAAATTAGATATGCTTTCGAAGATGCACTCAAATCGAGGTCCTTCGATGTCATCAACGTCGACTTCACCAACGTCGACTTCACCAACGTCGACTTCACCTCCTGCCGAAAGTCGAAGAGAGTCATCACCTCAAAAAGAAGATACGTTTAGGGTCCAAGCTTCATCACATTTGCTGGAAGGTGGTGTTTCAGACTCATATTTCATGGGAGCATCGAGTGGTAGAGCTTATATTGGTAAGACGTCATGAGAAACATTTTATCAACATCGTTAACATATTCTAGATTCCTTTAAGCGTAGATTTCAAGAAAGTGGCAAGTCTATCATAGGATTTAATACGGAAGCCATTTTGAACCCTCAAAACGACTCAACCTCATCACCCGTGGTCACACCGGCCCCAAATTGCGCGCCTCCACGCCTATTCTCAGACAAATGCGTACATGTATTTTTCCAAGAATGGGCACCATTATTTCCCGTCCTACGTAAACATACCTTCTTGCCTCTATATGAAGAATACTCATCACATCCGGAACAGATGAAAGATCAACATAAATTGGCGCAATTACACCTTGTCTTTGGTATTGCTGGACTCTCCGCCGATTGCCCTGATAAGGAACAAATATCATTGTGTGAAAGCCAATGGCGTACAGCTCTCGATTCTATATTGATGGAAAATACGATTTCCACACTCCAATGTCTGATTTTGGCCCTTATCTATTGCATTCAAAAGGGGGACTATGATCGTTTACAGCATTACAAAGGAATTGCTGTAGGGCTTTCTCATCGACTTGGTTTACATCAAAGTCAGAAGCGATTCTGTTTTGATGCACTGACTACTGAGGCGAGAAAGAGGATTTTTTGGACTTTGTATACTGTTGATTGGTAAGAACTATGCCGGCGCTTGTATCGTAAAGCTAACCCTTTGTAGCTTTTCTGCCTCCCTCGTTGGCCTACCCAAGTTACTGAAGGAAGATGACATCTATGCCGAGTATCCTTTAGACGCAGATGATGAACATGTGACCGAGAATGGTTATGAATCCATGCTCCCAGGGGAGCCTACCAGAATATCCAGCGCTCTGGCTCTTTTCCGATGCTCGCGTATTCTTTCCAAAGTCTTGGAGCAAAATTATCCCTCAGCCGCCACTCACGATTTATCCTTACAGTCAATTCTTGCCCTGGAGATGGAATTAAACGAATGGTCTGATAATCTACCTACTCATCTGAAGCTTACATTTGTGCAAGATAAGCCATCAACAGATATCACAGGTAGTCGATCAGCTTTACTGGTAAGTCAAACAATAGCGTTTGGATTTTAGTTTTGTTTCTAACCTAGCAACAGTCTCTTGCATATTATTATATTCGATCATTAATCCACCGCCCTGCTGTTGGTTCCACACTTGGAACTAAAGCTTCACCATCTATCATTTCCTTGGCCGATTCCAGCAAACATCTTATACAGATCACGCAGCTTCTTGAAGAGAGAAATATGACATTCTCTTTCTGCCTAAACAGAAACACCATGCTTACACTGTGTGGTCTCAGCCTTTTATATCAAGGTCTTGATCTCAAACAGGAAGGCAAGTTGATGCAAGAGAGTCAACGGCTTGTCATTACTGTTATCAGATTCCTAGAAAAGACCAATGCTTCTGGTGCAGCCGACCTTAAGAAAGTCGCTTCCTCCTTAAATTACTTAGACAGCCAAAATCTGCACGATAAAACTAAGTCGGCATTTTTACGCACCGCTTCCGCCATGTCTGCTCCAAAAGTCACGAAACCAACAACAGCCTTGTCTCTTGGTCCAAGGAAGAAGAACCAACCACACCCATATAAGCACATTAGTGCCAGCATGAGCGAGAATGACATATTAGCACAACAAGAGAAGCTTCGACGAGCTACGTTGCCAAATATTTTCAATCACACTTCACAAAATCAAACATCTTCGGCTCGATCGTCTTACGAAGGAACAAGAAAAGATTCCCCGATGAACAAGCGCGGAAATCGTAGCTCGCTTTCGCAACTATCCTCGCTATCGAAACCTCGATATAACACAGGCTCAAAACCTCCAAATTTGGATTATTTATCATTGAGCAATACACCAATTTCTTCACAACAATCTTCACCAACAATATCACGTACAGCCCCTCCAGGCGCAAGTTCCCACAACGCTCACTTTATGTACACCAAGACGGATAATCAATCAAATGAATTAAGCAGCTTGGGGTTGCTACTCGGTTCTTTAGAAAATGGTCAGAGCAACATACATAGTGCAATTTATGGTGGGCCAGCACCTAGTCTTCCGGAAACAAATCAAAATGCTAGCTCGAATTCACCTTACGGTGATTGGTCGTCATATTCGATGTGGGACGACATGACCTCTTCAAATCATCATGATTCCTCATCAGGTTCTGGACCTGCACAGAGCGTATTTAGTTTTAGTGGTGAGAGCCATAGTTCCGCTGAGGAACTATCCAATAGTGATCTTGGAATGGGTGGGAATGTACACTTCTTACCCGACCAGACACAACCTTGTGATGATTATATACGTCACATGATGGAGGATACACCTCATTTTTATTAATGTTCTTGGCGTCATATTTGGTTCACTCGGGGTTATCGGAGAGGCTAGGTTGGGATTGCTTGTATCTTTGGGGATACCCATATATGTTGGACATTGGCGTTCAAATATGTGGGAGGGGCATCGTTACAGTTTGACAGTATGTACGGGCTAGCTTGGGTTAGGCTGGGTTAGGCTAGGCTTAGAATGGTGGTACTTTGGATTCTCTTCGTTATCAACCAGCGTACTTTAGTTTGACGTATTTACATTTTTAGAAGAAAACTTTAAAAGCAAGTCATGCAAGATTCGTCTCATCTACTTTCTTTCGATACCGTTTTCTCAAGTCCGAAAGTATCATGCACAATAGTGGACAAGCAAAATAATAATAATAATAATAATGCATCTCTCTTCCATCTCTGACGATATAAAATACGGTTGAACTAATCAGTCTTCTCATCCATGAGACCCGCGCTCTATCTTAATACCGAATCCCAAAACTATCCTATTCAACCCAATTCTCGTATTTTCTGGTTTAACGCCACTCACATCTACAGGAGGTAGACCCAAACTCTCAATATAAGCACACCAAACTAAAGCAAGCACATTCCTCGCCACCGCATCTCCCCCATCCACCAACATTTCCCCCACCCACCATCAATCTACAACTACAACTTCGCCTTGACCGCACCCGCCTGCGCCTTCTTCAAAATCGGTTCCATCTTCGTCGCCTTCATGACATCCCCCTTAACCTTCAACTTCCCACCCATAAAAAGTCTCTGCGCATTCGCCTTGCCATTGACCAATTTCCCAAAATCCTCATCGCTCAAACTCAGCGTCACGGTGGGCTTTTCCCCTAGCCCGGTCCCCACTTTGCCTTCGTGCTTGAGATCGATGTGCCAGGATGCTGTTTCGCCGGCGGAGTTTTTCAGCACGAAGGCGAAAACTGCGTTGCCTTGTTTTATGGCGTCGGCGCGGTCGCTGGGGGAGTTTTCGAGGGAGGCGGAGATGGCGTCGAAGGCTGTGGAGGAGGGGAATGCGTCTGCATGGGTGGGGGGGGTTAGTAGGGGTGGTTGGATGGATGGTTGGGATGGTTGGGAGGGGACTGTTTGTTTGTTTGTTTGGGTATGGGATGGGATGGGATGGGGAGCTTACCGTTTTTAAGAGACATGATTAGGATTAATGAGAGGTTAAATAAAGGCTTTGGTTTATTTGATTTAATTCGACGATGCGCAGTAGTATGTATCTATCAAATGAATGATATTTGATCTTCTCGCGGAACAATAATTGCAACCGTAATATCGTATCGTTCCCAAAAATTGTAAGTAATCGAATTCAAATACTTCAAGTAGGTAGGTAGGTAGGTACCAGAAGTTAGATACATATATAAGTGTAAGATCTTAGCTCAAGACCGACCGCAAACAACTAAAGATCCGAAGTTCCATTCGCCTTTGGAGCATGTGATAATGACCGAGGTTCGCTTGAAACAGCGCTAATTCCCCTTCGGGGAAATCTGGGGGAGCGCGTGCGCTGTGCATCCATGCGCCCACGATTTTGTTCACGAGGAAATTTCTTTCTCTTCGTGCGCGATTGTTTCTGCTCGGGATTTGGGGAAATGAAATGTGGTTTTAGAATGAATGAATGAATGTTGATTGAGGGACGGGTAATATAGGGTTGTGGCGTTCTTATCTTATTTATAGTACAGAATTGAGGTTATCAGATATTAGATATGATATTTTAAACAATATATATACTCAGGCGAGTTTTGGTAGAACTAAGGGCCGTGCAAACGCAAATGATCTTATCAAAATTACTATAGGATTTTGGAGATTCGAATTTTTTATCGAATTTCAAATTTGTTAAGTTTTGATTTTGATGGATTTTAATAAAGGAATTTGGTAGTTTGAGCCCGGCCATCATAGAAGATTCCTCTGAGTAGTTCTATGTCGAGTTTTATTAGTAAGTTATTTTGAATCCTAATAGAAATATTATATGTATATACGAGTAGATAACTTTGGGTATTTAATAGAGGTATATTTTGTTAATCTACTGATAAATGCTCTCAGTATAATCTTACGGAAATTCATCATCTTTATCTTACCCTTCCTTCACTTAGAACTATCCCCTCGCTTACCCGTCTCAGGATGAAAAAGATTAAAGGGGGTTATCCTGTTTGCTTTACTTTATATATATATTTATTTGCGCTCCAACTCTATTCTTGATCCCATTGTTGAGTTTTATCACGGATTTTTATCATCAAATCTCATCATCGAGTTGTATTGTTAAGTCTTGTCATTATCATTGATATATAGAATGTATATTTCCCGAGCTACAGAAACTTAACTCAACATAATCCCAAGGATACTTTCGCTCAAGGTAGTAAGATTACAAAATGATACGAACTTACCTAATAAAAATAAAATCTATGCTGGTCCTTGCTTCCATCACTACGGTGTAATTTCACGGTCTACTGTCAATGAAATAGATTCGTATATGTATACCCGATTCATCCTTCAGACCGCAGTCCGGATATCCAACTGTTGCGACAGCACCTCACAAACTCACTTCTTAAAACACAAATTCGCATTACAGTCACAAATATCCAGTCCTTGTCGCATCAAGCTCCTTTTTTACATACCATACCTACTTTCATCCATCCAAATCATGACGGAAAATACAATTGACGGTCTAGTGTGTAGTTCTCATTACCGTGTGGGTTCTCCAGCTCCCACATACCATTTACATACTATACACAAGTAGCTAACTTTGAACTTCCATCTCCATAGACAAGAGGAGATATCAGACAACAAGCCTCATACTATTTTGTAGAAGCAGGAGCTATAGCTATAGCTATACTCTTCGCGGACATCAACCCCAGAAAATAGTTAAAAAGCACTGAAGCTCAAAAAAACATGCCACAGATCCCAATTCCCGCTCCTCAGTTGTAAGAATCAACGTTACGAATGGCAAAAGTATTCAGGAAATGATCGACATCACCATCAAAGAATTTAGACGTCGGTTAATGGAGCTGTGGTAACTTAAATTTGAGATTATCCTCTTTCCCATGTATAAACTACTACTACATGGAAAAAGTAGGAAAATCATATGACATGATATTAACAACTAACTAACTAACCTCCAATCACCAAGTCGACCATCAAGCCCAAGTCCCTTCGCATTATCATCCATCATCCATCCTCCATCCCCAATCTCGAAAACGCGCTGATTGTTAATTCCAAGGACTAATACTCTATTTTCCGCTCCGAAACCAACGCGATACTAGCCCAAGTATCTCGAAAAATAAAGCAGAAGTGGTAAGCGAGATATTTGATATTAGTCGCGGGATCATTTTGAATATTGGTTCTGCGAATGTCTATACGGGCTTACTGTGAAATGGCGTTACGGTATCTAAACATGCGGTTATATATGGGTATTACTAAGATGGCTGATATGTCTTTGATTCCACTCCCTGTGGTGGTGATGTAAAATTGGCAAGATGTGGTATAATTAACTAACAATACCAGATGTTCCTCTTCTGCATCGGATCATGCGGCCGATGGAATTCGTTAACGCTGTATGTCAAACCTGGATTCGTACACCGATGGCCGGAGAGGAAGCTAGAAGAAATCCAAGTGTGATGGAGATGGTGCGTGAATTGGTGCTGGTGAAATGAATAGCTGAGCCGGAGAAAATCGCGGGTGTGATTGTGTTTTTTGTGTAGTTCTTCTGCTATTTATGTGACGGGTACGGGAATCATTATAGACGTTGGTGTTACTTTGCCTGCATATGAATTAGGAGGTGCTGTGGTTGTGGATGGAGCTGGAAGGAGGTTGGGCGGGGAAGACGATGGCTTTGGAGATGGCAAACTCTTCGATGCTGTTCTTGTGCTATGCTGAATACCTAGCATGCAATTAAAAGTTATTTGGACTATGAGTAAATCATAATTGATATTTAAAAGCTTTTTTGTAAGCATGGAATTTATTTGCTTGAAGGCCTGTTGGGGAAAAGAGGGACATTAGTGAAATAACTAGAATTATAGGGAGAAGTTTTGAGCCAATTTTCTTTTTTTGAAACAGCTACCGAGTCACCATTGCTGAGACGTTACATTATTCCGGCTCTGACGGAGAGATCATGGGAAAGGATTTACTATTCAACGAGTGATAAAACCAAAGAGTAGATGGAAAATGGATGGGAGGAGCTTTGAGGATCAGACAGAACGGTGCATTCGAGAAGAGTGAGCATCTAAGGAATGCGCAGCTGAACTCTATGAATACTTCGAGTACATGAAAGGGCATGAACTCACAACTCTTTCAAGTCTTCAATCATCATAAACCTCCGAGCACAATCGAAAATAGCTTCACCCATTTCACTTAGGAGCACAGCACGTAACCATTCGCAATTCTCTTGCGTAGGGACTGAGGTAGTTGCTTCTAGCATTACTTGTGCTCAAGTATGTATGCATCGTCTGGATATGTCGCATGATTTATTGTCATACACTATCCCTCAAAAGACCAAGCAATTCTCCTCAAGCCAAACTATCATCATCCATATCCATATCCAACCATACCCACAGCACATTCCACCACTCAACACTTACTGCTTCCCTCCAATACCCTAACAAAGTGCTTCCCATCACAATCACCAAAATAACTACCCTCCTTCCATTCAAGTATGTACTTTGGCAAACACTGACCATATCCATCATGACACAAGTTTAATCCCCCAAATCCCCCAAATCCCCCCAATCCCGGAAAACCCCTACCCTACCTTAAGAAACACATTCAACAACAAAATAAATACTATATCAATAATGTATATCGACGATATACAACATAACACCGCGCAGTTCCTTCCAATAAATTAATCTACCTCCCAAACTTCAAGCCTAAAACTACTCTTACTAAACATTACATACACGGGTAATATACCCCCAAATCCGCCAAGTCCAATAAATCCAACAAATCTTAATTACTCCACAAATAATATAAATATCCCGAGTGTACCTACCTATCTATTCATCATTAATCCGGTATAGGCATGCATTAACCAGCCCAATCTGAAGATAAATGTGTACCCATATAAATCTAATTAAGTTCTAGACTGTATGTTCAATTGCATACCGGTACTATGATAGATATCTCTCCAACCATTCCATACCAAGATATCTTCCGTCCGCTTAATAAGTAGCTGTAGTAGCTGTAGTAGCTGTAGTAGCTGTAGTAGCTAGTTATAGCATAACAAACAAGAATTCTTCTTCATCTCCAACAATAGTAAAGGCTCAGTATGATCTCGTTTGATTGAACTGTAAGCTAGAGAACAATGCAGTATTTGGTAGAGGGAGAAGTAAATAACTTTCTTCCTTCTTCCTTCTTGGTTGATGAAGTAGAGTATTTGTTGGCGAGCATGAAGGGTACCTCCTTTAATTGTTAGGGCGCCTTGCTTTTGATTTTGTAGTATAGAGTATGGGAATGGAACTTTCCATGGGTCTTAATGGTTGAAGGGTCAAGAGGTATTTGAAGAGAGGGATATGGCGAAGAAATGGATAACATTGCTTCGCAGCCATGCTAAAATTGCGATCATACAGTCAATGAGCACAGCAACTCTCAAATTACAAGCAAATAATTCCATAGCGCAATCACAAATCAATATCCAGAGTAAAACAATTTGAGAGAGCAGTAATATAGCATTGATTATTTCCACCACTGCTAAATCCCAACCCTCCTCATGATATTCTAGTCCGTAGCCCAGTCATCATGGTATCATTTCTTAATCCTAGATGTAATATGTAACCATCTATTCATCATCCTCCTCAGCATCATCACCAACAACGTTGAAGAATCTCAATTCGTAGACGCCCTTGGAGGTAGAAACCACACGAAGCCAATCTCTCAATTGGTTCTTCTTGAGGAACTTCTTGGTCCTATTATTGCAATGGCACATTAGCAGGTAATTCAAAAACCACAATTCAGTAAGAACAATTGCCTGGGGAAAACATACAAGTACTTGAGGTAATGACCAGAGTTAACAGAGGTCTCGACCTTAATGCTCTCTCCATCCTTGGTAACATTGACCTTGTCACCGAAGTTACCCTTCAATCCATCAACCTTAAGGTTGTCTTGAAGGAACTTCTCGAAAGCAGCGGTATCGAAGATCTTGTCATTGGCAGGTTGCTTGCAGTCGATAACGAACTTTCTCTTGACAGAGGGTCCCTTCTTGTTGGCCTATTCGATAAAAAATAATAAGTTAGCCTACTGTATCACGCCATAACTCTCCAAAAGAAAGCAGGCCAACAGCAAAGCGGTTCTTATTCATGGACGTACTTTTGGAGGCATTTTGTTTGATTTTGGATGAGGTCGCAAAGAAATGGTTATCCTACGCCGAATTGAGTGTTGTTGATGATTGAAGTAGGAAGTTTGAAAAGTAAATTTTTCTCTGTGGGTTGCCAAGAGTTTGGATCGCTAAATGTTAATGAGCTAAGCTAAATATGGACAAGCCAGCCTTTAGTTCTTGCCTCACAAAGGAGGCATCTAATCAAAGGGCTGAAGTGGAGAGGACCGGAAGTTTATCACTCGGGATCGGAGCATGAGTGAGAATCCATGAACAGTCAAATCCATCTACTTGTAGAATGGAGTTGGTCAAGCGTTACTACAATAAAACTTCCAGCTCTCCAAGTCGGTGAGGGTAAGACAAAATGTTCCACCCATTGCTGTATGTTCTTTCTTTCTTTACTTGGCGATCGTAAGATACACAAAATACGACAAGTCCACAACACAGCACGCATCGATCACGACATAAATATTCCTGGATATTTTGAAAAATTGTAATCGGTTTTAAATTCAGTATATTATCCCATCCATCGATCCCTCTGTACAATTCACCCGCAAAACCCGTATTGCACCGCAAGTCCGTAGACATGCTGCCAGAAGACCCAATGAAAAAAAAACCCCCCATTCCATTAAAACCCCAATTTTATGAAATGCGCAAAAGAAGAGTATAATCAGAAAATTATGACCATCCCAAATGATTCATGCCCACGCATGCCCCATGTCCAAACTCCCAAGCCATCATATTTTCAAGCCGAGAAATATTCTGCAGCCGAAATTTCCGATGCCAAGAGATTAATTATTCATCAAATATGTCTGAGCATGAACCGTGAGGGCAACATCTGATTTCGAGAAGGTGTGGAAAGAGGTGGGAAGATAGATTGGGGTATCTTTGGTCGGAGGAGAGTAAAGATTTATTGTTCGTTGTTGAGTTGAGGAAAGGCGTTATCGTGAAGTGAAGCTTAATACTTTAGAATGATATATAATGCGTGGATAATACCGGGAATATATCCAAGGATGGTGAGAAGGACTATGAGCCGTGTTAGTATTTTTGAGCGTATACCAAGAAAATAGTATATGGATAGCCTTACTGTTAATGAGCAAATCGGCACCGCATCCTCTCTCAAGGAATACACCAAGAGGTGGTAGAATGATGGCGAGAATGATCTTGCAGATATCGCTATCATGAAATGTCAGTATTTTAATTCTTTTTTGAAATGATCTGAGGGGAGTGTGGTATGATATCCGACAGAGCCGAAAAGTAACTGAGAGAATGATTCTTACCTTGCTGTGAAAGGCATGATGTTGGATTTGATTGGTAAAAAGGTATCGAATTAAAAAGTTGATGTGTATACCGATGGATGGATATCTTTAAAAAGCAGAGAGTTCTTTGTTCTGTTGTAGAGAAGGTTGGAATGTCTGTTTGCAAAGTAACTAATGGGAAGGTGGACCTTTATGTATGAGTAGGACTTTTCGGAACCGGGAATTTGAATGGTACGACTTCCCGATTTGCTTGAGTCGGAGGTACAACGTCACCAATCTAGCCAAGCTTATCATTATTTCACCTGTTATTAACCTGCAAGAAATACTTGGCAATAACTGAAAATAGATTAGATCACTTTGGAATTGTAATTGTGGTGAAGTGTGGCCCAACCAAGAAATGAAAGAGCCAGAAAGACCAAACCGCTCTGGTCAGTAAATTGTTAACCACATTACGTCATAACCATCTTTTTTTCCTTCTCTTCACCTGCTTTTTCAGCCATAGAACATCACAGGGGATAATTTACCAGCCAATCCTGCTTATAGAAAATCAAAATTTGAATCATTGGATATCAGTGATTCAGTGCATATCTATGAACCTGCATATTATTACAATTGGTGAATCAGCGAATCGATTTCCTTCTTTTGTATTTTCTTCTCGATTTTGAGACGATTCAACAATTTATTTAGGGTAGCATCATGACAATTGCCGTGAAGACGGAAATTTGACTCTCTCCGATTGGTTTTCACTTTTTCACTTTCTTTTGCGGGGATCGATGAGTGTGGCGGTGTTGTGGCGTTTCGGGGACATTTCTTCATGTGATTCAATATTCTAAATCTCATTCGTCTCTCTCTTTAATTTGCACTTTGCTAAGCCGCCCACACGGCAAAAGAATGTGCAACAACATTCGATGATTTCAGCTACGAGGTTATCGACTTTATCTTGTGATTACCTCACCATTCTAATTCCCGGGTTCTTCGATTCAAAGCCACTCAGAAATGACGAGGTTGGGGCTTTGTGGTTGTGCACTGCAAAGAACATCTTTCTTGGCAAAACACGTTCTGGTGCATTCATTGCAAGGCTACACGAGTCAAGGTGAGTTTGATGAAAGATGTTGGAAAGGATATTCACAATCAATGTGGCTTAGATACCTACACACTCTTAAAAATACTTTCACCCATGACCACGACGAATGTTAACATCGTTGCCATCCTAGAAAGACCTCGACTGTCTAGATGTGTATGCGCGAGTGCGTTTATGGAGTTCGGGTACTGGGACTAGTTTCCAGCTTAGGGACAAGTAGTCTTAAGGCGAGACGGTATTTTGCACACGGACGTGGGTTTCCATCTGCCGAAGCTTGATTTCTTGAACAGAAATAAAGCTTTGTTCGCTTCAAAATGGAAAAGATGGAGAGTTACCAGGTCAGCGTTGATATAAGAAAGCGTTGCAGAAGGTGGTACCTCAGAGCCTAATTGCACGTCAAGAAGAACAACAATTGGCTGAACATCACGATTTGAGCAAAGCTCCTTATGAGAGAATAGCTACAAACTGGGGTTGGATTTTCCAGGCAGAACTGCATACCGATGTCAGATGTCAGTGCTGGGGATCATAGAAGATATATGGGTTGGGGATCGCACTAGGTCAATGAGAGGGTAGACAATAAGCGTGTCCCTGTCCATCCAACTCACGCTCCGTGGAACAATAATATAGACTTATTGAACATCAGATCTGAATTCTCACATGTTCATCCAAACTCTAGCTGACCTCATAGGCCTACTCAAAAAACATCCAATTTTCAAAATGCCAAAAGTGTAACTCGTTGACGGCCTAAAGGGCAATTACTTTCTAAGTGTAGATTGCTAGACACGAATACTTATTGAATCTGTAAAAATTTGCCATTGGGTAATTTGAGCAAATAATAAGCAAAAAGTCTATTGATCCCAGATATATGCATATGTTTTTGAGAGCTGACTGACAATGATCCTAAGACTTCCACTTTAATGATAGTTTGCCATTTTTGTGCCTCAGGTATCAACCCCGCGCCTACACAAATTTTATGTTTATGCAAGATCATCCTCTTCAACACATCTCTCTAACCATCGCACGATATGCCACGAGATCCTCTGATCGGCCTCGTAGGCAAGCCCTCTTCAGGTAAAAGTACAACTCTAAATAGTCTTACTGATGCTTCGTCGAAAGTTGGTGCGTAAATATATTATTCTCCATGCTATTCCATCTGACCTCAAATTACCCCTCCATTTACTTACATCCTCTCTTTCATATAGGCAATTTTCCGTAAGCACTCACTCCATGAATCATATGCACACATACCCAGGATTACGAATAGAAAGCTGTGGAAATCGCACAAAAGTAAAGCAAGAAGACAAAATACTGAGCCATTTCCAGATTCACAACCATCGACCCTCAACGTGCAATTGGCTACCTTCAAATCGACTGTGCCTGCGCCCGCTATAATCTTCAATCGCGCTGCAAACCCAACTATGGTTCCTGTATGGACGGGCGTCGCTCCGTTCCCATCGAACTCCTCGATGTAGCCGGTCTCGTTCCTGGCGCCCATGAAGGAAAAGGTCTTGGAAATAAGTTTCTCGACGATTTACGCCATGCAGATGCACTCATCCACGTCGTCGACGTAAGTGGTACTACTGATGCAGAAGGCAAAGCAACGAGAGGTTATGATCCTAGTTATGATATCGTGTGGTTGCGTTCGGAGATTGTAGCATGGATTCGAGGAAACTTGATGCAGAAATGGGGATCGGTAAAACGGAGGCATGTAGCTGTGAAAGCTACGGCTGTCGAGACATTACAGGGGCAGTTTTCCGGATATGGAAGTACAAGTTCGGTGGTTGCGAGGACGTTGGATAAATTGGGGTTGAAGGAACCATTGGAACATTGGTCTGATGAGACGATTGATTTGGTGGTGAATGCTTTTACGGATGAGAAATTCCCGACGGTCATTGCACTTAATAAGATCGATCATGCGGATGCGGATAAGAATATTAGCAAGATCGCAAAGATGCAGGATCCGAAGAGTATTGTGTTGTGCAGTGCTGTTTCGGAGGTTTTCTTGAGGAGGTTGGCTAAACAGGGCTTTGTGAGGTATACGGAGGGAAGTGAGTTTGTGGATACGAGGGATGATCTAATTGCCGACGGTGATGAAACTGGTGGAGGCCTGAAAGAATTGGACGAGAAGCTTAAAACGAGAATTGAGAATCTAAAGGACATGGTTCTTTACAGATTTGGAAGTACGGGAGTAGTACAAGTTCTTTCTCGAGCAGCAGAATTACTAGGTTTAGTACCAGTATTTCCTGTAAGGAACGTAGGAAGTCTAATAGCAGGAACTGGTGGTTCTGGAAGTGAAAAGGTGTTTAGAGATTGTGTTTTGGTTAAGAAAAACACTACAGTCGCGGAGTGTGCAAGGAAAGTTATGGGAGATGCTCCTTTAGCTTATGTCGAAGGAGCTGGTGGAGTGAGAGTTTCGGAAGATGCGATTGTTTCCGTTGGTCATAATGATGTGCGTATACCTTTCCTTTCTTTTTACATTCAAAAATTGATACTAATGATTATCAGATCCTTTCCTTCAGAGTCGGCAGAGCATGAAAAGCTCACAACTTTCATCTCAAAATGTATGTACGGTACGGGTCTGGCGTTCTAGGAAGAAGGAATCAGCATAGCAAATGGCGTTCGTGAGGTATTATGAAAAACCTTAAATATATTGGGAATTTACTCGAGTCATTTCTGGTCAACACGTGCACCCCATTTCTCTTTCATCCCTTGCATATATCACTGATCATTGCGGTCAGCTTTTACACCACACCCCCTTACTGTGATATCCACTCATCTCGGCAAAAGCGAATCCTGTCAATGGTCTTTTTCCACGATATATTCTAGCATTGCCAACAAGTAGCCATCCTGTCTAACCAACTTAATTATATTTCCCAATACTCAGCCACTAACAATACCACAATCTTGAAATACCCGAATTAAATCATCAGCCGCACTCGCCACAGTTCATCGCTAAAACGAGGACTAGCAGTACCCCACGTTGTAGATCCCCCTAAAGTTGTGACGCCATCGAATACTAGTTGACGTCTCCATTACCGGTGCCAAGTAGCCACTAATGCATAAATGAACGATTAGCTAAGGGGAAGAACTCTTGATCTAAGCTTCCAGAGCTATTACATATCTCTTTCTCGCTACCTATTTCTCGCACAGTCATATTTTTCTTTTCTTGTTTTCTATCCTACTTTTTACTCTGCAATTCTTTAATACTTTTACAACTATCAATCATTTCATATCTAAAGACACATATATTGACATATACACCCCAATTCATTAATCCTAGTTTTCAACACTTTGTCACCATCTATCTCATCACACCTATCAAACATTCAAACTCCTACCCAACCAACATCCAAAACCATGGCCCCAGCCCTATCCACCTCCCCCTACTCCCGCATCCACCACCTAACCCCCAATCCCCGTCTCCATCTCCAATTCTTCCGCATGCCCTCCCCAACCCACCAACCACAACCACAACACCAAGCCACCCAATCCTCCCAAACTCCCGCACCCCCACGTCCCCGCTCCTTCTCAACCAGCACCCACTACCACACGCCATGGCCCGGAACCCCTCCCTCCGAAAACGCAGGCACAGACCAGCCCACGGAAAAATACCAAGTCGAACACGACGAGTCGCAGAAAGCGAAACAGGAAAAAGCGAAAGGGGATAGTGGGAGTGCGGGGCTAGAGGGGCAACCGGTGGATCAAGCGAAGGAGGCGAAGAAGAAGGTGAAAGTGGAGTTTCCGAAGGCGGCGAAGCAGGGTCCCATTATTGGGATGGAGGATGAGAGGGGTGGGGTGAGTTGTTTCTTTTTGTTTTCTTGATGAGGAGCGGGAAGGGGAAGGAAAGGAGGAGGAGGAGGATGCGTGAATATGATGAGAATTGGAATGGGAATGTTGGCTAATGTTATGTGTGTGTGAATAGAAAGGTGCTTAGGTTTGAGGAATGATGGAATACTTGTGGTACACGGCGCATGACGGTAAACAAAAAGGAGTCTTACATTGAAGTAACGATTGGACATGTGTATAAGCCGATCGATTGAAATATTGCTTGAGAACTCACTACCTTCTACATAAATGGCTGAAATCACAACAACGTATTCCATGTACTCGAACAACAAATTAATATATTTATCAGCAAATCTCATCTATTGCTGTTCGCCAAATTGCCCACTTGGTCTAATCTATACATATATATCAACCACAACACCAATAATCATTCATCTTCATAATTTCTCACCATTCAGAGCACTCTAGCATCTTTCCAGAGACAACAGCTGTAATGAAATTCGAGTATGTGTTACCGTAACCTGAAATGACTTTACTTTACTACAGCAAGACTAGACATGAACCTAAGATAAAACTTGTCCAGTGTGCAGAAATCAATCTCTGTAAAATACCTTGAAGGGAGCTCCATAATACTACAAGTAGTGCCCATGCCCAAGCCCAGTACATTTTCACCTAGACCCATAAATGCCGCAGCATTTGATATTATGTATCTGTAAATCCTCCACATATGAATATCTCCATGGCCAATATACTCGCATATAATCGACTATATATAACTATGCGCAGCTCTAACCACCCATTGTCATGAGACAGACTGACTTCAAGATTTCCTTTCATGGAAAGCCGGACATATAATTTATTAATATTGACTATTGGGTATTGATGGTGATGAGCAGCGATGTGAAGAGATATAACGAGTCGGAATTGCATATCAGTACGATTATGATCACAGCCAAGGACTAGAATTCACAGTAAGTGCAATAAAATACAAAAATGATATCCATTACACATCATAAATAGCCCTATACGTATTTAGCAGTTCAGGAAAGCGTCCGATTTCCCAGCTAAAAATACACATAGCGAAATCGAGCCACCTCATCACATGGATATATCTGGATCAAGTATTTCTTCTTTTCTCGAGTAGATGCGGGTAGGTAAACATTTGATTATATTTCCTTGTATTAAGAGATATTATGTGTACTAGAGTAAGTACATAGACAAAAACACAAATTGCAATATCAGGAAATCCTACTTTTTGATATTTCCTCGTCGAAGTATTCTATATCCATCATTAAAAGAACATATTTTCCAGTTGCGTTGCTAGGATAAGGAAATGAGCAGAGATCCATCCATACTCATAACAGAGAAGGTTATTCCCGAAAGAGTAAAGAACCCATATACACCAGTTTGAAAGCTTATCTTGTTTCTCGAGAGTGCTTGGAAGGACATAAGTCGGGAGTTCCTGCAGTCCCTCCAAATGACGATCCACATCATCTTCGATCTCGACGGAGTGAGATCCAAATGCCCTACTGATGTTCTTTAGTAATTATGGCTCATATATAACTATCCGAAGTGACATACTTATCAAGCCTTTTCCGTTCAGCCCCATAAATCGTATTATGAGCTTCGTGATCATTTTAGCCCTCCACGCTCAACATTAATAGTACCGAGAAATCAGTCTGAGCTCGAGATCCTCAGTCCTTCTCCACTCCTCCATTTGTTGATTTTCGAGTAGTAGTAAAGCAATGAGAAGCGATAGTCCGTGCAAAAATCCCTCTTCCAAAATGCAGAAGCTGAGAACAGGGGTATATCAATCACAAGACTTAACGAATGTTGCGTTGGTGCTACCCAAATTGATGCAGTGCTGAGCCGCGTACGCCAGAGCCGAGATAATAGGAGAAAAAGAAGCGCACAACAGATCGGCCTTGTTGCCCTGCATAAAAACCCTCTAGATCTGAAAGCACGAAGAGAATCTGCGATACTTGTAACCAGGCGTTGTCAAGAACTGATCGAGAAAGTCACGACAACGGCTCCCATTCCATAACCTAAGCAAAATTGCCGTGATAGTACAACCTTAACTCAAACACCCGATGAAATATTTCCATACAAGTAAACCTCTACAACTATGATGGTTTGCAATCTGTAGAAGTTGGGTCGCATGGGGAAGAGTTTGTCTTGAAAGTCACTGCAAAAGGAGGACATCCCTCTGCTACCAAAGCAGCTATCCAAGCCATGATCATCTGATCATTATCGTATCTTTGATCTGGGCTGAGCGAGAGATCCGAAGGTGCAGAAGACATTGTTGAATCCTCGAAAAATGTATCCGCTATTCAACAAATATAACAATGTAAGGGTATAAACGAAAACAGCATATAAATGATGATAATAATAATAATATAAAATTACCTCTTCCAAAAATAACATAAGATTACCATCAACAAAAAAATGATCAATCAGGGTCGCAAAAACCTTAAATCTGCCTAAACTAAATCAAAAACTTGTTTGCCGATCAATACCATATTATAATTCAGGCGATCCATGTCGTTGTATATATAGGAAGAGATATAGTCATCATCGTCGAACAAAACACATGAAGCTCGTGATGTGGGGACAGGTGGAACATCTTTCGCGAGATTTCGAGAAATTTCTACGCATGGAGCAAACGACGATGTCGATGCGCATGCACCAACTTTGGGTCCACGAAACAAGCCACAATGCAACAATTGTCCTACACGGTGGAAATCATGCATTTCCAAGGAAGGAGGAGGTAATAGCTTGTCAGAAATACTGGGAAGATTGGTTTGATCGGACGGGGAGGACTATGAGCAAGTTTGTGTACCGTACCGCACGTGGCCTGACCCCACTTAACTTAATTTAAAGAGTTGTGGTATTGATATAATGATTTAAACTTCGTCATCGCCGGCGAACCTTTTGGACTTTCCTTGTTGCTCATGTCAACACCTGGGGAATGAAATTCTTTCAGAAATAGAGATCTGAAAAAAAGAGAAGAGTCTCGGTGGAAACATAACTATCGGGACATTGATCATGTGACCATGAAGGGAGCTGTACTAGCTAGCGAGGCGCTAGGCCTCGAAGCTCTTATTCATAAGTTCTGGCTTTCAATATAGAATAGAATCAATCAAGAACAATCATCAATACAAATAGGATAAAGTAATTTACGCTTCAACACCACCAAGTTGATACCAACAGTCTGTTCCACGGGCAACATTTGTTAGTATTTTCTCCAGGTCTTAAAGGAAAGGAGAGAAGCTCACCAACAGCCACATACCTATACTCACAAGTCAGTAACGGATTGCAATTACATCATCACCAGCGAATGCATGAAAGAAGTAATTTTTAACGTTTCATTAAGTACTCATATCAATGTACTGAAGTATTTCCCCGATGCTATTTACAATCGCTTCCGGCCAAATTCCAGTTCCAAAACGACAATTCCATCAATATCAAGGTTCTATATGCCCCATGAGACTTTGATGAGAGAAGGGGTCACAGCCCATTGTACAACCCTGATCAAAATCCCACAGTCGTAGTTCCCCACCCACAAAGTGATGTTATCAATCGACAAAATGTGCAAAGCAACTCGAAGAGGCCGGTGCCAATGAATAATATGCCTACAAATACTCCTCCCCTTCCTTTCCATCAATATTGAGAAAGTGAAAAATAGCAAAAGCAAAATCGCAATACAAAAACAATCGTAAACTTCTTTTTCCCAGTCCACGCTATGCAACGCAAACGCCAAACTTATTTCCATGAACATGCCATCATTTCTTGCTGAAAAAAGTGTGATATAAGGTGAAATGAGTTGATCATCAATTGTTGTTGACCTTGTTATCCTCCAAACACTTGGCCAACTCTTCCGCCAATTCATTTCCCTTTAGTTGAAGAACCCAAGTTTGCAAACCCTTCCCATCATCACCGACCGTCATAAGCTTGATAGTCTTACCGCTAGCCTCATATTTGACCTGCGAAAGAAGTGATTTATTGAGTATAATAGATCCAGATGGATCACTTCGCAAAAGAATTCGAGTAGCCTTCGTTTCTTTGTGACGAAGTACCTTCAATGGCCCAACGCCTTTAGTGTCCCATGGAGATTTCTCGTCACCCTCCTCCCTTGGAGTGAACTTCAAAGCCCTAGTCCGAACAGAGTGGATGACATCCTCATTTTCCTCGCCTGGATTAGATTCCAAAAGGTTTACCTGAGCATGGACCTTTTCGGGGTCATTGTCATCGGCATCAGTGGCACCATCGGTGGTTGCACCGGGTGAAGTAGCTCGAGAAGTATCTGCGGAAGCTGCCACGGAAGGGAAGAGAGAAGATGTAGCAGACGGAGGACCACCAAACTGAAATCCTGTAGTAGTGGTAGGTCCATTTGAGAGAGCAGAAGTCGATGCTCCAGAATTACCAAACAATCCGCCAAGTGGGCTGCTTACCGGCTTTGTTGGAGTAGAAGCAGTAAAGTTAAATGTTGGGGCAGAAGGGGCAGCACTACCAAATTTAATTGGTGTATCTGGCTTCCAAGTTTTATCTGCTGGAGTACCAGAAGTTGCCCCGAAAGAGCTACCGAACATATTCGTGGATGGCTTTGGTGCTGAGTTCTCGTTCTCCTCTGGCATAGGATCTCTAGTCATACGGCTGAGAAGACTCCCACCAGCACTAGGAGTGGGCGTAGTTGCGCCAGAGCTAGCAGTTGAACCGAACAAATTTAGCTTTGGTGGCTCATTAACTGCTTTTTTGGAGGCAATGCTAGAACCAGACTCGTCAACGGGGGTACTAGGTGTACTTAAAGTGCCATTGCTTGTATTTGGTTTATAGCTTGGATCCTTCTTTTCACTCACGCCGTCAGAACCGTCATCAGAACTTTCATCATCTCCATTTTGATTATTTGAGTCCGCATCGGAAAGATGTGCAAAGGGGTTGCCAGCAAATGAAGATGTCTTTGCAGCACCACCAAGGACGGATCCAGTGCCAGAGAACAAGTTGGGAGTGGATGTTCCTGAGGCGTTTGCTGAACTGAAGATACTCTCAGCAGCTCCGGTAGTAGGTTTAGCTTGTCCGAACAATGGCGTAGAAGTAGTAGTGGCGACTGGTGCAAAGATATTTGTAGCTGTTGGCTTTGCAGTTTCTTTTGCTTCGGTGGATTTTGTAGTTCCAGTGGATTTGACGAGGAAATTAGGAGCCTTGCTCTTTGCAAGCTCCTCCAATTCTTTAAGCTCCGCAGCCCTCTTCTTTTTGTAATTGGCCTCCCATTCAGCCTCATCATCATCCTCGGAATCGAAATCGGCGTCTTTAGCTTTTTGCATTAACAACTTCTCATTATCTTCTGCACTTGCAGCCGCTTTTTGACCAAATTGGGCCATGAAGTTGACAGGCCCGCTTCCGAAAGTTGGTGGCTTAACACCACCAGTAGGAGCACCAGCGAAGGTAGGTGGTTTAATGCCACCAGTAGGAGCACTTGAAAAGGTAGGTGGTTTAATGCCACCAGTAGGAGCACTTGAAAAGGTAGGTGGTTTAATGCCACCAGTAGGACCACTTGAAAAGGTAGGTGGTTTAATGCCACCAGTAGGAGCACTTGAAAAGGCAGGCGGCTTAATACCGCTAGTACTAGTAAAGATGGGTGGTTTGGTTGGTGAGGTAGTAGGTGTTGTGGAGGTAGGTGTAAATTTGAAGGCTGGAGGTTTGCTGGGTGTAGTAGAGGTTGTGGCGGTATTAGATTTGATGGGAGAAGCACCTGCCAGATTTCCAAATGGATTGGCAATAGGTGCCTCTGCTGGAACAGACACGGCTTCCTTAGCAGCTCCAGGCAATGCCCGGGTCTTTCTCTCTGGGCTGTCCAAAATATTCTTGAACATGTTAGAAGTGCTTGAACTAGAACCATTAACTGTTCTCTTGTTGCTGTTCTTGCCATCTTCAATTCCTTCAGGATCATTTTGAGTCAAATAAAGCTCAGGCTTTCTCTTCTTGCTGCTACCACTTTCAGCTACTTCGTTTTGACTTGGCTGCTCAGGCTTTCTCTTCTTATGTCCACCACTCTCACCATCACCCGATTCCAGTTGAGTCTCATTCTTTCTCTTCTTATTTGAAGTTGGTTCTGAAGCCGCGCTTCTGGAAGGTGATTTACTTCGGCTGGACGAACGACCAGGCTGAAGTTTTGGTGCTTTTAGCACCGAGTTTCCATTGAGCTCAGACTCAAACTCATTTGTCGCACGTGGGCGTTTATCAGGGCTCCGAGTACTTCGCGAGCGCTTTTCAGGGCTCGGAACACGATGTGGGCGTTCTTTGTCTTGTCTGATTCGCTTCTGAGGACTCATGTTTTCTTGGTTCTCGTCGTTCTCAAGACCAGCTTGTGCTCTGCCTCGCTTGTTTGAAATGTAATCAATCTTATGTTCTGCGAGAATCTCTTTCTTTTTAGCCTCCATCCATGCCAGTCCCCTTGATGGGTCCGCGCCAGGTGGTAGATGATGGAAGTAGGCTGCCATTGCTCTTTGCACAGATGCGATACGCCAAAGTGCCTTGAATTCGTTTCTTTGCACTGTATCAAAGTTAGGAGGCATATTTCTCTCCATCTCCAAGTCCGTAGGTTCAGAAACTTGAAACTCAAAATCGGACAATCTACCAGGAGCAAGTGCTTTATTATCAAGAGGTGGAGGCTGCGAGGATGCATTTGTAGGAGCACTCAGAGCGAGCGAGTTGCAAACAGAAGCGTTATTTGGTGATCCGTTCAAGGCTTGGGTGTCTTGTGTTTGAGAAGGAAAGCTACCAAGCGCGTTGTTTGGCAGGTGATGTGCTGCGTCTGCAGAAGGATCGACTGGTTTGAAAATAGAAGAAGCATTATTCAAACCGGACGCCTCAGCACTACCACGAATCTTGAATGAAGACGCAGCTTGGCCGTTGGATGGAGCAGCAGCGAACTTTGAAAGATTAGCATTCTTCCTGTCGTCAATTGAGGAGTCGGAAAAGTGACTTACAGATTGTTCCTTGGCCGCACCGCCGAGCTGATGTTCTGCCGAGGGATTTGCCTTACCAAAGCCTGCGAAAAGAGCATTTGGGGTCTTTGCTGGAGTCTTTTCCGTCGTGTTGTCCATTGCATTTTGCTCAGAGTGTTGTTGCCCGACGGGTTTGTTGAAAAGATTAAGAGTTTGCTTGTCCTTTGGCTCTTCTGCAGATTTTGATCCAAACAAGTTATTGCTTTGGCCATTGCTCTGATTGTTATGGTTAAAGAGATCTGCAGTTGATTCTGCCGGTTTGCTGAAGCCGGTGAAAGTTGATGCAGGAGTAGGTGCGGATGAGGGTTTGGCGAATATATTTGATGTGCTTGAAGAAGCTGGAGTTGGGTCAGTAGGCTTGGAACCACCAAAAAGTGGATTGCCTGAAGCGGATGGCGTCGGCTCGACAGGCTTGAGACCACCAAAAAATGAAGTGCTTGCAGCAGAAGGAGTCGATTCGGTAGGCTTGAAACCACCGAAGAATGAAGTACTTGGAGCAGATGGAGTTGAATCGGCAGGCTTATTAAGGCCACCAAAAAGTGGGGCATTCATAGCAGGTGTAGTAGATTCGACAGGCTTAGCAGCACCAAAAAGTGGAGTGGTTGAAGCAGTAGCAGGAGGGAATGATGAATTAACATTGCCAAACAAATTTGTAGTGCTTGGTGCAGATGTAGTAGGGAATGAAGAAGCGGCACTTCCAAACATGTTCGTGGTGCTTGGAGCAGATGTGGTTGCGGGGAAGGACGAGGTGAAAACACTCGAGGAAGGTGGAGCAGGTGTCGCTGCGGTCATGTTGCCGAACAGGTTCTGGGAGTTTTCCGGGGCAACATTGGTAGAATTGAGACCAGCAAAGCTCGTGTTGGCTTGGTTCCCAAAGGAGCCACCAAAGGAACCGCCAAAAGAGTTATTTTGAGCACCAAAGGAATTGCTGGTATTATTCTGTCCGAATGAGCTATTGGTATGGTTCTGTCCAAAAGAGGTAATTGAATCGTCCTGTACAAAATGAAATGGGTTAGCACGATGGGCCGCTAGCAAAGGTGTGTTGCCAAAGATGGAGCTAGTTGCTGTTGTAGCTGGTAGACCTTCAGGATAGCTCATATTGGCGGCCAATCCTAATTGACCTATTGGGTACTGAATTTGGGAACTTTGTGCTGGCGCTTGCCCAGCATCTCCGGGATATTCAACTTTGTAGTCTCCAAACATGTTTGTAATATCTTCGTTTGTGTGGAAGAACTGTTGATCAAAGGTTGGATTGTCGAAATGATTAGTAGGGAAAGTTGTTGAACAAGAGAAATTGGAATTAACAGGAACAGAAGAAGGGGCAGGGTCGAAACTGCAATTATCAAGAACGGAAAAAGACGAAGAAGGGTCGCAATTAAAATTACTTGCTTTTTTATTTTCAAAGGTGAGAGGATTTTGCGCTTTCGAAGGTGAATTTGCGCCAAAACCCAGAGAATTTTCTGCCTGACCAGAATTCGTCGCACCAAAATTGAAAGCTGGAGTGCTAGTGTTCATTGGGGTTTGTGACGAGGAACCGAAGGCAAATGAAGAATTACTACTGTTGTTTGTTGCTTGTGATGTAGGTGGAAAACTGAAGCCACCAAATATAGAATTTCCTGTTTGATTCTGCGATGTTGACGATCCAAATTGTAATCCACCTCCATTTGGCTGTATCGCGTTTCCTGCGCCGAAAAGACTTGGTGGTTGTGTATTATTCGAGGCGTCTAAAGTATTTGACGGTTGTTGATTATGATGGTATGGGGAATGAGCAGCAAACAAGGCCTCTTCATTTCCACCACCCGATCTGAATCCACTGGTGAACACCTTTTCCTTTCGCAAAGCTTCTTCACCTGTAGTATCTGCACGGGGGTCTTCGTTGGTGGGCGCAGCGAATGGATTGGATGTTGAGTTTCCAAATGAAGGAGTGAAAGTTGGTGTTCCGGATGGTGCTGCGAAGTTGAATGAACCAGGAGCAGATATACTTCCACCGAACAGACCGCCGCCACCTCCTCCACCAACGGCAGCATTATTATTAGGGTTGTTATTTTGCACGGGCGCGAAGCCACCTTTCTGGTTATTCAACCTGCCTTTAGGTTTTGCTTTGATACTGCGGGCTGCCAGCTGAGCAGCATTTGCTTGTTTCGGCGAATCCATCGCGATGGTACGGCTGATATCAGTGTTTGAATGACGCGACTTGGTGGCTGACAGGACCGAGAATCAATGATTACAATGATTGTCGCGCCCTCTCGGATGAAGTCGATGAACCTTGATCACTAGGGAAACAAGATTACGGAAATGGATGTCATAACAATGCGCGAAATATCGAGATGAAGAAGTCGAAATCAAAATGGGTATTTAGGGATGTTGCAGGAAAAAAGTATGGAGTCAACTGCAAAGACTTGAAGTAATTTGTCTAAGCTTTTGATATTGTTTGAACCTAATATGAGAAGAATTTGTTTATGGTTGAGCTTTTATTGTTGATAGAAAGGGAACAGAAGAGAAGATACACGAGCTGTAAAGAGAATGGGGTCAATAGATAAATAAATTTAATGAAAGTGGTTGAGGTGTACGGCAAGAGAAATCTTTTAATTCCTGAAGTATCAGGCATCAACAACACAAAGTCACGCGACAGTCCAGTCAATAAGGTTAACCGGATCCAATGAATGACACGTACGATAGATGATTTCAAATGCACGAAGCATCTGCCACAATAATAACCCTAATCACCGTACGAGTGTCCTACTTGTTTGTATCCTACCATAGTAATCCTCAATGGACACCCATTGAGGCAATAGAAACATACATAATGAGTACGGACAACTGGCATGATATCGATCAGCTGGATCATTGAGGATCCAATGATAGTAGGAGGTACGAGCATTTGTCTAAACAATTGTGCCCATGCATATGTATAGTGGAGATGGCCTGACGCGGGCATCGCAATTGGGATTTACCTATCTTCTTCCTGTGTGGCACGAGCAAGAAGAAACATCCATCTTGTGTCGAACAAAGCCTTTGTGCATATATAGGGCGATGAAGCTTAAGATGTTACTTTAGGATATTGTACAATGAAGTTGATGAAATGGCTCGGGATTGTTTTCCCTTCAACGAGACTTGTTGGCACAGCAAAACTAGTTGAGGTTCTGTTGTCGTTCTAGTACATTTTATCCTTTTGCGTGCGTGGTGAATTTGCTCAGCTGCTTTTCATCTTTTATGTCATTTTCATTCTGGTGCTTTTCATTTTCATTACCATTTTCGTCCAGGTATCTTTCAACCTTTTGAGTGCCTTCATCTATCTGCCCTACTCCATTCACTGTCGCAATATTGGCGGTCGCTATCCCTGCAACCTGGAAGAGAGCAGCAGCTTCAAGAGTACAATTGCGATTCTGTTGCTTTTCATATTGAACACCACGATCGATCGTTCTCGTGATTTTCACAATTGTGAATACTGTCATTCTGGTTATCACGGATTTAAATGACGATGTCGTTCTCTTTTTCATAACTTTGAAGACAAGTGTCTTTCTGGTGCTTGGGAAAGCTGGCCTCCGTGGTAGCGTTGGATTTTCAACACAGACGACGTATGAGGCATATAACAGAATCTAAATCACTGGTAAGATACTTTCCAAATCCTTCCATGTACCAATCTATTTGATAGTGAAGCATGGCAACAACCATAATTTCTCATAGTATATCTTTTTCAAGACCATCCTTCTGTGAGAGACTGTTAGTCATGGTCCAGATTCAAGGGATACATTCCAGGTATTTATCTTCCGCCATGTTTGTTCGCGGGAAGATCTCAAGTCTGAATCTCTGTAGCTTTGGAAGGGGATGATTAACTCTCGACAAGCTAGGCTTCTATTCTACAAGCGGGTTCGTTGGCAGAAAACCGGAACACGAGAATAGAAACCAGAAACGTTTGTTATGCCTTATTGTTAAGTGTAAAGTGGGAGTGAATATTTTGACTTTACGGAGACTTTGCTTTACACTGGTTCAAGGCAGCCAAGCAATAGTTGAGTGTGCTGATTTGAGAGCCATATTTGACCTTCTAAATCCACAAGCATTCTATCTCCATCCAATATTGACCTTGAGATAGCAAAGACTTTTCGGCCTATGTCAATTGCTAATTTGATGTGAATTGCGACCACTGTTGACACGGGCATATATGGCCTCAGGGTTAGAAGGCCATAAGCAGTTTCTTCACTGGCAAGCGAGTTCTTTCCACCCCACGCGCCAAATCCTTTTTGACTCTTGAGACTTCGAGAAAGTGTCAATATAACAATATCAAACAACCCCCTAGCTCGAAATAATCCCTGGTGACAAACTTTAGTGGCTGCAACTTCGCACTGTTGACCTTGCAAATACCTTTTCGATTACTTCTTGCATAATCAAGGCTCTGGCAAGAACATACAAATATTCCTATTTCCAGAAGAGCATTATAGGAACAAGATACCGCCACACCTACGAATAAATAAATAATTATTAACAATCTGTCAACACGGCGAGTCTCGACCTTTCAGGGAGACTATTGGTTTCTACATGTCTCGCTGTGTACTCGAGTATCCAGCTGATAGTGGTAAATGCCCCTTGCCACTGGTTCTCTACAGTAAGGTGCTGTAGATCTTGCTAGTACTGGTTCTTTACAGTAAACGCACGATTAAGCTTTTGAGCCGCAATGCCCGCCAAAACCTAACAACGTCCGCCAAGACCTGTAGATCTTTACACTCTATATGAGTAAAGTGTTTTCCATATGTAAACGGGATTCTGATTTCCAACCCGATTTATAACAACAGATAATGGATCTAGCAGGATCTCCCTCTCAACATCGGAATCGCTTTGAGCTTGAAAGTTCTTGAAATTCTCATTGTGCATTTTTGTCATGAGTGAAAATTGATGAGTGAATTACACGTAATCGACTCAGAAATCGATCACGGAATGGTTGTACCATCTTGGGTTTTTCATAGTATCTTAACAAGACTTTTACTACATAGAATATCATGAGTTTCTCTTTGTTTGACGCCGATACATTACTATAGGTATTTACATTACTTAACCTTCATTCACGAAAGAGAAGAATAATGTTCCGAGCTTTTCAGAATTTCTTATCTTTTCCCTTCCTCTTTTGGATATTTTATGGGGCTTCGGGCTCTTTAGTGAATGTTATTTAGTGGGCCGGATTCACATTACGTAGATTGGTATTTTAGGAATGGCTAAACTCCCAGATTTTGCTCTAATTGATCTAGGAAAGGGTATCATGGGGACCCTTGCCACACAGAAGATCATCAAAATTTACTTGGTAGTTTTTCTTGTTATTCTATCGATAAATCCCCACTAAATAGCATTTAGTCAACGGGAGGAGAGTAGGATAAAGCGGCACAGTATGCCAACAGTTGGGGAATTATTTATTGGTGGCGGCATGTTGCGTGCTGTGACTTTTAAAAGGGTCTTGGCAACCCCGCCGACTCTGTTAACTACTGAAGCACTTGACTTCCTTCATGCCAAACAATCACGCTGACGACTCGCTACAATAAGCAAGTATGGGGAAACCACTCACTGAAACTGCAGATGGCGCACCGGACAATCGACCTGCTTTGCTTAGCAAAAATGTTGTTGTGCAAGAGCTAGAAAACATTCAAACTGATGGTCACCGTCCAATTGAGTCCCATTCGAACGATAGAAGTGGTCTACAATACGTAACCGGAATTCGATTGGCTGCAATTACATCAGCAGTAACCCTGACTGCTTTTCTCATAACGCTCGACACGTCCATAGTATCCACGGTAAATGAATTCCGATATCCAAAGCTTCCGTAATGCTGACTTTTTGGGAAGGCAATTCCTAAGATTACAAGCGAGTTTCATTCTCTCCAGGATGTTGGGTGGTATGAAAGCGCTTATTTGTTGACCAGGTGACTCAATCTCGTAGAACGTTAACTGTCCTCCTACTACCATTTGACTGGCTCTGCTCTTCAACCTATAACGGGCAAGTTATATGCTCATTTCAGTTTGAAAGTCAGTTGCTGCTGCGAGTCCCGAACCTTTCTCGATTAGGAGGTTAACAACACTGCAGTACACCTACATAACCTTTCTTGCCCTCTTTGAATTCGGATCCTTAATATGCGCTCTTGCAACTTCCTCTAGCATGTTGATAGTAGGGAGAGCTATTGCCGGCATGGGTAGTGCCGGAGTAGGAAATGGGGCGCTTACAATAGTCTCCGCCTCTGTGCCTCTTGAGAAAAGAGCTTGTATGTTCTGGCACGCATCCAAGTTCCACTCGATCCCTACTAATCGTTCAAATTACAGTGTACTTTGGTATTACAGGATCAAGTCTGTTTATTTACACCCTCACTAGGTACAACTCTGACTCTTGCAGTTGGTCAATTAGGCGTTGTATTGGGCCCGTTAATTGGTGGCGTATTTACAGAATATACAACATGGAGATGGAGTAACCTTTGCATCCCTGGCAAGACCGTTGACAATGGCTAAGATCAAAACTAGGTTTCTACATCAACCTTCCAATCGGTGGGATTGCAATAGCTATTTTACTTTGGGTAACTGTGCCCAATATTCGGGTTCGGAAGGCTGAGCGCACGACCTTCACCTCTCTCTTCCATGAACTAGATCTCGCAGGTTGCCTGCTTTTCGCCCCAACCATGACCATGTTTCTTCTGGCTCTTGAATGGGGTGGTTCAACGTATCCCTGGGGCTGTGCCACAATCATTGGTCTCTTCTGCGGATCCGCTGCTAATCTGGCTCTTTTCTTGATATGGGAGTACAAAAAAGGAGACTCTGCGATGATTCCTTTTCAAATGGTCAAAAAAGGTGTGGTTTATTCGGCTGCGTTTAACATTTTCTTCCTGTTTGCAAACAATGTGATAACACCTTACTACCTTGCTATATATTTCCAAGGTGTGATGAATCACAGAGCTTATTACAAAAAGGAGAAGAATTGATTTCATTGATTTCGTATTATATAGCCCGAAGGATTGTTTATATATCCCCTACAGAACGCTAGCACCTCTAATCGGAACATCACCAGGGATCGAAGATCCTCTGGTTCATATTATAGCTAATCTAATCCTGGAATAGACTTCCAGTCTGTTTTAGTACCTTCTTCCTTTATACACCCTTCGTTTTATATAATCCTATTTATATGAAATGTATTTCCAAGGCGATATCTTTGATATTAACAAAAGAAAACTATATATATATTATTCTTCAAATGATAACTATCCGATCTCTACATCCCCGAAATCCTATATATCTTATCATCGAGGAACTTAACTATCCTACAGATTAGAATAGTTACTCCGATTGTAAATATATTGTTTATTAATAAATCGCATTATTTATTTATTTGTTTAAATTATAATATACTTCTTTCTTTTGTTCAAAACTATAAATATTATAGAATAATCGATTTCTTTGTTTTCTATATTATAACTTTATTATTTATTTTTATAAATCCTTCAATAATGAAATACTATAAAAGTAAAGATTATCAATCGAATAAAGATTATGTCACGGGTTCGTAACCCGTTCCTAGCTAGTCTGCATGGCTGCCTAAGGCACCCATCCCCCATATAGTCGGCGCTCTTCCTAGCACCTTCTTCCTTCTTCGTAGAATATCATCATATCTTAAAGCACCCTACCACTATTGTGATAGTATATTCTACCCTTCATAAAGACTCTATTGTTGAACAGGAAAGATAGTCCAGTTTTGCCAAATAATCAATTTCACAAAATACTCGGAAACTTCGATTATTAATACGTCGATAAACAATAAACAATGTTTTAATTCGATTCCAGTTCAGATTCAGATCCAGATTCAGATTCAGATCTAGATTCAGATTTAGATCCAAACCTCGATTTAATTAGTATTATGTCGTTATATATTCGAAATTAAAGATTATCTTAAATAATCTATCATTATATCGGATACTATTCAATCAACCCTACCAGAATCATCGATACCTTCAATCCGATCAAAGACAATGTTTGAACTCCGAGAGTATATTAAGTTTGTTTTCTTTAATTATTAATGGTTTGTATATGAGCTTTTTAGTGTTGGAGATAGAGACCTTAAAGATTCAATTTCTGTTTCCAATATGTTTATCAATATACAAAATCCTGAAATTGTTGTATATATATAATATTTGTTTAGTTTCATAGAACGGATACTAATTCAAACAGAACAATATTGATAAAAAATATATATATTATAAGGAGATCTGTAATTAAGCAATACAGTTAATATGAGATTAATGATTCAGAACTTTGATTTTCAGAAACAACTTGATTAATCATCTATTGGCGTAAACTTTGCTATATCAATTTATCGATTATAACAAACTACGAAAAATCTTGAACTGTTTAAAGATAAAAAAACAAACCTTTTGATTTGACAAAACGAATATGAAGATTGAAAGATGGGTTTATATATCTGTTGGAAAAACAATCTTGCAATTTTCGATACAGAATAAAAAAAATTGTTATATATAGTTTCGCTTTTGAAAAGAACAATTCGATAAAAAAGACGAAAGGATATTGAAGGAATTATAGATGATATATTGGAATTTATTATTACAAATGTATTCTTGAAGAAATTCAATAGTTTTTATATTTCAATTGATGTTGAATATAAGGTAATAATCAAATTCAATAAATTCAAAATGGACGAAAAAACCCTATTTCCTTTTTTTTATTCATAGTTGGAATATTTGGGTACATTTAATGAAAAGATTCTCCGAGAAATGGTTTTTGCAATGAAACAAAAAGTTATCGACGAATTGAAGGTATTAATAAAAGGCAATTCAAATCCCTGCGAACTTATTGATACTGAAAAATGAAGAAAGAAGTTTCAAGTATAAAACCAAAACTATTGGAATAATGAGTATTATAATATAAATTCTTCGAGATCTAGTTCAACTTATATTCAACAACAAGTATTATTAGTATTTTATATTTAAGGCGATCTTATAAACTTCGATACAATTAGAACCCCAAAATAAATACAAAGAGAGTACGAATACCTTTATAATCTATATTATTTTTATAAATAATCTGGGTATCGAATTGTAGATTATGAAGCAAAGAAATAAACTGATACTATAAGAAATGTAAGCGGATATAAAGGTATTTTCTATAGAAGTAGTTATTTGAAAAGTAATTATCAATTATATCAAAATCAATAATATTATTTGAGTAGTTTAATCAATCAAGGTGGCTACTAACGAGGAGAATATCAAGTATAGTTTCAAATTCAACAATACCGCCCTTTTAATTTAATTGATCATAGAAGTTTCTAATGAAATAATTATTAAGGTTATAATAATCATTAACAACAACATTTTAATATATTCACCGGGTTTGTTGAAGAAGAAATATTAGTATTATCAGAAAGTATATCAAATATATTTTTTTGTAATATAGTATCATTGTTATTTATATTTATTCAAGAGTATTTGGGAAAAGTTTAATCTTTGCGATAAGTCATTCGCAAGAATTATTAAGGGATACAGAATAGATATGATAAGTAATAATTAGTAAAGAACCTTTATAACTCAATTCTATAGATAGCAAATCTTTATTTGTTCAAATTATTATATTTCCAATGCATTCTTTTTCCTTCAATATGATTAGTTTGATTGATAGCGGATATTTAGAAAAAGCATTCGTTGATTGTTTTTTTGTTAATCGAAATAATATTCCAATTCGACCCTTATTATATTGTTACGAACTCCGTTTGGTAGATAAAAACACTACAGATATTATTATTGATTATTTTGTAATAAATATAGCAATGGGATAATATAAAGAAATATAGTTATTCTTCGTTACACAACTTTTCAAAGAAATTCTAATTATTTTCGGATTATTATAATTACAATATCATAATCTATATATAAATTGATAGGATATAATTCTCTCTTTCAACTCTCAATATTATATAATACATTATTACCCTTACAGTATATTCGATCCAATACAAGTATTAACAATCCCTTCGCTAATATATATAAACTAAATATACAAAAATAGTATATCTACAAAATTATCTATCAATAAAATCCTTAATGTATTATCTCCAATTAAAACTTTTTTTTTTAATGTAAAGAAGATTTTTTTTTGATATTTATCATTATTTATCGAAGATGAAAACGAAGATGATGAAATATACATTCAAAATTTTAAGACAATCTTAAAAAAGCTATTGGAGTAAGATTATAATGAATTAGTTTTTATAGATGAAGGTTATAAATCGATGGAAGACTCTGAAATCGATAAGATCTTGATATCCGGTGTAAATCATTATTGTATAAGAATTTGCAATAAAGGAGTATTATTTCAAGTACAAATGATACCAAACCGATGTTTTATTTAGTATAAATTGATACAAAAAATCGCTGGACAATGTTGGCTGAAGTTAATATCAAAAAATAAACCCTTATTATTGTTATCAATCCTAATCCCAAAAAAACAGATCGAAATCACTTTTAATATAAAATTAGATTTAGATAATATCTATTGATTATAAATTACTAGTTTTATATTTTTTTGTTAATAGGATAAAATAAAGGTTATATATCTTATATAGAAGGAATTAGATCGAGTAAAAAAGATTATTTGATAAGAACGCTTATATAAAATAATAATGATCTTAGCTTTTTAGAAATAAAACTTCAAGGATATATTATATAGAAAAGACAATATTGTTGATATATTAATCAAAGTATTTCTAAAGTTTTATAATTTTGTTTATTATTGCTATCAACTAGAATATTTTCGGAAAATAACAAAAATAAATATCGAGAAATTCCTCAATGGTAAATCATCATTCAATGATAACAAGATCAAGGAAAAACTTTTTTTATAATTTCAAGATAAATTACCTGTTTTTCTATTTTGTTATACAAATACACTTCCTCCACATCGGGTATAGGATCACAAGATAGAATTAATACCTAAAAAAGAATCTTTATATTTCAAAAATCATTTTTTATTTCCTTTCGAATTAAAGATAATTCGAAAATGAATCGACGACAACCTTACCAAAAATTTCATTCGGGAATCAAAATCACGAAATGTAGCTTTATTACTCCTAACAACCAAATTTGATGAAGGGGTTCGTATCTATCAGGATTATCGTGATTTGAACAATGTTACTATTAAAAACCGATACTCTTTACTAATTGTTCGAAAAACTCTGGATACTCTTTGTAATACAAAAATCTATACCAAATTAGATATTATTGTTATTTTCAACAAACTTCGTATTACAGAGAGTGACGAATGGAAAACCGCTTTCATTATTCGATTTGGATTATTTAAATCACTAATTATGCTTTTTGGTCTTTGTAATGTACTAATGTTATACCAATATTACATTAATTACATTTTGTTTGACGAACTGGATAAATACTGTATTGTATATCTCGATAATGTTTTTATATACTTCGAAAATAAGAATCAATATCGAGAATATATTTACAATATAGTCCAGAAACTGTAAGATGCTGGCTTACAAATCAATATTAATAAATACGAATTCGAAACAACTTCTATAAAATACTTAGGTCTTATAATTACAACCGAAGATATAAAAATGAATCAAAATAAAATATCAATTATTATTTTTTAGGTACAACCAACATCTATTAAAGATTTACAACGATTCCTCAGCTTCGCGAATTTTTATCGTCGATTTATAAAAGACTTTTCAAAGATCTGCCATCCTTTAAATAACCTTTTGCGGAAAGGAATAAATTGGTAATAGAAGAATGATTATATAATAGTATTCGAGAACCTAAAGAAAATATTTATAACAGTTTTAGTATTTGTCTATTTTAACCACAATAGGAAAACTGTATTGGAAACAGATACTTCGGATTGAATTTCGGAAAGGGTACTTTTTTAGTATAATGATAATAACGTTTTATAATCAGTAGTATACTTTTCTTCGAAATATTCGACTGTTGAATGTAATTATAAAATTTATGATAAAAAACTATTAATTATTATTAAATCAATAAAGGAATAACGATCAGAATTACAAGGATCTCAACAGGAATTCGAAATTTTGACCGATCACAAGAATCTGGAATACTTTACAACGATGAAAGTATTAAATCAATATCAAATATAATAATTAGAGTTTTTATCTCAATATAACTTCCGTATTGTTTATCGATCAAAAACCAAAGCAATTCGATCAAATGCTTTGAACCACCAACAAAAGGATCGATTTGATAACTCTGATTCCAATGATGAATATTTAAAAAACCAAAAACGCATTATTTTATTTATTAATAGATTTGATATAAATCTATACAAAGAATTTATAAGCGACCTTTCGTTAGCTATAACAAATTGAACAATATCATTTGAAAACAAGCCTATAGATGAATTTATTAATACAGTATATAATAGATCAGATATGGCTAAACAATTAATATCAGCAATCGAAGACTTTTTTACAACCAAATGATCAAAAGAATTCAGGAAAACCTTACGAATAACTATACAGGATTGCTGTATTTATAATAATAAGATCTACTATCATAAAAAACTATGGATTCCGTTTGATAATAAACTGAAGATACAAATTTTATATAGAATATATTCGTTGGGCTTCACTAATCATTCTAATTATACGAAGATTATTGATTTGATCTTTAGAAGTTACTGGTGGCTATAGATACATCAAGAAATAGATGTCTATATTCAAGTTTATGAACTCTATATTCGAACAAAATCTTTAAAGTCATTCCCCCCAAAATTCCTAAAATTGTTGTTTGTTTTTTTTTAACCATAATCAGATATTTCAATCGATTACATTACACCTTTACCAAACTATAAACATTATAATTCAATATACAAACATATATTAATAATTGTTTGTAGATTAACAAAAATAAAACATTTTTAATAACAAAAGAATTGATTAATACTTTTATCAACTATATTTATACATTACATAGTCTCTTGGAAAATGTCATTTCAAATCGAGGAATACAATTCGTATCGGGATTCTGGATATAGCTTTCTGAACAATTAAAAGTAGTCTTTAAATACAACTCAGTGTTTCATCTACAAATAGATGGCCAAATAAAACGAATCAATTCAATTCTAGAACAATATTTGTATACATTTATAAACTTTCATCAAAATGATTGAATAGAGTAATTACCATTAGCAAAATTTGCTTTAAACAATTTGGTTTTTGAAACAACAGATTGTTCATCGTTTTTTGTAAATTACAATTTTAATTTACAATTGAGTATAGAATCTAATAAACCCTGCTCTTTAAATATAACAATAATTCAAAAACACAAATTCTTTAAAAGAAATAGAATAATTGATAGAATAAAACATATTCTAAATCAACTCAAAGTATTTGCGAAACAATCTATTACAATTTATAAGGAATATACAAATCGGAATAGATCAGATTTATTGTAATATACAAAAAAACAAAAAGTATATATAAATACAAAAAATATAAAGATATTTTACAAAACAAAAAAGCTTAACAATAAATAGATCGGATTATATAAAATAATAAAGATCTATTTGTATATTTACTTAATCGAACTATCAGAAAATATACGAAATTTCTTAGTATTCCATTATTCATTGTTAAAATCAGTATATCCAAAACTTCATTTTCCAGAATAAACTTTAATTAACGAATCGAAATCGAAAATTACAAAAGATAGAATCTTCGAAAAAGAAAACGAAAAGAAAGAACCAATTCAAAAATAAATATTTGAAGATATACTTGATAATTACAATAAAGATAACTATCATTATCAAATCAAATAGAAATATTATATATCAATTTGGCAATCAATATTAGATCTAAAAAACAATAAAAAGATTTTGATCGATTATTATTATTTATACTCTAAGAAACCTAAATCACTATCATAGATCTTGGATCACTCAAATGCTACAATATTATTACCAGTTTCAACTTCTACAAAGATTTTACAATAATCAATAAAAAAAAAAATATAATTTACTTAAACAAAAAAATAGTATTTCAAATTTTAAAATAGTCTTAAAATTTGAAAAGTGATCTTATAATTCAGGAATTTGAAGTATTTGGATAAGATTTTGCTTGAATAGTTGTTTTTCAAAAAGATTTTATTAATAGTTTGAAAACAAACTAAATTTTGAGAAAGAAAATACTATTACAGATTCGTAATCCGTTCCTAGTTAATTTATATAACTATCTAAGGTATCTATCTTTTATATAATCGATACTCTTTCTAATACTTTTTTTTTTTTTTGTAGAATATCATTATATCTTAAAGCATCCTACCACCACCGTAATAGATTATATACCTTTACTTTTATTTCTCTTTCGATCGGATCTCTTTTATTACAATGATAATAGAGTGCTTTAAGATATAATGATAATCTACGAAGAAGGAAGAAGGTGTTAGGAAAAGCGCCGATTATATAGAGGATAAGTATTTTAGATATCTATATAAACTAGCTAGGAACGGATTACGAATCTGTAATAGTATCTTTTTCCTCAAAGTCTAATTTGTTCTTAAACTATTAATAAAACCTTTTGTAAAACAATCGTTCAAATAAAACCTTATTTAGATATCCCAAATTCCTGAATTGTAAGACCACCCTTCAAATTTTAAGACTGTTTTAAAATTTAAAATATTATTTTCTTGTTTAAGCAAATTATACTTTCTTTTTTGTTAATTATTGTAAAATCTTTATAGGAATTGGAATTGACAATAATATTATAGCGTTTGAGTAATTCAAGATTTATAATAGTGATCTAGGTTTTTCGGAATGTAAACAATAGTATTCGATTAAAATCTTCTTATTGTCTTTTAGATCTAATATTGATTACCAAATTGATATATAATATCTTTATTTGATTTGATAATGATAATTATTTTTATTATAATTATCAAGTATACTTTCAAATACTTATTTCTGAATTAATTCTTTTTCTTCATCTTTTTTTTCGAGGATTCTGTTTCTTATAATTTTCGATTCCGATTCGTTAATTAAAGTTTGTTCTGGAAAATAAGATTTTGAATATACTAGTTTTAACAACGAATAATAAAATACTGGAAAGATTTATATATTTTTTAATAATTCGATTAAATAAGTATATAAATAAACCTTTATTATTTTATATAATTCAATTTATTTATTATTGAGTTTTTTTGCTTTACAAGATATCTTTATATTTTTTGTATTTATATATACTTTTTGTTTTTTATATATTATAATAAATTTGATCTATTTCGATTTGTATATTTTTTGTAGATTATAATAAATTATTTTGCAAATACTCTGAATTGATTTAGAATATATTCTATTTTATCAATTATCTTATTATCACGGTGGTGGTAGGGTGCTTTAAGATATAATGATATTCTATAAAGAAGGAAGAAGGTGCTAGGAAGAGTGTCGATTATATAGAGGATGGGTGCTTTAGATAGCTATATAGACTAGCTAGGAATGGATTACGAATCTGTAATAGTATTTTCTTTCTCAAAATTTAGTTTATTCTTAAATTACTGATAAAACCTTTTTGAAAAACAATCGTTCAAGCAAAATCTTGTTCAAACATCTCAAATTCCTGAGTTGTAATATCATCTTTCAAATTTTAAGATTATTTTAAAATTTGAGATATTATTTTCCTGTTTAAATAAACTATACTTTCTTTTTTGTTGATCATTATAAAGTCTTTATAGAAATTGAAGTTGATAATAGTATTATAGTATCTGAATGATTTAAGATCTATAATAATGATTCAGGTTTCTCGGGGTGTAAATAATGATAGTCGATTAGAGTTTTCTTATTATCTTTTAGATTTAATATTGATTATTAAGTTGATATATAGTATCTTTATTTGATTTGATAATAATAATTATCTTCATTGTGATTATCAAGTATACTTTCAAATACTTATTTTTGAATTGGTTTTTTCTTTCTATTTTCTCTTTCGAGGATTCTATCCTTTGTAGTTTTCGATTCCGATTCGTTAATTAAAGTTTGTCCTGGGAAATAAGGTTTTGGATATATTGGTTTTAACAATGAATAATAGAATACTAAGAAAATTCGTATATTTTCTAATAGCTCGATCAAATAAATATACGGATAGATCTTTATTATTTTGTATAATCCGATTCATTTATTATTGAGTTTTTTTGCTTTACAAAATATCTTTATATTTTTTGTATTCATATATACTTTTTGTTCTTTTGTATATTGTAGCAAATCTGATCTATTCCGATTTGTATATTCTTTATAAATTGCAATAAATTATTTCGCAAATATTTTGAATTGATTCAAAATATATTCTATTCTATCGATTGTTTTGTTTCTTTTGAAGAATTCGCGTTTTTGAATTATTGTTATATCTGAAGGGTAGAGTTTACTAGATTCTATATTCAATTGTAAATTAAAATTATAATTCGCAAAGAACAACGAATAGCTTGTTATTTCAGAAACCAAATTGTTTGAAACAAATTCTATCAACAATAACCATTTTATCCAATCATCCTGATGAAAATTTATAAATATATATAAATACTATTCTAGAATTAAATTGATTCGTTTTGTTTGACTATCTATCTACAAATGAAATACTGAGCTGTATTTAAGAGCTATTTTCAATCGTTTAGAAAGCTATATTCAGAATTCTGATACGAATTGCATTCCTCAATCTGAAATAACATTTTCCGGAAGATTATATAATATATAAATGTAATTGATGAAAGTATTAATCAATTCTTCTATTGTTAAAGATCTTGTATCTATAAAATGTTTCATTTTTGTCAATCTACAAACAATTATTAATATATATTTGTATATTGAATCGTAATGTTTATAATCTAGCAAAGGTGTAATATAATCGATTGAAATATCTAATCATAATTGGAAAGGAATAAACAACGATTTTAGGAATCCTAGAAGAAATGATTTTAAGGATTTTGTTCGAATATAGAGTTTATAAGTTTAAATATAAACGTTTATTTTTTGATGCATCTGTAACTATCAATAGTTTCTGAAAACCAAATCAATAGTCTTCGTGCAACCAGGGTAACCAACGGAATTCGACGAATGTATTCTATATAAAATTTGTATCTTCAGTTCATTATCAAACGGAATTTATAGTTTTTCACGATAGTAAATCTTATTATTATAAATACAACAATCCTGTATAACTATTCGTAAGATTTTCCTGAATTCTTTTGGCTATTTAATTGTAAAAGGATCTTCGATTGTTGATATTAATTGTTTGGCCATATTTGATCTATTGTATACTGTATCAATAAGTTTATCGATAAGCTTATCTTCAAATAGTATTATCCAATCTATTGCAGCTAACGAAAGGTTGTTTATAAGTTCTTTGTATAAATCTATATCGAATCTATCAATAAATAAAACAATATACTTTTGGTTTTTTAAACGTTCGTTGTTGAGATTAAAACTATCAAATCGATCCTCCCGTTAACAGCTCAAAGCATCTGGCCGAATTGCTTTGATTTCTAATCGATAAACAATTCAGAAATTATATTGAAATAAGAATTCTAATCATCATACTTGATATTGATTTAATACTTTCGTTATTGTAAAGTATTCCAGATTCTTATGATCAATCAAGATTTCAAATTCCTATTAAGATTCTTATAATTCCGATCGCTATTTTTTTATTGATTTAATAATAGCTAATAACTTTTTATCATAAATCTTGTAATTACATTTAATAACCGAATATTTCGAAGAAAAGTATACTACTAATTATAAAACATTGTTATCATCGTATTAAGAAAATACCCCTCCCGAAATCCAATCTGAAGCATCTATTTCCAATACAGTTTTTCTATTATAATTAAAATAAACAAATACCAAAGCTATTATAAATACTTTCTTTAAATTCTCGAATACTATTGTATAATTGTTCTTCCATTATCAATCTATTCCTTTTCGCAAAAGATCATTTAAAGAACGATAGATCTTTGAAAAGTCTTTTATAAATCGATAATAAAAATTTACAAAGCCGAAGAATCGTTATAAATCTTTAACAAATACTAATTGTACCCAAAAGATAATAGCTAATACTTTATCTTGATTCATTTTTATACTTTTGATTATAATCATAAAGCCTAAATATTTCATAAAAGTTGTTTCGAATTCGTATTTATTAATATCGATTTGTAAACCAACATCTTGTAGTTTCTGGATTATATTGTAAATATATTCTCGATATTGATTCTTATCTTCGGAATATATAAAAACGTTATCGAAATATATAATACAGTATTTATCCAACTTATCAAACAAAGTATAATTAATATAGTATTGAAATAACACTAATACATTGTAAAGACTAAAAGGTATAACTAATAATTCGAATAATCCAAATCAAATAATGAAAACAGTTTTCTATTTGTTATCCTTTGCAATACAAAGTTTGTTGAAAGCAACAATAATATCTAATTTGGTATAGATTTTTGTATTGCAAAAAACATCCAGAGTTTCTCGAACAATTAATAAAGAGTATCGATTCTTAATAGTAACATTATTCAAACTACGATAATTCTAACAGATACAAATTTCTTTATTAGATTTGACTATTAGAAATAATAGAGCTGCACTTCGTAATCTTGATTCCCGAATGAAACCTTTGATAAGATTATCGTCGATCCATTTTCGAATTACCTTTAATTTGAAAAGGAATAAAAGGCGATTTTTGAAATATAAAGGTTCTTTTCCAAATATTAACTTTATTTTGTAATCCTGTATTTGATATAAAGGAAGTGTATTTATATAACAAAATAGAAAAATAGGTAGCTTATCTTGAAGCTACAAAGAGAGCTTTTCTCTAATCTCGTTATTACTAAATAGTGATTTGTTATTAAAGAATTTCTCGATATCTATTTTTGTTATTTTTCAAAAATATTCTGATTGATAGCAATGATAAACAAAATCATAAAATTTCGAAAATACTTTGACTAATGTATTAACGATATTGTCTTTTCTATATAATATATCCTTGAAGTTTTGTTCCTGAAGAATTGGAACCATTATTGCTTTATATAAGTGTTTTTGTCGAATAATCTCTTTTGCTCGATCTAATTCCTTTTATATAAAATATATAACCTTTACTTTATCCTATTAACAAAAAAATATAAAACTAATAGTTTGTAATCAATAGATATTATCTAAATCTGATTTTGTATTGAAAATAATCTCGATCTGCTTTTTTGGGATTAGAATTGATAACGATAATAAAAGTTCATTCTTTGGTATTGATTTCGATCAACATTGTTTAGCAATCTTTTGTATAAGTTTATACTGAATAGAACATCGATTCGATATCATTTGTATTTGAGATAATACTCCCTTATTACAAATTCTTATACAATAATAATTTATACTGAATATCAAGGTTTTATCGATTTGCAAATCAATTCTAAAATCTTTTATCGATTTATAATCTTTGTTTATAGAAACTGATTTATTATAGTTTTACTCTGATAGTTTTTTTAAAACTGTTTTAAAATTTTGAATATATATTTCATCGTTTTCGTTTTCATCTTTGATAAATAATAATAAATATCAAAAAGGATTCTTTTTTGTACTAAAAAGGAAAGTTTTAATTAGAGATAATATATTAAGGATTTTATCGATAAATAGTTTTGTAGATATATTACTTTTATATATTTGGTTTGTATATATTAACAAAGAGATTGTTGATATTTGTATTGAATTGAATATACTATAAAAGTAACAATGTATTATATAATATTGAAAATTGAAAAAGAAAATTATATTCTATTAATTTATATATAGATTATAATATTATAATTATAATAACCCGAAAATAACTAGAGTTTTTTTGGAAAGTTTTGTAACAAAAAATAATTATATTTCTTTATATTATTCTATTGCTATATTCATTACGAAATAATCAATAATGATATCTATAATATTTCCATCTGTTAAACAGAGTTCGTAACGATATAATAAAAGTCGAATTGGGATATTGTTTCGATCAACAAAAGAACAATCAACGAATACCTTTTTTGAACATTTATTATCAATCAAACTGATCACATTGAAAAAAAAGGAGTATATTGAAAATATAATAATTTGAACAAATAAAGATTTGCTATTTATAAAATTGAATTATAAAAGTTCTTTATTAGTTATTACTCATTGTATTTATTCTGTATCCTTTGATAACCTTTACAAACGATTTATTACAAAGGTTAAACTTTTCCTGAGTGCTTTTGAATAGATATAGATAATAATAATACTATATTGCAAAGAGGTATATTTGATATATTTTCTAATAATATTAATACTTCTTCTTCAACAAATTCGATGAATGTATTAAAGTATTGTTATTGGTAATTATTATAACCTTGATAATTACCTTGTTGAAAATTTCCACAATCAATTGAATTAAAAGAACAATATTGTTAAACTTGAAATTGTACTTGATATTCTCTTTATTGATAACTATTTCGATTGATTGAATTACTCGAACGGTATTATTGATTTTGATATAATTGATGATTATTTCTTAAATAACTACTTCCACAAGAAATACCTTTATATCCATTTACATTTCTTATAATATTAACTTGTTTCTTTACTTTACAATCTACAATTCGATACTCAGATTGTTTACAAAAATGATATAGATCATGAAGATATTCGTACTCTTTTTGTATTTGTTTTGAAATTCTGATTGTATCGAAATCCATAAAATCGTCTTGAATATAAAATGTTAACAATACTTATCGTTAAATATAAATTGAACTAAATCTCGAAGAATTTGTATTGTAATATTCGTTATCCCAATAGTTTTGATTTTATATTTGAAACTTCTTTCTTTATCCTTCAATATCAATGAGTTCGCAAGGATTTGAGTCGTCTTTTATTAATACTTTCAATTCATCAATAATTTTTTGTTTCATTGCAAAAACCATTTCTCGAAAAGTCTTTCCACTAAATATACCCAAATATTCCAATTGTGAATAAAAAAAGGGAAATAGAGTTTTTTCACCCATTTTGAGTTTATCGAATTTGATTGCTACCTCACATTCAACATCAATTGAAATATAAAGACCATCAAGTTTCTTCAGGAATGCATCTGCAATAATAAATTCCGATATATCATTTATGATTCCTTCAATATTCTTTCGTCTTTCTTATCGAACTATTTCTTCCAAAAGCGAAATCATATATAATAATTTCTTTTATTCTATATCAAAAACTGTAAGATCGTTTTTCCAATAAATATATAAACTTATTTTCTAATTTTCGTATTTGCTTTATCGAATCAAAAAACCTGTTTTTTTACCTTTGAACAATTCAGAATTCTTCGTAGTTTATCGTAATCGATAAATTGATACAATAGGGTTTGCACCGATAGATAATTGATCAAATTGTTTCCGAAAAGCAAAGTTCTGAATCATTAATCTCGTATTAGCTGTATTGTTTAATTACAGATCTCTTTGTAATATATATATTTCTTATCGATATTACTCTACTTGAGTTAGCATCCGTTCTATGAAATTAAACAAATGTTATATATATACAATAGTTTCAAAGTTCTGTATATTAATAAACATATCGAAAACAGAAATTGGATCTTTAAGATTTCTATTTCCAATATTGAAGAGCTCATATACAAGCTATTAATAATTAAAGAAAACAGATTTAATATACTTTCGAAATTCGGACATTGTTTTTGATCGGACTAAGGGTATCGATAATTCTGATAGAATTGATTGAATAGTATTCAACATAATAATAGATTATTTAAAACAATCTTAAAAACTGGGATATAATTGTAGGATCTTTGATTTCGAATATATAACGATATAGTACTAGTTAAATCGAAGTCTGAGTCTGAATCTAAATCTGGATCTGAATCTGGGTCTGGATCTGGATCTGGATTGAAATCGAATTAAAGTGTTGTTTATTATTTATCGATATATTGATAATCGAAGTTTCCGAGTATTTAGTGAAATTGATTATTTGGCAAAACTGGGCTGTCTTTCCTATTCAACAGCAGAGTCTTTATAAAGGGTAGAATATATTATTACAATAATGGTAAAGTACTTTAAGATATAATAATATTCTACGAAGAAGGAAGAAGGTGCTAGGAAGAGCGCCGACTATATAGGGGATGGGTGCCTTAGGCAGCCATGCAGACTAGCTAGGAACGGGTTACGAACCCGTGACACTTATTTCCTTTAAAGAATTCGCGTTTTTGAGTTATTATTATATTTAAAAAACAAGATTTACTAAATTCTATATTCAATTGTAGATTAAAATTATAATTCGTAAAGAATAACGAACAATTTGTTATTTCAGAAATTAAATTGTTTAAAGCAAATTCTATTAGAGATAATTATTCTATCTAATTATTTTGATAAAAGTTTATAAATATATATAAATATTATTCTAGAATTGAATTGATTCGTTTTATTTAATTATCTATTTGCAAATGAAACATTGAGCTGTGTTTAAAGGCTACTTTTAATTATTCAGAAAGTTGTATCCAGAATCCCGATACAAATTGCATTCCTCGATCTGAAATAATATTTTCCAATAGATTATATAATATATAAATACGATTGATGAAAACGTTAATTAATTCTTTTGTTATCAAAGATCTTGTATTTATAAAATACTTCATTTTTGTTAATTTATAAATAATCATTAATATATATTTGTATATTGAATCGTAATATTTGCAGTTTGATAAAAATGTAATATAATCGATCAAAATATCTGATTACAATCGGAAAAGAACAAACAATGGTTTCAGGAACTCTGGGGAAGATGACTTTGGGGATTTTATTCGAATATAGAATTCATAAGCTTAAATATAAACATCTATTTCTTGATACATCTATAGTTATTAATAGCTTTTGGAAACCAAATCAATAATTTTCGTACGACTAAAATAGTCAGTGGGGTCCGATAAATGTATTCTGTATAAGATTTATATCTTTAGTTTATTATCAAACGAAATCTATAGTTTTTTATAATAATAGATTTTATTATTGTAAATACAGCAATCTTATATAGTTATTTATAAAACTTTTCTGAATTCTTTTAGTTATTTAATTGTAAAAAGGTTTTCGATTATTGATATTAATTATCACAGTGGTAGTAGGGTGTTTTAAAATAGAATAATATTCTACGAAGGAGGAAGAAGATACTAGGAAGAGCGTCGACTATATAGGGGATGGGTGTCTTAGGTATTCATACAGACTAGCTAGAAACGGATTACAAACCTATAACAATACCCCCTTTCTCAAAACCTAATTTGTCTTCAAACTACTAATAAAACCTTTTGTAAAACAATTGTTCAAATAAAGTTTTATCTAAACACTCCAAATTCCTGAGTTGTAAGATCATCCTTCAAATTTTAAGATCGTTTTAAAATTTAAAATACTACTTTTCTATTCAAACAAACTGTACTTTCTTTCTTATTGATCATTGTAGAATCTTTATAGGAACTGGAGTTGGCAATAATACTATTGCGTCTGAGTGATTCAAGATCTATAATAATAGTTTAGGTTTCTCGAGATATAAACAATAGTATTCGATTAGGGTTTTCTTATTGTCTTTTTAGATCTAATATTGATTGCCAGATTAATATATAGTATCTCTATTTGATTTGATAATAATAATTATCTTCAATATGATTATCAAGTATACCTTCAAATACCCATTTCTGAATCAATTCTTTCTTTCCGTCTTCTTTTTCGAGGATTCTATCCTTTATAGTTTTCGACTTTGATTCGTTAATCAAAGTCTATCCTGGGAAATAAGGTTTTGGATATACTAGTTGTAACAATGAATGATGGAATACCAGGAAAATTCGTATATTTTCTAATAATTCGATTAAGCAAGTATATAAATAAATCTTTATTATTTTGTATAATTTGATTTATTTATTGTTGAGTTTTTTTGTTTTACAAAATATCTTTATATTTTTTGTATTCATATATACTTTTTGTTTTTTCGTATATTATAATAAGTCTGATCTATTTCGATTTATATATTCCTTATAGATTACAATGAATTGTTTTACAAATGCTTTGAATTGATCTAGAATATATTCTATTTTATTAATTGTTTTATTTTCTTTAAAGAATTCGCGTTTTTGAGTTATTGTTATATCTAGAAAACAGGATTTATTAGATTCTATACCCAATTGTAGATTAAAATTGTAGTTCGCAAAGAACAACGAATAGCTTGTTATTTCAGAAACCAAATTGTTCGAAGCAAATTCTATTAAGGATAATCATTCTATTTAATCATTGTCGGTACGACCTCCGTGATCGTCGTATCGATAGAAAACGTTTTCGATTGTATTGAGGTTATTCACAAAAGAGATTCCCGTGAGGGCGCTTGGATTGTTATACAATTGATTTCTAAATTAAAGATTATATTGTATATCAAGATTCGAAAGAACTATTGAATGCGAATGGTTTTAATATAGAAGTTTTCGTTTAAATGAGGATTATATACTTTAAGAGTATATGAATATCAATACTGATTATTTTCTTAAAAGAATAACTAACTACAATGAATGTAAATACAAAAACGAAATAGAAAAACCCAAAATTATAATATCCGAAAACCTAAATCTTAATATTCGAAAAATCTTAAATCTTAATACCTGTTCTCTTTATTTATATCTCTATTTCCAATTTGATTTTATTTGTATCAATCAATTCCTTCAAAACTTGATAGGGTTTAGTTTTCGTTATTACGTCAGCAGGGTTAGTATTTCCATCGATCCAATGGATCTTCTGAATTTCTTATCTTTTATACAATTAGCGAATATATATTAGATCGATCATTAGTCGCTTTTTATATATAGTACTAAGTTTAACAAAGCATTTATATAATGATTTCGGATTGGTATATACTATAAACGGAATAGAATAATTGTAAATAATCATTTAGTCGAGGGAGGATTTTATAATTGTTGGAAGTTGCTGAGTCAGCATTCTGTTCGCCGTATAACCTTATATATAAGCTTTCTATAGAACCTATACTATAATAAGAACTACATATACTTGCAACTCTACATTTTGTATTCCAATAAGTTATGAAGCCCGTATTATATTTCTACTGATACAATTACATTATCCATCGTTATTATAAAACAATCATTATCGATCAAAAAGAATTACAAATCAAAATAAGGTTCTATACCCATTTTCGATGGAAATAATTATTCTGATTTTCACTTTGCCTATAAATTAACTTTTGTTGCTGCCAATACTTGAAGAATAATTGCTGGTTTAGATATCGAACCAATACTTGCGAATAATATCATTATCGTTGAAAAACATAAAAGATCTGAGTTTATTGATAGGAGAGGAAAAGCATTTACTATTCTAAATGGGACAGTATCATTTATTCAACAAAAGAAACTAATGGAGTTTGCTGATACTGTTGATTTGCTTAGTATATAAAATAAATTAAAATCTTCAGATCAAATATCGAATCCATTTTACATCAATAACATTCGTATTGAATTTCGAAATCAAATATTCGATCATAAAACTACTATTATTCGAATCTATATCGATCAACTTTTATATTGGCAATATCAATTATCGAATAGTACAAATCCTATTACCAATACCAAACTAATAAATCAATTTATGCATACCATTCCTCAACAAACCGATTAACAAATTAATAAGAAACTAGCTCTTTCGCAGAATATGACATTGAAACAATCTATAATCGAATTTCAATCGAACGAAACGATATTATCTACAGCTACTGCAAATTTCGTAGAATCGAAAAAAAGAAACAGAAAGAAGAATAATAAATACAAAAGTGAATATTATTTCTATGAAAAAAAAGGACACCTTCAACGCAATTGCCATTCCTATATAAAAGCACAAAAACATACGAGAAAATCGAAATCGAAATTGAAATCGAAATCCACAAAGAAATCGAAGGACGAATCAGATACCTCCTCATCCAAATCGAATTCCGAGGAAAAGATTTCAAAGAAAAAAAGAAGAAATAAGAACCCTAGCCCTAAAGCTAGCTTCGCAGATGGTATCGAAGCTCCCAAAAGGACGAATATCAATATAATACAATTTGAAAGGATATAGTTGTTTTCTACTACGAAAGTAAAGAAATTGAATACCTGATTGATTACCATTCTTCATACTGTTTTCTACTACAAAAGTAAAGAGGTTGAATATCTAATTGATTATTATTCTTCATATTGTTTTCTATTACAAGAGTAAAGAGGTTGAATATCTAATTAATCATTTTAACATTCTTCATGTTGTTTTCTATTCTCAAAGAATAAAGAGATTGAATACCTGGCTAATCACCATTCTTCAAAGGATTTTAAAGGATTGATACATCAGAGGCACTCTTTTCTGCAAATATTGAACTCTACAGAAGACTAGATATTGTAGTTTTTAATGAGGCCTAAATAGGATTTATGATTTTTGAGTATATGGAAAGTGGGAATAGCTTCATTTTTGAGGACTTCAACAATAAAGGGATGTTGGAAGTTGCTGAGTCAGCATCCTGTTCGCCGTATAACCTCATATATAAGCTTTCCATAGAACCTACACTACAATAAGAACTACACACACTTGCAACTCTACATTTCGTATTCCAACAATAATATTTATTATATTGAATTCAAAAATCATTATATAAAGTTTTGAAGCTAGTGTATTTTTAGTAACTCTTTTGTATTTAATAGAGGTTTAATAAAGGATATTTGTATTTTTGGATTTATTCGTTAGAACTATAATATATCCGATTTGAAAAGAGTGATTAGGGTTATTTGCAAATCCTGTATCTACAAATACAAAAAGGATAAAAGTCTTTGAATCGAAAAGAACGAATCTCAATCCTTTAATAGTATTATAGAATTATCAAGAAAGAATCTTATTCAGGAATTCAATATCTTCTGGAGTGGGATTGGTGATTTGAGTGGTATAGGATAATGAATATGTAACCTCTGGTTGGATGAGATTAGTGATATATGTTTCTCTAGTCTGCTAAGCGATATATTATTCCTGAGTTGAAGTATTCTTTTGTAATTTGCTTTTGATACCTTTAAGATTTGTAGAGCTAAAAACGATTTGTTGAAAATTCTTGTAATATTGTTTTTAAATTAGATTGATAATATCATCGATTAATGATATAATAGCTTTATTGAATTTGAAAAAATTCGTCTCTATTAATATCTTACAATCTTTTGTTTGAAAATTGATAGCTTTGAGTTGTTTTTGTTTTAATTCAATAAACGCTTTATCAACAATAATAAATATATCGTTGGTTTGCATACCAATAAATACAAGTATATCGTTGTTTCGATGAAGAAAACAATAATTGTAAGTTGAAATTGTAAAACCGAAATAATTCGTATAATAATTATAATATATTTTGAATTAATGGCTTTTTGATTTTGTAATACTATATAAAAGTTTCTTTATTTGAAAAATAATATTCTATAAAAATTGTATTTTCTAAAAAGGATAAATATAAAATAATCGATTTAGCTTTATTGTAGTTTGAATATAGATTTGTAAAATATCGCAAAGGTAAATATAAATGTTCTTTGATTTAAAGATTGAAATTAGAATCAATAGTTTCTATTGATTGATCTTTTGTAGAATTGGAGATTGAATCAAAACAGTTTCTTTTCCAATATTGTTGTATACTTGAATTACTAATCGTGATTTCTCTATAGTTTTATTAATTCCGGTATATTTGATTTCGTTGACGAATCGGTTTCCGAAGATACGAGTTCCGGTAGAGATCGAAAAGATAGGAACGTTTTTGAAAATTCTTTTTTCTAATAATTCTTCGATCTTTTTTCTATAAAAATCAACAAAATTAGATTTGGGTGAGGTAATTTCAAAATCTTCGCCTGCTAGAAAAATGATTAAGTCAGGGTTTGATATCAATAGCGTTTCCGAAAAGTATTGATGAATTATCGGAATTTCAATTCAATCTAAAGGATATTGTATAGTATAACTAATAGAACAAATAATAGCAGATATAGGGAATGCTATTATACGAACGACTATATTTCGATCAGGTTTCTGTGTTGAATTTGATGAATCTGGGTTTTGATTGATTAATTCCGAGTTATTAGAAGGGTTGATTTCCTTATCAAGATTATCAAGAAGATCTATTATTTCTTTCAATTTGGAATAGTATAATTTTACAATAGTATTCTTGAATTCAGTAATTTTGTTTGGAAATTGAATTCTATCGATTTCGTTATTATTTTCGAAAAAAGGGAATAGATTTTTCTATTTGTTTTTCTTAGAAGTAATTGTTTTTTGTTATATCAAAATATTAGAATTGATAGGGAGATTGTGAATATGATTTGTTGAAGGATTATTTCGTTGATTTAGAATATCGTTAATTTGTTTTTGTATATAAAATTTATAAATTTCTTGTATAACTTTCTAAATAGTTATGATTTGTTGCAAAATGATAGAGCTTGGAAGGTTTAGATTGAAGATTCTAGAGTATATTTCGAATACAAGTAGTGTAGAAATTAAATCATTTGGATTAATTGAATCATTTACAACTTTTATAATCATTTGGAGATGTATATCCTGTGTAATACCAGGTTCTTGAACCATCTCTCCAATGATAATTTCGTATGTACGGCAAAGAAGTGTATAGTATTGTTCAATAATGCTAATTGATTAATAGAATTCGATAGGAATTGATTTCGTTATAGTATTTATAAATAAAGTTCGATCTACGAATTCTTTTTCGATGAAATTCTTTTCGGTATTGTGAATTAGATAATCTGGAAATCCAATGTAAATATCGATCTAATATTCTCTGAAAGTATTCCAGATTGCAATTACTGAAATATTAGGTAGAAATCGTATAGTTTGGAAATATATTGCTTGATCGATAATACACAAAACTGGTTTTCTATCTAGATATATAATATCGATATAAATTGTGAAATTAAATTCGATATCGTTATATAAAGTAAATTTGAATCGTTTTGAAGATTTATTATGTTTTTGATAAAAATAACAAAATTTGTTGAGCTTATAAAGTTCTTTTTCGGTATATTCATTATGATTAGTACATTTTAGGATATTATAGAGTTTCTCTATAGAAGGGTGATCAAATCGATAATGTAATCTTCGAAATTCTATATCGGTGAAATAAAAGAATGGAATAGTGGAATATACTTCTATTGGATTGAGAAAAGGGATGATATTTTATAAAAGAAATATATAATCGAACTTTCTAATTATAAAGCAGATTTTGTTTTCTTTGGAATCTACAATAGTATTATTAAAGTTGTCAAAAATCATTTGTAAACGATCTATATCTATCAATGATAAAAAAAAAAATATAGGTATCTATAATATAAAAGATAACATTTCCAATAAATATATCAAATATTACAGTTCCCTTTGATTTAGTATTACCAATTCCGAAAACGAAATTAGTATTAGAATTAGGGTTTAATGCAATCGTAACATCGATGAGTTTCTGTAAAGCCTTAATTTAATGGAGATCAGTAGTTGATTTAATAGCAGCTCTCGAATCGATTATGATTTCGATGAATTCTTCATTTGAATAACGATGATTGAAAAAGATTTGGATCGATAATAAAGTTGTAATTCCCAAAAAATGAATGATAGTATTGTTGTATAACTCGATAACAATTTATTAAACCTCTGAAGAAATGAATTCGTTGAAAAATCCTTCGAGATTAGAGTTATCGTTTAATTCCTTTTGGGGGTTTTTTTGTAGAGAGTTTTTGCATTCCTCTATAAGGAGAATGAATTGTTCATTTGAAAGAATAATTGTATCGTATTCGTTTATAATATATTAGCAATACAAACATTTGAAGCTAGAAGCGTGTTTAGATTGTTTGGTTCTAATGAGTTCCTAATAACGTTGTTTGGTTTCCTTTTGTTTTTCGATAAAATGATTAATTGATTAATAGCCTTTCTTTTTACAAATATAATATCTACAATACTTCCTGTCTTGGAATTTTGTATTAGAGCCTGAAAGACAAAATAGAATTCTTCAATTGCTTTTGTAAGTTCGATCTATATAGTATGTTTCCTTTTGAAGAGAATCGAATTCGGAGAAAGGTTTTTTTTGAAGCTATAATTATAGATTATTATTAAATAAAAGGTCATATATTATAATACTAGAACATATCTTGCTAATTTGGTCTATATAAATCGAGACAGGATCAAAACAAGCTAGCTTATATATAAAATAAAAATAACAAACAGTAATGATCTTTAAAAGTATAGAAGGTTCATTTTGTTGATCAACAAAAAAATTGAATCGAAGATCTCGAAATATATTGATTAGCTTTTCAAAGCATTCGAGGATAGTAATAGTAGAGTTGTTCTTTTGAACCGAAGTTAGTGTGATAAAAGCTCATTTAATGAAAATTGCTTGTTGATATTCTTGATTTTCAAAGTAGTTATATATATAGTGTATGCTTTCGTCAAAAGATAGTTTGCAAGAATTAATAATAATGAAATAGAAATTTAATGTTTCATTTTGTAGTATTATAGAAAAGGCTAAACTATAATAGAAAGAAAATAAATTGACTTTATTGTATTGATTATAGAAAATGATGAGTTTATATTAAATACTATTATTAGAATCGTTATACTTCATATCCCTATTATAGAGTTTTATCACGGAGGCAGCAGACAGGATAACAGAAATCACTTTTATTGATAAGATATAGCTCGAAGAACTACATTTCTATAAAAGGAACGTTTCCTTTAAATATATTTATATATACTAAAGTTTTGAACCCTAATACTCTTACAGGGTATGATCATCGAGTGTACTCTGTTCGATGTTGGATCGGACAGATGGAGTCTACTAAAGGGACTAATCCAATGGCCTGATTTTAATTTTGTAATAGTATCCCTTTTTTTAAGGCCGAACTCTGTTGAGGTGGTTATGAGGGTTAGGTTTATCCGGATATCTTCGATAATAATTCTGGATCAGTTTTCGAATATTGTTTAGATAATCAATAGGCTTTTCGGTTGGTTCGTTGTAGCCGATTCATCGGACGGTATATTTCAGACGGGGACCATTGCGATTGCGATGCTTCTAGCGGGAATTCAGAACTTCCTTTACCTCGAATTGTTCGATTTTTTCGATTTCAATAGAAAAAGGGGGCGGATTGTATTGATTAAGAATAGAATCGTTATGAACGAGGTATAATAAGTTTATATGGAATATAAGATGATTTCTTATCGAGATAGATAATTCGAATTTGTAAGTGTATATGTTTATAACTCGCAGAATCCGGAACAGGCCTAGATTCTTCCAATCTAGTTTCTTCTGGAATCTTAGAATCTTGATGTTTTTGATGTTCAATCAAACCAAATCACTAGGATTATAATGATGGGTAGGAGTACAATGGATATCGGTATTCTTCATATAATAAGCTTAATTAACAATCAATTCGGTTTTCAGATATTCAACAATCAAGAACATTTTCTTGACAAACTTTTCGATATCCCGGATATCAAAACGATTAATAACAATAGACAGTTCAAACCCTATATATAGATGATAATTGTAATTTGTAAAGAACGGGATCAGATAGGAACTTTCAGATCAAACAGAATTGATTGAAAATTCAGCAATCGATAACCATTCGGATTAATCGTTTTGTAGATACAAAATGTATAATCAAAGATATTATTCGAATATAATATTTACTCTCTTAATTTGCCTATCAATTTCCAAATAATAGATTATCAATAGTTTCGATACTGTATTTAGGCATTTACAAATATATTTCCAGAAATCAAATATAAATTGAATACTACAATCGGATATAATTATCGATAGTAGGTTGTACAGCTTTCAAATATACTTCAGAAACAAATAGGTTACTTTTTCGGAATTATAAGTACTGTAACAAAACAAGAAATACTTTATCTTAATCAATCGATCGATTATTACGAATATCGCATTATAACCAAAACTTTTCGGAAGATGCATTATAAAATCGATCGATATATTTTTTTATATTTGTTAAAGGATCGGGAGCAAGCGGAGGATACCTTTTTGTTTTTTACAGTTCGGTACTATTCGATAGTAGTTATGACAATTATGTACTCAATGGTTGATATAGTTATAATATCCAGGCCAATAATAGTTTCGGGATAGAAGCTCGAAGATACGAGTATAGTACGGGTGATCTGTAGCAGGGGAATCGTGGATCAGATGAAGCAGTTCAGTTTTCAGATTATCGTGGTCAGAAACGAAAAGCTTTTTGCGATAATATAATAGGCTATTATTCTCGATACATTCGGATAAAGTAATATAGAGATACTTGGATATTTTCTTTACTAAAGCCTTCAGAATAGATACAAATATAGGGTTGGATATATATACTTTAGTAAATAAAGTTTTCAGTTTCTTCGATAATTCGAATAACAGATCGGAGATTATAATAAATATCGAAAGCTGATCAAGTAGAACAATAGAAGCGAGTAGTAATTCAGAGATCGATAAAGCTTTGGGGATAAGCAAAGCATTAGAAGTAAACGGGAAGCCAAGGACGAACAGGATAGATCTAGAAACTAAACGAATTGAATCAAATTCTTTCGATGATCAATGGGATTAATTATAGATAATAATTGCAAAACGAATTCTTTTCTTTAGGGAATCTATCGGATCAAACGAGATAAATACAAACGAGACAAATGCGGAAGTAGAAATAGATACAAAGAATAAAACAAAATCAAGGTTTTCTGATTTCAAAATCGTTTAGTTTTAGTATAAGAAATGTTCATTTTCCTTTTTAAACAGATCCTTTAACCTTTTGGTTAGAGTATTAGATTTAGCTTTTTGTTTATTTAATCGATAGATAATCTTGAAATTGAATCGAAACAGAAATTCAAATCAACGGGTTTGATAGTGGTTCAATAATTTAGTAATTATAAAATACTCCAAATTTTTGTGATCTATAATCATCTGGATCGGAAACAGTGTTCCTTTTAGTTTTGAATGCTATTCTTCGAAGCATCGAATAATGATCAGTAGTTTTTTATTATAAATCTTGTAATTACATTCGACGATCGAATGCTTTTTCGAGAAATATACAACAAGTTTCAGGATTCCTATATCGTTATATTGGGATAGCATTTCAGCAAATACGAAATCGAATGTGTCGGTTTTTACAATCATATCTTTTTCTTAATCAAAAGTAGTTAGAATTGATGTTTTAGTAAATGCTATCTTTAAAACGGAAAAAGCTTTCATATAAACAAGATTTCAAATAAACGGGATGTTCTTTCGGATCAGATTAATCAGTAGGTGTATAATAAACAAGAAATTATAAATAAATCGTCAATAGAAATTGCTAAATTTGATAAATGCTTATACATTTATCAGATGAATCGGAATCTTTTATTCGATGATCGTTTTGATCTTTGCGGGGTTCATTCGGATACCTTTCTGGTTTACAATAAGATCCAGGAATTTGATTTCAGATTTCAAGAAGTCGTACTTTTTCAGATTCGTATACAGATCAACCTTCCTTAGGGCTTCCAGAACCTTTTGAATATAAGCGATATACTCAGAGCGGGTTCTATTGTAGATCAGAATATCATTTAGATAAGCAGTATAGAATATATTTAGGTATTTTTGTAGGATATCGTTGATAAAACGCTGGAACGTAGCGGATGTATCGATCAATCCAAAAAGTATGATTAGGGTTTCAAATAGACCGAAACGAATACAGAAAGTAATTAGATGTTCTTGTTCTTCCTTAATCCTTATATTGTTGAATGCAAAGATAATATTGATCTTTGTAAAGAATTTCATTTCTTTCAGGTTGTTCAAGGATTTTTTGGTAAACGGTAATGGGTAGCAATCTTTTGCTGATAGATTATTCAAAACTCAATAATCGATACAGAATTGTAACCCTTTATTAGGTTTCTTGATAAACAGAATAGGCGAAGCCAAAGCGGATGAATTCGAATGGATGAATCCTTTTTGAAGGTTTTCGGATAGTTAGTTTTTCAAAGCAATAAGTTTGTTTCGGGATATAGAATAGAGAGCTCCAAATGGTAATTTGGTTTTCTTCTTTAGACGGATATTGTAGTTGTACGATCGATGTGGAGGCAGTTTGTCGGCGTTTCGCAGGGAGAATATGTTGATCCAGGATCGGAATTCCTCAGGTAGGTCAGATGGGATAGAATCTTTTCTTTGGGATAGGATATTGTCAATCAGGTTTATAGTAATCTGGAATATCTTATAATCGCAGTGAATATACATTGTACAAATTCTTATTGATATAGATACGATATCTTTGTTTTGAAGAGCATCTGGATAGAAAAACAGATATATCGGATAAGCTTTTTTCGGGATGTCTTATAATACTTTTATATAGGATAGTTGCAATAATATATTATAGAATTTTCGATAGAACTTATTATCGAATTGGAATATATTAAATACAAATTCGATATAGAGATCGTACTTCTTTAACTATACTAATCCTAGGATAATCGGATAATAAACTAATTTAATGATATAGATTTTTGATCTTTTTTTGTAATGATCGTTGATTTGCAGATCGGTTAGAATGTAACGATTTATTCGGTTTTCAGGTAGTATTTTCCTATCAAATTTAATGATTTCGAACGGGATAGATAATTTGTATATTGGGAGTTTGGTAATTTCAATCCAATTTCGATTTGCGAAAGTATATCTTTTGTATCTGTTATCTATTATAGTGTAAGTAGGATAGGATCGATTAGGTGTCGGTAGGACAATAATAGGCAATATCATTAGATTTGCTTGATTGCTTGATTGCTTGTTTCTTTAGCGAGAGATAAGTCTCGAATTGCAATAGCGGATAAGTATAATATACACAAAACTTTTGTTTGACAACGATTTATACCAGGCAGACTCCGTTTCCCGAATTCGGGGAGCCGGGAAGGAATAGACTGTATAGTGATATAATATATAATTGAATCTAAACAAAGAACGAAATAGAGGATGATAGAGTAAGATTGGTAAAGCTAACTTTAACTTGCACAAAACGATTATCTAAAAACAAACAATTTTTCATATAGTAATTAGTAAACCTATAACAGAAGCATTTCCCTTGTTTGCATCTATTAATACATCTTTGAGAATTAAGATCCATTGGATCTTCAGTAGGTATAATCATAGCAAAAACAATAGATCGGACAATAGGATTCAGAGACAGAACGAAGGTACAATTAACAGAATTCAAATTTTGAGTAATAATACAGAATAGCAGGACAATTGGGTTACGATCGAAGCCAATCAATCCTATTAGATACAAACAACGATTCTCTAATGTTTGTACGAAAGCAATGAATGCATCAGCATTATCTGTAGAAAACTCAACAATAACAATCTAATTCTTCAATTTATTCGATAGAACTTATTCTAATAGAATAACCAGAGTACTATTGTCGTCGGCTATCCCGGCTTTCAATGCTAGTCTTTGGAACTCAGTATAGAAGATATGGAATGGTTGGTTCCTCTATTTCAGATTGATCAGGAGTTTCCGGGCCTCGGCTTGTTTGTTCTAGTTTCCATAAGCTTTTTCCAGTATTTACAATAGATCTTTATAATCGATAAGTTTAACAAATTGTTCTTTGATATTATATGGTTGAATTTGTGCAACAACGGGTCCAGTTAATCTTTCAGTTATATAAATCAAACGGAAATGCGGGGAAGTAAAGCAATCGGAATTGGCATACATTTTATTCTATATTTGATTGATAAATCGATTAAGATTGATTTTCGTTCCATCAAACGGTACAGAATCAGGTATCTTTTCATTCAATTGAAGTTTCGATAGAATAAAAGCAACAACTGAAATTGTAATAGAAATCAAAAACGAGAAATCGATCTAATCGGTAGAAGTTGAAACAAGCAGAGTAACGGGGATAGAATGAAATTGAATCAAATAGGTAATCAATTTATTGTTTTTTTTTTTTTATTGTATAAATATAGTTTTCTCGACTTACAAATCGAAAGTAAACTTTTGAATTGCAGATTACAAATCGATTACTTCTATTTCCATTTTTATATTGAATTCGTAAAAGAAGATAAAATAATAATACCAAATCGCAATATCATTGATTATAACGGTAGCGAATTCTTCAAGGGAGCCGAATTGGCTAGATAAATACAAACAGGACGATATTGTAAAAGTGTTAGTACAAATAGAAAGAAACTACATAGTATCACAAAGACAATAAACAGAATAACAGAAATCACTTTTATTGATAAAACATAACTCAAAGAACTACATTTCTACAAAAGGAACATTTCCTTTAAATACATTTGTGTATGCTAAAGCTCCGAGCCCTAGCGCTCTTACAGAGTACGATCACCGAGCGTGCCCCGCTCGGTGCTGGATCGGACAGGTGGAGCCTACTAAAGGGGCCGGTCCAGTGGCCCGGCCCTGACCCCGTGACAAGTTTGCTGAGATTTATAATACTTTGAATGATTTTCTCGTTCCTTTCAAAAATAACAATATAAAAATCAATTATTTGAAATGAATTATTGTTGTTATGATCTTGAAATAGTTCAATTTGATTAGCATCCTTCTTGACGTCAATGATGTTATCAAAGATTGAAGAGTTATATATATTGATTGAAATAAGCTTTTCGAAATGATATCGAAATATAAAGAATGTTATATTTAAAAAATATAAAAGCTATTTTCGCAATTGCTCATTTGTTTATATAGAATACTTCTAAATAAAAGTATCAACGAGATTCTTTTTCAAAATATCTTTATCAGCTTTGTTGATATAGAAATTGTTTTCACAAAAAACATTTCGAAGAAATACTAAATAAGAACAACAAACTAGAACGAAATTCTCTATTATTCAATCTTTAAAATCCTTTTTAAAAACATCATTAACCTTCTCATTGTACATCCTAATATATTAATATTGATATCTATAAAATAAGATATATTCTTGTATCGAATTCTATTCTTTTTTGTCAGAACCAATAGTGGAATCGTATTTCTCCTTCAAACCTTTGTAGGCTTATTTTGTGAATTTGAGATCGCTTGTAATAATTAAATAATTTGTTATAGTTATAGTTTTGTAATGTATAGTTGTATAATATATATGAAAAAGAAAAGAAAGAGTTGAAAAGAATAAGATTTTTGAAAAAAAGAGATTATATATTTTGATAATGATAATCGATGATAAAGTTGAATGGTGTGTAGTATAAAATAGATATAGCGTTTCGAAAATTTTCTAAAGAGATTCAAAAGATTGCTAGAATAAGAGGATCGCACCAATCGTAAAAGTTGAATATAGTATAATAATACGAAAATTTGAAAGATTGAAGCGGAACAATCGAAATTCTATCAAAAGTGATACAATTCAATAGAGATTCATTGTTTAGTGATATTTTATTAAGGGTAAATCAAGATAAATTGTGGTACAGTTCAGAGAATGATCTTCGAATTAAATTTTCGTAGCAAAAACGTATTCAAAATGTATTTGAAAACAGATTGATTGTAGTACAGAAACGAAAATAGCGTTTTCGAAGGTTTTTGAATGGAAAATTGAGTAAAATAAATCGAAATAAATCGAAAGATTTCGGGATGATATATATATTGAGGTTGTAATAGCTTTCGGTCTTTCTGGTTGGTCGAATAAAGAGGAAGTAGATCGAATTCGAATAAGGAAGAGGGTGGGTGATAAGATTCGAATAAATGATAATGGTAGGTATGAAAAATTGAAGCTATTTGGAGATTTTGTAATAGTGGTATGAAATTTTGAATCGATTCAAGTTCGAAAATAGTAGATTTGAGATAGGATTTTGAAGGAGGGTATTGGTAATAATGCAAGTGGTGTGTGGAAGAGAATTGAGGTATTGTAGAAGTCGTTGTCGAATGGAAAAAGTGAAAAATGAGATTATTCGGAATTTTTGAAAAGATTTTGAAAATGGTTTAATTTATAATTACTAATTAGTATCGATATGACCTTTGTAATTGTTGTATCGATAGAAAATGTTTTCGATTGTATTAAGATTATTCACAAAAGAGATTCCTATGAGGGCGCTTGGATTGCTACGCAATTGACCCCTAAATTAAAGGTTGTATTGTGTATCAAGGTTCGAAAGAACCATTGAGTGCGAATGGCCTCAATATAGAAGCCTTCGCTTAAATGAGGATCACATGCTTTAAGAGAACGTGAATACCAATAATAATATATATATTAAAAAGATTGCTAAGAAATTTAAAATAACAAAAGGGATAATATATATATCGCTTTCTATAATAATATTTCGAAAAAATTCAGACCAAGTTTTTATATATATAATCAAATTGTATCAAAAGAAAATAGAATCAGTTCTATATATTGCAATTACAATAAGAGCAGATATCTTATTCGTTGTTTCACAACTGAGCCAATATTTGATCAATCCATCGATCGAATATATAAAAGCTGTTGACTATTGTTTTGAATATCTCTAGAATACAAGGTTTCTTACAATATAATACAACGGTGATCAAATACTACAACTTTTTGTCTTCTCAAATACTTCTTTTGCAAATGATTCTGATACTTATCGATCATTTTAAAGGTATATAATATCCCTTTTCAATGGTTTAATTATATAGAAAACATTTAAACAGAATATTGTGATTATTTTAATCATTGAAATTGAACTATTCGGTGTTGAATGTATATCAAAAGAAATTATAATAATTCTATACTTCCTAAAGGAAATCGATTTTGCAATAAAAGAATCTATATCAATATTCTATAATAATCAATAAGCAATTAGATTAGTGATTAATAAGAACAAACGAATCATTATAAAGCTTAAATATATTGATATACAGAATATATAATTGCGATAGAAATATTCAAAAGGAAGCTTTTATATGATCTATCTTTCAACTGCCGATATAATAGTTGATAGGTTTATCAAGAATTTCATATAACAAAAGTTCGAATACTTTTGCTCTCTTCTGAATCTATAGGATATTAGCAATAGGATCACAAAGATTGAGTAAGAATAATTATAAACCATTTGCTGTATTGTATTTATACGAATAAAACATTATTATATTATTATACAAAATTGATGAAATTTGTTTATATATGTATATAACATTAGCTAATTCGTGATTATTGTTATAATATTCTTCTATTCAAAAATCTATAATGGAATAAGAGCTATTTAATTTATTACCGACTCTTTTTATTATCTTTTACCTCTTTTCTTTTTTCGATTCTCGGTATAAAAGTGACGCTACTCAAAATTGGACAGGAAACCGATAGTGTATATCTACGAACGAATTCTATCGAATTAGTATACGATCGAAGGCCTCCTCTGTCCATTTTGATACGATTAGTGTTATATATAATACTGATTGAAAGGTGTGATCCACTTATTAATCGATCGTATGAATATACGAACAAATTTCGTCGAATTTGTATGTGATCGAGGTCCTCCTCAGTTCACTCTTATACGATAGCCGTGAAGATATAGATCACTTCAAAAATATCACTTTGGTAGCCATTACGATAATTATGCTACAAGGTGGGGGGTGAGATAACTTATGTTTCAGATCTTTTCGATTATACTTTCCTTTTTCGAATCTCATCGGGCTTTTCGAAACCTCGTTGTATCGTTTGATTAATTCGATTGTATTAATTACGAACTATCTGCAGTATTATACATTTTCGAATAAAACATTATTATAATATTATACAAAATCGGCGAAATTTGATCGTATATGTACATCACACTAGCTAGTTCGTTACTACTAATCAAAACCAATTATATCAATCAAATCGATCAATATACTATAACTTATATTTATTTCTTTATATCAATTAATCAATACAACTAAAACAATCAACTTTATCCAAATGATCAATATTCGGAATGATCAGTATAATCAATGAGTCAACCTTATCGATATAATCGCGAAATAGTCAATTTGATCAATTTGATCAATATAATCAATTAATCGATCAAATTGAACTCCTAGTACGCCATCAATTTCAATCGGAATGGAATCGCTCGAAATCGATATCTATGTATTATCAAGATCTATATTTCATATTTGATCAATTATAACTCTTTATAATCTTTCCTTGTCGTTACAGATCGATTCTCGATCTAGGGTGTGTGTTATGGGTAATCATATAATATATATTCATATGATTAATGATCTATAATCACTATATCCTTTATGATCATTATACCCCTCATTTCATATTAGTTATCAGGCCCTTCTAGATCCTGTCGATCCTTACGATCGTCAACCCTCTCCTAATATGATACAGATCGAAGCCTAATCTAATTAATACTTCTCGTCGGCTAGATAGCTTTCATTAAATCTATATATACCATCTACAATCCTTAAGATCGAGGGCAGATCATTCAATACAGTTCTTATTCAATATACATTTAACTCTATCACTTCATTACAATCATCTTCTCCTCGATCTCTTCAACGTGCTCTGTGATCGTATTATCTCGTAATATAATTACAATAGGAAAACTATATTGGAAATTATCACGAGATAGTATGATCACAGAGCACATTGAAGGGATCAGGGAGAAGATGATTATATTGAAGTGATAAAATATCTAATTGAATGAAAATTGATTGAATGATTTACTCTCGATCCTTTCCATCGAGGGTTGTATATATAAACTAGATCCTTGTTATCTAGTTGACAAGATATATCAATGAGGTATGATTTCTAATGATATTATATTAGGATTAGCTTGATTAATCATAAGGATAATTAAGAATTTAGAATAGTCTGAATATAAATGATATAAGAAAACATATAACAATTGTATGATATAAATAATATAGGAAAGAGTATGATGATTATACGATGATATAATAATCGTAGATTATATATGATTATCTGTAATACACCCCCCAAATCGAGAATCGATCTATAACAATAAAGAAAGATTATAAAGAGTAGTGATTGATCAAGTATAAAGTATAGATCTTGATAATGTATGAATATCGATTTCGAGCGATTCCGATTGAAATTGGTGGCGTGATTCAATTTGGTCGATTAATTGATTACATTGACCAAATTGACCAAATTGACCATTTCACGACTGCGTCGATAAGATTAACCCATTGACTATATTGGTTGCTTCGAATATTGATCATTTGGATAGAGTTGATTGTTTTAAAATAATTTAGTTTCTGAAATAATAGATTGTTTGTTGTTCTTTATGAATTATAGTTTTAATTTACAATTGGATATAAAATCTAGTAAACCCTGCTCTTCAGATATAACAATAACTCAAAAACACGAATTCTTCAAGAGAAACAAAACAACTGATAGAATAAAATATATCTTGAACCAATTCAAAACATTTGCAAAACAATCCATCGCAATCTATAAAGAATATATAAATCAGAATAGATCAGATTCATTACAATATACAAAAGAACAAAAAGTATATATAAATACAAAAAATATAAAGATATCTTATAAAATAAAAAAGCTCGATAATAAATAAATCGAATTATATAAAATAATAAAGATTTATCTATATACTTATTTGATCGAATTATTAGAAAATATACGAATCTTTTTAATATTCTATCATTCGTTGCTAAAACCAATATATTCAAAATCTTATTTTCTAGAACAAATTTTAATTAACAAATCAAAATCGAAAACCATAAAGAACAAAATCCTCGAAAAAGAAAACAGAGAGAAAAAATCAATTCAGAAATAAATATTTGAAGGTATACTTAATAATTATAATAAAGATAATTATCATTATCAAATCAAATAAAGATATTATATATCAATTTGACAACCAATATCAGATCTAAAAAACAATGAAAAGATCTTAATCGAATATTACTATTTACACTTCGAGAAATCTAGATCATCATTATAGATCTTGGATTACCCAAACACTATAATATTATTATTAGTTCCAGTTCCTACAAAGATCTTATAATGATCAACAAAAAAAAAAGTATAATTTACTTGAATAGGAAAATAATATCTTAAATTTTAAGACGGTCTTAAAATTTAAAGAGTAATTTTACAATTCAGGAATTTAAGATGTCTAAACAAAACTTTGTTTGAACAATTGTTTTACAAAAAGTTTTATCAATAGTTTAAAAACAAATTAGGCTTTGAGGAAAAAGGTACTATTACAAATTCGTAATCCATTCCTAACTAGTCTGTATAGATGCCTAAGGCACTTATCCTCTATATAGTTGGCGCTCTTTCTAGCATCTTCTTTCTCCTTCGTAGAATATCATTATATCTTAAAACACCCTACCACCACCGTGATAATCAATTTGGTTAATTAATCGATCAAATTGAATTATATTATCAAATACAATTAGAATCATTCGAAATTGATATTTATATATAATCAAAATCTATATTTTATTTTGAATCAATTATTACTTTTTATAATCTTTTCTTATTATTACAAATCGATCCTCGATCTAGAGAGTATATTACAAATAATCATATAATATCTAATCATATAATTAATGATCTAAAATTATTATATTATTTATAATCATTATATTCTTCCTTTTCCTTATTAATTATCAAAATCTTTTAGATCTTATCGATCCTTACAATCGTCAACTCTCTTTTGATATATTATAGATCGAAGTCTAGTCTAATTGATATATTTCATCGATTAGATAGCTTTCATTTAATCTATATATACTATCTTCGATTCTTAAGATCAAAAGCAAATCATTCAATACGGTTCTCATTCAATATACATTTAACTTTACCACTTCAATATAATCATCTTCTCCCCGATCCCTTCAATATACTCTATAATCATACTATCTCGTGATATTTTGTAATATTATAACAATTACTAATCCGATTTATTTGGGAATAATTGTTCTTGCTAGAAATAAACTACAAAAGTTATACTCAAGAAACCTTCAAAACCAAATTATGAAAAAAGAGTTTGAGTTTGAGTGGTATAATTGGGGAAGCTGTCCTTGTTGTTAGCGCTATGTGAGGCGGAAGTCCCAGTAGCAACGATGCGGGGTGCAACGTCCTCAGCTATGGCGTTTTGTGTATGGTGGTTATAACCGTCCGTCTGTTATCTGTTACGATTCTTGAATACGGAATGGAGGTTTGGAATATATCCTGTTACAATTCTTGAATACAGAATGGAGGTTTGGAATATAGATTAATCGAAAGCAGATCTATATGATATCAAAGGAATTTCATACAAGATCGAAGAATTCTATATAGACAGAAACCTTGAATAGAATTAGAAGAATAATGCAAAGTTTTATTATCTTTCCACTCTTAAAAATATAGCCGATTCTTTGCCATATGATGTGATTTCTCTCTTCGTAACATTATCTAAAATACGAGGTTTAATCTATGGTTGACAGTACTCTAAGGATAGTTCCTATTGCCCGGTAGCCGGCCATCCTTCACTTGCTTTAAGACTTATTCCGCATAGCGGCTACCTTTTCGATTCACAGAGGCGCATAGGTTCCTCTCCTCTCATCAGCCTCCAGCGGTTACTAGATTCAACTAAATCGTCGCATCCCTCCACAGCCCACGACCACTTCGCAAGAAATCCGGGGGTGGCCTCCCAGCTCCGCATGTCGTACGGTTCGCCCCAAACAATAAGTCCCTTGCGCCCCGCAGTGACCTCATCCTCGTCACGTCCTTCGGTGAGGGGCAGGGTCCACATGGTTTTGGGGTCGGAGACGGTGATGGCGAGGGGCGTACCTCGTCGCTTTCGAGCCGGCGTGGCACTCATGAGCTCACCGATGAGGTCTTGTAGCAGCTCCCAGTGGTCGAAACTTCCTTCACGCCTTATAAGATTGTCACGGACGCAGGGAAATGGAAAGAGGTTGATCCAGAAGGAGTGCAAGCGGGTTTGCTGGAGGCGGGTCGGGACGAGGGAGAGAGGAATATTGGGGTTCAGGGGGTAGACGGTTGTGTCGTCACGGTAAGGACCGCTGATGGGACAAGTAGTTGGGGAGGGAGGGTAGTCGGTCCAGCCCGTGAGAAGGGTATTAAGAGTGCGCTTGTTGGAGACGAAGGCGCGGAAGACATTATACTGGACAAGATGGAGGAGGTGATCGGTTGAGAGCGGGAAGGTGAAGGACGGGGGGGTTAGGGACGTCTGGGCATGGAGTGGGGCGATAGGCGGTGGCCCTCGAAGGACTCCGGCGCGTTCGGGTGTGAACATTGATGTACTGACGTAAGTGTGAGGTGGTGGAGGAGAGATGTATGTGGCGGTTGCACCTTCCGATGCTGACGGGGCGTCTTGGGAGGGACAATCATCGGGTTCGTCGACGCGCCAGCGCCTGACTTGGAACGGGCGCGACGTCTGAACAGACCCCGGGTCTTGCTCCCTAATCCGCAGTCCTTCAAAGCTTATGAGCTCAGCAGGGGGTGAAGCATTGAGGGAAAGACTCACGGTGTGCTCTTTGGTTCTTCCGGTTTTGAACCTTCCTGCGCTGCTTGTTGGCCTCGGCGTCGACGTGGTTGGGGTGATCGTCGACCCTGTTCGCTTCACCCTCGCCCAGGGCTGAAGAAAGCGGAGTAACGGAGTGTTCCATTATCTTGAGTTACCGAACATCCAGTTTTGCGTCGCTGTTGTCGAAACGTAGTGGTAAGTAGTAAAACTGACCGGGCGTGGCCTTCGGAGTCGAAATGTCTCGTGCACTGAACAACGTCAATTAACGTGAGCTAGGCAAGGGCACGCACCATGCGCGAACCCCGCCCCGTGGGCTAGGCTAGGCTGAAGGAAGAGAAAATGTCATCGAGCGGAGCTAGGATAAAACCACGGGAGCTCCGGACCTGTTGTTCAACTTTAGTGAGAGAACTAGGCTGAAAAGGGGTGAAATGTTATCACGGTGAGCCATAGATCTGTGACGCCTTGTTACTTGACACATACTAAAACTGACTTGTTCCGCGAATAATCGATCGTGAAAAAAACACAATTATCGTAATAAGCTTCCGAATAAAAAAAGTGATTCTTTACAAACTAAATAATCGTCGAATAAAAGTTTGAACAAATTAAAAGTTATCAGGTTTATAATTATTACAAAATAATATAATTACAAAGTATAACGTGGTTTATCAGTGGGTCGGCCACTTTTACCTCGAATTATTAGTCTACACTTAATACGCGTTTTCTTCATTATCAACCATGGAAATTCATTCTAAAGAAGCACGTATAATCTTAACTATTCAGGCTATTGAATCAAATAAAAAATTAACAATTCGAAAGGCAGCTCAATCCTATTGCGTACCTCGATCTACATTGGGTGATAGAATTCGAGGTAAACCTAGTATGGTTGAAATTCGATCAAAAAGTCATAATTTGACTGAATTAGAAGAGGAGGTACTTATTCAATACATACTTGATATGGATCATAGAGGATTTTCATCTAAATTAAGTGATGTTGAAGATATAGCGAATTATATACTCGAAATACGGGGTGCGAAGAAGGTTGGAAAGCTTTGGGCTCATCATTTTATACAACGATATACAGAATTAAAGATACGTTTTAGTCGTGTTTATGACTTCCAAAGAGTTCTCTGCGAGGATCCCAAGCTTATTGGAGAGTGGTTTCAATTGGTATTGAATATGCAGGCGAAATATGGTATCTTGGATTGCGATTTCTACAACTTCGATGAAATTAGCTTTATGATAGGTATAATATATTCCGGAATGGTTGTAATTAGTGCTGAACGGAATGGTAGAAGTAAGGTAATACAATTAGGCAATAGAGAGTGGATTATAGCGATTATATATGGTAATAGTGAAGGGGAAACTATATCTCTATTTCTGATGGTTCAAGGGCAATATCATCTTTCTAATTGGTATACGGAAAGCGGTTTTCCTGCAGATTGGGCTATTAAACCTACTTCCAATGGATGGACGAATAATGAGACGGGATTGGAATGGATAAAGCATTTCGATAAGTATACAATTCATCGAACGAAGGGCAAATATCGAATGCTAGTACTAGATGGGTACGAAAGTCACGAATCGATACCTTTTCAATCATATTGCAAGGCAAATAATATTATATACATAAGATTACCATCGTATTCAAATCATTTAACTCAACCATTTGACATTGGCTGTTTTGACGTATTGAAACAGGTATATGGTTATCAAATTGATAGATTTATTAAAGCTCATATCAATTATATCATTAAGGTTGAATTCTTTATAGCTTTTAAAGCTGTATATCAACAATCAATCACAACTCAGAATATAAAAGCTGGTTTCCGAAAAGCAGGTCTAATACCATTTGATCCTTAAGCTATACTCTCAAAATTAGATATTCGGATTCGTACACTTACCCCTCCACTCGTCGATCTAGACTCTTGGATCTCTCAAACACCTCACAATCCAATTGAAGCTCTTTCACAATCGATTTTAGTAAAATCTCGAATGGCTCGTCATCAATCAAGCTCCCCTACACCTATATTCGAGACTGTATTAGCTCTAGCTAAAGGCACAGAAAGATTAGCTCATGAGAATACTCTTTTAAGTGCAGAGAATCGTATGCTTCGGAAGGCAAATGTAGCATTAAGCAAACGTCGACGCGCTAAAAAGATTCAATTACGCAATGGAGGAGTACTTACTGGACAAGAAGCTGAAGATATATTATCTCAGCAAGAGGTTGATATTCAGATTCAACGCGACGAGCATCAAAATGGGGGGAATTCTAATGGGGAAGCATCTTCTAATCGATGCTGTAGTAAATATGGAAAGACTGGTCACAATTCAAGAACTTGTCAAAATAGTATAATTGATCCTAGATTATTAGATTCTTAATAGTTTCAATCAATTGATTTAGTTTTTGTTGAATAATATAGCTTTAAATCAATAATTCGAGGTAAAAGTGGCCGACCCACTGATATGGCCGACCCACTGATAAACCACGTTATTAAAAAGATTAAAGAGAAAATGATTATATTGAAATGATAAAATTAAAATGATTGAATTAAATAATTTGCTTTTGATTATATAAATCAAGAACTGATTTATATAAATAAAATAAATATTAATTACTTAACAATATATATTATTTTGGATTAGACTTCGATAATTAGTATTTTATAAGGGGATTGATAATCATCGTAATCGACAAAATCTAGATTGATTAATAGAGATCGATAAAGTCTAGTATTGACGAATATAGAAATCATTAATATTTAGAAGGATCTGAATCGTAATAAGAAAGAATGTAATGATTATAGATAAAATAATAAAATCGTAAAGGATATAATGGCCGTAAACCACTATGTGTATGATTCGGTAACACGTGATTACCCGTGACACTATTGTATATACGATAGTGTGATTATATATAAAGGTATTTTTAAAGATACTAGTATTAGAACGTTTCAGATATTAAAATATACTATAATAAATAAATACTCGTTATTGAAAAGAAGGATTAAAAAATAATCTTTATTTTATAAAGAAAACAATCGAAACTCATTTAATTCGAGAGAATTAATAATTTAATTAAAAAAGATTTCGATTCTTTCATTTTAGAAAAAATCGATTATTTTCATTTCCCTTCTTAAAAAATGAATACTCTATATAAAGTCAATATAAACAATTTATTCAAAATAAATTCATAATTGTTACGGGTAATCACATGATACCTGATTCACATGACTAGTGATCTACGATCACCCCATCCTCCACAATCATTATACCTCTCATTTTACATTAGTTATCAGGCCCTTCTAGATCCTGTCGATCCTTACGATCATTAACCCTCTCCTGATATGATACAGATCGAAGTCTAGCCTAATTGATGCCTCTCGTCGATTAGATAGCTTCTATTAAGTCTATATATACCATCCACGATCCTTAAGATCGAAAGCAGATTATTCAATACAGTTCTCATTCAATACACATTTAACTCTATCACTTCACTATAATCATCTTCTCCCCGATCTCTTCAACGTGCTCCGTAATCGTACTATCTCGTGATAATAATCGTTTATAATCTAGTTTTCAAATATAAAAACAAAAACACTATTATAATTTATACAAATACTTTATCAACTCTAGAAAATATCGGAATAGAAATCGGAATCGTAATTATATCAATCGATAATTGAATTTCGTATAAAAAAATATTCAATATCAATATAAATCAGTTAATATACAATAACGAACTTTTTAAAATTATTAAAACAATCGAATATACAAATTCAATAATTAAATCAAAAGAAAAATTCAAAGTCTATTTTGATAATCAAATTGGATTTTACCAATTGAAAACTCCATTTGATATTCCTAATCAAATATACCAAATGAAAATAATTAAAACTATAGAAATTTTTATTAAAAAAAAAACCGAAATCTCTTTCAATTGAATTCCTAGATATATTTTTATAAAAAGAAACGAAATGATCGATATTTTTATAAAAGAAATTATAAAACAAAAATTATTATTAAATAAAACCTATTTCGTTTTTTTAGAAATAAATATAAAAAAAACAAAATCTGAAGATTAGATTCTTTTCTTTAATATTAATTATCTTCGTCAATTATTATCAATTTATATAAAAACCTTCCTTTAAAAAATCAGCTCAAAAATCAATACTCTAGAGAATATAAAAAGAAATATTATTAATATTATCACGAGTTCGTAACTCGTTCCTAGCTAGTCTGTATGGATGCCTAAAGCATTCATCCTCTATATAATCGACGCTCTTTCTAGTATCTTCTTTTTCTTTTATAGAATATCATTATATTATAAAGCATTTTATAATCATTATAATAATATATTTTACCTTTTATAAAGATTCTACTATTGAACAGAAAAGATAGTTTAGTTTTATTACAAATAATCAATTTTACAAAACATTCGGAAACTTCGATAAATAATAAACAATATATTAATTCGATTCAAACCTAAATCTAGATCTAAACCCAAACTTAAACTCAAACTCAAACCCAAACCTCGATTTGATCAATATTACATCGTTATACAATCGGAATCAAAGATTTTATAATCATATTCCAATTTTTAAAACTATTTTAAATAATTCATCATTATATCGAATACAATTCAATCAACCGTACTAAAACCATCCGTATTTCCAGTTCAATCAAAAACAATACCCGAACTCCGAAAGCATATTAAATCTATTTTCTTTAATTATCAATAGCTTATATACAAACTCTTCAATATTAAAAATGAAAATTTTAAAAATCCAATTTTTGTTTTCAATATGTTTATCAATATACAGAACTCCGAAGTTATTGTATATATATAATTAATACCTATTCGATTTCACAAAGCAAATACTAACTCAAACAGAATAATATCAATAAGAGATATATATATTACAAAGAGATCTGTAATTAAACAATACAATCAATACTAGATTAATAATCTAGAACTTTATCTTTCGAAAACAATTTGATCAATTATTTATCAATTCAAATCCTTCTATATCAATCTATCGATTATAACAAATTATAAAGAATTCTGAATTATTCAAAGATAAAAAAATAAATTTCTTAATTCGATAAAACGAATATAAAGATTAAAAGATAGACTTTTATATCTATTAGAAAAAATAATACAATAATTTTCGATATAAAACAAAAGAAATTATTATATATAATTTCTTTTTTAGAAAAAACAATTCGATAAAAAAAACGAAAAGATATAAAAGATATTATAAATAATATATCAGAATTTATTATTATAAATATATTCCTAAAGAAACTTGATAGTCTTTATATTTCAATTGATACTAAATACAAAATAATAATCAAATTCGATAAACTCATGTCACGGGTAATCACATGATACCTGATCCACATGACTGGTGATCTACGATCACCCTATACTCCATGATCATTATACCCTTTATTTTGCATTAGTTATCAGGCCTTTTTAGATCCTGTTGATCTTTACGATTATTAATCTTTTCCTGATATCATACAGATCGAAGTCTAGCCTAATTGATGTTTTTTGTCGACTAAATAGTTTCCATTAAGTTTATATATATTATCCACGATCCTTAAAATCGAGGGCAGATCATTCAATATAATTCTTATTCAATATATATTTAACTCTATTATTTCATTATAATTATTTTCTCTTTGATCCTTTCAATATACTTTGTGATTATACTATCTCGTGATAGTTATGAGCTTGGTAGCTTTTAATCTGCCCAAATTTTTATCATATGATTATTTAGTTTTTAAAGGATTGTCTTTTTTTATTTCATTTCTATTTTCATTATAAATCCAATTATTCTATATTTTTTTCTGTTATTTTCCAAATATAACGAAAGATCAATCTAATTCTCTTTTTCTTGTTATTTGTACCCAATAATTAGAATGGTATTTTCGTTTATAAAATAAATATTTAATTATCAAAATCTGGGAATTAATTGATTCAGATAATGATTCTTTTATATCCATTTCGAATAGAACTATTCCTAATTTCGATTTAACAAATAAATCAATTACCTTTCAAATCGATTAGTTATCCGTTAAACCATCAGTTTTACCCTCTATTACCGATTTTCAGATTAAATACGATCAAACTAACCAAAATCGATATCGACGGGAATTTATAGAATATTTTGCGGCAATTCAAATTCGGTAAGATACAAATGGAGATACTAATATAGGGAATTCCGACGGAAATATATCGGGATCTACATTAGTTCGATTCATTGTTCCCTTCCCCACAATATTCCAAGATATCACAGTTGAATTTAACACTCTTCAAACAAAATATCGATATCGTTAGTATAAGTATACTCAGAATTACAAAACCTTTCGAAATATATATAAATAAATCGAATCAATTGTAAACTAAGTTCACTTTATAAAACTTTCTATTTATAACAAAAATATTATATCTTTTCCACTTAAAATGATTATCTCAATATTTAAACGGAAACTCGTTTCTACAATAACTATTACCAAAATAACAGTACTACATAAATATCGATCTGTACTAATGCAAATATCGCTCAATAGAATCAATCCTATCAAATAATATAAGGATTGGATTATAACCTATACCAAAACTCTTTTATATAAGATAATTGAGATTTAAAATAAAATAGTTATCATTATATTTCTGTAAATGATTGATATTAAGTTGCTCTCAACCTAGACAAATATTATGATTATACAAATCGAAATGAATAATCAATTCGGATTATTTAATCTTTCATTTTAATAATTTGAAAATATCTTTGAAAAATTAATCTATCAGAATTTAATAATTTTTAAAGCCAAAGAAGATATATATTTCATTCTTAATTCTTTCTAAAACAATAAAAAGTCTAAGAAGAATAAGAAGGGGATTAATTCTAAAGGAAATTCGGATATTAATAAAATCTAGATATATCTTTGCAAAACGGAAGCCGATTGGAAGAGTAGATTAGAGTATCGATATCATATAAGCAATTGTCGAATTATAAAGCTAATATTCATTAACAAAGTAGATATAATGCTCTAATAGTACTATACCAAATTCGAATTAAAAATGATCAGGGATCGAATTAATTTATAATTATAGAAGTATTTATATACTGAATAGATCAAGAAAGGATAAATGAAATCAAGTATAAATCCTTCTGAAATTCTATTCAATATTATTATTCTTGATATTTCTATTAATCAAACAGAGGTTTATACTATTATTATAAGGGTTTATCGCTTCTTCAATAGTACTCTACTCGATAACTATAATGTTATATATATTGTAAACAATATCTTTTTTATAGATAATCATTGATATATATTATTTGACCTTAATGATTTTGTAAAAGCAGATACTATATTCTTTCAAGTTTTGGATTATGGTACCCGTACAATCAAGGGAATTATCGAAAGAGAGAGTTATCTTAATAATGATCTCATTTTGAATAATATAGTATTAATCCTTGGTTTCTATATCAATATCATTTTGGAGATTCGATTATTGAAAGCTGGTATATGGTATTCTGGATATAATTGTATTCTCCGTAAAGAAGATCTTTCAAATAACATTGTAATAACTAAATACATTTGTGTGACGATGGTCTTAATTCAAGGCATAATAGAATGAATCAATTAATCTATACTAGAGAATAACAAACTATCGTATAAAAGATAATGAAGTTGAGCTTTTTATGGTCCTATCGGAGGGGACCAAAACCTAAGCGAATACAGGGTGAAATAAATGAAAGACAACCTAAAGCATTTTGGTCCCTTCGGAAGGGACCAAAGAACAAAATAAAGAATGATTTAAAGCATTAATACAGGATTGTTATATTATCCCTTCCTCAAAGAAAATTGATTTGCCTTTAAATTTTCCTTTTAATCTTTTATATCGGTGAAACAGATTCGTTCTTTATAATTACCCCTGTCTTCCTTTTTCTTTGTAACGTTTCCGATAAGGAATCGTCATTATTTTCGATTTCGATTAATTCTGCGAAGACTTTTTTAATCGGGATCGAGGGGGTTTTTGCTGATTGCCTAGTTTGATGTATTTGGCCGGGGATATCAAAAACCATTTCCAATGTAATTGTATTGCAATAACAAAATGGTTCGTTATCAAAACGATCGGAAATCGTATGAATTTCTTTTTCGTTGTATTTTCTAAGAAGGTTGTAAGGTATTATAATGAGTCTCTTATTTTTTATAAAGGAAAAGGTATAGGAAAAACAGAGAATATCTTTTTTCGAATTCATGAGCTTCTGTGTTCGCTTTATATCAATTGTAACAGATTCCGGAAATCTATTTCCTCTATTTCCTTCTTTGCAATCGTAATACTGAAAATATTCGATAATGGTAGTATTCAGGGTTCGATATGTATTAATATTGTTTGTTGTAGTGATTATAATATGTGTGAGTTTGGATATGAGAATAGTATTTGTTTACTACTTTGGGTGGGTTTCGATAAACAATTTTAAAGCTAACACTTTGCCTTCTATACAGATCGCTAGCCTTTTCTGCAAAAGTTCGATATCGAGTTTCGTTTGTTTGCTTTTACTAGTCATTTTGACGAATTTCGTATGTTTTTCGTTTATATCCTTTTTTATTATATCCAATTGTTTATAAAATTGTCATGTTTTTTCGAATACATCAAGGCAATAAACAAAATCTTCGAAACCGATACCTGTTTGCATAGCCTGTATTTTGGTTATATCGATTATTTGAACTGTATCGGCAACAAGCATATCTAGATGATTCTCGATGAAATCGATGATATTAGAGAAATGGATTTCTTCGCTATTTGGGGATGTGATTATTTGGGAGTTCTTCTTGCGAACAGAAAAGCAGTGGATAGTATTCTCTTCTTGCTTTGGGGTTAATAGTGTATCAAATCTTGAAAGGGGAAAGGTAGAGAAAGAGGAACGATTGTTGATGGGGTTGCTCGAAAACGAAGCTGCAAAAGCTCTTCTAAACGAACTAAATAAACTATTCAGGAAATTTATAATGAAATAAATATTTTTTTTGGATAAATTGAATTTGTTTTTTATTTAGATATATAACTATAATATATTGAATAAAATAAAGGTAAAGAAGAAAAAGAGCAAAGTAAAAATTGAAGTAAACAAACAAATAAATGTCAGAAAAAGCAAAAACAACAAATGATTTTTCGAATGAATTATAAGTTGATTATAATTTCCTTTTCGAAGAAAGGAAAAGCAGATAAATAATTCTGTTTAGTTATTTTATTTATAGATTTACTGTTTGCAAATTTATCGTAATCGTCATTACGATTCTCTTAGGCTTTTATTTATTCAAGGAAATGATTAGAAGGTTTTATAGTTTCGGGGTATTGGGTATAAAACTCTTGTATTTTGTGTAGAGTGTATATAATATCGAAGCAATAATATTATATAGGGTCGTTGTTGTATTCCATCTATTTTATTTTATATCGAATCTGTTTGCAGAGAAACTTCGAGGTTAGGATTTGCTATATTTCGAATTCTATATCTGCAATAACTATAATAAATGAAAAAGATTCATTACATTGTTTGGGAATAGAGTTTCCTATAGCTTTTTGTAATTTATTGGGGGAGAAAACTTTATGTATATTTATACTTTCAGGAAAATCCAATTGATATAAATAATCTACTTTTTCAAGAATATAATATAGCCTTATCATTTACAAATCGAATTTGCAACTAGATTGTTCTATAGTGAAATTCTTAATGGTAATATATACTTCATCTTTTACTTGGAAATCGATTGATTTTTGATAGCGATTGATATTTTTCATTTTCTTTTATTGTACTTTGAAGAGGATATCTTTGGCTATTTTCCAAACTTTATTTATATATTTGAAGAAGGTTTGTATATCCGTATAATTTAATTTTTTTGTTGTTGTATAAAAAGTATTGGAAAAGGGTCTATCCTAATCAAAGGAAATGATTAGAGAATATCCGTTTTGCAGCTCGAAAGGAGATATTCCTAAACTTTCGTGAAGCATAATGAATTACACATAATTCATTATATATAAAAGTTCTGATCAATTATCTTGATAATAATTGATATATAATCGGAAACATTGATCCAGATATTGATTTATAATTTCGGTTTGTCCATCTATTTGAGAATGATAGACTATAGATAGCTTTAACTTGACGCCTAGGATTCATATAAATTCGTTCCAAAAGCTGGATATGAATTGTGGACCTCTATCAAATGTGATGGTAACTGGAGTATCTTTCCAACGATAGATATGGTTTAGATATATTAAAGTTATTTCTCGAACAAATATAGTATAATAACAAGGAATGTATATTGATTATTTCGATAATCTATCGATAACTACAAAAACGTTATTGTATCCATATTTAATTTTTAGAAAGGATTTAAAATCCATTGATATATTTGTTTATAATCTGATAGGAATAGACAAAGGATATAAAAACCCAAGTATTCGGTTTCTTGGGATATAATAGTTGTAATAAGTGGTACAATTGTCGATATATTGATTGATATAATCAGTTATTTCTTTTCAAAAATATTGTTTCTTTATAATTAATTTTGTTTTGGTTTTATTAGGATGAACTAAAGAGATTTGGATATAAATTTCTTTTATAAGATTAATACAAAAACCATCTATATCAAATACAATCAATCGGTTTTTATAGAGTAATAAACCATTATATATAGGATATCCTTTTTTCAAATTAACTACCAAATTGTATTCCGATTATATCGATGAATATATACGGTTAGCTTATAGAATGCAATCTACAAAATCTAGTTTTTCTATTTCAATAATTAGAATTATAGTTATCTTTTTTTCTTTTATATTGAGTTCGTTCAATATCTTTTTGTCAAGAACTTCTGGTAGGAATAGAGTTTGAATATATTGCTCAAAGTGTAACATTTCCTGTACTTTTATTTCTTGATCGTAATAATTAAATGTATTTACTGCTGCATTATTAACTTTTACTCGATATAATATTTCGAATCAGAAGTTTGCCAGAATTTCAGATTATCCAATCTGCTATTGATTTAACATTTTCTTTGTTATGAAATATTCCAAGGCTTTATAATCTGTTATAATCTTTATATAATAAAAAGATTCAATAAATTCTGCTTTTCAAGTTTTGAAGATTTTAATAATAACAAATATCTCTTTATCGAATATCATATAATTCATTTTAGCCGGGAATATTGTCTTGATAAAGAAAACGACAGGGTGCCATTGATTATCGTCGTGTAACTGAAAGAGTATTTCTCTGACAATACTATCTGAAGTATCGGTTTCGATTATAATTTGTAGGTGTAATTGATAATACTTCAGGATAAAGACTTAAAGTATTATTTGTGTTGGTATTCACATGCTCTTAAAGCATATGATCCTCACTTAAGCGAAGGCTTCTATATTGAGGCCATTCGCACTCAATGGTTCTTTCGAATCTTGATGCGCAATATAATCTTTAATTTAGAGATCAATTGCGTAGCAATCCAAATGTCTTTACAGGAATCTCTTTTGTGAATAATCTCAATACGATTATAAACGTTTTGATCATTTCTATCGGATACAACGATTACAGAATCGTATCGATACTAATTAGTGATTACAAATTAGACCATTTTCAGAATCCTTTCGAAAACTCCGAATAACCTTATTTTTCATTCGACAACGATTTCTACAATATCTCAACTCTTTTCTATATACTATTTGTATTATTATCAATCCCCTCCTTCAAAATCCTACCTCAAATCTACCATTTTCGAATTCGAATCGATTCAAATTTCAAACTATCACTACGAAAACTCCGAATAACTTCAATTTTTCATACCTACTATCATTATCTATTCGAATTCTATTATCCATCCTTTTCCTTATTCGAATTCGATCTATTTTCTTTTTATTCGATCAATTAGAAAGGCCGAAAACTATTGCAATCTCGACATATACACCATCCCGAAACCTTTCGATTCATTTCGATTTATTTCGTTCAATTTTCCATTCAAAAATCTTCGAAAACGTTATTCCCGTTATTGTACTACAATCAATCTGTTTTTCAGGTATATTTTGAATACATTTTTGCTACGAAAATCTGGTTTGGAGATCATTCTCTATACTGTATTGCAATCTACCTTGATTTACTTTTGGTGAAGTGTTATTAGATAGTGAATCTTCTTCGAATTGTATTATTTTTGGTAGAATTTCGATTGCTTCGCCTCAATCTTTTCAAATTTTCGTACTACCATACTATATTCAACCTTTACGATTAATACGATCCCTTTATTTTAACGGTTTTTCGAATTTTTTTGGAAAAATTTTCGAAACGCTACATTCATTCTGTATTATACATTATCAATCTTATTATCGATCACCATTATCAAAATATATAATTTTCCTTTTCAAAAACCTCATTTTTTTCAATTCTTTAATTTTTCGTATATATTATACAACTATACATTTCGAAACCATAGCTACAGTTAGCTATTTAATTGTTATAAACGATCTCAAGCTTATAGAACAAGTTTATAAGGATTTGAAGAAGAAATACAACTCTATTATTAGTCTTAGCGAAAAAGAACAGAATTCGGTATAGGAATATATCTTATTTTGTAGATATCAATATCAATGTACTAGGATATACAATGAAGAGATTAATAGTACTTTTAAAAAGGATTTTAAAGATTGGACAATAGAAAATTTCGTTCTAGTTCGTCGTTTTTATTTAATATTTCTTCGAAACATTCTTTGTGAAAACGATTTCTATATCAGCAAAACTGATAAAGATACTTTGGAAAAGAATCTTGTTGATATTTTTGTTTATAAGTATTCTATATAAACAAATGAACAATTGCGAAAATAACTTTTATGTTTTTTAAACGTGATATCTTTTATACTTCGATACTATTTCGAAAAGCTCATTTCGATTGATGTATATGACTTTTCAATCTTTGGTAGCACTACTGATATCAAAAAGGATACTAATCAAGTTGAACTATTTCAGGATTACAATAACAATAATCTATTTCAAATGATTGGTTATTATACTGTTATTTCTGAAAGGGATGAAAAGGTTATTCAAAGTATTATAAACTTTAGCAAACTTTATAATAGGGATATAAAGTATAATAGTTTCAATAATAGTATTCAATGTAAACTTGTTATTTTCTATAATCAATACAACAAAATCAATTTATTCTTTTTCTATTATAGTTTAGCCCTTTCTACAATACTATAGAACAAAACATTAAACTTCTATTTCACTACCATCAGTCCTTGCAAACTATCTTTTGACGAAAGTATACACTATATATATAATTACTTTGAAGATCAAGAATATCAATAAACAATTTTTATTAAATAGGTATTTATCTTATTAGTTTCGATTTAGAAGGACAATTTTACTGCTACTACTCTCGAATGCTTCGAAAAACTAATTAATACGTTTCGGGATCTTCGATTCAATCTTCCTATCGATCAACAAAATGAACCTTTTATATTATTGAAGATTATTACTATTTGTCATTCTCACCCTATATATAAACTAGCTTGCTCTAATTCTGCTTCGATATATATAGGCCAAATCAGCAAAATACATTCCAGTATTATAATCTACGATCTTCTATTCAACAATAATAATCTACAATTATAGCTTTAGGAAAAACCTTTTTCCAAATTCAATCCTCTTCAAAAGGAAACATATTATACAGATCGAACTTACAAAAGCAATCGAAGAATTCTATTTCATCTTTCAAACCCTAATACAAAATTCCAAGGCAGAAAGTATTGTAGATACTATATTTATAAAAAAGAAGGCTACTAATTAATCAATTATTCTATCAAAGAACAAAAAAAAACTAAACAATATTATTGAGAACTTGTTAAAGCTAAACAATCTGAACACATTTCTACCTTCAAACATTCGTATCGCCAATACATTATAGACGAATACGATACAACTACCCCTCCAAATGAACAATTCATTCTTTTTATAAAGAAATGTGAAAATTCTCTATAAAAGAATCCTTAGGAGAAATTGAATGATGACTCTAATCTCGAAGGATTCTTCAACGAATTCATTTCTTCAGAAGTTCAAAAAATTGTTATTGAGTTTTATAACAATACTATTACTCATTTCTTGGAAACTACAGTTCTATCGTCGATTCAAATTTTTTTCAACTATCGTTATTCAAATGAAGAATTCATCGGTATCATGATTGACTCAAAAACTTCAATCAAATCTACTGTCGGTATATATCAAATTGAAGCTCTACAGAAACTCATTGATATCATAATTATATCAAACCCTAATTCTAATACTAATTTCATTTTCGGAATTGATAATATTAATTCAAAGAGAATTATAACATTTGATATACCTATTGGTAATATTACTTTTCATATCATAAATACCTATACCCCATTCCTTTTATCACTTACAGATATAGATCGACTTTATATAGTCTTTGATAATCTTGACAATATTGTTATAGATTCCAAAGGAAATCACATTTATTCTGTAATTAGAAAATTCAACCATACATTTCTTTTATAGAATATTATTTCTTTTATCGATCCAATAGAAGTATACCCTTCTGTTGGTATCGAAATGGTAAGGTTCAAAGTGTAAAGTACTTTAGTCTATTTGATAAAACTTGATTCTTAATTGTTACTATCTATATTGAAAGAACAAGCTCCTTTAAATACATATTGAAGGAGCTCGTACGGTCTCTTATGATCATATGATCTAATACGATTATATGATTTAACTACGGTTCATGATTATATAATTGTGATCCCGATACTAGCAATTTCTCTAAAAAAAGTCATGTGATCCGAATTTCTTTAGTTCTTCAATCCTCTCTTTTCATCCATTTCGTCTCTTTGATAATAATCTTGTTTGTATCGATTAATTCCTTTAATGCTTAATAGGATTTATCTTTAGTTATAGTATCAGTAGAATTCGATCCTTTATCGATCTATTTGATTTCAATGATTTCTCTTCGTTTGTAGAATTGTCGTAACGAAAGAATATCGATTATAAGTTTTTTCTTTGTAGTGGAATCTAATTTGATGAGTAGTTCAAATAGTGAGTTAGAATCGATATATACAGAGAAAGGGATCTGTTTTTCTAATTGAATAATAGTATTAACAGTACTTTTGATTATAGCATTTATATCAAAGTCTAGAATTAATCTGTATAATTTAGATACTAGAATACTTTTTGTTATTCTTTTGTATTTAACAAAGGATCAATGAACAATATTGGTATTGTTATTTTTATCTATTAAACAAATCATATATTCAATTTGAGATAACATATCTATATTATTAGCAAAAGATATATCTATAAAAACAACTACTCTCATACTACTTAAATCAAGTGATACGAAAATGAATCCTCTTGATGGGTTTTCCATTTGCCATTTAATAGTTTTATTAAGCTTCTTAACATCGTTTTGTTTCGGATTAATTATCTGAACAACGACTGAAAGATGATAAAAAGTTTCTGATTAACAAACAATAGCTATATATACTCCTCAAGCATATTAAACAATATACTGATCCTTGAAAGTAATATTTATACAGATTTTGTCTCTCATTCCTTTCAAATTTGAGTTTTCTGATATAATTAACTTCAGATTATCATATTGTTTTTTTTGATTAAAATAGAATTTATTGTCTTTCAAAAAAATCATACTTTCATTGAATTTAAGAAATATATCTTCTGATAGATATTTTCGTTCCTTTGCTATAAAATTCGCCTTTTCTAATTGTTCTTATTCTAGTTTTGCAAATTCTTTGTTGGCTACAATAAATGTATCATCAATTTGTAATCCTACAATACCAAAACCCTTTTTATTTGTATATAATAAACAAAAATCAAAAATTGATTATATTATTCCTAGCTTTTCTTGATGATGACTATAATATATTCCAAACCAATAATTTCCGGCTTTAGGGATGCTGTATAATGGTTTGATAATATACTATAATATCCCTTTTGATAGTTTAAGTTCTATTGAGGATTGGGTATAGAATATCCTATTCAGGTTTGTAACTGATTGTGTATATACTTATGTGATATTTTGTAAAAGAACATCAGTTTTCATACTCTTTCTCAATATTGCTACAAATACTATGATAATACATTGCCCAGCTCTCTAAAGTATAAATGATTATATTAAAACATTAGTTTTTCCTTTATTATAATATACTTGAATCACTAATCTTGATTTTGGGAATGTTTTTTCTGTATCCTTATACTTCATTTCATCAACAAATCGTAATCTGAAGATCCTTGTTCCTTTAAAAATATTACTTTTCTTAACTTCCTCGAAAATTCCATTTTCCATAAGTTCATCAAGCTCTTTTTGATATAATTCGATATATCGGAAAGATGGATCTCCATTTTCGATGAATATTTCATTAAATAGATCTAGAAATTCTTCTTCTTTTATTTTTTGAAGGAATATTATAATTTGGGGTAATGGTTTTTCGCTTGTTTTGATCTTATCATCGGAATTGATCAAATTGATCATATTAATCATATTGACCAAATTGCTTCTCATCTTCTTTCGAAATCGGATTCTTGATTGTTCTTCTAATAATAGTATTTTAAATTGTAATATTGATATTATTAAAAATATAAATTGCAGAAGAGTTTCTATCATAATAGTATCGCCGTTGTTATTATTATCAATTTCCTCATTATTACTATTGTCGATTTCTTCATTATTGATTTCTTCTGATTCTTCTAATTCTGATTCAATATAAAATAGTTATACAACAATAGATCTGAATCTTGTTAATCCATTTGAAAATTAAATTGAATATATTTCTCCTTTTATAACTAATAATTTATAAAATCCAATCCATTCTCTAGATCGATTGCTTCCTTTATCTTCTCTCCATACTAAAATATCAGAATTGATAAATAATATATAAACTTTTGAAATAGAAGATCCATTTCGTTGTTTTAATACTTCCTATACTTGACATTCTACTCGAATCTTTTATACTTCTTCTATAGCTTTCCGAATAGCATTAGCATATTGAACAATAGTTTCAATTGATAGATTGATTTCATTCATTCGAGAATAGATACTGAATACTAATAAAGTAAATATAATTCTATCAGATCCTGCTATATTATTTACAATTTTAACAATCATCTGAAACAACATTGTATTCATAAGTTCTGCATCTTTGAGTTCTTAATTTAATATAATATAAACTCTTCGAAATAAATAATGATAACATTCTACTATACCAACAGAATTGTATACTTTTACAAATACACCCTTCATAATAATAATCATTACATTTATATATTATATAAATTCTTTCACTATAAAATTCTTTTCTACATCGTAAACAATATATTCGAACAATCCAATATAAACATCAATCCAGCATTCTCTAATTTTATCCCATATATACTTCGCAAAGATATTTTCTAATTATCAAACTATTTGATAACAAATTGTCTTATCTACTATATAAAGAACAGGTTTCTCATTAATATATATAATATCAACTATAATAGAATAATTGAACTCAATATCCTCAAATAATATAAACTTGAATCTTCTAAACGATTTTTCATATTTTTGACAATATTCATAGTATTTGATGAAATACTTGATAACTTTGTGATCTTCTTTATAACTTATTCATTATAGAATTCGATAGAATCTCTTTGCAAAAAGGTAACCGAATCGTCGATACAATTGACAAAGTTCGATATTAATCATATAGCATTCATTATATCGGATTGATTCCTGAATGAATATATTAATATTAATCTTCCAGACTAAGAAAGTATAATTAAATCGTCGAATAACTAAGTAATTTTGTATTGATATAACTAATTCATTAATAACATTATTATAGAAAATCTTGAATCGATTCATATCTGCTAAACTTAATAGAAATAGAATATCTGTTTCAAGAATATAAAATTCTACTATTCCAAATGATAGTATAATAAAAAATGATCTTATTGAAATTGCAATTCTTTTTCCAAATCTGACATTTATTGTTCCAGTTGTTTTTGGATCGTATTCGATATAGAATATCTTTTGCTATATTTGATACTGATCGAATCCTATTGTTAAAAGTCTTGCAATCCCTATATCGATATATATACTATAAAACTCTTTACTAATATAGATTTGTCCTTTATAAAATAATTCAATTTTAGTTTCTTTGATCATTATATAACGAAAAGATTGATTGACTAATTGATTGAATACTTCCCTTCCATTGATAAATCCTGAACTAATGAAAAAACTATTATCGATCTTCTCATCATCATTGAATTCTAGATCTGCGAAAAAGGTTCTCATCTCCTTATCAGATTCGTTTTCGTCATCGATTGATTCCCCTTCATAATTTATTAACCATTGATCGAAACGTTGTTTGAAAATATGATTGCTGCTTTTTCTAAACTTCGCTTTATATTACTATCTAGACTCTTCTTATTCTTCTTTCGAATATTTGATAGAACAACATCCTTTCTTTTTGCAAATCCAGCATTTTAGATCACGGTTTCGAGAATTGTTTCGGGAATGGGAATCGTATCGATGGTTATAATAGTATTTTCGATCAATAAAGAATATTAAATCCTTATCTTTCTTATTAGTCTTTTCTCAAATATTAATGGATTGTTTCATTGATTGATAAACCCTGATATATCTTCTTTTGTATCTATATATACTATACTATATACCGGGATATTTTCATATGTTTGTATTAATCGTATATGAAGATGTTTTGTTGAATGTATCTTTGATTTAAATCTTAATTGTAGTTGATATAAATCCTTAATCATTAATATCAAACAATTACTTAAGAGTTTGTTTTTGTTTTTTTCTTGAATCCCTTTTAAAATTGTATTATTCTATTTGTATAACATATAACGATGATATTAATCTCCTTCGAAATTTTGTTTGACAAAAGCATATATTTCTTTGAAGGTAATTAGTAGTTCTGTATAATTGATATAAAAGAATTCGAATACACTTCCTTTAAGTATAATAAGAAATACTTTGAAGAGTAATTCTCTTGGAACTTCTACTCGTCGTATCATTTCCCAAAAGATTGAAAGTTTGTAATCAAAATTATCATCATCCCCTTTATATTTTTCATTATCGTTATAGATCCTTAAAAGATTGATAAATGATTAATAACTATTTTCTATTCTTCCTTCTTTCTTTTTCTCTTCGCTATTATCGATATCGGATTATTCGTTTGGATCATCTCCTCCTCCTTTTTCTTCTAATTGAAGTACTTTTGAAAATGATTCTTCTCCAGTATTTCGATCGTAATCTATAGCGATCTGATATAGACACTCTCCTAATCGAAACTTAGATAATAGAATACTATTATCTTTTAGATATTCTTTAATCTATTATTCTATTCATAGAATATAATCTCTTATCCTTATAACAATATAGAATACTTGATCGAATTCTACATTGTCTTTCAATACGAATACTCTATTAATATATAAAACTTTCCTGAGTTTTTGAAGTTCTATTTTATCGACAACACTGAAATACTTTAATTTGAAATCTCCGAAATCGTCCCATAGGATTTCTATAAGATCGTGATCGATAATCTGTTCTTTATTATATTGAAGATATTTGAATATAATATAATCGTTGATGATTTCAGTGTTTCCGTATTCATCCTTTCTTGTAGCAATCCAATTTCTGAATTTCTTTTTTACAGCGGGATAATCATAACCATCAAATAATGGATTTAGTATATCTATAATGAAGATCTTTCCAGATATATTGTTATTGTTTTCGGATTCGTAAGTAATATGTTTTTGAAAGGAATAAAGAGATGGAATAGGAAAGTATATTATTTAAATCGATTATTGAATTATAGATTCTTGAAAGAATATATTTCAAAAGAAAGAAAAAGAATATATTTGTATTATAGTTTGTATACAAAATACATAATAGATATAGGAATCTAATTACTATAATAACAATCGAACTCTTTTAAGTTTCCTTCTGAAAATGATATTCAGAATTGATTCATTAGCATACCAATATCCTAACAAAACAAGAAAATAGTATTCTTGATATCCAAATAGAAATAGTATCCATTTGTTTGAAGATTGATATCTCTTTAAATTGATTCAACTAATTCTCAAAAGATCTTTTAGGAAAACAGTATTCCTTAAAGATATTCAAATCCTCTAATTTGTGATATCACTAATTAGCATTGGTATCGAAATGATAAGGTTCAAAGTATAAAGTACTTTAATCTATTTGATAAAACTTGATTCTTAATTGTTACTATCTATATTGAAAGAACAAGCTCCTTTAAATACATATTGAAGAAGCTCGTACGATCCCTTATAATCATATGATCTAATACGATTATATGATTTAACTACGGTTCATGATCATATGACTGTGATCCCGATACCTTCTATTCCGTTCTTTTATTTCATTAATATAGAACTTCGAAGATTGCATCATCGATTTAATCATCCTTTTATAAAAAAACTCTATAATATTCTGAAATATATTGACCATAACGAATATACTGAAAAAGAACTTCGTAAATTCAACAAGTTTTGCTATTTCTGTCAAAAACATAATAGATCCCTAAAACGATTCAAATTTACCTTACATAACGATATCGAATTCAATTTTACAATTTATATTAATGTTATATATCTAAACAGAAAACCGATTCTATATATTATCAATCAAACAATATATTTCCAAGCTGCGCGATTTCTATCTAATATTTCAGCAATTACAATTTGGAATATTCTAAGGAAATACTAGATCGATATCTATATTGGATTTCTAGATTATCTAATTCACAATACCGGAAAGAATTTCATTAGAAAAGAATTCGTAGATCGAACTTTATCTATAAATACTATAACGAAATCAATTCTTATCGAATTCTATTGATCAATTAATATTGTTGAATAATACTATATATCTTTCTATTATATATATGAAATCATTATTAATGTCACGGGGTCCCCGTATATGGTATACGGAGACCGCTCGGGTTCCGATCTATAGGAGTCGGACCTCGGATAAGTGTAGGCTAGCCCCGGTCGGGGCTAACGCTATATATAAATGTATTTAAGGAATCGTTCCTTTTATAGAAACGTAGCTTTTCGAGTTACATCTTATTAATAAAAATGATTTCTGTTATTTTGTCTGTTGTTTTTATAATACTATATAGCTCCTATTTATCTATACTGATACTTCTACAATATCGTCCTGTCCGCATTTGTTTAGCCAGTTCAACTCCCTTGAAGAATTCGCTACTATTGTAGTTAACGATACCACAATCTGATATTATTATCTTATCTCCCTTTACGATTATAGTATAAGAGTAAAGACAGAAATAACTGATCTGCAATCTGTAATTCAAAAGTTTATTTTCGATTTGTAAATCGAGAAAACCGTATTTATACAATAAAAGAAGGAAAACGATAAATTGATTACCCATCTGATTCAATTTCATCCTATCCCCGTCGCTCCGCCTGTTTCAACCCCTACCAATCTAACCAACCCTTCACCTCTGACGTCTGTTACAACCCCGGCCGCCGTTTCTGTTCTATCGAAACCTCAATTGAATAAGAAAATACCTGACTTTATATCGTTTGATAAAACGAAAATCGATCTTGATCGATTTGTCGATCAAATACAGAATAAAATGTATACCAATTCTAATTGCTTTATTTCTTTGTATTCCCGTTTAACTTATATAACTGAAAGATTAATTAAACCCACTATTATATAAATTCGATTATATAATATCAAAGAGTAATTTGTTAAACTTGCCGATTATAAGAATCTATTGCAAATATTGGAAAAAACTTATAAAAACCAGAACAAATAAACCGAAATTCGAAAACTCCTGATCAATCTGAAATAAAGAAATCAATCGTTCTATATCTTCTATATTGAATTCCAAAGACTAATATTAGAAACTAGAATGATCGATAATAATAATACCCTGGTTATCCTATTAAAATAAACTTTATCAAATAAACTAAAAAACCAGATTGTTATTATTGAATTATCTACAAATAACACCGACATATTCGCCGTTTTTGTATAAACATTAGAAAATCATTGTCTGTATCTAATAAAACCAATCAGCTTTGATCGTAACCCAATCATCCTATTGCCCTATATTACGATTCAAAATCTGAATCCTATTAACTATACCCCTACTTCGTCCCCAAATACTATTACCCGATTTATTACTTCTACTACAATTATACTTACTAGAGATTCAATAAATCTTAATTCCCAAAGATATACTAATAGATATAAACGAAGGAAATGCTTCTATTATAGATCTATCGATCATTGTATAAAAGATTGCTTGTTCCTAGATAATCATCCTATACAAACTAAAACTAATCTTACTAGTTCTGTTTTGTTATTCCTTATTCCGTCTTTCGCCCAGATTCAATTGTATATTATATTACTATACAATCTGTCCCCTTCCAGCTCTCTGAATTCAAGAAACAAAGTTTGCTTGGTATAAATTGTTATCAAACGAAAGCTCTATATATATTACATTTGTCCATTGCTACAACTCGAAGTTTATTTTTCGTTGAAGAAACAAGTAATCGAACAAATTTAATAATATTGTTTATTATTGTCCTATTGATGCCTAATCGATCCTATCCCATTTATACTATAATGGATAGCAAATACGAAAGATATACTTTCGCGAATTGAAATTGAATTGAAACTATTAAACTCTTAATATATAAATTATTTGTCCCGTTCGAAATCATTGAATTCGATAGAAAAATACTACCTGAAAACCGAATGAATCGTTATATTCTAGACAATCTACAAATCAACAATCATTATAAGAAAAGATCGAAAATCTATATTACTAAACTAATTTATTATTCGATTGTTCTAAGATTGACCTAACTAAAGAAGTACGATCCCTATATCGGATTCGTATTCAATACTTTTCACTTCGATAACGAATTCTGCTGGAAGTCCTGTAATACATTTGTACAACTATCGAGTATCCGAACCCTATTTGATATCCTTATCAAAGCTTATCTTGTTTATTTATTGTTTTGTTCTAAAGTATTAAAGAAAAGAGATATAGCAAACATTTCAATCCGAATTTGTTCAATATATATCTATCAAGGCTACAAGATGTTCCAAACTAGTATTGATTTGATAAATCGAATCCTAAAAGAAAAAGAAGATTCTACTCCCGAAAACCTATTTGCTGAATTCCGTTCATAGATCGATATATTTTTTTTTATATAATATTGATAAACTATTTTTATATTGTCTATACAATTATAATATCCGATTACAAAATAAAGCTAAACTACTGTTTGAAGCCCTGTATTCGATGTTTCGGGACGAATTGAAAGCTTTGCAAGAATAGTTAAAAGAAAACCTAGCAAAAAGATTCATCCAATCGAATTCCTCTGTTTCCGTTTCGCCTGTCTTATTTGTTAAGAAACCCGATAGTGGTCTTCGATTCTGTATAGACTATTATATATTGAATAATTTATCTATGAAAGATCGATATTTGTTACTCTTAATCAAAGAATCCTTGAATAACCTAAAAGGGATAAAGTATTTTATAAAAATAAATATTATCTTAACCTTCAATAATATCCGAATCAAGAAAGAACAAGAATACCTGATTATATTCCGTACTCGATTCAACTTGTTCGAAACCTTAATCATACCGTTCGGATTGATCAAAGCTTTAATAACGTTTCAACAATTTATCAATAATACTTTGAAAGAATACCTGAATATATTCTGTATTGTTTATCTAAATGATATTCTGATTTACAATAAGATCTGTTTTGAATATATAAAGCATATACAAAAAGTATTAGATGTTTTACAGAAAGTCAGATTGTATATCAATCTATCGAAATACGAATTCCTGAAATCTGAAACGAAATTCCTGGGTTTAATTGTAAGCCGAAAAAGGATTCGAATAGACCCAATCAAAATTAAAACGATAATTGATTGGAAAACGCCAAAGAATCTAACAGATATACAAATATTTATAGGATTTAGTAATTTCTATCGATATTTTATTCGTGACTTCTTCTCGATTATTCATCCGATAGTAAACCTAACCAAAAAGGATGTAGCCTTTTAATGAGATCCTATTTATAAAAAATCGTTCTCGAATTTGAAAGCTGCATTTACAGCAGTACCTATATTAATCTCTTTCGATTAAAAAAAAGATATAATCCTAGAAACGGATATATCAGATTATATATCTATTGGAGTCCTTTCTCAATATAATAACGATGGGATTTTGAAATCTATTGTATATTTCTCAAAGAAGTATTCGATTACGGAATATAACTACAAGATTTATAATAAAGAATTACTAGCAATTATCCGCTATTTCGAAGAATAGCAATCCGAATTAGAAAACGCCTCTTCCCCGATCAAGATCATTACGGATTATAAGAATCTGGAATACTTTATAACAACAAAGCTATTGAATTATCGTCAAGTCTATTGATCTGAATTTCTATCCCGTTTCAATTTCAAAATTATATATCGTTCCGAAAAGCAAAAAGCGAAATCTGATGCTCTAATCAGGAGATTAAAGGATTTGTCTAAAAAGAAGAATGAATATTTCCTTTATCAAAATTAGATTGTTGTGAAAACCGAAAATCTAAATACAAATCTGTTTCTTATTATTAATCCAAAAAAGAAAGTCTGTTTTACAATTACAATTTATAACCAAACTGTCGGTACGACTTCGTGATCGTCGTATCCAATAGAGATGATCAAAACGTTTATGATCGTATTGAAGTTATTCACAAAAGAGATTCCCATGAGGGCGCTTGGATTGCTATGTAATTGACCCCTAAATTAAAGGTTATATTGTATATCGAGGTTTGAAAGAACCATTGAATGCGAATAGCCTCAATATAGAAGTCTTCGTTTAAATAAGAATTATATGCTTTAAGAGTATATAAATATTAATATTGATTATCTTTTTAAAAGAATAACTAGCTATAATAAATATAGATACAAAAACGAAATGGAAAAATCCAAAATCATAATATCCGAAAACCTAAATTTCAATATTTGGAAACCTTAAATCTTAATATTTGTTCTTTCCACCCATACCTCCATTTCCAATTTAATTTTATTTATATCAATCAATTCTCTCAAAGTTTGATAGAGCTTAACCTTCATTATTGCATTAGTAGAGTTAGTATTTCCATCGATCTAGTGGATCTCCTGAATCTCTTGTTTTTTATATAATTGATGAATATATATCAAATCGATTATCAATCGTTTTTTGTATATAGTACCGAATCTAACAAAGCATTCGTAAAATGATTTCGAATCGATATATACTACAAATGGAATAAAATAATCGCAAATAATTATTTGATCGAGGAAAGACTTTATAATATTTACTATATCAAATCCAAGAATTATTATATAAAGTTTTGAAAGTAATATACTTCTAGTAATTTTTTTGCATTTAACAAAAGTTCAATAAAGGATATTCGCATTTTTGGATTTGTTTGCTAGAACTATAATGTATCCGATTTGAAAAAAATGATCAGAATTATTTGCAAATTCTATATCTATAAATACAAAAAGGATAAAAATCTTTGAATCGAAAAAAACAAATCTCAATTTTCTAATAGTATTATAGAATTATCAAAAAAGAATCTTATTCAGGAATTCAATATCTCCTGGAGTAGGATCGGTAATTTGAACAATGTAGAATAATGAATATATAATCTCCGGTTGGATAAGATTAATAATATATACTCTTTTAGTTTATTAAATAATATATTGTTTTTAAATTGAAACATTCTTTTGTAATTTGTTTTTGGTATCTTTAAGATTTATAAGACTAAAAACAATTTATTGAAAATTCTTGCAATATTACTCTTGAGTTAGATTGATAATATTGTCGACCAATAATACAATAGTTCTATTGAATTTGAGAGAATTTGTTTTTATTAACATCTCACAATCTTTTACTTGAAAATTGATAGCTTTGAATTATTTCTACTTTAATTCAGCAAATGTTTTGTCGATGACAATAAATGTATTATCGATTTGAATACCAATAAATGCAAGTATATCATTATTTCGATAAAGAAAACAATAATTATAAATTGAAATTGTAAGGCTAAAACAATTTGTATAATAATTATAATATATTTTGAATTAATAGTTATCTGATTCTATAATATTATATAAAAGTTTCTTTACTTAAAGAATGATATCTTATAAAAGATATATTTTCTAAGAAGGATAAATATAAAATAATCGATTTAGTTCTATTGTAACCTGAATATAGATTTATGAGATATCGTGGAGGTAAATATAGATATTTTTCGATTTAAAGATTAAAGCTAGAATCAATAGTTTCTGTTGACTAAATCTTTGTAGAATTGAAGATTGAATCAAAATAGTTTCTTTTTCAATATCATTGTATATTTGAATTACTAATTGTGATTTCTCTATAGTCTTATCAATTCCGGTATGTTTAATTTTGTCAACGAATCGGCTTCCGAAGATACAAATTTTGGTGGGAATTGAAGAAATAAAAATGTTTTCGAAAGTTTTTTTTCCAATAATCCTTCAATTTCTTTTCTATGAGAATCGACAAAATTTGAGATAATTTCAAGATCTTCGCTTGTTAGAAAAATGATTAAATCAGGGTTTGACATCAATAACGTTTCCAAAAAAATATTGATGAATTGTAGAGATTTCAATTCAATCTAAAGGATATCGTATAGTGTAACTAACAAAATGAATAATAGTAGATATAGAAGGTGCTATTATACAAACAATTATATTTCGATCAGGTTTCTATACTGGATTTGGTAAATCTGGATTTTGATTGATTAATTCCGGGTTATTAGGAAGGTTGATTTCATTATCAGAATTATCGAATAGATTTATTGCTTCTTCCAGTTTGAAATAATATAGTTTTATAATAGTATTCCTGAATTCAATAATTCCACTAGGAAGTTGAATTCTACAGATTTCGTTATTAATTCTAAAAAAAGGAAATGAACCTTTCCATTTGCCTTTTTTTAAAACAATAATCTTTCGTTATATCAAAACATCAGAATTAATAAAAAGATCGTGAATATAATCTGTTAAAGAACTATTTCGTTGATTTAAGGTATCGTTAATCTATCTTTATATACGAAGTTTGTGAATCTTTTGTATAGCTTTCTCAATAATTACGGCTCATTATAGAATAGTAGAACTTAAAAAATCTAAATTGGAGATTCTAAAGTATATTCCAAATATAAATAATATAGGAATTAAATCATTTGGGCCAACTGAATCATTTATAGTCTTTACAACCATTTGGAGATACATATTATATATAACATCAGGTTCTTAAATCATCTCTTCAATAATGATTTCGTATACACAATGGAGAGATGTATGGTATTGTTCAATAATGCCAATTGACCAATAGAATTCAATAGGAACTGATTTCGTCATAGTATTTATAAATAAAGCTCGATCTACGAACTCTTTTCCGACGAAATTCTTTCCAGTATCATGAATTAGATAATCTGGAGGTTCAATGTAGATATGGATCCAGTATTTCTTTAGAATATTCTAAATTACAATTGTTGAAATATTAAATAAAAATCGTATAGCTTGGAAATGTATTGTTTGATCGATAATATACAGGACTGGTTTTCTGTTTAGATATATGATATCAATATAAACTATAAAATTGAATTCGATATTGTTATATAAAATAAATTTGAATCGTTTTGGGGATCTATTATGTTTTTGATAGAAATAGTAAAATTTGTTGAACTTATAAAGTTCTTTTTTAGTATATTTGTTATAATTAATATGTTTCAGAATATTACAGAGTTTTTCTATAAAAGGATGATCGAATCGATGATGCAATCTTCGAAATTCTATATCGGTAAGATAAAAGAACGGAATAAAAGAGTATACTTCTATTGAATTGATAGAAAAAATGATATTTTATAAAAGAAATATATAGCCGAACCTTCTAATTACAGAATAGATATGATTTCTTTTGGAATTTATAATAATGTTATTAAGGTTATTAAAGATTATATAAAATCGATCTATATTTGTAAATGATAAAAGGAATAGAGTATAGATATTTATGATATGAAAAGTAATATTATCAATAAATATATCAAATGTTATAATTTCCTTTGAATTAGTATTATCAATTCCGAAAACGAAATTAATATTAGGGTTAGGGTTTGATATAATTGTGATATCGATGAGTTTCTATAAAGCCTCAATTTGATATATACCAGTAGTAGATTTGATTGAAGCTTCTAAATCAATTATAATATCGATGAATTCTTCATTTAAATAATAATGATTGAAGAAGGTTTGAATCGATGATAAAGTTGTAATTCCTAAGAAATAAATAATAGTATTATTACAAAATTCGATAACAATTTTTTAAACCTTTAAAAAAATGAATTCGTTGAAGAATTCTTTAAGATCAGAGTTATTGTTTAATTCCTTTTGAGGGTTTTTTTGTAGAGAATTTTCGTATTCTTTTATAAGAAGAATAAATTGTTTATTTGGAGGGATAGTTGTATTATATTCGTCTATAATATATTGATAGTACAAATGTTTGAAAATAGAAGTGCATTTAGATTGTTTAATTCTAACAAGTTTTTAATAATGTTGTTTAGTTTCCTTTTGCTTTTTGATAAAATAATTGATTGATCAATAACCTTCTTTTTTATAAATATAGTATCTACGATACTTTCTATCTTGGAATTTTGTATTAGAATTTGAAAGACAAAGTAGAATTTTTCGATTGCTTTTGTAAATTCGATTTATATAATATACTTCTTTTTGAAAAGGATTGAATTCGGAGAAAGGTTTTTTCTGAAACTATAATTGTAGATTGTTATTGTTGAATGGAAGATTGTGGATTATAATACTGGAATGTATCTTACTGATTTGGCCTATATATATCGAGGTAGGGTTAGAGCAAGTTAGTTTATATATAAAATGAAAATGATAAATAATAATAATCTTCAATAATATAAAAGATTCATTTTGTTGATCAATAAAAAGATTGAATCGAAGATCCCAAAGTGTATTGATTAGTTTTTCAAAGCATTCGAGAGTAATAGCGATAAAATTGTCCTTCTGAACCGAAGCTAATAAAATGAATAACCATTTGATGAAAGTTGTTTGTTGATATTTTTGATCTTCAAAATAATTATATATATAGTATATACTTTCGTCAAAAGATAGTTTACAAGGGTTGACAATAGTAAAATAGAAACTTAATGCTTTGTTTTATAGTATTATGAAAAAAGTTAAACTGTAATAGAAAAAGGATAAATTGATTTTATTGTATTGATTATAGAAAATGACAAATTTATATTGAATATTGTTATTGGAACCGTTATATTTCATATCCCTGTTGTAAAGCTTATCAAGGTTTATAATATTTTGAATAACTTTCTCGTCTCTTTTAGAGGTAGCAATATAAGAATCAATCGTTTGAAATAGATTATTGTTGTTGTGATCCTGAAATGGTTTAATTTGATTAATATCCTTTTTGATGTCAATAACACTATTAAAGATTGAAGGATTATATATATCGATTATACTAAACTATTCAAAATAATATCGAAGTGTAAGGGATGTTATATTTAAGAAATGTAAAAGCTATTTTCGCAATTGTTTATTTGTTTATATAGAATACTTATAAACAAAAGTATCAACGAGATTCTTTTCCAAAATATCTTTATTAGTTTTGTTAATATAGAAACCGTTCTCACAAAGAACATTCCGAAAAAATATTAAATAAGGATAACGAGCTAGAACGAAATTTTCTATTATTCAACTTTTAAAATCCTCTTTAAAAGCATTATTAACCTTCTCATTGTATATTCTAATACATTAATATTGATATTCACAAAATAAGATATATTCCTATATCAAATTTTATTCTTTTTCGCTAGAATCAATGATAAAATCATATTTCTTCTTCAAATCCTTATAAGCTTATTTTGTAACGATTAAATAGTTAACTGTAATTATGGTTTTGTAATATATAATTGTATAATATATACAAAAAATTAAAAAGTTGAAAAGAATGAAGTTTTTGAAAAGAAAAATTATATATTTTGATAATAATAATCGATAATAAAATTGATAGTATATAATACAGAATAAATATAACGTTTCGAAAATTTTCCAAAGAGATTCGAAAAATCGCTAAAATGAAAGGATCACATCAATCGTAAAAATTGAATATAATATGGTAATACGAAAATTTGAAAAGATTAAGGCAAAGCAATCGAAATTCTATCAAAATGATACAATTCGAAGAAAATTCACTACCTAATAATACTTCATTAAGGATAAATCAAAGTAGATTACAACATAATACAAAAAATGTTCTCCGAATCAGGTTTTCGTAATAAAAACGTACTCAAAATGTACCTGAAAAACAGATTGATTGCAATACAATAACGGGAGTAACGTTTTTGAAGGTTTTTGAATGGATAATTGAACGAAATGAGTTGAAATGAATCGAAAGGTTTCGGGATGGCATATATACCGAGATTGCAATAGCTTTTCAGCTTTTTTGGTTGATCGAATAAAGAGAAAGTGGATCGAATTCGAATAAGGAAAAGGATAGATGATAGAATTCGAATAGGTGATGATGATAGGTATGAAAATTGAAACTATTCAGAGTTTTTGTAGTGATGGTTTGAAATTTGAATCGATTCGAGTTCGAAAATAGTAGATTTGAAGTAGGATTTTGAAAGAGGGGATTGATAATGATGCAAATGGTGTATGAAAGAGAATTGAAGTATTATAGAGATTGTTGTCGAATGAAAAATGAGGTTATTCGGAGTTTTCGAAAAAGATTTTGAAAATAATCTAATTTGTGATCACTAATTAGTATCGGTACGATTTTGTAATCATCGTATCCGATAGAGATGATCAAAACATTTATAATCGTATTGAGGTTATTCACAAAAGAGATTCCTATAAGGGCGCTTGGATTGCTATACAATTGACCCCTAAATTAAAGGTTATATTGCGCATCGAGGTTCGAAAGAACCATTGAGTGCGAATGGCCTTAATATAGAAGCCTTCGCTTAAGTGAGAATCACATGCTTTAAGAGCACGTGAATGCCAACACAAACCTATACCGATACTTCATCGTCTATCCGCAATCCCGAACTATCTATCCGCAAACCCAGATTACCTACCTGTAAACCTAAATCACCTGCGATATCCGATAACCCAATCCCTGTTCAATTGTTTGAATCTATACAATTGGAACCCCCTGAAAAACTGAAACCCCTGTTCGTTGAAGCTTATCTATCCGATCTGCTTCTGTTATTGATCCTAAAGACTTTAAAAAAGAATACCGCTAAATATCTATATATTATATTATCTGAATATACTATAAACAATGATCTATTATATTATTATAAGAAACTTTATATCTTTAACTACATCCTTTGAAAACAAAACTTCTCCGAATGATCCACAATTCCTCTGTTGCCGGATACCTATATTATACCTGTACCTTCGAATTACTTTCCCGAAACTACTATTGGTTTGGCTATTACAATTATATTTCCTATTGGATGTATAATTGTTATAATTGCTATCGAACCACTCCGAACCGTAAAAAACAAAAAGGAGTCTTACACCCTCTCTCAATCCTGTAACAAACCTGGAAAGATATTTCAATCGATTTTATTATTTATCTTTCGAAAAGTTCTGAATACGATGCGATATTTGTTGTAATCGATTGATTGATCAAAATAAAGCATTTCCTATTCTACCAAGGAATCTGTAATTCCGAAGAAGTCTTTCGTCTGTTCCTGAAACATATATAAAAATTCCACAACCTATTGCAAACTATTATATTCGATCATGAAATTCAGTTTATCTCTGACTTCTAGAAACATATCTGTAAATGATTAGATACTGCTTCGAAACTATCAATAACTTATCATTCTGAAATCGATAAACAAATAAAAAAAGCAAATATAATATTCGAACAATATCTTCATTTATATATATCCTACTTATAGAACAACTAATTCGAATAACTATCGATCGTCGAATTCTCGATTAATTCTGTTTAATCCGAAGGCTTCTGTTTATTGCTATTCTTTGCTAATTACAATTTCCATTCCCGAATAGGTTTCGAACCCGCTATACTCTTTGATCGTTCTGGAGTCCTGGATGCTAAAGAATTCATCAAAAAAATGAAGTCGATCGTCGATCACCTGAAAACCAAACTGATTGCTAATCAAGTCTGCTATTCGAAGAATATCGATTCCCACTGTTCGCTTATCTATCGATACTAGTTTGGAAATTTAATCTAACTTAATGCTAAAAATATTCGAACTCTTCATCTCTAAAAGAAACTAGATTAGAAGAACTTAAATCCCTTCCGAATCCTAAAGATCATAAACTTGTATATTTATGAATTGGAGTTTTTTACCTCTATAAGGAATCACCCGGTCTTTTATATTAATCTATTGTATCTTGCCAATAATGATTCTGTTTCCAATCAACACAATCTGCTCCCTCCTTTTATCGAAGTTGAAGGTATTAAGCAATTCGATATAAAGAAAGTCCTGAATTCCCAATGAGAACATCAGGGCCGTAATAGCCCCCACCTGAAATATACTATCCGATAGATAGACTATAATACATCTACCGAAAAACCTGCAGAGTATTTGAAGAATACTTAAGAACTGATCCGTAATTACCACCATCATTATCCGGATAAACCTAATCCCCCTAATCGTCTCAACGGAGCTCGACCCTAAAAAGGGAGATACTGTTACAGAATCCCCATATATAATATATAGAGACCACTCGGGTTCCAACCCATAAGAATCGAACCTCGGATAAATATAGACTAGCTCCGATCGGGGCTAACGCTATACATAAATATATTTAAGAAACCATTCCTTCTATAGAAACATAGCTCTTCGAACTACATCTTATTAATAAAAGTGATTCCTGTTATTCTGCCTGTTGCCTCCGTGATAATTAAAGAGATAATTCAAAAACCTAATATTATACGGGATATACATCTCCAAATGATTATAAAAACTATAAATGATTTAGTTGATTCAAATAGTTTAATTCCTATACTACTTGTATTTGAAATATACTCTAAAATCTCCAATCTAGATCCTTTAAATCCTATTATTCTATAACGAACTACAACCATTGAAAAAGTTATATAAAAGATTCACAAACTTTGTATATAAAAACAAATTAATAATACCTTGAATCAATGAAATGATCCTTCAACAGATTATATTCATAATCTCCCTATCAATTCTGATATTTTGATATAACGAAAAGCTACTACTTTAAAGAAAAACAAATGAAAAAATTTATTTCCCTTTCTCGAAATTAATAACGAAACCTATAAAATTCAACTTTCTAATAGAATTACTGAATTCAAAAGTACTATTATAAAACCATACTATTCCAAACTAAAAAAAGCAATAGATTTACTTGATAATCCTAATAAAGAAATCAACTCTTCTAACAACCCAGAATCAATCAATCAAAATCCAGATTCATCAAATCCAATACAGAAACCTGATTGAAATACAATTGTTTGTACAATAGCATTCTCTATATCTGCTATCACCTATTCTATTAGTTACACTGTACAACATCCTTTAGATCGAATTGAAATCCCTATAGTTCATCAATATTTTTCAGAAACATCATTGATATCAAACCCTGATTTAACTATTTTCCTAACAAACGAAGATCTTGAAACTATCTCATCTAAGTTTAATTTTATCGATTCTTGTAAAAAAGAGATCAAAAGATTATTGAAAAAAAGAACTTTCGAAAACGTTTCTATTTCTTCAATTTCTATCAGAACTCGTATCTTCGGAAACCAATTCGTCGATAAGATTAAATACACCGAAACCAATAAGATTATAAAGAAATCACGATTAGTAGTTCAAGTATACAACAATACTAGAAAAGAAACTGTTTTGATTCAATCCCCAACTCTACAAAAGATTAGTCAACGAAAACTATTGATTCTGATTTCAATCTTTAAACCGAAAAACATTCATATTTACCTTCGCGATATCTCACAAGTCTATATTCAGATTACAACGGAGCTAAATCGATCATTTTATATTCATCCTTTTCAGAAAATGCATTTTCTATAGGATATCGTTCTTCAAGTAAAGAAACCTTTGTATAGTATTGCAAAATCAGATAATCATTGGTTCAAAATATACTATGATTATCATACGAATCATCTCGGCCTTACAGTTTCAACTTATGATTATTGTCTTTTTTATCGAAACAACAATATACTTGTATTTATTGATATTCAAATCGACGATATACTTATTGTCGCCGATAAAGCATTTACTGAATTAGAGTAGAAACAACTCAAAGCTATCAATTTTCAAACAAAAGATCGTAAGATGTTAACAGAAACAAACTCTTTCAAATTCAATAAAGCTATTGTATCATTGGTCGATGGTATTATCAATCTAATTCAGGAGCAATATTGCAAAAACCTTCAACAAATCATTTTTAACCCTGTAGATCTTAAAGGTATTAGAGGCAAATTACCAAAGAATACTTCAACTCAAGAACAATACATTGCTCAACGAACTAAAGGAGTATATATTGCTAATCTCATCCAACCAAAGACTGTATATTCATTATCTCGCACTATTCAAATCACCGATTTTACTCCAGAAGATATTGAATTTTTGAATAAGATTCTTTTTTGGCAATTCCATAATACTACCAAAGGATTGAGATTCGTTCCTTTCGATTTAAAGATCTTTACTCTTTTTGTATTTGTAGATATAGGATTTGCAAATAACTCTGATCACTCTTTTCAAATCGGGTATATTATAATTCTAACAAACAAATCCAAAAACACGAATATCCTTTATTGGATTTTTGTTAAATGCAAAAGAGTTACTAGAAATATACTAATTTCAGAATTTTATACAATGATTCTTAAATTCGATATAGTAAATGCTATAAAGTTTTCTTTCGATTAAATAGCTATTTGTGATTATTCTATTTCATTTGTAGTATATATTGATTCGAAATCACTTTACGAATGCTTTATTAGATTCAGTACTATATACGAAAAGCAATTGATGATCGATTTGATGTATATTCGTTAATCATATAAGAGATAAAAGATTCAGAAGATCCGTTGGATTGATGGAAATACTAACTTTGTTGATGCAATGACGAAGGCTAAGCCCTATCAAGTTTTAAAGGAATTGATTGATACAAATAAGGTTAAATTGGAAATGGAGATATGGGTGGAAAGAACAGATATTAAGATTTAAGGTTTCCAAACATTGAGGTTTAGATTTTCGGATATTATGATTTTGGGTTTTTCTATTTCGTTTTTGTATCTATATTTATTATAGCTAATCATTTTTTTAAGAAGATAATTAGTATTGATATTTATATGCTTTTAAAGTATATAATCCTTACTTAAGCGAAGGCTTCTATATTGAGGCTATTCGCACTCAATGGTTCTTTCGAGCCTTGATGCACAATATAACCTTTAATTTAAAGGTCAATTGCATAACAATCCAAACGCCCTCACGGGAATCTCTTTTGTGAATAACCTCAATACGATTATAAACGTTTTGATCATTTCTATCGGATACGACGATTACGGAGTCGTACCGACAATTTGTTTAAAGCGATCAAAGATAACAATACAATTGTTATTCTATATATATAGAGAGTCTTTCTTTGTCAAATTGATAAACGGATAGACGATTCATTCGAAATCTTGAATAAAGTATTTGTAAAAATTGCAAAATCCTAAAAAGGATTAGATTCTTTTAATATTTATAGGAGTTTTCTATTCTTTTACAATTTCAATCTTTTTTGAATTTATTTCCACTTTTTCGATAGAGATAATAAATTCAAAGTATTTAGTTTTTTTAATATTAAATTCATATTTATTGATATCGGCTTGTAATCCAGTTTTATAAAAGCGATTAAGAATTTATAATATATATATTTTGTATTCTATTTTGTTTTCGAAGTAGATTAAGATATCGTTCAGGTAAACTATATAGATTATATTTAAAAGATCGAAAAAAACGTTATTTATATAATATTGATAAATAATAGGATTATTGATCAGTCCAAAGGACAAAACTTTATATTTATAAATTCTGTATCATATTCGGAATGTGGTTAAATCTTCGAAATCGGGATATATATGAATTCGATAGAATGCTTATCGAATATCTAACTTCATAAATATTTTAGATTTTGAGATATACACTAAGATCTTATCGATCAATAGCAAAGGGTATTCATTCCTTTGAATCGTTGAAAATCGATACAGAAATATAAGCCATCATTTGATTTGGAAATAAAGAGTATTAATACAGCGAATAAAAAAAAACTAGTTTCAATGAAATCCTTTTTAAGATTATCGATAAAATATTCCTTAACAATTAAAAGTTCTTCCGAGGATATATTATAAATAGGGCTAATTCTGAATTGGGTATTTGATAGAATTTCGATTTTATAATTATATATTATATATTATATATTGGGGTAATTTGTTAGATTCCTTTTTTGAAAAGATTTCGAGATATTTATAATACATTTAAAGAATTTTTTGAAATAATTCTTAAAGTTCCTTATTATTGGTATTCCTCATTCAATTTTTCAGCATTATATTGATTTTGTGAATACTAATGAAGAAAATGATATTATCGTAACGACGACTATGTATTTTGAAAGCTTTAGTGGAGATTGTAATAATATCAATAACAATCTGGGATAAATAGTTTGGTTAATAATATTCAGAGAATAGCTTATTCAGAAAAGCAAAACGATTAATTAATTTGATCCTTTTGGAAAGTATTAAATCGGTTTTAATCCCTACGGAGGGGAACAAATTATGATTTTTGATGCTTTTGGAGAAGAGCAAAAATGATTCTATAGGTGAGCTTTCTTTGAATTCCTTTTCCATTTGTCGAAAGTTAATATGTAAGTCCTATTTATATCTAGTGGTAAATCTAATTAATAAAAGCGAAGATTCTATATAATCGATTTCGAAGAAAGCATTACGATATCGTATATCTTCTTCAATTTCGGGATTGAATAGTGGTTTGAGGGTTGAAAAAGACTTTCTGGAAATGATGATGTCCCTTGAAAAGTATAGAACTGATAATAAATGTTTTGATTATATTAATTGATAATTGAAGGACCGGGGTATCATATTATAGATTTTGAATTATAGATCTTCAATAATGATATTTCTTCTTATCTCAATTAATAATAAAAAAGCTTGAAAAAAGATTTTATTGTTCAATCGAAATGTTAAACGAATAGAATAGATAATAACGGTACCTTATCGGCCATTATATCCTTGAATAGGAATAGAATTGTTTAAAGGAATAATAAGAATACTAATATATCGAAAGAATTGATATATAAAACGAATATTAATAAACAAATAAATAAGGGCTCCAGTATCTGCTAATACGGAAAACCGGATTTGGAAACCATAAGTTAAAAAGTAATAGAGAAATAGAAAACTATTGTTATCTATAAGACTCAATAGATCAATATATTTAAGATCATATTGATAACTTTGGGAGGAGATTTTCCCAAGGATTAATCCTTTCCCGATTTATATGAATCAGAATCAAGAATTTCTGAAATAGTTCCTTTGTTTTCGAAGATTGTATCAACCTTGTGGATATCGAAGGGGTATATATGATCCTTAGTCTAGTTGAGAGCTTTGCATTTAAAACAAGGGGAAGATAAAATAAGGAGATGAGATTTGAAATTCGGAATAAATCTAAGGATAGTCAACTTTTCTCTTCCGATATATTCAGGCTTGGTATTCTTATACAAGGGAGTGGAATCTCTAATGTGATTGTCAAACAAAGGATTCTTTCGAACTTGATTTCTAATCAATACAGTATATTTAATATAAAAATAATTATAATAATTTCATTTACTTATTTATTTTCATTGATCGGAAAATTTTGAATTCAATTACCAAGTATACTTCAAATCTACTACTATTCATAAACGAATTGAACTCGAAGGTGAAAGCAAATCTAAAGGATAATAATAAAAATATAAAACCCAATCTAGGATTATCCAATTCATTTAATTTTTCAGATGATATTGATGAAACAAGTAATGAAGATATACAAATATCAATCGATTTTTCTATTGAAAAAACTGGAAATACCGATTCTGTTATTAAAAGACAACTATATCTTACAAATAAAAATGATAACGATACTCAAAAGGATATTCATAACGATAATTCGAATTCCAATTTTACAGAATATATTGATATAGAGATTATGGAGTTTGAATCTATTAATTGTATTACCGAAATTCTTCATAATGAATACAAAAGTAATCTAAAACCTTCTCCAATCAATTAATTACAACATTCCAAAAAAAACAAGTACACTAATATAATCAATCAAAATATATCATAAAGGAAATCCAATCACCAGAAAGATTGCCATACTTTACACCGTCTCTCAATAGATTCATTAAAGATTTATAGATTTATAATCTTAAAAAAATACCTAAAAGAACTTACTTTATAAAGATTGAAATATTCAAGATTCAAATCAACCCATTTGAATTTCAATTATTCGATTACCCATCAGAATCACCTCTCTTCCAATACCATACCCCAAAGCAATCAACACATACCCGAAAACAATTATATATACAACAATATCACTAAGAAAATAATCTCAACATTGGATTCTATATAGGAATCATCATTATATAAAAGATAAACTCATCAGAATTAAACCACTTCAACGATTTTCATTCTACCTTCTAATTTAATCAAACTAGAATAGATAATATAAAAGAACATTCTCAATTTATAACAATTTATAATATAATTGTTGGTATTCACGTACTCTTAAAGTATATGATCCTCATTTAAGCGAAGGCTTCTATATTGAGGCCATTCGCATTCAATGGTTCTTTCGAACCTTGATGCGCAATATAATCTTTAATTTAGGGGTCAATTACGTAGCAATCCAAACGCCCTTACGGGAATCTCTTTTGTGAATAATCTCAATACAATCATAAACATTTTGATCATTTCTATCGGATACAACGATCACACAGTTGTACCGATATTAATTAGCAATCACAAATTAAACCATTTTCAAAAATCTTTTTTAAAACTCCGAATAACCTCATTTTTCATTCGATAATGATCTTTATAATACTTCAATTCTCTTTTATATATCATTTGCGTCATTACCAATCCTTTTCTTCAAAATCCTACTTTAAATCTATCATTTTCGAATTCGAATCGATTCAAATTTCAAACTATTATTACGAAAACTCCGAATAGTCTCAATTTTCATATCTACCATTATTATCTATTCGAATTCTACCATCTATCCTTTTCCTTATTCAAATTCGATCCATTTCCTTTTTATTCGATCAACCAGAAAGGCCGAAAACTATTGTAACCTCGGTATATGCGCTATCCCGAAACCTTTCGATTCATTTCGATTTATTTCGCTCAATTTTCTATTTAAAAACCTTCGAAAATGCTACTTTCGTTATTATATTACAATCAATCTATTTTTCAGATATATTTTGAGAACATTTTTGCTACAAAAATCTGATTCAGAGATTATTCTCCATATTGTATCATAATCTATTTTGATTTACTTTTGATGAAGTATCATTAAACAATGAATCTTCTTCGAATTGTATCATTTTTGGTAGAATTCCGATTACTTCGCTTTAATTTTTTCAAATTTTCGTATTATTATACTATATTCAACTTTTATGATTGATACGATCCCTTCATTCTAACAGTTTTTCGAATCTCTTTGGAAAATTTTCGAAACGCTACATCCATTCTATACTATACACTATCAACTTTATTATCAATTATCATTATCAAAATATACAATCTTCCTTTTTCAAAAACCTTATTTTTTTTCAACTCTTTAATTTTTCATATATATTATATAATTATACATTACGAAATTATAGTTATAGTTAATTATTTAATTGCTATAGACGATCTCAAGTTTATAGAATAAGTTTATAAGGGTTTGAAGAAGAGATACGATTCTATTACTGATTCTAACGAAAAAGAGTAGAATTTGGTATAGGAATACATCTTATTTTGTAGATATCAATATCAATATATTAGGATATACAATGAAAAGGTTAGTAATACTTTTAAAAAGAATTTTAAGGATTGAATAATAGAAAATTTTGTTCTAACTCGTTGCCTTTATTTAACATTTCTTCGAAATATTCTTTGTGAGAACGGTTTCTATATCAACAAAACTGATAAGAATACTTTGGGAAAGAATCTTGTCGATACTTTTATTTATAAATATTCTATATAGACAAATAAACAATTGCGAGAATGACTCTTATATTTCTTAAATATAATATCCCCTACACTTCGATACCATCTCGAAAAGCTCACTTCGATTGATACATATGATTCTTCAATCTTTAGTAATACCATCGATATCAAAAAGAACATTAATCAAATTGAATTACTTCAGGATCATAATAACAATAATCCACTTTAAACAATTGATCCTTATATTGCTACCCTTGAAAGGGACAAAAAAGTTATTCAAAATATTATAAACCTTAGCAAGCTTTACAATAGAGATATAAAGTACAGCGATTCCAATAATAGTATTCAATACAAATTTGTTATTTTCTATAATCAATACAACAAAATCAATTTATCCTCTTTCTATTACAATTTAACTTTTTCTATAATGTTATAAAACAAAATATTAAACTTCTATTTCACTATTATCAATTCTTGCAAACTATCTTTTGACGAAAGCATACACTATATATATAATTATTTTGAAAATCAAGAATATCAATGAATAATTTTCACCAAATAGATATTCATCTTACTAATTTCGATTCAGAAGAACAACTTTATCACTATTACCCTTGAATACTTCGAAAAACTAATTAATACGTTTCGGAATCTTCGATTCAATCTTTTTATCGATCAACAAAATAAACCTTCTATATTATTGAAGATCATTATTACTTATCACTCTCACTCTGTATATAAGTTAGCTTGTTTTGACCCTGCCTCAATATATACAGACCAAATCAGTAAAATATATTTTAGTATTATAATTTACAATCTTCCATTCAACAATAACAATTTATAATTATAGCTTCAAGAAAAATCTTTCTTTGAATTCAATCCTTTTTAAAAGGAAGTATATTATACAAATCGGATTTATAAAAGCAATCGAAGAATTCTATTTTATCTTTCAAGCTCTAATACAAAATTCCAAGATAAAAAACATCGTAGATGCTATATTTGTAAGAAAAAAGACTACTGATCAATCAATTATTCTATCGAAAAACAAAAGGAAACTAGACAACGTTATTAGGAACTCATTAAAGTTAAACAATCTGAATATGTTTCTACTTTCAAACATTTGTACCATTAATATATTATAGACGAATATAATACAATTATCCCTCCGGATAAATAATTCATTTTCCTTATAAAGGAATATAAAAATTCTTTACAAAAGAATCCTTAGAAGGAATTAAGTGATGATTTTGATCTCGAAGGATTCTTCAACGAATTCATCTTTTTAAAGATTCAAAAGGCTGTTATTAAGTTTTGTAATAATACTATTATTCATTTCTTAAGAATTATAATTCTATTGTTGATTTAAACTTTCTTTAATTATCATTATTCAAATGAAGAATTCATCAATATCATAATTGATTCAGAAGCTTTAATCAAATCTATTGCCGGTATATATCAAATTGAGGTTCTATAGAAATTCATCGATATTATAATTATATCAAACCCTAATTTTAATACTAATTTCGTCTTCGGAATTAGTAATACTAATTTAAAGGGAATTGTAATATTTGATATATCTATTAATAATATTACCTTTCATATTATAGATATTTATACTTCATTCCTTTTATCACTTGCAAATATAAATCGACTTTATATAATCTTTAACAATCTTAACAATATTGTTGTAGATTTCAAAGAAAATTATATTTGTTTTGTAATTAGAAGGTTCGGTTATATATTTCTTTCATGAAATATCATTCCTTTTATCAATCCAATAAAAGTATACCTTTTTATTCTGTTCTTTTATTTTATCAATATAGAACTTCGAAGATTGTATTATCGATTTGGTTATCTTTTTATAGAAAAACTCTGTAATATTTTGAAATATATTGACCATAACGAATATACTAAAAAAGAACTTTGTAAACTCAATAAGTTTTGTTATTTCTATCAAAAATATAATAAATCCTTAGAACGATTCAAATTTATCTTATATAACGATATCGAATTCAATTTCACAGTTTATATTGACGTTATATATCTAAATGGAAAACCGATTCTGTATATTATCGATCAAACAATACATTTCCAAGCTATACGATTTTTATTTAATATTTCAACAATTGTAATTTAGAATATTCTAAAGAAATACTGGATCCATATCTACATTGAACCTCCAGATTATCTAATTCATAATACTAGAAAGAATTTTATCGGAAAAGAATTCGTAAATCGAACTTTATCCATAAATACAGTGATAAAATCAGTTCCTATTGAATCCTGTTAGTCAATTGGCATTATTGAACAATACTATATACCTCTCTATCATACATACGAAATCATTACTAGAAAGATAATTCAAGAATCTAATATTACACAGGATATACATCTCCAAATAATTGTAAAGGTTGTAAATGATTCAATTAATCCAAATAATTTAATTCCTACACTACTTGTATTTGAAATATACCCTAAAATCTCCAATCTAAACCCTCCAAATTCTACCATTCTACAACGAACCACAACTATTAAGAAAACTATACAAAAGATTCACAAACTCTGTATACAAAAACAAATTAATAATACTTTAAATCAACGAAATGATCCTTTAATAAATTATATTCACAATCTCCCTATCAATTCTAATATTTTGATATAATGAAAAACTATTACTTCAAAAAAAGACAAATAGAAAGGTTCATTTCCCTTCCTCGGAATTAATAGCGAAATCTATAAAATTCAACTTCCTAACAGAATTATTGAATTCAGAAATACTATTATAAAATCATACTATACCAAATCAAAAGAAACAACAAACCTATTAAATAATTCTGATAAGGAAATCAACCCTTCTGATAACTCGAAATCAATCAATCAAAATCCAGATTCACCAAATCCAGTACAGAAACCTGATCGAAATACAATCGTTCATACAATCGTATCCTCTACATCTACTATTATCTGTTCTATTAATTATACTATATAACATCCTTTAGATCGAATTAAAATTCTAATAGTTTATCAATATTTTTCGAAAACGCTATTAACATCAAACCCTGATTTAACCATTTTTCTAATAAATGAAGATCTTGAAACTACCTTACCCAAATCTAATTTTATCGACTCTTGTAGAAAAAAGATCGAAGGATTATTAGAAAAAGGAACTTTCGAAAACATTCCTATCTCTTCGATCCCCATCGGAATTCGTATCTTCGGAAGCCGATTCGTCGACAAAATCAAACACATCGAAACTGATAAAGCTATAAAGAAATCACGATTAATAATTCAAATATACAACAATACTAAAAAAGAAACTGTTTTGATTCAATCCCCAACTCTATAAAAGATTAATTAACAAAAACTATTAATCCTAACTTCAATCTTTAAATCGAAAAACATCCATATTTACCTTTACGATATCTCATAAATCTATATTTAGATTATAATAAAACTAAATCGATTATTTTACATTTATTTTCCTCAGGAAATATATCTTCTATAGGATATCGTTCTTCAAATAAAGAAACCTCTATATAGTATTACAGAATCAGATAACTATTAATTCAAAATATATTATAATTATCATACGAATCGTTTCGGTCTCACAATTTCAATCTATAATCATTATCTTCTTTATTAAAACAACGATATACTTATATTTGTTGATATTCAAATTGATAATATACTTATTATCATCAACAAAGTATTTGCTGAATTAGAGTAGAAACAATTCAAAGCTGTCAACTTTCAAGCAAAAGATTATAAAATATTAACAGAGACAAACCCTTTCAAATTCAATAAAGCTATTATATCATTGATCGATAATATTATTAACCTAACTCAAAAGCAATATTATAAGAATCTTTAACAAATCGTTTTTAGTTTTATAGATCTTAAAGATACCAAAGACAAATTACAAAAGAATACTTCAACTCAAAAACAATATATTATTCAACAGATTAGAAAAACATATATTGTTAATCTCACCCAATCAAAAACTACATATTCATTATCCTGTACTATTCAAATCACCAATCACACTCCAAAAGATGTTGAATTCCTAAATAAGACTCTTTCTTAACAATTCTATAATACTACTAGAAAATTGAGATTTTTTTTTTTCGATTTAAAAACCCTTACCCTTTTTGCATTTGTAAATATAGGATTTGCAAATAACCCTAATCATTCTTTTCAAATCAAATACATTATAATTCTAACAAACAAATCCAAAAACGCGAATATCCTTCATTGGATTTCTATTAAATACAAAAGAATTACTAGAAATACACTAACTTTAGAACTTTATACAATGACTCTTAGATTCAATATAGCAAACACTATAAAATCTTCCCTCGATCAAATGACTATTTGCGATCATCCTATTCCACTTATAATATATACCGATTCGAAATCACTTTACAAATACCTTATTAGACTCGTGTTACGATCACGGATCTTACAGTAACCGATCGTGTGAATACACGTTATGATTTGATCGAATTAGTATGAGATTAAGGTGGTCGTAGTGTGTGTGTGTGTGTGTAATATTTTTCGTCCGAGGCTTTGTGCGAAGTACAGGTCTCAAATTCCCAATTGGGACAAAGGATGTCAGGGGAGGAAGGCCCTTGGGTTTCTAACTAGTTAATCTAAATTTACTAGTATTATATATGCTAAATGCTTTAGCAGGGTTTATATAATTGCTGTTGTGTATTGAGTTAATCCTTTGAGTAGATATTTCAGCTGTTTTTTATAATACAGTTAGATCTCTCGATTTCTGATTTCCTCTTTTTTGTTATTGCAATTGAGTTTTTTAATATGATTTTGTTAATATAAAGATTTTTTTTTTTTTTTTTTAAAGTTTATACAAACTCAATCTTTTCGAACCAAAACCCAATGCTTTATATAAAGAAAATCCAAAAATAATATAAAATAAAAATAAAAATAAAAATAAAAATAAAAATAAAAATAAAAATAAAAATAAAAATAAAAATAAAAATAAAAATAAAAATAAAAATAAAAATAAAAATAAAAATAAAAATAAAAATAAAAATAAAAATAAAAATAAAAATAAAAATAAAAATAAAAATAAAAATAAAAATAAAAATAAAAATAAAAATAAAAATAAAAATAAAAATAAAAATAAAAATAAAAATAAAAATAAAAATAAAAATAAAAATAAAAATAAAAATAAAAATAAAAATAAAAATAAAAATAAAAATAAAAATAAAAGCAATCTTTTAATCAATAAATTGTATAGAGAATCAAGGATATATATTCTAATAGAATCTTGTAGATTTGAATCAAATTGTTAATTTCGTTGTTTCTTTTATACTTCCCAAAAGATAGGGGATAGCTTCAGATGGTGATAACTTTGAAAGGGTTTTTTGAGTATTTCTAATTTTATAAAAGTAAAAATGAAGAAAAGATTTTCTTTTCCTATATGAATATAGTATATAAGTATCTTCGTGATTGAAGCGATCGTGATATATTGCGAAATCGTTGTATTGAGATTTGATTGCTAGGATATATTCTAGTATTGTTCGATCAAAAGAAAGCATAATCGATTTGTTGTTGTAAGTTATAAAAAGATTATTGTAGTTTTGTAGTGTTGTGGTTGTTTATAATTTAGTTCTTATTGATTTGGTATTCGTTTTAGTGATTCTTTTTAAGAAGGTGAGAGTATAGATAGAATCAGATGGGGATGGAAGTATTGTTTCTTTTTTAGCTATTTTGTTCATTGTTTCGTTTCTAGGGATATCTAGGTGCTTAGGAATTTATCGAATTCGAATTGAATTAGGGCGAGTATGTGGCAAACGGGGCCTGAAAGGCCAAACTGTAGTTAGTTCGTAGAATTCTTCAAATATAGATTGAGAGGATCTAGTGGAATGAGAATCTAATTGTATAGTAATCTTTAGGTTATCCAAGAAAATCTAGAGGTTTGTAGTGAACCTAATTGAGAGTAGCTGTATTGCTGTTTGAGTATTTTTCAAAGCTGTAGTTGTTTCGGTATCGAAGATTTCGGTATTATAGTTTAATGAGAAAGTCTATCGATCTATTTACAGATTGTATTGATAAATCATTGATCCATTTCCTGTAGTATTATTTAGAGTTTCGCTTTTCGAATTATCGAAAAAGATTTGCAAATCATTTCTTGGAATTGTAGATATAAATCTTTCGAAATCCTTAGTTGCTTGTTCTTTCGAACAACCGAGAGAATCACTGATCCGGGTTTTTGTAATAATATGTGGTTCTTTGTTCCTTTAAGGGGGAAGAGCAATTGGATTGATATATTCAGCTTTTGGAAGAACTAGGATAATTCTTGAGAACCTTGATTCAGCAGTTCTAGTCTCAACTTTAGCTAGGATATTTTTGGTTCGAATTCGAAGGGGATGTTTAGGATCTAATCGAGTTGTTCGGGCAGCGAAGCTTTGGGATATCAAATTTAGTTCAATCTCAGGAGGTATCAGATTTGATTCCTTATATAAAACAGTAGTATTAGTTGTATAGAATACAGAAAGGATTGTTCGAGTGTTAGTTAGTACAATTTTATTCAAAAGCTTCAAATGTTTATTTACTTGATTCGAGATTGTAAAGTTTAGATCTCGTTTCTTAGTTCGGTTAGGCTACCAGGTTTCGGTTGCAAAGTAGTATTTCTTCAGAATACAGACTGTAATCGCTTTTTGAAGCAAAATTGATGGGATGTTTTGGGTTGTTCTTTCAAGCGAATGCAATGTATTCGCAATTGTGAAAACCTTAGCTGAAAGGATTTGAATATGAAGTTTGAAATTCAGTTCTTTATCGAAATAAATCCTTAGTTATTTTAATGGGCCTGGTTTTTTCATTATTGAAAGATTTTCTGTATAGATAATAGAGCTTTCAATACCTTTCCTGGAGTTTCTGAAGAAGTGAATTAGTTCAGACTTTATAGGATCGAAAATGATCCTTTCAGATTTGTTTTAATCCAAAACTTTTAATATTTCGGATTATAGTTGATTATAATTAAATTGTAAATTTGAAGAAAAAGCTATTAATATAATATCATTTGTATATCCAAATCTTCGAATAGGATTGTTTAATCAAAACAAAAGGGCTATATAAAGTATGAAAAGAATAGACGAAATTGGGGAGCTTTGTAGTAAATTATATTCAATACTAGTATTGGACCTTATTTCGTTATCAAACTGAATACAAATTGTTCGATTTGTAAAGAACGATTGTATTTATTGAATTAGATTATCAAATTATTTTTGTTCTTTGAGTCAGTGGATCAAACATCTTGGGAGAATAGTATTAAAAGTATCTTTGATATTTATAGTTAATAAGATAACTTTAGAATCTGAATTCAAAGCCATTTTCAAATTATGTATAAAGCAAATTGTAAGATCGATTGATGAATGTAGGGGAAGTATTCCAAATTGTTGTTTGGTTAGTACTTTGAGGGTTATAATAATCCAGGATATTTTCTTTGTAATTAAATGTTCGAGATCTTTTTCTAATATTGAGAGCAGAGTTATTGGTTTATAGAATCTAGGGCTTGTGCGATCTGATTTGTTTGATTTCGGAATGATGGTTACAATTGCTAATCGGAAGTATTTAGGGTAGTGATCTATTTCGAGGTATTTTTGAAAGAGTTGTAAGATATATGGTTCGATTAGTGGTTATATTAATTGTAGGATCTTGGTAGGGATTTTGTCTATTTTTGGAGCTGTATTATTTATACGAAGGATAACAATTTGAATATCCTGAATTGTAATAATAGGAAAGGTAATTGAACAAATAGAAATTGAAAACAAATCAAATGGAATATTGTTAATTTCAGTTGTATTGATCAGTAGATTATTGATGAATAGATCTCTTTTAATTTGAATTATTGTAGTAAAAAAATGATCTAAAGAATCTACTAAAAAAGGAATTCGATATGTTTCAATTGATTGATATTATTTTGTTATTTTAAAGATATCTTTTATTTCCTTAATTGAATCAAGTTTAGAAAGCCAGAATTCCTTTTTTGTTTTTTTGATAATTTTTCGAAGATTTTATTTTGATTCTGGAGAATTGTTTGTTCGGTTTTCTTGAATAACTATCTGGTAGGTTTCGTTCCATTATAATTGATCTGTGTTTCGGCCGAATAATCTTTGAGTTGATTTTGTATATACAGATTGTAGAGCTTGAATAATATCTAAAGTTAATTTATCAAGATTTGTAATTGTATTCAAAGCTAGTAGATTTAGATTCAATAAATTCTTTATTAATAAAGTAGAGAAGAGTTTTTTGTTTAATATATTGATTTGGAGTTTTTGGATCGGGTCCTGAAATTTTGTATTTTAATTTAAAGTTGTCAATAAAGATCAGTAATCGGAAATTGTATCTAAATGCAATGCAAAAGCTGTATTAGTTGTATATAATCCTGAAAGGAAAGTTAGATTGAAAATGTTATTCAAATTGTGGGTAGATTTATTGATTGTAGAAAGAAAATTGAAAGAATTTGTATCTAATCAGATTGTAAAAGGTTCTGTAGAACTTGAATGTAAAAAGCAAAAGGGATTCTATTTCAAATGATAAAGGTTTAGATTCCTTGTAAAGAATATAAAATTTAAAATATTCGAAAATAAATCAAAGAGAGTTTGTATTGTTTGATTCTCATTTGTATAATTTCTAGGAGTATTATAAATATTAATGATTATAAGAATAGAATTAGTTAAAGATTGAATTTGTAAAAATAATAAATCCTGGGAGGATACAAGTTGGAGTTGAGTAGTTCGAATGCTTGTACTTTTATGGGTGTAAGATATTATACGAGATTGGGTTTCCCAATTATCAAGTGGTGTGAAAGTTTTATAAGCAGGATAGGATTTAGTGATTCAGTGTAAGATATTTGAGAATGTATAAGGTTTTTGAATCAGAATTATATCAATATAAGAATCATTGATTAAGGAAAGTACTAATTTATGTAAAGTAGTGTTTTTAGTTATATTAGTTTGTAAAATGATTAATAGTTTAGGAAATAATCTGGGATTATATATTAAAAGGAATTGGGAGAGAAGGAGTTTCTAATATAATAAAACGATTAGAAAGATTAGAAGGGGGTGGTATTAATGAAGATAGTATCAAAGGAATTTGGATTGGAGTTGAAAAAGTAATAGGTTTTTTTATAGGGGAATCGGCTTTTGAGGTTCGAAAACATTTTGTATTAGTATAAGTTCTAACTTTAGCTTTTTTTGAGGTTTTTTGGATAGCTTGTTTTTCCGATTTGTTTTTGGGGTTTTTGTTAGTAAAACGAAGAGGACAATATAAATCGTTTGCAGGATAGGGGTCTCTACAGTGTAAACATTTCGTTGGGCAAGTGTGGGTTGTATTGTATCGGGTTGAATGATTCTTTTCTATATATTTAGTTGTATTATAGATTCGGTATCTTTCTGAATGAGAGCAAGTTTGAGTATTGTGTTATTGAAAGTATCGAATGTATTGGATTATCTTGGGTTTGAAGATGATTTGGGAAATGTTAATTGTAATTCCTAGAATCCGAAAGTTTTTGGAAAGGGTTGTATATTGCAAAGCTGGGAAACTCAAGAATTAAGTAGAATTATACAATCTGGATTCTTTGCTTTGTATAGATTCAATTGTTTGGATTGTTTGTTGTTTTATATTATCGTGGATAGTATCGAGTATAGTTTCTGATTCGATTGGGATAATAATCAATTGTTGTAAATCATTTAGAGTTGTGATAGTTTGTGAAATGTAATTCAATCGATAAGTAATTTATGATTGTTATTGTTCGATTTTGCAGGTTTCGAATACTTTTTCGATTATATTTGAAAGGTTTTCTAAAGCTGTTAAGTTCGTTAGAGAATTCATATATAATACGAATCTAGTATTTATTATTTGAACTTCTTTTAGAAATTTAGTATTGTTTCCTAATTATCCTTTCAATACATTAAATACAACAAAAGAACCGGCTTTTCGAATTGGATAATCGAATCCAATTCGAACAAAAAAACGAATATCAATTTTGTATGAGATTTGAGATTGAGTTTTGAATTGAGATCTAGTTTGGTTTCTAGTTTTTGGATTTGTAGATTGTATAATTAATGATAAAGGAATTACAGCCTTTTGAATATAGATAGAATCTTTGAAATATTGAACTATAAAAGGAACTCTTATAGGTTTAGCGATTTCAAATATGAGTGTCGATTGAGAAATTTGTATATCAGGGTCAAAAAGATTGGTAGAAGTTTTGGTAGAAGGTTTGGTAAATCGAAAAGGATTAGATCTATTAATAAACATATCGAAATGTTTATTTGCTATAAAAGAGATATCGGTATATAGTGTAATTAAGGGTTTTCAAAATCGAGCAGGAAGAACCCGAACTGCTTCGGTATTGAGATAATCGTCCTATAACGAAACGATAGGACTAAAAATCTATTAATCTTCATTTGTTCTATTAATAACAGTATTAACTGTATTAATAAGAGTTTGGAAAAATAAGGGAGTCGAAGGGATGGGAGGTATAATGGCGGAAACACATCCGTACAGCGCCTGCCGGGGCTGAAAAGTTTCGTTTTTAAATCCTATAGATGATAAGAACGATCGATTGATCAATAAAACGCGATAATAAATGCGTTTTTCGAAAAATTCAATTCTTCGAAAATGTTGTAAGTTTTTAAGGTGGTTGTAGGAACAAACGAGTACAGACTATATTAGTATCAGATCATATGATGGAGCATGGAGCATTGGAGTTTCGAAGGCTCCCAACGCTCCCGGAGCATTGGAGCTTCGAGGGCTCCTAGGGCTCCCAAGTACGAAGATCTATATAAACAGAATGGATTCCTTTATTTATAGAGCTTCGTACTCAAGAACAATCATTAGTTTAAACACTATAGTTATTATACAATACAATCGTTATATCTTTCATTCTCACCAAGCCCCTGTTTGATCTTTAGTAGAAACCACCACGGCCTTTCTATAAGTCCCTTGATCACTTCTTAGTGATAAAGGATTGTAGCGGCGTAACAACTCGATACTATATACAAAAAACGATTGATAATCGATTTGATATATATTCGCCAATCATATAAGAGATAAAAGATTCAAAAGATCTACTGAATCGATAGAAATACTAACCCTGCTAACATAATAACGAAGACTAAGCCCTATCAAGCTTTAAAAGAATTAATTGATATGAATAAGATTAAATTGGAAATGGAAATATGAATAAAAAGAATAGATATTAAAATTTAAGGTTTTTCAAATATTAAGGTTTAGATTTTCGGATATTATGATTTTGAGTTTTTCTATTTCGTTTTTGTATCTATATTTATTATAATTAATCGTTCTTTTAAAAAGATAATCAATATTAATATTCACATACTCTTAAAATATATAATCCTCATTTAAGCGAAGGCTTCTATATTAAGGCCATTCACATTTAATAGTTCTTTCGAATCTTGATATATAATATAACCTTTAATTTAAAGATCAATTGTATAGCAATCCAAACGCCCTTACAGGAATCTCTTTTGTAAATAACCTCAATACGATTATAAACGTTTTGATCATTTCTATCGGATACGACGATTACCGAGTCGTACCGACAATAATCATTATTGGAATTGAAACAAGATCATTATTACTATCCATCTGATCTACAATTTATAGATTACAGACAATATCTCTCTCTCGAATTTATATTTCTACAATTCCAAAACTACTCTGCTTTTACCACCAATTAGATAATTATCAAATAGGATATTGGTTCAAACAGAACTACAATCTTGAAATTAATAACCTTAAGGTTAGAAATACCTGATATAAAATCGATTTTGGATCGGAATCTATAAAACCGATTTCTCTTCAATAAATGTTTATATACAAATATAATAATCAAAATCTAATTATTTATTGCTGTTCTTGTTTAATAGTACAAAAAGATCTCCAAGTTAAGAGTACAATTGAAACTATTTATATTACTATATTCATTAACCGATTATTCCGAATTATTATAATAATCATTATCAAATACAATCTCGAAATCAAGCAATACAATATAATCAATACCTTTGTTAATATTTTATACAATCTTTCTAATATTCCAATTATATACTATCTCTCTAATAATTATAAAGTCCTAAACAAATATATTATTATTGATCGAGTACTATATAATCTTCGAAATTCCCCTATAATATAATTCAAGGATTTCACTCGGACATTCGAAAAACTAGAACTGATACAATATAAAAAGGAATTGTATCTCTATATCAATCTAAAGCACACTATCATAATCCTATTCTTTATAAATGATATTTAGATCATATACTACAAAAAGAATGAATTAGCTATCACGAAAATCATCGAAGGAATCAAAGCTGTATACAAGCTATATAATCTTGAAGATACAAAATAGTTCCTAGGAATATATATCCTTTATAATCGATCCAAGAAAAAGCTATAACTAGCTTATAATATATACATTGAAAAGATTATTAAGAAATTTAAAATAACAAAAAGAACAGCATACATACCATTTCCTATAATAATATTTCGGAAAAATTCAGATTAAGCTCCTATATATATAGTCAAATTGTATCAAAAGAAAATGAAATCAATCCTATACATTATAATCATAATAAAAATAGATATCTCATTCACTATTTCACAATTGAACCACTACTTGATCAATCCATCGATCGAATATATAAAAACTATTAATCATTATCTTGAATATCTCTGAAATATAAAATTTCTTGTAATATAATACAGCGATGATCAGATACTACAACTTCTCGTTTTCTCAAACATTTCTTTTGCAAATGATCCTAATACTCGTAGATCATCCCAAGAATATATTATATTCCTTTTCGGTAATTTAATTATATAGAAAACATCTAAGCAGGATACCATGACTACCTCAACCACTGAAGCTGAACTACTCGGTATCGAGCGTACATCAAAAGAAACTATAGCAATTCTATACTTCCTAAAAGAAATCGATCTTATAATAAAAAAACCTATATCAATATTCTATAATAATCAACGAGCAATCAAACTAATGATTAATAAAAACGAGCAAATCACTATAAAACTCAGACATATCGATATACAGAATATATAATTACAATAGGAATATTCAAAAAGAAACTTTTATATAATCTACCTTTCAACTGCCGATATAATAGCCAATAGATTCACCAAAAATTTTACACAACAAAAGTTCGAACACTTCTGTTCTTTCCTAAATCTACAGAATATTAACAATAGGATCACAGAAATTGAATAAGAATAATTACAGACCATTTATTGTATTATACACTTTCGAATTTAATATCACCATAATACTATACTAAATTGATGAAATTTGCTTGTATATATATATATTACCAACTAATTCGTAATTATTATTACAATATCCTTCTATTCAAAAACCTATAATAAAACAAAAACTATTTAATTTATTACTGATTCTTTGTACTATTTTTATTTTTAAATTTTCGATATCTCTCCTTTCTTCGATTCTCGGTATAAAAGTGATGCCATTCAAAACTGAACAGGAAATCAATTGTATACATCTACAAACGAATTTTATCAAATCAGTATACGATCGAAAGCTTCCTCTATCCATTTTGGCATGATTAGTATTATATATAATACTGACTGAGAGATATAACCCACCTACTAATCGATCACATAAATATACAAACAGATTTCATCGAAATTGTATATAATCGAGATCCTCCTTAGTTCACTTTTACACGATAACTGTTAAGATATAGATCACCTCAAAATATCATCTTGAATTTTTCGATTATACTCTCCTTTTTCGAATCTTATTGGGTTCTTCGAAATCTTGTTGTATTGTTTAATTAATTCGATTATATTAATTACGAACCATCTACTGCATTATACTTATACAAACAAAACACTACTATAATACTATACAAAATCGATAAAATTTGATTGTATATATACACTACACCAGCTAGTTCGTTACCACTAATCAAAATCAACCATATCAATCAAATCGATTAATATATTACAACTTATATTCATTTCTTTACATTAATTGATTAATACAACTAAAACAATCAACTCTATCCAAATGATCAATATTCGAAATGACTAATATAATCAATAGATCAACCTTATCAATATAATCGCGAAATAATCAATTTGGTCAATTTGATCAATTAATCGATCAAATTGAACCACACCACCAATTTCAATCGGAATCGCTCGAAATCGATACTTATATATTATCAAAACTTATACTCCATATTTGATCAACCACTACTCTTTACAATCTTTCCTTATTATTACAAACCGATTCTCGATCTAAAAGATGTATCACAAATAATTATATAATATCTGATTTATATAACTAATGATCTACAATCACCTCATACTCCACAATCATTATACCCCTCATTTTGCATTAGTTATCAAACCCTTCTAGATCCTATTGATCCTTACAATCGTCAATCCTCTTCTGATATCATATAAATCGAAACCTAACCTAATTGATACTTCTTATCGGCTAGATAGCTTCCATTAAATCTATATATACTACCCACGATCCTTAAAATCGAAAACAGATCATTCAATACAATTCTCATTCAATACACACTTAACTCTATCACTTCACTATAATCATCTTCTCTTCAATCCCTTCAACGTGCTCCGTGATCGTACTATCTCGTGATAACTCAGAATAAACGAAAAAACTTTGTTTTCTTTTTTTTATTTATAATTAGAATATCTAAATATATTTAATAGCAAAACTCTTCAAAAAATAATTTTTACAATAAAAAAAAAAAATTCATTAACGAACTAAAGAAATTAATAAAAGATAATTCAAATCTTTACAAATTTATTGATATTAAAGAATAAAGAAAGAAATTCCAGATATAAAATTAAAATTATTAAAATAACAAATATTACAAAATAAATTCTTCAAAATTTGATTCAATTTATACTCAATATCAAGCATTGTTAGCATTTCATATTTAAAGCAGTTCTATAAATCTCGATACAATTAGAATTCAAAAGTAAATACAAAGAAAATACAAATATCTTTATAATCTATACTATTTTTGTAAACAATCCGATCATCGAATTGTGTCACGGGGTCCCCGTATAAGGTATACGGAGACCGTTCGGGTCCCGATCTATAGGAGTCGGCTTTCGGATAAGTGTAGGCTAGCCTCGATCGGGGCTAATATTATATATAAATGTATTTAAAGAACTATTTCTTTTGTAAAAATATAGCTTTTCGAATTACATTTTATTAATAAAAATAATTCTTATTATTCTATCTATTGTCTTTGTGATACTATATAGCTTTTATTTACTTATATCGATACTTTTACGATATTGTTCTATTCGCATCTATCTAATCAATCTGGTTCTCTTGAAGAATTCGTTATTGTTGTAATCAGCGATACCACGATCTAATATTATTATTTTATCTCCTTTTACAAATATAATATAAAAGTAAAAACAGAAATAATCGATCTACAATCCATAATTCAAAAGCTTATTTTCGATTTACAAATCGAAAAAACTATATTTACACAATGAAAAAAAAAACAATAAATTGATTATCTATCTAATTCAACTTTATCCCATCCCCATCGCCCCACCTATTTCAACCCCCACCAACCTAACCAACCCCTCACCCCTAACATCTATTACAATCCCAACTACCATTCCTATTCTATCGAAGCCTCAATTGAATAAGAAAATACCTGACTCTATACTATTTGATAAAACGAAAATCGATCTCGATCGATTTATCGATCAAATATAAAATAAAATATATACCAATTCCAATCACTTTATTTCCCTATATTCCGGTTTGATTTATATAACTGAAAAATTAATTGAACTCATTATCGTATAAATTCGATTATATAATATCAAAGAACAATTTGTTAAACTTATCGATTATAGAAATCTATTATAGATATTAAAAAAAGCTTATAGAAATCAAAACAAACAAATCGAGATCCGAAAACTCTTGATCAATCTAAAACAAAGAAATCAGTTATTCTATATCTTTTATATTGAATTTTAAAAACTAACATTGAAAATCGGGATAGCCGATAATAATAATACTCTAGTTATTTTATTAGAACAAATCCTATTGAATGAATTGAAGAATTAAATTTTTATTACTAAACTATCTATAGATAGTACTAATACATTCGCTGCTTTTGTATAGATATTGAAAAATCGCTATTTGTATTTGATAAAACCGATCGGCTTCGATTGTAATTCAATTATCCTGTTGCTCTATATTATTATTCAAAACCTGAATCCTATTAACTGTATCTTTGCTCCGTCTCTGAATACTACTACTCAATTTGTTACTCCTACTACGATTATATCTATTAAAGATCTAATAAATCTCAATTCCCAAAAACGTACTAATAGATATAAACGAAAGAAATACTTCCGTTATAGATTTACTAATCACTATATAAAAGATTGCTTGTTTCCAGATAATTGTTCTATATAAATTAGAACTAACTTTATTAGTTTTGTTCCGTTATTCTTTATTCCGTTTTTCATTTAGATCCAATTGTATACTATATCATTATACAGTTTATCCTCTCTCGGTTCCCCGAATTCAGGAAACGGAATCCGTTTGATATAAATCATTATCAAACGAAAACCCCATATATATTATATCTATCTGCTACTATAATTCGAGGTTTATCTTTCGTTGAAAAAACAAACAATCGAGCAAATCTAATGATATTGTTTATTATTATCCTACTAATATCTAATCGATTCTATTTTATCTATATTATAATAAATAATAAATACAAAAAATATATTTTCGCAAATCGAAATTGAATTGAAGCTATTAAATTTCTAATATACAAATTACCTATCCCATTCGAAATCATTGGATTCGATAGGAAAATACTATTTGAAAACCAAATAGATCGTTATATTCTAACCGATCTGCAAATCAATAATTATTATAAGAAAAAATCAAAAATCTATATTATTAAACTAATTTATTATTCGATTATTCTAAAACTAATTTAACTAAAAAAGTACAATTCCTATATCGGATTCATATTCAATACCTTTCGCTTTAATAACAAGTTTTGCCAGAAATCCTATAATACATCTGTACAACCATTAAGTATCCGAACCCTATCCGATATCTTTATCAAAGCTGTGACGATGGTCTTAATTCAAGGCATGATAGAATGAATCAATTAATCTATACTAGAGAATAACAAATTACCATACCAAATACAATAGAGTTGAACCTTTTATAATCCCCTTGAAGGGGACCAAAGCCCTAAACGAATATAGAATGAAATAAATGAAATAATAACCTGAGGCATTTTGGTCCCTTCGGAGGGGACCAAAAGCCGAAAGAATAGCCTAAAGCATTTATAGTATAATAGAATAACAGGATCATCATATCACCCCCCTCTCAAAGAAAACAGGCTTACCCTCAAACCTTCCTCCTAACCTTTCGTACCAATGAAGCAGGTTTTTGTTTTATCAATATAGCTTTTCTCTTCCTTTGTAGCGTATTAGGGATGGAATCATCATCGTCGTTTTCGATTTCGATAGACTTTGCGAAGGCCTTTTTTATCGGAGTTGAAGGGGTTTTCACGGATTGCCTGGTTTCACATATATAATCTAATATATCGAATACTACATCCAATGTAACAATATCGCAATGACGAAGAGGTTCATTGTTGAATCGGTCTGATATAATACCAATTTCTCCTTTTTCGTATTTTCCGAGGAGGTTATAAGGTAGTATGGTAAGTCCTTTATTTTTCATAAAGGAAAGGGTACAGGAGGGACAAGGGATATCATTTTTGGAATTGATAAGCGTTTGTATATGCTTCATGTTAATTGTAACGGGTTCCGGAATTCGATTTCCATTGCTTCTACTTTTGTGATTGTATTGTTGAAAATGCTCGATGATAGTAGTATTCAGGGTTCGGTATACATTAATACTGTTGATCGCTGTGATTACGATGTGGGCGAGTTTGGATGCGAGAGTAGTATTTGTTTGTTATTTTGGATGAGCTTCAATAAATAGCTTTAAAGCTAATGCTCTGTTTTGAGTGTAGGTGGTTAGCCTTTTCTGCAAAAATCCGATATCGAGTCTCGCGTGTTTGCCTCTATCAGCCATTTCGACGAATTTCGTATGCTTTTCGTTTGTGTTTTCCTTTGTTATATTTAATTGTTTATAAAATTGTTTCGTTCTTTCGAATATATCGAAGCGATGAACAAAATCTTCGAGATCGGTATCAGTTTGTACAGTTTGTATTTTGGCCATATCAACCATTTGTGCTGCATCGACGATAGACATATCTGGGTGATTTTCGATAAAATCGATGACATTGGAGAAATATATTTCTTTATTGTTCGGAGATACAATTATTTGGGAGCTCTTGTTTTGCTCAGGAGAAGAGCAACCAGCATTTTCCATCACAAAAGGAGATGTAGCAAGTCTCGAAGAGGGAGAGGCGGAAGGAGAGGAGCGATCGTCGGTAGGATTGTTTGAGGATGAAACCGCAACAGCTCTTCGAAGCGAATTGAATAGATTTCCTAGAAAATTCATAATGGAAAAGATATTTTTTAGTGAGTTGAATTGGTTTGATGGAAATATAGTTATTATATATTGAATAGAATAATAATAAAGAAAGAGGAGGAACGGGGTAAAAATCAAAGCAAATAAATAACAGAAAAAGCAAAAACAACAATAGATGATTTTTTGAAGTGAATTATAATTTAGATATAACCTCTGTTTCGAAGAAAGGGAGAGCAGATAAATAATTCTGTTTTGTGGTTCTATTTATAGGTTTATTATCTGCGAATTCGTTGTAGTTGTTGTTACCATTCTTCTAGGCTTTTATCTATTCAAGAAGGTGATTAGGAGGTTTTACAGCTTCAGGATATTGAGTATAGAATTTCTGTATCTTATATGGAGTGTACATAACGTCGGAATAGTAATACTATACAGGATCGTTATTGTATTCTATTTATTTTACCTTATATCGGATTTGTCCGCAGAGAAGTTTCGATACTAGGATTTGCTGCATTTCGAATTCCGTATCTGCTGTTATTACAATAGGTGGAGGAGGTTCGATACGTTATTTGGGAATTGGGTTTCCTATAGCTTTTCGTAGTTTATCGGGGGAAAAGACTTTATGGATTTGCATACTTTCAGGAAGGTCCAATCGATACGAATGGCCGACTTTTTCGAGTATACAATATAGTCCGGCCATCTGCAGATCGAACTTGCGGCTAGGTCTTTCCGTAATGAAGTTTCTAGTAGTTATATATACTTCGTTTTCTACTTGGAAGTCGATAGGTTGTTGATGGCGATCGATATCCTTTACCTTCTTTTGTTGGACTTTAGAAAGGATATCCTTAGCCATCTTCCAAGCCTTATATATACGTTTGGAGAAAGCCTATGCGTCAGCATAATTCAACTTTTCCGTAGCTGTATAAGGGGTATTGGAAGGGGGTCTGTCCCAATCGAAGGAAGTGGTTGGAGAATATCCGTTTTGAAGTTCGAAAGGGGACATTCCCAAGCTTTCATAGGGCATAATGAGTTGTACGTAATCCATTATACACAAGAGTTCCGACCAATTATCTTGATAGTAATTGATATAGGGTCGGAGTCGTTGATCCAGATACTGATTCATGATTTCGATTTGTTCATCTATTTGAGGATGGTAGGCTGTGGATAGTTTTAATTTGACATTTAGGATTTGTATGAATTCGTTCCAGAAGTTGGAAATGAATTGTAGACCTCTATCGGATGTAATAGTAATTGGGGCGTCTTTTCAACGGTAGATGTGGTTCAGGTATAGTAAAGCTATTTTCCGGGCGGTCGTAGTGTGATAGCAAGGGATACATATTAATTGCTTCGATAGCTTGTCGACAATCACAAAAATGTTATCGTATCTGTATTTATCCTTCGGAAATGATTTGAAGTCCATTGATATATCTGCTCATAGTCGGACAGGAATAGGCAAAAGATGCAAAAAACCAGGCGTTCGATCTCTCGGGATATGATAATTGTGGTAAGTGGTACAATTGTCGATGTACTGGTCGATATAGTCGGCCATTCCTTTCCAAAAATACTGCTTTTTTACGATTAGTTTCGTTTTGGTTTTACTAGAATGAATTGAAGAGATTTGGGTATAGACTTCTTCTATAAGATTAGTACGGAGGTTATCTATATTGGGTACAACTAATCGGTCTTTGTGGAGTAATAAGCTATTACGTATAGAATATTCTTTTTTCAGTTTAACAGCTAAATCGTGTTCTGATTGTACAGAAGGATGTGTGCAGTTGGTTTGTAGGATACAATCTACAAGATCAAGTTCTTCTACTTCAATAGTTAGGATCGCAACTACCTCCCCCCTTTCCATACTGAGTTCGTCCAATATCCTTTTGTCAAGAACTTCTAATGGGAGTAGAATTTGAATACGATATTCAAATCGTACTGTTTTCTGCGTTTCCATTTCTTGATTACGGCGGTTAAAGGTATCTGCTGCAGTATTATTGATTTCCGATTGATATGATATTTCAAACCAAAAGTTTGCTAAGGTTTCAGACCACCCTGTTTATCGTTGATTCAAGGTTTTCTTGGTTATAAAGTATTCTAAAGCTTTATAATCGGTAACGACTTTAATACAATAAAAAGAACCTGTAAATTCTGTTTTCCAGATTTTGAAAGCCTTAATAACAACAAACATTTCCTTATCGAATATAACATAATTCATTTCAACCGGAAGCATAGTTTTGGTAAAGAAAGCAATAGGATACCATTGATTGTCGTCGTATAGTTAAAAAAGCACTCCGCCGACAACACTGTCTGAAACATCTGTCTCAATCATAATCTGAAGATGTAATTGGTAATGCTTCAATATAGGGGTCTAGAGTATAACCTATTTAAAACGGTTGAAAACAGTGGTGCAAGCGTTATCCCATATAAAGGGAATTTCCTTTTTGATCAGATTGGTCAAGGGGTAAACGATTCGTCCGAAATCTTGTATAAAACGTCTATAAAAGTTACAAAACCCTAGAAAGGATTGTACTCCTCTAACATTTGTAGGGGCTTTCCATTCTTTTATGACTTCGATTTTCTATAGATCGATCTCTATTCCTTCTATAGAAATAATAAAACTAAGGTATTTAGTCCTTTTAACATTGAATTCACATTTGTTAATATCGGTCTGTAGATCAGCTTTTCGGAGATGATTAAGAACCTGTAACACATACAATTCGTACTCTAATTCGTTTTCAAAGTAAATCAGAATGTCGTCTAGGTAAGCCATACACATTATATCCAAAAGATCGAAAAGAATATCGTTCATATAACGCTAATAAATAGCAAAACCATTGGTTAATCCGAAGGGTAAGATTTTACACTTATAAATTCTGTATCGGATTCGGAATGTAATTAAATCTTCGGAATCAGAATGCATACGAATTCGATGAAATGCTTGCCGGATATCCAGCTTCGTAAAAATTTTCGATTTCGATATGCATGCTAGCGTTTCGTCGATTAAAGGCAAAGGGTATTCATCTCTTTTGGTAAACACATTAAAACGTCGGAAATCGATACAAAAGCATAAACCACCATTTGGTTTGGAAACGAAAAGTACAAACACAACGAAGGAAGAGAAGCTAGTTTCGATAAAACTCTTTTTCAGATTGTCCACCAGATATTCTTTTACGATTAGTAATTCCTTCAAAGACATATTGTATATCGGGTTAGTTCTGAGTTGTGCGTCGGGGGGAATTTCGATTTTATAATCGTATGCAATGTGTTGTGGCAATTTATCTGATTCTTTTTTGGAGAAGACTTCAAGGTACTCATAATAAGCCTAAAGGACTCTTTGGATCAGTTCCTGAAGCTCTTCGTCGTTCGAATTCCGCATTCGATCTTCTAGCATTGTATTGATTTCATGAATGCTAGTGGAAAAGATGGTATTATCGCAACGACGATTATGCATTTTGAAAGCTTCAGCGGAGATCGCAATGATGTCGATAGCGATCTATAAGAGATAGGTTGATTGATAGTGTTCGGAAAACAGCTTATTTAAGAGTGCAAAGCGATTAGTTGGTTTGGTCTTTGCGGAGGGGAGCAAATTTCGTTTGATAGATGAGCTTTCCTGGAATTCCTTTTTTATTTGTTGGAGGCTAATGCGTAAATCCCATTTGTATTTAATAATAAATCTAGCTAAAGGAAAAAAGGATTCTAGATGATCGACTTCGAAAAAGGCATCACGTCGTTGTATATCTTTTTCAAATTCGGGGTTGGATAATGGCTTGGAGGTTGAAAGAGATTTTCTGGAAATGATTATATCCCTTGAAAAGCATAGAACTGGTAGTAAATCCTTTGACCATACTAATTGGTGGTTGAAGGATTTAAATATTACATCATAGGTTTTGAACTATAGGTCTTCAATGATGATATCCCTTTTCATATCAATTAATAAGAAAAGGGCTTGAAGGAAGGTTCTACTATCCAATCGGAATATTAAACGGATAGAATGGGTAACAGCGGCACCTTGCCGGCCGTCGTATCCTTGAACAGGGATAGAATTGTTCAAAGGAGTGATAGGGACGCTAGTACATCAAGAAAGTTGATATGCAAAACGAATATTAATAAGCAAATAAGCAAACACACCGGTATCCGCCAATGCGGAAGACCGGATTTGGAAATCATAAGCTAAAAAATAACAAGGGAGTAGAAAGCTGTTGTTACTTATAAGGCTCCGAAGATCAATATATTTGAGATCATATTGATAACCTTGGGAGGAGACTTTCCCAAGGACTAGTCCTTTCCCGATTCACATAAATCGGAATCAGAAAGTTCTGAAGGGGTTTCCTCGTCTTCGGAGACTGTATCAACCTTATAGATACCAGAGGGACAAACATAGTCCTTGATTCAATTAGGGGCTTTACATTTGAAGCAAGCAAAGAATGGAATAGAAGAGTGAGATTTGAAATTCGGTATGAAGCCAAGAACGGCCGATTTTTCCCTTCCCACACATTCTAGCTTGGTATTGTTATACAAGGAGGTAGAACTCCTAACGCAATTATCAAGCAAAAGAGCTTTTCGATCAAGATTTCTGACTATTATAATATATTTCTGATTCACAATACACATCCTTGCATCCACATTCGTTAAATGATTTATATAATTCTGGAAATCGGAGTAAAGGTCCATAGTGGCTACTATCATAGTTCTCAGCGAGAAGGAAAGTTTCGAAATGAATTCTCTTCGAAAGGAGTCTTCTGGTTGGTCGGCTTCTGTTGCGAGTTCCAAGAATTGTATATAGAATTGATAGAAAGTCATAATTCCTATTCGTAAAAATCGGAATTCGTCTATAACCAATTCCTATCGATTAGATGCAAAGTAAATAGAACCAAGGTAATCTAAAACGCTTTGGTATGTAGCAAACTTTTTTCGGATCATTTTCGGCTTCAGATGTTGTTGTGTGTTATCAATAGTCCATCGGAAGATAGTGTGAACTTTCGTATTTTTGTCCAAGTAGTGATCTGTGTTATCCAAGAGTTTTCCTTCTGCAAGGAGTCTTTATGATTCGAAAAAAGGGTTGATTCTATCGCTAAGGGGTTTAGGGTCTTTTATTTTTGCATTGAATCTTCTATAGGGAGATACTATAGATATTGATCTTCTTTTTGTTGTAGAACCTTCTTTGTTAGGTATAGCAATATCAGAATCTTCAATTTGTTGAGAATGCTATTGTTGTGTTCGAGAATAAAAGGGAGATCTATTATCGTCTACATCAGAGAATCTTTCTTGTAAAAAGCTAGCTAAAGCGAAATGAATCTGGTCCAATTGTTCTAATATGACCTAGTTTTGAGTTCGGATTTCGTGGTTTTCTTTTTATAGGCTTTAAAAATTTGTTGTTTCGGTTATAGAAGGAACTAGTTCTTTTCGAATTGATGGATGCAAGGGCAGGTTTATAGCTGCTGTTTCGTTGATTTCTGTATCAAATCCAGAATCTTCCTTTTGTTTAGTTTGTTCGATTTGAGTTTGTAATTCCGCTGCAACGGATTCAGTGGTAGTGAGCAAAGACATACAGGGTTTTCTCGAACGGGTAGACATAGCGGTGATACCGATGAAAATTCGGAAAGGTCAGTCGGATATGTGTAAAGAGTTTCGCTAGTTCAATGATCTCGATGGGTATAACTAGCTAGATATTCTGGTTTTCTCAGGGGATATTCTGTTCTTCTCAGGGGTGCTAATGAGTTTGTTATAATATAACGATGGTCTTAATTCAAGGTATGATAGAATGAATCAATTAATCTATACTAGAGAATAACAAATTATCGTACCAAATACAATAGAGTTGAGCCTTTTATGATCCCCTCGGAGGGGACCAAAGCCCTAAGCGAATACAGGATGAAATAAATGAAATAATAACCTGAGGCATTTTGGTCCCTTCGGAGGGGACCAAAAGCCGAAAGAATGGCCTAAGGCATTTATGGCATAATAGAATAACAGGATCGTCACAAAAGCCCGTCTTGTTTATCTATTGTTTTGTTTTGAAATACTAAAGAAAAAAGATATAACAAATATTTCAATCCGAATCTACTTGATATATATCTATCGAGATTACAAAATGTTTCAAGTTAATATCAATTTGATAAATCGAATCCTGAAAGAAAAAGAAGATTTTACTTTTGAAGATTTGTTTGCTGAATTTCGTTTATAAATCGATATATTTTCTTTATATAATATTAACAAATTACCCCTACACTATTTATATAATTATAATATTCGATTATAAAATAAAGCTAAATTATTATTTGAAGCTCTATATTCGATATTTCGAGACGAATTGAAAGCTTTACAAGAATAATTAAAAGAAAATCTAACAAAAGAATTCATTCGATCAAATTCCTCCGCTTCTATTTTGTTTATTCTATTTGTTAAGAAATCTAATAATAATCTTCGATTCTATATAAACTATTATATATTGAATAATTTATTTATGAAAGATTGATATTCATTACTTTTGATTAAAGAATCCTTGAATAACCTAAAAAAGATAAAATATTTTACGAAAATAAATATTATTTCGATTTTCAATAATATCTAAATGAAGGAAGAACAAGAATATCTAATTATATTCTATACCCGATTCGGTTTATTCGAAACCTTGATTATATTATTCAGACTAATTGAAGCCTTAACAATATTTCAATGATTTATCGATAATACTCTGAAAAAATATCTGGATATATTCTGTACTACTTATCTAAATGATATTCTGATTTACAACAAGATCTATTCCGAATATATAAAATATATACAAAAAGTATTAGATATTTTACAAAAAGCCGGATTGTATATCAATCTATCGAAATATGAATTTCTAAAACCTGAAACGAAATTCCTGAATCTAATTGTAGGTCGAGAAAGGATTCGAATGGATTTAATCAAAATTAAAACAATAATCGATTGGAAAATGCTGAAAAACTTAACAAATGTATAGATATTTATAAAATTCAATAATTTCTATTGATGCTTTATTCGCAACTTTTTTTCTATTATTTATTTGATAGTAAATCTGATTAAAAAGAATATAATCTTCTAATAAAATCTTATTTATAAGAAATTATTCTCGAATTTGAAAGCTATATTTATAATAATATCTGTATTAGTTTCTTTCGATTAGGAAAAGGATATAATTTTAAAAACGAATATATCGAATTATATATCTACTAAAGTCCTTTTTTAATATAATAACAATAGGATTCTAAAACCTATTATATATTTCTTAAAAAAGTATTCTATCATTGAATATAATTATAAGATTTATAATAAAGAATTATTGATAATCATCTACTATTTTGAAGAATAACAACTCGAATTAAAAGATATTTCTTCCCTGATCAAAATTATTATAAATTACAAAAACCTAAAGTATTTTACAACAACAAAACTATTGAATTATCATCAAACCCACTAATCTGAATTTCTATTTTATTTTAATTTCAAGATTATATATCGCTCCGAAAAGCAAAAAACGAAACCCGATATTCTGATTAGAAAATCAAAGAACTTATTTAAAGAAAAGAATGAATATCTTTTATATCAAAATCAAACCATTCTGAAAATCGAAAATCTAAATACAGATCTGTTTCCTATTGTTAATTTGAAAAAAAAGTCCATTTCGCAATTATAATCTATAATCAAATTTATACCGATATTCTATCATTTATCTGTAATCCCGAATCATCTATTCGTAAATCCGAATTACCTATTTATAAATCTGAACTATCTACAATACTCAATAATCTGATCTCTATCTAATTATCTGAATCTATACAATTAAAACCCTCTAAAGAATTAAAACCTTTACTTATTAAAACTTACCTATCCAATCCATTTCCATTATCGATTCTAAAGGTTTTAAAAAAAAATACTATCAAATACCCATATATTACATTATCTAAATATACTATAAATAATGGTCTATTATATTATTATAGAAAACTTTATATTCCTAACTACGATTTTTTAAAAACAAAGCTCCTCTAAATGATCTATAATTTCTCTACTATTGAATACCCACATTATATCTATATCTTCAAATTGCTTTCCCGAAATTATTATTGACCTGAATATTACAATTACATCTCCCATTGGGTACACAATTGTTATAATTACCACCGAATTGCCCCGAACTATAGAAAACAAAAAGTGTCGGTACGACTCCGTGATCGTCGTATCCGATAAAAATGATTATAAACGTTTATGATCGTATTGAGGTTATTCACAAAAGAGATTCCCGTGAGGGCGCTTGGATTGCTATACAATTGACTCCTAAATTAAAGATTATATTGTATATCAAGATTCGAAAGAATCATTGAATACGAATGGCCTCAATATAAAAGCCTTCGCTTAAGTAAGGATTATATATTTTAAAAGTATATAAATATCAATATTGATTATCTTTTTAAAAGAATAATTAATTACAATAAATATAAATACAAAATGAAATAGAAAAACCCAAAATCATAATATCCGAAAATCTAAATCTTAATATTTGAAAATCTGAAATCTTAATACTTGTTCTTTCCATTTATATTTCCATTTCCAATTTAATCTTATTCGTATCAATCAATTCCCTCAAAGCTTGACAAGGTTTAGCCTTCGTTATTACATCAATAGAGTTAGTATTCCTATTGATCCAGCCGATTTCCTGAATCTCCTGCCTCTTATACAATTAACAAATACACATCAAATCAATCATCAATCGCTTTTCGTATATAATACCAAATCTAACAAAACATTCGTAAAGTGATTTCGAATCAAGATATATTACAAATGAAATAGAATAATTATAGATAATCATTTGATCGAGAGAAGACTTTATAATATTTATTATATCGAATCCAAAAATTATTATATAAAGTTCTAAAGCTAATATATTTCTAGTAACTCTTTTGCATTTAATAAAAATCCAATAAAGGATATTTGTATTTTTGAATTTGTTTATTAGAATTATAATATATTCGATTTAAGAAGAATAATCAAGGTTATTTGCGAATCCTGTATTTACGAATATAAAAAAAATAAGGGTCTTTGAATCAAAGGGAACGAATCTCAATCCTTTAATAGTATTATAGAATTGCTAAGAAAGAATCTTATTCAAGAATTCAATATCTTTCGAAATAGGATTGATGATTTGAACGATACAGGATAATGAATATGCAATCTTTGATTGAGTGAGATTAGTGATATATATTCCTTTAGTTTGCTAAGCAATGTATTGTTCCTGAATTGAAATATTCTTTCGTAATTTACCTTTAATATTTTTAAGATCTACAAGATTAAAAACGACTTGTTAAAGGTTCTTATAATATTGTTTCTAAATTAGATTGATAATACTATTAATCAATAATACAATAGCTCTATTAAATTTAAAAGGGTTTGTCTCTATTAATATCTTACAATCTTTTGTTTGAAAGTTAACAATTTTGAATTGTTTCTGCTCTAATTCAGCAAATGCTTTGTCAGCGATAATAAGCGTATCGTTGATTTGAATATCAACAATTACAAATATATCGTTATTTCGATAAAGAAGATAATGATCGTAGATTGAAATTGTAAGACCGAAACGATTTATATAATAATTATAATATATTTTGAATTAATGATTATCTGATTCTATAATATTATATAAAGGTTTCTTTATTTGAAGAACGATATCTTATAGAAGTTGTATTTTTTGAAAAGGATAAATATAGAATAATCGATTTATATCATGGTGAGGGAAAAGGTATGTGTAGGTTTGATCTATTGTTGTACTACAAGGAGGAGAAGAAGGTCAAGGAGGTGATCTAACTATATAGAAATGAGTGTATATATGTATGCCTAAGGTATATATGATTATGTGTAGGTGAAAGGAAATGAACCTGTAACAATACCTCCTTTTTAAGAAACCCATTTGACCCTAAATGGGTATTAAAAAATAAAGAAAAATAAAGAAAAAATATAGATCTCTTTCCTCAATTAGATCCCTGAACAAAAAATGTGTGATATCTTTCAATGATGTTATATCCTTTATTATTATAACATGTAATATACCTTTAAGCGAAGCAAACAATCTTAATACAAATAGATCTTTGTAGAGTGGGTATAGCAATCGTGCTGTATAATTCCGATTGCAAATTCTGTAGTTCCGATTGTAATATAGTAATGTCAAGGTGCTTTAGGATCCAAGCTAACAGTCCTGGTTTCTTTAGATAAAGGTGATGATATTCGATAAGAACTTTTTTGTTATCTTTTAAATTATTAGTTAATTATCAAGTTGGTGTGTAGTGTCTTTATTTGATCAAATAATGATGGTCATCTTCATTGTGATTATCTAGAACTCTTTCAAATATCCATTTCTGAATAGGTTTATCCTTATCGTCGTTCCGCTCCAAAATTCTATCCTGTGTAGTTAGGGATTCTGATTCGTTAATCGTTGCTTAAACCGGAAAATAAGGATTAGTATAAACTGAAAAAAAAAAAAAATGATAGAAAACAAAGAAGATTTTAATATTCTCAAACAATTGAATAAGACAAATACAAAAATAAACTTTGATAATCTTGTAAAGGCCGATCCATTTATCATCTAGCTTTTTTGCTTTGTGCAAAGTCTTCATATTCTTGATATTGACAAAGACTTTCTGATTAACTGTGTAGCAAAGTGAATCAGAGCGATAATAGTTAATATAGTCCTTATACATAGCAATTGCTTGCTATACAAGAGCACGAAATTGCTTCAAGATATATTCTATACAATCTGCGATCTTATTACCTTTAAAGAATCCCTGTTTTTGTATTAGAATTATATTCAATGGATAAGGTTTATTAAGTTTAATATCTAGATATAGATTAAAGCTGTAATTGGCGAAGAAAGGCGAATAATCAATTGTTTCAAAAACCAAATTATTAGATACAAATTCGATTAAAAATAGTTAATCCAATTAATTATCTTGATGATAATTAACAAAAACTCGTAAATACTGCTTCAGAATCGAATTAATATGTTCAGTTTGATTATCTATTTGAGAATGAAAAATTGAAGAATGTTTTAAAATAACTTCCAATTGCTTTGAGAATTATAATCAGAATTCTGATATGAATTGTGTTTCTCGATTGGAAATGATATTATTCAGAAATCTATAAAGTGTATAGACACAATTAATAAAAGCATCAATTAGCTTTTTTATCGTTAATATATGTATACCGATGAAATATCTCATTTTGGTTAACTTGCAAACTATCACCAAGATATATTTATAAATAGAATTATAACGAATGCAATCCGGGAGTAGTGTAATATAATCGATTGAGATATTAGATTATATACGAAAAGGGACAGACAACAGTTTCAAAAATCCGGGAGGCATCAATTTGGACGATTTGATGCAAATACAAAGTTCGTAGGCTTTTATATAGGATGTGATCTCCAAATATATATTAGGCCATTAGTATATATAAAAAACAAGATCAATCGTTTTAATTCGATCAGGATAATCAGTAGGATTAGAAAAATGAATTCGATAGATAATTTGGAGTTTGAGTTTATCATCTAATAGAACTCAAATCTTATTCTAATAGTAAATTCTATTATTTTGGATCGAACAATCTTATATAGCAATCCGAAGGGTTTTATAATATTCTTTTGATTATTTAATTATCGATGGATTGTTAAAAGTAAAGATAAGTTGATTTGCGATATCGGATCTAGTATATATTGTATCGATTAAGATATCAATTGGTTGATTATGGAATGGTACTATTGTCTTTATTAATACTAAATTAATATACTTAATCAAATCCTTATAAAAATTGTTATCAAAACGATCCTGAGGAAGGATAATGCATTCTCGATTCTTTAGATGTTTATCGTTTGGATCAAAACGATATAATCGATCTTTGTATTTTCTATTTAGTATGTTTGGTTGAATAGTTTTGTTTTCTGATCGATAAATTATATAGAAATTATATTGAGATAGAAATTCAAATCATTGTATTTACTGTTGATTAAGAGCTTTTGTAATTATAAAATATTCGAGGTTTTTGTGATCAATAAGAATCTCGAATTTCTTTTGTGAATTTTGAAGTTCTAAGTATTATTCTTCTATTGTCTTGATAATAGCAAATAGTTCTTTATTGTAAATCTTATAATTGCATTCTATTGTTATATACTTAAATGAAAAGTAAGCAATTGAATGCAAAACATTATCATCATTGTATTATAAGAGAACTTTTTCTGAAACCTAATTGGAAGTATCGGTTTCCAAAACAGTTTTCTGTTTATAATCAAAGTATACCAAAATCGGTATTATTGTGAAAGCTTTTTTTAAAGCATCAAAAGCCTTTATATAATCTGTAGTCCAATCTTATATAATATTCTTCTACAAAAAATCGTTGAGAGAATAACAAATCTTTGAAAAATCTTTTATAAAACGTTAATAGAAATTAATGAAACCGAGAAATCGTTATAAATCTTTTATATATAAAGGCAATTCCCAAGATGTAATAACTGTGATTTTTTCTTGATCCATTTCGATGTTTTCGATTGTAATGATAAGATCCAAATACTTTGTCTTCGTAGTTTCGAATTTGTATTTATTAATATCAATCTGTAATCCAGTATCCATTAATTTTTGAATTATTTAGTGGATATGCTCTTTATACTTTACAAGATTATCGAAGTAGATTAGAACGTTATCGAGATATATAATACAATACTTGTCCAACTCGTCGAAAAGTGTATAATTGATATAATATTGGAACGATACAAATGTATTGCAGAGATCGAAAAGTATAATCAGAGATTCAAAAAGACCAAAACGAGTAATGAATATAGTTTTCTATTTATTCTTTTCGACGATTCGCAATTTGTTGAATACTGTAATGATATCAAACTTAGTATAAATTTTTGTATTGCAAAAAACATTCAATATTTCGCGAACGATGGATAATAGATAACGATTCTTTATAGTAATATTATTTAGTTTTCAATAATCTTGACAAATGCAGATCCCTTTTTTTGGTTTAGCAGTTAATAATAAAGGAGAGGTGTATTGCGATCTCGATTCCCGAATGAACTTTTTGAAAAGATTATCATCAAATCATTTGTATACCATTATTAATTCTATTGACGATAAAAAGCGGTTTTTGAAATAAGATAGCTCTTTATCGAATATCAATTCAATTTTGTAATTCTAGATTCGATGAGGCGGCAATTTATCTGTATAATATAGAAGGAAGGTAGGAAGTTTATCTTGTAATCATATAGGAAGCTTTTGTTGTATTTGATTGTCATTAAGGGGAAGTTTGCCAATTAAAAATTTGTTGATATCAGCCTTAAAGATCTTTTGCAAATGGAGTGGCTTGTAACAATCGTATATAAAATCATAAAGTTGTAATAGGGTTCTAAAGAGCATCTTTGTTATATTGTTTTGCCTTTGTAAAATCGATCGAAAATCCCTTTCTGTGAGTATCGAGGACAATATAATTTATCGTAGATAATCTTGTTCAATAGTTTTCTGTATGGTATCTAATTCATCTTATATTAATTGGATAATCTAAATGTTATCTTGTTGATAAAACGAAATAAAGTTAGAAATTTACAATTAACGAATATTATCTATATTTGGGTTTGTATCTTTGTAAATAAGTATAGAGAGTTCTCTAATAGAAAACGGGGGCAAACGATTTTTTGAATTGTGAATAGGCTAATGCCGATTTGCAATCTTTAAGATCGATTTTGGACGCGGACAATTGGGAATCATCTGTATTTGATTATTTAGTTTTTCACAGTGTTTTGTTCGATAATGATTTATACTAGATGTCAGACCTTGTTGAAATTCAAGGTCAATAGAAGAATCGTTAAATTGTAATATATAATCTTTATTTAGTATCTCTTTAATAGAAGATTTTTTATAAGAAATTCTTTTAAAAGTAGAAAATGTTTGAATAGATGAACAATTGATATCGTCTTTTAGATAATTCTCGATATATAGAAAGTAATATTTATAAATTGTGTATTTAGCTTTTATATCAGGATTGATAAGGAATTTATTTAAAGGTTTGATAATATCAACGATTTGTTGTAAAGTAACTTTTGTTAGATCTTTTTGTTCTTTGATTGGAGATGGGATTGTTGGTATGGTAATTGGCTCTAAATTATAATACGTTAAGTAATTAGAAGCACAATAGTTTAAAGAGAATATTAAACTCATCTCCGTTTAGTTGATAGTAGGATTGTAGCATTGTAATTATAATAAATCAAAAATTAATAGTATCTCTAATGAAAATTGGATAATGTAAAAGGATCAATACTTATAGTGATTTTTTATAACAATTTCTATTACAAAATATTCTGTAATTCTATTGACGATCTTTCTATCGATAAATCGGAGTTCACAAGAATGAAATAAGAGTTATATTTCAATATTGTATTTGAAAATAAAAAAATGATCAGCAAAAGTTTCTCTAGAATATTTATTATCAATAAGATTTATAATAATAAAGGGATTTTCATACACAAAGAACATAATAGTTTTAACAAATAAAGATTTACTATTTATAGAGTTGAATTGCAATAACTTATCTCTATCTATTCCTCGATTTACCTTCTTACCTTTAGTATTCCTTTACAAACGATTTTTTATAAAGATTAATCTTTTCCCTATTCGGGATTTTCCTTAATTGAACTAGATATAAAGACAATCTTCTTTGGTTTGATATAACCTTACTATTATACCTGATTCAAATACTATTGACTTTGTACCCAATTATTAATATATCCTTCTCGAAATCCATTACGATTATTATTAAACCTATTGATACCTCGAAAAACCGGAACAATAGTATATTGATCGGAGACCGGATTAATTGAAACAATGGTATTACAATTGAAAAAGATATTAATAGAAGCTTGTTTACCAAAAAGATGATTATTATTGACATCATAAATAATATAACAATCAATCTGAAAATAACCGATCCTATTATAACAATTACAAGAAACCACAGGATTAAACTTCTTTTTCTTATTTTGCAAATCTTTTTTCTATTATTTTTTTTGTTTTATTGTATCGAGATCTATAGAGTCACCATCAATAACAAATGTTTTATCAGAATTTTTGTTATAATATTCAGCATTACGAAGATTCTGATTTCAAATAAAGAATTTCTTTTACCAACTATCAATATCATCAACCGTATAAGGATTCGAATCACCAATAACCAAAGTTCGAAAAAGGATTGTAACCTTTTGCTTTATCGTATTAACAATCTCGCGATTAGATTTATAACAAGAGTTAGCAAAATGAAACAATATAAAGAAGAAAACCGAAAAGGATTCCTTTGAATCTATAGAAAGCTTATCGAATTTGAGCGAGGCTTCCTTTTCGATATCTATAGAGATATATAATTTGTCCAATTTGGCCAAAAACAAAACAGCAAAATCGAAACAAATAAAATCATCAACGAATCTGATGATATTTGTAATACACTTTTGTTGCGCTTGATTATCAAAAAGATTAATAATATAACTAATCTTCTTTTGTTCGGAAACAAAAAGTTGTAAATCGATTATCCAATAGAGTTACAAATCCAACTTCCAAAACTGATAGTTTTTTTGTCGAACGAGAATATTAGATCTTTCGTCTTTAAAAACAAACAAATTCTTTTGAGTTTAACAAAAAGTGATCGGTTTCTGATTAATAACAATACCATTGATATCCAATTGAACTTGCTTACCGATTAAAATACAAAGAAGCTCGATATTTTCCACTTTGAATTCTTCGATCTTATTTGTTTGAGTAGCGATATAAATAGTTTAAATAGTAAAACGATCTTCAATAACAAAAAAAACATAATTCAGATAAGCAATTTGTTCGTTAAAACTGATAACGAGATTTGGTATTATTAAAATATTCAATTTTACTAGGATTTGTATAATAGTAGGCTATTGGTTAAAGACTCGTTGGATTTCGATACGAATTCCTTCGATAAAAGTAGGAGTTGCATTACCAGCAAATATAGAACCGAAAACCATTATAAAAAGAATTACAATTATACAAAATAATCGATAAGCAATTTGCAATTACATAAAAACAATCAAAAACAAACACAGAAGCCTACAAATAAATACAATCATACAAAAGCAATCAAGAATCAAAAACTACACAAAAGCAAATAAGAAACACAACTACACAAAAACAAGCGAATTATAATAACACGAAAACAATCGAAAACAGATACAAAAGCCTACAAATGATTTAGCAAGGCTAGATCACTTCGTAAAATGACGGAGCCTTTGAAAGGGTAGTACAAACTATCATGGTGAAAAAAAAGGTATATGTAGGTTTGATTTATTATTGTACTACAAGGAGGTGACCTGACTATATAGAAGTAAGTGTATGTATATATGCCTAAGGCACACATGATCACGTGCAGGTGAAGGGAGATGAACCCGTAATAATTTAATTCCGTTATAGTCTGAATATAGGTTTATAAAATATCGTAAAGATAAATATAGATGTTCTTCGATTTAAAGATTGAAATTAGGATCAATAGTTTCCGTTGATTAACTCTTTGTAAAATTAGGAATTGAATCAAAATAGTTTCTTTTCCAATATCATTATATACTTGAACTATTAATTATGATTTCTTTATAATCTTATCAGTTCCGATATATTTGATCTCACCAACAAATCAACTTCCGAAGATACAAATTCCAATAGGAATCAAAGAAATGAAAACGTTTTCGAAAATTCCTTTTTCTAATAATCCTTCAATCTCTTTTCTATAAGAATCAACAAAATTAGATTTGGGTAAAATAGTTTCAAGATCTTTGCTTGTCAAAAAAATAATTAAATCAGGATTTGATATCAATAGCGTTTCCGAAAAATATTGATGAACTATCGGAATTTCAATTCGATCTAAAAAACATTATACAATATAATTAACAAAACGAATGATAGCAAATATAGAGAATATCATTATATAAACAATTGCATTTCGAACAGACTTCTATACTGGATTTGATGAATCTGGATTTTGATTAATTAATTCCGGATTGTCAGAAGAATTGATTTCCTCATCAGGATTATCAGAAAGATCTATTGCTTCTTTCGATTTGGAATAATATAGTTTTACAATAATATTTCTGAATTTAGTAATTCCGTTAGAAAATTGAATTCTATAGATTTTGTCATTAATTTCGAAAAAAAGAAATAGATCTTTCTATTTGTCTTTTTTAGAAACAATAATATCTTACTATATCAAAACATCAAAATTAATAAAGAGATCGTGAATATAATCTATTGAAAGATTATTTCGTTGATTTAAAATATCGTTAATCTGTTTTTGTATACGGAATTTGTAAATCTTTTATATAACTTTTTCAATAGCTACAATTCATTGCAAAATGATAGAACTTGGAAAATCTAGATTGGAAATTCTAAAATATATTCCAAATACAAGTAATATAGGAACTAAACCATTTGGACCAATTGAATTATTTATAATCTTTATAATTATTCGGAGATGTATATTCTGTATAATATCAGATTCTTAAACTATTTCTTTAATAATGATTTCGTATATATAACGAAGAGATATATAATATCGTTCAACAATACCAATTGATCAATAAGATTCAACAGGAACTGATTTTGTTATAGTATTTATAAATAAAGCTCAATTTATAAATTCTTTTTCAACAAAATTCTTTTCAGTATTGTGGATTAGATAATCTAGAGGTCCAATATAAATATCGATCTAGTATTCTCTAAAAGTATTCCAAATTGCAATTGTTGAAATATTAGATAGAAATCGTATAATTTGGAAATATATTGTTTGATCGATAATATACAGAACTAGTTTTCCATTTAGATATATAATATCAATATAAATTATAAAATTGAATTCGATATTGTTATATAAAATAAATTTAAATCGTTCTGGAAATCTACTATATTTTTGATAGAAATAACAAAATTTATTGAATTCATAAAGTTCTTTTTCGGTATATTCATTATAATCAATATATTTCAGGATATTGTAGAGTTTTTCTATAGAAAAATGATCAAATCGATAATGTAATCTTCGAAATTCTATATTGATAAGATAAAAGAAGAGAATAGAGGAATATATTTTTATTGAATTGATAAAAAGAGTAATACTTTATAAAAGAAATATATAATCGAATCTTCTAATTACAGAATAGATATAATTTCCTTTGAAGTCTATAATAATATTGTTAAGATTATCAAAGATTATATAAAGTCGATTTATATTTACAAATAATAAAAGGAATAAAGTATAAATATCTATAATATGAAAGGTAATATTATTAATAAATATATCAAGTATTACAATTCCAAAAACGAAATTAGTATTAGAATTAGAGTTTAATATAATCGTGATATCGATAAACTTCTGTAGAGCTTCAATTTGATATATACCGGCGATATATTTGATTGAAGCTTCTGAATCAATTATAATATCGATGAATTATTTATTTGAATAACGATGATTGAAAAAGGTTTGAATCGATAATGAAGTTGTAATTCCCAAGAAATGAATAATAGTATTGTTACAAAGCTTGATAACAGCCTTTTGAATCTCTGAAAAAGTGAATTCGTTGAAAAATCCTTCGAGATTAGAATTATCGTTTAATTCCTTCTAGGGGTTCTTTTGCAAAAAAAATTTATATTCCTTTATAAGGAGAATGAATTGTTCATTTGAAAGAATAATTGTACTATATTCGTTTATAATATATTAATAATACAAATATTTGAAAATAGAAGTATATTCAGATTATTTAGTTTTAACAAATTCTTAATAATATCATCTAGTTTTCTTTTACTTTTCGATAGAATGATTAATTGATTAATAGTTTTCTTTCTTATAAATATAATATCTACAATGCTTTTTACCTTGGAATTTTGTATTAAAGCTTGAAAGACGAAGTAGAATTCTTCGATTACTTTTGTAAATCCGATTTATATAGTATACTTCCTTTTAAAAAGAATTGAATTTGGAAAAAGGTTTTTCTTGAAGCTATAATTGTGAATTGTTGTTATTGAATAGAAAATCGTAAATTATAATACTGGAATGTATTTTATTGATTTGATTTATATATATCGAAACAGAATCAGAGCAAACTAATTTATATATAGAATAGAAGTAATAAACAATAATGATCTTCAATAGTATAGAAGATTCATTTTGTTAATCGATAAAAAAATTGAATCGAAGATTCCGAAATATATTGATTAGTTTTTCGAAGTATTCGAAAATAATAGTAATAGGATTGTCCTTTTGAACCAAAACTAATATAATAAATACTCATTTAATGAAAATTGCTTATTGATATTCTTGATTTTCGAAGTAATTATATATATAATATATACTTTTATTAAAAAACAATTTGTAAAAATTAATAATAATAAAATAAAAGCTTAATATTTTATCCTATAGCATTATAGAAAAGGTTAAATTATAATAGAAAAAGAATAAATTGATTTTATTATATTAATTATAAAAAATAACGAATTTGTATTGAATATTATTATTAAAACTATTATACTTCATATCTCTATTGTAAAGCTTACCGAAATTTATAATGTTTTGAATAATTTTCTTATCCCTTTCAAGAATAACAATATAAAAATCAATCATTTGAAGTAAATCATTATTACTGTAATCCTAAAATAATTCAACTTAACTAATATCTTTCTTAACATCGATAATACAATCAAAGATTGAAGAATTATATATATCAATCGAAATAAGCTTTTCGAGATAATATCGAAATGTAAAAAACATTATATTCAAAAAACATAAGAATCATTCTCGCAATTACTTATTTATCTATACAGAATATTTGTAAACAAAAACATCAACAAGATTCTTTCCCAAAGTATCTTTATCAACCTTATTGATATAGAAACCATTTTTACAAAAAACATTTCGAAGAAATACTAAATAAGAACAACAAGCTAGAATGAAATTCTTTACTATTCAATCTTTAAAATCCTTCTTAAAAATACTATTAATTTCTATATTATACATTCTAATACATTGATATTGATAATTACAAAATAAAATATATTCCTATATCGAATTCTATTCTTTTTCATTAGAACTAATGATGAAATCGTATTTCTCTCTCAAAGCTTTATAAGCTTATTCTGTAAGTTTAAGTTTATCTATAGTAATAAAAGAGCTAGCTGTAGTTATAGTTTTATAGTGTATAATTATATAATACATACGATAAAAAAGAGAAAGAGTTGAAAAGAATAAGATTTTTGAAAAAGGGAGATTGTGTATTTTGATAATGGTAATCGATAATGAGATTGATAGTGTATAGTACAGAATGAATATGGCGTTTCAAAATTTTTCTAAAGAGATTCGAAAGGTTGCTAGAATGAGAGGATCGCATCAATCGTAAAGGTTGAATATAGTGTAATAGTATAAGAATTTGACAAGATTGAAACGAAACAATCGAAATTCCATTAAAAATGATGCAATTCGAAGAAGATTCATTATCTAATGATACTTCTCTAGAAGTAAATCAAGGTAGGTTGCAATATAGTACAGAGAATAATTTCCGAATCAAGTTTTCGTAATAAAAATATATTCAAAATGTATCTGAAAATAGATTGATTGAAGTATAGTAATAGAAATAGCGTTTTCGAAGGTTTTTGAATGGAAAATTGAGCGAAATAAGTCGAAATGAATCGAAATAAATCGAAAGGTTTCGGGATAACGTATATATTGAGATTGTAATAGCTTTCGGTTTTTCTGATTGATCGAATAAAAAGGAAGTGGATCGAATTCGAGTAAAGAAGAAAGTGAGTGATAAAATTCGAATAGATGATAGTAGTAGATATGAAAATTTGAAGCTATTCGGAGTTTTCGTAATGGTGGTATGAAATTTGAATCGATTCGAGTTCGAAAATGGTAGATTTGAGATAAGATTTTGAAGAAAGGGATTGATAATAATGTAAATGGTATATTGAAAATAGTTATAGTATTGTAAAGATCGTTATCGAATAGAAAGAATGAAAAATGAAGTTATTCGGAGTTTTCGAAAAGATTTTGAAAATGGTTTAATTTGTGATCACTAATTAGTATCGATACAACTCTATAATCGTTGTATCCGATAGAAATGATTATAAACATTTATGATTGTATTGAGGTTATTCACAAAAGAGATTCCTGTGAGGGCGTTTGGATTGCTACGCAATTGACCTCTAAATTAAAGGTTATATTGCGTATCAAGGTTCGAAAGAACCATTGAATGCGAATGGCCTCAATATAGAAGCCTTCGCTTAAATGAGGATCACATGCTTTAAGAGCACGTGAATACCAAGAAAAAGAAATCTTACACCCTCTCCCGATTCCATAATAAACCTAGAAAGATATCTCAATCGATTTCATTATTTATGTTTCAAAAAACTCTAAATACAATACAATATTTATCGTAATCGATCGATTGATCAAAATAAAATATTTCCTATTCTATCGAAAAACCTATAATTCCAAAAAAGTCTTTCATCTATTCCTGAAGTATATATAGAAGCTTTACAATCTACTACAAATCATTATATCCGATTATAAAGCTTAATTTATTTTCGATTTCTGAAAATATATCTATAAACAATTAAATACTATTTCGAAACTATCGACAACTTATTATTCTGAAATTGATAGACAAACAAAAAAAACAAATATAATACTTGAACAATATCTTCATTTGTATATATTCTATCTGCAAAACAATTAATCCGAATAATTATTGATTGTCGAATTCTCAATTAACTTTGTTTAATCCGAAAGCTTTTATCTATCGCTGTTCTTTGCTAATTACAATTTCTATTTTCAAATAAAATTCGAACTCACCGCACTCTTCGATCACCCTGAAGTCCTAAACATTAAAGAATTCGTCAAAAAGATAAAATCGATTATTAATCATCTGAAAACCAAATTGATTATTAATCAAATTCGTTATTCAAAGAATATTGATTCCTATTGTTCGTCTATCTATCGATATCAATCCGGAGATTTAGTTTAGCTTAATACTAAAAATATCCGAATTCTTCATTTCTAAAAGAAATTAGATTAAAAGAATTTAAACTCTTTTCGAATTCTAAAGATTATAAACTTATATACTTATAAATTAAAACTTCTAATCTTTATAAAAAATCATCTAATCTTTCATATTAATCTATTGTATTCTACTAATAATAATCCTATCCCTGATCAATATAATCTATCCCTCTTTTCTATCGAAGTTGAAAATATTGAACAATTCGATATAAAAAAAATCCTAGATTCCTAATAAAAACATCGAGATCATAATGATCCCCATCTAAAATATACTATCCGATAGATAAACTACAATATATCTATCGAAAAACCTATAAAATATTTGAAGAATATTCAAAAACTGATCTATAATTATTATCATCGTTATCCAAATAAACCTAATCCCTCTAATCATCTCAATAGAATTCGACTCTAAAAAGAAAAATATTATTACAAGGTCCCTATATAAGATATACAAAGACCATTCGGATCCCGATTTATAAAAATCGGCCCTTGGATAAATATAAACTAGCCTCAATCAAAGCTAATACTATATATAAATATATTTAAGAAATCATTCCTTTTATAGAAATATAGCTCTTCGAACTATATTTTATTAATAAAAGTGATTCCTGTTATTCTGTCTACTGCCTCTATGATAAATTGCAAATTGCAAAACAAAGAAACAAATCGATATTATAAGAAATATAAATAGATATAAAGATAGTTTCTATAAAAATAGTTATTTACAAAATAATTATCAATTATAACAACAAAACCAACAATATCGTTCTGATAGTTCAATTAATTAAAGTAGTTATCAATAAGAAGAATATCAAATATAATCTCAAATCCAACAATACTATCTTTTTAATTCGATCGATTGTAACAACTTCTAAAAAAGTAATTATTAGAGTTACAATAATCATCAACAACATCTTAATATATTCAGTAATTTCGTTGAAAAAGAAATATTAGTATTATCAGAAAGTTTATCTAATATACTTTTTCGCAATATAATATCATTGCTATTTATTGTCACGGGGTCCCCGTATAAGGTATACGGAGACCGCTCGGGTTCCGATTCATAGGAGTCGGCCCTCGGATAAGTGTAGACTAGCCCCGGTCGGGGCTAGCGTTACACATAAATATATTTAAGGAACCGTCTCTTCTATAGAAACGTAGCTCTCCGAATTATATCTTATTAATAAAAGTGATATCTGCTATTCTATTTATTGTTTTTGTAATATTATATAGCTTCTATTTATTTATACCGATATTCCTATAATGTCATCCCGTCCGTACTTGTTTAGCCAATCCGGCTCCCCTGAAGAATTCGCTATTATCGTAATCAGCGATATTGTGATTTGATATTATTATCTTATTTCCCTTTACGATTATAATATAAGAGTAGAAATAAAAGTAATCGATCTACAGTCTACAATTCAGAAACTTATTTTCGATTTACAAATCGAGAAAACCATATTTATACAATAGAAGAAAAAGAACGATAAATTGATTGTTTATTTAATTCAATTTCATTCTATCTCTATTGTTTTATTTATTTTAATTCTTATCAATCTGATCGACTTTTTGCTCTTGACTTCTATTATAACCCCGATTGTTGCTTCTGTTCTATCGAAGCCTCAATTGAATAAGAAAATACCTGACCCTGTACTGTTTGATGAAACGAAAATCGATTTTGATTGATTTGTTGATCAAATATAGAATAAAATATATATCAATTCCGATTGTTTTACTTTTCTATATTCCTGTTTGATTTACGTAATTAGAAGATTAATTGGATCTGTTGTTGTGTAAATTCGACTATATAATATCAAAGGATAATTTGTTAAATTTATTGATTATAAGGATCTATTATAGATACTGAAAAGAGCTTATGGAAATCAGAACAAGCAAACCGAGACCCGAAAACTCTTGATCAATCTGAGATAGAGGAATCAGCTGTTCTATATCTTCTATATTGAGTTCCAAAGATTAATGTTGAAAGTCGGGATAACTAATAATAATAATACTCTGGTTATCCTATTAGAATAAGCTCTATTGAATAAACTGAAGAATTAGATTATTATCGCTGAATCTTTTACGGATAGTGTCGATACATTCGCTGTTTTCGTGTAGATATTGAAGAATCGTTATTTATATTTGATAAAACCGATCGGCTCCAATTGTAATCTAATCGTTCCATTGCCCTGTATTACTACTCAAAACCTGAATTCTGTTAATTGTATCTTTGCTCTGTCCTCGAATACTACTATCCGATTTATTACTCCTGCTACAATTATACCTATTAGAAATCCAATAAATCTTAATTCCCAAAGATATATTAATAGATATAAACGAAAGGAATGCTTCTATTATAGATCTATCAATCATTATATAAAAGATTATCCGTTTCTAGATAATTATCTCATATAAGCTAAAGCTAATCTTATCAATCCTACCCCGCCATCCCCTGTTCTGTCTTTTGTTCAGATTCAATCATATACTATATCACTATACAATCTATCCCCTCCCGGCTCCCCGAATTCGGGAAACGGAATCTATCTAATATAAATCGTTATCAAACAAAAGCCCTATATATACTATATTTATCTGTTATCACAATACAAAGCTTATCTTTCACTAAAGAAACAAACAATCGAACAAATTTAATAATATTGTCTATTATTATCCTATCGATACCTGATCGATTCTATTCTATTTATATTATAATGAATAACGGATACAAAGGATATACTTTTACAAATCAAAATTGAATTGAAATTACCAAACTTTCAATATACAAATTATTTATCCTATTCGAAGTTATTGAATTCGATAAGGAAATACTGTCTGAAAACCGAATGGATTATTACATTTTAATTGATCTACAAATCAACGATTACTACAAGAAGAGATCAAAAATCTATATTATTAAATTAGCTCATTATCTGATTGTTTTAGAGCTGGTTTAGTTGAAGAAGTACGATCCTTATATCGGATTCGTATTCAATACCTTTTGTTTCGATAACAAATTCTATCAAAAGTTTTATAATATGTTTATACAATTATCGAATATCCGAATTCTATTCGATATCTTTATCAAAGTTTATTCTGTTTATTTATTATTCTATTTTGAAATGTTAAAGAAAAGAGATATAACAAATGTTTCAATCCGAATCTATTCAATATACATCTATCGAGGATACAAAATATTCCAAATTAATATCAGTTTAATAAACCGAATTCTGAAAGAAAAAGAAGATTCTGTTTTCGAAGATTTATTTGCTGAATTCTGTTTGTGGATTGATATATTTTCTCTATATAATATCTGATTGCAAAATAAAGCTAAGCTATTATTTGAAGCCCTATATTCGATATCTCAGAATGAATTGAAAGCTTTACAAGAATGATTAAAGGAAAATCTAACAAAAAGATTCATTCGATCGAACTCTTTTGCTTCTACTTCATCTATCTTGTTTGTTAAGAAACCTAATAATGATCTTCGATTCTGTATAGATTATTATATATTGAATAATTTATCTATGAAAGATCGATACTTGTTATTTTTAATCAAGAAGTTCTTGAATAATCTAAAAGGGATAAAGTATTTTACGAAAATAGACATCATTTCAGCTTTCAATAATATCCGAATCAAAGAAGAACAAAAATATCTGATTACATTCTGTATCCGATTTGATCTATTCGAAACCTTAATCATATTGTTCGGACTGATTGAAGCCCTAACGATATTCCAATAATTTATCAATAATACTCTAAAAGAATATCTAGATATATTCTGTATTGTTTATTTGAATAATATTCTAATCTATAACAAAATCTAGTTTGAATATATAAAGTATATACAAAAGATACTAGATACTTTATAGAAAACCGGATTGTATATCAATCTATCGAAATACAAATTCCTAAAATCTAAAACGAAATTCCTAAGTTTAATTATAGACCGAAAAGGAATCCGAATAGATCCAACTAAGATTAAAACGATAATTGATTGAAAAATGCTAAAGAATCTAATGGATATATAAATATTTATAAAATTCAGCAATTTCTATTAATGCTTTATTTGTGATTTCTTTTTGATCATCTGTCCAATAGTAAATCTAATCAAGAAAGATATAATCTTCCAATAGGATTCTATTTATAAGAAATCGTTCTCGAATTTGAAAACTGTATTTATAATAGTACTTGTATTAGCCTTCTTCGATTAAAAAAGGGATATGATTCTAGAGACGGATATATCGGATTATATATCTGTTAGAGTCCTTTTTCAATACGATAACGATGGGATTTTGAAATTTATTATATATTTCTCAAAGAAGTATTCTATTGCGGAATGTAATTATGAGATTTATAATAAAGAATTATTGATAATTATTTGTTGTTTTGAAGAATAACAATTTGAATTAGAAAGCATTTCTTTTTTGATCAAGATCATTACAGATTACAAGAATTTAGAGTATTTTACAACAATAAAACTATTGAATTATTGTCAAATCTATTAATCTGAATTTCTGTTTTATTTCAATTTCAAGATTATATACCGTTCCAGAAAGCAAAGAGCGAAACCTGATACTCTGATTAAAAAATCAGAGGACTTGTCTAAAAAAAGGAATGAATATTTCCTTTATTAAAATCAAACTATTTTAAAAATCGAAAATCTAGATACAGATCTGTTTTCTGTTATTAATCCGAAAAAGAAAATCCATTTCGCAATTACAATTTATAATCAGATCTATATCGATACTCTATCGCCCATCTGCAATCCTAAATCATCTATCCACGAACCCAGATTATTTGTCTATGAATCTAAATCATCTACAATACCTAATAACCCAATCTTTATTCAATTATCTAAATCTATATAATTGGAATCCCTTAAAGAATTGAAATCTTTACTTATTAAAGTTTACCTATCTAATCTATTTCTATTATCGATCTTAAAGACTTTAAAGAAAAATATTATTAGATACCTATATATTATATTATCCGAATATACTATGAATAATAATCTATTATATTATTATAGAAAACTTTATATCCCTAATTATAATCTTTTGAAAGCAAAGCTCCTCTGAATGATCTACGATTTTTTTACTATCGAATACTTATATTATATCTATACCTTCGAATTGCTTTCCCGAAATTACTATTAATCTGGATATTACAATTATATCTTTCGTTAAATATACAATTATTATAATTACTATCGAACCGCTTTAAATCGTAAAGAATAAAAAGGAATCTTACATTTTCTTCCGATCATATAACAAACTTGAAAAGATATCTCAATCGATTTCATCATTCATTTTCCGAAAAGCTTTGAATATAATACAATATTTATTGTAATCAATCGATTAATCAAAATAAAACATTTCCTACTTTATCAAAGAATTTATAATTCTAAAAGAGTCTTCTATTTGTTTTTAAAGCATATATAGAAGCTTTATAGCCTACTATAAATCATTATATCCAATCGTAAAACTCAATTTATCTCTGATTTCTAAAAGTATATCTATAAACAATTAAATACTGTTTTGAAATTATTGATAACTTATTATCCTGAAATCAATAAATAAACAGAAAAAGCGAATATAATACTCGAATAATATCTTTATTTGTATATATTCTATTTACAAAACAATTAATCCGAATAACCACCAATCGCCGAATTTTCGATTAACTCTACCTAATCCAAAAACTTCCGTCTATCATCATTCTTTACCAATTACAATTTTTATCCCTAAATAGATTTCAAACCCATTACACTTTCCGATCACTCTGGAATCCTGAACGTTAAGGAATTTATTAAAAAGATAAAATCGATCGTTGATCATCTAAAAACCGAATTAATTACTAATCAAGCCCACTATTCGAAGAATACCGATTCCTATTGTTCGTTTACTTATCAATATCAATCTAAAGATCTAATCTGGTTTAATACTAAGAATATCCGAACTCTTTATCCCCAAAAAAAACTAGATTAGAAGAATTTAGATCCCTTCCGAATCCTAAAAGCTATAAACTCGTATACTTATAAATTAAAACTTTCGATCTTTATAAAGAATTATTCAATCTTTTATATTAATCTATTGTATTCTATTAATAATAATCCTGTCCCCAATCAATACAATCCATTTTCTTCTTCTATCGAAATTAAAAGCATTGAGCAATTCGATATAAAGGAAATCCTAGATTTCCAATAAAATTATTGGAATTATGATAGCATTTATCTGAAGTATATCGTTCGATGAATAAGCTATAATATACTTACTAAAGAATCTACAAAATATTTGAAGAATACTCAAGAATTGATCTGTAATTACCACCATCGTTATCCAAACAAATTTGATCTCCCTAATCGTTTCAACGAAGCTCGACCCTAAAAAGGGGGATATTATTACAGAATCCCTGTATAAAGTATACAAAGACTACTCGGCTTCCGATCTATAGAAATCAGCCTTCGGATAAATATAGACTAGCCCCGATCAGGGTTAGCGTTATACACAAATGTATTTAAGGAACCGTCCCTTCTATAAAAACGTAGCTTTCCGAGCTATATCTTATTAATAAAAGTGATATCTATTATTCTATCTACTACCTCCGTGATATTTATATCTATTCAAAAGTATTCGGAAAAAACTTAATCTCTACAATAAATCATCTATGAAGATTATCAAAGGATATAGAATAGATATAACGAATAATAATTAACAAAGAATCTTTACAATTCAATTTTATAAATAGCAAATCTTTATTTATTCAAACTATTATATTTTCAATATATTTTTCTTCCTTCAATATAATCAATTTAATTGATAACAAATATTCAAGAAAAATATTCGCTGATTATTCCTTCGTTAATCAAAACAATATCCCAATTCAATTTTTTCTATATTATTACAAGTTCTATTTAGCAGATGAAAATACTATAGATATTATTATTGATTATTTTGTAATAAATATAACAATAAAACAATATAAAGAAATATAGTTATTCTTTATTATAAAACTTTCCAAAAAGATTTCAGTTATTTTCGAATTATCATAATTACAATATCATAATCTATATATAAACTAATGGAATATAACTCACTTTTTCAATTCCCAATATTATATAATATATTATTGTTTTTACAATATACTCAATTTAATATAAATATTAATAATCTCTTCGCTAATATATATAGATCAAATATACAAAAATAGTATATCTACAAAACTATCTATCGATAAAATCCTTGATATATTATCCTTAATCAAAATTTTTCTTTTTAAAACAAAAAAGAACCTTTTTCGATATTTATTATTATTTATTGAAAACAAAAACGAAAGCAACAAAATATACACTCAAAATTTTAAAATCGATTTAAAAAAGCTATCGAAATAAGATTATAATGAATCAGTTTTTACAAATAAAGATTATAAATCTATAGAAGACTCTGAAATCGATTTATCAATCAATAAAACTCTAATACTCAATATAAATCATTATTATACAAGAATTTGCAACAAAGAAATATTGTTTCAAATTCAAATAATATCAAATCAATACTCTATTCAATATAAACTTATATAAAAGATCATTGAATAATATTAATCGAAATCAATATCAAAGAATAAATCTTTACTATTGTTATCAATTCCAATTTCAATAGAATTAATTAAAGCTATCTCCAATACAAGATTATATTTAGACAATATTTATTGATTACAAATTATTAGTTTTATATTTTTTTGTTAATAAAATAAAATAAAAGTTATATATTTTATATAAAAAGAATTAGATCGAACAAAAGAAACTATTCGATAAGAATACTTATATAAAACAACAATAGTTCCAATTCTTCAAGAACAAAACTTCAAGGATATATTATATAGAAAAAACAACATCATCAATACATTAGCTAAAGTTTCTCTGAAATTCTACGATTTTATTTATTATTATTATCAATCAAAACATCTTCGAAAAATAACAAAAATAGATATTGAGAAATTCCTCAATAGCAAATCATTTTTTAACGATAATGAAATCAAAGAAAAGTTCTTTTCGTAATTTCAAAACAAATTATCTATTTTTCTATTTCGTTATATAGATATACTTTCTTTATATCGAGTATAGAATTATAAGATAGAATTAATATTTGAAAAAGAATCTCTATATTTCAAAAATCGTTTTTTATCTCTTTTCAAATTGAAAATAATTCGAAAATAAATCAACGATAACTTTATCAAAAGTTTTATTCGGGAATTAAGATTACGAAGTATAGCTTTATTACTTCTAATAATCAAATCTAATAAAGGAATCTATATTTATCAGAATGATTATAAATTGAATAATATTACTATTAAAAATCGATATCCTTTACCAATTATTCAAAAAACTCTAAATATCTTTTATAATACAAAAATCTATATCAAATTAGATATTATTATTATCTTCAACAAACTTTGTATTATAAAAAATAATAAATAGAAAATTACTTTTATTATTCGATTTGGATTATTTGAATTATTAATTATACCTTTCGATCTTTATAATATATTAATATTGTCGGTACGACTCTGTAATCGTCGTATCCGATAGAAATGATCAAAACGTTTATAATCGTATTGAGGTTATTCACAAAAGAGATTCCTGTGAGGGCGTTTGGATTGTTATATAATTGATTCCTAAATTAAAAGTTATATTGTATATCAAGGTTCGAAAGAACTATTGAGTATGAATAACCTCAATATAGAAGTCTTCGTTTAAGTGAGGATTATATATTTTAAGAGTATATGAATACCAATACTGATTATCTTTTTAAAAGAATGATTAGCTATAATAAATGTAGATACAAAAACGAAATAGAAAAACCCAAAATCATAATATTCGAAAACCTAAACTTTAATATTTGAAAAACCTTAAATCTTAATACTTGTTTTTTCCATTTATATCTTTATTTTCAATTTAACTTTATTTGTATCAATCTATCACGATGATGGTAGGGTGCTTTAAGATATGATAATATTTTACGAAGAAGAAAGAAGGTGCTAGAAAAAGCATCGACTATATAGGGGATGGGTGTTTTAGTCAGTTATATAGATTAACTAGGAACAGGTTATGAATCCGTGATAGTATTCCCTTTTTTAAAATCTAATTTGTCTTCAAACTATTAATAAAACCTTTTTGAAAAACAATTGTTCAAGCAAAATCTTATCCAAGCGCTTTAAATTCCTGCATTGTAATATCATCTTTCAAATTTTAAAATCGTTTTAAAATTTGAGATAGTATTTTCTTGTTCAAGCAAATTGTATTTTCTTTCTTATTGATTGTTGTAAAGTCTTTGTAAGAATTGAAGCTGACAATAGTATTACAGCGTTTAAGTGATCCAAGATATATAATGGTAATTCAGGTTTCTCGGGGTGTAAACAATAATAATCGATTAGGATCTTTTTATTATCTTTTAGATCTGATACTGATTGTTAAATTGATATATAATATCTTTATTTGATTTGATAATGATAACTATCTTCATTGTAATTATCAAGTATATCTTCAAATATCCATTTCTGAATTGGTTTTTTCTTTTCATTTTCTTTTTCGAGGATTCTATCTCTTGTAGTTTTCGATTCCGATTCGTTAATTAAAGTTTGTTTTAGGAAATGAGGTTTTGGATATATTGGTTTTAGTAATGAATAATAGAATATTAGAAAAATTTGTATATTTTCTAATAACTCAATCAAGCAAGTGTATAGATAGATTTTTATTATTTTGTATAATCCGATCTATTTATTATTGAATTTTTTTGTTTTATAAGATATCTTTATGTTTTTTGTATTTATATATACTTTTTATTCTTTTGTGTATTATAGCGAATCTGATCTATTTCGATTTGTATATTCCTTGTAGATTGTAATAGATTGTTTTGCAAGTGTTTTGAGTTGGTTTAGAATATATTTTATTTTATTGGTTGTTTTGTTTCTTTTAAAGAATTCGTGTTTTTGAATTATTGTTATATCTAAAGGGCAAGATTTATTAGGTTTTACATTTAATTATAAATTAAAATCGTAATTCGTAAAAAACAATGAACAATCTATTATTTTAGAAATCAAATTATTTGAAGCAAATTCTGTTAATGGTAATTACTTTATTTAATCATCTTGATGAAAGTTTATGAATATATATAAATATTGTTCTAGAATTGAATTGATTCATTCCGTTTCATTATCTATCTACAAATGAAACGCTGAATTATATTTAAAGACTATTTCCAATCATTCAAAAAGCTATATCCAGAATCTTGATACAAATTGTATTCCTTGATTTGAAATGACATTTTTCGGGAGATTATATAATATATAAATACAATTGATGAAAATATTAATCAATTCTTTTATTGTTAAAGATCTTATACCTATAAAATATTTTATTTTTATTAATTTATAAATAATTATTAATATATATTTATATATTGAATTATAATGTTTATAATCTGGTAAAGATGTAATATAATCGATTGAAATATCTGATTATAATTGGAAAGGAACAAACAACGATTTCAGGAATTTTAGAGGGGATGATTTTGGGGATTTTATTTGAATATAGAGTTCATAAGCTTAAATATAAATGTTTATTTCTTAATACATTTATAATTATCAATAGTTTCTGAAGATCAAATCAATAGTCTTCGTATAACCAAAATGGTCAACAGAATCCGATGAATATATTTTGTATAAAATTTGTATCTTCAGTTTATCATCAAACAGAATCCATAGTTTTTTATGATAGTAGATTTTATTATTGTAAATACAACAATCCTGTATAACTATTTATAAGGTTTTCTTGAATTCTTTTAACTATTTGATTGTAAAGAGATCTTCGATTGCTAATATTAATTGTTTGATTATATTTAATCTGTTGTATATTGTATTAATGAATTCGTCAATAGGTTTGTTTTCAAATAGTATTGTTCAATCTATTGTAATTAACGAAAAATTGTTTGTAAGTTCTTTATATAGATCTATATCAAATCTATCAATAGGTAAAATAATACACTCCTGGTTTTTTAAGTATTCGTTGTTAGAATTAGAATTATTAGATCGATCCTTTCATCAGCGGTTCAAAGTATTTAGTCGAATTGTTTTAATTCTTGATCGATAAACAATTCGGAAGTTGTATTGAGATAGGGACTTTGATTATTGTATTTGATATTGATTTAATACTTTTGTCATTATAAAATATTTCAGATTTTTGTAATCGATCAAGATTTCGAATTCCTATTGAGATTTTTATAATTCCGATTGTTATTCCTTTATTGATTTAATAATAGTTAATAGTTCTTTATTATAAATCTCGTAATTATATTTAATAGTTAAATGTTTCGAAGAAAAATATACTATTGGTTGTAAAACATTGTTGTTATTGTATTAAGAAAGTATCCTTTTCGAAGCTTAATTCGAAGTATTTGTTTCCAATATAGTTTTTCTATTATAATTAAAATAGACAAGTATTAGAGTTGTTATAAATGCTTTCTTTAGATTCTCGAATATTATTATATAATTGTTTTTTTATTGTCAATTTATTCCTTTCTACAAAAGGTTATTTAAAAAATATCAGATCTTTAAAAAATCTTTTATAAATCAATAATAAAAATTCGCGAAGTCGAGGAATTGTTGTAAATCTTTAACAGATGTTAGTTATGCCTAAGAGGTAATAGTTGATACTTTATCTTGATTTATTTTTATACTTTCGATTATAATCATAAAGTCTAAATATTTTGTAGAAGTTGTTTCGAATTTGTATTTATTAATATCGATTTGTAAGCCAGCATCTTGTAGTTTCTGGATTATATTGCGAATATGTTTTCGATATTGATTCTTATCTTCAAAGTATATGAGAACATTATTGAAGTATATAGTGTAGTATTTATTTAGTTCGTTAAATAAAATGTGATTAATGTAGTATTGGAATAATACTGGTGTATTGTAAAGACTAAAAGGTATAATTAATGATTCGAATAATTCAAATCGAATAATGAAAATGATTTTCCATTTGTTATTCTTTGTAATACAAAGTTTGTTGAAAACAGTAATAATATCTAATTTGGTATATATTTTTGTATTGTAAAAAATATCCAGAGTTTTTCGAACAATTGGTAAAAAATATCGATTCTTAATAGTAATATTGTTCAAATTATGATAATCCTGATAGATACGAACTTCTTTATTAGATTTAGTTATTAGAAGTAATAAAATTGCATTTTGTAATCTTGATTTCTGAATGAAATCTTTGATAAGGTTGTTATCGATTCATTTTCGAATTATCTCTAATTCGAAAAGGAACAAAAAGTGATTTTTGAAATATGGAAGTTCTTTTCTAGATATTAATTCTATTTTGTGATTCTATATCCGATATGGAGGAAATGTATTTGTATAATGATGTAGAAAAACAGGTAGCTTGTTTTGAAGCTATAAAGGGAACTTTTTTTTGATCTTATTATCGCTGAATAATGATTTACTATTGAGGAATTTCTCGATATCTATTTTTGTTATTTTCTGAAGGTGTTTTGGTTAATAGTAATGGTAAACAAAATCGTAAAGTTTTGGAGATATTTTGGTTAATGCATTGGTGATATTGTTTTTTTTTTTTATAGTATATCTTTGAAGTCTTGTTTTTGAAGAGTTGGGATCATTGTTGTTTTATATAAACGTTCTTGTTGGATAGTATTTTTTGTTCGATCTAATTTCTTTTATATAAGATGTATAATCTTTATTTTATTTTATTAACAAAAAGATATAAAACTAGTCGCTTGTAATCAATGGATATTATCTAAATCTGGTCTTGTATTAGAAATAATTTCGATTTGTTTTTTTGGGATTGGGATTGATAGCGATGGTAAGGGTTCATTTTTTAGTATTGATTTTGATTGATGTTATTTAGCGATTTTTTGTATAGGTTTATACTGAATAGAATGTCGGTTCGATATCATTTGTATTTGAAATGATGTTTTTTTATTGTAAACTTTTGTACGATAATAATTTATACTAAATGTCAAGGTTTTATTGATTTGCAAATCGATTCTAGAGTTTTTTATTGATTCATAATTTTCGTTTATGGAAACTGATTCATTATAGTTTTACTCCAACAGCTTTTTTAAGATTGTTTTAAAATTTTGAGTATATATTTTATCGTTTTTGTTTTCATCTTCGATAAATAATAATAAATATCGGGAAGGATTTTTCTTTGTATTAAAAAGGATAATTTTAATTGGAGATAATATATCAAGAACTTTATCAATAGATGGTTTTATAGATATACTATTTTTATATATTTAGTCTGTATGTATTGACGAAGAGATTGTTAATACTTGTATTAGATCGAATGTATTGTAAGGGTAATAATATATTATACAATATTGAAAATTGAAAAAAAGAATTATATCCCATCAGTTTATATATGGATTATAGCATTGTAATCATAATAACTCAAAAATAACTAAAGTTTCTTTGGAAAGTTTTATAATAAAGAATAATTATATTTCTTTATATTGTTCTATTGTTATATTTATTACGAAATAATCAATGATGATATCTGTAGTGTTTCCATTTGCTAAACGGAATTCGCAATGATATAGTAAAGATCGAATTGGAATATTGTTTCAATCAACAAAAGAACGATCAGCAAATACCTTTCCTGAATATTTGTTATCAATTAAACTGATTATATTGAAAAAAGAAGAATACATTGGAAATATAATAATTTGAACAAATAAAGATTTGCTATTTATAAAATTGAATTATAAAGGTTTTTTGCTAGTTATTGTTTGTTGTATTTATTTTATATTTTTTGATAATTTTTGTAAACAATTTATCACAAAGGTTAAACTTTTCCCAAATGCTCTTAAATAAATATAAATAGTGGTAATATTGTATTATAAGGAAATATATTTGATATACTTTTCGATAATACTAATACTTCTTCTTCAACGAATCTGGTGAATATATTAAAGTGTTGTTATTAATGATTATTGTAACCTTAATAATTACCTTATTGAAAACTTCCACGATCAATTGAATTAAAGGGACGGTATTGTTGAGTTTGAAACTATACTTGATATTTTCCTCGTTGATAACCATCTCGATTGATTGAATTGCTTGAACAGTATTGTTGATTTTGATATAGTTGATGATTATCTTTCAAATAACTATTTTTATAAAAAATGTTTTTGTATCTATTTGTATTTCTTATAGTATCGATTTGTTTCTTTGCTTTACAATCTACAACTCGATATCCAGATTGTTTACAAAAATAATATAGATCATAAAGATATTTGTACTCTTTTTGTATTTGTTTTGGGGTTCTAATTATATCAAAATCTATAAAATCGCTTTGGATATAAAATACTAGTAATGTTTGTTGTTGAGTATAAGTTGAATTAAATCTCGAAAAGTTTATATTGTAATATTCGTTATCCTGATAGTTTTGGCTTTATACTTAAAACTTCTTTCTTTATCCTTCAATATCAATAAGTTCGCAAGAGTTTGAATTGTTTTTTATTAATGTTTTTAATTCGGCAATGATTTTTTGTTTTATTGTAAAGATCATTTCTCGAGGAGTCTTTCCACTAAGTACATTCAAATATTCCAATTGTGAATAAAAAGAAGAAAATGAAGTTTTTTCGTTTATTTTGAGTTTGTCGACTTTGATTGCTGTTTTATATTCAGTATCAATTGAAATGTAAAGACCATCGAATTTCTTTAGGAATATATTCGCAGGAATAAATTCCGATGTATCATTTATGATTCTTTCAATATCCTTTCGTTTTTCTTATTGAATTGTTTCTTTTAAAAGCGAAACTATATATAACAATTTCTTTTATTCTATATCGAAAACTATAGGATCGCTTTTCCAATAGATATATAAACCCATTTTCTAATCTTTATATTCGCTTTATTGAATTAAAAGGTTTGTTTTTTCATCTTTGAACGGTTCAAGATTCTTCGTAGTTTGTTGTAATCGATAAATTGATATAGCAAAGTTTACGTCGATAAATGATTGATCAAATTGTTCTTGAAAAGTAGAATTCTGAATTATTAATCTCGCATTAATTGTATTGCTTAATTGCAGATTTCCTTGTAGTATATGTATTTCTTATTGATATTGCTTTGTTTAAACTAATATTCATTCTATGAAACTGAACAAATGTTGTATATATACAACAATTTTAGAGTTCTGTATATTGATAAATATATCGAAAACAAAAATTGAATCTTTAAAATCTCCATCTCTAATACTAAAAAATTTATATACAAATCATTAATAATTAGAAAAAACAGATTTAATATACTCTCGGAATTCGGGTATTGTCTTTGATCGGATTGAGAGTATCGATAGTTCTGATGGGATTGATTGAATGGTATCCGACATAATGATAGATTATTTAAGATAGTCTTAAAAACTGGGGTATAATTGTAAAATCTTTAATTTCGAATATATAACAACATAGTATTAATTAAATCGAGATTTAGATCTGAGTCTGAGCCTGGGTTTGAGTTTGGATCTGAATCTAAGTCTGGATTGAAATCGAATTAAGGCATTGTTTATTGTTTATCGATATATTGATAATCGAAGTTTCCGAGTATTTAGTGAAATTGATTATTTCGCAAAACTAAGCTGTCTTTCCTGTTCAACAGTAGAGTTTTTATAGAGGGTAGAATATACTATCACGGTAATGGTAAAATGCTTTAAGATATGATAATATTCTACGAAGAAGGAAGAAGATGCTAGGAAGAGTGCCGATTATATAGGGGATGGGTGCCTTAGGCAGCCATGCAGATTAGCTAGGAACGGGTTACGAACCCGTGACACAATCAATTCTCTTAAAGCTTGATAGGGTTTAGCCTTTGTCATTGTATCAACAAGATTAGTATTTCTATCAATCCAATGGATCTTTTGAATCTCTCGTCTTTTATACGATTAACGAATATATATCAAATCGATTATCAATCGTTTTTCATATATAATATCGAATTTAACAAAGTATTCGTAAAATGATTTCGAATCGGTATATATTATAAATAGAATAGAATGATCATAAATAGCTATTTAATCGAAAGAAGATTTTATAGTATTTGCTATATCGAATCCAAGAATCATTGTATAAAATTCTGAAGTTAGTATATTTCTAATAACTTTTTTGTATTTAATAAAAGTTTAATAGAGGATATTTACGTTTTTGAATTTATTTATTAGAATTATAATATATCCGATTTGAAAAGAATAATCAAGATTATTTGTAAATCCTGTATTTATAAATATAAAAAGGATAAAAATCTTTGAATCAAAAGGAACGAATCTCAATCCTCTAATAGTATTATAGAATTGCCAAGAAAAAATCTTATTCAGAAATTCAATATCTTCTAGAATAAGATCGGTGATTTGAGCAATATAGGATAATGAATATATAGCCTTTGATTGGATGAGATTAGCAATATATATTCCTTTAATCTGTTGAGCAATATATTATTTCTGAATTGAAATATTCTTTCGTAATTTGTTTTTAGTATCTTTAAGATCTATAAGATTAAAAACGATTTATTGAAGGTTCTTATAATATTACTTTTGAATTAGATTGATAATACTATCGATCAATAATACAATAATTCTATTGAATTTGAAAGGGTTCGTTTTTGTTAACATCTTATAATCTTTTGTTTGAAAGTTGATAGTTTTGAATTGTTTCTGTTTTAATTCAACAAATACTTTGTCAGCGATAATAAATGTATCATTGGTTTGAATACCAACGAATGCAAGTATATCGTTGTTTCGATAAAGAAAACAATGATCGTAAATTGAAACTATAAGACTGAAACGATTCGTATAATGATTATAGTGTGTTTTGAATTAATGATTATTTGATTCTGTAATGCTATATAAAGATTTCTTTATTTAAAAAACGATATCCTGTAGAAGATATATTTCTTGAAAAGGATAAATATAAAATGATCGATTTAGTTCTATTGTAATCTGAATATAGATTTGCAAGATATCGCAGAGGTAAATATGGATATTCTTCGGTTTAAAGATTGAAGCTAGGATTAATAGTTTTTATTGATTAACCTTTTGTAGAATTGGGGATTAAATCAAAACAGTTTCTTTTTTAGTATTGTTGTATACTTGAATTACTAATTGTAATTTCTTTATAATCTTATCAGTTCTAATGTGTTTGATTTCGTTAACGAATCAGCTTCCGAAGATACGAGTTTTGATAGAGATCGAAAAAATAGGAATGTTTTCGAAAGTTCCTTTTTTCAATAATCCTTCGATCTCTTTTCTACGAAAATCGACAAAATTAGGTTTGGATAAGGTAGTTTCAAGATTTTCGTTTACTAAAAAAATAATTAAATTAAGGTTTGATATCAATGGTATTTCCGAAAAATATTGATGAATTATTGGAATTTCAATTCGATCTAAAGGATGTTGTATAGTATAATTAATAGAACGAGTGACAACAGATGTAGAGGATGCGATTGTATAAACGATTGTATTTCGATCAGGCTTTTGTATTGGATTTAATGAATCTGGATTTTGATTGGTTGATTCCGGATTATCAGAAGGGTTGATTTCTTCATCAGAATTATCTAATAGATCTATTGTTTCTTTTGGTTTGAAATAATATAGTTTTACAATAATACTTTTGATTTCAGTAATTCCGTTAGAAAGTTGAATTCTATAGGTTTTGTTATTAATTCCAAAAAAAAGGAATAGATTTTTCTATTTGCTTTTCTTTGAAACAATAGCTTTTCGTTATATCAAAATATTAGAATTAATAGAGAGATCGTAAATATAATTTATTGAAGGATTATTTTATTGATTTAAAACATTGTTAATCTATTTTTGTATATAAAGTTTGTGAATCTTTTATATAGCTTTCTTAATAGTTATAGTTTGTTGTAGAATAGTAGGATTTGAAGGGTTTAGATTGGAAATTCTAAGATATATTCCAAATACAAATAGTATAGAAATTAAATCATTTGGATCAATTGAATCATTTATAACTTTTATAATCATTTGGAGATGTATATTCCATATAATATTAAATTCTTGAATCATCTTTCCAATAATGATTTCGTATATATAACGAAGAGATGTATAGTATCGTTCAACAATATCAATTGATCAATAGGATTCAACAGAAATTGATTTCGTTATTGTATTCATAAATAAAGCTTGATCTACGAATTCTTTTTCGATGAAATTCTTTCCAGTATTGTAAATTAGATAGTCTAAAGGTCTAATGTAGATATCGATCTAGTATTCCTTTAAAGTATTCCAAATTGCAATTGTTGAAATATTAGATAGAAATCGTATAATTTGGAAATGTATTGTTTGATCGATAATATACAGGATCGATTTTCTATTTAGATATATGACATCAATATAAATTGTAAAATTGAATTCGATATCGTTATATAAGATAAATTTGAATCGTTCTAAGGATCTATTATATTTTTGATAGAAATAACAAAATTTGTTGAATTTACAAAGTTCTTTTTCAATAACGTGGTTTATCAGTGTGCGGGTCATATCAGTGTGTGGGTCACTTTCACCTCAATTCAATCTCTTCTCTTTCAACACGCGTTTTATCAACAATCTACAATGAATTCGAATAACCAAGAAGCCCGTATACTCCTTGCTATCGAAGCTATTCAAAAAGACAAAAAAATAAGTATTCGAAAAGTTGCGAAGATGTATAATATCTCGAATACAATATTATAGTGTAGAATTAATGGTTTTACTCTTCGCTCTGAATATCGATCTAAATCTTATAATCTTTTAGAATTAGAAGAGAATATCATTTCTGAGTATATATTCGATATGGATATGAGAGGATTTCTATCTAAATTCAGAAATGTGGAAGATATAGCGAATCATATTTTTGAATCGAGGGATGCAAAGTGTGTTGGGAAGTTTTGGGTGTATCGATTCGTAAAGTATCGAATTGAATTAAAGATGCGTTTTAGTTGTGTTTATGACTTTCAAAGAGCTTTCTGTGAAGATTTTAAGTTTATTGAAGAGTGGTTTCGATTGGTTTCGAATATACGAGCGAAATATGGTATTCTCGATAGCGATTTCTACAATTTCGACGAAACAGGTTTTATGATGGGGATTATATGTGTTGCAATGGTTGTTATTAGTGCTGAGAGATGCGGTAGAAGTAAATCAGTATAATTAGGCAATTGAGAATGGGTTATAGTAATAATATGTGGAAATAGGGAGGGTGAAATCATATTTTTATTTCTAGTGGTTCAAGGACAGGTTCATCTTTCCAATTGGTATATCGAAACCGACTTTTCTGTGGAATGGGTTATTAAATCTACATTTAATGGATGGACAAATAATGAGACAGGTTTAGAATGGTTGAAATACTTTGATAAGTATACTAAGAATCGAAGAAAGGGCAAATATCGAATATTGGTATTAGATGGGCATGAAAGCTATGAATCAGTATCTTTTCAGTTGTATTGCAAAGAGAATGATATTATCTGTTTAAAATTATTACTATATTCAAGTCATTTAACTTAATCATTTGATGTTGGCTGTTTTAGCAGTCTGAAACGTTTATATGGTATTCAAATTGATGGGTTTATCAAGGCATATATCAATTATATTTCGAAAGTTGAATTCTTTATAGCTTTCAAAGCTGTATACCAAGAATCAATTACGATTCAGAATATGAAATCAGGGTTTCGAGGAACAGGTTTAATACCATTTGATCCTGAAGCTGTACTTTCGAAACTAGATATTCGAATTCGTATACCTATTCCCCCTTCTTTCGATCAAGATTTATGGATTTCTCAAACCTTTTACAATCCAACTGAAGCTCTTTCATAATCGATTTTAGTAAGATCTTGAATGGCTCGTTATCAATCAAGCTTTTCTATATCTATATTCGAGATTGTATTAGCTTTAGTTAAGGGTATAGAGAGATTAGTATATGAAAATATACTTTTAAATATAGAGATTCGTATACTTCGAGTAGCAAATGAGGCATTAAGTAAGCATCGACGTATAAAAAAAACTCAATTATGTCAAGAAGGAGTGCTTACTGGACAAGAGGCTATCGATATGTTATCTCAGCAAGAGATTGATATTCAGATTCAACACGATGAGCGTCAAAAAGGGGGGAATTCTAATGGGGAAGTATCTTCTAGTTGATATTGTAGTAAGTGTGGAAAGACTGGGCATAATACAAGGATTTGTCAAAATAATGTAATAGATCCTAGATTATTAGAATCTTTATAGTTTTAATCAATTGATTTAATTGTTGTTGAATAATATGGGTTTGAAAGAGTGAATTGAGGTGAAAGTGACCCACACACTGATATGACCCGCACACTGATATGACCCGCACACTGATAAACCACGTTATATTCGTTATAATCAATATATTTCAGAATATTACAAAGTTTTTCTATAAAAGGATTATCAAATCGACGATACAATCTTTGAAGTTTTATATCGGTGAGATAAAAGAACGGAATAGATGGGTATACTTTTGTTGAATTGATAAAAGGAATAATATTTTATAAAAGAAATATATAATTGAACTTTCTAATTATAGAATAGATATGATTTTCTTTGGAATCTACAACAATATTACTAAAATTGTCAAAGATTATATGAAATCGATCTATATCTATAAATAATAAAAGGAATAGAGTATAGGTATCTATGATATAAAAGGTAATATTGTTAATAGGTATATTAAATGTTATAGTTCTCTTTGAATTAGTATTACCAATTTCGAAAACGAAATTAGTATTAAAGTTAGAGTTTGATATAATTGTAATATCAATGAATTTCTATAGAGTTTCAACTTGATATATACTAACGGTAAATTTGATTAAAGCTTCTGAATCAATTATGATATCGATGAATTCTTCATTTGAATCACAATAGTTGAAGAAGGTTTGAATCGATAATAAAGTTATGATTTTCAAGAAATGAATAATAGCATTATTACAAAGTTTGATAATAATCTTTTGAACTTTTGAAAAGATGAATTCGTTGAAAAATCCTTCGAGATTAGAATTATCATTTAATTCCTTTTGAAGGTTTTTTTATAGAGAATTTTTACATTCCTTTATAAGAAAAATGAATTATTTATTCGAAGGGGTAATTGTATTGTATTCGTCTATAATGTATTAACAATACAAACATTTGAAAATAGAAATACGTTCAGATTATTTGGCTCTAATGAATTCCCAATAACATCGTCTAGCTTCCTTTTGTTCTTCGATAGAATAATTGATTGATCAACAGTTTTCTTTCTTACAAATATAGCATTTACAATGCTTTTTGTCTTGAAATTTTGTATTAAAATCTAAAAAACAAAGTAGAATTCTTCAATTATTTTTGTAAGTTCGATCTATATAATATACTTCCTTTTGAAAAGGATTGAATTCGAAGAAAAGTTTTTTCTGAAGTTATAATTGTAGATTGTTATTATTGGATAGAAGATCGTAGATTATAATACTGGAATATATTTTGTTGATTTGGTTTGTATATATCGAAATAGAATCAAAACAAGTTAGTTTATATACAAAGTGAAAATAACAAATAGTAATAATCTTCAATAATATAAAAGATTCATTTTATTAATCGATAGGAAAATTGAATTGAAGATCCTGAAGCGTATTGATTAGTTTTTCGAAGTATTCGAGAATAATAATAGTAAAATTATTCTTCTAAACCGAAATTAATAAGATAAATACTCATTTGGTGAAAATTGCTTGTTGATATTCTTGATCTTCAAAGTAATTATATATATAGTGTATACTTTCGTTAAAAGATAATTTGTAAGGACTGACAATAATGAAATAGAAGTTTAATGTTTCATTCTGTAGTATTATAAAAAAGGCTAAACTGTAATAAAAAAAGAATAAATTGATTTTGTTATATTGATTATAGAAAATGACGAGTTTGTATTGAATACTATCATTAGAATTATTGTATTTCATATCCTTATTATAAAGCTTATCAAAGTTTATAATACTTTGAGTAACTTTCTCATCCCTTTCAAAAATAACAGTATAAGGATCAATTGTTTGAAATGGATCATTATTGTTATAATCCTGAAATGATTCAACTTGATTAGCGTTTTTCTTAATGTTGATGGTATTACCAAAGATTGAAGAGTTATATATATCGATCGAAATGAGCTTTTCGAAATGGTATCGAAATATAGAGGATATTATATTTAAGAAATATAGAAATCATTCTTGCAATTGTTCATTTGTCTATACAGAATACTTGTAAACTATCACGGTAAGGGAAAAGGTATGTGTAGGTTTGATCTATTGTTGTACTACGAGGAGGAGAAGAAGGTCAAGGAGGTGATCTGACTATATAGAAGTGAGTATATATATGTATGCCTAAGGCATACATGATCATATACAGATGAAGGGAGATGAACCTGTAACAGTACCCCCTTTTTAAGAAATCCATTTGATCTTAAATGGGCATTAAAAAATAAAGAAAAATAAAGAAAAAATACAGATCTCTTTTCTCAATTAGATCTTTAAACAAAAAACGTGTGATATCTTTTAATGATGTTATATTCTTTATTGTTATAATATGTAATATACCTTTAGACGAAACGAATAATCTTGATGTAAATGGATCTTTGTAGAGTAGGTGTAGCAATTGCGTTGTATGATTCCGATTGCAAATTCTGTGGTTCTGGTTGCAATATAGTAGTGTCGGGGTGTTTTAGGATTCAAGCTAGTAGTTTTGGCTTTTTTGGATGAAGGCGATGATATTCGATAAGAACCTTTTTGTTACTCTTTAAGTTATTAGCTGGTTGTCAAGTTGGTGTGTAGTGTTTCCATTTGATTAAATAATGATGACCATTCTTATTGTGATTATCTAGAACTTTTTCAAATATCCATTTCTGAACAGGTTCATTTTTATTGTTGTTCCGCTCCAAAATTCTATTCTGTGTAGTTAGGGATTTTGATTTGTTAATTGTTGTTTGAATCGGGAAGTGAAGATTAGTATAAGTTGGAAGTAAAAGAGAATGATGGAAAATAGAGAAGATTTTAATGTTTTCAGACAATTGAACAAGATAAATACGAGGATAAACTTTGATAATCTTGTAAAGGCCGATCCATTTATTATTTAGCTTTTTTGTTTTGTACGAAGTCTTTATATTCTTGGTATTGATAAAGACTTTCTGGCTAGTTGTGTAGCGAGGTGAATCAAAATGATAGCGGTTAATATAGTCCTTATAAGTAACAATTGTTTGTTATACAAAAGTACGAAGTTGCTTCAAGATATGTTTTATGCGATCTGTAGTCTTATTATCTTTAAAGAATTCCTGTTTTTGTATTAGAGTTATATTCAGTAAGCAAGGTTTATTAGATTCAATATTTAGATATGGATTAAAGTTATAATTGGCGAAGAAAGGCGAGCAATTAGTTGTTTCAGAGATCAAATTATTGGATGCAAATTCGGCTAAGGGTAGTCAATTCAATCAATTGTTTTGATGATAGTTAACAAAAGCTCGTAAATACTGTTCCAGAACCGAATTAATACGTTCAGTCTGATTATTTGTTTGAGGATAAAAAGCTGAAGAATGTTTTAAGGTAATTCCCAATTGCTCCAAAAGTTGTAATCAGAATCCTGATACGAACTGCGTTCTCCGATCGGAAATGATATTGTTCGGAAGTTTATAAAGTATATAAATACAACTGATAAAAATATCGATTAGCTTTTTTGTTGTTAGTGTATATGTATTAATGAAATATCTCATTTTGGTTAGGCTGTAGATTATTATCAAGATATATTTATAGGTAGAATTATAATGAATGCAATCCGGGAACGGTGTAATATAATTGATTGAGATATCAGATCATACACGAAAAGGGACAGACAACGGTTTCAAAAATCCGGGAAGCATCGATTTGGACGATTTGGTGCGAGTACAAAGTTCGCAGGCCTTCACGTAGAACGCGATCTCCAAATGTATATTAGGCCATTAGTATGTACAAGAGACAAGATTGATCGTTTTAGTTCGATTAGGATGGTTGGTAGGATTAGAAGAATGAGTTCGATAGATAATTTGGAGTTTGAGTTCATTGTCTAATGGAATCCAAATCTTATCCCGATAGTAAATTCTATTATTTTGAATTGAACAATCTTGTATAACGATCCGGAGGGTTTTACGATACTCTTTTGGCTATTTAATCATTGATGGGTCGTTAAGAGTAGAGATAAGTTGATCTACGATATCGGACCTAATATACGCTGCATCGATTAAAGTATCAATTGGTTAATCATAAAATAGTACTATTATCTTCACTGATGCCAAATTGATATGCCCAATCAAATCCTTATAAAGGTTATCGTCAAAACAGTTCTGAAAGAGGATAATATGTTTTCGATTCTTTAGACATTCATTGTTTGGATCAGAGCAATACAATCGATCTTCGTGTTTTCTATTTAGTGTATCTAATCGAATAGTTTTGTTTTCTAGTCAATAGACTATACGGAAATTATATTGAAATAGAAATTCAGATTATTGTATTTATTGTTGATTGAGAGCTTTTGTAGTTATAAAATATTCGAGGTTTTTGTAATCAGTGAGAATCTCGAACTCTTTTTGTGAACCTTAGAGTTCTGAATGCTATTCTTCCATTGCCTTAATAATAGCAAATAGTTCTTTGTTGTAGATCTTATAATTATATTCCGCTGCTATATATTTAAATGAAAAGTAAGCGATTAAATGCAAAACGTTATCATTATTGTATTGCGAAAAAACTTCTTCTGAAATTCAATCGAAAGTATCGATTTCCAAAACAGTTTTCCGTTTGTAATCAAAGTATACCAAAACCGGCGTCATTATGAAAGCTCTTTTTAAAGCATCAAAAACCTTTATATGATCTGCAGTTCAATCCTATATAATATTCTTCTACAAGAGATCGTTGAAAGAGCGACAAATCTTTGAAAAATCTTTTATAAAACGTCGATAGAAATTAGTGAAATCAAGAAATCGTTGTAAATCCTTTATATATAAAAGCAATTCCCAAAATATAATAGCCGTAACCTTTTCTTGATCCATTTCGATGCCTTCGATTGTAATGATAAAACCCAAATACTTTATCTTTGTGGTTTCGAATTCGCATTTGTTAATATCAATCTGTAATCCAGTATCCATTAACTTTTGAATTATTTGGTAGATATGCTCTTTATGCTTTACAGGATTATCGGAGTAGATTAGGATATCATCGAGATATACAATACAATACTTGTTTAACTCATCGAAAAGCGTATGATTAATATAATATTGGAACGATGCAAGCGTATTGCAAAGACTGAAAGATATAATCAAAGATTCAAAAAGATCAAAACGAGTAATGAATATAATTTTCCATTCATCCTTTTCGGCGATTCGCAATTTGTTGAATATTACAATGATATCAAGCTTAATGTAAATTTTTGTATTACAAAAAACATTCAATATTTTACAAATGATAGATAATAAATAACGATTCTTTATAGTAACATTATTTAGTCCTCGATAATCTTGATAAATGCAGACCCCCCTTTCTGGCTTGACAATCAATAGTAAAAGAAAGGTATACCACGATCTCGATTCCCGAATGAACCCCTTAGAGAGATTATCATTAAGTTATTTGTATATCATTATCAACTCCATTAACGATAAAGAGCGGTTTTTGAAATAAAATAACTCTTTACTAGGCATCAATTCAATTTTATGATCCTAGATTCGACGAAGCGGCAATTTATCTATATAATATAAAAGAAAGATAGAAAGTTTGTCTTGTAATTATATAGAAAGCCTTTATCGTATTTGATCATCACTAAAGGGAGATTTGTCGGTTAAAAATTTATCGATATCAGCCTTAAAGACCTTTCGCAAATGAAGCGGCTTGTAACAATCGTATATAAAATCATGAAGTTGTGATGGGGTTCTAGAAAACATCTCTCTTATATTGTCTTGCCCTTGTAAAATCGATCGAAAATCCTTTTCTATAAATATCGAGGATAATATAATCTATTGTAAATAATCTTGCTCAATAGTTTTCTATACAACATCCAATTCATCCTATATCAATCGGATAATCCGAATATTATCTTGTTAACAAAACAAAACAAAGTTAGAAACTTGCAATCAACGAATATCATCTATATTTGGGTTTGTATCTTTGTAAATAGGCATAGAGAATTCCTCAATAGAAAACAAAAGCAAACAATTTTTTGGATTATAAATAGACCAATATCAATTTGCAATCTTTAAGATCGATTTTAAACGTAGACAATTGAGAATCATCTGTACTTGATTATTTGATTCTCCGCAACACTTTATTCGATAATGATTCATACCAGACGTCAGACCCTACTGAAATTCGAGATCAATAAAAGAATCGTCAAATTGTAATATATAATTTTCATCTAGTATTTCTTCAATAGAAGGTTTTTTATAAGAAGTTCTTTTAAAAATAGAAAGTGTTTGAATAAATGAACAATCGATATCGTCCTTTAGACAATCCTCGATATATAAAGAACAGTATTTATAAACTGTACATTTAGCTTTTATATCAGAATCGATAAAGAATTTATTTAAAGATTCGATAGTATCAACGATCTATTATAAAGTAACTTTTACTAGATCCTTTTGTTCTTTGATCGGAGATGGAATCGTTGATACAATAACTGGCTCTGAATTATAACGCACTAAGCAATTGGAAGTGTAGTAGTTTGAAGAGAATATTAAACTTATCTCTGTCCAATTGATAATAGGATTATGGCGTTATAATTATGGTAAACCAAAGATTAATAATATCTTTAATGAAAGCTGGGTAATATAAAAGGATCAATATTCATGGTGATCTCCTATAGCGATTTCCATCACAAAATATTCTGTAATTCTATCAGCAACCTTTCTATCGGCAAATCGGAGTTCGTAAAAGTGAGGTAAGAGTTGTATTTCAATATTGTATTTGGAAGCAAAAGAATGATCAACAAAGGCTTCTCCAGAGTATCCATTATCAATGAGATTTGTAATAGTAAAGGGATTTTTATATACAGGGAATATAATAGTTTTAACGAGTAGAGATTTACTATTCATAGAGTTGAACTACAATGGTTTATCTTTATCCATTCTTCGATTTACTTTTTTGCTTTTAGTATTCCTTCATGAACGATTTTTCGTAGAGGTTAATCTTTTCCCTGTTCGGGACTTTCCTTGATTGAATTGGATATAGAGATAATTTCCTCTGGTTCGATATAGCCTTGCTATTGTGCTTGATTCAGGTGCTGTTGGCTTTGTACCCAATTACCAGTATATCCTTCTCAAAATCCATTGCGATTATTATTAAATCTATTGGCGTTTCGAAAAGCCGGAACGGCAATGTGTTGATCAGGGGCCGGATTAGTTGAGGTAGCGGTATTGCGGTTGGAAAAGATATTAACGGAAGCTTGTTTGCCAGGAAGAAGATTACTATTGACATCATAAATAGTATGATAATCAATTTGAAGGTAATCGATCTTATTATAACAATTGTAAGAAACTGTAGGATTAAACTTCTTTTTCTTATTTTGCAAATCCTTTTTCTGTTATCCTTTTTGTTTTATTGTATTGAGATTTATAGGGTTATTGTTAACAACAAATGCTTTACTAGAATTTTTATTATAATACTCAGTATTATAAAGATTCTGATTCTAAGTAGAGAATTTCTTTTGTCAACCATCAACATCGTTGGTTGTGTAGAGATTCGAGTTATTAATGATCAAAGTTCGAAGGGGGGTTGTAATCTTTTGCTTTATCGCATTAACAATCTTGCAATCAGATTTGTGATAAGAGTTAGCAAGATAAGACAATGTAGAGAAGAAAGCCGAAAAGGATTCCTTTGGACTTATAGAAAGCTTATCGAATTTGAATGAGGTTTTCCTTTCGATATCTATAAAGATATATAATTTGTTCAATTTGACCAAAAACGAAATAGCAGAATCGAAGCAAGTAGGATCGTTAACGAATCTGGTGATATCCGTAATACGCTTTTGTTGCATTTGATTATCAAGAAGATTAATAATATGGCTAATCTTCTTTTGTTCGGAGGCAAAAAGTTGTGAATCGATTATTCAACAAAATTGCAAATTCAATTTCCAGAACTGATAATCCTTTTGTCGGACGAGAATATTAGATCTTTCGTTTTTAAAAACGGATAGATCCTTCTGAGTTTGATGGGGAATAATCGGTTTCTGGTTAGTAATAGTATCATTAATATCCAGTTGAGCTTACTTACCAGCTAAAATGCAAAAAAGCTCAACGTTTTCCGTTTTGAATTCCTTGATTTTATTTGTTTGAATAACGATATAAATAGTTTGAATAGTAAAGCGATCTTTGATAATAAAGAAAATATAATTCAAATAAGTAGTTTGTTCGTTAGAACCGGTAGCGAAATTTGGTATCACTGGAGTATTCAATTCTGTTAGGATTTGTGTAATAGTAAACCATTAACTAAAGATTCGTTGGATTTCGGTACGAATTCCTTCGATAAAAGTAAGAATCGCATTATCAACAAATATAGAACCGGAAGTCATTATAAAAAGAATTACAATTGCACAAAATAATCGATAAGGAATTTGCGATTGTACAAAAGCAATCAAAAACAGACACAAAAGCCTGCAAATAAATACAATCGCACAAAAACAATCAGGGATCAGAAGCTATATAAAAACAAATAAGAAACGCGATCGTACAAAAGCAAACGAATTACAACAACACGAAAGCAATCGAAAACAGATATAGAAGCTTGCAAATGATTTAACAAGACCAAATCACTTTGTAAAGTGATAGAGCCTTTGAAAGGGTAATACAAATTATCACAATAAAAGAAAAGATATATATAGATTTGATCTATTGTTGTACTACGAGGAGGAGAAGAAGGTCAAGGAGGTAACCTGACTATATAGAAGTGAGTGTATGCATGTGTGCCTAAGGCACACATGATCACGTGCAGGTGAAGGGAGATGAACCCGTAACATAAACAAAAACATCGGCAAGATTCTTTCCCAAAGTATCTTCATCAGTTTTACTGATATAGAAACTATTTTCACAAAGAATATTTCGAAGAAATGCTAAGTAAAAACAACAAGCTAGAACGAAATTTTCTATTATTCAATTCTTAAAATCCTTTTTAAAAACATTATTAACCTTTTCATCGTATATCCTAGTATATTGATATTGATATCTACAAAATAAAATATATTCCTGTACCGAATTCTATTCTTTTTCGTTAAGATCAATAATAGAATCGTATCTTTCCTTTAAATCTTTATAAACTTGTTTTATGAGCTTGAGATCGCTTATAACAATTAAATAGCTAACTGTAGCTATAATTTCGTAATGTATAATTGTATAATATATACAAAAAATTAAAGAGTTAAAAAGAATAAGGTTTTTGAAAAGGAAAATTGTATATTTTGATAATAATAATCGATAATAAGATTGATGATATATAATATAGAATGGATATAACATTTCGAAAATTTTCTAAAGAGATTCGAAAAACTATTAAAATAAAAGGATTGAATCAATCGTAAAGGTTGAATATAGTATAATAGTACAAAAATTTGAAAAGATTGAAGCGAAACAATCGAAATTCCATCAAAAATAATATAATTCGAAGAAGATTCATTGTTTAGTGATATTTCATCAAAGGTAAATCAAGATAAATTGTAGTATAATATAGAGAATGATCTCCGAATCAGGTTTTCGTAACAAAAACGTGTTCAAAATGTATCTGAAAAACAGATTGATTGTAATACAATAATAAAAATAATGTTTTCGAAGGTTTTTGAGTGGAAAATTGAACGAAATGAATTGAAATAAATCGAAAGATTTCGGGATAATGTATATATCGAGATTACAATAGCTTTCGACCTTTCTAATTGATCGAATAAAGAAGAAGTAGATCGAATTCGAATAAGGAAGAGGGTGGATAATAGAATTCGAATAGATGATAATAATAGATATGAAAATTGAAGCTGTTGAGATTACAGTTATATGATCATGAACCGTAGTTAAATCATATGATCGTATTAGATCATGTGATTATAAGGGATCGTACGAGCTTCTTTAATATGTATTTAAGGAACTCGTTCTTTCAATATAGATAGTAATAATTAAGAATCAAGTTTTATCAAATAGACTAAAGTACTTTACATTTTGAACCTTACCATTTCGATACCAATATTGATTAGTGATATCACAAATTAGGGGATTTGAATATCTTTAAGGAATACTGTTTTCCTGAAGAATCTTTTGAGAATCAATTGAATCAATTTGAAGAGATATCAATCTCCAAATAAGTGGATACTGTTTCTATTTGAATATTAAGAATACTGTTTTCTTACTTTGTTAAGATATTGGTATACTAATGAATCAATTCTGAATATCATTTTCAGAAGAAAATTCAAGGGAGTTCGATTGTTATTGTAGTAGTTAGATTCCTGTATTCATTATGTATTTTGTATATGAATTGTAGTACAAATATACTCTTTTTCTTTCTTTTGAAATATATTCTTTCAAGAATCTACAATTCAACAAACAATTTAAACAATATACTTTTCTATTCTATTTCTCTATTCCTTTCAAAAACATATTATTTATAAATCCGAAAACAATAATAATATATTTGGAAAGATCTCTATTATAAATATATTAAATCCATTATTTGATGATTATGATTATTCCGTTGCAAAGAAGAAATTTAGAAATTGGATTGCTATAAGAAAGGATGAATACGGAAACGCTGAAGTTATCAATGATTATATTATATTCAAATACCTTCAATATGATAAAGAACAAATTATCGATTACGATCTTATAGAAATCCTATGGGACAATTTCGAAGGCTTCAAATTAGAGCATTTCAATATTGTCGATAAAACAGAACTTCAAAAACTTAGGAAAAAAAGATGAATACTTTTTTTATCAAAATTAAACTATTTTGAAAATCGAAAATCTAAATACAGATCTATTTTTTATTGTTAATTCGAAAAAGAAAGTTCGTTTTGTAATTTATATATTAATAAAGTATTCATATTAAAAGATGATATAGAATTTGATCAAGTATTCTATATTGTTGTGAAAATAAAAGATTATATTTCATAAATAGAACAATAGATCAAAGAATATCTAAAAGATAATAGTATTCTATTATTTAAGTTTCAATTAGGAGAATATCTATATTAGATCGCTATAGATTATAATCGAAATACTAAAGAAGAATCATTTTCAAAAGTATTTCAATTAAAAAAAGAAAAAGGAGGAGATAATCTAAATGAATAATTCAATATCGATAATAACGAAAAGAAAAAAAAAGAAGGAAGAATAGAAAATAGTTATTAATCATTTATCAATCTTTCAAGAATCTATAACGATAATGAAAAATATGAAAAGGATAATGATAATTTTGATTACAAACTTTCAATCTTTTAGAAAATGATATAATGAATAAAAGTTCCAAAAAAATTATTCTTCAAAATATTCTCTATTATATTTAAAAGAAATATATTCGAATTCTTTTATATTAATTATATAGAATTATTAATTATCTTCAAAGAAATATATGCTTTTATCAAACAAAATTTCGAAGGAGATGAATATCATTGTTATATGCTATGCAAATAGAATAATATAATTTTAAAAAAGATTCAAAAAAAGAACAAAGACAAACCTTTAAATGATTGTTTGATATTAAAGTAAACACGACGTAAACGGATACAAAATGATAAATTGAAGTTGCGTATTTTTTATTAAACTAGGTTGAGTTGGAGTGGCTATATAGACCTTTTTGGAGTCATATTACCTGCCTCCTTTTTGGTATGGTATCTAGACCGAAGTTGAAGCAACATGCGCCCCTGCATGCCTCTCTTATTCAGAGGTTTTCTGAAGCTATGTATATGTTGTTTTCTTGTTAAATGAATTAGAAGTCTTTTTGTGAAATGATATTTCTTTAGCTCTTAGTTTAGTATACTATTTTTACTTTTCTAATTAATGAAAAAGAAGAAATGAATTATATTAAATTAATGCCGCTTTTGGTTTATGTCATTTTGCTATAAATATAGAAAGATCTTAAAACCTTTCATGAATTGAATTGAAAATAAAGTCTAGATTTGGTTAAAGAAAATAATCGAAAGCCTGAAAGGAAAATTACAAGATCGTTTGCTGAAAGTGGTTTAGTCAGGAATGAGTTTATTGAGGTTCTTTAGGTTCAAAAGAATCGTTAAATTGATAATCTTTTTATTCTTAACCTTTTCGAAAATTATAACTGTATCAATTTTCTCAAAAACAGATTGTTGAGATTCGAATATGATTTTATCAATTAATCGATTAATTGAAGCTTTGATCTTGTATAGATTTGATTAGATTCTTCCGATTTTGTATGTGATTTAGGTCTTGTTGAAATCGAAAGTGTATTCCGTATAATTCTTTTGTAATATATGCTTTGATTTGAAAATGTTTTTGTTGTTATTATGGATTATTTTCCTTTTCAGATTACCAAAAACCTTTTCTGTTTTGTAAGATTGAAGGAAGAATTGTTTTGAAAGTATTAGTTTATAAATTCTAATATTCAGAGATACTTTCTTCGAATGAAGCTTACAAATGGCCTGTTCTAGGTTTAAAGGATTTTAGATAATCGATATAAAAGAATCGATGAATAGGTTTATTATTGACTTATTATAATTGATAGGATTTCTAATGATTTCCTATAGGACCAATTATTACAAATAGATCATAATAAATTGAATGAAGTTTTTTTTTAGCACATATTTCATTATAAAATATAATTATTTAATTAGGATCGAAAACTATATAATTTCGAATACTTATATTGTATTTTTCTTTGGTTAATACCTTTTTCCAATCAGATTATTGTAAGATTTCCTATTGAATTAGCTTTCTATTATATATAAAATCGAAGACTTTTGATTGATAAATTTCTTCTAAAAAGTCCTTATCGAGGTTTGTAATGTTGAATAAAAAGTTTTAGATTTCAAGATATTGATTTGAAGAGTATTTGATCTTCAAATATTCTACAGGATAATATTCAAAAAGGATTTCGTAAAGAGAATATCCTAAATGATCAATTTCTCATATATTAAATAAATTGATTAAAGTTTGAACTTCTATAGACTAATTTTCGATTCCTGAATCAATCTTCTTGAGGATTCTTTGAAAAAGATTGTTACCTTTTTCAATTATTCTAAAGAATTTTTTAGTTTTTACAATTATAGAAATAAGTAGCATTCCGGTTTCTTTAACAAATTATTTAACTATTTTATTTTCAAAATGAATATCTAGATTATGAAATCCTTCAATCAGAATTCCAAAAGTATTGAAAATCCAATTTAAATATCTTATTATTTCAGCATTAATTACTCCAATTATTAAAAAAGCTTAAATATAATATGAAAAGTAATCGATTACAAGAAAAATATAAGAAAAATAAATAAAACCTTCTTTATCGAATATATCATTATCGAAATCTATTGATTGAATAATAATACCGATTTTGATAAGTTTCTGAACTATCGATTAGATCATTTTAAGGATCTCAGTTTTATTGATTAGGGTAAATAAAAAAGGTTCTATAAAATCGAAATCAATAAAAATTAAAGAACGATCAATTTTATAAGATTTGAGATAAGATATCCTTTATTGTATATTATACTTAATACATTTTATACAATCTTGGATATACTATTTGATATCAGTAATTAATATTGATCATCAATAATTCCTAAGCTTTTTGGTTATGAATTTTGTTATATAATAATCTTCTAAATTATAAACGAAAGCTAATATTTCTGAAATTTTAGATTTGAGGATACATCGTTTATTAACTCTACAGAAAAAAAAATACAGCTTGCTTTCGAGTATATAAAAGTTTTTGATATATTTAAGAAAGGTTGCTTTTTTTAGCTTGAAAAAATCTTTAGAAAGAGTTTGAGTTGTTATATAAATATATATAGAAGAATATTATGGATCCTTATTATATTTGTTTGTAATTGGATTATATTGAATACTATTGAAGATAATTATTAGATGATTGATAATTATTGATTCTTTTAATGATAATATAAAGAATATATTCTGATCTTTAAGATCTAATTGTTTCTATAGATATTGGACTTCTCGAAAATGAAAAAGTTCTTTATAGTTTTCAATATTGTTTTTCCAAATCCATTTGGGATTGTTTGTATTATATTATAGTTCTTTTAAAGAATCTAAAAGATCATCTAATTTGTAATCAGGATCCGGGAAAATAGTACGAGAAAGAGCATCCACGATTTTATTGTAAATTTTCAGAATATAAATAATAATAATATTGAGAATAGAAAGCTTTATTGTTTAATAAATATATATATTTCTAATCTAAGAATTGAAAGAAAGGAAATTGGTAAGTAATAAATAATTAATGAAGATTATATAATCTTTAATAAATCTGAAATAGTAATAGTATTTTCTAATGAATTCAATAATAGCAAATAATTTGCGTTTATAAATACTATAATTTCTTTATATTTTGATCAACAAAAAGGAATTATATAATATAGAATATTCCATTAAACATTTAGTATTCTATTCTAAAGAGTAGCATTTCTGAATAATAAAGCATCTTGATATAAAAGTATTTGAATCTATATATATCTGAATTGAAAGAGTATAATCGATATTATAGGAATCAACTATTTCTGAGTATTTCTTTTGTAAAAATTCGAAAACTAATTATTTACAAGTTTTTTATTACCATTTCACTTTACCTATAAAATAGAAAAAAGAATAAAAGATTTCAACAAAGTTCTTAATACCTTTACAGATCATCTGTATTGTAATTAGAAAACTTCGAACTCCAGTCTGATTAATAGAAACCGGAAAATTTTTGATTTTGGTTGCTCTAGCAAATTTAGTAATTATAATATTGTCAACTTTATAAAGAACTTCTAAAGCCTCTATTTAATCAACAAAGATATACAATTTTTTGAAAGATAAATATAGTTGAACGAAATCAAGATGAGGAAGAATATAATTAATTAGATTAAAATAAACTTCTTCCGGAATTGCAGAATCTGAAAAGATATTATCAATATAGAATTTGACCAATACTAGATTGTTTTCAGTATTAAATTCAAGTATAAAAGAATATTCCCTATCTGTTGAATTATTTTTAAAAGGAGGAATATAATTGAAAACTGTATAGAGAAACTCAAACATAGAAAAACAAACAGTTTAAATACCTTGTGGAACTCTGGTAGATTATATCTAAACTGAATCTCCTATAGAAAAGGTAAAATAATAACGATCTTTTAAATGAAGAGGTATATTTTAATAAGTATATTTCAAATCGAATTGTAGATATACTTTATGATTAGAATAAAAAAGAAACTCGTGAATATCTTAAGATAAAGTATAATAATTATCTGGTATTTGTTCTATAATCTTCGAATAATCGAAAACTATATATCTTTCAGAATTAGATTTATAAGAAGGAAGATTTTTGGAATATTCAACATTTGGTTTATCAATTATTAATAACATTGTTGATTAATCGGAAAGTTTGCTGTTGGTTATTATAGTATATTCATATATATAACATTTGTACCTTTCAGATATGATCTTATTAAGCCAAAATATCTATTGAGGATTGTATCTAGATCTTTTCCTATTTTTATAAAGAAAAATGCTTGATTTGAATTATACTTGATAAATATAAAGAGGAATAGAAGGAATATAAGCTAATTCTGTAATATTTAAATCCTTATAAATATAAAAAAATCGAATAACTTTTAATCGAAGTTCATTTATTGTTAAGGGATTTATATCAATTTCATTCTTTTGAAACCATCTATTAATAACATTTGATGAGTTTGTAGATATTTCTTGAAGAATTGATCTTTTATTTGTAGAATATATATATGTTTTTGAAGGGTCCAATTGAAAGGTAAAAGTTTGATTGATCGAAATATATTGATCTCTTTCTTGAAGAAGTAATTTGAAACATTTGAAATCTATTTTGAAAGAAAAATCGAATTGATATAGAATTTCGAGTAATATATATAGATCATCCATTTGAAAGGTTGTATTAAAAGTATATAATAATTGAGTTTTCGAAAAGGAAGATATAGAATGATAACGATGTTTCTGATAATCGAAATTATAATCTTGTTTTTCGGCAAAAATATTTGAAAAAGCATTTTTTCCGAGGCTATTTAGTAATTGAAGGAGTATATCCTTTATTGAATAAGATAATTTGGATTGTATAAACTTTTGAAGAGATTGAATATATAAAAAGTCTTTATTTTGAATTTCTTTAGATTCTTTAATACTGATTTTCGAAAAAAAAAAAAGTAGTTTTGAATTATATTGAGGATTCAAGAGTTTAAAGAATCTTATAAATCATTTGAATCTGAATAATCATTTTGAGATTCTGAAATAGATTTAGAAAAGGAATTAGATACTTCTTCGAATACTTCTTTGGAATCTGTTGAATCGAAAGAGTTTTCTGATGAATTAGATTTTTATTAATCTTCAAATTGTATCATCTTCGGAATCGGTTTGATCTTGGATACAAAATTATCAATATTTCTATTGGCAATTTCAAAATTCATCGAAATTTCAGTATTTAGGATAGCTATTTGATACTTTGAATCGGTTGGATATAAAATGAATTGATGAAAAAAGGATTGTTTGAGTTTCGGAGTTTGAATAAGTATTCTTTTCTCATCCAAATCTTTGTCTCCGATAGAAAGAATAGAATTAAAGATATCAATATGATCTTTGATTGTATAGAGTTATGATAGATCTAGCAAAAGAATCTTTTGATCCTTATTAAGATTACTTTCTTTATTAGAACAAATAAAAGTATAAATAATTTGTCGAACCCCTTCGACTACAAGATTAATAGTAATATATTCTTTCAAACCTATATCTATTCTATTAACAATTCTTATAAAGATATTGTTATTGAATTGAATTCTATATCGATATAAATCTAAATGATCAATGAAAACAAAAGAAACAATATTACTATCAGAACCCTAATCGACTATACAATTGGATTTGCCTATAATAACCTTTATTGAAGGTAATCCTAGCAACATATATATTCCCTTAATTCGGAAAGAACGATCTTTATCTGCAATACAAATAATGATCAGAGTAGTTAGATAATCTATAGTATTAGTCCTATCTAAATTAATCATTTGTCAATCGTTCTTGAAAAAAGCGCTGAAACTTGATAGATTGTATTTGGGATCCTTTTATTTATAAAAGAAATACTATCGAATTTGATCAGAAAAAAAATGAATCAAATGATTCTGAATAAATCCATATCGAATTAGATATATTAATTTAAAATCTAAATTCGTAATTGAATTCTGATTTAATTGATCAAATTGACCAAATTAACTATTTTGATCAGGATTATCTTGATCTTTATTCTGAATTAAAGTTGAAAGAGTTAAGGAAACTTTTGATTTATGAATAATCATTGGTTTCTTCTTTCTAATTAAGTTTTCTCGAATAGTAAGGTATCTGAAATGCTTGACCGCATCCGGGGAGATCTGGTAAAAATCTAAAAGGTTAATTCCTTCAAAATCTAATATGAAACATTGTATGAATATCTTATAATCCATTAATCCTTGTCTTTATCTATCAACGATATTAGAAAGTGATTTAGGATCTTTAGAATATCTTTTACAATTGCTAGTAGAAATTGTATACTTAAAAGGGGGGATAGATAATCGAACTTCCAGCGGTGATAACTCAGTTCAACAAACTTCTGAAGAAGGAATAGAAACTTGTGATTGTGAAAATGTTATTAATATCTGAAAGGTAGTTTTTTTGTTTCGATTACAAGTATAAAGTGCAAAAAAATTCTTGTTTTGTTTACGAATTTCTTTCTGTAATTGAAAAGAAGAATAGATATCTTCAAATTCTGATAAAACAATAGAACGAGATTTCTTTCGTTACAAAGCAATTGTATAAAAGGTAATCTCATTCTCAAGATCTTCTTTATCATTAGTATCATCTGAATTAATTTCTTCAACAAAGTCTTGTTCAAGTATTTATATAAAATTAATCGAAGTATTGAAGGATCCTTGATCTGAATAATCTAAAGAACTATCGAATTCGTTGTTTGGAATAATATTATAAAAAGTAATATCTGAATTATAAATACTATTTAACTGAAAAAGAATATCTTTATCAACTTTTGGTTTCCTATAGCAATTGATACAAACTCGATCTGATTTTCTCGAACTAATTACATCAATTTGATTGATACTAGTTTTTTTTATAAACCAATCTCCTATAACGATATAAAAAAGATTACTAATAATAATACTCTAAAATAAAATCATAATACAGAGAATTGCTTATTGTTATATTAATAAAGGATTTTTAATACATTCAGACTTAAAATATTTATATTCTTTATAATCGAAATAAAGAGGTTTCTTATTTGGATTATATTCTTCTATACTATTCATAATAAAATGTTTCGAAGTCTTTGAATCCGGTAAATTGGCTTGTCGGGTTTGATTGAAGATCTGCTGAAGGCCATTATTCTATTCTTATCGATTATTATTATTGCGATTGTTATTTCCATCTCTATTTTGATTTCGAAAGTTATTGGAATTGTAGTTTCCTTCCGAATTATCCTTTTTAAAAATAAATTTCGATTTTAATTGTTGGGAAAGAACTTCGAGCTTTTGTTCTTTGATAAACCCTTTAGATTTGATATTGGATATACTATCTGTAAATTCTTTAACGATCTCATCGTTTATAAGTGAATCTTGAAGCTCCATATTTCTTTTAGTGTTTTGAATTGTATAATAACTTTCGGCAAGAGATCGATAAATAATATTATTGGAAATAGAATAATTGCGAAAAGTAGAATCGATTAATCCTTTAATAAAGTTAAGAACTAGCTTTTCTTGAACAATTGTATTAATAACATCAAGGTCCTTTTCAAAAACAGAAATATTTTTAAGTCCTATATTGTATTAAATATTCTTTACTCGTGAATAATATTTCTCAAAAGTTTCGTTCTTAGTTTAAACAAACGAATTCATTAAATCCATTACATTCTGAACTGTATTTTCATTATCATAAAAAGAATAATAATTTAGAAAGTCTTTAGTAAAAACAAATTCATTTTCCTGAATAACTGTTTCGGTATTTTCAAAAATAGTTTTGAAATCGATATAATTATTTACCCAGATTTGAGTTTTCCTTTTAAATTTCAATTGAACTATAATGAAAAAAACAAATGGTTTGTAAATTGGATCTCTAATAATTCGTTTAACAATAGTTTTGATCGTATTTAACCATACAGAACTTAATATATTACAATGATCGAATTCAAATACTGAATCGATATTGATCTTATTCCAAAGCTCCTCAGCTTTAGTATCATCGAATATCGATATACTTGTAATTTGAAGATTCGAATTGGAAAGATTGAAGAAAGGAGATAAAAATATAATAGGAAACGAATTGAATTCTTTTAGATGGTTTAATAAAAGATATATTTCGAATCCTAAGAGTCTTATTTATAAAGATTCTGAAGGATTGTAAATCGAAAAAAGAAGTTCTTCAATAAGAGATATATAATATACTCGTTCTTGTGAATCAAAATCAGAAAGATATCGATAAAAACGAGTAACAACTTGTCGATATCTGAAATAGGTTTCGGAACTGGTCTTCAGATTGAATCTTTTACTTTTCAACTATAAGAAGTATAAATATTTCGAAGGTTCGAAGTCAAAAGGAAGTTCGATTATCGAAAGATTAAAAGTTTTGATAAAAAGACGACACTAAATTTATTTTTAAAAATACAACTATTATACTAGATTAAGATCTCTGAAAAGAAACGTTTTGATACAACGAAGAGTCGATACTTTAGATAAATCAAAAATCGGGGATTCTACATACAAATTGATAGTTCTGCGGACAGCGAATCTATATTACGATAGCTTTGTTTTGCTTTCTTGAAATGATCGAATTGTTGAAATTTATAATGCCAATCAATAACCCTAAAAAGAAGATTCAAAAGATAGTTTTTTCGAAAAGAGAATAAAATATAAATCTGCAAACAGAGAGATATTAGCGATATATTAGATATCTATAGATCCCTATATAGGTCATCAGTAAATACAATATAAACGAATACAAAATGATAAATTGAAGTTGCGTATTTTTTATTAAACTAGATTGAGTTGGAGTGATTATATAGATTCTTTTGGAGTCACGTTACCTGCCTCCTTTTTGGTACGATATCTATTAATGATTAAGGATCTATATCAATTACAATTAAAACTTGAATCAAAGATATATTTAATAAAACATTTTCATATATAATTAATATAAATATATAAGGATATCCCGGTATATAATATAATATATATAAATACAAAAGAAGATATATCAGGATTTATTAATCAATTGAAATAATCTATTAATATTTGGGAAAAGATTAATAAGAAAGATAAGGATTCAATATTCTTTATTGATCGAAAATACTATTATAATTATCGATACGATTCCCATTCCCGAAACAACTTTCGAAATTGTAATCTAAAGTGCTGGATTTACAAAAAGAAAGGATATCGTTTTATCAAACATTCGAAAAAAGAACAAAAAGAATCCAGATAGAAATATAAAGCGAAATTTAGAAAAGATAGCAATCATACTTTCAAATAATGTTTCAATCAATGGTTAATAAACTATAAAAGGAAATTAATCGATAACGAAAACGAATTCAATAAAGAAATGGGAATCTTTTTCGCAAATCTAAAACTCAACAATGATGAAAAGATCGATGACAGTTTCTTCATTAATTCAGGATCTATCAATGAAAGGAAAGTATTCAATCAATTAATCAATCAATCTTTTCGTTATATAATAATCAAAGAAGCTAAAACTGAATCATTTTATAAAGAATAAATCTATATTAGTAAAGAGTTTTATAGTATATATATCGATATAAAAACTGCAAGACTTTCAATAATAGGATTCGATTAATATTAAGTATAGCAAAAGATATTCTATATCGAATATAATTCAAAAACAGCTGGAATAGCGAATGTCAGGTTTGAAAAAGGAATTGCAACTTCAGTAGGGTCATTTTTTATTATACTACTATTTGGAATAGTAGAATTTTATATTCTTGAAACAAATATTCTATTTCTATTAAGTTTAGCAAATATAAATCGATTTAAGATTTTCTACAACAATATTATTAATGAATTAGTTATACCAATACGAAACTACCCAGTTATTCGACGATTTAATCATGTTTATCTAATCTGAAAGATCAATATTAATGCATTTATTCAGGAATCAATCCGATATAATGAATGCTATATAACTAACATCGAATTTCGTCAATTACATCGACGATTCGGTTACCCTTTTATAAAGAAATTCCATCGAATTTTATAATAAGCAAGTTATAAGGAAGACTACAATGTTATCAAGTATCTTATCAAATATTATAAATATTATCAAAAATATAGGAAATCATCTAGAAGATTCAAGTTTATATTATCTGAGAATATTGAGTTCAATTATTCTATTATGATTGATATTATATATATCAATAAGAAACCTGTTTTTTATATAATAGATGAGACAATCTGTTATTAAATAGTTCGATAATTAGAAAATATCTTTGCGAAATATATATAGGATAAAATTAAAGAATGCTAGATTGATGTTTATATCAGACCACTTGAATATATTATCCACGATACAGGAAAGAACTTTATAGCAAAAGAATTCATACAATATATAAATACAATGATTATTATTACAAAGGGTATATCTATAAAAGTATATAATTCTATCGGTATAGTAAAACGTTATCATTATCCATTTCGAAAAGTCTATATTATATTAAGTCAAGAATTCAAAGATATAGAATTTACGAATATAATATTGTTCTAGATAGTTGTCAAAGCTATAAATGATATAATAGAATCTGATGAAATTATATCTACTTTATTAGTATTCGATATCTATCTTCGAATAAATGAAATCAATTTATCAATCGAAATCATTATTCAATATACTAATGTTATTTGGAAAGCTATAAAAGAAGTACGAAAGATTCGAATAGAATATCAAGTATAGGAAATATTAAAACAATGAAACGGATTTTCTATTTCAAAAGTTTATATATTATCTATCAATTTTAATGTTTTAATATAAAGAGAAGGTAAGAGAGGCAATCGATCTGGAGAATAGATTGGATCTTATAAATTATTAGTTATAAAAGAAGAAATATACTTAATTCAATTTCCAAATAGATCAACAAAATTTAGATCTATTGTTGTACGATTATTTTATACTGAATCAGAATTAAAAGAATCAGAAGAAATCAATAATGAAGAAATCGATAATAATAGCAATAAAGAAATTGATAACAACGACGACGACGATACTATTGTAGTAAAAACTTCTTTGCAATTTATATCTTCAACAATATCAATACTACAATCTAAAACACCATTATTAGAAGAACAACTAAGAACTCAACTTCGAAAGAAGGTGAGAAACAATTTGGTCAATATAATCAATATAATCAATTTGGTCAATTCCAATGATAAGATCAAAACAAACGAAAAACTATTACCTCAAATTACAGTATTCCTTTAAGAAATAGAAGAAAAAGAGTTTCTAGATTCATTTGATGAAATATTCATCGAAAATAGAGATCCATTTTCTCGATATATCGAATTATATCAAAAAGAGTTTAATAAGCTTATAGAAAGTAGAGTTTTCAAGAAAGTTAAAGAAAGTAATATCCTCAAAGGAATAAGAATCTTCAAATTACGATTTGTTAATAAAATAAAGTACAAGAGTATAGAAAAAGCATTTCCAAAATCAAGATTAATAATCCAAGTATATCATAATAAAGAAAAAACCAATATTTTAATACAATCATCTACACTTTAGAAAGCTAAACAATATATTATCATAACACTTACAATAATATTGAGAAAGAATATAAAAACTGATGTTCTTTTATAAGATATTATATAAGTATATATACAATCAGTTATGAATCTGAATAGGATATTCTATATTCGACTTCTAATAGAACTTAAACTACCAAAAGAAGTACTATAGTGTATTATCAAATTATTATACAATGTCCCGGAAGCCGGAAATCATTGATTTGGAATATATTATGATCACTATCAAGAAAAGTTAGGAATGATATAATTAACCTTTGATCCTTATTTATTATATACAAATAAAAAGGGCTTTGGTATTATAGGATTACAAACTAACGATATATTTATCATAACTAATAAAGAATTCGTAAAACTAAAACAAAAACAATTAGAAAAAGCAAATTTTATAATTAAAGAACGAAAGTATCTATTAAAAAATACACCTCTCAAATTTAATGGAAATATAATCTCTTTGAAAAACAACAAGTTCTATTTTAATCAAAAGAAACAATATGATAATCTGAAATTAATTATATCAGAAAATTCAGATTTGAAAGGGACGAAAAACAAAATCTATACAAATGTTATTTCCAAGGATCAATATATCGCTCAATGTACTCAAGGAGTATATATAATCATTATTTATCAATTAGAAACTTCTTATCATCTTTCAATTACTATCTAGATGATTAATCCGAAAGAAAATGATATCAAGAAGCTTAGCAAAACTATTAAATAGCAAATAGAAAACTTATCAAAAGGATTCATTTTTGTATCATTTGATTTAAATAGTATAAAAGTAATTGCTTTTACAGATATATCTTTTGTTAATAATACAGATATATTATCTCAGATTAGATATATGATTTGTTTAATGGATAAAAATAACAATACCAATATTATTCATTGATCCTCTATTAAATGTAAAAGAATAATAAGAAGCATTCTAGTATCTGAACTATATAGATTAGTTCTAGACTTTAATATAAGGGTTACAATCAAAAGCACTATTAACATTATTATTCAATCAAAAAAACAGATCCCTTTCTCTGTATATACCAATTCTAATTCACTATTTGAGTTATTCATTAAATTAAACTCCATTACAAAGAAAAGATTTATAATTGATATTCTTTTATTACAATAATCCTACAAACGAAAAGAAATCACTGAAATCAAATGAATCGATAGAGAATCGAACCTTGTTGATACTATAATTAAAAATAAATCCTATCAAGCATTAAAGGAGCTAATCGATACAAACAAGATTATTATCAAAGAGACGAAATGAATAGAAAAAAAGGATTGAGGAATTGAAGGAATTCAAATCATATAACTTTTTAGAGAAGTTATTAATGTCGGGATCACAATCATATGATCATGAACCGTAGTTAAATCATATAATCGTATTAAATCATATAATCATAAAAGACCGTACAAGCTCCTTTAATATATATTTAAGGAGCTCGTTCTTTCAATATAAATAGTAATAATTAAGAATCAAGTTTTATCAAATAGACTAAAGTACTTTACACTTTGAACCTTATCATTTCGATACCAACAGAAGCTATTCGGAGTTTTCGTAATGATGATTTGAAATTTGAATCGATTCGAATTCGAAAATGGTAGATATGAGAAAGGATTTTGAAGGAGGGTATTGGTAATGATACAAGTGGCGTATAAAAGAGAGTTGAGATATTATAGAGATCGTTGCCAAATGAAAAATGAGATTATTCAAAGTTTTGGAAAGGATTCTGAAAATGATCTAATTTGTAATTACTAATTAGTATCAATACGATTCTGTGATCGTTGTATCCGATAGAAATAATCAAAACGTTTATAATCGTATTGAGGTTATTCACAAAAGAGATTCCCGTAAGGGCGTTTGGATTACTATACAATTGACCCCTAAATTAAAGGTTATATTGCGCATCAAGGTTCGAAAAAACCATTGAGTGCGAATGGCCTCAATATAGAAGCCTTCGCTTAAGTGAGGATCACATGCTTTAAGAGCACGTGAATACCAACAAATATCATTTCAATATTATATTAATTATATTTTATTTAATAAACTAAATAAATATTATACTATATATTTCGATGATATTCTTATATACTTTAAGAATAAAAATCAATATCGAAAATATATTTATAATATAATCCAGAAACTATAAGATATTGATTTACAAATCAATATTAATAAATATGAATTCGAAATAATTTCTACAAAATATTTAGATTTTATAATCACAATTGAAAATATAAAAATGAATCAAAATAAAATATCAATTATCATTTTTTAAATACAATCAATATCTATTAAAGATCTATAATAATTCTTTAGTTTTGTAAACTTTTATTATTGATTTATAAAGGATTTTTTAAAGATTTGTTATCTTTTAAATAACCTTTTACAAAAAAAAATAGATTAAGAATAGAAAAACGATTATACAATAATATTCAAGAATCTAAAAAATATATTTATAATAATCCTAATATTTGTCTATTTTAATCACAATAAGAAAACTATATTGAAAACAAATACTTCGAATTGGATTTCGGAAAAAGTACTTTCTCAATACAATAACAACAATGTTTTACAATCAATAATATACTTTTCTTCGAAATATTCAATTATTAAATATAATTATAAGATTTATAATAAAAAGTTATTAATTATTATTAAATTAATAAAATAATAATAATCGAAATTACAAAAATTCTAATAAAAATTCGAAATCTTGATTAATTATAAGAATCTGGAATACTTTATAATAACGAAAGTATTAAATCAATATCAAATATAATGATCAGAGTTTCTATCTCAATATAACTTCCGAATCGTTTATCGATTGAAAATTAAAGTAATTCGTTTAGATATTTTGAATTGCTAATAAAAGAATCGATTTGATAATTCCGATTTCAATAATGAACATCTAAAAATCAAAAACATATTGTTTTATCTATTAATAGATTCGATATAAATCTATATAAAGAATTTACAGATAATCTTTTATTAGCTATAATAAATTGAACAATATTATTCAAAAATAAATTTATTAACGAACTTATTAATACAATAAATCCCTTATACCACATTCCGGCCACCCCCCCATTCCGGCCATTATTTACACCAAAAATCACGAAAATTAGCATTTTTAACTTTTTTATTTATGAATATAATTTTTTGAAATTTTGAATATAGATTTATTATATATATATAAATAAGTTCTGAAGGTTTCGGATTTTTCGCAATTTTTTCTATTGAGATATTGAAGATTAAACTTTTGAATTTTCAATTTGTATATAAATTATATACAAAATTCAACATTTTGAAAAATACTAATAGTTTTTTAACAAAAATCGTTAAAAATAAAATATAAATTTTATTTAATCTATTTAGTTATATTATATTCGAAAATATAATAATATTATATATTATAGTTTGTAGTTAATGAATTATTTACTATTATTGTAAAAGAGGTAGGTCGAGATACGTGCGTCCCGATAGCACGCTGCGAGGGGGAATAGGATACGAACTGATCAGACTACATTGTATAAACTTCGAATAGTAGAACTAATGTGAATAACAATGGGTTGGGGATTGTATATAGTGGGTATGCAAAAAGACTAATGAAAAACAATTGATTATTCTAGAAGGGAAAGTAAAGCCTTCTCCTTATATTTACCTACGAAGGATCATGTGACCTAATGCCCATGAACTAGCTACCTATGTGGCCCTAGCAATCCAACTTTCTCATATTATATAGTTTCTCATATAAATATTTTGTTAGTAAAATATTAAATTTCAAATAATTCATTAATTACAAATTATAGTATCTAATATTCATACATTTTTAAATATACTATAATTCAATAATATAAATAAAATTTATATTTTATTTTTAATGATTTTTATTGAAATGTTATTAATATATTTCAAAATGTTGAATTTTGTATATGATTTGTATACAAATTCAAAATTTAAAAATTAAATCTTAAATATCTGAATAGAAAAAATTGCGAAAAATCCGAAATTTTCAGAAATTATTTATATATGTATAATAAATCTATATTCAAAATTTCAAAAAAATTATATTCATAAATAAAAAAGTTAAAAATGCTGATTTTTGTGATTTTTGGTATAAATAATGGCCGGAATGGGGGGGTGGCCGGAATGTGGGGTAAGGGACTTATACAACAGATGAAATATAATCAAATAATTAATATCAACAATTGAAAATCTCTTTATAATCAAATAACTAAAAGAATTCAGAAAAATCTTACAAATAGTTATACAAAATTACTATATTTACAATAATAAAATCTACTATTATAAAAAACTATAGATTTCTTTTAATAATAAATTGAAAATACAAATCTTATACAAAATATATTTGTTAAATCTTATTAATCATTTTAATTATACAAAGATTATCGATTTGATCTCCAAAAGCTACTAATAACTATAGATACATCAAGAAATAAATATTTATATTCAAACTTACGAACTCTATATTTATACAAAATCCTCGAAATCATCTTCTTCAAATTTTCTAAAACCATTATCTATTCTTTTCCAATCATAATCAAACATTTCGATCGATTATATTATATCTTTACTAAACTACAAATACTACAATTCAATATACAAACATATACTAATAATTATTTATAGATTAACAAAAATGAAATATTTTATAAATATAAGATTTTTAATAATAAAAAAATTAATTAACACTTTCATCAATTATATTTATATATTATATAATCTACTAGAAAATATCATTTCAAATCAAAAAATACAATTCATATCAAATTCTAAATACAATTTTCTGAACAATTAAAAATAACTTTTAAATACAATTCAGCTTTTCATTTATAAATAAACAAATAAACAAAACGAATAAATTCAATTTTAGAATAATATTTATATATATTTATAAACTTTCATCAAAACAATTGAATAGAATAATTATCTCTAGCAAAATTTGCTTCAAACAATTTGATTTCTAAAACAATAAATTGTTCATTATTCTTTGTAAATTATAATTTCAATTCATAATTAAATATAAAATCTAATAAACCCTATTCCCCGAATATAACAATAATTCAAAAATATAAATTCTTCAAAGAAAATAAAACAATCGATAAAATAGAATATATTCTTAATCAATTCAAAACATTTACAAAATAATTTATCACAATCTATAAGAAATATACAAACCAAAATAAATCAAATTCATTACAATATATAAAAAAACAAAAAATATATATAAATATAAAAAATATAAAAATATCTTATAAAACAAAAAAACTTAATAATAAATAAATCGAATTATATAAAATAATAAAGATTTATTTATATATTTGTTTAATCAAATTACTAAAGAATATACAAATCCTTTTAGTATTTTATTATTTATTATTAAGATTAATATATTCAATATCTTATTTCCCAAAACAAATTATAATCAACAAATCGGAATCGAAAACTACGAAAAATAAAATTCTCGAAAAAGAAAACGAAAAAGAAGAATCAATCCAGAAATAGATATTTGAAAATATACTTGATAATTACAACGAAAATAATCATCATTATCAAATCAAATAAAAACATTATATATCAATCTAATAATTAATATCAAATCTAAAAAACAATAAGAAAACTCTAATCAAATATTATCATTTATACTTCGAAAAATCTAAACCATTATCATAAATCATCTAAATATTATAATACTATTATTAACTCTAATTCCTACAAAGATTTTACAATAATCAACAAAAAGGAAAATACAATTTATTTAAACAAAAAAATAGTATCTTAAATTTTAAAACAATCTTAAAAATTGAAAAATAATTTCACAATTTAGAAATTTGAAAATCTAAATACCCCGAACAAAACTATATTGAAACAATTGTTTTACAAAAGGTTTTATCAATAATTTAAAAACAAACTAAACTTTGAAAAAAAAAATACTATTATAAATTCGTAATCCATTTCTAACTAATCTATATAAATATCTAAAACACTCATCCTTTATATAATCAGTACTCTTTTTAGCACCTTCTTCCTCCTTTATAGAATATCATTATATTATAAAGCACTCTACCACCATCGTAATAAATATTCTCTTTCAATTAAAATTTGATTAGAAATATTTCAAATCCTATTTATAACGTTTTGGAATCTCGTTAAACAGCAATTATAAATATAGAAAAAGAGAAACCCTTGATTATATTTTACTCAGCTGCTTTTTATATAAAAGAGTAAAAACAACCTTAAGAAAAATAACTCTCTTTTTAGATTTATTATGAAATATCTACTTTATACCAAAATAGAAAATATTAAAACCCTCGAATTCATCGATACAATCAAAATAACTACTAGATTATAATTTCTTAATCGAATACAAAGAGAAAAATAAAAAATAAAATAAAAAGAAATGAAAAAAAGAATAATAAAAGAGATGATTGATGAAATTGAAAAAAAAATTTAAACCTCTTTTCAATTTTAATAATAAATTATTTCTTTTGTTTTTCTTATTATATGCTTTGATATTTGTAGAGCGGGATTTATTCCTTAAAATTAATTTTCATTTTTTCTATCCAATTCAAAAAATAGAGTCCATCTCAATCACTCAAATTATATACTGAATTAGATTAATTAGCTAGCCTACTTTCATTATATTACCTGCTAGGAGTTTGTAGGAGCTTTTAGCCGTCTTAAATAATCTTAGACTTAGTATAGACATTAATTTAATCAATCAATCAATCAAGGATGGCTTCCTACCTTTCGCCAAGACAAATTTTCGTCGATTCGAAGAGCTGGCAACTCGCCGCGTGCTACAACGACGTCTACGTCCTCGATGCCACAGAGTCGTCGGCATAGCTCACAGGGCCCTACAAATAAATCAAAAGAGTATCACGAATTGTATGGCTCCGCGATTTATAGGGATGTATTCATTAAAGGAAATCACGAGTTTGCCTATATACTGAGGGCCAGGCCCCTCTTGGTTCCCTATTCCTCGTCCGGCAATCCTACAAGCTTGAGCGAGTCGCTCCACAGCCTCTTCGCCTTCTCCACTTCATAGGCGTGCGGGGAATACCCAGGCGCAGAAAACTTGTCATCCCCTTCCGCATACGGCTCTGCCACGGCGCAGTTGGCGAGGTACTTGCCGCCCTCATGTTCCCACGCTTTGCCGACGGCCGCCCACACCGATGTTGCGGCACCCTGCTCAACGCTCTTCATGGTGGGGTACAAGAACTCCATCCCCTTGAAGGCATCCGGGGGCATGTGCTGGGCCAGCCCCGTCTGGACAAGGCCGGGATGGACGCTCGTGGAGTGTAGGTGGCGCGAGCCATAGCGGCGCTCGATCTCGTTGGCCATGTAAATGTTGGCCGTCTTGGATTGGCCGTAGGCCACAATGGGGTCATAGTCGCCTCTCTGGAAGTCGTAGTTGTCGGGGTTATTGATCCCGTGGACGTTGTGGGCCGAGGAAGCGAGACTGACGACGCGGGACGGGAGGTCGGGGGAGGCGGCAGCGAGGAGAGCGGGTTCCAAGAGCTTGTAGAAGAGGAAATGCGAGAGGTGGTTCGTGCCGAATTGAAGTTCGTGGCCATCGGCGGTTAGGCGGAAGTCGGGGACGGCCATGATGCCGGCATTGTTCACGAGGAGGTGGATCTTGGAGGTCTTGGCGAGAATGGCGGCGGCGGCGGCGCGGACGGAAGAGAGGGCTGCCTGGTCCATCTCGATAATCTCCATGCGGGAAGGTTCAAAGATACCAGCGAGGGCGGATTGGGCCTTGGCGACGTCTCGGGACGTGAGAAAGAGGGTGGCGCCAGTGGTGGCCAGGGCGCGAGTGGTTTCGATGCCGATGCCGGAAGACGTACCGGTGATGACAATGACCTCGCCCTTGAGCTTGCCTTCAACGCCCTCGTCGTTGATGATTTGCAGGGCCGTCGGGCGCGCGTCGCCAGGGCCGTTTGGCTTAGCGTGTGCTTCAGCGTAGCGCGACATGATTGCGTTGGCGAGGGATTCTGAGAGATGGTGATGAGGAACAAGACTTGCTTAGGTATCACGAGGAGGACTGATGTGATATTGAGGAGTTGGATTCTGATGTCGAGTGGAAGCAGGAGGGGAAAGTGGTTCACTTATATAGTCAACTCACTTAGAAGTAAGACGTGGGCTCATTGCAGGAGAACATTACTTGGGAAGACCATGACTTACAAATCACCGTACACTTTAGAGACTCTTTCCGGCGATAGGCCAAACTGAAAGCTCATACCCCCACTTCATGAATGCTTTATGGATTAAGATCAATTAATATGATGTCATGTTCTATCCTTCCTCGTCCTTTACCATTCCCATCACTGATCCATGACTCGCCGTGATGACCTTTTTCCCCCTTTCGGGCTAGTCACTTTCTCCACCTCGTTTATAGGAACATTTATGAATCATCTCGAAACCTTAAAAGAATTCTAGGTTTGCAAGGATTAGAGTTATTAGGGAGGCGCAAATCGAAGCTGGTGATCGTGAAATTGATAGGGAGGATTCTGATGATATTATTGAAACTGATTCTACAGACGATTTTATTGAAGTTGAATAGTTATTGAGTTATTAAAGTTTAAAGGTTGTATAATAATGTTTTTGAAAGTGGCCCATATGATGGGTAGTTGACTTATCCAATGGTGGATGCTAAGAGTCGACATTTCAGGGAATCGTATGAGAAACCCATGTTTGGTCTTCCTCAGCTTCCACGTAGCTTGATTGACGATCATCTTGTAAGGCTGCCCAATGGGGAGATTCCTGCAATTATATCTTCTGATGATAAAGGAGAACGGGCCGAGTTGATGTTTGCGTATGTTCAGCATGGAACTTTCAAGGATCATTTCCCTCACAAGAGGCGAGAATTCTTCCCTTTAGACAGGCTGGAAGATGGCGCTAGATTTCCACGTGGAGGTGTATTTCTTTGGCATGGAAAGGGGGATACAGTTGTGCCGGTTGAGGTCTATAATTAAAGAATTAAGATTTGTAAGAAGCAATTATATATATATACTAATTGTAGATATATGATTTGTATATATGATAATGAATCATATAGATCTATATCAGATTTGTAATATTATCTCCTCTTTCGAAAAAAGTTCGTTCTCAAATGTTTTATTCCTTTATTCTATTTATCAAAAGTTAGATTCTATAGAGCCTTACAATTCAATTGAGTTAATTTGAGCAGATCATATAAATTGAAAGGTTGGTTCAATTATTCGATCAAATTGATCAAATTGAATCAATCGACCAAATTAATCGGGCTTTAATTCAGTGATCCGAAAAGCTTTTGAAAGAGGAAAGCTTTAATAAGAAAAAGGAGAAATATAAGATAATCGTAATATAATGATTTAATAAATTGTCCAAATTGAACCAATCGATCAATTTGATCAAATTGATGAGATTGATGATTAATTTGATTTAATTAGAGTTATATTTATTTCGATTCGTTTTTTTTTTTAGTATAATTCTTTAAATAAAGACAAATATATTCTTTAAATATATTATCGTTGTATTGTTTCGATAATAATAATTAATCGAATAGTAGAGCTTCGATTATATACAAAAGTGATCTGATTTTCTCAATTTAATATAGGATTGAAATTCTTGTAAGATCGTATATATATATTATATCAAAAAATCATATCTTCTAGTTTGTTGAATTGAAGAATTCCTTTTTTCTTTATAAATGAATCGTTATTTATATAATTATAATCATTCTCTTCGCTTTTATAAAGTTTGATTCAATTAAATAAACGATTGAAAGAATCAGATTATATTGAATTGATCAAATGGAAATCATATAAGAGATATAGAAATGTTTTAAGATCGAAAGTAGGATATTAAATAAGATTAGTATTAATATTAAACTAGGAAATCTAATATAATAAAAAATTTTATATTTTCTTGATTATCAGAATCTTCTTTATTTTTCATTTTGAATTATCAATTATATTAATAGATAAAAATAATTCGATTATTTGATCGAAAAAGAGATTGTTATATACTTTGTAGAATTTATTTAAAGGGAATATTGAATGGATTTTTATTATAGTTGAAAGATTGAGTTTGAAAAAACTATTAAAATTATTAATAATCTTGAATCTTCTTTAAATAGAGAAGTTTAGTTTTTTTAGAAAAGTATTAAATAAGATAGTTCTTTATATTAAATTATATATAATCTTCGATATTGAAATCGATTTTACAATACTAAATATTTATAGATTTCGATATCTTCTTTTGAATATATAATATATTTTCTTTTATTTGTATTAAGATTAGTTTATTGTATTTAGTATATATACAAGTATCTTATATATTTATATTATTAATTGATGAATTAGTATCTTCTTTTTATTTTCAGATATATTTTGAGGTTTGTCTATATAGAGTTTTATAAGAAATAAAACCTTTTAGAAAATTATAGAAAAGAATGAATTATATATAATTATTTTGATAATAACTAATAAACAATCTCAATTATTATTGAAAATAGTACTAATTGTAAATCTCAATTTGATTATCAGTTTATAAATAATAAACAATTGAGTATTTGAGATCGGTTTTTAGTATTTGATAGAATTCTTTCTAAAATTAGAATATAAATTAAGGGCTACAATTAGATATTATAGTTTTGAAAGGATAATAATTACTAAAAATAACTTTTCAATTAATCTAAAGAAAAAATAAATATTTTTTATTATAATAGATTCTATTTTTCTTTATATAATTTGATTATATTCTATATAAAGTTTTGTAGCATTAAAAAAAAAATCAATCATTTGAGATATAATATATTATAAAACAAAATCGATTCAATTGTTAAATGAAAATCTTTATAATCTAAATAATAATATTCTATTAGATTCAATTACATTTTCAACTTTTTAATATTATATAAAAGATATCTTTTTTTATTTTTATATAATAAATATCTCAATATTATTATCCTTGATTAATATATTCTATTAACTGTCACGGGGTCCCCGTATAGAGTATACGGAGACCGCCGGGTTTCCGATCCATACGGATCAGCCCTCGGATAAATGTAGGCTAGCCCCCGTCGGGGCTAGCGCTACACACAAATGTATTTAAAAGATTATTCCTATTGTAGAATCGTAGCTCCTTGAGCTATATCTTATTAATAAAAGTTATACCTGTTATCCTGTCTGTCGCCTCCGTGATATTAACTAAAGAATACAATTGAAAGTTTGTTGGAAGGGCCATCAAGCATATATTATTTTGTGTGTAACTAATATTCTATAGTACAGCTTGAAGAGATATGTGTGCTAGTGCGGAAGCTAGTACTAATGAGCATCATATATTCTAATATCCTCTCTATAGTCAGAAACGATGATCATTAAAGAACTATATGAAATGTATGGAGTCTTGTTAACTTCTGTAGCAACGTTCTAGCCTTCAGCTATAATCGCATTGCCTAGTCTTTCTGTGGAAGTTCAACAATTCATGATTTTAAGTTTATATTACAATACAAGAGTACTCCCAATTATTCTATATCAATATCGAGCTCTAAACCAGTGCAATGTATACAAAAGCCGGGGTATATAAGTTGTTTGGTGAGAATATCCGCTATTTGATCGATTTCTGTAATCTATAAAACTCTAAGCCTATTTATATCAATTATATCATCTCTAATGTAGTGTCATCTGATATTAATATACTTTGCCTTGCTGTGAAACTTATTTTCCTTAATCCAATCTATACTGCTTTTGTTATCGCAATATAATGTTGGAATAAATGGTTCGATCGAGGATCTTTCCCCTAGATCCTGAACTAGCTTTTCCATCCATGCTAATTCCTTAGATCCTTCGTTTGCGGCGATGATCTTTGTTTTTATTATACTTTGAAAGATAGATTTCTGCTTTGTGGATGATTAGATTATTGTTTTTCTGTATCTTATAATTATAATATCCTGAATTGATTTATTTTGTTGTTTAGAACCCTATGTAGAATCTGTAAAAGCATTGTATTCGGAAGGTAGTTATTGTAATCGTCCTGAATATACCAAGCCAACATTAATCGTATTTGCAAGATATTGAAATAGATGCTTTGTATAAACAAGGTGTTGTTCTTTAGATGATTACATAATTCTAGCCAATTGTTTTACAGCAAAAGAGATATCGGATCGATTGCAATTTGCTAGGTATATTATCGAATTTATGATCTGTAGATATAAATTCTTGTCATCCTTTTCGAATAATTCTTCTATCTTTGTTATATGAATAATTGTTCTTGGGGGAAGTAATAGATTCTTCTTTGCGGAATCGTTGATTTGAAATCGCTAAAGGATCTTTTTCATGTAGTTTGAATTGTGAATTTTGAGGGTTCATCTTGTTCTATTTTATTCGATTTGAAATTCTAGAAACATTTGAATAGGCCCTAAATTCTTGTATTTTTATCGTTTATCAATCCTTTTCTTGATTTTGTCGATATCTGTTTGTTTCCCGACAATTAGTATATCGTTGATATACAGGAAAATAGAAATGCTTTTACCAACGAATAGATTTGGATTTGTGGAGGAAGTTGATAAATCTAATTCTTTAAAGAACTTCTTAATTGTTAATCATCAAATTCTCGGGGTTTGTTTAAGACTATAAAGTGATTTTTTGAGTTTAAAGAAAACTTTAGTTTTTTGAAGGTTTTTCTAAAGTATTTCTTTGATTTCAGGGAGCACTTCTTTAAAGAATTGTGGAATTTCTATTAGTATTTTTGTATCTATTAGTTTCTCATTAAGAAAAACAATATCCATATCTATATTATCTATTTCTAGATCTTCAGATGCAGTTTTAACGAGTAAAGTTCTCAATGTAGAATATCTTCTGATTTTTGCAAATGTCTTTTTGAAATCGATATTTTCTTTTTGTAGATATTCTTTTACAATAAGTCTAGTCTTTCGTTTAGCTATTTTATTGAATTGATTCATTTTGTTCTGCAGAATCTATTTGGAAGTCATCAGTTTCTTGCTTTCCAGCATTTCCCTTTGTATAATCTCGAATGTGCTGTTCTTCCGAAGGCTAATCAATTCAAATCTGATAGCTTTTAATTATTGCTCATTGTCTTTTTGTATAGCCTCCTCAAGTTCTATTGCTTCAAGAGGCATTATTGGATCATCGGTTTGAATAGAATTTTCAGTATCAATAATAACAACTTTCAAGGCTTTTACTTGTTGTACAACTTGATCATTAAAAATCTTTTTCAAACAATATTTGTAGATAGCATTCAATAAACTTCTAATTGTATTGGTATCTGTTTGTAAGATCTCCTTTTGTACCGAAGATCTTTCTCTTTTCTTTTGTTAAGACCTTTCCGTTGTAAACGATAGATTTTTCTTTTTAGCTTTTGAAGTTCTCTTATCTGTATTAGATTTTGAAATTGCTTTGTCTGTATCAGACCTTAGGGTTGCTTTATTTATACCAGATTTTGAAATTGTTCTGTCTGTATCAAACCTTAGGGTTGTTTTGTTTATACCAGACTTTGATTCAATTGAAGTTTCTTTAAGTGGAAAACTATATTCATTGAAATCAGTATCTGCAGTTCTTATTATCTTTTTGGAAAGGAGATTAAGTAGAAGATAAATATGATGTTTATTTATTCCAATGAATACAAAGTCTTCTTTTAATATTCGTGATTCAAATTTCTTTGTTAGTTTTCCTGGATGTTGAGGGTTGAGAGTGAATGCTTTACAATCAAACATTCGTAGATTCGAGAAATCCGATAATCTGTTGTAGTATGTTTCGAAAGGAGTTATCGCTATGGATAAAGGTCCTGATTTCCCAAATGGTAGAGTTTTCGTTGGAGCTTTGTTGTATAACCAAACAGTATAACAAGTCGTCAGTTCCTATTGATCGTTTGGTATATCTGTTTGATCGAGTAAACTTCTAGATCTAGTGTTGATATCTTGAATTTGTTTTTTGGCGATTTTGTTCATTGAATGCTTTCCTGAAGGAGAAGGTTCGAATTGTATACCAAGTTTCTTGAGTTCGTTTTGAAATACTATACCAAATTCGCCTTTTTCATTATCTGTATAAACAATTACAACTTTTTCTTCTGTTTCGTTTTCAATTTTCTTGATAAGATTTATTAGAATAGAAATCATTGTTGTAGTCTTTTTATCCTTTATATAACATATTCAATTAATTTTTGTAGTATCATCTGTAATGAAAAGAAAGTATCTATTTCTATTTATCGAAGGAGAAAGAATTCTTGAGAGATTATAATATATATATTAAAGCTTCTTGAATATACGAATAGTTGTTTTTTTGTTGAAATGCTCTCTTATTTGTTTTGAAAAGCATAATCCGCAAGCTTTTCTTCCTTTCATTTTGGATCTTTTAGCAAATTTCAATTCTTTAGATCTTTTCTTCAGTCTGTCTATTTGATTGTAGTTGAGATACTCTAGATGTTGATATATCAGTTCTGCGTTTGTTTTTTCGAGATCTCTTTCTTTGTTGTTTTGAAAAGTAAGATTTGTTATATTTATTTGAGGTGATTGTTTGATTATATATGATTCGGATGTAAGTTTTGCAGTAAATTGAAGTTGTTCGAATTTCCAACAAAAGGTTGAATCTTCTTCAAAGATAACTTTATATTTTGTCGATGTAAGAAGTTTGATAGATATTAGTTGTGTATTTTTGAATTCTGGTACGAATCAAATATCTATGAGTTCGAAATTGCCGATCCTGGTTTTCCCAAATGTAGTACTTTTAATATAGGTATTATTTGCAATCTTTATATTCCTTGAGGTCGATCAATATTGAATATATTCAAGATTGTCGATTTGATCAATGAAATGTTGAATGACTTCTAAATCAAATATCCAATCTGTATTTGAATCAGTTATATACATAGCAGACCCTGAATAGATAATACTATTGTATTGATCTCCTTCAATCATTTGAGCTTCAGCTTCTTTATCATTATTATCATTATCCTTCGCTTTCTTGCCTTTTCTAACAAATGCTTTGGCTTTTATTAGAGTACAGCAATCCTTTTAATAATGATCATATTTATAATAGAATCGATATTGATCCTTTGCAATTCCTCCATTTGATATATGATCTCCACGACCACCGCTTCGATCTTGTTTGCTATAATCGTTTCCATTATATCCTCGACTGCCATCTCTACCTCTACTACCTCAAAAAGCATCTCGTCCTCCTCGACTTCGATCGTTTCTTTTCGTATTAGAATGATTATTGTCAACATAAACTGCTATAACAATAATTGGTTTTTTCACAAGCATTGAAGGTTATCATTATTTGTTGAAGATTCTGATCGATATTAAGAACAAACATTTTTGCTACTTGCCAATCTTCTGTTTCGGGAATCTTATTTATGAATTAAATATGAACCTTTTCATAGCTGATTGGTTGTATGCTGTTGGAAATTTATTGTTGATAATGAAAAAGATGTTCGACGAAATTTCGAAGAGTTTGAGTTTTGGGATCGAAGGTTTCGAATAGAAATTGATGACGAACTTCAGCAACAAAATAAGAGTGAACATTATTGTTGTATGATTTGAGAGTTTCCTATATAGAAACAATATCGAGATTATCAATATACTTAATAAGACTTGAACGATAAATTATATTTACTTTAAAGTTGAGTATAATAATTGTATAACCTTTTCTTTTCTCGTAATTATAAAGTAAAGTATCGGAATAATCTGGATCGAAAGGATCTAATTGATTTTCGGTATTGTTGATAATATCGATAGTTTCAGTTGTATCAAATGTAAGCAAACAGGATTCCTTGAATTCGCTTTAATTATCTCCGTTGAAAACAACGATATTGCCCTATTTCGTAGAGACCGTGATGGATTCAGAGGTTGGGTTGGAAAGCGCTATTGTTGATTTTTGTATAAATAATGTGTTTTGAAGAAGAATATAATATGATATTGTATTGTAATAAGCAAGTTTCCATATATACATCTACACAAAACTCATAATCTGTTGAAAGGGTTATCAAGTATATATTATTTTGTATATAACTAATATTCTATGGTACAGCTTGAAGAGATATATGTGCTAATACGGAAGCTAGTATTAGCGAGCATCATGTGTTCTAACAAAGTTATATCACTTATAGAATTAAATAATCAACTACAATTGACAAAGGGTACTATCAAATATATTTTTACTTATATAGTACTACTATCTATTGACAAAATTAAATGTTAATTAGGAAAAGCAAAAGCTCCTAAAGTCTTTATACTTAATACAACAGCTAGTAGATAGAGCACACCTCCACCGGATTCAACAGCGTACTACGGTCCTGATGGTAGTTCCCAGATATACTCGCTCCTCTGACAGGTGGCAAGCCCAACCCCGCCCTCCGTTCTTTCGTCGGCAACAGCAACATCATGGCTCGTTCCCTCCTCAGCAGTATACGAGAACCATTGCCATCCTACTCCATCTTCCTCCCCTCCTGATATCGTCCAAACCACTCGGGCTTCCAACCAAGTGTAAAAATTCTCCATACCACGAAAGGCACAAACTGCCCCGCTCCAGCCAACAACGATTTTCTTAGCATACCGCCCTCCATCATGAACGCTTGCCATACTAGTAGTGGAGTATACAAAAGCTCAAAGACCAGTATGACGAAATATAGTATCTGACGGGATTCAATCGCATTCTTGGTGTTGGGTATAAAGAGGGCAACGGTGGCACCGACGAGGACGTTCACAGCACCAAATTGCTGAGCAGATTGTAGTGCTGTTGTCGTGACTTGAGCAGCAGCAGCTCCCATTGTGTGGAGCAAATAGTGGCGTGGAAAGAACATGTAGTAGGTACCCACACCAACTGTGACAAGGGACTCGAAGGCAAGGGCGGCGCGGATGATGTTGCCTGGAGCAGAAGGATCGACTCCTCCTACTCCTCGGAGGGAGGACCTAGATGCGGTTGGTGACATCTTTTTTGCTGACGATGGCCGGGCCGGTGCGTGCAAGGTGTTTAGGCAGAGGGAGAGAGAGAGAGACTTCAAAGTACACAGAGTAAGTTGCGATGATAGAAATATTTCTGAGCTCACTAACTCGCCTTTATATATAGATTATCCTAGTAGCAGCCTAGACCTGACGTAGCCCTCAATATGGTGGCTTACCCATCGCCAAGTATGGCCAAGCCGCCATCATAACGTTATGCTTAACCCGAGAGGGGAAAGGCGCATTTGATGAGTTCGTAGTGGTCCGAGGTCAATGCTTGAATTCTAGCCGTTTCCCTGCCTTACTACGGCATAAATCAAAGTTAATATTGAGAAGGAGTGATATCGAGTAATCTGTTGTGCAAGCTGTTGATAAAGAAGGATAACATTGGATTGTGGACTAAAGTTTGACAGCTCATGTAAGGGTTTCAGCCATTCTGCACTCCCTTGCCTCAAGAACTCCCTTGCCTCAAGATCTGACCTTCCAACTCCTCTTCCAACAAACCGGTATCTCCACCAATAACGCCATAAGCAAATAGCACCGGTTATGATGGTTTTACTACCGGTGTTCTTGTTATGGTATTTACAACTGCAATTTGGGGGCCCCTCTTATGGACCTTAGTCGGTTTGAATTAGAGACGATCTCATGATCCAGTGCCCACCACCAGTCTTTGAAGATGGCCTGTCCGACTTCCCAGCTCTTTCCATCATATCCATGTCCATTTATATCTAATGTAACGCGGAGTCCCTCCGACTCGTCATCAAGAGCATGCATTAGCAGCATAACAGCCATGGGGCCTCTCGCGATTGGCGGTCTAAACTGGTCAGGCTGACTGAAAAGACAAATGAGTTTTGTCCGTACCGATGGCCAGGGAAGAACGTCTATCACTGGATAGTGTGGCAACAAGAGCTGTGCTTCCGTTGGATGTAAGTTCCCGGGTAAGTCTCCCAAGGGGACGGAAATTCTCGACAAGTCTAGGACCCGGCTTATAGTGAGGTCTACCAAGTCATCCGAAAGCCCAAGCATGTGTGCAATCCGGAGTGAGACCTCCAAAGTTTTGAGATTTGGGATTTCAATTGCATGCTCCGATAGGAATGTGAACTGGGAAGTTTCCAGATCTTCAAGTTCTGCTGATAATTGGGAATCAGCTGTTGACGTAGCGCTCTGAGACGTACTGCCTATAAACCAATCCAGTAAGCACAACTACAGCAGGAGGGGCGACTTTAGAATTGCCAGGGGGCATACCATAAGGCAGAGGGGTGTTGATTCCGAACTGATCCCTCACATATGATGACGAACTTTCAAACGACGTATTACACACCGACTCATACGGCGGCGCAAGGTACATACAGGACGCATTAGAAGCTCCAATCATGGAATCTGGAAGCAGATCATAGAGAGGGTCATTGGGCGTGCCAGGGTTGCCTGGCCTCAGAAGCGGGGGCTGCATTAGGTGCTGAAGCTGTATTTCTCCACCGGAAGCGGACATGGCGTTCGTAGTGATCAGTCTGGCGTCAAGTCTCCTTTCCAGAGAGTGCAGCCGCTCCCGCTTACGCTGACCTGAACAGTGTGAGTACGTGATGGTAAGTGATATGCATGGATTCTTTACGGTATCTCCGCTGGGCGAGCACGTTGAGAATTCGCTGACGGTCCGGGCCATGCGGAACAGAGATTTGTTGGGATGACATTATGCTTCTCGTTATGTCAAATAATCTGCGAAAGGCGAAGTTCAAGTGAGTGCTTGCATGATAAGGATCATATGAAGACGATGAAAGGGCTAGAATTTGAATTTTGACTCCGCACTTATTCGATGCGCCTTTCCCTTTCGGGTTAAACATAACGTTATGGCGGTAAGCGGACACATGCATGTGAGGGCAGGGTTGATTGAGGGATCATGGAGCTCGGGGCCGTTTTTCTCCGCCTACACCAAGTTGTTAAGGGCAGAAAAAGGCGGTGACATGACTTTACCCCCGGCACCTCCGTAAAACAAAACCACGCTTCGGACCTGATGTGTTATTTAACGTTAATGTGAGACACACTAGGCCGAAAAAGGGCGAAATGTCATCACACAGTAGCGAACCGGTAGTGCACGAGATTATCTTGATTGATCTTACTAGTCCGTGAAGCATCCATCATTCAAGCAAGGGACGGCGTTAACTTATGGATTTACTCCTTATCGCCACAAAGGACTCTGGCTCGAAGCAAGGCGGGGGACGAAGGCCATGTCGGATGGTAATTAATAACATACATAAATGAGCGGTAAGCCCAGCCAGCGTACATGATATGCAATCACTGCTCTCTTTTTCTGCTACACACCACGTGCACTACTATCTGTCTCCAACTCTAACCTTACCTGACCTGACTTTCCAAAGAATCCCAACAACTCGCTTCATCATGGCCTCAAGTCCTTCCTCGACGAACCTTAGAGAGCGCATTGAGGCTACAGCCCGAGCCTTCTTGTCGGCGTACGAAGAGGGCGGGGCCCAGGACGACGCCTCTATCATCAACCGCGACGTGACAGCAGACTGCACCCGGCACCTGCTTCCCGCGTCCGTACCCCAGGCCTTTGGCCTACCGACAGACTTCTTCTTCGACACGAAGACGTATCAGGAGACGTTTGCGAAGGATATCAAGTTGTTGAAGTTCAGAAACAACATCAGTGCGAACTTGGTCATCGATACTGAGGCCCGCCGGGCCGCTTTCACGTCTATCGCGGCCGTGCACGCTAATAGCGGAGAGTCGTACCCCGCTGAGTTAGCTTGGTTCTTGTACTTCAACGAGGATGGGTCCAAAGTCAAGAAGGTGGTTGAGTTCTGCGACAAGGACGTAATCTTAAAGATGGCAAACACGGCTGCCTAGTTCTGGTCTGCAGCGTACAGAGTTCGAGGGAAATCTAGACGGGTCTTTGTTCAATATACAGTAGAACCTCTCTATAAGAATTCGATCGGGAGCCAGGAATCGATTCTTATAAGACAGGTATTCTTATTTGAAGGGAATTTATTATTTTTACTAAAAAAATTGCAAAATAGTCGTTTGATGAGCTGCAGAGCCTTTAACTCCTATAATCTCTCTCTCTATTCGATCAAGTGCCTTAATATCCTGAACAGTTCCCTTTTGTAACTTTCATATTCTCAATGCTTCAGTATCTATAATCTGCTCTATCCCCTCCTTCTCCTCCTCCTCACTACTTAATTCTTCCTTCTCACCCGGTTTATTAACACTATAACACTCTACTATAGCTGCAAAGATATTACTATCCTCATCAACAATTCTCTCGTTCTCTGGATTCAAGAATTCATCAAGAGAAAGATGACCTTGGTCGATGGGAATCACGTGCGTAACGCTTTAGTCTTGAGAAAAAAGTCTTGAAAGAAATTTCTTAAGCATCTGTAAAATATCTACAAAGATAACAATAGAGTATTTAGCTAATTTGATTAATATATACTAATCGGAACAACAATGAGATAATAGATTAAAAATTTTAATAATAGTGTAACAATAACAATAATAGATTAAAAGCTTTGATAAAAGCTTAACAATAGTGATAATATAATTTTATATAAAGACAAAATCGCGATAACAAATATAATATGATTTCGTATATAAATAAAACTAGAACAATAACGATAATATGATTTTGTATATGGATAAAACCGGGATAACGATGATAATATGATTTCGTATATAAATAAAACTAGAACAATAACGATAATATGATTTTGTATATGGATAAAACCGGGATAACGATGATAATATGATTTCGTATATAGATAAAATTGAAATAACAATAATAATATAATTTCGTATATAAATAAAACAAGAATAAAAATCAAGAAATACTTGAATAGTATACTTATATATATCTAATAAATATATATTATATACTTTAGTACAATAGATTAATTGTCGATACGACTACCGAAATCGTCGTATCGATCAAAACGTTTTAATCGTATTGAAGGTATTCACAAATGATATTCCTATAAAAGCGTTTGGTTTGCTATACAATTGATTCTTTATAATTTAAAAGATTATATTATATATAAAGTTCGTATCACGGTGGTGGTAGGGTGCTTTAAGATATGATGATATTCTACAAAGAAGAAAGAAGGTATTAGGAAGAGCGTCGACTATATAAGGGATGGGTGCCTTACGCAACCATACAGACTAGCTAAAAACGGGTTACGAACCTATAACAATATCCCCTTTCTCAAAGTCTAATTTGTTCTCAAACTATTGATAAAATCTTTTTGAAAAACAATCGTTCAAGCAAAATCTTGTTTAAACGCTTCAAATTCGTGAGTTGTAGAATCACCTTTCAAATTTTAAGACCATCTTAAAATTTGAGATACTATTTTCCTATTCAAGCAAATTGTACTTTCTTTTTTGTTGGTTGTTGTAAAGTCTTTGTAGAAGTTGGAATTGACAACAATATTGTAGTGTTTGGGTGATTCAAGACCTATAATAATAATCCAGGTTTTTTGGGGTGCAAATAATAGTAATCGATCAGGGTCTTCTTATTATCTTTTAGATCTGATATTGGTTGTCAGATTGATATGTAATGTCTTTATTTGATTTAATAATGATAATTATCTTTATTGTGGTTATCAAGTATATTTTCAAATATCTATTTCTGAATTAATTCTTCTTCTTCGTTTTCTCTTTCGAGGATTCTATTTTTTGTGGTTTTCGATTTCGATTCGTTAATTAAAGTTTGTTCTGGGAAATGAGGTTTTGGATATATTGATTTTAACAACGAATAATGGAATACTAGAAAAATTGATATATTTTCTAATAGTTCGATCAAGCAAATGTATAGATAAACTTTTATTATTTTGTATAGTTTGATTTATTTATTGTCGAGCTTTTTTGTTTTATAAGATATTTTTATGTTTTTTATATTTATATATACTTTTTGTTTTTTTGTGTATTATAGTAAATCTGATCTATTCCGATTTGTATATTCCTTGTAGATTACGATAGATTGTTTCGCAAATGCTTTGAATTGATTCAGGATATATTTTATTTTATTGATTGTTTTGTTTCCTTTAAAGAATTCGCGTTTTTGAGTTATTATTATATCTGAAGAACAAGGTTTACTAGATTCCATACACAATTATAGATTAAAATTATAATTCGTAAAGAACAACGAATAGCCTATTATTTCAGAAACCAAATTGTTTGAAGCAAATTCTGTTAACGGTAATCATTCCATCTAATTATCCTAATGAAAGTTTATGAATATATGTAAATACTGTTTTAGAATTGAATTGATCCATTCTGTTTGATTATCTATCTGTAGATAAAACGCTGAGTTGTATTTAAGGACTACTTCCAATCGTTTAGAAAGCTATATTCAGAATCCCGATACGAATTGTATTCCTCAATTTGAAATAACATTTTCTGATAGATCATATAATATATAAATGCAGTTAATAAAAGCATTAATTAATTCTTTTATTATCAAAGATCTTGTATCTATAAAGTGTTTCATTTTTGTTAATCTATAAACAATCACTAATATATGTTTATAAATTGAATTGTAATGTTTATAATCTGGTAAAGGTATAATATAATCGATTGAAATATTTAATCATGATTGGAAAAGAACAGGCAACGATTTCAGAAATCCTAGGAGGGATGACTTTGGGAATTTTGTTCGAATATAAAGTTCACAAGCTTGAATATAGATATCTATTTCTTGATATATTTATAATCACTAATAGCTTTTGAAGATCAAATCAATAGTCTTTGTATAATCAGAATGATCAACGAGATTCGACAAATGTATTCTGTATAAAATTTGTATCTTCAATTCATTATTAAATAAAATCTATAGTTTTTTATGATAGTAGATCTTATTATTATAAATACAATAATCCTGTATAACTATTTGTAAAACTTTTCTAAATTCTTTTGGTTATTTGATTGTAAAGAGATCTTCGATTGCTAATATTAATTGTTTGATTATATCTGATCTATTATATACTATATTAATGAATTCATCGATAGATTTATCTTTAAGTAATATTGTCCAATCTATTATAGTTAACAAAAGATTATCTATAAGTTCTTTGTATAGATCTATATCGAATTTATCAATAAATAAAACGGTGCGCTTTTGGTTTTTTAAATATTCATCGTTGAAATCAAAGTTATCAGATCGATCCTCCTATCAGCAGTTCAAAGTATCTGGCTGAATTGCTTTGGTTCCTGATCAATAAACAATTTGGAAATTATATTGAGATAGGAACTCTGATTATCATATTTGATATTGATTTAATGCTTTCGTTATTGTAAAGTATTCCAGATTCTTATAATCGATCAAGATTTCGAATTTCTATTGAAATCTTTGTAATTCCGATCGCCATTCTTTCATTGATTTAATAATAACTAATAGCTTTTTATTGTAAATCTTGTAATTACATTCAACAATCAAATATTTCGAAAAAAAGTATACTATTAATCGTAAAACATTATTATTATTATATTGAGAAAGTATTCCTTTCGAAGTTCAATCCGAAGTATCTGTTTCTAATATAGTTTTTCTATTGTAATTAAAATAGATAAGTATTGGAATTATTGTAAATACATTCTTTAGGTTTTCGAATATTATTATATAATTGTTCTTTTATTGTTAATCTATTCCTTTCCACAAAAGGTCATTTAAAGAATAGTAGATCTTTGAAAAGTATTTTATAAATCGATGATAAAAATTTATAAAACCAAAGAATCGTTGTAAATCTTTAATAGATATTGGTTGTACCTAAGAGGTAATAATTGATATTTTATTTTAATCTATTTTTATATTTTCGATTGTGATTATAAGGTTTAAATATTTCGTAAAAGTTGTTTCGAATTCGTATTTATTAATATCGATTTGTAAACCAGTATCTTATAGTTTCTGGATTATATTACGAATATATTCTGGATGTTGATTTTTATCTTTGAAGTATATAAGAACGTTATCGAGATATACAATATAGTATTTATTTAGTTTGTCAAACAAAGTATGATTAATGTAGTATTGGAATGATACTGATATATTGCAAAGATTAAAAGGTATAATTAATGATTCGAATAATCTAAATCGAATAATGAAAGCGGTTTTCCATTTGTTACTTTTTACAATACGAAGTTTATTGAAAGCAATAATAATATCTAATTTGGTATAGATTCTTATATTGCAAAAAGCATTTAGAGTTTTTCGAACAATTGGTAAAGGGTATCGATTCTTAATAGTAACATTATTTAAATTATAATAATCTTGATAGATACAAACCCCTTCGTTAGATTTAGTTATTAAGAATAATAAAACTACACTTCGTAATCTTGATTCCCGAATGAAATCTTTAGCAAAATTATCATCGATTTATTTTCGAATTACCTTTAATTCGAAAAAGAACAAAAAACGATTTTTGAAATATAGAAATTCTTTTTCAGATATTAACTCTATTTTGTAATTCTATATCCGATATAAAGGAAGTGTATTTATATAACGAGATAGGAAAGCGGGTAATTTGTTTTGAAGTTACAAAGGAAGCTTTTCTTTGATTTCGTTATCGTTGAATAGTGATTTGTTATTGAAGAATTTCTCGATATTTATCTCTGTTATTTTCCGAAGGTATTCTAATTGATAACAATAGTAAACAAAATCGTAAAGCTTTGGAGATACTTTGGTTAATGTATCGACGATATTATCTTTTCTATATAATATATCCTTGAAGTTTTATTTCTAAAAAGCTGGGATTATTGTTGTTTTATATAAATATTCTTATCGAATAGTTTCTTTTGTTCGATTCAATTCTTTTTATATAAAATGTATAACCTTCATTTTATTCTATTAGTAAAAAGATATAAAACTAATAATTTATAATTAACAGATATTATCTAAATCTAATTTTATATTGGAAGTGATCTCGATTTGCTTTTTTGGGATTGGGATTGATAACGATAGTAAGGGTTCATTCTTTGGTATTGATTTCGGCCGATGTTGTCCAGCGATCTTTTGTATAGGTTTATACTGAATGGGATATCAGTTCAATATTATTTGTATTTGAAATGATGTTTTCTTATTGTAAACTCTTATACAATAATGATTTACATTGGGTATCAAAATCTTATCGATTTGCAAATCGATTTCAAAGTCTTTTATCGATTTATAACCTTCGTTTATAGAAACTGATTCATTATAGTTTTACTTCAATAGTTTTTTTAAGACTGTTCTAAAATTTTGAGTATATATTTTGTCGTCTTTGTTTTCATCTTCGATAAATAATAATAAATATCAAAAAGGATTTTTCTTTATACTAAAAAGAAAAGTTTTAATTAAAGATAATATATCAATGATTTTATTGATAAATAGTTTTGTAGATATACTACTTTTGTATATTTGATCTATATATATTGGTAAAGAGATTATTGGTATTTGTATTGGATCGAATATATTATAAAAACAACAATATATTATACAATATTGAAAATTGAAAAAGAGAATTATATCCTACCAATTTATATATAGATTATAATATTATAACTATAATAATCCGAAAATAATTGGAATTTCTTTGAAAAGTTTTGTAATGAAGAATAATTATGTTTCTTTATATTGTTTTATTATTATATTTATTATGAAATAATCAATAATGATATCTGTAATGTTTCTATTTGCCAAACGAAATTCGCAATGATATAGTAAAGATCGAATTGGGATATTGTTTTGATCAACGAAAAAACGATCAACGAATGCCTTTCCTAAACATCTGTTATCAATCAAGTTGGTTATATTGAAGGGAGAAAAGTATATTGGGAATATAATGATTTGAACGAATAGAGATTTGCTATCTATAGAATTGAACTGTAAAGGTTTTTTGTTAGTTATTGTTTGTTATATTCATTTTGTATCCTTTGATAACCTTTGCGAACGATTTGTTACAAAAGTTAAACTTTTCCTGAATACTTTTAAATAGATATAGATAACAATGATACTATATTACGAAGAGGTATATTTGATATATTTTCTGATAATACTAATACTTCTTCTTCAACGAACCCAATGAATATATTAAGGTATTGTTGTTAATAATTATTATAATCTTGATAATTATCTCATTGAAAACTTCCACGATTAATTGGATTAAAAAAACAGTATTGTTAAGTTTAAAATTGTATTTGATATTCTTCTCATTGATAGCCATCTCGATTGATTGAACTATTCGAACGGTATTATTGGTTTTGATATAATTGATGATTATCTTTCAAATAATTACTTTTATAGAAAATACCTTTATATCCGTTTGCATTTCTTATAATATCGATTTGTTTCTTTGCTTTACAATCTACAATTCGATGCTCAGATTGTTTACAAAAATAGTATAGATCATAAAAATATTTATACTCTTTTTGTATTTGTTTCGGGGTTCTGATTGTATCAAGGTTCATAGGATCATCTTGGATATAAAATACTAACAATACTTATCGTTGAGTATAAATTGAATTAGATTTCGAAAAGTTTGTATTGTAATATTCATTATCCCAACAGTTTTGGCTCTATACTTAAAACTTCTTTTTTCATCCTTCAATATCAATGAATTTGTAAAGGTTTGAATTACCTTTTATTAATCTCTTCAGTTCGTCGATGATTTTTTGTTTTATTGTAAAAATCATTTCTCGAAAAGTCTTTCCACTAAATATATCCAAATATTCTAATTGTGAATAAAAAAAGAAAAATAGAGTTTTTTCACTCATTTTGAGTTTGTCGAATTTGATTATTGTTTTATATTCAATATCAATTGAAATATAAAGACCATCGAGTTTCTTCAAGAATATATCTACAATAGTAAATTCCGATGTATTATCTATAATTCCTTCTATATCCTTTCGTCTTTTTTATCGAACTATTCCTTTCAAAAGCGAAATTATATATAACAATTTCTTTTGTTCTATATCGAAAACTATAGAATCGCTTTTCCAATAGATATATAAACCCATCTTCCAATCTTTGTATTCGTTTTGTCGAATCAAAAGGCCTGTTTTTTCATCTTTAAATGATTTAGGATTTTTTGTAATTTGTTGTAATCGATAAATTGATACAACAAAGTTTGCATCGATAGATGATTGATCAAATTGTTCCCGAAAAATAGAATTCTGAATTATTAATCTTGTATTAGCTGTATTGTTTCATTATAGATCTCCTTATAATATATATATTTCTTATTGATATTACTCTACTTGAGCTAACATTTGTTCTATAAAACTGAACAAATATTGTATATATACAACAACTTCAGAATTCTATATATTGATAAATATATCGGAAATAAAGATTGAATCTTTAAGATCTTTATCTCCAATATTAAAGAGTTTATATATAAACTATTGATAATTAAAGAAAACAAATTTAATATACTCTTGAAGTTCGGGCATTGTCTTTGATCGGGCTGGAAATATCGATGGTTCTGATAGGATTGATTGAATGATGTTCGATATAATGATGGATTATTTAAGACAGTCTTAAAAATTGAAGTATAATTGTAGGGTTTTTGATTTCGATTGTATAATGATATAGTACTGGTTGAATCGAGATCTAAATCTAAATCTGAATCTGAATCTGAATCTGAGTCTGGGTTTGGATTTGGGTTTGGATTGGAATCGAATTAAAATATTGTTTATTGTTTATTGATGTATTGATAATCGAAGTTTCCGAGTATTTTGTAAAATTGATTATTTGGTAAGATTGGGTTGTCTTTTCTATTCAACAGTAGAGTCTTTATAAAAAGTAGAATATACTATTATAATGATGATAGGGTGTTTTAAGATATAATAATATTCTATGAAGAAGGAAGAAGGTATTAGGAAGAGCATTGATTATATAGGGGATGAGTGTTTTAGACAACTATACAGACTAGCTAGGAACGGGTTACGAACCCGTGACAGTTCGAAAGAACTCTAAAATATAACAATCTTATATAAAAGCCTTCGTTTAAATGAAATATATATACTTTAAAAATATATAACTACTGTCGGTACGATTCTGTAATTGTCGTATCCGATAGAAATGATTATAAACGTTTATGATCGTATTGAGATTATTCATAAAATAGATTCCCGTGAGGGTATTTAGATTGTTATATAATTGATCTCTAAATTAAAGATTATATTGTATATCAAGATTCAAAAAAATTATTGAGTGTGAATAGCCTTAATATAGAAGCCTTTGTTTAAGTAAGGATTATATATTTTAAAAGTATATGAATATTAATATTGATTATCTTTTTAAAAGAATGACTAGCTACAATAAATGTAGATACAAAAACGAAATAGAAAAATCCAAAATCATAATATCCGAAAACCTAAATCTTAATATTTGAAAATCTTAAATCTTAATATCTGTTTTTCCATTTATATCTTTATTTCCAATTTAACTTTATTCGTATTAATCAATTCCTTCAAAGCTTGATAGGGCTTGACTTTCGTTATTGTATCAGCAGGGTTAGTATTTCCATCGATCCAGCGGATCTTCTGAATCTCCTGTTTTTCATACGATTAGCGAATATATATCAGATTGATCATTAATCGCTTTTTGTATATAATACCAAATCTAATGAAGTATTTGTAAAGTGATTTCGAATTGGTATATATTACAAATGGAATAGGATAATTACAAACAATTATTTAATCGAGGAAGGACTTTATGGCACTTGCTATATCGAATCCGAAAATCATTGTATAGAATTCTGAAGTTAATGTATTTTTAATAACTCTTTTGTATTTAATAGAAATCCAATAGAGAATATTCGTATTTTTGGATTTGTTTATTAGAATTATAATATATTCGATTTGAAAAAAGTAATCAGGGTTATTTGCAAATCCTGTATTTACGAATACAAAAAGGGTAAAAGTCTTTGAATTAAAGGGAACGAATCTCAATTCTTTGGTAGTATTGTAGAATTATTAAGAAAGAGTTTTATTTAGGAATTCAATATCTTCTGGAATGGAATCGGTGATTTGAGTAATGCGGGATAATAAATATACAGCTTTTAATTGGGTAAGATTAGCAATATATATTCCTCTAATTTGCTGAGTAATATATTGTTCCTGAGTTGAAGCATTCTTTTGTAATTTGCTTTTAGTACCTTTAAGATCTGCAAGATTAAAAACGATTTGTTGAAGGTTCTTATAATATTGTTTTTGAATTAAATTGATAATATTATCGATTAATGATATAATAATTCCATTGAATTTAAAAGGATTCGTTTCTATTAACATTTTATAATCTTTTGTTTGGAAGTTGATAGCTTTAAATTGTTTTTGCTTTAGTTTAGTAAATGTTTTGTTGACGATAATAAACGTATTATCGATTTGAATACCAATAAATATAAGTATATCGTTGTTTCAATAAAGAAGATAATAATCGTAGATTGAAACTATAAGACCGAAACGATTCATATAATAATTATAATATATTTTGAACCAATGGTTATTTGATTCTGTAATACCATACAAAGGTTTTTTTATTTGAAAAACAATATTCTATAAAAGATATATTTTCTAAAAAAAATAAATATAGAATAATTGATTTAGCTTTATTATAGTCTGAATATAAGTTTGTAAGATATTATAAAAGTAAACATGAATATTCTTTGACTTAAAGATTGAAATTAGAATTAATAGTTTCCATTGATTAATCCTTTGTAAAGTTGGGGATTGAATCAAAATAATTTCTTTTTTAGTATTATTGTATATTTGAATTATTAATTATGATTTCTTTATAGCTTTATTAATTCTGGTATATTTGATCTTATCGATGAATCGGCTTCCGAAGATATAAATTCCGGTAGGAATTGAAGAGATGGGAATGTTTTCGAAAGTTTTTTTTTCTAATAATCCTTCGATTTCTTTTCTACGAAAATCGACAAAATTAAACTTAGGTAAGATAGTTTCAAGATCTTTGTTTGTTAGGAAAATAATTAAATCAGGGTTTGACGTTAATAGTGTTTTCGAAAAATATTGATGAATTATTGAGATTTCAATTCGATCTAAAGGATGTTATATAGTGTAATTAACAGAACGGGTGATAACAGATGTAGGGGGTGCTATTGTACAAACAATTGTATTTTTATTATACTTTTGTACTGGATTTGGTGAATCTGGATTTTAATTGATTGATTCTAGGTTGTCAAGAAAATTAATTTCCTTATGAAGATTATCAGATAGGTTTGTTGTTTTTTCCGGTTTGGAATAGTATGGTTTTATAATAATACTTTTGAATTTAGTAATTCTGTTAAAAAGTTGAATTCTACAGATTTCGCTATTAATTCCGAGAAAGGGAAATGGATCTTTTCATTTGTTTTTCTTTGAAGCAGTAGCCTTTCGTTATACCAAAACATCAAAATTGATAGGGAGATTGTGAATATAATATGTTGAAGAATTATTTCGTTGATTTAAGATATTGTTAATCTATCTTTGTATACAAAGTTTGTGAATCTTTTGTATAGCTTTTTCAATAATTGTAGCTCATTACAAAAGAATAAGATTTGAAAAATCTAGATTAGAAATTCTAGGATATATTCCAAATATAAGTAATATAAAAACTAAACCATTTAGATCAATTAAATCATTTATAATTTTCATAATCATTTGGAGATATATATCCTGTATAACATTAGATTCTTGAATTATTTCTTCAATAATGATTTTGTATATATAACAAAGAGATATATAGTATTGTTCAATAATGCTAATTGATTAATGAGATTCAATAGGAATTGATTTTGTTATAGTATTTATGAATAAAGCTCGATCTACAAACTCTTTTTCAACGAAATTCTTTCCAGTATTGTGAATTAGATAATCTGAAGATCCGATGTAGATATTGATCTAATATTCTCTAAGAGCATTTTAAGTTGTAATTGCTAAAATATTAGATAGAAATCGTACAATTTGGAAATGTATTGTTTGATCGATAATATATAGAATTGGTTTTCTGTTTAGATATATAATGTTAATATAAATTGTAAAATTGAATTAGATATTGTTATATAAAATAAATTTGAATCGTTTTGGAGATTTACTATGTTTTTGATAAAAATGATAAAATTTATTGAGCTTATGAAATTCTTTTTCAATATATTTGTTATAGCTAATACATTTCAGGATATTATATAGTTTCTTTATAGAAAGATGATCAAATTGATAATATAATCTTTGAAATTTTATATCAGTAAAATAAAAGAATGGAATAGAGGGGTATACTTTTATTGGATTGAGAGAAGAAGTAATATTCTATAAAAGAAATGTATAGTTAAATTTTCTAATTATAGAACAAATATAATTTCCTTTAGAGTTTATAACAATATTGTCAAGATTATCAAAGATTATATAAAGTCGATTTATATCTGTAAGTGATAAAAGGAATAGGGTATAAATATTCATAATATAAAAAGTAATGTTATTAATAGGTATATCAAGTGTTATAATTCTCTTTGAATTAGTATTACCAATTCCAAAGACGAAATTAGTATTAGGGTTAGGGTTTGATATAATTGTGATATTGATGAGTTTCTGTAGAACTTCAATTTGATATATACCGGCGGTAGATTTGATTGAAGCTCCTGAGTCAATTATAATACCGATGAATTCTTTATTTGAATAACAATAGTTGAAGAAGGTTTGAATCAATAATGGAGTTGTAGTTCTCAAAAAATGAGTAATAGTATTGTTACAGAACTCGATAACAGTTTTTTGAGTCTCTAAAAAGGTGAATTCGTTGAAAAATCCTTCGAGATCAGAATCATCGCTTAATTCCTTTTGGGGGTTCTTTTGTAGAGAGTTTTTATATTCCTTTATAAGAAGAATAAATTATTTATCCGAAGGAATAATTGTATTATATTCGTCTATAATATATTGGCGATATAAATGTTTGAAGGTAGAAACGTATTTAGATTGTTTGACTCTAACGAATTCTCAATAACGTTGTTTAGCTTTCTTTTGTTTTTCGATGAAATAATTAATTGATTAATAATCTTCTTTTTTATAAATATAGTATCTACAATATTTTTTGCCTTGGAATTTTGTATTAGAATTTAAAAGACGAGGTAGAATTTTTTGATTGTTTTTGTAAGTTCGATTTATATAGTATATTTTCTTTTGAAAAAGATTGAATTTGGAGAAAGGTTTTTCCTGAAGTTATAATTATGGATTGTTATTATTGAATAAAAGATCGTGGATTATAATGCTAGAATGTATTTTGCTGATTTGATCTGTATATATTAAAGCAGGGTCAGAGTAAACTAGTTTACATATAGAGTAAAAATAACAAGCAATAATGATCTTCAATAATATAGAAGATTTATTTTGTTAATCAATAGAAAGATTGAATCGAAGATTCCGAAGTGTATTGATTAGTTTTTCGAAGTATTCAAGAATAGTAGTAATAGGGTTATTCTTTTGAACCGAAGTTAATATAATAAATATTTATTTGGTAAAAGTTGTTTGTTGATATTCTTGATCTTCGAAATAATTATATATGTGGTGTATACTTTTATCAAAAGATAATTTATAAAGATTAATAATAATAAAGTAGAAATTTAATATTTCGTTTTATAATATTATAGAAAAGATTAAATTGTAATAGAAAAAGGATAAATTGATTTTATTATATTGATTATAGAAAATGATAAATTTATATTGAATGTTATTATTGGAATTGTTGTACTTTATATCCCTATTGTAAAGTTTGTCGAGGTTTATAATGTTTTGAATAACTTTCTTTTTTCGTTAGAACTAATAATGGAATTGTATTTCTTTCTCAAAACCTTGTAAGCTTGTTCTATGAGCTTAAACTCGCCTGTAGTAACAAGAGAGCTAGCTGTAGCTATAGTTTCGTAGTGTATAATTGTATAATATATACGATAAAGAAGAGAAAGAGTTGAAAGAATAAGGTTTTTGAAAAAGGGAGGTTGTATATTTTGATAATAGTGATCGATAATGAGGTTGATGATATATAATACAAAATGAATATAATGTTTCGAAATTTTTTCCAAAGAGATTCGAAAAGTTGTTAGAATAAAGAGATCGCATTAATCGTAAAAATTGAATATAATATAATAATACGAAAATTTGAAAAGATTGAAGCAAAGTAATCGAAATTCCACCAAAAATAATACAATTCGAAGAAGATTCACTACCTAGTGATACTTCACCAAAGGTAAATCAAAATAGATTGCAATATAATACAGAGAATGATCTTCGAACCAGATTTTCGTAGCGAAAATATACTCAAAATATACCTGAAAATAGATTGATTATAGTATAATAACGGAAATAGCATTTTCGAAGATTTTCAAATAGAAAATTAAACGAAATGAATCGAAATGAATCGAAAGGTTTCAGGATGATACATATACCGAAATTACAATAAATTTCGGTCTTTCTGGTTGGTTGAATAAAGAGAAAATAGATCGGATTCGAATAAGGAAAAGAGTGGATAATAGAATTCGAATAGATAATAATAATAAATATAAAAAATTAAAGCTATTTTGAGTTTTCGTAATAATAGTATAAAATTTAAATCAATTCGAATTCGAAAATGATAAATTTGAGGTAAGATTTTGAAAAAGGAGATTAATAATAATACAAATGGCATATGAAAAAGAGTTGAGATATTGTAAAGATCGTTGTTGAATGAAAAATGAGGTTATTCGGAGTTTTGAAAAAGATTTTGAAAATGGTCTAATGTTACGATCACGGATCTTACAATAACCGATCGTGTAAATACATGTTATGATTTGATCGAATTAGTATAAGATTAAGGTAATCGTAGGAACAAACGAGCACAGGCCATATTAGTATCAGATTATGTGATAGAGTATTGGAGTTTCAAAGGCTCCCAATGCTTCTAGAGCATTGGAGCTTCGAAGGCTCTCAACGTTTTGGGAGCATTGGAGTTTTGAAGGCTTCTAATGCTCTTAGAGCATTGGAGCTTTGAAGGCTCTTAGGTCTCCTGGGTATAAAGGTTTATATAAATAGAATGGATTCCTTTATTTGTAGAGTTTTGTATTCAAGAATAATCATTAGTTTAAATATTATAGTTATTATATAATACAATCGTTATATCTTTATTTTTATTAAATCCTTGTTTGATCTTTAGTAGAAACTATTATAGCCTTTTTATAAGCCCTTTGATTACTTCTTAGTAATAAAGGATTGTAATGATGTAATATTTTGAGTATTTTTATTAGTTCAAATATTGATTTGGTATATTTCATTTCGCTATATCTTTGTAAGATCCTATTACTAATATTCCTTCGAACAATAACAATAACGACGACAACGATAACGATATCGAGCTATCAGATGTCGATTTCGTTTCAGTGCAGATTACGGAAACTTTACGAGTAATAGTATCCAATAAATATTATAGCAATCGAAGGGAACTCGAAATCTTTTTATTTCAAATCGAAATGTATTTTAAATTCAATATTACTAAATTTGTGATTCCTAATAATTATAGTCTATATATTTCCTTTTATTTTCGTAAAGAAATAACCAAATGGATTCAATTTTATTTCAAAGATTATTTTATCAAGTCTAAAGATTATTGTATAATAATTATATGAATCATTTTCGAAAGCTTCGTAGAATTCAAAAGAGAAATCGGATAAGTATTTAGGGATATCGATAAAATCAAAATAATTGAACGAAACTTATTCGCTTTAAAACAAATTAGAGTAACGATCAATTATATTATGGAATTCAAACGATATACTAATCAAACCGGATAGGATCAGTAGACTTTGCTAAATCATTTCCATTATAGCTTTAAGGATTATATAAAGTTGGAATTTGCAAAAGGTATTGAATTTATAAATATCAATGAAATAATAGAACTCGTAATCAAGATCAATAATCGGCTTTACGAATATCAGCGAAACAAGAAATTCCAAAACTATTCAGATCAGAATTATAAACGAAACGAAGGAAAACGATATCAAACTAGGAATGAAAGCTATAAAGATCTGATGGAGTTGGATATTATTATTCAAAGAAAGCTATTCAAAGAAGAAATGGATAGGTATAGAAATAAAAAGTTATACTTCGAATACAGGTAACCAGAATATAGGGCCGTAATTCATCGCCAGAAGAAATAAAGAAACTTCAATCGAAATAAGAAACTTTGGAAGAATAAGAAGCAATTCAATACGATATTCGTATCCCAGTTATACATTCTAAATTGCATGGACTTAAATTTTAAAGAACAATTGGAGGATAATCAATTCGAAGAATCAAAAGATTCAGAAGAAAAGTCAATTTTGTAGATCGATCGAAAATCAAGTTCAGGGGAACTTTGGACTATACAGTATATCGACGAATGGAATCGTCGAATTTGGAAATTTGGAGAAACAAATGAAGAAACTTATAGCAATGATTTAAATATAAAGGATACTATAAAAGGAGAAACTTATAAAACAAAAATCATCGACAAATATAGAATCTTATGATATAGAGTTACGATTAATTTCTTTTTTATCGAAAAAACCTTATATCATTATATGAAAATGTTAGAACAAAGAGAAATATAAGAAATCATTTATTTCTATTACAATATTAATCATTTTATATACAAGATATATCTAGTACGAAAGATAAGGGATGAATATTTAATATAAATCCAAATCATATAATTTCTTTAGACAATAGGATATTTTCTCCGGGTTATATAAGGATTACCTTTAACCACCAAATGGAAAAACATACTCGACGACGAGATTTCAATTGGTCAAACAATCACAAATAATAAAGAAGAAGATTATTGGAATATTTCTTTATCCGGTCAATTAAATCGTTTAATTGATCAAATTAACCAAATTGACCAAACCAACCGAATGAATCAAAATAGGCAATTAAATGCTATAGGATATAGCGGATAGATCAATCTGAAGGTTATAATCAATAAACACCAGCTCAAAACTATAATAGACTTTAAAACAATCGGAAATTTTATTGCACAAAAAGCTGCGCAAAAAGCTGATATAAGATTCCAAACGAAGAAACACCTATATACATTGTAATTAGTAGATGGACAATTAATTGATATTGAAAATAGAATAGTACGAATAGAGATTAAATCAATGGAAATATAAATAAATAAATATTACGAATTTATACAATTTAATATAATTCCATTAGGGAATTACCAGATTATATTGAGTATACTATGATTAATATAGTACAACCCCAATATTAATTGGAATCGAGGAACTTTGATATTCGATCAATATGATTACAATTATCGAGATATATACGAATTTACAAAACTGAATATATACTTTAGGGAGTTGAAAGCAAATAACCTTATCGATATAGGATATCGAGTTCAGGATTCTTCATTGACGAATATATTAATAAAGTATATAAAATATACAAAACTTTTCGAAGAACGAAAGGGCTACAAGACTTTATCAGAATACAAACTGTGGGATTACGAAATAATGTTAATAGAAAAAAAGATACCTTCATTCGGGTCTATTTATTAAATATCGAAAAGAGACTTGAAAACGTTCAAGGAATATATTGATAACAGTTTAAAGAAAGAATAGATTAGAAAATCCATTTTATAAACAGTTAGCCCTATATTATATATATCTAAAAAGGATAAAACTAAAAAACTATGTATAGATTATTATAAATTTAACGATATAACAATCAAGGATCGATATCCATTTCCATTAGCTACAGAATTGAGAGATTGATTGAGGAAAACTAAGATCTTCTCCAAATTTGATTTACGAAACAGTTTCTATCTAATTAGAATGAAGAAAAGTGAAGAATGGAAAACTGTATTTAGAATACGATACGGATTATACAAGTATCAGGTTATGTTATTTGGGCTAATCAATGCATTAGCAATATATATACATTTGGTAAACAATGTATTGAGAAAGTATCTCGATATTTATTGTATTTGTTATTTGGATGATATATTGGTTTATTCAGAGACTTTGGAATAATATATTCAGAATATTAGCAATATATTAGTATACTTGAAGGAAATAGATCTTTAGTGCAAGTTTAGCAAATGTATATTCTATATTACAGAAATAGAGTTTTTGAACTATATAATCTTTCCAGAAAGACTCAAGATGAATTCAAACAAATTACAGGCTATTCAAGAATAGAATCAGTTTACAAATGTTAAAGAAGTATAATCCTTTTTAGAGTTTGTTAACTTTTATTGCAAATTTATTAAAGATTATTCGAAAATAGCAATTCCAATATCAGAAATAATCAAAAAGAATCAGGGAGAGTTTCAATAGACGGAAAAGATATAGAAAGCTTTTGAATTATTCAAGCAAGTTTTCATGAAAGAATCAATACTTTTATCATTCGATCTGGAACTATCGATTATAGTCGAAACTGATTTTTCAGATTACGCTTTAAAGGTTGTATTAAGCTAGCCTAAAGTAAATAAGAAATAGCAATTAATAATCTACTATTTCCGTAAATTATCGTTAGTAGAATTGAATTATAAGATTTACGATAAAGAGCTGCTAACTATAGTCGAGGCGTTTAGGGAATGGAGAGTTTATTTAAAAAGATCGAAATATATAATGCAGGTATATATCAATCATAAGAACCTGGTTTACTTCATTACAACGAAGGAATTAAATAGAAGACAAATCAAATAATCCGAAATTATGATTATCTACAATTTTTGTATTTCATATATTAAAGGAATAGAAAACGCTAAAATCGATGCTTTCAATAGAAAACCGGAATATTTACAAAATAAAGTATACGAAATATTGTTGGAAGGGCCATCAAGTATATATTGTTGTGTGTGTAACTAATATTCTATGGTACAGTTTGAAGAGATATGTGTGCTAGTGCGGAAGCTAGTATTAGCGAGTATTATGTATTCTAATATCCTCTCTATAATCAGAAACGATGATCATTAAAGAACTATGTGAAATGTATAATAGAGCTTCGTTAACTCTTGTAGTAATGTTCTAGCCTTCAGTTATAATCGTATTATCTAGTCTTTTTATGGAAGTTCAACAATCCATAATCCTAAGCTTATATTACAATACAAGAATACTCCTAATTATTCTACATCAATATCGAGCCCTAAACCAGCGCAATATGTACAAAAGCCGGGGTATATGAATTGTTTGGTAAGAATATCCACTGTTTGATCGATTCCTGCAATCCATAAGATTTTAAGCCTGTTTGTATCAATCATATCGTCTCTAATGTAGTGTTATCTGATATTAATATATTTTGCTTTGCTATAAAACTTATTTTCCTTAATCCAATCTACACTGCTTTTGTTATTATAATATAATATTGGAATAAATAATTCGATCGAGGATCTTTCCCCTAGATCTTGAACTAGCTTTTCCATCTATACTAATTCCTTAGATCCTTCGTTTACAATAATGATCTCTACTTTTATTATACTTTGAAAAATAGATTTCTGCTTTGTAAATGATCAAACTATTGCTTCTCCATATCTCATAATTACAACACCCTGAATTGATTTGTTTCATTGTTCAGAACCCCATATAGAATCTATGAAAACATTATATTCGGAAAATAGTTATCGTAATCGTCCTGAGTATACCAAACCAATATCGATTGTATTTGCAAGATATTGAAGTAGATGTTTTATATAAACAAAATATTGTTCTCCAAATGATTACATAACTCTAGCTAATTGTCCTATAGCAAAAGAGATATCAAATCGATTGCAATTTGCTAGATATATCATCGAATCTATGATCTGCAAATATAAATTCTTGTTATCCTTTTCGAGTAATTCTTCTATCTCTATTATATAAATAACTATTCTTGGAGGAAGTGATAGATTTTTCTTTACAGAATCATCGATTTGAAATCACTAAAGGATCTTTTTCGTATAATTTGAATTGTGAATTTTGAGGGTTCGTCTTGCTTTATTTCGTTCGATCTGAAATCCTAGAAATATCTAAATAGGTTTTAAATTTTTACATTTCTATTGTTTATCAATCCTTTTCTTGATTTTATCGATATCTATTCGTTTCCCAACAATTAATATATCGTCGATGTACAAGAGAATAGAAACACCTTTGTCAACGAATAGATTTGGATCTACAAAGAAAGCTGATAAACCTAATTCTTTAAAGAACTTCTTAATTGTTAATTATCAAATTCTCAGAACTTGTTTAAGATTATAAAGTGACTTTTTGAGCTTGAAGAAAACTCTAGCTTTTTGAAAATTTTTCTAAAGTATTTCTTTGATTTCAAAGAACACTTCTTCAAAGAATTGTAGAATTTCTATTAGTATTTTTATATCTATTAGTTTCTTATTAAGAAAAACAATATCTATATTTATATTATCTATTTCTAGATCTTTAGATATAGCTTTAGCGAGTAAAGTTCTTAATATAGAATATCTTTCGATTCCTATAAATGTTTTTTTGAAATCGATATTTTTCTTTTGTAGATATCCTTTCACAACGAATCTAGCCTTTCGTTTAATTATCTTATTGAATTGATTCATTTTGTTCTACAGAATCCATTTGAAAGTTATCAGTTTCTTGCCTTTCAACATTTCCCTTTGTATAATCTCGAATGTATCGTTCTTCTGAAGATTAATCAATTCAGATTTGATGGCTTTTAATTATTGTTCATTGTTTTTTCGTATAGCCTTTTTAAATTCTATTACCTCAAAAAATACTACTGGATTACCAGTTTGAACAGAATTTTCAGCATCAATAGTAACAACTTTCAAGGCTTTTATTTGTTATACAATTTGATTATTAAAAATCTTTCTCAAACAGTATTTGCAAACAATATTCAATAAACTTCTAACTATATTAGCATTTGTTTATAAAATCTCCTTCTATATCAAAGATCTTCTTTTTTTCTTTTGTTGAAACTTTTTCATTATAGACAATAAATCTCTCTTCTTAACTTTTAGAATTCTTTTATTTATATTAGATTTTGAAATTGCTCTATCTATATTAGATCTTAGAATTGCTTTGTCTATACCAGACTTTGAAATTGCTCTGTCTGTATCAAACCTTAGAGTTGCTTTGTCTATACCAAACTTTGATTCAATTGAAGTTTCTTTAAATGGAAAACTATATTTATTGAAATCAATATTTGCAATTCTTATTATCTTCTTAAAAAAAAAACTAAATAGAAAATAAATATAATATCTATTCATTCCAACAAATACAAAATCCCCTTTTAATATTCGTAATTCAAACTTCTTTATTAGTTTTCCTGAATATTGAAGATTGAGAACGAATACTTTACAATTAAACATTTGTAGATTCGAGAAATCCAGTAATCTACTGTAATATACTTCGAAAGAAATTATCGCTATGAATAAAGATCCTGATTTCCCGAATAATAGAACTTTCGTTGAAGCTCTATTGTATAATCAAATAGCATAACGAATCGTCAACTCCCATTGATCATTTAGTATACCTACCTGATCGAATAAACTCCTAGATCTAACATTAACATTTTGAATTTGTTTCTCGACGATTTCGTTCATTGAATACTTTCCTGGAAAAAAAGGTTCGAATTGTATACCAAGTTTCTTGAATTCGTCTTGAAATGCTATACCAAATTCGCCTTTTCCATTATCTGTATAAACAATTACAACTTTTTCTTTTGTTTCGTTTTCAATTTCCTTAATAAGATTCATTAAAACAGGAATCATTATTGTAATCTTTTTATCCTTCGTATAATATATCCAATCAATTCTTGTAGTATCATTTATAATGAGAAGAAAATATCTATTTCTATTTATTGAAAAAAAAAGAATTCCTGAGAGATTATAATGTATATATCGAAGTTTCTTGAATATACGAACAGCTATCTCTTTGTTGAAATACTCTTTCATTCATCCTGAAAAGCATAATCCGCAAATTCTTCTTTTTTTCGTTTTGGATCTTTTAACAAATTTCAATCCTTCAGATCTTTTCTTTAATTTATTCATTTAATTATAATTGAGATACTCTAAATATCGATATACCAATTCTACATTTGTTTCTTCGAGATCTTCTTCTTCGTTATCTTGAAAAATAAAATTCGTCATATTTATTTGAAATGATTATTTGATTATATATAATCCGGACATAAGTTTTGCAATGAATTAAAGTTATCCGAATTTCCAATAAGAGATTGAATCTCCTTCAAAGATAACTTTACATTTTATCAATATAAGGAATTTGACAGATATTAGTTGTGTATTTCTGAATTCTAATACAAACCAAACATCTGTGAATTCGAAATTGTCGATCCTGGTTTTCCCAAACACAATACTTTTAACATAAATATTATTTACAATCTTTATATTCCTTGGAGTCGACCAATATTAAACATATTCAAGATTGTCGATTTGATCAATAAAATATTGAATAGCTCCTGAATCAAATATCCAATCCATATTTGAATCAATCATATACATAGCAAACCCTGAATAAACAATACCATTGTATTAATCTCCTTCAATTATTTGAGTTTTAGCTTCTTCATTATCATTATCATCATCCTTCCCTTTCTTACCTTTTCTAGCAAATACTTTGGCTTTTACTAAAGCACAACAATCCTTTTAATAATAATCATATTTATAACAGAATCGATATTAATCCTTTGCAATTCCTCCATTTGATATATAATCTCCACAACCATCACCTCAACCTCGTTTGCTACGATCGTTTCCATCATATCCTCGACTGCCGTTTTTACCTTTACCATCTCGAAAAACATCTCGTCCTCCTTAACCTCAACCGTTTCCCTTCGTATTAGAATGATTGTTATCAGTATAAACTACCATAACAATAATTGGTTTTTCACAAACACTAAAGATCATCATTGCTTATTGAAGATTCTAATTAATATTAAAAACAAACATCTTTACTGTTTACCAACCTTCTATTTCGGGAATCTTATTTATGAACTGAATATGAACCTCTTCATAGCTGATTGATTATATACTATTGGAAATTTGTCGTTGATAATAAAGAAAACGTTCAATGAAATTTCGAAGAGTTTGAGTTTTGGGATCGAAGGTTTCGAGTAGAAATTGACGACGAACTTCAGCAACAAAATAAGAGTGAACACTATTGTCATATAATTTGAAAGTTTCCTACATAAAAGCAACATCGAGATTATCAATATACTCAACAAAGCTTAAACGATAAATTACATTTACTCCAAAATTGAATATAACAATTGCATAACCTCTTCTTTTCTTGTAATCATAAAATAAAATATCGAAATAATCTAAATCGGAAGGATCTAATTGATTTTCAGTATTGTTGATAATATCGATAGCTTCAGCTACACCAAATACAAACAAACAAGATTCCTTGAATTCGCTCCAATTATCTCCATTGAAAACAACAATACTGCCCCATTTCGTAGAGATTGTAACAAATTCAAAGATTGGGTTGAAAGGCACCATTGTTAATTTTTATATAAATAACACATTCTGAAAAAGAATATGATATAATATCGTATTATAGTAAGCAAATCTCCATATATACATCTACACGGAGCTCATAACCTGTTGGAAAGACCATCAAGCATATATTGTTGTATGTGTAACTAATATTCTATAGTACAGCTTAAAGAGATATATATGCTAATGCGGAAGCTAGTATTAGCGAGCATCATATGTTCTAACAAATATATATAATCTTAAAGGAAGAAGATAATATATTAGTATATAATAAACTACAACTCATTGTCTCCTCTAGAATTGATTATAATATAATCAAGAAGTAATTGAAGGCTGAATATAAATGAAATACTACTGCAAAACGAATTCTTAAAAATACAGATAATTTGAAGAAGGGATTCAATATCGACAAAGGGTTTATATACTTCCATAACAAATTATATATACCTTCTAAACTAATCGAAGGATATATTCGAGAACAATAAGAACTTCTAACTTATAGGTATCAAGAAATAATTAGAACCTTTGTTAGAATCAAAAAAGAAGTTTACTTTCCGAAAATGAGAATTACAATTAAGAAAATAGTTGAGAACTGCAATACCTGTATATAAAACAAGGCTGCCAGATATACTCTATATGGTCAACTCAAGACCTCCAATTTATCTACTTAATCATGGAAATCCATCGTATAGGATTTCGTAGTTAAACTATTTATTTCGAAGGATTCAGTTACAATAAAAGAATACGATTTTATTCTAATAATAATAAACAAATTAACGAAATTTGTTTATATAATATCATTCTATAAGAAATAAACAGCAGATAACCTGGTTTATATGTTCCTACAAAATATAATCAATATTCATAATATACTAAAAGAAATAATTTCAGATAGAGATAAACTTTTCATATCAAAATTCTGAACTACTCTTATAATATTGTTTGAAATCAAATACAAATTATCTACTGTATTTCACCCCCAAACAGATGGCCAAACAGAACGTCTAAATCAGATAATGGAAGTCTATCTACATTACTATATCAATTATAAACAAGATAACTAGATTGAATTATTACCCTTAATTTAATTCGTATATAATACATTGGAGATAAAGACAACAAAGATAACATCAGTATATATTAACTATGGATATACTTTATTAATCTATTGTTCATTATTTTTACAAACAGTGAATACCGATGAAACTATAAAAGATATATCAGAAATCAAGGAACTATATAAACAATTCTCATTAGATCTACAATTCATAGTTTTAAGAATAATTGTATATTATAACGAATTACAAAGTATAAAATCTACTTTTAAAAAAAAGGATAAAATTTATTTGATTCGAAAAAACATTCAAACGCAACAATTAAACGATAAACTAGACCACAAGAAACTAGAACTATTCGAAATTGAAAAAATAATAGGATCTATCAATTTCAAATTGAAGCTATCAAATATTATAAATATCTATTCAGTATTCTATATATCCTTATTTGAATTAGCACTATCAGAAACGCCGAATACACCAGAAACTATAATCGAATTTATTAACCCGAATACCAAATATAATATCGAAACTATATTAGATTGCAAATATATTAAAAATACAATAAAATATTTAATCAAATAGTTCGATTACCCATATTCAGAAAACATTTGAGAATCCAAAAAGAACCTTAATTGTTTTAAAAGGCTATAGATATTTTATCAACGATATCCGGATCTATTCAAAAAGGATCCAAAGGATTTAAGAAAGATGAAAGATCGAAATCTTCCAAAAGATCAAACGAAGTATTGTTAGGGCTAAAAGTATTTCCGTTTGCTCTTTTCTTTTCTATTTGTTTTTTCGCCAGCTGTTCTTTCTTTTTCAAGGTATTTAGTTCATCCAAATATTTAAGGTTACAATCGGCTATCCGCTTTCTACGATTGTATAGGAATTTCTTTTGTTTATATAAATGTAGAATTTTAGCAAACACTTTTTTCTTTTCACGATCTAATTTCTCTTCTTGTTTATCTAAAGAAACCCAATCCGAAATACAAAGTATTTCCCGATCCCAATTTTCTTCCAAAGGAAATTCAGCATTATAAAGAATTCGAACCAAAATGTATTCAGAACAACAAGAATGTTAAAGATTATTAATATCTTTCATACAACGAAGTTTTTCATTACAATAATGAGAACAAGAAAACATTTCAACTCCACAATTATTGATAGATTGAACCAGAAGAATCTATTCGGAACGTTTTCGAACAAAAGACAAAGATTTTTTAATTCTGAAGAAAGATATAATAGGAAAAAAGAGTTTTGTACTTTTCTTTAGAATATAATTCCGTTTTATAAGCTTAAAACAAGCTTTAGTTTAAATAGAGAATAATGTTACAATTACAGATCTTACAATAACCGATCGTATAAATATACATTATGATTTAATCGAATTAGTATAAAATTAAAATGATTATAGAAACAAACAAATATAGGCCATATTAGTATCAGATTATATAATAAAGTATTGGAATTTCAAAGGCTTCCAATACTCCTGGAGCATTGAAGCTTCGAAGGCTCCCAACACTCTTGAAGCATTGGAGTTTCGAAGGTTCCCAATGTTCCTAAAGTATTAAAGCTTCGAGGGCTCCTAGGGCTCCCAGATACGAAGATCTATATAAACAGAATGGATTTCTTTATTTGTAAAGCTTCATACTCAAGAATAATCATTAGTTTAAATATTATAGTTACTATACAATACAATCGTTATATCTCCATTCTTACCAAACCTCTGTTTGATCTTTAATAGAAACCACCACGGCCTTTCTATAAGCCCCTTGATTACTTCTTAGTGATAAAGGATTGTAGCGGCGTAACATCTAATTTGTAATCACTAATTAGTGTCGGTACGACTCCGTGATTGTTGTATTCAATAGAAATGATTATAAACGTTTATAATCGTATTGAGATTATTCACAAAAGAGATTCCTGTAAGGGCATTTGGATTGCTACACAATTGACCCCTAAATTAAAGGTTATATTGCATATCAAGGTTCGAAAGAACCATTGAATACGAATGGCCTCAATATAGAAGCCTTCGCTTAAGTGAGGATCACATGCTTTAAGAGCACGTGAATACCAACAACTACCAATATTGATTATTCTTTAAAAGAATGATTAACTACAACAAGTATAAATACAAAAACGAAATAGAAAATCTAAAACTATAATATCCGAAAATTTTTAAATCTTGATATCCAAAAATCTTAAATCTTAATATCTATTCTCTTTACCTATACTTCCATTTCCAATTTAATTTTATTCATATCAATCAATTCTTTCAAAGTTTAACAAAATTTAGCCTTCGTTATTGTATCAATAAGGTTAATATTTCTATCGATTCAATGGATTTCCTGAATCTTCTGTTTCTTATACGATTAATGAATATATATTAAATCGACTATTAATCGTTTTTTATATATAGTATCCAATCTAACAAATCATTCGTAGAGTAATTTTGAATCAATATATACTACAAACAAAATAAAGTAATCGCTAATAGCTATTTAATCGAAGAAGGATTTTATAACACTTGTTATATCAAATCCGAAAATCATTATATAAAGTTCTAAGGCTAATATACTTCTAGTAATTCTTTTGCATTTAATAAAAATCCAATAAAGGATATTCGCATTTTTGGATTTGTTCGCTAAAACTATAATATATCCGATTTGAGAAGAATGATCAGGGTTATTCGCAAATCCTGTATCTACAAATACAAAAAAAGTAAAGATCTTTGAATCGAGTAGAACGAATTTCAATCTTCTAATAGTGTTTTGGAATTGCCAAGAAAGGGTTTTATTTAGAAATTTAATATCTTTCAAAAAAGGATTAATGATTTGAGTAATGCGGGATAATAAATATATAATCTCTAATTGAATGAGATTGTTAGGAATTATGCTGAATAAGCATGCTGAGTAAGCAAACTCTATATAGACCAGATCAGAATTTTCACATATAGAATACACATATAGTATCATTATTGATCTCTTTAATATAATACCTTTCCAATTGAGTTGATAAGATTCTACTGTGTCAATACTGTTGCTCTAACCCTGATAGAGATTAACAATATAAACTTCTCTAACCCGTTGAACGATATATTATTTCTGAATTGAGGTATTCTTTTATAATTTGCCTCTAATTCCTTTGAAATCTATAAAACTAAAAACAATTTATCAAAAGTTCTTGTAATATCACTTCTGAATTAGATTGATAATACTATCGATTAATAATATAATAGTTTTATTAAATTTAAAAAAAATTTATCTTTATTAATATCTTACAATCTTTTATTTGAAAGTTGATAACTTTGAATTGTTTTTGCTTTAATTCAGCGAACACTTTGTTGGCGATAATAAATATATCATCGGTTTGAATACTAATAAATACAAATATATTATTATTTCGATAGAGAAGACAATGATTGTAGATTGAAACTATAAAGTCGAAATAGTTTGTATAATAATTATAATATATTTTGAATTAATAGTTTCTTGATTTTATAATGTGAGAAAGTTGGATTGCTAGGGCCACATACGTAGCTAGTTCATAGGCATTAGGTCACATGATCCTTCGTAGTTAAATATAAGGAGAAGGCTTTGCCTTCCCTTCTAGAATAATCAATCGTTTTCACTAGTCTTTTTGCATACCCACTGTATACAACCCCCAACCCATTGTTATTCACATTAGTTCTACTATTCGAAGTTTATACAATGTAATCTGATCAGTTCGTATCCTATTCCCCCTCGCAGCGTGCTATCGGGACGCACGTATCTCGACCTACCTCTTTCACAATAATACTATATAAGGGTTTCTTTATTTGAAAAGCAATATCTTATAGGAATTGTATTTTCTAAAAAGAATAAATATAAAATAATCGGTTTAGTTTCATTATAGTCTGGATATAGACTTATAAGATATCGCAAAGATAGATATAGATATTTTCTGATTTAAAGATTGAAACTAAAATCAATAATTTTCATTGATTAATCCTTTATAGAATTAAAAATTGATTCAAAACAATTTCCTTTCTAATATCATTATATATTTGAATTACTAATTATAATTTCTTTATAGTTTTATCAATTCCAATATATTTGATTTTATCAACAAATCGGCTTTCGAAAATACAAATTCCGGTAAAAACCGAAAAGATGGAAATATTTTCGAAAGTTCCTTTTTCTAATAATCCTTCGATTTTTTTTCTATAAAAATCGACAAAATTAAATCTAAATGAAATAATTTCAAGGTTCCCGCCAATCGAAAAAATAATTAAATTAGAATTTGATATTAATAGTGTTTCTAAAATGTATTAATGAATTATCGGAATTTCAATCCGATTCAAAGAACATCGTATAGTATAATTAACAAAACAAACGATAACAAATATAAGAAATATTACTATACAAACAATTGTATTTCGATCAGATTCTTATACTGGATTTGGTAAATCTAGATTTCGATTGATTGATTCTAAATTGTCAGAAGGATTGATTTTCTTATTAGGATTATCGGAAAGGTTTATTGTTTCATTTGGTCTTGAATAGTATAATTTCACAACAATATTCCTGAATTCAATAATTTCGTTAAAAAATTGAATTTTATAGATTTCGTTATTAATTCCGAAAAAGAAAAATGGATTTTTCCATTTGTCTTTCTTAGAAGTAATCGTTTCTCGCTATATCAAAACATCAGAATTGATAAAAAGATCGTGAATATAATCTATTGAAGAATTATTTCGTTGATTTAAAGTATTGTTAATTTATTTTTATATACAAAGTTTATAAATTTCCTATATAACTTTCTTAATAATTATAGATTATTACAAAACAATAAAGTTTGAAAAATCTAGATTAAAGATTCTAGAATATATTCCGAATACAAATAACATAGAAATTAAACTATTTAAATCAATTGAATTATTTACAACGTTTATAATTATTTGAAGATATATATTTTATATAATATTAAATTCTTGAACCATTTCTTCAATAATAATCTTATATATATAACAAAGAAATATATAATATTATTCAATAATATCAATTGATCAATGAGATTCAATAAAAACTGATTTTGTTATAATATTTATAAATAAAACTCGATCTACAAACTCTTTTCCGACGAAATTCTATCCAATATTATAAACTAGATAATCTAGAAATATCACGGAGGCAGCAGACAGGATAACAGAAATCACTTTTATTGATAAGATGTAGCTCGAAGAGCTACGTTTCTACAGAAGGAACGTTTCCTTTAAATACATTTGTGTGTGCTAGGGCTCCGAGTTCTAGTACTCTTACAGGGTACGATCACCGAGCATACCCCGCTCGGTATTGGATCGGACAGATGGAGTTTACTAAAGGGGCCGATTCAGTAGCCCAGCCCTAACTTTGTGATAATACCCCTCTTTTTAAAACCGAACTCTGTTGAAGCAATTATAAAGGCCAGGTTTATTTGGATACTTTCGATAGTAATTCTGGATCAGCTTTCGAATGTTGTTCAGGTAATCAGTAGACTCTTTAATCGGCTTATCGTAGCTGATTCATTGGATGATATATTTCAGATAGGGGTTATTGCAATTGCAACATTCCCAACAGGAATTCAAAATTTTCTTCACTTCGAATTATTCGATTCTTTTGATTTCAATGGGAGAAGGGAACAGATTGCGTTGATCAAAGATAGAATCGTTATAAGCAGGGTATAATAAGTTCATATAGAATACAAAGTGATTTCTCATCGAAGCAAATAGTTCGAATTTGTAAGTATATATGCTTATAACTTGCAGGATCTGGAATGGATTTAGATTCTTTCAATTTAGTTTCTTTTAAGGTTTTAAGGTCTTGATGTTTTTGGTATTCAACCAAACTAGATCATCAGGATTGTAATGATGAGCAAGAGTACAGTAAACATCGATATTCTTTGTATAGTAAATTTGGCTAATAGTCAATTCGGTTTTCAGATGTTCAACGATCAGGGATATTTTCTTGACAAATTCTTCAGCATTCTGGATACCAAAACGGTTAATAACAATAGACGGTTCAAACCCTATATACAAATGATAATTGTAATTTGCAAAGAACAAGATCAGATGGGAACTTTCAAATCAAATAGAATTAATTGAAAATTCAGCAATCGATAATCATTCGGATCAATCGTTCTGCAAATACGAGATGTATGATCGGAAATATTATTCGAGTATAGCGTTTGTTTTCTCAGTTTACTCATTGGTTTCCAGATAATAGATTATCGATAGTTTCGATATTGTACTCAAATGTTTACAAATGTGTTTTCAGAAATCAGATATGAATTGAATACTACGATCGGATATAATTGTCGATGGTAGGCTGTGCAGCTTCTAGATATACTTCAAGAACAAACGAATTACTTTTTTGGAATTACAAATATTGTAATAAGACAGGAAATGCTTTATCTTAATCAATCGATCGATTATTATAAATATTATATTGTAATCAAAACTTTTTGGGAGGTATATTATAAAATCGATCGATATATCCCTTTATGTTTATTGAAGGATCGAAAGTAGATAAAGGATATTTTCTTGTTCTTTATAATTCGGTGTTGTTTGATAATAGTTATAATAATTATATATTCAACAGTTGATATAATTATAATATTCAGATCAATAGTAATTTCGGAATAGGAATTCGAAGGTGCGAGTATAATACAGGTGATCTATGGTAAAGAAATCGTGGATTAAGCAAAACAGTTCAACTTTTAGATTATTATAGTTAGAAACGAAAAGCTTTCTATAATAATATAGCAAGTTATTATTCTCGATATATTTGGATAGGGTAATATAGGGATGCTTAGATGTTTTTTTTACTAAGGTCTTCAAAATAGATATAGATATAGGGTCGGATATATATACTTCAATAAATAAAGTTTTCAATTCTTCCAATAGTTCGAATAACAGATTGGGGATTACAACAAATATCGAAGGCTGATCAGGTAGAGTAATAAAAGCAAACAATGGTTCAGGGATCGGTAAAGCTTTGAGGATAAGCAAAGTATTAAGAGTAAATGGGGAATCAGGGACGGATAGGATAGATTTGGGGACTGAACGAACTAAATTAGATTCTTTCAGTGATCGATAGGATTGATTACAAATAATGATTGCAAAACGAATTCTTTTCTTCAAAGAATTTATCAGATCAAATGAGATAAGTATAAGCGAAACAAATGCAAAAGCAGAAATGGATGTAGGGAACAAAACGGGATCAAGGTTTTCTGATTTCAAAATCGTTTGGTTTTAGTATAAAAGGTGTTCATCTTTTTTTTTAGACAGATCCTCTAATTTTTTGATCAAAACATCAGATTTAGCTTCTTGTTTACCTAATCGATAGATAATCTTGAAATTGAATCGAAACAGAAATTCAGATCAATAGGCTTAACAGCAATTCAATAATTTAATAATTGTAAAATACTCCAAATTCTTATGATCTATAATCACTTGGATCAGAAACAACGCTCCCTTTAATTTTGGGCGCCATTCCTCGAAACATCGAATAATAACCAGTAGTTTTTTATCGTAAATCTTGTAATTATATTCGGCAACCGAATGCTTTTTCGAGAAATACACAATAGGTTTCAGAATTCCTATATCGTTGTATTAGGACAACACTCCAGTAGATACAAAATCGGATGTATCGACCTCTACGATTATATCTTTTTCCCAATTGAAAATGGCTAGGATTGATGTTTTAGTAAACGTTATCTTTAGAACGGAAAAAGCTTTCGTATAAGTAGGATTCTAAACAAATGAAACATTCTTTTGAGTCAAATTAATTAACGAATATATAATAGACGAGAAACTACGAATAAATCATCGATAGAAATTGTTAAACCCGATAAATGCTTATACATTTATCAGATGGACCAGAATCTTCTATTCGACGATCGTCTTGATCTTTATAAGGTCTATTCGGATATCTTCCCGGTCTACAATAAAGCCCAGGAATTTGGTTTCAGGTTTCAAGAAATCGTACTTCTTCAGATTCGTATACAAACCAACCTTCCTTAAAGCTTTCAGAATTTTTTGAATATGAGCGATATATTCAAAACAGATTCTACTATAGATCAAAATATCATCTAAATAAACAATACAGAATATATCTAGATATTTTCGCAGGGTATCGTTGATAAAATACTGGAATGTAGCAGGTATACTGATTAATCCAAAAAATATAATCAGGGTTTCAAACAAATCGAAACGAATATGGAAAATAGTTAGATGTTTTTATCTTTCTTTAATCTTTATATTGTTGAATATAAAGATGATATTGATTTTTGTAAAGAACTTTATTCCTTTTAGATTGTTTAAGGATTTTTTGGTAAATGGTAACGGGTAGTAATCTTTCGTTGATAGGTTATTCAGAGTTCGGTAATCGATATAGAATCGTAATCCTTTATCGGGTTTCTTAACGAACAGAATAGGCGAAACCAAAACAAACGAACTCGGATGGATGAATCCTTTTTAAAGGTTCTTAGATAATCAATTTTTCAGAATAGTAAATTTGTTTCAGGATATAAAATAAAGAACTTCAAATGGTAATTTGATTCTCTTCTTTAAACGGATATCGTAGTTGTATGATCGATGCGGGGGCAGTTTGTCAGCGTTTCGCAGAGAGAATATATCGATCCAGGATCGGAATTCCTTAGGCAGGTCAAATGGGATAGGGTCTTTTCTTTGGGATAGGATATCATTAATTAGATTTATAGTAATCTGGAACATCTTATAATCGCAACAAGTGTACGTTGTACAGGCTCTTATTGATATAGATACGATATCCTTGTTTTGAAAGGCATCCGGGCGGAAAGGCAGGTATACCGGGCGGGCTTTCTCCAGGATATCCTGTAACACTTTCATATAGGATGGTTGCAATGATGTATTACAGAATTTTCGACAAAACTTGCTATCGAATCGAAATGTATTAAATGCAAATTCGATATAGAGATTATACTTCTTTAATTATACTAATCCCAAGACAATCGGATAATGGACTAACTCAATGATATAGATTTTTGATTTCTTTTTGTAATAATTGTTGATTTGTAGATCGGTTAGAATATAACGATCCATTCGGTTTTCAGATAATATTTTTTCATCGAATCCAATGATTTCGAACGGGACAGATAATTTGTACATTGAAAGTTTGGTAATTTCAATTCAACTTCGATCTACGAAAGTATATTCTTTGCATCCGTTATCCACTATAATGTAAGTAGAACAGGATCGATTAGGTGTCGGTAGGACAATAATAGGTAATATTATTAGATTTGCTCGATTGTTTGTTTTTTTAGTGAAAGATAAACTTCGAATTGTAGTAACGAATAAGTGTAGTATATGCAAGGCTTTCATTTGATAACGATTTATATCAAACAGACTTCGTTTCCTAAATTCGAAGAGCCGGAAAAGGACAGATTGTATAATGATATAATATATAATTGAATTTGAATGGAGAATGGAATAGGGGATAGTAGGACAAGACTAGTAAGATTAACTCTAACTTGCACAGAACGATTATCTGGGAATAGATAATCTTTCACATAATAATCAATAGATCCATAATGGAAGTATTCCCTTCGTTTGTGTTTATTAATATATCTTTAAAAACTGAGATCTATTGGATCTTCAGTAGGCATAATCGTAACGGAAGCAGCAGATCGGACAATAGGATTCGGGGACGGAATGGAGATACAGTTAATAGGATTTAGGTTTTGAATAATAATACAGAGTAACAGAACGATTGGATTATAATCGGAATCGGTTGATCCTATCAAATACAAACAACGATTCTCTAATGTCTACACGAAAGTAACAAATGCATCAATACTATCCGTAGGGAATTCGATAATAACAATCTGATTCTTCAGTTCATTCGACAAAACTTGTTCTAATAAGATAACTAGGATACTATTGTCGTTGATCATCCCGATTTCCAATACTAATCTTTGAAATTCAGTATAAAAAATATAGAACAATTAATTCCTCTATCTCAGATTGATCAGGAGTTTCCGGATTTCGGCTTGTTTGTTCTGGTTTCTATAAACTCTTTCTAATATTTGCAATAGATCTTTATAATCGGTAAATTTAACAAATTATCCTTTGATATTATACAATCGAATTTGTACAACAACAGATCTAGTTAATCTTCCAATTATATAAATCAAACGGAAATACGAAAAAGTGAAATAGTCAGAATTGGTATACATTTTATTCTATATTTGATCGACAAATCGATCAAGATCGATTTTTGTTTTATCAAACAATACAGAATCAGATACTTTCTTATTTAATTGAAGTTTCGACAAAACAAAAGCGATAATTGGAATTGTAACAAGAATCAAAGGTGAAAGGTCGGTTTGATCGATAGGGATTGAAACAAATGGGGCAACAAGAACAGAATGGAATTGAATCAAATAGATAATCAATTTATTGTTCTTCTTTCTTTATTATATAAATACAGTTTCCTCGATTTACAAATCGAGAGTAAGCTTTTGAATTACGGATTGTAGATCGATCATTTTTGTTTCCATTCTTATACTGAATTCGTAAAAGGAAATAAGATAACAATACCAGATCACAATATCACTAATTACAACGATAGCGAATTCTTCAAAGGAACTGGATTGATTAAACAGATACAGATAGAACGATATTATAGAAATATTGATATAAATAAAAGGAAGCTACGTAATATTATAAAGGCAGTAGACAGGATAATAGAAATCACTTTTATTGATAAAACATAGCTCAAAGAACTACATTTTTACAAAAGGAATGTTTTTTTTAAATATATTTATATATACTAAAGTTCCGAGCCTTAGCGCTCTTACAGGGTACGATCACCGAGCGTGCCCCGCTCGGTGCTGGATCGGACAGGTGGAGCCTACTAAAGGGGCCGGTCCAGTGGCCCGGCCCTGACCCCGTGACAAGAAATCCAATATAAATATCGATCCAATATTCTTTAAAAGCATTCCAGATTGCAATTATTGAAATATTAAATAGAAATTATACAATTTGGAAATATATTACTTAATTAATAATATACAAGATTAGTTTTCTTTCTAGATATATAATATCGATATAAACTGTAAAATTGAATTCAACATTATTATATAGAATAAATTTGAATCGTTCTAAAGATCTATTATATTTTTAACCAAAATAATAAAATTTGTTGAACTTACAAAGTTCTTTTCGGTATATTCATTATAATCAATACATTTCAGAATATTCCGAAGTTTCTCTATAAAAGGATAACCAAAACGATAATATAATCTCCGAAGTTCTGTATCGGTAAAGTAAAAGAATAAAATAGAATTGTATATTTCTATTGGATTAAAGAAAAAAGAAATATTCTATAAAAGAAATATATAATCAAATCTTCTAATTACAAAACAAACTTAATTTCCTTTAAAATCTATAATAGTATTGTCAAAATTATCAAAAATCATTTATAAACGATCTATATTTATTAATAATAATAAAAATATAATATAAATATTTACAATATGAAAAATAACATTTCCAATAGGTATATCAAATATGATAGTTCTCTTTGATTTAATATTATCAATTCCAAAAACGAAATTAATATCAAAATTAAAGCTTGATATAATCATAATATCGATGAGTTTCCGTAGAACCTCAACTTAATGAAAATTAACAATAGATTTAACAATAGTTTCTGAATCGATTATGATTTCGATAAATTCTTCATCTGAATAACAATAATTGAAGAAAGTTTGAATCGATAATAGAATTGTAATTCCCAAAAAATGAGTAATAGTATTGTTATATAACTCGATAACAATCTATTGAACATTTAAAGAAATAAATTCGTTGAAAAATCCTTCGAGATCAAAATTATCGTTTAATTCCTCTTGAAAGATTATTTACAAAGAATTTTCGTATTCTTTTATAAGAAAAATGAATTGCTTATCCGAAGAAGTAATTACATTGTATTCATCCAAAATGTATTAATAATATATATATTTGAAAGTAGAAGTATATTCAGATTGTTTAGCTTTAACAAATTCCCAATAATATTATTTAACTTCCTTTTATTTTTTAATAGAATAATTGATTAACTAGCAATCTTCTTTTTTACAAATATAACATCTACAACACTTTCTACCTTGTAATTTTATATTAGAACTTAAAAAACAAAATAGAATTCTTCGATTACTTTTATAAATCCGATTTGTATAATATACTTCCTTTTAAAGAAAATCGAATTTGAAGAAATTCTTTTTCTGAAATTATAATTATAGATTGTTATTGAATAAAAAATCATAGATTATAATACTAGAATATATTTTACTAATTTGATCTGTATAAATCGAAGCAGAATCAGAATAAGCTAGCTTATATATAGAATAAAAATGATAAACAGTAATAATCTTCAAGAATATAAAAAATTCATTTTATTGATCAACGAAAAGGTTAAATCAAAGATCCTGAAGTATATTAATTAGTTTTTCAAAGTATTCGAGGATAATAACAATAGAATTGTTCTTTTGAATCGAAGCTAATATAATAAAAACCTATTTGATGAAAGTTGTTTATTGATATTTTTAATCTTCGAAGTAATTATATATATAGTATATATTTTCATTAAAAGATAATTTATAAAAACTAATAATAATAAAGTAAAAGCTTAATACTTCATTCTGTAGTATTATAGAAAGAGTTAAATTGTAATAAAAAAAAGAATAAATTGACTTTATTATATTAATTATAAAAAATAACGAATTTATATTAAATGCTATTATTGGAATTGTTATACTTTATATCTCTATTGTAAAACTTGTTGAGATTTATAATACTTCGAATAATCTTTTTGTTCCTTTCAAAAGTAGCAATATAAAGATTAATTGTTTGAAATGGATCATTGTTGCTATAATCCTAAAGTAATTCAATTTGATTAGTATCCTTCTTGATATCGATGAGATTATCAAAGATTGAAGAGTTATATATATCGATCATACTGAACTTTTCGAAATGATATCGAAACGTAAAAGACATTATATTCAAAAGATATAAAAACTATTCTTACAATTGTTTATTTATTTATATAGAATACTTATAAACAAAAACATCTATAAGATTCTTTCCTATAATATTCTTATCAATCTTGTTAATATAGAAATCATTCTTACAAAGAATATTTCAAAAGAATACTAAATAAGTACAACAAATTAAAACGAAATTCTTTATCATCCAATCCTTGAAATCGTTCTTGAAAACATAATTAACCTCTATATTATACATCTTAATATATTGATATTGATAATCACGAAATAAAATATATTCCTAAACAGAATTTAATTTCTTTTCTTTAAAACCAATAATGAAATCATATTTCTCTCTTAAAACCTTATAAACTTATTCTGTAAGCTTAAGCTCACCCGTAATGACAAAAAAGCTAACCGTAACTATAATTTCGTAATATATAATTGTATAATATATATAATAAAAAAGAAAAAAAGTTGAAAAAGAATAAGATTTTTTGGAAAAGGAAAATTGTATATTTTGATAATAATGATCAACAATAAGATTGATAATATATAATACAAAATGGAAATAGAGTTTCGAAATTTTTCCAAAGAAATTCGAAAAATTGCTAGAATAAAAAGATTACATCAATTATAAAGATTGAATATAGTATATATCACGAGATAGTACGATCACGGAGCACGTTGAAAAGATCGGGGAGAAGATGATTATAGTGAAGTGATAGAGTTAAGTGTGTATTGAATGAGAACTGTGTTGAATAATCTGCCCTCGATCTTAAGGATCGTGGGTGGTATATATAGATTTAATGGAAGTTATCTAGCCGATGAGAAGCATCAATTAGGCTAGGCTTCGATCTGTATAATATCAGGAGAGGGTTGATGATCATAAAGATCGATAAGATCTAGAAGGGTTTGATAATTAATATAAAATGAGAGGTATAATGATTGTAGAGTATAAGATGATCGTAGATTATTTGTTATATAAATCAGGTATCATATGATTATCTATAATACACCCTCCAGATCGAGAATCAGTTTGTAATAATAAGGAAAGATTATGAAGAGTAGTGATTGATCAAATATAAAGTATAGGTTTTGATAATGTATAGATATCGATTTCGAGTGATTCCGATTGAAATTGATAGTGTAGTTTAATTTGGTCGATTAATTGACTATATTGATCAAATTGACCAAATTGATCATTTCGCGATTACGTCGATAAGGTTGATCCATTGATTATATTGGTCACTCCGAATATTGATCATTTGGATAGAGTTGATCGTTTTTAATCGTATTGATCAATTGATATAAAGAAATAAATATAAGTTGTAATATATTGATCGATTTGATTGATATAATCGATTTTGATTAGTGGTAACGAACTAGTTGGCGTAATATATATATGCAATCAAATTTCATCAATTTTGTATAGTATTATAATGGTGTTTTGTTCGTATAAGTATAATGTAGTAAATGGTTTGTGATTAATACAATCAAATTAATCAAACAATATAACAAAGTTTCGAAAAGCCTGATAAGATTCGAAAAAGGAAAGTATAATCGAAAAGATCTGAAATATGAATTATCTCATCCTCCATCTTGTAATTTAATTATCATGGTAGCTATCAAGGTGATGTTTTTGAAATGATCCATATTTTAATGGCTGTTGTATAAGAATAAACTAAAGAGGATCTTGATCGTATACAATTTCGACGAAATTTGTTTGTATATTCATACGATCGGTTAGTAAATGGGTTACATCTCGTAGTCAGTATTATATAGAACATTAATTATACTAAAATGGATAGAGGAAACTTTCGATTGTATATTTGTTGGAATACGAAATGTAGAGTTATAAGTGTGTATAGTTCTTATTATAGTGTAGGTTCTATAGAAAGCTTATATATGAGGTTATACGGCGAACAGGATGCTGACTCAGCAACTTCCAACAATATTAATTTGATAAAATTCGTTTGTAGATACACACAATCGGTTTTCTGTCCAGTTTTGAGTAGCGTTACTTTTATATCGAGAGTCGAAGAAAGAAGAGATATCGAAAAGAAAAAAGAGGTAAAAAATAGTAAGAATCGGTAATGAATTGAATAGCTCTTGTTTTATTATAGGTTTTTGAATAGGAGGATATTGTAATAATGATCACGAATTAGCTAGTGTTGTATGTATATGTGAACAAATTTCATTAATTTTGTATAATATTATAATAATGTTTTATTTGTATAAGTATAATACAATAGAAGGTCCGTAATTATTCTTATTCAATCTTTATGATCCTGTTGTTAATATTCTGTAGGTTCAGAAGAAAACAAAAATATTTGAACTTTTGTTATATAAGGTTCTTAATGAGCTCATCGATTGTTATATCGGCAATTGAAAAGTAGATCATATAAAAGCTCCCTTTTGAATATTCCTATCACAATCATATATTCTATATATCGATATACTTAAACTTTATAATGATTCGCTCGTTCTCACTAACCACCAGCCTGATTACTTGTTGGTTATCATAGAATATTGATATAGATTCTTTCACTACAAGATCGATTTCCTTTAGAAAGTATAAAGTTGCCATAATTTCTTTTGATGTACATTCGATACCGAGTAATTCAGCTTCAATAATTGAGGTAATCACAATATTCTATTTAAATACTTTCTATATAATTAAGTTACCGAAAAGGGATATAATGTACTCTTGAGATAATCTATGAGTATCAGAATCATCTGCGAAAGAAGTATCTGAAAAGACGAAAAATTGTAGTATCTGATTATTGTTGTATTGTATTACAAGAAACCTTGTATTCCAGAGATATTCAAGGTAATGATCAATGGCTTTTATATATTCGATCGATGGATTGATCAAGTAGTAATTCAATTACAAAACAGCGAATGAAACATCTGCTTTTATTGTAATCGTAATGTATAAGATTGATTCTATTTTCTTTTGATACAATTTGATTATATATATAGAAGCTTGATCTATATTTTTCTGAAATATCATTATAGAAAGCGATATATATATTGTTTTTTTTGTTGTTTTAAATTTCTTAACAATCTTTTCAATATATATATTATAAGTTAATTATAGCTTTTTCTTGAATCGATCATAAAGGATATATATTCCTAGAAATCATTTTGTATCTCTAAGATTATATAATTCGTATACAGCTTTGATTCCTTCGATGATTTTCGTGGCAATTGGTTTATTCTTTTTGTAATATATGATTTAAATATTATCTATAAAGAATAAGATTATAATAGTATATTTTGAATTGATATAAAGATACAGCTCCTTTTTATATTATATTAATCCTAGTTTTTCGAACATTCGAGTGAAATCCCTGAACTATATTATAAAGGAATCTCGAAGATTATATAATGCTCAATCGATAATAATATATTTGTTGGGGACTTTATAATTATCAAAGAGATAATATACAATTGAGGTATCAGAAGAGTTGTATAGAGTATTGATAAAGGTGTTAATTATATCGTATTGTTTGATTTCGAGATTGTATTTAGCAATGATTATTATAACGATTCGGAATAATTGATTAATGAATATAACAATATAAATAGTTTCAATTGTACTCTTAGTTTGGAGATCTTTTTGTATTATTAAACGAAAGCAGTAATAAATGATTAGATCTTGATTATTATATTTGTACATAAATATTTATTAAAGAGGGATTGGTTTTATAGGTTTTGATCCGGAATCGATTTTATATTAGATATTTCTAATCTTAAGGTTATTAACTTCAAGATTACAATTTTGCTTGAATTAATATCTTATTTGATGATTTTCTAATTGATAGTAAAAACAGAATAGTTTTGGAGTTGCAGAGATATGAATTCGAGGGAGAGGTATTGTTTATAATCTATAGGTTGTAAACCAAATGAACGATAATAATGGTTTTATTTCAGTTCCAATAGTGATCATATTATAAATTGTTACAAATTGGAAATATTATTTTATATTATCCATTCCAATTTGATTAAGCTAAAAGGTAGAATGAAAATTGTTAAGGCAATTTAATCCCGATAAATCTATCTTTTATATGATAATAATTCTTATATAGAATTCAACATTGAGATTATTTCTCTGATAATATTGTTGTATATGTAATTGTCTTTGGGTATATGCTGATTGCTCTGGGGTACGGTATTGGAAGAGAGGTGATTCCGGTAGGTAGTCGAATGATTGAAATTCAGATGGGTTGATTTGAACCCTGGGTATTTCAATCCTTATAAAGCAAGCTTTTTTGAGCATCCTTTTAAGGTTATGAGTTTACAAATCTTTAATGAGTTTATCAAAAGATAGTGTAGGGCGTAATAGTCTTTCCGATAATCGGATTTTCTTTATAGTATATTCTGATTGATTGTATTAATGTATTTGCTTTCTTTTGGAATATTGTAATTAATCGATTGGAGGAGGTTCTGGATCACTTTCGTATTCATTATAAAAAATTTCGATAATATGATTAGTAAGTTCAAACTTTATATTCTTTATATTAATATATTCCGCAAAATCGGGATTCGAGTTATCATTACAAGCATCCCTTTGAGCATTGTTATTATCTTTACCTGCGAAATATAGTTGCCCTTCAATAGCAGAATCGACATTTCCGGGTTTTTCAATGAGAGGATCGACTGGCGTTTGTATATCTCTATTGTTTGTTCTATTGCTGTCACCTAAAGGATTAAATGAATTGGATGATCCTAAACCGGGTTTTGTATTCTCATCATCACTCCTTAGATCTGCCTTCATCTTTAAGCCCAATTCGTTTGTGAATAGTAATGAATCTGAAATATATTTGGTGATTGAATTCAGAGTTTTCCGATTAGTGAAAATGGATAAGTGAATGAAGTTATCCCGATTGTCTTTATATTGGATAATCGTTTTGTTCATTTCGATGTAGTTCTATATATCGAGGGTTCTTGTTAGTTGCTTAAGCTTTTCCGTATTGTAAATATCGACTATTTGATTGATGGAATCCATACAATAAATGAAATCTTTGTTGAATATAATGTTTCGAGTAACAATAATTTTATCGAGTTTGAGTATCTATATACAGTAGATTAATATACCTGGGATATAATTCATCAAATATCCAATATATATTTGAGGATTGGTTTTGTATCATTTTCTATTGAATCCAGCCTCTCTATTCTTATCCAAGGGATAGACTCTACATCTGTATCTATAAATCCTATTCCAATTGAAACAAAGATCGTTAAATATTTTCTTTGTAAATAAAAGATTATCTTTGTAGAGATAATTACAAAACCATATATCGAATATCTCATTTGGAGATTTGAAGGATTTGGCCTTCAAAGGGTTTATATTGTATAAATAAATTGCGGCTTGTACCACTTCTACCTATAATTTGTCTAGTAAACCCGATATGATCCTTATTTTGATTTATTTGATAACTATTTCTTATTCTACACATTCTGATCCTCTATTGAATTCGTATATATAAGAAAAGGATAGTTCAAATTCAATACCTTTTTGCTTAATTCATTTCTCGAAAAATGTATCTCCTATAATCCCAATAACAAATATATCATTATTTTATTTGATTCTTATAATTATTAAATTATATTTACAATAAATTCAAACAAAAAAGCTTTATATAATAGAAAACACTTTATTACAGGTTTTCCTATAAAAAGAATATGAAAAGATTTTGCTATTGTATATATCTTTGATTACAAAAAGCCATAATGTATCTGTATACTCTTTATCGAAATCAAAAAGATCCTATTGGATTTTGTAGAATAGTCGAAACGGTTGGTGATTATTCGATACGCGAGAGATGATCTGTTTCGTATGGGTACAAGTACAATCTGTATATTCGATATAAGTGATACCTTTTATCTTGACATTTTGTATTGCAAACACTAGATGTTCAAGCACTTCTTTTTCCAGATATCCTAAATGTTTATATTATAATTCATTCGTATCCTTTCTAAAAAGAAATGGATTATGAGATCAATAAAATACTTTATTGATTTTACGATTCATTATTGAATATATCAAAAAAGAGTTGCTTACAGAAATAAATAAGAAAATACTCGAATAAGTTGAAAATGATTTGTATTCTAAGAATACAAGATTTTCAGTACAAATATATTTAATTATTACAATACTATTTGAAAGATCTCCTTTATGAAGAATATAATCGTATTCAGAATATTATATATTAGCTTTCAATAATCGAGCCTCCGAGACGATATTGATATAGAAACCAAGGATTAATACTATATTGTTCAGAATAAGATTATTATTAGGATAATTTTCTCTTTCGATAATTCCCTTGATTATATACAGTAACCGTGCACTTATACTAGCCGAAACGCGTCTTTTTTCGAAAACGACGCGTTTCCTTCAATATTATTATTATTATTTTCATAAATTATGCTATCACAACGTAGGCCATTAAGGTCAATTAGCAATAATAATGTTCCCCGAATGTATTTAAGCCTATACGATCGCGGAAGAATAATAGGGAGGCTTGAGAGGGTTAGTAAAGTTGTCGAAATTGTCAAGATCTATAAAATCCCTCATTCCATTATATCCTATATTCGAAAAATGGATCAATTGCGTAACGATGGCGAATTTATAAAGCGAAAAACTCGAAAGAAATCATATATTGAACGAGATGAACGATATCTACTATGTTATATACGATTATTTCCGAAATCGATTTATAAAAAGACAAAATTAGTATATAGATTGGATTGTAGTATTACTACTATTAAGAGGATTTTGAAGGAGAATAGTATAGCCAATTGGAGAGCTAGAAAGAGATCTGAACTTATAGAAGAATATACAATTAAAAGACTAGTATGGTGTTTAGCTCATAAAGGGTGGATAGCGGAGGAATAGAGCTTAATCTTCTGATCAGACGAGTGCTCTGTAGAGCAAAGAAAGGGTAAAAAACAGGAATGGGTCTTTCGTTCTCCTTCTCAAAAATGAGAGCGGAATATGATTCAAATTTATTCTTCAAAGAAGAATATGAAGGTTATAGTATGGGGAGGCTTTTGTGATACTGGAAGAAGCAAGCTTTATATTATGGATAGGGATTTCGAGAGTGCAAAGTTCGGGTATAATGCTAATTCTTATTTCGAGGTCCTTAATAATGAGTTAGCTTTATATTGAGTAGAGTTGGACGAGGGGTATTCTTTTATGTAAGATAATGCTTCTATACATTGTACTTGTAAGGTATTAGAGTAATTTCGGATTAAGAGCATTTCTTTTGTCGAATTATGGTCTTCTTATAGCCCCGATCTAAATCCTATAGAGTATATTTGGTGGTATTTAAAAATACGCCTTTTCGAGATGTTTCCTGATATCGCTGTAGATAAAAGCATTTCGGAATATACTAGGCAAAGGTTAGAGAGTGCTTTACAAGCAGCTTGGGATACATTGGATGAAAAGTTATTCAATAAATTGGGAGTTAGTATGTCGAGTAGAATAGAGGCCTGTATCGCGGCTGAAGGCTGGCATACTAAATATTGAAGAATTGAAATGAATTACAAAAGAAAAAACCTTATTTTATCAAAGTATATATTAAGATCTTTAATATATTCAAATTTAGTATTAAAATATTGAATGATTGATTTAATAATTAAGATTGAATATAGATTGATTGATAAATGATTCCGGGTAAAATCCGGCCGTCAAGTATAAGTGGTCTAGTACTGTAGATACTATAGCCCAAAACTTGAAAGGATATAATGCTTGTTTCACAAGATCATTAAGACTAGATAGTATATATTGATGATTATTTATAAGAGAGATATTGTTTATAATATATATAGCACTACAATTATCAAACAGGATACTGTTGAAAAAGTGATGAATTTTTATAGTAATAGTATAGACCCCTGCTTGATTGATATAAGCATCAAGAACAGCAATATTGAGTAGAGTTTCAAAAGGATTAATACTTGATTTCATTTATCCTTTCTTAATCCATTCAATATATAAATGCTTCTATAATTGTGAGTTAACTCGATCCCTGATCACTTTTAATTCAGATTCGGTATAATGCCATCAAAGCATCGTATCTGCCTTGTCAGTGAGTGCTAGCTTTATAGTTCGATAATTGTTTATATAATGTTGATATTTTAACCTACTCTTTTAATCGGTTTTTGTTTTGCAAGAATATACCCAGATTCTATTAACATTCGAATTTCCTTTAGAATTGATCCCTTTCTTGTTATTTTTAGATTTTTTATCGTTTTGAAAAAAGCTAAAAATAAAATACATACCTTTTTTGGTTTTAGAAGTTATCGAATCCTAATAGATTAATCTTCCAAAGATATCTCTGAATTATTGAAATGAAAGATTAGGTAATCCGAATTGATTATTCATCTCGATCTATGTAATCATAATATTTGCTCAGATTAGAAGCAATCTAACATCAACCGCTTACAGAAATACAATGATGGTTACTTTATTCTAAACCTCAATTATCTCATATAAGAGAGCTTTGGTATAGATTATAATTCAATCCTTATATTATTTGATAGGATCAATTCTATTGAGTAATGCTTGTACTAGTACAAACCGATATTTATATAATACTGTCATTTTGGCTATAATTATTATAGAGACGAGTTTTCGTTTAAATATTGAGATGATCATCTTAAATAAAAGAAATATAGTATCTTTATTACGAATAAAAAGTTTTATAAAGTGAATTTAATCCACAATTGATTCAATTCATTCATATATATTTTGAAAAACTTTGTAATTCTGAGTATACTCGTATTAACGATATCGATACTTCGTTTGAAAAGCACTAAATTCAATTACAATATCTTGAAATGTTACAGGGAAGGGAGCAATAGATCGAATTAATGTGGGTCCCGATATATTTCCACCGGAATTCCCTATATTAGTGTTTCCATTTGCATCTTGCTGAATTTAGATTGCTACAAAATATTCCGAGAGTTCCTATCGATATCGATTTTGATTAGTTTGATTGTATTTAATCTGAAAATCAGTAGCAAAGAGTAGAATTGACAGTCTAACAGATAGTTAATCGATTTGAGAGGTAATTGGTTTATTTGCTAGATTGGAGCTAGAAATGGTTCTGTTTGAAATGGATACGAAAGGATCGTTATCTGAATCGATTAGTTCCTAGATTTCGACGATTAAATATTTATTTTGCAAACGAAGATACCATTCTGGTTATTGGGTATAAATGACAAAAAGAAGAGAATCAGATTGATCTTTCGTTATATTTGGAAGGTAACAAGAAGAGATATAGGATAATTGGATTTATAATGAAAATAGAAATGAAGTGAAGAAAGGCGATCCCTTAAGAACTGAGTGATCGTGTAATAGAAGTTTGGGCAGATTAAGAGCTACCGGGTTCATAACTATTATAAGATAATATGATCACGGAGCACATTGAAAAGATCGGGGAGAAGATGATTATAGTGAAGTGATAGAGTTAAATATATATTGAATAAGAACTGTATTGAATAATCTGCTCTCGATCTTAAGGATCGTGAGTGGTATATATAGATTTAATAGAAGCTATCTAGCCGACAAGAAGTATTAATTAGACTAGGCTTCGATTTATATGATATTAGGAGAGGGTTGACGATCGTAAGGATCGACAAGATCTAGAAGGGCCTGATAACTAATGTGAAATGAGGGGTATAATGATCGCGGAGTATAGAGTGATCGTAGATCACCCGTCATGTGAATCAGGTATCATGTGATTACCCGTGACAGTATAATAATACAAAAATTTGAAAGAATTGAAACAAAGCAATCGAAATTTCATCAAAAATGATATAATTCAATAGAAATTCATTATTTAATGATATTTCATCAAAAGTAAATCAAGATAAATTACAGTACAATCCGGAGAATAACTTCCGAACTAGATTTCCATAACAAAAATGTACTCAAAATGTATCTGAAAACAGATTGATTGTAATACAGAAACAAGAGTAACGTTTTCAAAAAGTTTTGAATAGAAAATTGAACGAAATGAATCGAAATAAATTGAAAGGTTTCAAAATAATACATATATCGAGATTGCAATAACTTTCGGCCTTTCTGATTGATCGAATAAAGAGAAAATGGATCGAATTCGTATAAACAAAAAAGTGAATAATGAAATTCGAATAGATAGTAATGATAAATATAAAAAATTGAAACTATTCAGAGTTTTCGTAATAGTGGTATAGAATTTGAATCGATTCGAATTCGAAAATGAAAGATTTGAAATAGGATTTTGAGAAAGGATATTGATAATAATACAAATAGCATATAAAAGAAAATTGAGGTATTATAGAGATCATTATCGAATGAAAAGAATGAAAAAATAAAATTATTCAGAATTTTGAAAAGATTTTGAAAACAATCTAATTTGTAATCACTAATTAATATCGATACGATTACCGAAATCGTCGTATCGATCAAAATATTTTAATCATATTGAAAGTATTTACAAATGATATTCCTGTAAAGGCACTTGATTTGCTACACAATTGACCTCTTATGATTTAAAAGATTATATTACGTATAAAGTTCGAAAGAACTCTAAGATACGACGGCCTCATATAGAAGCCTTCGCTTAAGTGAGGTGCACATGCTTTAAGAACACGTGACTACTAACATTAATATATATAATAATAATTGTATAATTATATTTTAGTACTATTTAATAAAAACACTATTGTTATAGATGAAAATGAATAAAACTCAATATAAACTATTAATAGTGATTTTATCTTCAATATAAAAAATATAATCATCACATTATAGAATTAATCTAAATCCAAAAAAATTTACTTTTTTATATTTTATTTATTTATTCCTTAATCTATAATTTCTACTCTTTGATTTCTAATCTATTTTTTATTGATCTTCTGTAATATAATCTTAACTGGAGCTTTTCTTTTCTTTTTATTTTGAACTATCTCGATTATTGTCTTTGTTAAAATATATATTTTCTATTTCTTTATTATTATCTTTTTTTATATTCTTATTCGATTTAATATACTTGTTTTATATTAGTTTTCATTCAATTCTATATATAAAACGATTAATATTGATTCTAGTCAATATAATTATTAATAAAATATTTATTATACCTACTTTGATCTTATACTATTAATAAATTTATTAGAATAATATAAATACTAAAAAGAATAATAACCAATAGATAAACTCAAATATCAATTGAATACTATATCTTTTTTTTTAAATACAATTTCAATTATTCTATAAAGCGTATTTGGTCGTTTATAATCTAATACTTTCATCAAATCGATTACAGTTTCTATATATATAAAAATAGATTGATATCTATTTTATCGATCAATGTCAAAAACCTTTATTATAATTTACAATTATTCAATACAATATCTATTAAGAAAATCTAGTCTTTTTGTTTTTATTTAAGAAATAAACTTTGTATTTGTATTTATAGATTTTATTTCAATTAAAACAAAGATCGTTAGATATTTTCTTTGCGAATAAAAGGTTGTCTTTATAAAGATAGTTATAGAATCATATATCGAATATTTTATTTGAAGATTTGAAGGATTTAGTTTTCAAAGGGTTTATATTGTATAAATAAATTACAATTTACACCATTTCTATTTATAATTTGCTTGGTAAATCCGATGTGATATTTATTTTGATTTGTTTAATGATTATTTCTTATTCTATATATTCTAATCCTTTATTAAGTTTGTATATATAAAAAGGGATAGTTCAAGTTTAATAACTTTTTATTTAATTCATTTCTCGAAGAATATATTTCCTATAATTCTAATAACAAACATATTGTTATTCTATTTGATTTCTATAATTGCTAGACTGTATTTATAGTAAATCCAAACAAAGAAACTTTGTATAATGAAAAATATTTTATTATAGATTTTATTATTATATATATCTTTGATTACAAAAAGCTATAATGTATTTATATACCCTTTATCGAAATCAAAAAGATTCTATTAGATTTTGTAGAATGATTAAAGTGATTGATGATTATTCGATATACAAAAGATGATTTGTTTTATATAAATATAAATATAATTTATATATTTGATATAAATGATACTTTTTATCTTGATATTTTGTATTACAAATATTAGATATTCGAATGTTTTCTTTTTTAGATATCCTAAACGTTTATATAATTTATTTGTATTTTTTTTAAGAAAAAATAAATTACAAGATCGATAGAATGCTTTATTGATTTTATAATTCATTATTAAATATATATAACGATGGTCTTAATTCAAGATATAATAGAATGAATCAATTAATCTATACTAGAGAATAACAAACTGTCGTACAAAAGATAATGAAGTTGAGCCTTTTATGATCCCCTTGAAGGGGATCAAAATCTAAGCGAATACAGGATGAAATAAATATAAGATAATCCTAAGACATTTTAGTTTTTTTGGAAGGGACTAAAGAACAAAATAAAGAATAATCTAAGGTATTAATATAGGATCGTTATATCATCCTTCTTTCAAAGAAAATTGATTTGTTCTTAAGTCTTCTTTTTAATCTTTCGTATTAACGAAACAGATTCGTTCTTTACTATTATTTCTGCCTTTCTCTTTCTCTGCGGTGTTTCTAGTAGGGAATTGTTATTATTTTCGATTTCGATTAGTTTTGCGAAGGCTTTTTTAATCGGAGTCAAAGGGGTTTTTGCTGATTATCTAATTTGATATATACGGTTGAGGATATCAAAAACCATCTCTAATATAATTGTATCGCGATGGCAAAAAGGTTCGTTGTCAAAACGATCGGAAGTCGTACGAATTTCTCCCTCTTTGTAGTTTCCAAGAAAACTACAAAGTATTATAATAAATCCTTTATTTTTTATAAAGGAAAGGGTACAGAAAAGATAGGGAATATCCTTTTTTGAATTTACGAATTCCTGTGCTCGCTTTATATCGATTGTAATAGATTCCGGAAATCTGCTTCCTTTGCTTCCTCTTTTGCGATCGTACTATTGAAAGTATTCGATAATAACAGTATTCAGAGTTCGATATATATTAATATTGTTTATCGTAGTGATTACGATATATATGAATTTGAATACAAAAGTAATATTCGTTTATTATTTCGAATAGACTTCGATAAACAATTTTAAAGTTAATGTTCTGTTTTGTATACAGATCGTTAACCTTTTCTACGAAAGTCCGATATCAAATTTCGTTTGTTTGTCTTTGCCGATTATTTCGACGAATTTCGTATGTTTTTCGTTTGTATCCTTCTTTGTTATATCTAGTTGTTTATAAAATTGTTGTGTTTTTTCGAGTATATTAAGGTGATGGACGAAATCCTCGAGATCAGTATCTGCTTGTGTAATCTGTATTTTGGTTATATCGATTATTTGAGCTGTATCGATAATAGATATATCGGAGTGATTTTCGATGAAATCAATGATATTGGAGAAATAGATCTATTCATTGTTTGAGGATACGATTATTTGGGAGTTTTTTTTGTAAAAAAAGTGATAGATAACGTTTTCCTTTTACTCTAAAATTATTAATATATCAAGCTTTAAAGAGGGAGAGACAGAAGGAGAGGAACGATCGTTGGTAGGGTTACTCAAAGGCAAAGTCGCAGTAACTCTTCGGGGCGAATTGAATAAACTATTTAGGAAATTTATAATGAAATAAATATTTTTTGATAAGTTGAATCTGTTTTGGATATACAATTATAATATATTGAATAAAATAAAGATAAAGAAGAAAAAAAGTAGAATAAAAAATTAAAGTAAACAAATAAACAATAGAAAAAGCAAAAACAAAAAATAATTTTTCGAGTGAATTATGAGTTGGTTGCAACCTCCTTTTCGAAGGCAAGAAAAGCGGATAAATAATTCTGTTTAGTTGCTCTATTTATAGATTTGCTATTTACAAACTCGTTATAATCGTTATCATTATTCTCCCAAGCTTTTATCCATTCAGGGAGGTGATTAGGAGGCTTTACAGCTTCAGAATATTGAGTATGAAAGTTTCATATTTTGTATAGAATGTATATGATATCGGAATAGTAATATTATACAGGATCGTTGTTGTATCCTATTCATTTTATTTTATATCGAATTTGTCCGCGGAAAAACTTCGAGGTTAGGATTTGCTGTACTTCGAATTCTGCATCTGTAGCAATTACAATAGAAGGAGGAGGTTTATTATATTATCCAGGAATAGGGTTTCCTACAATCTTTCGTAATTTATCGGAAGAGAAGATCTTATATATATTTATAGTTTCAGAAAGATCCAATCAATACGAATAATCTATCTTTTCGAGAATACAATATGATTTTACTATCTGCAAATCGAATTTGCAATTAGGTCGTTTTATAATGAAGTTCCTAATAGTAATATATACTTCATCTTCTATCTAGAAATCGATCGATTTTTGATAATAATCAACATCTTTCATCTTCTTCTACTATACTTTGAAAAGAATATTTTTGGTTATTTTCCAAATCTTATATATACATTTGAAAAAGGTTTGTATATTTATATAATTTAGTTTCTTTATTATTATATAAAGGGTATTGGAAGGGGGTCTGTCCCAATCGAAGGAAATGGTTAGAGAGTATTCGTTTTATAGTTTGAAAGGGAATATTCCCAAGCTTTTATAAGGTATAATAAGCTGTATGTAGTTCATTATATACAAGAGTTTCGATCAATTATCTTGATAATAATTGATATATAGTCGGAGATATTGGTCCAAATATTGATTCATGATTTCGGTTTATCCATATCACAGTGATGGTAGAGTGCTTTAAGATATGATGATATTCTACGAAGAAGGAAGAAGGTGCTAGGAAGAGCGCCGACTATATAGGGGATGGGTGCCTTAGGCAGCTATACAGACTAGCTAAGAACGGGTTACGAATCTGTGATAGTATCCTTTTCCTCAAAGTCTAATTTGTTCTCAAACTATTAATAAAACCTTTTTGAAAAAACAATCGTTTAAACAAAATCTTATTTAGGCGCTTTAAATTCCTGATTTGTGAGATTACCTTTCAAATTTTAAGATCATTTTAAAATTTGAGATACTATTTTTCTATTCAAGTAAACTATATTTTCTTTTTTGTTGATCGTTGTAATATCTTTATAGAAGTTGAAGTTAACAATAGTATTGCAACGTCTGGGTAATCCAAGATCCATAATAGTGGTTCAGGTTTCTCGGAATATAAATGGTAGTAATCGATCAAAATCTTCTTATTGTCTTTTAGATCTAATACTAATTGTTAGATTGGTGTATAGTATCTTCATTTAATTTGATAATGATAGTTATCTTTATTGTGGTTATCAAGTATACCTTCAAATATCCATTTCTGAATTAGTTTTTCCTTTCTGTTTTCTTTTTCGAGAATTCTATCTTTTATGGTTTTCGATTCCGATTCGTTAATTAAAGTTTGTCCTGGGAAATGAAGTTTTGGATATATTGGTCTTAGCAACAAATAATGGAATATTAGGAAAATTCGTATATTTTCTAGTAACTCGATCAAGTAAATGTATAGATAGATTTTTATTATTTTGTATAATTCGATTTATTTATTATCAAGCTTTTTTGCTTTATGAAATATTTTTATATTTTTTATATTTATATATACTTTTTATTCTTTTGTGTATTATAGCGAATCTAATTTGTTCTGATTTGTATATTCTTTGTAGATTGTAATAGATTGTTTTGTAAATGCTTTGAATTGATTCAGAATATATTCTATTCTATTGATTATTTTGTTTTCCTTGAAGAATTTGTATTTTTGAGTTATTATTATATTTGAAGAGTAGGGTTTATTAAATTCTATATCTAATTGTAGATTAAAACTTATCACGGTGAGGGAAAAGGTATGTGTAGGTTTGATCTATTGTTGTACTACGAGGAGGAGAAGAAGGTCAAGGAGGTGACCTGACTATATAGAAGTGAGTGTATGTATATATACCTAAGGCATATATAATCACATACAAGTGAAAAGAGATGAATCTGTAACAGTACCCCCTCTTCAAGAAACCCATTTGACCCCAAATGAATATTAAAAAATAAAGAAAAATAAAGAAAAAATACAGATCTCTTTCCTCAATTAGATTCTTGAACAAAAAACATATGATATCCCCTAATGATATTATATCCCTTATTGTTATAATATGTAATATACCTTTAGGCGAAATGAATAATTTTAATACGAATGGATTTTCGTAGAGTAGGTGTAGCAATCACGCTGTATGACTCCGATTGCAAATTCTGTGGTTCCGATTGTAATATAGTAGCGTCGGGGTGCTTTAGGATCCAAACTGGTAGCCCTGGTTTTTCTGGATGAAGGTGATGATATTCGATAAGAATCTTCTCGTTATTCTTTAAGTCATTAGCTGATTACCAAGTTGACGTATAATGTTTCCATTTGACCAAATAATGATGGCCATCCTTATCATGATTATCTAGAATTTTTTCAAATATCCATTTCTGAATAGGCTTATCCTCATCGTTGTTCTGCTTCAAAATTCTGTTCTGTATAATCAGGGATTCTGATTCGTTAATCATTGCTTGAACCGGAAAGTAAGGATTAATATAAACTGAAAGTAAAAGAGAATGATGGAAAATAGGGAAGATTTTAATGTTCTTAGACAATTGAATAAGATAAGTATAAAAATAAACTTTGATAATCTTGTAAAGACCGATCTATTTATTATCTAGTTTTTTTGCTTTACACGAAGTCTTCATATTCTTAATATTAACAAAGATTTTCTGATCAATTGTATAGCGAAATGAATCAAAGCGATAACAATTAATATAATCCTTATAAATAACAACTGTTTGCTGTATAAGAATACGAAGTTGCTTTAAAATATGTTCTATACAATCTGTGGTCCTATTATTTTTAAAGAATTTTTGTTTTTGTATTAAAGTTATATCTGATGGGTAAGGTTTACTAAACTCAATGTCTAAATATAGATTAAAGCCGTAATTGATGAAGAAAAGCAAACAATCAGTTGTTTCAGAGATTAAATTATTGAATGCAAATTCGGCTAAAGATAGTCAATCTAATCAATTGTCTTGATGATAGTTAACAAAAGCTTGTAAATACTGTTCCAGAATCGAGTTAATATATTCAATCTAACTATCTATTTGAAAATGAAAAGCTGAAGAATATTTTAAGGTAATTTTTAATCGCTCCGAAAGTTGTGATTAGAATCCTAATACGAGCTGTATTCCTCGATCGAAAATGATATTATCCGGAAATCCATAAAACATATAGATACGGTTAATAAAAGCATCGATTAGTTTCTCTATCGTTAGTATATATATACCAATGAAATATCTTATTTTGATTAACCTGCAGATTATTATCAAGATATATTTATAGGTAGAATTATAACGAGTGCAATCCAGGAACGATGTAATATAATCGATTGAGATATCAGACCATATGCGAAAAGGGATAGGCAATGATTTCAAAAATCCGGGAGACACCGATTTGGATGGTTTGATATGAATACAAAGTTCGTAAGTCTTTATGTAGGATGCGATCTTCAAATATATATTAAACTATTAATATATACAAAAGACAAAATCGATCATTTTAATTCGATCAGAATGGTCGGCAAGATTAGAAGAATAAGTTCGATAGATAATTTGGAGTTTGAGTTCATTGTCTAATGGAATTCAAATTTTATCCTGGTAGTAAATTCTATTATTTTGGATCGAATAATTTTGTATAGCGATTTGAAGGGTTTTACGATGCTCTTTTGGCTATTTAGTCATCGATGGGTTGTTAAGAGCAGAGATAAATTGATCTGTGATATCGGATTTAGTATATATTGTATCGATTAAGATATCAATTGGTTGGTTGTGGAATGGTATTATTGTTTCTATTGGTGTCAAATTGATATATCCAATCAAATCTTTATAAAGGTCATTGTCAAAACAATTTTGAGGGAGGACAATATATTTTCGATTCTGTCGGAACATGGTCACGTGTTGTTACCCCACCTTGATATATAACCTCTCCGTACGGAGAGGACCTTAGAAGAGATACAACTCATCATACAATACAATATTATTCATCTAATTTGAATACCGTTGTTATCCCCTGTCTTCCCAACAGATTCTTTAAATGCTTATCGTTTAGATTAGAGTGATATGGTTGATCTTTGTGTTTTCTATTTAGTACATTTAATCGAATAGTTTTGTTTTTTGGTCGATAGATTATATAGAAATTATATTGAGATAGAAATTCAGATCATTGTATTTATTATTGATTGAAAGTTTTTGTAGTTATAAAATATTCGAGGTTTTTGTGATCAGTGAGAATCTCGAATTCCTTTTATGAATCTTAAAGCTTTGGGTATCATTCTTCCATTGCTTTGATAATAGTGAGTAGTTCTTTGTTGTAGATCTTATAATTATATTCCGCTATTGTATGTTTAAATGAAAAGTAAGTGATTGAATACAAAACGTTATTATTATTGTATTGCAAAAGAACTCTTCCTAAAGTCTAATCGGAAGTATCGGTTTCTAAAACAGTTTTCTGTTTGTAATTAAAGTATGTCAAAATCGGTATTATTGTGAAAGCTCTTTTTAAAATGTCAAAAACTTTTGTATAATTTACAATCCAATCTTATGTAATATTCTTTTGCAAGAGATCGTTGAGAGAGCAACAAATCTTTGAAAAATCTTTTATAAAATGTTGATAGAAATTAACGAAATCAAGAAATCGTTGTAAATCTTTTATATATAAAAGCAATTCTTAAGATATAATAACTATAATCTTTTTTTGATTCATTTCGATGTCTTTGGTTGTAATAATAAGATTCAAATACTTTGTCTTTGTGATTTCGAATTCGTATTTGTTAATATCAATCTGTAATCCAGTATTTATTAATTTTTGAATTATTTGGTGGATATACTTTTTATGCTTTATAGGATTATCGAAATAGATTAAAACATTATCGAGATATACAATGCAATATTTGTTCAACTTGTCGAAAAGTGTATGATTGATATAATGTTGGAACGATGCAAATGTATTGCAGAGATCGAAAGATATAATCAAAGATTCAAAAAGACCAAAACGAGTAATAAATGTAGTTTTCCATTTATCCCCTTCGGTGATTCGCAATTTGTTGAATGCTGCAATAATATCAAGCTTGATGTAAATTTTTGTATTGTAAAGAGTATCTAGCATTTCGCGAACGATGGATAATGGATAACGATTCTTTATAGTAATGTTATTTAGTCTTCGATAATCTTGACAAATGCAGACCCCCCCTTCTGGTTTGACAATTAATAGCAAAGAAGAGATGCACTACAATTTCGATTCCCAAATGAACCCCTTGGAGAGATTATCATCAAGCTATTTGCGCATCACTACCAATTCCATTGGTAATAAAAGGCGGTTTTTGAAATAAGGTAGTTCTTTATCGAGCATTAACTCAATTTTGTGATTCCAGATTCAACAAAGCGGCAATTTATCTGTATAATATAGGAAAAAGACAGGAAGTTTGTTTTGTAATTATATAAAAAGCCTTTGTTGTATTTAATCGTTATTAAGGGGAGGTTTGCCGGTTAAAAATTTGTCGATATCAGTTTCAGAAACCTTTTGCAAATGAAGCGGCTTGTAATAATCGTATATAAAATCATAAAGTTGCGGTGGGGTTCTAGAGAGCATCTTTGTTATATTGTCTTGCTCTTGTAAAATCGATCGAAAATCCCCTTCTATGAATGTCGAGGATAATGTAATTTATCATAGATGATCTTGCTCAATAGTTTTCTGTGTAGCATCTAATTCATCCTATATCAATCGGATAGCCCAAATGTTATTTTGTTGATAAAACGAAACAAAGCTAGAAGCTTGTAATCAATGAATATTATCTATATTTGGACTTGTATCTTTGTAAATAGGTATAGGGAGTTCCCTAACAGAAAATAAGGGCAAATGGTTTTTTGGATTGTGAATAAGTCGATACCGATCTGCAATCTTTAAGATCGATTTTGGATATGGATAATTGAAAATCATCTATACTTGATTATTTGGTTCTCTGTAGCATTTTATTCGATAATGATTCATACCAGATGTCAGACCCTGTTGAAATTCGAGATCAATAGAAGAATCGTCAGATTATGATATATAATCTTTATTTAGTATTTCTTCAATAGAAGGTTTTTTATAAGAAATTCTTTTAAAAGTAGAAAGCGTTTGAATAGATGAATAATCGATATTGTTTTTTGGACAATTCTCGATATATGAAGAGCGGTATTTATAAACTGTACATTTAGCTTTTATATTAGGATCGGTAAGGAATTTATTTAAAGGTTCGATAGTATCAACGATTTGTTATAAAATAACTTTTGCTAAATTCTTTTATTTCTTGATCAAAGATGAGATCGTTGATATAATAATTGGTTCTGAATCATAATACATTAAGCAATTGGAAGTGCAATAATTTGAAGAGAATGTTAAACTCATCTCTGTTTAATTGATAGTAGGATTGTGATGTTGTAATTATAGTAAACCAAAGATTAATAGTATCTCTGATGAAAGCTGGGTAATGTAAAAGGATCAATATTTATAATGATTTTTTATAGCGATTTTCATTACAAAATATTCTGTAATTCTGTTGGCGATCTTTTCATTGGCAAATCGGAATTTGTGAGAATGAGGTAAGAGTTGTATTTCAATATTGTATTTGGAAGTAAAAAAACGATCAGCAAAGGTTTCTTTAGAGTATTCATTATCAATGAGATTTGTAATAGTAAAGGGATTTTCATATATAAAGAACATAATGGTTTTAACGAGTAAAGATTTGTTATTCATAGAATTGAACTATAATGGTTTATCTTTATTCATTCCTCGATTTACTTTCTTGCCTTTAGTATTTCTTTACGAGCGATTTTTTGTAAAGGTTAATCTTTTCTCTGTTCGGGATTTTCTTTGATTGAATTGGGTATAGAGACAATTTTCTTTGATTCGATATAGCTTTATCATTGTATTTAATTCAAATATTGTTGGCTTTGTATTTAATTATCAGTATATCCTTCTCGAAATCCATTGCGATTATTATTAAACCTATTGGCGCTTCGAAAAGCTGGAACGACAGTGTATTGATCGGGGGCCGGATTAGTTGAGACAATAGTATTGCGGTTGGAAAAGGTATTAACGGAAGCTTATTTGTTAGGAAGAAGATTATTATTGATATTATAAATAGCATAACAATCAATTTGAAGGTAACCGATTCTATTATAATAATTGCAAGAAACTATAGGATTAAACTTCTTTTTTTTATTTTGTAGATTCTTTTTCTGTTATCCTTTTTATTTCATTATATCGAAATCTATAGGATTATTATCAACAATAGATACTTTACCAGAATTTTTGTTATAATACTTAGTGTCACAAAGATTCTGACTCCAAATAAAGAATTTCTTTTACCAACCATCAACATTATCGGTTGTACAAAGGTTCGAGTCATTAATGATTAAAGTTCGAAAAAGGATTATAACCTTTTGCTTCATTGTATTAACAATCTCGCGATCAAATTTATAATAAAAGTTAATAAGATAAGACAATGTAAAAAAGAAAACCGAAAAGGATTCTTTTAGATCTATAAAAAGCTTATCGAATTTGAGCAAGGCTTTTTTTTCGATATCCATAGAGATATATAATTTATCCAATTTGGCTAAAAACGAAACAACAGAATCGAAACAAATGGAATCGTTAACGAATCTAATAATATCCGTAATACACTCTTATTACATTTGACCATCGAGAAGATTAATAGTATAGCTAATCTTCTTTTATTCGAAAACAAAAAGTTGTGAATCGATTATCCAATAGAATTGCAAACCCAACTTCTAGAACTAATAATCCTCTTGTCGAACAAGAATATTAGATCTTTCGCTTTTAAAAACGAACAGGTCTTTCTGAATTTGATAGGGAATGATCGATTTCTAACTAGTAGCAATACCACCGGCGTCCAGTTGAGTTTGCTTGCCGACTAGAGTGCAAAAAAGCTCGACATTTTCCGCTTTGAATTCCTCGATCTTATTTGTTTGAGTAGCGATATAAATAGCTTGAATAGTAAAGCGATCTTCGATAACAAAGAAAACATAATTCAGGTAAACAGTTTGTTCGTTAGAACCAGCAACGAGGTTTGATATCACTGAAACATCCAATTCTGCTAGGATTTGTGTAATAATAGACCATTGGTCGAAGACTCATTGGATTTCGGTACGAATTCCTTCGATAGAAGTAGGAGTCGTATTACCAGCGGATATAGAACCGAAAGCTATTATAAAAAGAATTACAATTGCACAAAGTAATTGATAGGGAATTTGCGATTGCACAAAAACAATCAAAAACAGATACAGAAGTCTGTGAATAAATATGATCGTACAAAAACAATCAGGGATCAGAAGCTGTACAAAAGCAGATAAGAAACACGATTGCACAAAAACAGGCGAGTTACGACAATACGAAAGCAATCGAAAACAAATACAGAAGCCTGTAAATGATTTGGTAAGGCTAGATCACTTCGTAAAGTGACGGAGCTTTTGAAAGGGTAGTACAAACTATCATGGTAAGGGAAAAGGTATGTGTAGGTTTGATCTATTGTTGTACTACGAAAAGGAGAAGAAGGTCAAGAAGGTGACCTGACTATATAGAAGTGAGTGTATGCATGTATACCTAAGGCACACATGATCACATACAGGTGAAGAGAGATGAACCCGTAACAAAACTATAATTCGCAAAGAACGGTGAACAATCTGTTGTTTTAGAAATTAAATTGTTTAAAGCAAATTTTGTTAGTGATAATTATTCTATTTAATTATTTTAATGAAAGTTTATAAATATATACAAATACTATTCTAGAATTGAATTGATTTATTCCATTTAATTGTTTATCTGTAGGTGAAATATTGAATTGTGTTTAAAAACTACTTTTAATCGTTCAAAAAGCTGTATCCAGAATTCCGATACAAATTGTGTTCCTCGATCTGAAATGACATTTTTTGGGAGATTATGTAATATATAAATATAATTGATGAAAGTATTAATCAATTCTTTTATTGTTAGAGATCTTGTATTTATAAAGTATTTTATTTTTGTCAATCTATAAACAATTACTAATATATATTTATATATTGAATTGTAGTGTTTATAATCTGGTAAAAGTGTAATATAATTGATTGAAATATTTGATTATAATTGGAAAGGAATAGGCAATGGTTTCAGGAATCTTAAGGAGGATGATTTTAGGGATTTTGTTCGAATATAGAGTTTATAAGCTTGAATATAAGTATCTATTTCTTGATATATCTATAGCCATCAGTAGCTTCTGGAGATCAAATCAATAGTCTTTGTATGATTAGAGTGGCCAGCGGGATCTGACAAATATATTTTGTATAAAATTTGTATCTTCAGTTCATTATCAGATGGAATCTATAGTTTTTTATAATAATAGATCTTATTATTGTAAATATAGTAATCCTGTATAACTATTCGTAAGGTTTTCCTGAATTCTTTTAATTATTTGATTGTAAAGGGGTTTTCGATTGCTAATATTAATTGCTTAGCTATATTTGATCTATTGTATATTGTATTAATGAATTTGTTGATGGGTTTGTCTTCAAATAATATTATCTAATTTGTTGTAGCTAATAAGAAATCGTTTGTAAGTTTTTTGTATAAATCTATATCGAATCTATTAATAGATAAAACAATACACTTCCGGTTTTTTAAATGTTTATTGTTGGGATCAAAGCTATCAGATCGATTCTTCCGTCGGCGATTCAAAGTATCTAATCGAATTGCTTTAGTTTCTGATCGATAAACAATTCGGAAGTTGTATTGAGATAGGAATTTTGATTATTATATTTGATATTGATTTAATACTTTCGTCGTTGTAAAGTATTCCAGATTCTTATGATTGATCAAGATTTCGAATTCTTATTGAAATCCTTGTAATTCCAGTCGTCATTCTTTTATTGATTTAATAATAGCTAATAATTCTTTATTGTAAATCTTGTAATTATATTCAACAATCGAATGTTTCGAAGAAAAATATATTATTGATTGTAAAATGTTGTTATCATTATATTGAAAAAGTATTTCTTCTGAAGTTCAATTCGAAGCATTTGTTTTCAATACAGTTTTTCTATTGTAATTAAAATAGGCAAGTATTGGAATTGTTGTAAATGCTTTTTTTAGATTTTCGAATATTACTATATAATTGTTCTTTCATTGTCAATTTATTCCTTTTTGCAAAAGGTTATTTAAAGAATGATAGATCTTTGAAAAGTCTTTTATAAATCGATAATAAAAATTCGCGAAGTTGATGAATCGTTATAAATCTTTAACAAACGCTGATTATGTCCAAAAGGTAATAGCTAATATTTTATCTTGATTCATTTTTATACCTTCGGTTGTGATTATAAAGTCTAAATATTTCGTAGAAATTGTTTCGAATTCGTATTTATTAATATCGATTTGTAAGCTAGTATCTTATAGTTTCTGGATTATATTGCAAATATATTCTCGATATTGATTTTTATTTTCGAAGTATATAAAAACGTTATCGAGGTATACAATACAGTATTTATCCAATTCGTTAAACAAAATATGATTAATGTAGTATTGAAATGATATTGGTATATTGAAAAGATCAAAAGATATAATTAGTGATTCGAATAATCCAAATCGAATAATAAAAGCAGTTTTCTATTCGTTATTCTTTGCAATACGAAATTTATTGAAAACAGTAATAATATCTAATTTGGTATAGATTTTTGTATTACAAAGAGTATTCAGAGTTTCTTGAATAATTAATAAAGGATATTAGTTCTTAATAATAATATTATTCAAACTACAATAATCCTAATAGATACAAACCCCTCTATTAGATTTGGCTATTAGAAGTAATAGAGTTGTACTTCGTAATCTTGATTCCCGAATAAAACTTTTAACAAAATTGTCGTCGATTTATTTTCGAATTATCTCTAATTCGAGAAAGGACAAAGAACGATTTTTGAAATATGAAGATTCTTTTCCAAATATTAATTCTATCTTGTGATCCTATGTTCAATATGAAGGAAGTATATCTGTATAATGAGATAAGAAAACAAATAATTTGTTTTGAAGCTACAAAGAGAGTTTTTCCCTGATTTTGTTATTGCTAAATAGTGATTTGCTATTGAGGAATTTCTCGATATTTATCTTTATTATTTTTCGAAAATGTTTTGATTAATAACAATAGTAAACAAAATCGTAAAGCTTCGAAGATACTTTGATTAATATATTGATGATATTGCCTTTTCTATATAGTATAGCCTTGAAATCTTATTCCTGAAAAATTGAGATCATTGTTATTTTATTCTATTGATAAAAAAATATAAAACTAATAGTTTGTAATCAACGGATATTATCTAAATCTAATCTTGTATTGAAAGTGATCTTGATCTGCTTTTTTGGGATTGGGATTAATAATAATAATAAAGGTTCATTCTTTGATATTGATTTCGATCGATATTGTCCAATGATTTTTTGTATAGACTTATACTAAATAGAATATCGATTCGATATCATTTATATTTGAGATGATACCTTTTTATTGTAAACTTTTGTATAATAATGATTTATACTAGATATCAAGGTCTTATCGATTTGCAAATCGATTCCAGAGTTTTTTATCGATTCATAACTTTCGTTTGTAGAAACTAATTCATTATAATCTTGCTCCGATAACTTTTTTAAGATCATCTTAAAATTTTGAGTATATGTTTTGTTATCTTTGTTTTCATCTTTGATAAATGATGATAAATATCGGAAAGGATTCTTTTTTGTGTTAGAAAGGAAAGTTTTAATTGAAGGTAATATATCAAGGACTTTATCGATAAATGGTTTTGTAGATATACTATTTTTGTATATTTGATCTATATATATTAACGAAAGAATTATTAGTATTTGTATTAAATCGAATATATTGTAAGAATAACAATATATTATACAATATTAAAAGTTGAAAAAGAAAGTTATATCCTATCAATTTATATATGGATTATAATATTATAATTATAATAATCCGAAAATAATTAGAGTTTCTTTGGAAAGTTTTGTAACGAAAAATAATTATATTTCTTTATATTGTTCTATTGTTATATTCATTACAAAATAATCAATAATGATATCTGTAATATTTCTATTTACCAAATGGAGTTCGCAACGATATAGTAAGAGTCGAATTGGGATATTGTTTCGATCAACGAAAAAACAATCAACGAATGTTTTTTCTGAATATCCGCTATCAATCAAATTGATTATATTAAAGGGAAAAGAGTGTATTGAGAATATAATAGTTTGAACAAATAAAGATTTGCTATTTATAGAATTGAGTTGTAAAGGTTTTTTATTAATTATTGTTTGTTATATTTATTCTGTATCCTTTGATAATCTTTGCGAATGATTTGTTATAAAGGTTAAACTTTTCCCGAGTGTTTTTGAATAGATATAGATAACGGTGATATTGTATTGCGAGGAGGTATATTTGATATACTTTTTGATAATGCTAATGTTTCTTTTTCAATGAATCTAGTGAATGTATTAAAGTATTATTGTTAGTGATTATTGTAATTTTGATAATTACCTTGTTGGAAATTTCTACGATCAATTGGATTAAAGGGGCGGTATTATTGAGCTTAAGATTATGCTTGATATCCTTTTCATTGATAGCCATTTCGATTGATTGAATTACTCGAATGGTATTGTTGATTTTAATATAGTTGATGATTATTTTTCAAATAATTACTTTTACAAAAAATACCTTTGTATCTGTTTACATTTTTTATAATATCGGCTTGTTTCTTTATTTTACAATCTATAATTCGATGCTTAGATTGTTTACAAAAATGATATAGATTATAAAGGTATTTATATTCTCTTTGTATTTGTTTTAAAGTTCTGATTGTATCGAAGTCTACAAGGTCATCTTGAATATAAGATATTGGTAATACTTATTGTTGAGTATAAATTGAACTAGATTTCGAGGAATTTGTATTATAATATTCGTTATCCCGATAGTTTTGATTTCATACTTAGAATTTCTTTCTTTATCCTTTAATATTAATAAATTTGCAAAAATTTGAATCGTTTTTTATCAATACCTTCAATTTGTCAATAACTTTTTGTTTTATTACAAGAACTATTTCTCGGGGAGTCTTTCTACTAAATGTACTCAAATATTCCAATTGTAAATAAAAAAAGAGAAATAGGGTTTTTTCGCCCATTTTGAGTTTGTCGAATTTGATTGCTGTCTCACATTCAATATCAATTGAAATATAAAGATCATCGAGTTTCTTCAGGAATGTATCCGCAATAATAAATTCCGATATATTATCTATGATTCCTTCAATATCCTTTGTTTTTCTTATCGAATTGTTCTTTCCAAAAACGAAACCATATATAACAATTTCTTTTTTTCTGTATCGAAAACTATAGGATCACTTTTTCAATAGATATATAAATCCATCTTCCAATTTTTGTATTTGCTTTGTCGAATCAAAAAATATATTTTTTCATCTTTGAATGGTTTAGGATTCTTTGTAGTTTATTGTAGTCGATAGATTGATACAGTAGAGTTTGCGCTGATAAATAATTAATCAAATTGTTTCCGAAAAGCAGAGTTCTAAATCATTAATCTCATATTAGTTGTATTGTTTAATTGCAGATCTTCTTATAATATATATATTTCTTATCGGTATTGTTTTATTTAAGTTAACGTTCGTTTTGTGAAATTGAATAAATGTTGTATATATACAACAATTTCAGGGTTCTATATATTGGTAAATATATCAGAAACAGAGATTGGATCTTTAAGATCTCCATCTTCAATATTGAAGAGCTTATGTACAAACTATTGATAATTAAAGAAAACAGATTTAATATGCTTTCGAAGTTCGAACATTGTTTTTGATCGGATTGAGGATATCGATAGTTCTAGTAGGATTGATTGAGTAATATCCGATATAATGATAGATTATTTAAAATAGTCTTAAAAACTGAAGTATAATTATAGGATCTTTGATTTCGAATATATAACAATGTAGTATTAATTAAATCGAGATCTAGGTCTTGTGACGATGGTCTTAATTCAAGGCATGATAGAATGAATCAATTAATCTATACTAGAGAATAACAAACTACCGTACCAAATACAATAGAGTTGAGCCTTTTATGGTCCCCTCGGAGGGGACCAAAGCCCTAAGCGAATACAGGATGAAATAAATGAAATAATAACCTGAGGCATTTTGGTCCCTTCGGAGGGGACCAAAAGCCGAAAGAATGGCCTAAGGCATTTATGGCATAATAGAATAACAGGATCGTCACAGGTCTAAATCTGAATTTGGATCTGAATCTAGATCTGGATCTAGATCTAAATTGGAATCGAATTAAAACGTTATTTATTGTTTATCGATATATTGATAATCGAAGTTTCCGAGTATTTCGTGAAATTGATTATTTAGCAAAACTAGACTGTCTTTCCTATTCAACAATAGAATCTTTATAGAAGGTAGAATATATTATCATAATAATAATAGAATACTTTAAGATATGATAATATTCTACGAAGAAGAAAGAAGGTGCTAGGAAGAGCGCCGATTATATAGAGGATGGATGCTTTAGGCAGCTATACAGACTAGCTAGGAACGGGTTACGAACCTGTGACACGTTGTGTTTATTAGTATAGATTATAAAAGTATTTATACTCTCTTTGTATTTGTTTCGGGATTCTGATTGTATCGAGGTTTATAGAGTCATTTTGAATATGAGATACTGATAATACTTATCGTTGAGTATAAATTGAATTAGATTTCGAAGAGTTTGTATTGTAATATTCATTATCCCGATAGTTTTGATTCCATATTTGAAACTTCTTTTTTTATCTTTTAGTATTAATAAATTCGCAAAAGTTTAAATTGCATTTTATTAATACCTTCAATTCATCAATAACTTTTTGTTTCATTACAAGGATTATTTCTCGGGGAGTCTTTCTACTAAATATATTTAAATATTCCAATTGTGAATAAAAAAAAGAAACGGAGTTTTTTCGTTCATTTTGAGTTTATCGAATTTGATTACTGTCTTATATTCAATATCAATTGAAATATAAAAACTATCGAGTTTCTTTAGAAATACATCTACAATAATAAATTCCGATATATCATCTATAATTTCTTTTATATCTTTTCGTTTTTCTTATCGAATTGTTTCTTTTAAAGGAGAAACTATATATAACAATTTCTTTTGTTCTGTATCGAAAACTACTGTGAGAAAGTTGGATTGCTAGGGCCACATACGTAACTAGTTCATAGGCATTAGGTCACATGATCCTTCGTAGTTAAATATAAGAAGAAGGCTTTGCCTTCCCTTCTAGAGGAATTGAATTTTTCGAAAAACGCGTTTATTATCGCGTTTTATTGATCAATCGATCGTTTTTATTATCTATAGGATTTAAAAACGAAACTTTTCAGTTTTGGCAGGTGTTGTACGGATGCGTTTCCGCTACTATGTCTTTTGCCCCTCCGATCCCTTTTCTTTTTTAATCTTTGATTAATACAATCAATGTTGTTATTAATAGAGCAAGTAAAGGTCAATAGATCCTTAATCCCATTGCTTTATTATAGGACGAATATTTGAATACTGAAGTAGTTCGAGTCTTTTTTGCCCGATTTCGTAAGCCTTTGATTGCATTTTGCATTGATATCTTTTTTATTGTAAACAAATATTTCGATATATATATCAATGGATTTTATCCTTTTTGAGTTAACAAGCTTTTTGTTGCTCTTCCCGTTTAATTAGATTTCAAACCTATTCAACAAAAAGCAAAAACCTTTATAATTCAATATCTTAAGGATTCTATTTATACTTAGAAAACTACAATTCCTTTATTAATTATACAATTTATAATTTCAAAAGTTGAGGGCCAATCCAAAGCTCAACCCAAAACCTCGAACAAAACCAATACTCACCTCTTTGTTTGTATCGGATTCGATCATTCAGTCCGAAAAGCTGGTTTTTTCGCTGTTCTTAATGTATTGAAAGGATAATTAGGAAATAATGCGAAACTTTTAAAAGAAGTTCAATCAATAAATACTGGGTTTGTATTATATATGAATTCTCTAGAGGATTTAATAGTTTTGGAAAATCTTTCAAATATAATCGAAAAAGTATTCGAAATCTACAAAATCGAATGACAACAATTATGGATTATCTATCAATTGAACTACATTCCACAAATTATCACAACTCTGGGAGATTCACAATAATTGATCATCGTTCTAATCGAATCGGAAACCATATTTGACGTCATCAACGATAATACAGGACAACAAGCGATTCAAGCAATCGAATCTATACAAAGCAAAGAATCCGGATTGTATAATTCTATCTGATTCTTGAGCTTCCCAGCTTCGCAATATATAGTCTTTTTTAAGAACCTTCGAATTCTAGGAATCACAATTAATACTTCTCGAATCGTTTTCAAACCCAAGATAATCCAATGCATTTGATGTTTTCAATAGTACAATACTCAAGTTTGCTTTTGTCTGGAAAGATGCTGAATCTACGGCACAATCAATTATATCGAAAAGAATCATTTTATTAGATATAATACAATTTATAATTGCTCAACAAGATACTTATATTATAAAGGACTTCATTTAGTAAATAATCTTGATTGCTTTTTTTGTCTTACAATTAAAGGCCCCAAATCCAAAATAGAAAAGCAAGCTATTCAGAAAATATCAAAAGCAGCTAAAATTAGAACTTGTATCAATACAAAGTGCTCTAAAGCTTCAAAAGTTGATTCCTTAATGGAAGAACCTATTGCCCTTTCAACTCTAATCCGAACTACCCCGACATTATTTTTGTTAGCTCCACCTTCCTTTAATCATTCTAATTATTTCATTATATTAGAATCTACCTTTCTTTCGATTTTATTCAATGAATAATCCTAGAACAATTTCAAAACCCTTAACTATCTTATAAGCTAATATAACTAAAGATACTAGTTTTTATGAATTAGCATTTTTCTTAATTAATGATTCTTGTATTGATATAATTCTGATTCAAGAATTTTATATATTCTCAAATATCTTATACCGAATTACGAAATCCCATTCGATATACAAAACTTTCATATCATTTGATAATTAAAAAACCCATCTTCAAGTAATGATCTATATTCGCAAAAAAGCAAGTATTTGAATTAGCCAGTTCCGGCCTATCTCTTTTCGAAACTTATTATTTTTATATTTTCAATTTATTACTAATTCTACCTTTACAATTATCAATATATATAATACTTCCAAAAGCAATCAAGATGAAAGCTAAACGATAAAAGATTTATTTAATTTATTTTTTTCTTTTTTTAATTCCATACTTTTTATAAATGATTTAAATCTACATTATTCAAGATGGAATCCTCTTTGTTATAAAAACTCAAGCTTTACAGAACTTTTTATAAATTGATTAGATGATCATTCTTTCAATCTTCTTTCCACAATCGATGAAACTACTTATGATTTGGGTAGGGTTCTCGATCTTGTATTTCTATTAAAACTATATACAACTAATACAATACTAGCTTCTTATTTTGATACAACTTTTGATCATAAATCCTTATTGACAACTTTAAATTGGAATACAAGATTTCAGGATCCAATTCGAAGATTACGAATTGATATATTTAATAGAAAACTCTTCTTAAATCTATTATCAGAAAATCTAGCGAATCTAGATCTTCAAATCTTATCTACAACTTTTGATCTCGATAATCTAACTTTGAATATTATTCAATCGATATAATTAGTATATATAGAATCAGCTCAAAGATCACTCGGCCGAAATACAGATCAACTATAGTGGAATGAGGTCTGTCGAATGGCTGTTCAGGAAAACCGGACGAATAACTTTCCAGAATCCAAACAGAATCTTCGAAAGATTGTCAAGAAAACGAAAAAAGAATTCTGATTCTCTAAGTTTGATTCAGTTAAGAAAATAAAAGATATCTTTAAAATGACAAAATGATATCAATCAATTGGAATATATCGAACTCCTCCTTTAACAGATCCTTTAAATTATTCTTTTGTTACAATAATTCAAGTTAAAAGAGATCTACTTATTAATAATCTATTGATTAATACAATTAAAATCGGCGATATCCTTTTCGATTTCTTTATAATCTTTATTTGTTTTATTTCATTCCTGGAAACTACAATACAAGATATATAAACTGCTATCCTCTATATAGATAACATAGTTCCTGATATAAACGAGATCCCAATCAAAATACTATAGCTAGTATAACCACAAATTGAATTTAACATTCTACAATTCTTCCAAAAATGTCTTGAAATAAACCATCACCCTAAATGCTTTCGATCAGCAATTATAGTTATCATTCCAAAACCGAATAAATCAGATTATACGAATCCCAGATCCTACAGATTAATAGTCCTACTTTCGGTATTAAAAAAAGATCTCGAACATTTGATCATTAAAAAGATATCTTGAATTGCTATAACCCTTAAAGTATTAGCTAAACAACAATTTGGAGTGCTTCCCTTTCGATCATTTATCGATCTTCTATCAATCTTACAATCTGCTTTATACATAATATAGAAATGGTCTTGAATTCAGACTCTAAAGCTACATTACTAATTATGGATATCAAAGGTGCTTTTGATATTGTTCTCCCAGGATATCTAGTCCGTCGATTCAAAGAACAAGGATGGTTTAATAATCTAGTTCGATGGATATAATCGTTCTCGATAAATCGATCAGTTTGTATTCGGCTTGACAGCGAAATAGAGCCCAGTATTAGTATTGAGTATAGTTTGTTATAAAGCTCCCCAATTTCGTCCATTCTTTTTATACTTTATATAGCCCCTTTGTTTTGGTTAGGCAATCCTATCCGAAAATTTGGATATATAGATGATATTGTTTTAATAGTATTCTTTTCAAGTTTACAATCGAATTGTAATCAATTACAATCAGAAATGCTGGAAGTTTTGAATTGAGGGAAATCAGAAGGCATTATTTTTGATCTGAAGAAATCTGAACTAATCCATTTTTTCAAAGGTTTTAAAAGAAATATTGAAAATCTTGGTATTTATACAGAAAGTCTTTCTATTACGGAAAAACTAGAGTTATTAAGATGATTAAAGGTTTATTTCGATAGAGAGTTTGATTTCAAATCTTATATTCAGATATTGTCGACTAAAGTTCTTACAATTGCAAACGCTCTATGTTCGTTTGGAAAGATTACTCGAGATATCCCTTTAATCTTGTTTCAACGAGTAGCAATAGTCTGTATTCTCAAAAAGTACTATTTTGCAGTCGAAACCTGATGGTTTGATCGAATTAGAAAACGTAGTTTATATTCTACAATATCGAATTAAGTAGAGGGATGTTTGAAACTTTTAAACAAGATCGTATTGATCAGTGTTCGAGCAATCCTTTTAGTATTCCGTACAACCAATATTGTAATCCTGTTCAAAGAATCAAATCTAATGTTTTCTGAGATTGAATTCAATTTGATTTTACAAAACTTCGCTGCCCGAATCGTTCGGTTTGATTTTAATCATCCTTTTCAAATTCAAATCAAAAACATTCTGGTTAAAGGAATTAGGATTATTGAATCAAGATTCTCAAGGTCAATTCTAGTTTTCCCAAAAGCAGAATATATTAATTCAATTGTTTTCCTTTTTTGGAGAATCAAAAAATCATATATTGCTATAGAAACCCGGATTAATAGTCCTCTTGATCGTTCAAAAATATAAGCAGTTAAGGATTTCGTAAGATTTCTATCTACAATCCTAGTAAACGATTTGCAGATTTTCTTTGATAATTCGAAAAATGAAGCTTTGGATAGTTCTATAGAAGGTGATTCAATGATTTATTAATACAATCTACAAATAAATCGATAGGTTTTCTTATTCGGCTATAATATAGAGGTCTTTGATGCTGAAGCAACTGTAGTTTTAAGAGATGTACAAACTGTAATACTATTATCCTCAAATAGATTCGCTATAGACCTTTGGATCTTCTTGGATAATCTGGAGGTCGTTATGCGATTGTACTTTTATTCGACAGAATCCTTGTAAGCTATATTCGAAGACTTCTGCATTTTAACTATCGTTTAGTTTTTCAGACCTCGTTTATTATATATCCGTCCTGATTTAATTCGAATTCGATGAATCTCTGATTACTTAGATATCCTTGAAAACAAAGTAATAGATATAATAGTCAAGGAAAAAGCAATATTCTCCTCCCCATCCAATCCTATTTGCACCTTTGCTTTTTTGAAAAGAATTACTAAGACAAATACCAAATCAATAAGAACTAAATTATAAACGATTACAACATTATTAAATTATAATAATCTTTTTATAATCTACAATAACAAATCGATTATATTTTTTTTTGATCGAATGATATTAGAATATATTTTAGCAATCAAATCTCAACACAGCGATTTTATAGTGTATCACAATTGTTTCAATTACGAAGATACTTATATATTATATTTATATAGGAAAAGAAAATCCCCTCTTCATTTTTACTTTTGTAAAATTAAAAATACTTAAAAAACTCTTTCAAAGTTACTATTATTTGAAGCTATCCTTTATCTTTTGGGAAGCATAAAAAAAGCAGCGAAATTAGCAGTTTGATTCAAATCTATAAGGTTCTATCAGGATATATACCCTCGATTCTCTGTACAATTTATAGATTGAAGGATTGCTTTGATTTTATTTTATTTTATTTTATTTTATTTTATTTTATGTTTGGGTTTTCTTTGTATAAAGCATTGCATTTTGGTTTGGAAAGATTGAGCTTGTATAAACTTTAAAAAAAAAAAAAAACTTTATATTAACAAAATATACTAAAAAACTCGATTGCGATAACAAAGAAAAAAAGATCAGGAATCGAGGGATCTAATTGTATTATAGAAAATAATTGAAATATCTACCCAAAAGATTAATTCAATATGCAACGGTAATTATATAAACTCTGCTGAAGCATTTAATATATATAATACTAATAAATTTAGATTAGCTAATTAGAAATCTAGGGGCCTTTCTCCCCTGGCATCCTTTGTCCCAATTGGGAATTTGAGGCCTGTGCTTCGCACAGAGCCTCGGACGAAAAATATCACACATACACACACACTTCCCTTCTAGAACAATCAATCGTTTTCACTAGTCTTTTTGCATACCCACTGTATACAATCCCCAACCCATTGTTATTCACATTAGTTCTACTATTCGAAGTTTATACAATATAGTCTGATCAGTTCGTATCCTATTCCCCCTCGCAGCGTGCTATCGGGACGCACGTATCTCGACCTACCTCTTTCACACTACAAGATCGCTTTTTTAACAAATGTATAAACCTATCTTTCAATCTTTATATTCGCTTTATCGAATCAAAAAGCCTGTTTTTTCATCTTTGAATGATTCAGGATTCTTTATAGTTTATTATAATCGATAGATTAATATAATAGAATTTGTATCGATAGATAATTGATCAAGTTATTCCCGAAAAGCAAAGTTTTGAATCATTAATCTCATATTGACTATATTACTGTCGGTACGACTCCGTGATCGTCGTATCCGATAGAATTGATAGAAAACGTTTTCGATCGTATTGAGGTTATTCACAAAAGAGATTCCCGTGAGGGCGCTTGGATTGCTACGCAATTGACCCCTAAATTAAAGGTTATATTATACATCAAGGTTCGAAAAAATCATTGAATGCAAATGGCCTCAATATAAAAGCCTTTGTTTAAATAAGGATTATATACTTTAAGAGTATATAAATACTAATATTAACTATCTTCTTAAAAGAATAACTAGCTACAATAAATGTAAATACAAAAATGAAATAGAAAAACTCAAAATCATAATATCCGAAAACCTAAATTTTAATATTTGAAAATTTTAAATCTTAATACTTATTCTTTCTATTTATATCTTCATTTTCAATTTAACCTTATTTATATTAATCAATTCCCTTAAAGTTTGATAAAGCTTAACCTTTATTATTACATCAACAGAGTTAGTATTTCTATCGATCTAGTGGATTTCCTGAATCTTCTGTTTCTTATATGATTGGCGAATATATATCAAATCGATCATCAATCGCTTTTCGTGTATAATACCAAGTTTAACAAAGCATTCGTAAAATGATTTCGAATCGATATATACTATAAATGGAATAGAATAATCGCAAATAACCATTTGATCAAAGAAGGACTTTATAATATTTGCTACATCGAATCCAAGAATCATTATATAGAATTCTCAAGTTAATATACTTCTAATAACTTTTTTATATTTAATAAAAGTCCAATAAAGAATATTCGAATTTTTGGTTTTATTTATTAAAACTATAATATACCCGATTTGAAAAAAGTGATTAGGGTTATTCGCGAATCCTGTATTTACGAATACAAAAAAAATAAAGATCTTTGAATTAAGAGAAACGAATCTCAATTCTTTAATAACATTATAGAATTACCAAAAAAGAATCTTATTTAGGAATTCAATATCTCCCGGAATGGGATCGGTGATTTGAACGGCGCGGGATAATGAATATACAGCCTCTGATTGGGTGAAATTAACGATATACGCTTCTCTAGCCCGTTGAACAATATATTATTCCTGAATTGAAGTATTCTTTTATAATTTGCCTCTAATACCTTTAAGATCTACAAAACTAAAAACGATTTGTTGAAGATTCTTGCAATATTGCTTCTGAGTTAGATTAATAATATTATCGATCAATAATATAATAGCTTTATTGAATTTGAGAGAGTTCGTTTTTATTAATATCTTATAATCTTTTGTTTTAAAGTTAATAACTTTGAATTGTTTTTGCTTTAGTTCAGCAAATACTTTGTTGGCGACAATAAGTATATCGTCGGTTTGAATACCAACAAATGCAAGTATATCGTTGTTTCGATGAAGAAGACAATGATTATAAATTGAAATTGTAAAGCCGAGACAATTTGTATAATGGTTATGATATATTTTGAATCAATGATTATTTGATTTTGCAATATCATACAAAGGTTTTTTTATTTGAAAAACGATATTCTGTAGAAGTTGTATTTTTTGAGGAGAATAAATATAGAATAATCGATTTAACTTTATTATAGCTTGAATATAGATTTGTAAGATATCGCAAAGGTAAATATGAATGTTTTTCGGTTTAAAGATTGAAACTAGAATCAATAGTTTTCATTGATTAATCTTTTAGAAAATTAGGGATTGAATCAAAACAGTTTTTTTTCTAATATCGTTGTATATTTGAATTATTAATTGTGATTTCTTTATAGCTTTATTAATTCCAATGTATTTGATTTTATCAATGAATCGGTTTTCGAAGATATAAATTCCGATAAAGATTAAAGAGATAAAAACATTTTCGAAAATTCCTTTTTTTAATAATCCTTCGATCTTTTTTCTATAAAAATCGGCAAAATTAAATTTGGATGAGGTAGTTTCAAGATCTTCGCCCATCAGGAAAATAATTAAATCAGGATTTGACATCAGTAGCGTTTCCGAAAAATATTGATGAATTATCGGAATTTCAATTCGATCTAAAGGATATCGTATAATATAATTAATAGAATAGATAACAATAGATATAGGGGGTACTATTATACAAACGATTGTATTCCGAACAAACTTCTGTATTGGATTTGATGAATCTGGATTCTGATTGATTAATTCCGGATTATCAGAAGAGTTGATTTCCTTATTAGAATTATCGGAGAGATCTATTATTTCTTTCAATTTGGAATAGTATAGTTTTACAACAATATTCCTGAATTCAGTAATTCCATTAGAAAATTGAATTCTACAGATTTCGCTATTAATTCTGAAAAAAAGGAATAGAATTTTCCATTTGCCTTTCTTAGAAATAATAACTTTTCATTATACCAAAACATCAGAATTGATAGGGAGATCGTGAATATGATTTATTGAAGAATTATTTCGTTGATTTAAAGCATCGTTAATCTATCTTTATATATAGAATTTGTAAATCTTTTGTATAACTTTCTTAATAATTATAACTTGTTACAAAATAATGGAATTTGAAGAATCTAGATTAAAGATTCTAAAGTATATTCCAAATATAAGTAATATAGGAATTAAACCATTTAGATCAACTGAATCATTTATAATCTTCACAACCATTTGGAGATGTATATCCTGTATAATATCAGATTCTTGAGCTATCTCTCCAGTGATGATTTCGTATATATAGTAGAAAGGTATATAGTATCGTTCAACAATGCCAATTAACTAATAGAATTTAACAGAAACTGATTTTGTTATAGTATTCATGGATAAAGCTCGATCTACAAATTCTTTTTCAATGAAATTCTTTCCGATATCGTAAATTAGATAATCTGAAGATTTAATATAGACATCGATCTAATATTCCCTAAGAGTATTCCAAATTGTAATTGCTGAAATATTAAATAGAAATCATACAGTTTAGAAATATATTATTTGATTGATAATATACAGGACTGGTTTTCTGTCTAGATATATAATATCGATATAAACTATAAAATTGAATTCGATATCATTATATAAAATAAATTTGAATCGTCCTAGAGATCTATTATGTTTTTAACAGAAATGGCAAAATTTATTAAATTCACGAAGTTCTTTTTCGGTATATTCGTTATGATTAATATGTTTCAAGATATTATAGAGTTTTTTCATAGAAGGATAACTAAATCGACGATATAATCTTTAAAGTTCTATATTGATGAGATAAAAGAATAGAATAAAGGGATATACTTCTATTGGATTAATAAAAAAAGTAATATTCTATAAAATAAATATATAGCCGAATTTTCTAATTATAGAACAGATATAATTTCCTTTGGAATCTATAATAACATTATCAAGATTGTTAAAGATTATATAAAATCGTTTTATATCTATAAATAATAAAAGAAATGGGGTATAAATATCTATAATATAAAAGGTAATATTATCAATAGGTATATCAAATATTATAGTTCTTTTTGAATTAGTATTACTAATTCCGAAAACGAAATTAGTATTAGAATTAGGATTTAATATAATTGTGATATCGATGAGCTTCTGTAAAGCCTCAACTTGATATATATCGGTGATAAATTTGATTAAAGCTTCTGAATCAATCATAATACCGATGAATTCTTCATTTGAATAACAATGATTGAAGAAGATTTGAATCGACGATAAAATTGTAATTCTCAAGAAATGAGTAATAGTATTATTACAGAACTCAATAACAGCCTTTTGAGCCTCTGAAGAGATGAATTCGTTGAAAAATCCTTTGAGATTAGAATCATCGTTTAATTCCTCCTAAAGGTTCTTTTGTAGAGAGTTTTCGTATTCCTTTATAAGAAGAATGAATTGCTCATCCGGAAAAGTAATTGTATCGTATTCGCCTATAATATATTAGCGATACGAACGTTTGAAGGTAAAAGCGTATTCAGATTGTTTGGCTTTAACGAATTCCCAATAATATTGTTTAACTTCTTTTTGTTCTTTAATAGAATGATTAATTGATTAATAGTCTTCTTTCTTACAAATATAATATTTATAATGTTTTCTACCTTGGAATTTTGTATTAGAATCTGAAAGACGAAATAGAATTCTTCGATTGCTTTTGTAAGTCCGATCTATATAATATATTTCCTTTTGAAAAGAATTGAATTCGAAGAAAGGTTTTTCCTAAAACCATGATTGTAGGTTGCTATTGGATAGAAGATCGTAGATTATAATACTGGAATGTATCTTGCTGATTTGGTCTGTATAGATCGAAACAGGATTAAAGCAAACTAGCTTATATATAGAATAAGAATAACAAGTAGTAATGATCTTCAATAATATAAAAGGTTCATTTTGTTGATCGATAAAAAGATTGAATCGAAGATCCCGAAATATATTGATTAACTTTTCGAAATATTTGAGAGTAATGATAGTAAAGTTGTTCTTCTGAATTAAAGCTAATATAATGAATATTCATTTGGTGAAAATTGCCCATTGATATTCTTGATTTTTGAAGTAATTATATATATGACATATGCTTTCGTCAAAAGATAGTTTACAAGAGTTGACGGTAGTAAAATAAAAGTTTAATGTTTTGTTCTATAGTATTGTAAAAAGAGCTAAACTGTAATAGAAAAAGGATAAATTGATTTTGTTGTATTGATTATAGAAAATAACGAATTTGTATTAAATATTATCATTAGAATTATTATACTTTATATCCCTATTATAAAATTTACCGAAATTTATAATGCTTTAAATAACTTTCTTATCCCTTTTAGGGGTAGTAGTATAAAGACCAATCGTTTGAAATGGATTATTATTATTATGATTCTAAAATAGTTCAATTTAATTAGTATCCTTTTTGATATCGATGGCGCTATCAAAGATTGAAGAGTTATATACATTGATCGAAGTGAACTTTTCGAGATAGTATCGAAGCATAGAGAACATTACATTCAAAAAACATGGAAGTCATTCTTACAATTGCTCATTTATCTATACAGAATACTTGTAAATAAAAGTATTAACAAGATTCTTTCCTAGAGTATTTTTATCAGCCTTACTAATATAAAAATTATTCTTACAAAAAACGTTTTATAGAAATACTAAATAAAAACGATAAACTATAATGAAATTTTTTACTATCTAATCCTTAAAATCCTCCTTAAAAGCATTATTAACTTCTATATTATATATCCTAGTATATTAATATTGATAACCACGAAATAAGATATATTCCTGCATCGAATTCTATTCTTTTTCGCCAGGACCAATAATGGAATCGTATTTCTCCCTCAAAGCCTTGTAAGCTTGTTCTGTGAGTTTAAATTCGCCTATAGTAACAAAAGAGCTAACTGTAACTATAGTTTCATAATATATAGTTGTATAATATATACGATAAAGAAGAGGAAGAGTTGAAAAGAATGAAAGTTTTTGAAAAAGGGAGGTTGTGTATTTTGATAATAATGATCGATAGTGAAATTGATGGTGTGTAGTATAGAATGGATGTGGTATTTCGAAAATTTTCCAAAAAGATTCGAAAGATTGCTAGAATGAGAAGATCGCATCAATCGTAAGGGTTGAATATAGTATAGTAGTACGAAAATTTGAAAAGATTGAGGCGAAGCAATCAAAATTCCATCAAAAATGATACAATTCGAAGAAGATTTATTACCTAATGATACTTCATTAGGGGTAAATCAAGATAGATTACGGTATAATACAAAGAATGATCTCCGAACTAGGTTTTCGTAGCAAAAACATACTCAAAATGTATCTGAAAATAGGTTGATTGTAGTACAGTAACGGAAGTAGCATTTTCGAAGGTTTTTGAGTGGAAAATTGAGCAAAATAAGTCGAAATGAATCGAAAGGTTTCGGGATAGTGTATATACCGAGGGTGCAATAGCTTTTGGTCTTTCTGATTGGTCGAATAAAGAGGAAGTGGATCAAATTCGTATAGGCAAAAAGGTAAGTAATGAAATTCGAATAGATGATGATAGTAAATATGAAAAATTGAAGCTATTCGGAGTTTTCGTAATGGTGGTATGAAATTTGAATCGATTCGAGTTCGAAAATGATAGATTTGAGATAGGATTTTGAAGGAAAGTATTGGTAATAATACAAATAATATATAAAAGAGAATTAAGATATTATAAAGATCGTTATCGAATAAAAAAAGTGAAAAATAAAATTATTCAGAGTTTTCGAAAAGATTTTGAAAATGGTTTAATTTATAATCACTAATTAGTATCAGTACGATTCTGTAATCATCGTATCCGATAGAATTGATAGAAAACGTTTTCGATCGTATTGAGGTTATTCACAAAAGAGATTCCCGTGAAGGCGCTTGGATTGCTACGCAATTGATCTCTAAATTAAAGGTTATATTACGTATCAAGGTTCGAAAGAACTATTGAATGCGAATGGCCTCAATATAGGAGCCTTCGCTTAAGTGAGGATCACATGCTTTAAGAGCACGTGAATACCAACAATTATTTAATTGTAGATCTCCTTATAATATATATATTTTTTATCGATATTGCTCTACTTAGACTAATATTCGTTCTATAAAACTGAACAAATATTATATATATACAACAACTTCAGAATTCTATATATTGATAAATATATTGGAAACAAAGATTGGATCTTTAAAATCTCCATCTTCAATACTGGAGAACTTATATACAAGCTATTGATAATCAAAGAAAACAGATTTAATATACTCTCGAAACTCAGATATTGTCTTTGATCAGATTAAAGATATCAATAGTTCTAATAGAATTGATTAAATGATATCTAATATAATGATTGATTATTTAAGATAGTCTTAAAAACTAGAGTATAATTATAGAATCTTTGATTTCGATTATATAATGATATAGTACTAATCAAATCGAAATCTGGATCTGGATCTGAGTCTGAATCTGAATCTGGGTCTAAATCTGAATCTGAATTGGAATCGAATTAAAACATTGTTTATTGTTTATTGATATATTGATAATCGAAGTTTCCGAGTATTTTATAAAATTGATTATTTGGCAAGACTAGGTTATCTTTTCCGTTCAACAGCAGAGTCTTTGTGAAGGGTAGAATATACTATTACAGTAATAGTAGAGTGCTTTAAGATATGATGATATTCTACGAAGAAGGAAGAAGGTGCTAGGAAGAGCGCCGATTATATGAGGGATGGGTGCCTTAGGCAACCATGCAGACTAGCTAGAAACGGGTTACGAACCCGTGACAACTGATTTATAATTATTATCATCATTATCCGAATAAATCTAATCTCTCTAATCGTTCCAATAAAGCTCGACTCTAAAAAGAAGAATACTATTACAAGATCCCTATATAGAATATACAAAAACTATTTGGGTTCTGACCTATAGAAATCAGCCCTCAGATAAGTATAGACTAGCCCCAATCGGGGCTAACATTATATACAAATATATTTAAAGAACCATTCCTTCTATAGAATTATAGTTCCTTAAGTTACATCTTATTAATAAAATTAATATCTATTATTCTATCTATTACCTCTATAATACTTGAATAGATTGAAAATGATTTGTATTCTAAAAATATAAGATTTTTAATATAAATATATTTAATTATTATAATACTATTTAAAAGATCTCTTTTATGAAAAATATAATTATATTTAGAATACTATACACTAATCTTCAATAATCGAATTTTCGAAACAATATTGATATAGAAATTAAAGATTAATATTATATTATTCAAAATGAAATTATTATTAAAATGATTCTCTTTTTCGATAATTCCCTTGATTGTATAGATATTACAATCCAGAATTTGAAAAAATATAATACCTGTTTTTACAAAATCATTAAGATTAGATAATATATATTGATAATTATTTAAAAGAAAGATATCGTTTATAATATATATAATATTATAATTATCAAACAGGATACTATTGAAGAGATAATGAACTTTTATAATAGTAATATAAACCTCTATTTGATTAATTTGAGTATTAAAGATAACAATATTAATTAAAATTTCAGAAGGATTTATATTTGATTTCATCTGTTCTTTTTTAATTCATTTAAAATATAAATGCTTTCAGAATTATAAATTAGTTTGATTTTTAATGTTACGATCACGCAACAGTTTCGTCAAAACAAGAAACCTAAACGGAGGCGTTCTCATTTCGAATCATCAGCGTAGGAACGTCATCGATCAGTTTGGAATGTTTAGTAAACAAGCTTCTTTGTATTGCTTATGAAAGGACAGGAATGGTGGCGAACTATAGGCGTTCTGATATCTCTTTATTGATTGAACTTAAAAGTAATAGTTTATTCATAATTAGAAAGGGTAATGAAAAGTTTTGGCTACGGTTTTACGACTAATTGATTCTTTGCCTATGTGATCTTAACATTTAATCATCTTTAATTCGAATTCGGTATAATGTTATTTGGATATTATATCTGTTTTATTAGTAAATGCTAATTTTATAATTTGATAATTGTTTATATAATATTGATACTCTAATCTATTCTTTTAATTGACTTCTGTTTTACAAGAATATCTTTAGATTTTGTTAATATTCTAATTATCTTTAGAATTAGTTCTTTTCTTATTCTTTTTAAACTTTTTATCGTTTTGAAAAAAATTAAAAGTGAAATATATACCTTCTTTAATTTTAGAAACTATCAAATCCTGAAAGATTAATCCTTTAAAGATATCTCCGAATTGTTTGAATGAAAGATTAGATAATCCGAATTGATTATTCATTTCCATCTATATAATTATAATATTTATATAAATTGCAAGCAATTTAGTATTAATTGTTTACAAAAATATAATAATAGTGATTTCATTTTGAACTTTAGTTATTTTATACAAAAGGGCTTTGGTATAAACTATAATCCAATTCCTATACTATTTGATAGGATCGGTTCTATCAAGCAATACTTATATTAATATAGATCGATATTTATATAGAATTGTCATTTTAGCAATAATTATTGTTGAAGCAAGTTTTTGTTTGAGCGATAAGATAATCATCTTGAATGGAAAAGCTATAGTATCTTTATTGAAGATAGAAAGCTTTATAAAATATATTTGATTTATAATTGATTCGATCCATTTATATATATATCTCGAAAGGCTTTGTAATTCTGAATATATTTATACTAACGATATCGATATTCTATTTGAAGAACGCTAAGTTCGATTGTGATATTTTGGAATATAATAGAAAAAGAAACAATAAATCGAATTAATATAGATCCCGATATATTTCTATTGAAATTCTTTATATCAGTATCTTTATTTGTATCTTGTTTTGCTTGAATTGCTACAAAGTATTCCGAGAATTCCTATCGATATCGATTTTGATTGGTTTGATTATATTTCGTTTGTAAATCGACAGCAAAAAGTAAAACTGAAGATTTAACGAATAATCAATCGATCTAAAAGGTAATTGATTTGTTTACTAAATCGAAATTGGAAATAGTTTTATTCGAAATAAATATTAGAGAATCGTTATCTGGATCTATTAGTTTCAAATTCTGACAATTAGATATTTATTTTGCAAATAGAGATATTATTTTGGTTATTGAATATAAATAACAAGAAGAAGAATATTAGATTGATTTTTTGTTATATTGAAAGATAACAGAAAAGAGATATAAATTGATTAGATTTATAATGAAAATAGAAATAAAGTAAAGAAGAACAATTCTTTACGAATTGAATAATTATATAATAGAAGTTTGAGTAGATTAAAAATTATTGAATTTATAATTATTATAAGATAGTATAATTACAAAGTATATTAAAGAGATCGAAAAGAAGATAGTTTATATTAAAATAATAGAATTAAATATATATTGAATAAAAACTATATTGAATAATTTGTTCTCGATCTTAAAGATCGAGAGTAATATATATAGATTTGATCGAAGCTATTTAACCGACGAAAGGTATCAATTAGATTAGACTTCGATTTGTCGTATATCAGAAAAAGGTTGACGATTGTAAGAATTGATAAGATCTAGAAGAATCTGATAATTAATGTAAAAGAAGGAATATAATGATCGTAAAGAATATAGTGATCGTAGATTACCAATCATGTAATTAGATATCATGTGATTACCCGTAATAGATTAATATAATCAATTTGATCAATTCCAATAATAAAATTATAATAAACGAAAAATTACTATTTCAAATTATAATATTCCTTCAAAAAATAAAAGAAGAAAAGTTTCTAGATCTATTTGATAAAATATTCATCGAAAATGAAGATCTATTATCTCGATATATCGAATTATATTAAAAAAAGCTTAATAGATTTATAAAGAATAAAGTTTTTATCACGAGATAGTATGATCACAGAGCACGTTGAAGGGATCAGGGAGAAGATAGTTCTATTGAAATAATAAAGTTAAATATATAATTGAATGAGAACTTGTTGAATGACTTGCCCTCGATCCTATCCATCGAGGGTCGTATATATAGACTAGATCCTCGTTATCTAGCTGTCGAGATGCGTTATTGAGGTATGATTTCTCATGATATCATATCAGGATCAGTTTGATTAATTGTAAGGATAATCAAGGAATTAGAATAGCCTGAATGCGAATGATGTAGGAAAACATACGATGATCGTACGATATAAATGACGTAGGAAAGAGTATGATGATCATACGATGATGTATTGATCATAGATAATTATATGTGATTTAGATAACATGTGATTACCCGTGATAGTTTTCGAAAAAATAAAAAATAAATGATATTCTTAAAAGAACAAAGATCTTTAAATTATAATTCGTTGATGAAATGAAATATAAGAATATAGAAAAAACATTTTCAAAATCAAAATTAGTAATTCAAGTATCACAGAGGCGACAGATAGAATAACAGGTATCACTTTTATTAATAAGATATAACTCGAAGAGCTACGATTCTATAAAAAGAATAGTTTCTTAAATACATTTATATACAACACTAGCCCTGACCAGGGCTAATCTGTATTTATCCGAGGGCCGATTCCTATGGATCGGGACCCAAGCAATCTCTGTATACTTTATACAAAGATTTTGTAACAGTATTCTCCTTTTTAGAATCGAACTTTATTGAGACGATTAGAGGGACTAGATTTATCCAAATAATAATGGTGATAATTCTAGATCAGTTCTTGAGTATTCTTCAAATACTTTGCAAGTTCTTCGGTAGGTGTATTATAGTTTACTTATCAGATAGTATACTTCAAATAAGGACTATTACAATCTCAATATTTCTATTGGAAATCCAGGATTTCTTTTATATCAAATTACTCAATGCCTTCAATTTCGATAAAAAGAAAGAACAGATTATATTGATCGGGAACAGGATCATCATCGACGGGATACAATAGATTAATATAAAAGACTAAATGATTCCTTATAAAGACTAAAAGCTTCAGCTTATAAATATACAAATCTATAACCTTTAAGATTCAAAAGGGATCTAAGTTCTTCCAATTTAGCTTCTTTTGGAAACGAAAAGTTCGGATATTTTTAGTATTAAGCTAGATTAGATTTTTGAGTTAATATCGATGGGTAGGCGAACAATAGAAATTGGTATTCTTCGAATAGCGGGTTTGACTAATAATCAATTCGGTTTTCAAATGATCGACAATCGATTTCATTGTTTTGACGAATTCCTCAACGTTCAGAACTCCAAGGCGATTGGAGAGTGCAACAGGTTCGAAACTTATTTGGGGATAGAAACTATAATTGACAAAAAATAACAATAAACGGAAACTTTCGAATCAAACAAAATTAATCGAGAATTCAACAATCGATAATTATTCGAATTAATCGTTCTATAAATAGGATATATTCAAGCGAAAGTATTATTCGAATATTGTATTCGCTTTTTTTGTTTATTCATCGGTTTCAGAATGATAAACTATCGATAATTTCGAAATAGTATCTAATCGTTTATAGATATTCTTTTAGAAATCAAAGATAAATTGAATTCTATAATCAAATATAATAATCTGCAGTAGATTGTAAAGCTTCTATATATACTTTAGGAATAGATAGAAGATTTCTTCGGAATTACAAATTCTTTGGTAGAATAGGAAATGCTTTATCTTGATTAATTAATCGATTACAACAAATATTGTATTGTATTTAAAGTTCTTCGGAAAATGGATGATGAAATCGATTGAGATATCTTTTCAAACTTATTACAGAATTGGGAAAGAATGTAAGATTCCTTTTTGTTTTTTACAATTCGAGATGGTTCAATAGTAATTATAACAATTGTATATTCAACGAAAAATGTAATTGTAATATCCAGACTAATAATAATTTCGAGAAAACAATTCAAAGATATAGATATAATACAGATATCCAACAACAAAGGAATTGTAGATCATTCGAAGAAGCTTTGCTTTCAAAAAATTATAATTAAGAATATAAAGCTTTCTACGATAATATAATAGATCATTGTTTATAGTATATTCGAATAACATAATATATAGATATTTAATAGTATTCTTTTTTAAAGCCTCTAGAATCGATAATGGAAGCGGGTTGGACAGGTAAGCTTCGATGAATAGGGGTTTCAGTTCTTCAGGGAATTCCAATTGTATAGATTCAAACAATTAGGCAGGGATTGAATTATCGAATATTGCAAATGGTTTAGGTTCATAGGTAGATAATTCGGATTTGCGAATAAATGATTCGGGATTATAAACAGACGATGGGGTATCAGTATAGGTTTAGTTATAGGTTGTAATTACGAAATGGACTTTCTTTTTTGGATTAATAATAAAAAACAAATCTATATTTAGATTTTCGGTTTTCAGAATGGTTTGATTTTGATATAGAAAATATTCATCTTTTTCTTTAAACAAATTCTTTGATCTTTTGATTAAAGTATCGGATTTCGCTTTTTGCTTTCCGGAATGGTATATAATTTTGAAATTAAAACGGGACAGAAATTCAAATCAGTGGGTTTAACAACAGTTTAATAGCTTCGTTGTTATGAAGTATTCCAGGTTCTTGTAATTTGTAATGATTTTGATTAGAGAAGAAGCGCTTTCTAATTCGAATCGTTATTCTTCGAAACAACAGATGATTATTAATAATTCTTTATTATAAATTTCGTATTTATATTCAATAATAGAATACTTCTTTGAGAAATATATAATAGATTTCAGAATCCTATTGTTGTTGTATTGGGAAAGGACTCCAATAGATATATAATCCGATGTATCTATCTTTAGAATTATATCTTTCTTCCAATCGAAAGAGATTAATATAGATACTACTGTAAATACAGCTTTTAGATTCGAGAACGATTTCTTATAAGTAGAGTTCTATTGGAAGATTATATTCTTTTTGGTTAGATTTACTATTGGATGAATGATCGAGGAGAAATCGTGAATAAATTATTAATAGAAATTGCTGAATTTTATAAACATTTATATATTTATCAAATTCTTTAATGTTTTCTAATCGATTATTATTTTAATCTTGGTTGAATCTATTCGGATTCCTTTTCGGTCTACAACTAGATCTAAGAATTTCGTTTCAGATTTCAGGAATTCATATTTCAATAGATTGGTATACAATCCGGCTTTTCGCAAAGTATCTAGTATTTTTTGTATATACTTTATATATTCGGAATGGATTATATTATAGATCAGAATATTATTTAAATAAGTAATATAGAATATATTTAGGTATTCTTTTAGAGTATTATTAATAAATCGTTGAAATATTGTTAGGTGTTAAGATCACATAGGCAAAGAATCAATTAGTCGTAAAACCGTAGCCAAAACTTTTCATTACCCTTTCTAATTATGAATAAACTATTACTTTTAAGTTCAATCAATAAAGAGATATCAGAACGCCTATAGTTCGCCACCATTCCTGTCCTTTCATAAGCAATACAAAGAAGCTTGTTTACTAAACATTCCAAACTGATCGATGACGTTCCTACGCTGATGATTCGAAATGAGAACGCCTTCGTCTAGGTTTCTTGTTTTGACGAAACTGTTGCGTGATCGTAACATTAGGGCTTCGATCAACCCGAACAGTATAATCAAGATTTCGAATAAATTGAATCGGGTACGGAATACAGTTAGGTATTCTTGTTCTTCCTTGATTCGGATATTATTGAAAACAAAGATGATATTTATTTTCGTAAAATATTTTATCCTTTTCAGATTATTCAAAGACTCCTTAATCAAAGACAACGGATATTAATCTTTTATAGATAAATTATTCAATATACGATAATTTATACAGAATCGAAGATTATTATCAGGTTTTTTAACAAACAGAATAGACGAAATAAAAGCAAAGGAGTTCGATTGGATGAATCTTTTTGCTAGGTTTTCCTTTAATCATTTTTGCAAAGTTTTCAATTCGTTTTGAGATATCGAATATAGGGTTCCAAATGGTAATTTAGTCTTATTTTGCAATTGGATATTATAATTGTATAGGCGATGTAAAGGTAATTTGTCAATATTATATGGAAAAAATATATCGATCTATGAACAGAATTCAATAAATAGATCTTTGAAAGCAAAATCTTTTTTTTTTTTTTCAGGATTTGGTTTATCAAGTCGATACTAATTTGGAATATTTTGTAATCTCGATGGGTATACATCGAACAAGTTTGGATTGAAATGTTTGTTATATCTCTTTTCTTTAGTATTTCAGAATAAAGCAATAGATAAATAGAACAGGTTTTGATAAAAATATCAGATAAGATTCGGATACTCAATGATTATACAAGCATATTACAGAACTTCTAATAGAACTTGTTATCGAAACGAAAAGTATTAGATACAAATCCAATATAAGGATTGTACTTCTTTAATCAAACCAACTCCAAAATAATCGGATAATAGACTAATTCAATAATATAGATTTTTGATCTTTTCTTATAATGATCATTGATTTATAGATCAATTAGAATATAATAATCCACTCAATTTTCAGATAGTATTTTCTTATCGAATTTAATAATTTCGAACAGAACAGGTAATTTATATATTAGGAGTTTAATAGTTTCAATTCAATTTCGATTTGCGAAAGTATATTCTTCGTATCCACTATTTATTATAGTATAGATGGAATAGGATCGATTAAGTATTGATAGAATAGTAATAGATAATATTATTAGATTTATTCGATTATTTATTTCTTCAGTGAAAGATAAATCTCAAATTACAATGACGAATAGATATAATATATACAGAGCTTTCGTCTAACAACGATTTATACCAGACAGATTCTGTTTTCTGAACTCGGAGAACTGGAAGGGGATAGGCTGTACGATAATATAGTATACGGTTGGATCTGAACAAGAGACGAAACAGGGGATAACAGAGCAGGACTGATAAAATTAGTTCTAATTTGTACAGAACGATTATCTGAAAATAGACAATCTTTTATATAATAATTAGCAGATCTATAATAAAAGTATTTCTTTTATTTATATCTATTAGTATATCTTTGGGAACTAAGATTTATTGGATCTTCAATAGATATAGTTGTAATAGGAGAAGTAGATCGGATAATAGTATTCGGGAATAGAATAAGGATATAATTAATAGAATTCAGATTTTGAATAATAGTACAGGACAATAGAACGATTGGGTTACGATTGGAATTGGTCGATCTTATCAGATATAGATGGCGATTTTCCAATGTTTGTATAAAAACAGTGAATGTATTAGCATTATCTATAGATGGTTCAACGGTAACAATCTGATTCTTTGGTTCATTCGATAGGGTTTGTTTTAATAGAATAATTAGGGTATTGTTATTGTCGGCCATCCTGACTTCCAATACTAATCTTTGGAATTCAGTATAAAAGATATGAAACGATTGGTTTTTCTGTCTTAGATTGATCAGGAGTTTTCAAATCTCGATTTGTTTGTTTTGATTTCCATAAACTCTTTTCAGTATTTGCAATAGATTTTTATAATCGATAAATTTAACAAATTGTCCTTTGATATTATACAATCGAATCTGTATAATAATAGATCCAATTAATCTTCCAATTATATAAATCAAACAGAAATGCAGAAAAATAAAGTAATCGAAATTGGTATATATTTTATTCTATATTTGATCAATAAATCGATCAAGATCGATTTTCGTTCTATCAAATGATACAGGGCTAGATACCTTTTTATTCAATTGAAGCTTTGATAGAATAGAAACAGCAGCTAGGGTTGTAATAAACATCAGAGGCAAAGGATCGATCAAATCAATAGGGATTGAAACAAACAGAGTGATAAAGATGAAATAAAGTTAAATTAGATAGATAATCAATTCATTATTCTTTTTCTTTTATCATATAAATATAGTTTTCTTGATTTGCAAATCGAAAATAAACTTTTGAATTGTAAATTGTAAATTGATTATTTCTGTCTTTATTCTTATACTATATTTATAAAAAAAAATTTAATAATACCAGATCGCAATATCGCTAATTACAATAATAACGAATTCTTCAAAGGAGTTAGATTAATTAAATGGGTGGGGACGGGATGATATTGTAGAAGTATCGGTACAGGTAAATCAGAACTATATAGTATCACAAAGACAATAGATAGAATAACAGATATTACTTTTATTAATAAAATATAACTCGAAAAACTACAATTCTACAAAAGGAACGATTCCTTAAATACATTTGTATACAGCGCTAGCTCCGACCAGGATTAGCCTGCACTTATCCGAGGGCCGACTCCTATGGGTCGGGACCCGAGCGGTCTCTGTATACCTTATACAGGGACCCCGTGACATCAAGTATATTATAATAAAGACAAAACTAGTATTTTAATACAATCATTTATATTTCAAAGAGTTGATTAATATATTATTATAGTATTTATAATAATATTAAGAAAAAGTATAAAAATTAATATTCTTCTACAAAATATTATACAAATATATATACAATCAATTACAAATCTGAATAGAATATTTTATATTCGATTTTCAATAGAACTCAAATTATTAAAAGGGGTAATATAATATATTATTAAGCTATTATATAGCGTTCTTGAAGCCCGAAATTATTGATTTAGAATATATTATAGTTATTATCAAAAGAAGCTAGAAATAATATAATTAATCTTTGATCTATATTTATTATATATTAATAAAAAAGACTTTGATATTATAAGATTACAAATTAATAATATATTTATCGTAGTCAACAAAGAATTCGCAAAATTAGAACAAGAACAATTGAAAAAAGCGAATTTAATAGTTAAGAAATAGGAGTATTTAATAAAAGATACATTTTTCAAATTTAATAGTAATATAATCTTCTTGAAAAACGATAAATTCTATTTTAATCAAAAGAAATAATATAATAATCTGAAATTAGTTATATTAAAAAACTTAGATTTGAAAGAAACAAAAAGCAAAATTCGAACAAATGTTATCTTTAAAGATCAATATATCGTTCAATATATTCTAAGAGTATATATAATCATTATTTATTAATTAAAAGCTTTTTATTATCTTTTAATCGTTACTCAAATGATTAACTCGAAAGAAAACGATATCAAAAAGCTCAATAAGATTATTAAATAATAAATAAAGAATTTATCAAAAGGATTTATTTTCGTATTATTTGATTTAAATAATATAAGAATAATTACTTTTACAAATATATTCTTTACTAATAATATAGATATATCATCTCAAATCGAATATATAATTTATTTAATAAACAAGAATAACAATATTAATATTATCTATTGGTTATTTGTTATATATAAGAAAATAATAAAAAGTATTCTAATATTTGAATTATATAGATTAGTTTTAGACTTTGATATAAAAGTTGTAATCAAAAGTATTATTAATATTATTATTCAACCGGAAAAATAGATCTCTTTTTTTATATATACCGATTCTAATTTACTATTTGAATTACTCATTAAATTAGACTTTATTATAAAAAAGAGATTTATAATCGATATTCTTTTATTATAACAATTCTATAAACAAAGAGAAATTATTGAAATTAAATAGATCGATAAAGAATCGAATCTTGTTGATATTATAATTAAGAATAAATTTTATTAAATATTAAAGAAATTAGTTGATATAAATAAGATTATTATTAAAAAAACGAAATGAATGAAAAGAGAGAATTAAAGAATTGAAGGAATTCGAATTATATGACTTTTTAGAGAAGTTGTTAGTATCGAGATCACGATTATATAATTATAAAAAGAACTATAATTAAATTATATGATTATAAGAGGCTGTACAAGCTTTTTCGATATATATTTAAGAAACTTGTTCTTTCAATATAGAACAGGAATAATCAAGAATAAGTTTTATCAAATAGACTAAAGTACTTTACATTTTGAACCTTACCATTTGATACCAACAGAAGGCTACATTAAGCCTAGTTACTACCAAGGATAATACAATACATTTTGTCGTGAAGCAGAGATGCAACTCCTGCCATTCTTGCGTCAGCAGAAGATATCGTACATTGCCCATACGTTCGAAGCACTTCCACTCTTATAGCATACATATTTAGCTAACTCTGCGTTCGAATAAAATAGTCCGCTGGCAGGAGGGTTCTTAACCGGAATATTTACACAGAGCACAGGGGTTGCCGGAACCAGATTCGAGGATGGCAACCCAACGGGTGACTTCTTCAAGAAGATGTACGATAATGAGCCTACACATGCAGCTATGAAGGAACCAGTCAGTTTCATCCAACCCTCTCGTTAGACGCAGTAAACAAAAATGAGCAGGCAAGTTTACGTGTCATCATTCTATTCAAGTCTTTCATCAAACTTGCATTCAGCTCGAAGAGCTTTTCTATGCAAGATTCTTTCCTATCTGTAGCCGTCAAGATATTTTCAGCAGAAGAACTCGGTAATAAACTAGTATGGCAGTATTTGGGACGTTGTTTAACTCGAGATCTTCGTTCATGAGCAGATGCCTTTTCAATGCATTATCAGACAATTCTCCTTGGCCAATAGCCTGTTCCTTTATAGCTATCTCGTTGCCGGCACCAAGAAAGATTGTAGGTACTTGGGTTGTCCATGCCGTATGTAGGAGAAGTAGTGAATTATAAATTGTGAGTTTGTCACAGCATATCATTTTAACCGAACAAATATCCTCAAACAGAGGTGCGTAAGGAAACCAAAGTGCAGCCTTAGAAATTGAACACGAAGATGAAGTTTAAAACACCTATAAAAAATAAAGCTAATATTTATCATTCAAATAAAAGATTTTATTCTACTTTGAGAGATTGTTGAAGATGATCGTATCATTAATGTCTGTTGAATTATAAAACCACCATCATTGAGTGAAAAGAAAGATAAAGCAATCCATCAAGGAGAATATATATATATGTGCTAAGAAGTAGGGCTTCAGTTCAAGCTCCAGCCTTTTATGATGCGTGATTTCTCGATTCAATATATGAATGTTGAAAATAAAGTTGTTGGTTTTTGTTCCGATCAAGAAGGGAGGATATCTGAATATGATCTGATTGGTATTGTAGATCAAAGCATGTACTAAGAATTATTGACTCACAAATTACTGGCGTTCGCAGAAGTGATTGCATACAGATGCGACCAAGTAGCGACGACTACACAGGCTGCCGGAACGTATTCATTCGATAAGTATATTAAACCGTTGAACAATACGGCTGGAAAATAGGGTTTAAATTTGAGAGAAGAATACATATAAAGCGAAGACAAAATCCAGAACAGAACCTGTTTTGGGCCATAGTACCTAATCATAGTAAATCCCAAGCTTAGGAAGTTAAAACATCTATATGACGTAACTAAGCAATATCAAAGAAGCGGAATCTTCTGATCTATCAGATATACTTCCCTAAATATAACAGTTTTCTTTTATAACAAGTAACACATCTCGAAGTAGTATCTAAATGGAATGTAGTTATCATCGATCAATGTAAAGATCATTAGCTTTTCCCAATTCTCGAAAGCTATTTTAGGCTTTTTTTTAGAAAGCGGGAAGCCAAGCGAGATAAGCCATTCAATATTGAATCTCTTCAATTATTTTATTGTCTATCGTTATTAATCATATTCTTCCATTTCTGTCTCCGTCTCCTCTATCTAGAATATCAAATCGATTTTATATTTATTTTCGTTAGAATTTAAATCTACACAATATAACACCTATCAAAAACCCACACGAACAAATACACCAAGTAAGCAAGCAAGCCACTAGCAGACAAACTGAACTCCAGCCACCCAACCAACCACTCACTGCGTAGCTCTAAATCTAGTATCAATACGAAGTATCAACATCAAATCGATACCCACCAAGCCCTTTGCATCTAAATCCCATTCAACCCCAACTCCAAATCCAACTCCAAATCCAAATCGAAATCCAAATCGAAATCCAAGTGTACAAAGTAAGCACATTCATATGCAGAACCGGCCCCCCAAAAACATCAAATCCAAATCCAAAAACCAACTACTCGGTACATTTCCCAATACCAAGCCAAACAGCCTCCTCACAATTTTACAATCTCACCCCTCACCCCTCACCAACCATCAAATCATCACTCTTATCCAAATCCAAATCCAAATTTAATTCTCTCGCTCCATCAAATCAAATCAAATCATATCCTATCCTTTCATTCGGCTGAACAAGCAAGCCTCAAATCCATCCATTTGAACCTATCTACCTGCCTACCTATCCATCTATCCATCTATTCTAAGACACTTACAATACTCTACTTATTATATATATCAATAATATCAATACCAATCTCCCCCCGCCGCTTCCGCCACCGCCAAAAAAATCTGAAAGCCTTACTTATCTATTTATTTGCTTCAATAACGCACACAAACCACAAGCCGCAAACCACAAGCCGCAAGCTACAAACCACAAGCTACTATTAAAAACCAATCTATCCATATTCGTCATCCATCATCCGTCATTCGTAAGAACTATCTATCTATGATCCTTTGACTTTGACACTTCGCCGTACGTATTTATCCCTGCTATTCCATAGCCCCCAAACCCGTCCCGTCTATTCCATTTGCATATACCCGTGCATATAAAATAAATCACATGAGCTTTAAACCATGCATGCCATGCATGCAGAAGATGTGACGAATGTGAATGGATGATATATTGAATTTGAATTTCTACCAACAAAATCAAAACCAAATTTCAAATCATTTCTCGTCCTCCGGCTCTCCCATTTGATATTATAATCCACATTAGCCATAATCCATAAATCCGTAATCTCTAAGAACTTGTAAAACCGGTTTACTATCCTCTCCTACACTGTAACATCCTGTCTTCATCTAACCCTCCAAATGCATACTCCAATATCCAGTATTGAATAGTCCATCCGGGGATTGAGTTGTGAGTAGGATACACAATTCTAACACATGCTCAACATGTGCTTTCTAAAACAAAATTCCCCAAAAAAAAAGCAGAACCAAACAAAATAACCCAAGGAAAACTAAATAGATGAGGTGAGTAGGCGCAGCCTCTGAGACCAAATCCTCCTCGTCCAACCTATGAGAACAAGATTGCTACCTGAGCTTGGAGTCTGGCCCCTAGTTATAGAGAACAAAAGAAATTGTTTGACAAATCAACCAATGTATGAATCACAGATCCAAGTACTCAATGGTGTCTTGAGAGACTTTCCCCAAAAAGCAACCCAATATGATAATCCCTCCCAAACACCAGGTATATTTCCCTTTTCCCAATGCCCCCCCAAAAAAAAAGTGTAAACAAAAGGAAAAAAATAATCATAGACAAAAAAAGTGCCCAGACAGATTTGTCATGTCCAATCTACCAAATATTCAACGCGCTATGCCGTATTAAACCCGCTATACAATGCCAAAGACTTCAATGATTGTGTTCTCCAATTATAAATAATGGAGACTGAACCTCTTTGCATATATATATATATCCATCATGCCTAAATCATAATATTGCGTGTTTTCATTCTTCGATCGTGATTGTTGTAATGCTTAAGGTGGGAGGTGTTAAGCGTAGAGATTGTCCCGAATGGTCGCGTGCGGTTCGGGTCATGGTTTAGAGGCAGAGGTTGCTTGATGGTGACCGGTGAAAAGTAGTGTAAGTTCAGATGGTGGAGCGGAAGAAGTTCTGCGACGGAATGAGAAGAGATATGTGATCCAATGGCCGAATTCGAAGCGCACAAGAGGTCGCAATTGCCATGAACAACCATTTATTGAAGACAATATGTTTCATCTGCGATGTTGTCTAGATGACTGTGTATGCGAACTTTGACTGGCTGTGTGATAGCCAGAGTCTGGATAGTCTTCTCGCGCATATGGATCTTGATATGATTGGTGTGTTGAGTGTTTATCGCAAGCATATCCGACCAATACCGTTCTCTCTTGAATTCCATGGCCTTGCGTACCATACGCCGCGCACATATCAACGCTGTGCTGGTAGTAGAGGCAGCGGCAAACTGAGTATCTTTCGACCACGAGGTAGCACATATTGGATGATGATTTGAGTATAGGGCTGGTAGTTGTCGATTTCGTATGTTGTATATAGCGTAGCGGGTTTTGGTCGCAATGATAGAGGGGTAACTAAGATGAGTAAAGAGACAATGAAAAGTATGAGATCAATGAGAGATGAGGCAATGAAATATATTAACGAGCAGACTGAAAGAAGATGATGCCTGGACAAAGGAAGTCTAAACTTGACAGATGATGAAGCTTGTGATGTAAAGGTAGGAGTCATTGATCGAAGGAATATGACTGCCTTATAATCTCTGCCACTTGAATGAGTGAGTCTTCCCGTGATGAAAAATAAGGCAACAGTGGGTATGGGCTGGTGAATGAACCTGCATGTAGGACATGCAGGTCAACAAACATACAGGAAACCTATACATGGGATGAGATGATGAGTCGTAGGCGCAGTGGAGAGTTGGGAAGTATATCTGCCTCAGTACAGACATTCTTGCAGGAAAAGAAAGCCATGCCTGTTCATATCTCGAACCAAGTCCCAAATGGATGGTCTTCCACCACGAGGTGGCTTACCATCACCTCGATAGAGACAAGGTATATGGAAGGAAACCAGGTCTCTCATGGATGGGCTGAAATAGAAACCTTGAAAGCGCTGAGTAAAGCCTCAGCCTCGACTAAGTAACAAGTACTTGTCCTGAGATAGTTCCGAAAGGTCGGGATTATTGATCTACGCAAGATCGATTTAGGTTAAGGCGGGTAAACCGGGATATGGCAGTAGGTTGCTAAAGAAGGAATAAGATGGTGGAACGTGTACTCAAGCCTTGGCTGTGCAGGAAAAAGGACCACCATTGTTGACAGATACCCACTATAGTTTGGTCGAGAGTCCTCTACAATGGCAGGTACCATGTAGGCTTTCTGGATAATCTCGGTTTAGAGAAAGGACAACTATAAGAATAACGAGCAGGGTGGATTAGTATGATATGAAAGCATAATAGTTTGCCGGGGGTAGACTAATGGTCGGGAACGGAGGCGGAGGAATCGGGAAGGAATGTTTGTAGCAACATTGAATAGTCGGTAAGCATTGCTAGGATAAGTGAAGTATGCAAAAGTAGGTATAGTTTAGTCAGCCGCAGGTCGGTGGACAAGTTTGGAAATAGATTCATAGTAATGAAAGTACCCAAGCAGAGAATAGTGCAATAATAGTAAGAAGATGAGGACCTTATTGGTGATCGCGCGTAAAGGTAACAAATTGCCGCGAGACTCATTACGATCCCATGTTGATGGCATTGAAGGTTTGACAAGGATAAATTCAAAGATGAAGGGATAGTTACACTACCGCAAGTAAGGAACGAGCTGCCAGATTCAGATTCAATCCTTGGATGAAAATTGGTCGGTCAGCCAAGAAAGTTTGATAGAAATTGTTGTGCAGTATGGTTTCAAGATTTGTGTTTGTGATGAAGTGATGGAAAAGAAGAAGATGGGAAAAACATGTTAAAAAAATCTTGTCAGCAATAAAATCTAAATTCGGCTTTTTCCCCACTAAAATCATTAGCTTGAAATTTATAACGAGGGCTATGTCTCGCCTAGAAGGAAAAATAATATGATTGGATGAATAACGACCCTCTTCAATTTATTAATGTTTGATATTCCCAAGGAAGATTGCATGTCCAATTTTTATCATATGGGAACTTTAACAAAAGCCGTTGGAGAGAAATAATGTATGATAATATCTGTCAGATCCAACAATATTTCATCATCTCAAGTACCGGACAAATGAGAATGAGACAATCGTTTTACTCGATATCATTAACATCTGTACATCTGTACATCCGTACGTAATCCACCAGAGAAATGGTATTCAGGCGCCTAGATAGAAGGCTCGTACTGTAAAACAACTGATTTCAGATGTAAATACCTACCTAGTAGGTAGTGTCAACGGGATGTAGTTTGATCGATTTCCCATCTCTTTTTAGAACTCGGATCGATCGATAGGTAACTATACCTAGTTATCCGTCAAACCCTATTATGAAATTTATAGAAACCTTCATTCATACATACATTCATTCATTATTGACCATTAACCCTAAGCAGCACCGAAGGATTCGATCACTACAGGGGAACAAGTCCATCTCCCATGGCCATACAAAGCAATCATGCTCAGCTGAAGCAGGCATACTCACTGACCACATTCCAAAGCATCATTCATCTCCAGCTATTCCAAGTAGTTCGTGTCCGGTTACAGATTCTGATTTCGGGGAAAGAGTCATTTCTAAAATCTAGAATAGTAGCTGCTAGGTAGCTAGGTAGCTAGGTATTTGTGGGGTACGTATTGAGTTGAAACACAAGCACAAAGCTTCTTGCTTCTGAAACATATTCTAGATTTGGTAGATTCTTGATACAATTGTTGATATTGTTTCAATCATTCATATTCATATTGATCAATATCATGTGTTGATAATAACCTCAACAATTGCATGCACTCCTCTCCTTTCCCTCCAGTAAACCCATTCAATCCCCCAAACCAAACTCACCATATGCATAACCTACTCGTAACAATTCCCTCACTTCCAACCCGCTCTCAATCTCTCTCTCTCTCCAAAGTCAAAAACCCCTCATCAAACATCAAACTCCCAAAATCTGCCTCGTACCCACATCTAGCACGCACCAAGCCATTCAGCCTCGTAAGGCGACCTATCTGAATTCCGAACAAAACCCCCACCCCACATCAATCCCCACTACAAACCCAAGCAAGCAAGCACTGCCTCATTGTGGCTCACCGATGACATTACCTTTACTCACCTCTAATTTTTGCATGTACAGTACAAAAGGTACCAAGGTATTATTAATTAATTAGCAATTGAGATCTCGTCACCGTACAGTAAGACAACTACTAGGTAAGGTACGTACCTGGTTAGTCGTTATGTCATTTGATCAGGAACCTTTATGGAGTATTACGCTGTGTTATATCCTAGTATCATGTACATTGCATGTATGTATCACGGGGACTCCGAGAATTATCACGAGGAGAAATTGTCGACATGGCTGGTAATGGCATGGTGTTTTCGGAATTAATTGATCGTGCACTGCATGGGATGGGACTGTTGCCTCGGTCGTTTGTATTGCGAATGTTAGTTAGTACGGATTGTGAGAATGTCGGTAAGGAGAGCTTATGTGAGTTGATTCGGGTTGATTATTCCTAGGTATCTAGATACTGGTAGTGTTCAATTGATTTCTTGCACTTGAATGAGATTCGCGATTGATGGTAGTGCTGTTAATACTAGCTAGGTAAGCTACGATTTGAATGGCATTCTCTTACCGACGAACTCATTAGTCCCCACCATACCATATCCATAATCGTGCATTTCATCCAATCCATCCACCATGATGACAATGAAACAAACCAAACAAACCAAACAAACGGCCTACCAGCATTCAGCCACATTCCCAACCGGGATGATCAAAAGATCCCGGTAGATGAATTCGGGACCGACTACACTAAACCGTAACATCGAACCGGGCTACTGGTCTCGCATCACATCACACCACATCCCATGATAAAGCATCTATCCGATTTAGACATATTCCAACTCGTCCAAAGTACAGTATTACAGCTAGTAAGTTAATCACCAATTCCGACTCGTCTAAACTATACCACCACAAAACCCCAATCCCAACCTCCATCTCAATCCCACCATCCATCTCAATATCTCAATACCTCAAAACCTAGATATCTACTCTACAACCCAAGTACTCTACAACTCAAGTACTCTACAACTCAAGTACTCTACAACTCAAGTACTCTACAACTCAAGTACTCTACAACTTCAAGTAAAAACTACCAAGCCAAAACACCAACTTAAGCTAACCCGGAACATAGACATACATAGCTAATGTATACTATCTACCCATCAACCCACCAAAGTACCCATCCCTTCATCTCCTCAAACAAACTTTCAAACTTTCAAACTTTCAAACTTTCAAACTGTCAAACTTTCAAACTGAGATACAATACTAAGATGGATGCGATCCATATCAATCACCCAATCACCCAATCACCTAATCAATATCTTATATCCATCTATGCAGCTTTTACGAGAGCTTTGTTTATGTTTTTGTTTATGTTAGTTTTATGTTCTTATGTTACTAGGGATTTGTTATTGATCAGTTCGTCAACATCTATTTAATCTTCTCCGTTTTGAATTCTTTTTTCTTTCTTTATTTGCTTTATTCCAATCCTTCGCAAGTTTCCCCCTTCCCTAGTTAATCCTCCATGGCTATACCGTACTCCATTCTGAACCACCCATCCGCATTGAATCTTAAGCATGCCCAACCTGTTTCCAAAGGAAATATCGCGCGTATTTGTACCCGTGTACAAAGCTGAAAGCGCCAGCTAAGAAAATCTCTCAATCTTCTTCTTTTCTTCTCTCACGCCAACTCCACCTTTAAATACCTCTCGGAAACACACAAAATCCACGCTCAAACATGCCACACCTCAAGTATTATCTTGACCCCCCTCAATTCCATGCTTCAAATTCTTAATAAACCAATCCGAATTAGCATCCACCATGAAATTCGTGATATTAAACTCATTGGCTCCATTTCCCATCTCCGGCATTTGAACATCACCCATCCCATTCCCACCATTTCCATTTCCATTTCCTTGAGCAGAACTAGACGGATCTCCCGGAATAACAGGTAATCGAGGAACATTGAAAAAATCAAAAACATCCAAATACTCCAATTCATTAGGAGCTGGTGTTCTCGCCGGTGTAATACTAGGCATCCGGGAAAGTCCTACATATTTAGGTTGTCTGGAAATCAAAAAATCTAAATCATATGCACATCTTCTCATATCTGCTAGGATTTTGACCGAGGAAGGAGTGATGCGCTCACCGTTTGTACCGGCGGCATGTTCACTGTCGCGATGCTCGTCAAGCACGCGTTGGAGAATGGTTGTGTAGCGTTCCGCTACGAGCCAGTAACTGCCCATTTCTCGAAGGGTGTCGACGAAGAATTGAATTTGGGGGCTGAGTTTGTGTTCGATGGTTGAGCCGTGTACGAGAAGTAATCGAGCGGCTACCCAAAGTGTGAACGCAAATGGTGGACCTAATTTTGGAAGCATGCTGTTTTGAACAACATATCTATAGGATGTGTCAGTACGTGTCAAGAAAAATGTTTTGTAAAACCCCAGGTTTCCCAGAGAATTGAGTCATATTGGGGCTCTGGGACCGGCTCATTGGTAAGGTTAAATAAGAATAAAAGTACGTACTCTCCTAGGGCTGCAATATTTTCAACAGCACCATGACAACGTTGACTGGCACTATACGAAGGAGTAAAAATAGGCGATCTAGTGGTAGGGTAAGCAGCCGATGAATGAAGTCGTATTACTGCCGTGTGGTATGTCGCGTGTAACATGACCCAGCCACAATTGATGGATTTATTACTTCCTGGTTGAAAAAGCTTCGCCATGTTTCCATAATCACCAGGCAGATTGAATTTCCATGAAGTGAGCATATTGTCTAGTTCTCGATATTCGCCTTGCCATTGTTCAACATCGGATAAGGCACTGATATCCACTGGCTTTTTCAAAAATTTGTGAATTCTGGAAAGAATACCAAGGATTTCGATATAGTATGAGAATGCGCCAAGATTCTCGGGTTTATCAATATCGTATTCCGTCCTTTCACTCGTGCGAAACCATCTTGTTTCCACAGTCTGATTTTTATTCCAAAGGTCATCCCGGCAAGGTAGAGTTCTGTCAATTTCTTTTTCATCCAAGGCAAATTCGAAGGCTGTCGCAATTGTGGCATATCGATCCAAGAGATACACCATCCAGAAGAGTCGTCTTCGAGATTCCTCTTCAATCCAATTCTCAGGCTCCGGCAATACCATTGCTCGAAGTGTGTAGATTGAAGGATAGTTTGGCGACACAGAGAAGGAAGTAGTCTCTACAGCAAGCCCCAATTGAACTACCGAGCGCGTGATTAGAGCTAATAAATTCCATCCGGGTGGGCCGTTACTGCTGCCCACCAGATCCAAGGCCAGAATTACCAGAGCCTGTAAAGCCTTGACCGAGGAGTTTTCTAGTCCATATAATAATACCTTTTGCTTGGATATATCATGATAATGTCGCCTCCTCTCTTCGGTCAGCCGTTGATCCGTGGAAAATCTCAAAGTAGTGGCTACAATAGCATGTAGAAGTATTTTGTCTGATTCATCCAAAGCAGATGGACCGAATAAGGAGTCCAGTGTAGATCTTCGATGTAATATTGGACACCAGGTATTGACATATTTGAAGTAGAGATCAACTAGCGCATACAAAAGATCATATGGTGGGAGAGCATGGTCGGAGGAGACGTCGCTTGGGTTTTGGTGTATATTCAAGCTGGGCGATTGTAGAGGTGGCTGGTTCGTACCATAGAAATCTGGTGCTTGACTGGTTGGTATTGAGTGATTATGTTGTTGCATTTCCATGGATAGATGAGATCCCTGTGATCCCGGGGTGTGTTGCTGATGAAAGATATCACTATGGATAGATGGCATCGTGGGATTTGGAGGTATCGAATGTCCAAAATCCATGGATGTACTTCGTTGTCCAAAAGTGGAAGGTTTCTGAAGAAATAGGGCTGTCTCGGCTCTGGCAACATGTCCTACACGGTGACTAGAGAGTCCCTCATTTGGTTTGAAGCTGTTAATACTTTGTGGTGTACCGTGATCGCTCGAAGCACTGTTGGGGACTCTATTGCTGTTGTGACTAAAAGATGATTCCAAGATCTGAGCATGCGAGCGTAGAATATCCTCGAGTCGATCCAATCTTTGTTCCAGTTCTCGGCCATACCCAGCTCTCAATCCGGGTTTCTTGCGCTCTTTGTATTCACATACGGCACCATTGCGGCTACACCATCCGCATGATGGTTGACCACGATCACATTTGACCTATTCGTGTTAGGTTTATATGTATTCAAACATCGAAAAGTCAGTTTGTAGACTTTGGAGTGAAAATCATCAAACCCATTCCGAGACACGTAGAAAATACTTCTTCTGCGTAACGCATATGGTTCCATCAATCATCATATGTATGTTTGATCAAACTGTGACGGGGGTGTAGGGATAAAAGTTTGACGATCTTCCATCAAGAAAGTTTTAATAAATTGTGATTTGATATATCATACCTTTCTTTGCTTACATAGCTCACACCTTCGACGAAATGTCAGCCAATCATGTCCAACAATTTTCGAATCATTGATTGGGGGATCATCTTCCGATTCCTTGATCGGAAGAGTAATGGAGGAATCATCATGGACATCCATTGATTGGTATTAGAATTAGGAAGACTTGTGAAAGAGTGAAACATAATTCCTTACGAAACTGACATTGGTCGACGTTGCCTCTTACGAGGACCGTCTCCATTTGCATCAATACTATCCTCCTCCCCGCTGTAAGATTGATCATTGTCTCCATCACTCTCGGGTTGAGTTACACCTGAACGTAAGGACGTTCTAGGTGATTGTTGATTATCCATAGAAGAATAGAAGCCGAAAGCAAATTCCGATAACAAAATGATGATAGGGATTTCTAACCAACCTTGTCTCGAGTTCGAGTTCTCGGTGAAAATGGGAACGAAATGAACGAAATGGAAGGGCAAACTCGGTGTTAAATGAGCGAGGAGGTGGGGTCTATTTAATGCAGTACCAAGTGAATCAAAAGCTGGGAAAAGAGAAAAAAAAAGGATGAGCATTGTGGGGGGCACGTGTACATGATGAAAATGAGCAATGATGGGGAAAATCTTATTTACTTATTATCCATGAATCCAAATCCATGAATCCATGAATCCTTTGAAGCATTGGGATGAACATCGGTAACCTCTTGGTGCTCCGTGACTCCGTCCGGTTCAAATCAAATTCTATTCAATCTTGCAACATTCTCATTGATCAATTCAACCTCAAAATGTGCCCTAAAGTGATGTGGTTTGAGTTGCCAAAGACAGGGGGCTTCAATTACGTTTTGTGGGGTAACCTTAACTTTTCATTGATGCCAACCCATCAGCAGCTGACTCGATATCATTGATCAATTCCAATTGTAATCATACCATTCATGCTTTTACTGGTTATGCAACGGTGACAGATGCATGTATGTATGGTCAGTTTTATTCATTTATTCCAAACCATTGGCATGTGGGAGAAATGTGCATATGTACCTAAAGTACCATTTGGTACCTGGGAAGAGGAAGAGTATATCTGCTTCAATGTAAGATCTTATAACGATGGATTGAGCTGAGTGGTGAAGTATGTGGGAGTCATGAAGAGCCATGGAGAGATTGTTTCTATAGAGATACAAACAATCCAAAGCCTGTGATACTCGTAACGCAATCACTATACGAGGAAATCTTTTCAATTCCTCAAATACCCACCATCTACACACAATGAACGGAAAAAGACGTCTTCAACAAACATCACCCACAACAATAACTCACATGCCAAGTTCATCATCAATACTTTCCTAGGCGCAGACTTAATAATCGCTCAAGATTATGGGATCGACTTGCATTCCGTATCAACAATAACTCGGTCGATATTCTCCCGGTGGATTTGGAAACAATAATCACCCCGCCAAGGTGTTTCCTTTCGAATCGAGGTACAAAGGTAACCTGCCTATCCATCAATCATAAGCAAACGGTAAATACAATCCTGGCTTTTCATTTGACTATTTACTTTACTTCCATTTGTTCCCTGTTCTAGTACAGTCAGTACAGTTATTTTCTTTCGTCCACATCATAATGGCTTCTTCGTCAGCTCGCAGCTTCCCATCTATCAAAGCCATCCGAACATTTGTTGTGGATGGCGTCGGATCTGGGGGAGATTATCACAATGTCAAAGGTGGTCATTGGTAAGTTCATCAGACAATTATATCATGTCTCGTACTAATTCATATCAGGCTAATTGATACACCAATTTCCACACCTATGTCAAGATGGGAAAACTATCGAGCATCAAGAACAAGTTGGGGTATCAATGTGCTAGGTTCATTCTGCGTTGAGGTAGAAGGTTCAGATGGCACAGTTGGATTTGCGACAGGATTTGGAGGTAATTGTCAATAAATATCCCATCGCCCGGGCTGAAGCTCATTACATATTCGCAGGTCCACCAGCATGTTGGCTAGTTCACCAACATTTCGAAAGATTCCTCATCGGTGCCGATCCAAGAGATACCAATCACTTATTCGAACAAATGTATAGAGGTTCAATGTTTTATGGTCGAAAGGGACTTCCAGTTGCCGTCATCTCAGTTATTGATTTGGCGATCTGGGATCTACTTGGAAAGATCAGGGGAGAGCCAGTATACAAGATGATTGGAGGAGCTACAAGAGAGAGACTGGACTTTTATTGCACAGGACCAGAACCTACTGCCGCAAAGGCCATGGGATTTTGGGGAGCTAAAGTTCCACTGCCATATTGCCCGGAGGAGGGTCACAAGGGACTTCAGAAGAACGTTGAATTCCTCAAAAAACACAGAGAAAGTGTGGGCCCTGATTTTCCACTCATGGTGGATTGCTACATGAGTCTCAACGTTCCATACACTATTCAAATTGCTGCAGCTTGCAAAGATTTAAATATCAATTGGTGGGAAGAGTGTCTATCTCCAGATGACACTGATGGCTTTGCGCAAATCAAACAAGCTCATCCACAACTTAAGTTCACCACTGGTGAGCATGAATACTCGAGATATGGTTTCAGAAAGCTTATCGAAGGTCGAAATCTGGATATAATTCAACCCGATGTTATGTGGCTTGGAGGAATGACGGAATTGCTCAAAGTTGCAGCTATGGCAGCCGCTTATGATATTCCAGTGGTGCCACATGCAAGTGGACCTTACAGTTATCATTTCGTGGTTTCTCAAACAAATTGCCCCTTCCAAGAGTACCTTGCAAATTCGCCAGATGGGAAGAGTGTCCTACCAGTCTTCGGAGATTTATTCTTGGATGAACCAATTCCCGTAAAAGGATACCTTGATGTTTCACAACTCGACAAGCCAGGTTTTGGTTTGACACTTAACCCAGCTGCACGACTTATTCCAGCTCAATATCTCTTAACACCAAACCCAGAGAGACCTCTTGGTCAACCAGCAGTTGAGCAAAAGAAATCTGCAGATCAGGGTATTGTGAATGGAGTGGTGGAAGAGATCAAGAATTTGTCAACTTCATAGCTTAGATTATAGCAAATTGTTTTATTAGTCATTTAATTCTTTTTCCTTCAATACAATATCATTTATCTTGGCATGATTAAAACTTTCCAAGATACCATTTTAAGATCACTAGTGAGTGATAGTGATATTCTCAAATGAGTGTATAACATAATGAGAGCTAGGTGAGAACATGTGGATGAACAACTTACCCCACGTTTGGAACACCATTTCGGCTTCGGTGGTCTTTACATCGAGAAACCGAATCGCGGGGTCCTTTTACTATTGACAAGGGTTTAATTTCTGGAGCTATCAATTCATTTACAACAAGACGCGAATTTATTCTAAAATACTTGTTAATTGTAACATATTCGTATTTCAATTCTCTGTACAACTTTACTTAGTTTGATTTCGCATAATCTACAACTCTTGACAAAAAACAATCACTTCACATATTCATCAAGAGCTTCAACCACAAGATACCCCACCATTCCAGTAAACAGCATAACATTCGTTTCATCCTCACATACATCTAAATTCTACACACCTGAACATCCACACATCTCTTTCTCACATCACACACCTAAACAATGAGTCTGAATGGTGTGCACCTTCTAGCAGGCAAAACCGCCGCGATAACCGGCGGAACAACTGGAAGTTCGTCCCCCATTTCAAAATTCCCTCCCATATCTCCCCTCAACTAACACCTCTTTTTCCTCCAGTCGGCCGCGCAATTGCTCTTCTTTACCTTCGTCAGGGCTGCAATGTAGCAGTCAATCATCTAGGTCTCGACTCCGATATTCCACATCTGGAATCCCTGCATGCAGAAGCAAAATCTCTGTTACAGGAAGATTCCGACGCGGGCAGTTTATTAGATGTACCAGGAGATGTTAGTAAACCGGAAACGGGAAAGGAGTTAGTGGAAAAGGCGGTGGGGAAATGGGGACGGTTGGATATTTTTGTTAGTAATGCGGGGGTTTGTCGGTTTGCGGAATTTCTGGAGTGAGTTTCTTTGGGTTTAATTGTCTTTCTGGGAGGGGGGAAATAGAGGAAAAAGGGAATCGGATAATTGGAAACGAAAGAGAAAGAGAAAGAAAACTAACAAAAAATCAAAAGACTAGAACCTGATCTCTTCACCCACACAGTGCGCACCAACCTCGACGGCGCCTTCTACACTTCCCAAGCCGCCGCCCGTCAAATGTCCACCCAATCCCCCCCAGGAGGTTCCATCATCGCCATCTCCTCCATCTCTGCTCTCGTCGGCGGAGCCCAACAAACCCACTACACCCCCACCAAAGCGGGCGTCTTATCCCTCATGCAAAGTATGGCGTGCGCGCTGGGGAAATATGGAATTCGATGTAATGCCCTCTTACCGGGGACTATTAGGACGCAGTTAAACGAGGAGGATTTGAAGGATGAGCAGAAGAGGAAATATATGGAAGGAAGGATTCCGCTGGGACGGACGGGGGTTCCGGGGGATTTGGCGGGGCCGGCGGTTTTTTTGGCGTGTGGGGAGTTGAGTGGGTATGTTAATGGGAGTGGGCTTTTGGTGGATGGGGGGTTGTTTGTTAATTTGCAGTGAGGTGGGAGGGATGAGGAAGGAGGGAAAGGGATGGTAAGGGAATAAATAATGGATAAGGAACTCCCATTGGTTCAATTCAGCAGCTTCGATACATTGAGAACTTTATATCGTATAGGACTATTTGTACATATATTCCTCCGCGTCGTAACAAAATATTTCTGAAATATAGATCTAACTTTATTTCACACACTGGGAAACTTATTTACTCTTGCTAGAAATTACTCACTACAATATCCAGTATCCAGTATCCAATGATCAGGATAGCGAGGTGCCTCTCTCAGCATTACAGTATTACAATCTTCTCACCTAAACACTCAATATCATACTCATATTCACCAAACTACAACAATAGGCCGTAGTTTTATCACGGGGCGGCAGGCAGAATAACAGGTACAACTTTATTAATAAGACTTAGCTCGAAGAGCTATGATTCTAGGAACGGAGAACAGATATAAATACAGAATGTGAGAGAGCTAGGCCCGATCGGGACCCGCTCGCCAACCCCGTGACAGCCTTTTATATATAAAACAAAAAGATCTTTTTAAATATTCTAAATTAATCGTTATCGCTCCTTTATCGATACACTTATAATTAACAATGAGGATGCCTCTTCGTAGATTTCTTGATTGATATCGTTGTGTGATCGTAACACTCTTAATATTCAAATTTCAATCTTCATTTCGAATCCCCTTTCTTTTATCATTAATACCTTTAGGATTAGATTTCAATAACAAACTTACAACATCCCTCGCATATAATCTTTTCTCCTCTTTCTCCATTAGCATGCCCCGTAATACATCAAATACCTTGACTCCCTCTCCCTCTCCCTCTCCCTCTCCCTCTCCCTCTCCCTCTCTCTATCCCTTCCCCCCTCCCCATCCCTCTCCATCTCCCCATCACCCTCTAATCCCCCCACGACCCCCCTTACATCACCCATCCACTTCCTCCAAACCTTCTCATATACCTCCCCCCCTCCCTTCGCAATAACCCAATAAGGCTTAACCTTCGGCAACAAAGAATGCATATCCAAAACCACAATCCCCAAAGCCCACACATCATCCTTCTCTCCATATTCCCCACCCCGAGTTCGCTCCGGTCTCATATAACACGGTGTGCCGAGTTGTGAATTGGTACTCTTTTTTTCCACCAAAGTTTTTGACAGGCCAAAGTCGCAGAATTTGATCATATTGGAGGATGAGAAAAGTATGTTGCTTGGTTTGATGTCACGGTGAAGTATATGGTGGGAATGAAGATATTCAAGTGCGATAGATAATTGAAACCAATATCTTTTTGCAAGGGAGGAATCAAGTGGAGTTTGGAGTTTGTGGTCAAGGGTTCCATTGGGGAGGTATTCCATGATTATTATGTTGATGTCTTGTTTATCACCTCCATTTTCTATAAATTCGACATACTTTACGATATGATCCTAAAGAGATTGTTAGCAAGACATATGATTGAGTGCTGGGAAAAGATTAAGTACAGGTAGAAGATGAAATATAAATGCCGGGAGAGCTTGCTAAGATTGAAAAGCCGACCGTTACTTATATGCCTCAAAGCTTTAAGATATCCCAATTCTTTCTTGAAATGTCTATGTTGACCAAAACTCTTTGCTGCAAAATATTCACCCGTCTTCTGATCCTTTACTTTGTATACACTGCCCTGTCCTCCACTCCCAAGCCGTACTCTGCCCTTCCAATCCCATGCTCTTTCTGGAACCTGAGGTGTTTCTATTTCGTTGCTTGTAATTCCAAAAGTAGGCTGAGGATCGTTTATCTTAGTACCATTAACAAATTCGTCTAGATTCTCCTGAAATATGCGAGCACCTTCGCCTTCATCTCTTTTCGGAAATATAAACGTGAAGGAGGTTTCCTCTAGAGCCGCAAATTTTATAGTCCATGGACCGCCATTGTATGGAAGAAGTTGAAAAGCTCGATATTTTAATGTAGTATCGATTTTTTCCTTCAGAGATATTACTTCGATTATGTTGTGAGAGAGATTTTGAATACCCAGGATAATCTTTTCATCTTTGGACTTATCATCGTGTAATAAGTAAAGACGAAGATGTTGACCGCTAATACCGTTTGTTTTTTTATCGTCGAGAAGAAAATCACATTTCGAGGGATCGGACCCAAAGAAGTATTCCACCTTGTTACTTCTCAAGAGACTGGCATCGGTTCTGAGTGTGAGAAGTGGTGGTGCATTTGGAGATATGATATCAAAATCTTCTCCTATCAATGGTGTCCTTTCTCATGTTTCTTGTTCCTTTCGTGTTGCGAAAAATTCTAAAGGTAATTCTTGAGTGGACGACTCGGATGGATGTTCTTTAACTTTTGGAAGATGAACTCTGGTTGGTTCATGTTTTCGATTTTGTTGTAAACAAAAGGCCATACATGTTGCAGGAGTTTCTGGATAAAGGAAATATATTGTTTTGTCGAGAATGTAATTTTCCAAGTTGATGAGTGAGGTAGTAGGTGAAGTATTCATGGAGAGTCTGTGGGAGTGGACGGTATAAGTATTAGCAATTGTCAAGATAGAGAGTGAATGAGAGATAGTAGTGATAGAGTGAAGGAGAGAGGAGGAAGAAAGGAAGAGAAAAAGACTTTTCTTGAATACCAGTGATTTCTCGAGGACTCGGTGGTGAGGGGATAAGGTGGTGAGTTGGTGAGCTGGTGAGTTGGTAAGATGAAGATGAGGCTTGCAAGACTCGAGTAAATCCAGCTATATCTATAAGTGAATGTGTAAAGGTCTCTTTTTTTGTAGATCCTCTGTGGTTCGTTGATACTGTTGTTGGTGTACTGTAATTAGTGGTGTTTATTTGTTGTGAGTGAAATGCAATAAGGTAGTAAGGGGCTAAAAATAATGATCTAATTGTTCCAATCTTTTCAAACACGATAGTAATTTTTTGTAAACCTTACCATAGCTGGTATTGTTGTTCTTGTTGTTATTGTTGGAGGTGAAAGGCGACGACGAGGAGGGAAAAAGGGCGAGGGAGGGTTGGACGGGAGATTTTGAGTTTAGAGCCTTGCGTAGAGCCTTGCGCGGGGTGTGTGTGTGTGTGTGTGATATTTTTCGTCCGAGGCTCTGTGCGAAGCACAGGCCTCAAATTCCCAATTGGGACAAAGGACGCCAGGGGAGGAAGGCCCCTGGGTTTCTAACTAGCTAATCTAAATTTACTAGTATTATATATGCTAAATGCTTTAGCAGGGTTTATATGATTGCTGTTGTGTATTGAGTTAATCCCTTGGGTAGATATTTCAGTTGTCCTTCATAATACAGTTAGATCTCTCGATTCCTGATCTTCTCTTCTTTGTTATCGCAATCGAGCTTTTTAATATGGTTTTGTTAATATAAAGATTTTTTTTTTTTTTTTAAAGTTTATACAAACTCAATCTTTCTGAACCAAAATTCAATGCTTTATATAAAGAAAATCCAAAAAAATAATATAAAATAAAAATAAAAATAAAAATCAAAATAATCCTTTAATCAATAAATTGTATAGGGAATCGAGGATATATATCCTGATAGAATCTTGTAGATTTGAGCCAAATTGCTAGTTTCGCTATTCCTTTTATACTTTTCAAAAGATAGGGGATGGCTTCAGATGATGGTAACTTTGAAAGGGTTTTTTGAGTATTTTCAATTTTACAAAAGTAAAAATAAAGAGAGGATTTTCTTTTCCTATATGAGTATAGTATATAAGTATCTTCGTGATTGAAGCGGTCGTGATACGCTGCGAAATCGCTGTGTTGAGATCTGGCTGCTAGGATATATCCTAGTATCGTTCGATCAAAAGAAAGCATAATCGATTTGTTATTGTAAATTATAAAAAGATCATTATAGTTTAATGGTGTTGTGATTGTTTATAACTTTGATTTTGCTAATTTAGTATTCGATTTAGTGATCCTTTTCAAAGAGGCAAGAGTGCAAATAGGATCAGGTAGGGATGGGAGTGTTGTTCCCTCTTTAGTTGCTTTATCCGCTGTTTCATTTCCGGGGATATTTAGATGTCTAGGAATCCATCGGATTCGAATTGAACCAGGGCGGGTATGTGGCAAACGGGGCCTGAGAGGCCAAGCTGTAGCTAGTTCGCAGAATTCTTCAAATACAGATTGAGAGAATCCAGTGGAATGAGAGTCTAATTGTATAGCAACCTTTAGGTTATCCAAGAAAACCCAGAGGTCTGTAACGAATCTAGTTGAGGGTAGCTGTATTGCTGCTTGAGTACCTTTCAAAGTTGCAGTTGCTTCGGTATCGAAGACTTTAGCATTATAGCCTAGTGAGAAAGCCTGTCGATCCATTTGCAGATTGTATTGATAAATTACTGATCCATCTCTTGTAGTACCATCCAGAGCTTCGCTTTTCGAATCATCGGAGAAGACTTGCAAATCACTTTTTGGAATCGTAGATATAAACCTTTCGAAATCCTTAGCTATTTGTTCCTTCGAACGACCGAGAGGGCCACCGATCCGGGTTTCTGTGATAATACGCGGTTCTTTGTTCCTCCAAGGGGGAAGAGCAATTGGATTGATATATTCAGTTTTTGGAAGAGCTAGGATAATTCTTGAAAACCTTGATTTGGCAGTTCTGATACCAGCTTTAGCTAGGATGTTTTTGGTTCGGATTCGGAGGGGGTGTTTAGGGTCAAGCCGAGCTGTTCGGGCCGCGAAACTTTGGGATATCAGATTGAGCTCTATTTCAGGGGGCATCAGATTTGATTCCTTGTATAAGGCAGCAGTGTTAGTTGTACGGAATACGGGGAGGATTGCTCGAGCGCTAATTAGTACAATCTTATTCAAAAGCTTCAAATGTCCATCCACTTGATTCGAGATTGTGAGGTTTAGGCCTCGTTTCCTAGTTCGGCCAGGCCACCAGGTTTCGGCTGCAAAGTAGCATTTCTTCAGAACACAGGCTGTAATCGCTCTTTGAAGCAAAATTGATGGGATGTCTCGGGTTGTCCTTCCAAGCGAACGCATTGCATTCGCAATTGTGAGAGCCTTAGTTGAAAGGACCTGGACATGAGGTTTGAAACTCAGTTCCCTATCGAAGTAAACCCCCAACCATCTCAATGGGCCTGGTTTCTCCATTATTGAAAGATTTTCTGTATGAATAATAGGGCTTTCGATACCTTTCCTGGAGCCTCTGAAGAAGTGAATCAGTTCAGACTTCTTAGGGTCGAAAGTGATTCCTTCAGATTTGCCCCAATTCAGAGCCTCCAGTATTTCAGATCGTAATTGATCACAATTAGATTGTAAACTTGAAGAAAAAGCTATTAATGCAATATCGTCTGCATATCCAAATCTTCGAATAGGATTGCCTAACCAAAACAAAGGAGCTATATAAAGCATGAAAAGGATAGGCGAAATTGGAGAGCCTTGTGGCAAACCACATCCAATACTAGTACTGGGCCCTGTTTCGCCATCAAGCCGAATACGAATTGATCGATTTGTAGAGAACGATTGAATCCATCGAACTAGATTATCAGGCCATCCTTGTTCTCTGAGTCGATGAACTAAGCGTCCTGGGAGAACAGTATCAAAAGCACCTTTGATATCCATAGTTAATAAAGTAGCTTTAGAACCTGAATTCAAAGCCATTTCCATATCATGTGTAAGGCAAGTTGTGAGATCGATTGATGAACGCAGGGGAAGTGCTCCGAATTGTTGTTTGGCTAGTACTTTGAGGGTTATAGCAATCCAGGACATCTTCTTTACAATCAAACGTTCGAGACCTTTTCCTAATACTGAGAGCAGGGCTATTGGTCTATAAGATCTAGGACTTATACGATCTGATTTGTTCGGTTTCGGAACGATGGCTACAATCGCTGATCGGAAGCATTTAGGATGGTGATCTATTTCGAGGCATTTTTGAAAGAGTTGTAAGATATATAGTTCGATCAGTGGCCATGCTAACTGTAGGATCTTGGTAGGGATCTCGTCTATTCCTGGAGCTGTATTACCCGTACGAAGGATAGCAGTTTGAATATCCTGAATTGTGATAGCAGGAAAGGCAATTGAACGAATGGAAGTTGAAGGCGAATCAAATGGGATATCGTTAACTTCAGCTGTATTGGTTAGCAGATTATTGATGAGTAGATCTCTTTTAGTTTGAATTGTTGTAGCAAGAGAATGATTTAAAGGATCTACTAAAGGAGGAGTTCGATATGTTCCAGCTGATTGATGCCATTTTGTCATTTTAAAGACATCTTTTATTTCCTTGACTGAATCAAGTTTAGAGAGCCAGAATTCCTTTTTCGCTTTTTTGACAACCTTTCGAAGATTTTGTTTTGATTCTGAAGAGTTGTTCGTTCGGTTTTCTTGAACAGCTGTCCGGCAGGTCTCGTTCCACCATGGTTGACCTGTATTTCGGCCGAGTGATCTTTGAGCTGATCCTGTGTATGCTGATTGTAGAGCTTGAGTGATATCTAAAGCTAATTTATCAAGATCTGTGGTCGTGTTCAGAGCTAGTAGATTTAGATTCAATAGATTCTCTGTTAATAAAATAGAGAAGAGTTTTTCGTCTAATGTATTGATTCGGAGTCTTTGAATCGGGTCCTGAAACCTTGTATTCCAATTCAAAGTTGTCAATAAGGATCGATGATCGGAAGTTGTATCCAAATGCGGTGCAGAAGTTGTATTGGCTGTATATGATCCTGAAAGAAAAACTAAATCGAGAACGTTGCCCAAATTGTGGGTAGGTTCATCGATTGTAGAAAGAAAATTGAAAGAATTTGTATCTAGCCAGATTGTAAAAGATTCTGCAGAATTTGAATATGAAGAACAAAAGGGATTCCATCTCGAATGATGAAGGTTTAGATCCCCTGCAAGAAGTGTAGAATTTAAAATATTCGAAGGTAAATCAAAGAGAGTTTGTATTGTTTGGTTTTCATTTGTACAATCTTTAGGAGCATTATAAATATTAATGATTGTAAGAATAGAACCAGTTAAAGATTGAATTTGTAAAAATAATAAATCCCGGGAGGATACAGGCCGGAGCTGACTAGCTCGAATGCCTGCATTTTTCCGGGTATAAGACATCACACGAGGCCGGGTTTCCCAGTTGTCGAGTGGTGTGAAAGTTTCATAAGCAGGATGGGATTTAGTGATTCGGTGTGAGATATCTGAGAATGTATAAGGTTCTTGAATCAGAATTATATCAATACAAGAATCATTGGCTAAGGAAAGTGCTAATTTGTGTAAAGTAGTGTTTTTAGCTATATTAGCTTGTAAAATGGTCAATGGTTTAGAAGATAATCTAGGATTATATATTAAAAGGAATTGGAAGAGGAGGAGCTTCTAATGTTATGAAACGATTAGAAAGATTAGAAGGGGGTGGTATCAATGAAGATAATATCGAAGGAGTTCGGATTGGAGTTGAAGGAGCAATAGGTTCTTCCATAGGGGAATCGGCTTTTGGGGTTCGAGAGCATTTTGCATTAGCACAAGCTCTAACCCTAGCTTCTTTTGAGGTTTTCTGAATAGCTTGTTTTTCCGATTTGCTTTTGGGGCCTTTGTGAGTAAGACGAAGGGGGCAATGTAGATCGTCTGCAGGATGGGGGCCTCCACAATGTAGGCACCTCGCTGGGCAAGCATGGGTTGTATTGTATCGGGTTGAATGATTCTTTTCTGTATATTCGGTTGTGCTACAGATTCGGCATCTTTCTGGACGAGAGCAAGCTCGAGTATTGTGCTATTGAAAGCATCGAGTATATTGGATTATTTTGGGTTTGAAGACGATTTGGGAAATGTTAATTGTAGTTCTTAGAATCCGAAGGTTCTTGGGAAGGGCTGTATATTGCAAAGCTGGAAAACTCAAGAACTAAGTAGAATTATACAATCCGGATTCTTTGCTTTGTATAGATTCAATTGCTTGGATCGCTTGTTGTTCTGTATTATCGATGATAGCATCGAGTATGGTTTCCGATTCGATTGGGATGATGATCAATTGTTGTGAGTCTCCCAGAGTTGTAACGGTTCGTGGAATGTAATTCAATCGATAGGTAATCTATAATTGTTGTCGTTCGATTTTGTAGGTTTTGAATATTTTTTCGATTATATTTGAAAGGTTTTCTAAAACTGTTAAGTTCGTTAGAAAATTTGTATATAGTGTGAACCCAGTATTTATTGTTTGGATTTCTTTCAAAAGTTTAGTATCGTTTTTTAATTGTCCTTTCAATGTACTAAGTACAGCGAAGGAACCAACTTTTCGAACTGGATGGTCGAGTCCAATTCGAACAAAAAGGCGAGTATCAGTTTTGTATGAGATTTGAGATTGAGTTTTGGGTTGAGATTCGGTTCGGTTCCCAGTTTTTGGGTTTGTAGATTGTATAATTGGTGGTAAAGGAATCGCAGCCTTTTGAGCATAGATGGAATCCTTGAGATATTGGATTGTAGTAGGGGCTTTTATAGGTTTAGCGGTTTTAGGCGCGAGTACTGGTTGAGAGGTTTGTATATCAGGGCCAAGGGGATTGACAGAAATTTTGGTAGAAGGTTTGGTAGATCGAGGAGGATGAGATCCATTGATAAATGCATCGAAGTGCTTGTTTGCTGTAAGAGAGATATCGGTACATAACGCAATCAAGGGTTTTCGAAGTCAAGCAGGGAGAGCCCGAACTGCTTCGGTATTGAGATAGTCATCCCATAGCGAAGCGATGGGGCTAAAAATCTGTTGACCTTCATTTGCTTTATTAGTAGCAATATTAACTGTATTAATGAAGGCTTGGGAGAGGGAGGGGGTCGAGGGGGCGGGAGGCATGGTGGCGGAAACGCGTCCGTACAGCGCCTGCCGGGGCTGAAAAGTTTCGTTTTTAAATCCTATAGATGATAAGAACGATCGATTGATCAATAAAACGCGATAATAAACGCGTTTTTCGAAAAATTCAATTCCAGAGGTCTGAGGCGGTAAAAGTGCAGCCTTGCGCGGGGCAACAACTGACACGGTCCCAACACCTACGCTCTGTCACGTGATCTTTTAATTGCTAAAGTTCGGTGACCCAAATACTGTAAAGCAATCAATCCTGCTGTCGCCATCGTCTCTTCCACTTCCACTTTACAATACTCAACTCCCACTGTATATTCATGAAAAACAAGGAACAGATAATATATCACATTATATCGCATCTTCCCAACGTTCACGTTCACCTCTCGACGTCGTCAGTGTAAATATGAAGGCAGAACCATCATTCGCGATTATGGATATTTCCACACCTCGATCAATCTCACCTCACTCACAAAGAAGTCCTATCGACTGTACACCTCAACTTGAACTTCAATATGTCGACATCAGACTGCGACAGCATCAACAACATCTACCGTCCCCAAATATAACTCCACCTTTCAATTCCACTACTCCAAACCCCTCCAACTTTGAAGATATTCCCACACCTAATATTGCATCTGCGAAGGGCAATTACAACGAAAATGATCATAATAACAGATTTCCTCTACAAACTCTTTCAAATTGGGGCCTCACATTCGAAGAAACTGATGTCGCTCGTCGTTGGGGTCAAGATCCTGTTGAAACATCCAAAGAAAAGGTTCACATGCGACTTCTTGCCGAATGCGCTACATCGATAATTAATCCATGGAGTCGTGGCGATATCGACGAATTATACAAGGAATACGATGCGAGGATGGCGAAATGGAATTCCACTATCAAAAAGTCCAATCAAAACTTGGAAGAACGCCGAGCGGGAAAGGCACTTTCTGAGTTGGTGACTGCAATGGAGATGGCTGGATATGGAAATGAGAAAATGAGATGGGTTTCTGGGGTTTTGAATTATCGTGAGCAAACTTTTTGGGCTGTGAGGGAGTGGTGTGAGACAAGATTGGAAAAGATGAGGGGTGAAATTGAGAGGAAACAACAACGGCGCATACGGAGATGGAGATCGAAATACGCGGGATTGTCGAGGCTCGAGGACATACACAGGAGAGGGGAACGGAGAAGGAGACGAAGAAGGAGATGAGGACAAGAAAGTCTCGACGGAATGTCAACTCCCGAGAATCCACACCGCAGGTCACCGACACCCAAGCCCCCACACAGACAACGAAGATTCGAAATTGTAGACGGAATGCCAACTCTGGAAACCATGCGCTAAGTCACGATACTCAAGAACGCACGTCACAGATCAACGATACCCTAGAACCCAAGCAAGCCACTGATACCCGAACATACACGCGAGTCACCGAAACCCCAAATCCCACACAAATCACCAACATTCGAAACCATACACAGGATATCATGGGTCATGAGAGCATGCGAAAGACGGAAAACAAAAAATGCAAACGGAACATAAAGGCACAAGAACGGGAAACCTACACTCAACAATCTACTCATATCATCAACATCCGAAAACGCACGTATGCCGATAGCAATAATTTGGATAGCAATACAGCTCACACGAAAAGACTACGGCGATCACCCCGACTCAAATCAATCCTTGATCTGGAAACAACCAAGAATGAATCGGGCGATTGAGACGTTGGATTGTATGGTTATTGCGAACCGAATTACTGTAGGCTTCTTGGTATGATACTTTACTGGCGCAAAAGTCGATATGGATGAAATTCATGATCGTTATAAGTATTCGAACTGGAACAAAACAGAACAGAACAGAACAATATAAAGTATCATCACCGTTTTACAATTGAGGTTATTATTTAAAAAATGGTCAGGTTCGATCAATTGAAGATGTTGAATGATTTGCCCGGTGTGCCAATAGGCATTGTAATGGAGATTAAAGCGGGAGCATTGAAGTACGAAGCAGAGATTAAATCAGTATAAGATTCTAAACAAGTTTTGTTAAGTATGAAGAATAGTTGTTAATCTTAAAATTACAAAGGATTTAAAGAGGGGTATTTTTAAAACTAGATAATAAAATTAGAAATATCTAATACTAATATGTAAAATATAAAATATAAAGAATCTGTTGAAAGTATTGAGGCCAATATAGCACGTGACTAACTATTATGTAATCTAGTGCCTTTTAGGCGAGGCACACATACTGTAGCGACCCTGGTTTGAATGATAAATCCCTGCCCCTGGAAGGGATTTGTCAGCATCGCTTAATAACGTATATAGTCAATGCTACTACCACTTCCACTACCATAATCTTTATAGAATCTATATATTAAATTTCAAAATAGTATAACAATTTTTTAGAGAGTTATTAATACCTTAAAATCGCTGTTTTTGGTGTAAAATGGGTGGCGGAATGTGGGGTAGTTGACTTAGTTACATTCTGACAATGATCCATTATGGAGGCGATACTGATGCCATCAACCGAAACAAATCCCGACATCGCAGAAAATATGAACAACAAACAAAATGACGGAGTTTTAAACGTAGTGAATCGAAAAGCAGATAGCCTTGATGCAGGAAGACCGGCTATTCCCGAGGGAGAGACTGCCACCTTCGACACTTGTCACACTGAACAACCCATTACGTCCGAGAGCCATGATGCTGAAAAAAACCAATATTCCGAATACCCGTCAAGAGGTAGAAACAGCTACGTCCAACGCTTATCAATCCGAATAGACCACTACGTTCAACGATCATCAAGATGAAGGATCCGCTGTTCCAGATACCCATCAAGGGGCAGAGATAGCTACTCCCGACACCCATCAAACTGATCAAGCGATTGGGTCTAACAACTATCAAGCTGGAGAATCTAATACTCTCGATACCCCTCAAGGTGGCGAGGCGGCTGTGCCCGTAGTTCACGAATAGGAGAACCAGAAGTATGTAAAGAAGAATCGCCAAAAAAGAAAGTCAATAAAGAAACCATCTGCCAGTACATCATAACCTTTTAAGCGCGCTCGATCAGTATCTTCAGAACCTATATATTGCCAGCAGTTCGAGTCACCTTTCCAAATCCCTCTTACGACCTCCGAACGTTCCAAATCCCTTTTGCGACCACTGAACGAATATGAAATATCAAAACTCATGAAATAAAGCGCAATCTCAATTATATGCCCAATAAAACAAATGCTATCTTGAAGTTCGATGGAATACAAAATAACATTAATATTAAAGTACATCTGTCCAAAAGAAAGACAAAGTTTTTATATTTCGATGTAATTCTTGTAACAATAAAGATTGATCTGCAGGATTATGGGAAGAATGTGTAGTATTGGAAGGGTTTCTATAGAGTTCTTATGCAAATTGTTATATCAATAGTTTAGGCAAGCGTTGTTTGTTGCAATGTAAATTCAACTTTCTCCTTTTCGAAGTACAATAATAATTACTAAATTTCCATTCTAACTCAAAAAGACCACTTCTTTTTGGCTCCCTTCAAAAACGCATGTATAGCCGTGAAAAATACTTCCAAAAAACAAATTGGGGGATCCGAAAAGGTTTTGATACAATAACTGATAGCAATGGATTCTAATAGCAGAGAGGATCTTAAGGATAAAGCCAAAGATATTTTGAACGCTCTTCGTAAGGCTCGGTCGCGATTAAGGAAGTTACGTAAGGAAAAGGACGAAGGAAAATGTCATGTCCATGCACAAAATACAACAGAGTTTACTAGGTACTAGTTCATACATACTACGTACCTACCCTACCTAGGTAGGTAAACCATATCTCGTTATCACAAACGCAAAACTACAAAACTCAATTTCTGTAGTACTCCATATAGAAATACCGCCCTTACGACTTCCTCAGATACCAAGGCCCACATCATCTTTGTCACTAGCCTCATTCTCATCAGTACTATCCTTCTTTGCATCACGAGAAGTGCGAATCGACATTTTCACTAGTATTGCGACGCTAATTACATAACAAGCAGATCGAACAATCTTCATATAATGCACCTGCTAATGTAGCTGTGTCGTTCTACACGTTACCCGAATCCTAAATCCAACTCAGGGATCCTCAAACTTTTGTTATATTTGAAGGCTTATTTGGTATCCCGCCGGGAACAGTAGCTATTGCGATATTGGTTTTCAAAGAGCAAAATCCATTGATCGAGTACCATCATAAAGGATAGATTATTATCGTTGATTGGATAATCGATGTTATGATATATATACAGGGAAATTCCTCTTTAGTTTCGGATGGATACGGAAAGACTGTCTTTGTATTCTCCCTCTTTAAGATGAAATAATTTGAAAGGGCTGGCTCTTCGATAAATCATTAATGTGGCAACATTCTCGCATCTCGAAAGGTAGGGAGTGGGTAGGAAGTGGAATTGAGGGCGACGTGTCATTTTATCTCTGATGTCGATACGCCATTGAAATGCTGGTTATTTATTAGATTGATAAGTTTTGCTGGCACATTGGAAGTTTCAACTCACACAACTTTCTTCTTCCTGTTTTGCTTGTATACAAAATAGTACAGCAAGCCGCGAGCTGTGGGAACCTCTGCTTGCACGACTGATATTCGTTGAGTTTTTCAATTTGGTTCACCCTATATCCCAAGTCCCCAAAAGCCCTTGAATATATCTCAAATGCTATCTCAGTCGAATGTAGCCGGTGGAAGTATTTTGTGTGCCCCCTTAGTCGATCGATTACTTGTAATGTATCGCAAACTTGTACACCATTGTGCGATGCCCATCTAAAGATCTAATCAATACACCGAGTCACAGAAGGCTGGAAGAGGTGTTACTTACTTTGACGAATCTCGAGGATCAAAGAAAACAAAGGTCCTTTCCTTTGTTATCTCTATTATATGCTTCAGCGTTTGTAGGGCGGGATTATTCCTTAGGATTAGTTTTCACTTCCCCTATTCAACTCAAAAGATTGAGTTTATCTCAATCATTTAAATCATGTACTTAGCCAGGCCTATAAGCCAGCCTACGTTCATTATGTTATCTGTTAGGGGTTCGTAAGAGCCTCTAGCCGTCTTAGATAGTCTTAGACTCAGCGTAGACGTTAATTTAATCAATCAATCAATCAAAACAAAGGTCCCAGATGAGTTTTTTCCAAGCCCCGCCGACTCCCCCTTGCTCTCGAGTTCCCTGAAGAACCTATCGCATTTCATCACTGCTTTGATTTTGAGTTCCGTAAGGCCAGTATGGTTAGCTACTCGTTTGAGTATAGCTGTTTTTCGATCTTGTCCTTGTGAAGTTTGAGTCTCTTCTACAACCACTTGTTCGGCCATCACACCAATCATGCATCCAATTATGATTATCGCGGCACATTCCTCCCAACTCCGGTGATGTTGTCTGTGTAAAGTACGATAGCTACGAATCAAGCAACTGAAAAGTTGAAATAGAGACAGTCTTCGAGGTAAATTTGCTAAAATAGTTCGGATTGTCTCCACGATAATGGATTGACTTGCGACCCACTTGGAGTATTGTTCGCTATGATTTGTCGATGTTATTATTGCAAGAGGCTTAGCGGGGTCAGGATATATTGTCTCAAAAGCCATGTAGTCTTGATGGTGGATGTCATCCATCTCGAGATTATTGTGTTGTTGATCGGGAAAGTAATGCCACAGCCCAAGAAAACCCTCGTCACGCAAACGAGTAAAGCGGAGCGACTAAGTTCAGTTGTATTGCCAAGCGGAAGAACTCTGACAAGCGATTTCAGAAGGAAAAAAGTAATGGATGTGGCCATCAATTCAAGAAGTGTGGGGGGGATGTATGGATGGAGATATAGTGCGATGGATTTAAGAGGTGTATGAGAAGGCCAAGCAATTTAAGAGGCACGAAAGGAGGTATACACCGAGCAATAGGATTTGGTAATCAACTCAAGAAGCGTGGGGGGAGGCATGGATGAAGATATAGGGTAAGGGGTTTAAAAGGTGCATGAGGGAAGACTAAAATACGCTGAGAGGAGACGGTAGTAACCCAATTTCCTTTTTCGACCACTGTCTCAACTTCGGACAAGGGATTTAACAGGTGCATAAAGCTATCACTTCATCGCATGGATACACCAAACTGAAGGCTTAAGTGTACAACAGATGTGGCTATCCACAAGCCAAGATAGAATCATGTGTTCAGTAAACATATTTCCGTCTATATCGGCTTGGAGAAAAAGAGCATCACAAAAAAATATATTATTAGTATCCAATTTCCAAAGTTCAAATTTTATCAAGCATTTACTATGGAGTATAGCGATGTGATTTTTGTTACGAAAGGGGTATTGTTACAAGTTCATAACCCGTTCCTAACTAATCTATATGGATACCCTAGGCATCCATCCCTTATATAGTCGGCGCTCCTCCTAATACCTTCTTCTCTCCTTCGTAGAATATCATCATATTAATAAGCTACCTATCCCCACCGTGATACTTTACACTTTGAACCTTACCATTTTATACCAACAGTATGTTTTCGAGAGTAGAGAGAATACTAGAATGGAGAAGAGATATTGGGATATTCCTTCTTGGGTATGATTGCTTCAACAAGAAACCAAACCATGCATGTAACTTCTAAACTGTTGTGATTCAAACCAATGCATTATATTTTGACAGTAGACGTACTCTCATCCAATTATTCAAAGGTAGCTTGGACAACAAGATGAACGAGCTGCCAAAATTTGATTGACTTGTAAACTCTCTTGAAAATTTCTGCGTTCATAAACATAAAAGTTTGTGATATCACCCATTATAAGTCTGTAGAACAACTTCTCTAATTCATTCATAACGATCTCTAAATGTCGATCTCCTGTCCCCCGCAAAATTGAAAGTAACATTGACACCCTTCCCACGAGCATATTCAACGGCATCTGGGCTCACCTTGCCGCATCCTCTTAAGTCGAGCCACTTGATGCCCTGATCAACAAATTGTTTCACGGCAACACCTGTGATTTTTGTATAGCTAATATCCAGCGTTTCGAGATTTGGACATTTCTTTACAATATTTATAAAGTTCTGTTCATCGTACTGTAAAAAGCTTACATGTAATTCTTCAATACTATCGCATGAAGGAAAATCGTGGTGAGCGGCAGCATAATCTCCGACGAGTCGACTTCCTATGAGTAGATACTTTAGATTTGAAGTGTTTTTGACCATGGAAACAACTAGTCCTTCGGTGAGTCCGGTACTCTCACAGTTGAAGCTTTCCAGAAGAGGAAGAAGGATGGTATCATCTTTCTGATTTGATAATCGCAGGTTCTCATCCAAAGAAAGACTCCTGAGCGTCGAAGGCAGTAATGGAAGTCTTGTCAAATCGCAATCTTTGAGTTCAATATCTTTCAGACTTTTGAGCTCGCTCAAATCCAGTGGCGCGGCATCCTGTAAACCAAATCCTTGCAAGGCTAAGGTTTGTATATTGGGAATTGATTCGAACAAGTTGTTCTGTAGAAGACATTAGAACCACTACATTAGCAGCGTATAAATGATGCAGCTCTAAAATTCTTACCAACGGTATGCCAATATAATGAAGCCTCCTCACATGTAAAGTCCGCAGGTTTTCTAGCCTTGGCCACATGCATGCAGAGTCCGAAGAAAGACAACTGACATTCAAAAATTTAGCTTCCACGATACTTGCTTGCACTTGCCGCAACGCTTCAAGGACAGCCCGAAAAGAAATTTCACAGCCACACAAGTTTAGATATTGCAACGACTTCGCCATGGGAAGTGCCGAAATTAAGGTTTCTCCAATAGTATTATTGCCGTATATTGTAAGGCGTTGCAATTTCGTACAAGTTCTAGTGAGATATTGCAATTTTGCGGCAGCGAGTGTACCATTTCTAATATTAGCTTCATCCAAGGTACAGTTTGATCTTCTTAGGTATGCTCTTAAGGCTTTTCGAGAGATCTGCTTCCTAGTATCAATGGTGTCGAGGGTGGTCCAGAGTTTATGAGAAGATTCTAATACCCGCTTCCATGACTTGCTGACAGTCAAACATATCCTACTGAAGGTCAGCCAATACCGATAAAGGAGTCATTCTTGACATACATTCGTTCTCGAATGCTAAGTTGATGGGCTATCATTTCTGCCAATTCAAAGGGTAGATAAGAGAGCGGATCTAGTGTTTTACTCGGCGCTTGTGATTTTTGCAATTTGTTGAACATGGCTTGGAGAGTCTTGACTCGGGTGTTAACAAAGTAATAGAACTCGATCAAAAACACCAGAGCTTACCACACGGTCTTTGTCAGTGTCAACTTTGACCTTTCTGAGGCCGCGCTCATAGATTTTTAAGGCGAGTTGATGCTCTCCTTTGAGCTGTAGAACCTTCCCACATCGAAGGTATCCCTAGAGATTCAATCAGTGACAACGAATCATTTCCCAAGTGATGACAATAACTCACTTTCGAAAGTTCTGGCTTTAATTCAAGCATTTCCTTCGCATCTTTGAGAGCCGACTGTAATTGATCCAACTTCTCAAATGTAGCAGCGCGATGATCCAAAGCAGTGAGTAATAGATGACCAGTACTAATTTTCACAGCCTGCATATAAAGTCACTTATTTGAAGGTTGCGATGTTGATTATCTTCTGGAGAAGAGATGACAGTCTGGCACGTGCTAACGAGACATACCTCTGTAAATGCCATCAAAGCTCCTTGATAGTTTTTTTTCTGGTAGCGATGTCGTCCTTTCTCCAAAGGTCCCATTCCTTCCTCTTCATCATAAGCAGGAGGCATGTTGGTCAGTTATATTGGCACAAATTATGGATCAAAATTATGTAGTCATCAATAAAAAGTGTTCATGGAAGTCGCGCTTTGACGATGGTTGGGTAAGGCTACGGGTATTCTTCGGCATAAATACAACCCCGATGCCGAGGTCTACGGTGTATAATTGAGTTCGATGGAATACCACCAGAACATCTTCATTCCAAATGTCACAAGAAGATTATCCTGTAGAATTTGTTTTAGAGAGTATAGAGACCATAATGACTTCAGAAAAGCAACCGAAAGTTATCTTGTTTGATATTGGGGGTGTTTGCGTTAGTAATCATTCCTCCTCCGTGTTTCATCCCGCTGCATATGAAGTTAGAATTAGCGGTCAATCTCATAATGAGTATTCAGCTTGGAGTTACAAGTTTGGAATTTTTTGAGAAGTTTCGATTTAGGCTTGGCGTCTGTATATATATATATATATATACGGGAAAAGTTTCACGAAAAGTTTCGTTTGTGTCTTTTCGTTACTGTAGCATGCATTGAGCGGGAGAATGACGAGTCTCTAGTGGAGGTTCATCATCTTCCTTTAGCAATCATACATATAATTCTACATGATATGAGCTATCATAACCTTAAACAACCCCTAACACCTCCCAGGTTCTCTCCCCCATGCAAGGGATTCTCGATTTCGAGCTATCCAACAACATACCACCAGGCTGGGTCAACTATGCCATCTCCAAAAACAAGCCCAATGGATTCTGGTAAGCAGCCTATATAATAACAAAAAATTACTCTACTAACTCTCTCATCCAGGCACCGTCTCGAACGTGGTGAACTAGAACTAAACGATTCTTGGTTCACCGGTTTCACCTCTGACCTCCGCAACCCCTCTTTCTGGACCTCTTTCTACAATTCCGTGCGAGAAAAATATTCTCTCCCATCTGAAGTCCCACCCGTACCACAAATTGACGGTGAAGCACTTTTTTGGTCGATGATGGATAATTCAAGGGAGTTTGATCCTTGGTACGTTCTCCTCCTCCCCCCCCGTCTCAATCTCAGCATTTCGTAGATCCAGTGCTAATATAAGCATAATAGGATGTACCCATGTCTCCAAAAACTAAAAGCGTCCAAAAAATATATCCTAGCCGGGCTCTCCAACACCGTAATCTTTCCCCCTGATCATCCATATTCCAAACCATATTCCTTCATCTCCGAAATCTTCGATGTGTTTATATCCTCAGCACACGTCCACCTCCGCAAACCCTCCCCGGAAATATACTCTCTAGCACTTCAAACTCTCAGCGATCATTATTCCTCAAAATATCCCTCTTCTTCTCTCTCCCCATCGGATATTCTCTTTCTAGACGATATTGGCGAGAATCTCAAAGCTGCAAAGAAAGCTGGTTTCCGTACTTTGAAGGTAGAATTAGGACGTGCGTATGAGGCTGTCGATGAGTTAGAGAGGATTACGCGGTTAGATTTGGCTGGGGAACACCCTAAGATACCGATTGTGTTGGGCGTTAAGGGGAAGGGGAGGGATGTTAAGTTGTAGGCAAATGGAGAGAGGAAGAATGGCTGAGATATATTTGTAGGATTTGTGGATTTAAAGATAGATAAATATATGCAATGCCATACTATGAAGTGAAGTAAAGCACAAAAGAATGAAAGTAAACTAGGTATTCGACCTCCTTGAAAAAAAAGAAAACGCCTCCCATGTATGCAGACATACATACATACAAAATCAAAATTGGTATTGGGGGAAGACCACCCAGGTCTCTTTATACAATCAACAGTCATAACTTCATGAATCAGGAATAACAAAAGCTCCAATCCGTGACGCCGCACTATGGATATCTATGCACATCATTCCTCCTTTCTCGGTGATCCCATCCCGCCTAAAATTAAACTCTCCAGTTCCCACGGGCTCAATGTACTTCTTCTCCTTGCAGCTCTTCCATGCTCTTTGTCCCTACTTGCTCTGATCTTTCTCTTCCTATTTGATACAGCACTCAAGTCTTTTTCGGGGCTTCTCATCGTTGTGCTATTGGTACTGTCACTTTTGATCGGTTCCTCTTTAACAGGCGAAGAAGGTGGAGGCATTAGTTTCGTGACTTCCGGTTCTCTTTTCTTAGTTGGACTTTCGGATCGTGGGGCAATCGTGCTGGTAGTAGAGGCAGCACTGCGTGCCAACTTTGCAGCTTTCAACTTAGCCTTTACTCTTGCAGCGTCTGCTTCACGTTCCGATGCGGCGAGTTTGGCGGCTATGCTAGCCATGGTGAGAGGACTCTGTTGAGGTGGGATATGAGGTGGTCGAGGCAAGCGACTTGCGGATGTAGGGGGTTGGAGTTGGACTTTGGGAGTGGCTTTTGGTTTGGGTGTTTGATGGACGGGCTTTTTAGCTGAAGCTGCTCTTGCGGCTGAAGATCTGGTTTCTCTTACGACGGAGGATCTGGTTGAAGATCTAGTTGATGAATGGGCGGAGAGTGTTGGGGCTGGAGTTTTGGGGAGGGAAATTTCGTCGGTGGATTCAACGAAGAGCTGTCTTGCTTCCTCTTTCTTTTCTTTTCGGGGGAGAGGTTTAGGTGTTGGGGTTGAAATAGATTTGGGATTATATGAGGATTGCTCGAGTTGTAAGAGATCCCAGGTATTTTCTTCAATAATAGTGGTGAATCCCTTAGGGCTTAGCTTTGTGGGACTACCTCGGTTTCCTTTGGTTGTTTCGCGAAGAGGGGACATTTGAGGTGGTGTCCCAGGCAGAGATGATACTGTATCCAACGTCATATCTGCATGTTGTTGTTGTTGTTCCTCCGTGACTTCATCATAATCGTCTTCTTCTTCTTCTTCTTCTTCCTCCTCCTCAGTTTCCAATTCCTCTTGTCTTGTTTCCTCGGGCTCTTCTTCGAAAATGCTAGACTCAGTATCACTCAATTCTTCCTTGTCATCGAATTCAGGCTCCGCATGACGACCGATGCCCGAATCATCCATGGCATCAATATCTGCCTGTGTATCACCTTCGTCCTCATCTTCTTCCTCGTCCTCGTCCTCTTCCTGTACCATCGATAATTGAAGAACTTCATAATTGGGTTCTGCCGTAGGCTTGAACGGACTCAGGCTTAAACCCATCTTCAATTCCTCAATGTTGACAGTTTGACCACTTCTAGCCATTCGATGGCGCCACCCATCCATCATCTGCACAGCATCCTTCCATCTAGACTCCATTTTTTCCCAACCTTCTCGTAATCTTATGATCTCTTCCTCTCTAACCTCCACTTCTTCTAGCGAGACAAATGACGGATTTGTCAGGATCGTTCGTAGATGTTCAATTACGAATTCCATCTCAGAAGCAAGATGCTCATAAGAGCCCTCCATTTGTACCACCATATTCCCTCCTTGCTCCTCCTCTTTCTCGCAACCAGAAACCGTCCTCAATGTCTCAATGGTCCTTTTTACCAATCCCCCTAATGATTCATTCTCGTCACTTAATCCCCTGGCCAATTCCGTCAGAAACTCATTCGTCTCCATTCTCAAATCATACCCCTCGTCATCCGTGCCCATTCCTGGCCCGCTTCCATTATCACCTCCAACTCCAGGGACTACATGAATAGTCGCAACACCCACAGCTTTCCCGCTGCCCCTTGCTCTCCCACCTTCCGCAACATGCTTCTTCATTCCTTCGATAACTCTTTCCTTCTTTCTAACTTCGTTCGCACACTGCGCCCTTGTCTGCCCCACCAAGACCTTCATCCTCGCCATATCCTCTTTCAATCCCTTAACCGCCTGTTCCGCACTCCTCAACTGTGTTTTCAAAGCCCGTTCCGTCGCATCCGCTATTCCAACTTTTCGTTGTAATTCGGTGTTTTTCGTCGTGATTCTCTCCATATCAGTCGTGGATCGCAAAGCATCTGCGCGTAAAGCTCGAATTGTTTGAGAGAGGTTCTCCCGTTGTTGAGAATCGCGCTGTTAACTTTTCGTCAAATTTGATTCTTTTGTTTGATAAATTAAGGCTGAGATGCGCTTGCGATACTTACATCTCTCTTCAAAATCAGGTCATTCACCACGCTCATTATCTTCCCCATGGTGACATCTAATCCCTCTTCCGATTTCTGCGGGCGCGCAAAGTCAATTGTTTGCCCATTTCGCAGTAATCCTCGAGAAAGAAGCTGGTTGTTGATGTATAGAGACGCGGTGCGCAGGTTATCTGCGTCCATTTTTGCTGGCTCAGATTGCGTTTATCCGATATGAGCCTTTAGGAATACTCAAAACTGTATTCATGTGGAAATTGATGTCGAATTAAGTAATTTTAGTGTTCTTCATCACATATGGCTTCTGTGTTGTCATGTAAACAAACAATCCAGATTGCAAGGATAATCTGAGCAAGGGTCAATGCAAACAAAACGTTCTCGTGATCACGTGCGCTTTTATCTTCTTGGTTTTTTTTTTTTTTTTTTTTGCAGACCATTCAATACATTTCGTAGGATTTTGATGTAATCAAACAAATCAAGAATATCATCCATCTCATTATCATATCAAATTATTCCCGCAATGTCCTATCATCATAGGATATCCAATACGCCGGTCAAATTTCGAATTTCTCGCAAGTGCCTAACTCCCCCTGCATGCACGCAATGCACGAAAGATATCGAATTATATCTGCCTCATAAGACTTTTCGATGGCCGGTCAGAAGGTCCTCCAGGCTTAAATCCTTTCAAGTCCCAATCAGATTTGACAATTCAATACGTCTCTCACATATAGATGTTTAAAATGTTTAAAGTATGGAAAGTAGTATACTTTGATATGTGATTCATTTCGTCCATCGCTTGCGAGTTCTTCCTTCTTTCTTCCAGATGATAGGAAAGTATCAATTATTCTTGTTCTTGTATCCCAAATATATTTCTGTTACATCATCGCTGGTCAAGTTATTATCACTTGTACCTTGGGATTTTCATCACGCTGCATCATTTTGTTAAGATGTAGTGTCTTTCCACAACCTTATATGTCCTGTTAACTGCCATGGTCTTGATTTTTCTGAAGTAACCTCGTCAATTTCCCATCCTGCAATATTTGTCGCCAACGACCATCAATATTGAAAGTAAGGGCACTTAGGATTCCTACCAAAGTCGCTCACAGTGCGTGTCAGTAATTGAATTACCCGTAGTAATCCCCCACAACCATACCTCCAGCAAATGCCTTCTTAAGTCGCACTTTAACTAGCTCCATACATCTGTAAACTCGATCATCACCGCCAGGCACCATTTCAGCTCAGCGCCAATCTCAATTGGATCATGAATCTCCACTTTTGAGCCCTTACCTCGAGTCCGACTGCAAAACCATCACGTTCTGATAATACTTTGTTGTCTACTCGTAGCCATAGGCCGCAGCTAATCACCAGCACAAGTTCAGCCCGAGGCATGGACGGCAAATATAAACGCAACTGCCTCAGCGGTAGCGACCATGATCGGTGCAAGCTGTCAGTATCGACAGTAATTTTATTTCGAAGATCTCTCGCTGCTCCAAAGCCATCTCCGGTGCGAGGACATGCTCTTCAGCCTTTGTCGGTCGCCTACCTTGATTATCAAAACAACTATCACCAACGTTCTCAACGAAGAATTCGAAACGAGAACGAGAGTACGTGAGAAAGCATGTGATGACGTAAATGAGACCCAACCTGAGTTTCCAATAGTCTCGATTGTAGTCCAACAATAAGAGACTCTTGATCTTTTAATACCTTTCATATATTGAAATCTCTTGAAATGTTCGCGTCATTTCGAACATTGAAACCATTTAAACGATTCAACCTGTTTAGATAAATAACATATTGTAAATGAATCATAATATTTCGAAACTTTGAACCCTTTTTATCCAAACCTAATGATTCATAATATTGGATACACTGTACCCAACAAACTTATAAGACTAAACTTAAGATTGGCCGTCGATGTCTGGAAAAATGGCGGAGTTCTTTATTTGCTGCGGTGACAATGGTATCCGTCCCACGACTGAAACCAAACCGGCGATAGCGATGATGATCAAATGGACAAAGATTTTATTGGATATAGTAACAGTAATGATAAAGAACACCGAAATTTGAAATTTACCAATGCTTTGACCTTCTGGGCCGACAACGGCAGCAACAGTGGCACTGGAACTGATGACCTTATTAGCTTCAAAATCAGAATCGATTTTGATTGGGGTAACAAGCAAACGGCCATTATACAACACGTCAATCAATCACTTGAGGCACAGTGGGATGACTTTGGAGCATACCGTGCTGCAGGATCCATGATTACTTCTGCGAGTTTTACTGATTTTAATTGCAGTGTTTTTGTGATAGATAGATGGATAATTATAACTTTAGTAACAAGATTGAAAAGATATGGTTTTGGCGCTGTGCAGACTACAAAATCAGTAAGTAATTCACTGATTTCTTGCTTCTCTAGGACTTCCGTATATGAAAAACTAACTAGAGGCGAACTAAGGCACTTTAAAGGTGGAAAAAATACTAGCTCTGTAGACCAAGGAGAAAGTTAGAGAGGAGGTCGAGAAGAGAAAAGAGAAGAGAAGAGAGGGATGAAAGATGCCGAATAGGCAAAGGCGAAAGAAAAGGCGTCCCTCTCAATCTTTTAGAGGAGGTTCACAGACTGGGCCTTTAACACCTTTGACTTGTGTTTCCTCTACATCATATCATCTTCTTGTCAAATGGTCCGTGCGGGATCACGAGATCAACTTCGTCCCCCACCTCAATGCGCTCCTCCTCTATTCGCTTAAGCCTTAAAGCGGGTCTCGCACAGGATTGATTTTTGAATTGATTTAAAAATTTCCCTTCTTGAATTTCCTTCCTGCCTTCAACGACAATTCATATTCCAGTAGTGCGGTCAATCGAACAAGATGGTGAGTTGAAGTCGAAATACTCTGATTGCAGGATATCTGCGATTATTGGCATTTACTATCCCATGTCTTTGAATCCTTGAAAAGTCAAATAGCAAAATGCTTCGAGAAATTGAAGGTTGCTGACTTTTGGAATCTTTACAGCCTTTCACCAAGCTGGTCAAGAACTCCGCGTACTATAGGTGAGCCCAATATATCCTTCTCTACAAATCAATCATCGCATTCTAACAACAAATCAGTCGCTACCAGACTAAGTACAAGCGCCGTCGTTCCGGAAAGACCGATTACTACGCCAGAAAGCGTCTCATCACCCAAGCCAAGAACAAGTACAATGCGCCAAAATACCGTCTCGTTGTCCGATTCACCAACCGCGACATTGTCATGCAAATCGTCACCTCCGAAATCACTGGTGACAAGGTTTTCTGCGCCGCATACTCCCACGAGCTCAAGGCCTACGGTATTGAGCACGGTCTTACCAACTGGGCTGCTGCATACTGCACTGGTCTCCTTATCGCCCGTCGTGTCTTGAAGAAGCTCGGTATGGATAAGGACTTCACTGGTGTTGAGGAAGCTGATGGAGAGTACCAACTCACTGAGGCTGCTGGTGATGAGGAGAGACGTCCATTCAAGGCTTTCCTTGATGTCGGTCTCCACCGCACTTCCACTGGTGCCCGTATCTTTGGTGCCATGAAGGGTGCATCTGATGGTGGTATCCTCGTTCCCCACTCCGAGAACCGTTTCCCAGGTTACGACATGGAGACCAAGGAGCTCGATGCTGAGACTCTCCGCAAATATATTTTCGGTGGACACGTTGCTGAGTACATGGAGACCCTCGCAGATGATGATGAGGAGCGTTACAAGTCTCAATTCCAAGGTTACATCGATGATGAGATTGAGGCCGATGGATTGGAGGAGTTGTACCAAGAGGCCCACAAGGCTATCCGTGAGGATCCATTCAAGAAGGTTGAGGGAGAGAAGAAATCCAAGGACGAGTACAAGCAGGAGTCTTTGAAGTACAAGGGACGCAAGTTGACCAAGGACGAGAAGCGCGAGAGAGTCAAGGCCAAGATTGCCGAATTGAAGGAATAAGCGGATCAATTTCCAAAATGATATTTCGGATATGGGTTTTCTAGCTAGGCGATAAAAAATGATACTCCCTTGATACTAGAACATAAAATATCTTGATGAATAATGAACCAATGTATTTCTATGCTGAAGAACAAATGATGATGGGTGATCATGTTTTGGCTTGCATTGCCACTTGGTACTATTTCCAAAGTTGTTTGATGATCTAGAACCTTTTCTTCCCTTCCTTTCAAGCATCCTGGATAGGTGTAAGTGCTTACTCAGGAATTTCCATAACTCCTTTCAGCAAAATGATTGTGACCCCATCTCAATATCAAAATGGGAATTCATTTTACCCACCCTCTAATTATTATGACCTTCCCCCGCCATACCACACCAGTGACACCACCCTTTCTTGATTGTTCATCGTAAGATTAAATTTTTTCTCACAACTTGTTTTATATGCTTTTCGCACCACTGCTCAGGAGACTGTGGATATCTCCTACCAAATTATCGAATCACATCGAATCACCGAGGTTGATACCGGACTTAACCCACTTGCATTGACCCCCGGACCCTGACCAGACCCTCGACACATGACGATATTCTCCAACTGTTCCACTTCGTTGCTTCATTGTATGAGTGGATGTCTGATCACTATTGCGAACCAACATAGGTAACTTGGTTGGTAGTTTTGTGGTATCTGGTTCAGACTTCATCCATAAATTGATTCACCCACCGTCAATCACATTCATGGTGGCACAAACGCAATCATGGACTTGTACCAATAGGACTGCTCACATCAGCAACGAGACATATTACGAGACAGAGAACCTTGGAAGCGATAACAAATCTTTATTGCGAGAACCACGATTTGCAAACTTCTTCTGCAGATCAATTAGGTGATATCTTTTGATAAGTCGCAGACTGGAGGAGATCCGTTGAAGATATATTTACACAATGGAACAAATGACAGGTGTGGATGTCAGTTGGATGACACACAGCTCAAGCAATAAAGGTCAGTGGAAGCAATAGTCATATGAATTAAGGAAATTTACTTGAAAATCTATCACCTATGTATGTGCGACTGACTGGAGTTATGTATTTTAGACGTAAAACGACCTCGAATGGTTCCGAATGCGTCTGGCTCACAAGGAAAATCAAGTCCGCCCCAACCAAATAGCTCTACCCCTCCAAAGAACGAGAACGAGCAACAGGTTGCAACACCTCCACAGCCGATTCCAACTCGACCCGGTGTATCTAGAAATGTCTCTTCGGAAAGGATAGTCACGGCAAATGGCACACCACCTAAAGCCTCTACATCACCCAACATGCCCCGCAGAAATTCGTGGTTATCGAGTATATCCTCAAAGTTCACGGGGTCACAATCCCCCAACCATACGAGCGCATCTCCCAGTGCTTCACCGGCGGCTTCACCTATAGAGCCTTCGATACATAGACCTGCAGGACCGAGTGCACCCAAGAATGCTGTATTAGTACATGGGGTAAAGGAGGATGGCGATGCACCTTATGTTCCAGCACCTCCGCGAAACGGTCCCAGCTTCTTACAAAGTGCTCTGCGGAGGTTGTCAAACTCGGGTGGGCAACTGTCTGGATCAGCAAAAGGCCATAGTGGATTATGCGAAAGAAAGATTCTGAATGTCGATCCTCATCGGGAAAGGTGTCCTGTATTCGGGCTTGAACAGTCAAAACTGCGACGAGTAGCTTTCTGCGTCGATGTTGAAATAGCAAGTGGTCCTCGATATACGGACGAGGAAGAATCTGACGAGACCGAAAATAAAAATAAAGAAAGAATGAAGCAGTCCGAAGAAAAGGGAGAAGGGGCTGCGTTAAAAAATCCGAACAATTCTAAGACGGACACGGAACAAGACAATGTCCCCAAAACAGATGTTAGCAAACCCGGCGAGAAGCCTTTCGAGAGTGCCCAGCCAAAAGACTCCAAGAATGTATCAGAAGCCGGGGAATTTTCCCCACCAGCTGAGAAGGACAATACAAAAAAGAAAGAAAAAAAAAAGCGCAGCGAAGAAGAACGAAAAGCAAGGAAGGAGAAGAAACGAAGGCTTGCTGAGGCGAACGGTACAATTCCAGTCGAGTTGAAGATTGATGAGAGCGACAGTTCACTTTCAACCACTCCGATTACCGCAACTCCGAAAACTCACGCTTCACCTACCACGGACCCTGCTCGAATATATAGAAGATGCTGCCAATTGAGAGAAACGCCAATTTTGAAGAGAATCGTTGAGCAACTCACAGCGTCGGTGGCAACGGCTACACTTCCTGGTCTTGTTGGCAAATTAGATCTCTCAGGCTATTGGCTACAACTACCGGACCTTGTTACGTTAGGGGATTACTTAGCTGTAGTTCCAGTGAAAGAATTAATAATGGAAAATTGCGGACTTACTGATGAAGGTGTTCGTGTCATTTTGGCTGGTCTTCTGGCTGCTAAGTTACCAACATACGGTAGAAAAACGCGCGCTCGCAAAGAGAGTCAGTATCCTCAAGGTGGCATCATCGAACGCCTGGTTCTGAAAAACAACAGCAAAATCGGTAAAGATGGTTGGCGCCATATCTCCCTGTTCATTAATATGTGCCGATCATTGAAGACCCTAGATCTCTCAAGGATTCCTTTCCCCCAGGGTGTCACTACGCCACCTGTGAGTGGTTCTGGGCATCTGAAGAAAACCCATAGTAATACGAGTAATACAAGCAACGCAGTTTCTTGCTTATTGTCCAAGGCTATTGGGGATCGACTCGCCGGCCCAGAATTCGAACTTCTGAATCTAGGTCACTGTGGCCTCAACAGCGAGCAGCTAAATGAATTAGTCGATGGAATTATAAAATCTGGCTTGCGGCGTCTTGGTCTCGCGGGCAATGGGATCACATCGGTAGGGGTAGAGCATGTTGCTAGATGGATTAGATGCGGCAACTGCGAAGGCCTTGATCTTTGTGGTAATGATCTGAAAGATTCTCTGGAGACCATTGCGAATGCCCTTGATGAGAACAACAAAATTTACGCTCTGAGCTTGGCGGACTGTAATCTCAATCCGGACTCGTTGTGGCACCTTTTCCCAGCCCTGGCAAAGCTGAAGAATTTCAAGTTCATCGACTTATCACAGAACCATGATTTGTTCGAGTCGAATCCTAGTGCACTTTCTCTCCTGCGCAGGTACGTTTATATTCTCTCCCATTGGTTTTTGTGTAACAATATATATGTGGAGATTAGTCATCTCTGCATGATTGGACATGACGATCTTTAATATCAATCCTTGTCGTATCTGGCCCTATGATTTTCCCTCGACCTTGTATGCCGAGAAGTGGTTGAGCGTCCTGGCAAGGCGAATGCCGGGATGTCATCGAGCTTGATGGCAATTATGTGTACGGAGACGTCACCGGATACACAGAACACTTTATGTACTATTGCTGCGGCATTTTGACGGTCTCGTACTGCGACCAGTAATTTGCTTCACTTATGTCAGCAAGTGCACTGCGAGGCTTCAGTTGATCTGCTAAATCTATTCTCATTATGTTCCAATCACGATCATAAAGGATATTATTGGCTGACATATACCAGATATCTACCACGTTTGCCTCAGCTCAAGCGCATACATTTGACAGATGTATCCATGACACCGGAACAAGCCATCGCCCTTGCGGAAATCTTACCAGAGAGCCCCAGTCTTGCGCATGTGACTATTATGGAAAATAGGCAACTAGCTGCTCTTGCAAATGCGAAAGACGAAGCAAGTCAGGAAGAGGCTTGTGCATTATATGCCTCACTGATGGCCGCGGTCCGAGTCTCTCAATCAATCGTATGTATTGATATTGAAGTTCCGTCAAGCGATTCGTCCGAAATCGTAAAGGCTTTGGCTAAGCAAGTTGTCGCTTATTGCCTATGGAACATGGAACGTGGCCCCGTTGCAGAGATCAGTGAAGCCGTTCCTGCAATCTCTGATCCTCATGGAACTGCAAATGAGAAAGATGTTGCAGTTCCTGAAGTATTGTTGCACATTGTGGGGCATATAGAAGGAGCCCAAGAGAACCATGATGACGACGAACCAGCACCAGACGAAGATTATGTAATTGGGGGGACAGGTGTGGTTAAAGCTTTGGGTATCTGTTTACGAAACAAAGGGAATGACTCTAGGAGACCATCAGCTGATCTAGCTTTCTCCGATTTATCTAGGCCGAGCAGCAGCTCGGCCACCCCGAACCCTGCTGTTAAAGGTGGCAAAGCCAAGGATATGTCGAAGAATTTATTGGGAAGTGCGAGGAAGATTCGGGCTCGATTACAACCTGCTCTAGTCAAGGAGTCAAAGGCTGGTGATCATCAGAATTATAGTAAGAATTATCCATCAGTATGCGGGTGTAACTTGACAAAAGCTGACTGCAAATCAGACCGATTACTATTTCTTGATCATACATTACAAAATATGATCAAAAGATTCGAAGATGAATTTCCCGAGACCCGCTTATCACCATCAGAACCTGATACGGAGCGAACAACAACGATGGGCGATGCATACCCACCTCAAACTGGATACCAAGGATCAGACGTTGAACCCGAACCAATCTTCGCTGAGAATCAACCATCAGATGAAGAGGGAGGACACGACGACAGAGGAATACGTCCCACCCTATCTCGTCACAACTCCGATGTCTCGTTGGCCTCCAAAGCACTTTCACAGGAAGAAGGCAGAATGCATCGCTTTGGACAGAAGATCCGTCGTAATATCCTCAAACCCGAAGGTGAGGATAATCTCCACGGGACAACTGGACTCGAAATTCAGCCAGCACATCTGCAATTTTTAAGATCCATGGTTGAAGACCTCCATGGCGAAGACATCAGAAACAAACTAGAGACACTAGGCCCAGATGCTGTAATAGCCGAGCTGAATAACGAAGCTAGTATTCTTCGACAGAGTCTCGTTGAGAATGATCCTGAAGGCTGGCAGAAATTTAAAGAAAGCCAAGAAGCTATGCAGAGAAACTCAAGTGTGGCGAATGGGAATATTTCCGAGAGTGCTATTGAATGAGGTTCTCGCCCCTGGTAAATTGGGATTTGGAATCACTTTTATGTTTTTTTTCTTAGCATAGCGGGCTTCGGTGTTACTTATTACAGTATACTTCTTACATAACTTTTTCTCTATTGGATACTTTGACGGAAAAGGTGTATTACTAAGGAGGAAACTTACTTCTAGCAAGTCTTGTGGCGTTGAACATGGGGATACATTCGTGGTACAAAATCTTGAATGAATGATTGTACAAGCAGAGAATAGGAAACAAGAATTATGATGTTAGATCGGTGCATACCAAAATTCTAAGATTCACGTATAGCTTTATTCACCCCTTCAGCTCGTAAGACAAGAATATATACACTATTACACTTCAGACTAAGCAACCACCACTCTCAACCCACATATGTGTGTATATACGTGAAATACCAGCTGGTAAAGAGAAACTGTATTCATTAACTTCATGATATTTTTTTATCCATCCAGGTTCCATGATGATCTAACTATCAACGATAGATTTCGCCATAAACGTATTTGGTAACATCTATAAATCTTTCCTTGTTTCCTTCCTTGCATCCATAAGAGAGCCAAATAAATCCAAACCAAAACCCCCTTCGCAGGTGACCTGTCAATTAACGCCAGTAAATACCTAGGAGATGCTAGATGCTAATGCTAATGCTAATGCTAAACGCACGTTACCACTGGCGGCTATCTCGAATCCTCCATCAAGCTTGCAATTGGCAGTAAGTGATTTCCTCCTCTTTTTCTTCTTCGGCTGTCTTTTGGATGGCTCTGTGATGAATAGCTACTTATGCAACCCACGTATCACGTGAAATCACTCCCTTTGACTATTTTGCTTGCGTGAACCTCGCGTTTGCGTCTGATTTCTAAGTCCTCTGCTCATTTCGTCTCGTTGAATAATATGCAATCCCATGACTTCCATCCAATCCCTCTATTCTGATTCATTCACTCCATCATCTTCCCTTTACCGCTGCTTCTCTTCACTCTTTCTCCTCCAAAATCACCCTCGGCTCCCTCCCACCTTTTCCACCCGCAAACCCCTCAATAACAACAGGGTCCTATCCAAGCACCACCTCATCCCCTTTCGAACTCATCGGATTTTTCAACCCCCGCTCATATAGTCAAGCACTCATCCTCCTCTCACTCTCAGCACACGCCTCACAAACTCCTCCCCCAAAAACCCGCGTATGTCGGCGCCAGCCATCACCGGAAATTATCTCGCCGCTTACTGCAGGGGCATTGCTAAGAGGGTTGGGCGGCTTGGTGTAGGAGCGGCGACGTGGAGGGACGGTTTCTGTAGACGGAGATCCGGAGATTCCTCCGTGGATGGATGAGTAGGGGAGAGGTTCTAGGGGCGAGGGTGGTGTGAAGGGTGGTGGGGGTCGAGAGAATGTTTGGGGTGAGGTCGAGATTGAAGATGGGGAGGTGATAAAATCGGAGGAGGATGTGGAGGATTGGTTGTTGGATCTGGGTTGAGATGAGTTGCTGGCGTCTGGATTTACTTTTTCGTCCATGTATGGGAAGATATTCATATCCGGTTTTTCGGGAAGAGGGGTAGAGGGGCGACTTGGTGGGAAATGATATTGTACTTTTGTGGCGGTGCTTAGTTTCCTCCGTATGAAGATTGTGATGCATAGAAAGAAGAATATGCTTAGGAATAGGTAGGGCGTGGATACCTTGGAGAAGAATCCATATGTATACCTATGATGTAGTCCCATGGTGGGTTCGGAGACAACGGGCATGATGAATGGTAGATTATGAGCCGAGTCTCGTGTTCTCTCTTATTAGATTATCTGATATCGTCGTGTCGATTGAAGATCGCAGACTGAGGGCAATGAATGAAGGAAGGATATAAAGATGGGGATCAGAGAAGTATATATATGTGAAGTAGATCAAGTATGCATCTACACAAACTCACCTGGGAAGCTGAATGCTTAAGTAGAGATCTGAGCCGGGTACCCCAATACGGAATAATGGATTAGGGAAGTCCTTCGCTAAGGATACTTAGTAAAATCGAGGGCAATTAAACAAAACAACCCGAGACTACTGTCAGCAAGTGATCTCACGCGCATGCATGCAGATGTAAGGTAGGTATTCTCAATCCATGTGGAAAAAACTGTCAGGGCCATGCAAGTAAGAGCAAGCTAGCCGGACAAATTTCCTTTGCCATCTTTCGATTTTGCATGGCAATGAAGTAAGTAGGCGAATGCGATACTCCCGTCAAACTAGGGGCGTGTGGATGAGCATTTTTGGGTGTAATTACTCTCAAAAGGATCCTTGTCAGGCTTAAAGTTGTATGTCGAGACCTCTCAACCCTGTTTCCGGGTTATGCAAAACACCCCACTATAATCCTGGTTTTGTACAGACAGAAGGTCTTGGTTCAGCCAACCTGGGTAAGGAATATAGTGGTAAAGAGGGGATTTTGGCTGGTGTTGCTAGATATTTGTAGATTAGTTTGTTACCACGTTGCGATTCCCATGTGTTTTTTCATTTCTCCTCTTGTTCTGATTCTCTACAGGGTTAAAACAGTTAAACATGGATTCATGCCCTTGATCATATTATTCTCGGTAATTACTGCAATGTATCTCGATATGCCTAGTTGATAAACATATCATCCTATCTACTCGTATCTAGTCCGTGTTCCCCATCTTTCCAATCTTCTGACCCAGAGCTCTCCATTAATCATCGCCCAAAAAGTCACACGAGAGGGCCCCCTCAGGTCAATCGATGTGTGTAATGAAAAGGGTTCCACTCGTAAGGCTGCACGAAGGTACTACAGATACAAGGCTAGATTTCGCTCGAATCCCTCAAGGAATCCCGCGGAGCAATCTCCCGCTTAGTTTCCAACATTTCAATCGTGAGACTTCTGATTATGGTAATGGCAAGCGTGTATACAGCTCTCCTCATCTCACAATGGAGGCGTCACAATATACCGAGCTGGCAAGATCTGGCTACTTCGGGCACTTACTGGTCTTGTATTCGTGTAAATGGTGTATGGTACGGTACTTAGTGGGAATAAATAGGCTTGGGACATCAATAGCACGAGGCGTGGTACTTTATTGAACTGTACATTCCATGCCTACCTGATGTACCACTGTGCTGTCGCATAACATAGCATACCACCCATTTTATTCATCATTTTAAGGGAAGACCCAGTTGAGGTAGAAATTAAACATCAACAAACGCGGCTGATTGTGCCGCCGTATTTCGTACCAATCTCATGTCAATGGTGGGATAAGATGGATGAAGGAGGCGGTGGTCGCTGGATTGTAGTCTTAATTTTGCTGGGCTGGTAATGTTATGCTGGCCCATAGGGTTATTGTTGTACGTACAAAACGTAAGCCCAGCGTTAGAACCAACAATCGAAAAGTTGGTGATATTGTCTGGGAATGGGATCTTATGGATCGATAAGTGTCTTGCTGTATGCATTATAGTAATTAACAGGATGAGATATGATGGTAAAAGCTAGGGATTGTCATATGTCTTGGTGAATATCCGCAGGTTGAAGAGTTTGGAAGTAGGCCTTGTTGGAAAGCCTATGCCAAGCCTATCTATGAATTCTTCTGATCCATTACGGACCCTGTAGAGCGCGATGCAATGCGTACTTGTGGTACTGGCACTGCAGGTATCCATAGATGAGATGGATCAAGGTCCGAAGGATCTGGTAATCTAGGAACCAATACGATTTTCCATGTTGTACGCAACATACGAAAGCTTTTTGATCCTCGCTCGCGGGCATGCTCGGTGATGCAAAGAGAAGGAAAGATCGTGTGAGTACGTGACAGACATAAACATTGGATACATTAGTTTATCCAAATTGACTAATTCGTAATTCCTACACCAAAGTATCATTACTCATGGTTCCTTACTCGTAACATTCAGTTTGTGGTGAAGTTAAAACAAATTGTTCTTGAGTTCAGCTCACATCAGCTTCGGCAGTCAACACTATCTTTAATTTCTGCGACGCCTCTCGGATAGTGCTTCGGATAATTGCAGCTAGGGGCCCCTGATTGGATAATTTTAATTACTTGTGGGTATTTTTCAGCTGAATACATACTTTTCTTGATGAATGCTGCTTCTGTGCTTAATATTCGTATTTAAGAATTTGGAGCCGATATAACAAGTTTTATTTACCATCTAGAATAATGCGGTAGGGACTTACCCTGTAAATAAAAAAGTGGAAAGGCGGGAAGTCAATGTTCTCTGGGATGTTTGAATCAGCCATAGTCATCATAATCGTCCGATGAGGCAGCTTTAAAGTAACAATGTGGTCTGTATATCTGGCTAGAAATTCGTTGGGGCGGCATTGATGGTTGGTAAATACGCGAATGGATGGATGAAGGGGTTGGTGTTGAATCTTAACCATAGATTGCAGGGAATACGACCTTTAATCGGCTCAGGTACCTTAAGGCCGATATCGATGAATTTGTTACTTTTGATGGAAGTTTTCTTCAACGTTGGTGTAGAAGGCATATTAGGTCAGCATGTCGGCATCAACGAAACCATCTCTTAATACAAAAGCCATTTCAAGTGCTCTAAAAAAATCTTCAAGTTTGATCGTCGAGGTAGCATTCGTTCTAGATTCTGCAAAGATCGACAGATCAGGAACTTCTTCGACCAAGTTCAGCCGATCATGTCATGCGGCTCTCTTCACGAACCTACATATTGCATATGTCGCTTGCTGTAGTTCATCCATGTGTACTGCAACAACCGGATTGTTGACCAGGTAGGCACAGTGGGATCGGACCGTCATCGGGTGAAGAGAGATGCTATCTCGGAGGATCTATCAACTGATTCATACTCATCGTCTTCGTACCTCATATACGTACGTATTTCGTACCACCACTATTGTCAGTGTGTCATTATAAGCATTCAATGGCTGAGATAAGATGCTCTTGTTCTCGAAAATAAACACGAAATCGCCATCAATCTCATCGCAATTTGCCTCTCAGCGAGTCATCCCGAAAAAAAAATACTCTTTCGGGAATCGGAAGGAATTCGGTCACGTGAAGTCACCCCTTGAACAATAATCCTTTGGGCTTGTCTCTCCCTGATTACCAAGTCTTATGGGAGCCGCTACTATATCATAAAGATACCGATGGAGAAGGATCAATATACTCATCATCGCTTCCCTCATGCCCCGGAAGTTCCTTTGACAGCTTACCGTCAGCAAACGCACATGCTGTCCGTCCGTATGAGCCTCAAACAGGAAGCTATTGCGATGTGTCCTTGCGAAAGCGGGGAAATCTTTACCAACCTCGGGATGGCGAGGCATTCTGATCTTCTCGTATGGCGTACCTATAGCAGTTATCTCCGTCCGTGGACACTGTATGGACCATGATGCTGACAGAATGATACGAGACGGAGACGCATTGTCGTTTAGAGTACCAATGCCGCAACTGTGCAGAGGGAAGTGAATTTCCTATGACGTTAAATTGGTGCTGGGAACAGCGTAAATGGTGGCAAGGATCTCATGTCAAGAGAGTACTATGTTATTTAATTCTCGTTGATTTGGTTGGGACGTGTCGAGCTACTTCGTTCTACCCCTCTGGATTTGCCGCCAACCTCCCCATATAAATGGGAAAGTGTGGTGGTTGGTCATGGGGGTCACATCGTGGCCGATATAAGTACCTCAGATGCAAAACGAGGATGTTGGTTATTGTCGGATGCGCGATAGTAGGGAACATAAATGGCGAAAGCCTAGGTGGAGGGAAGACAACTTGTAGTAATTTTGACTGTATCGATTCAAGTCCCCCCTGAGAAGCTCGTATGGAGGCCACTGCAATACACAAATAGACAAGTTATTTTTAAAGGCCTAGTTGAAGTCACTCCTATCGTAGAACGCGGATTAAAAAAGGAAAAAAAAAATCAAAAGAATAAATTCGGATGAACAAGATGATAATGTATTCGAAGGTCTCGAGCCTCAAAGCGAAATTGGGGCACAGTGGTTACCTTTTATTATGCTCTCCGTTAAATGTCGTCGATGTTGCGGTAATGCGATGGCGGGAAATCACGTGTCACGTGCCGAGCTAATGTCACCACAGACTCCAGCTCCGTTTTAATTTCTTTTCCAGGTTTCATGGAATTCACAACGAAACACCACACCGCCAGGATCGAAGATATTCCCAACATCTGCAAAACTCATTGTTTACATTGTTTGCATTGTTTAAGTCAATGTCATCGGAAGTAATTTCAGACCATTTAAACCCGAAATGGAAAAAAACTCCGGGAAGGAATTCTGGTGGTTTGGTGAGCATGAGCGAAGATGTTTTAAAGCCGTATGAGGTGCAGGAAGTCATCAATGGAAGGCATTGAAACCGAATACCTGTGACTTCGGAGTCTGGATGGTAAGTACTCTGCATCATGCACAAACAGTCTTTCGTACTCGGGAACTGGTGGTTACTTTGATGACATCGTTAGAGAATCGGATTCTTGTAAGAAGTTGTGATGGTGAAGCAATTGAAGTTCAAACTAATGTGGCTGAATTCAAATTTTGCTACAGAGGAGTGTTTCTAAACTTTGATTTTGCGCCAACAGTTCCAGTCTTCCCCACTAAGTTTATCCCGCTTAAGATACACACGGTCATTGAAGATTAAAGGTGCATTTTCCCAGACAACCGCACGGTCGCCAGGGGACTTTGACTATATTTGGCGATCTGCGACAGCTAAGACCTTTGAGGATATTGCTGCGATTCTGTGGCTGTGTTTCTCAGATAGAAGTAGGGCATTATTCATGTCCTAGGAGCTGGTCATGATGTCGAAACAAGCTTAACTCTATGACCATGCCTGCTTGAAACGGGCAAGAAGCCAGTGGCCACATTCGATTACCAGTATTAGCTGTCTAATTCCGGGAAGGAGCGAAGTCCAAACAATCAAAGCATCAGCCTTAGGGTTGGAGAAGCAAAGATGGAAGATCTGAGATGAGATTTGAGATTGTCCCCGGGTAATCTCACAACCCAGTATCCCATGATCGACCAGGAAACATCCTGTTTTGCCATTCGTTATCATTGAGATGTTAGTTCTTTGTGAGAGATATCTACGTCCTTAATCTGATTCTCTCTGTGTGGACAATCACAGATCAATGCTCAAAGAATCTAGGTCCTTTACTGATCTCCACAGCAACGTGGTCGGATTTTTTGATGTCTCGGAGTAGTATCACCAAACCTCATTGTTTAGATGTATGTTTTCGAAATTTTTATGGAGAGACCATGGTCGGTCAAGCACGCCAATGCACTTCCATGCTCGGCATCCTCAACCAAGCTGGCGGTAGTTGAATTTTGTATAAAGAAGGTTCATTCTCCCAGTGGAATATTTTTTTTTTCATCATCAGCATCTTCAGCATCTTCTTCACTTTATTTTACAATCTTTCCATCTTGCGCCGGTCGCTTTACATTTAATCTCACAAACTATCCTTCAATAATTTTCAAAGTTTTCAACTTCATAACAAACCAACTACCTTCAAAATGCAATACACTTCAGCAATCCTCCTTTTGGCCTTCGGTGCCACCAACGTCTTGGCCCACGGTCTCCTCACTGAAGTCCAGGGTGCCAACAAGGTTGCCATGCCTGCTCTTTCGGGTAAGTTTCCTCATCTCTTGGAGTTACTTATAGCTTCTTCGCCTTTCCTCTTTAGCCTCATCCCATTAACACGTTAATCTAGTCGCCGACGGAACTCCTCGTGATTGCCCAACTCCAGGATGCGGTTCCGAGGCCGATACCTCCATCATCAGAGCTAACGAGCTCGGTACCAACAAAGCTAGTGCTCTTGGCCGTACCTCCACTGGCCCAGTCGACGCTTCCAAGATGATCTCCATGTTCATGGGAGGCAATGCCAACAGCACCTCCGCAATTGAAGCTCGTAAGATTCACGCCGCAAGCATGCATCGTCGCTCCCTCGTCGCCCGCGCCGCCAATGGTGGTGCCAAGACACCAAAAGGTACATCAGAGACCGGTGTCAAGGCTGCTGAAGGTGCTGGTGCCACATCTGGCATGCCAACTTGCGCCGATGACGGAACTGTCAAGATGACCTTCCATCAAGTCAACCAAGATGGTGCCGGACCCTTGACCGCAATGGTTGACAGCACCTCCGGTGGAACCGACCCAGCTGCCTTCAAGAAAGCTGAAGTTACCCAGAACGTTCCAGGTATCGGTATCGGTGGTCTTTCCGCCGCTCAAACCATGGATTTCCCAGTGGCCATTCAAATGCCAGCTGGTATGACTTGCTCCGGCTCTGTCGGTGGCGCCTCCAATGTCTGTATCGCCAAGGTCCAGAACAGCGCTCTCGCTGGACCTTTCGGTGGATCCGTCGCTTTCACCCAGTCTGCCGGTGCCAAGAAGCGTGCTATCGAGTACAACCTCAGCAAGCGCCGCTTCGCCCGCGCTCTCGCTGCCAACTCCGAGTAAGCATCTTCAGCATGCTAGCGATGGTCGATGGTCGATAGCGGATAGTGCCGATGAAGTTTTCTGGAAATGGAACAGGCTCACGATTAATGGTTATTATTGAAGGTTGAAGAATGGCTCGGAATTCCCTTTGTGTTAGATTTTTCCCTTATATCGAACAGTGGACTCTATCTGGCGATGGGGAATGAGATCTGTGATTTCATCTCTTGAGCTGGGGGAGGGGGTGGTCCCATAGATACTGTGATGATGAATTGACTTGCACTTTCTCTAAATACATACAAGTCTTTTCAGTAGATGCTGAGCACGCTACTTAAATCTTAATTATGCTGATCAAAAAACTGGCTTTCTTATTTGGTTTCTACTGTGATTGTGATTGTGATTTTGAATTGGTTCTTTTGTTTTTAAAGCAAATGAGTTCCGAGCTTCTACTTTGCTCACAGTCACAATAATGGGGTTCTTCATAACACTCTTTAGAAGATTCAAGTCTCTACTATGGTCAATTCCTTATCACGAGAGCAACGACTTGATGCCCCATATTCCCATGCCATTCTGACCTTCCATTAACACAAAAGAATATTTTCAACATTTCGATCCGTTAATGGTCGGCATATGAACTTCGACTTGTCATGGTGATAAGTAGATGATTGATAAAATAACGGAAGGTGATGGAAATGATTGTGAAATGACTGGTTGAAGTTTGCTGTATTGCTATTCGTTGAATAGAAAGAAATGAAGACGATCACAATATACAAGAACCATGAAAGTTATATATGCTTATGGCGCCAAAACCAAAAAATTCCGTCCGTGGCGCTGCATTCCCTAAATCTTCAAGCTTTGTCTAAAAGATAGAGAAGATCTTTGTATGGAACGATGCCTCGTCAAGAGTACTGATAGTTGCAGCATGAGTGAAAAGAGGGACGATGGTGTATGTAGGTAGATATTGTCTAGTCTGCCTAGATCTAGGCAGGCTAGAATAACTTCATTTTGAAAATTCCTAAGAGATCTATTGTTGGAAATGGATTTAGTTTATCAGACTGGACTCAATGTAATAGAGAGATTCAATTCAGACTGGACTCAATGTAATAGAGAGATTCAATGTAGTAGAGAGATTCAATGTACAAATCAGGCCTAGTATTTTGAACAAGTACAGTGTCGGAACTAAGTTTGGTAAATCGAACTGATTCATTATATTCACAATCAAAGTTAACGTTGGCCAGTTCCAACCTTTCACTCACATCTGGCGAAGAAGTATCTCCCAAGGAAATAGATTCTGATAGGCAGTTTCGCGAATTCCTTCACTCACGAATGCGAATGGATGATTACTTGAAATTAGTTCAAATAGACAAACTTTGTTTGCTGTTGGTTGAGTGATGTTGGAGGGAAGTCAAAATAGTTGTGAGAGCGAGGTAAGAAGACACTGCTTACAATTTCCGAAATTGTTCGGAAACCATACAGTGTATCTAAATACACCGAATTGTCCCTAGGCATGTATCCAGGTTTAACTACTTGAGGATTAAACAGTAAACCAAGTCTCAATGCGAGATCGGAGCCTCTTTCTTTCCAAAATAGGAAAGAGAAATCGTTACGATACATCAATAATTTAATGTGTCCCATCCGCTCTGCATATCACCGATTTCTTCCAGTCCTGTTCGGAATCTTTCCGGTTCATGATATGGAAAGCTCGAGATATTGAGCATATCAAATTTAGCTTTTGATAGGACATGATATTTCAACAACGGGAATATGCAGAAGCGTTATCAACACATGTCGATCGATTGGGTAATACACAACATCAAATTGAACATATTACATTCGTGACGAGCCGATGCATGGAAACGGGCCGCGAAAAGATTGTTCGTGAGCAGCAAGCCCCTTCAAGCACGTGAACCTCGAGCCAAATTTAAAGTCTTGGCATATTGTGGTGTGAGAAATTTTCAACTGTCAATGACTTCACCCCTAGGAAGTTAAACGCATCAAAATACATTATCACCGTATTGATTCATTTGTAGCGCGAAGTTTATAATGACGATCAGTTCCACTTTTTCTTCCATCTCATGCAAAAAATTCACTGCTTTCGTTCAAAGTTTTTGTGTGGCTCCATGTGGCTCCATGTCGCTCGCCTACAAGAACAATATGAAGGTATCACGAACAATACTAAGGACGCCTGTCACAAACAATATGTACTCATATTTCTGAACTTCCGTGAAATGCTAGTGCTTTCAGACCCAATTCCGCTTTCAAATTGATTTTGACTAAGTAGTCTAGGTTAAAATTAACAATGCATTACTTATTCTTTGATTTTTGTTGTATCAAGGTTTCCTATTATTCTTTCCTACTGAAAATCTTGTGTCAACCTAGACTATTTCAGTAAATTCGAACAATACTAAGGAGAGTTCCATTGTCCTTAGCTGTGATATTACTGTGATAATATCAAGACCTTGATCCTCGCCAATTCAATATCATATCCACAATACTATGGCAAAGTAATGCCCTTGCTATTATCTCGAGACACTGTCGTTACGGGCACGACTTGTGGTCTCGTATCTATTTCAGGACCCCTAGGACCACTTGAATATGAATCCTCTTCTCCTCCTACAAACAACTCATCAACATATACTTTCAGCGCCTTCAACCTTTCAAACTTTCCTTACCAGTAATAATACTTCGATTATTCTATCATAGCGATTTTTGCAGTTACTCTTTACATTTTCTCCTTCGACGCGTCTGCTACTTTGATACCCGAACCATACTTACGACTTACCACAACTACGGAAACGGTAAATGAAGATGGCTTCCAATAATTCGAGCTTCGATCCGCTCACCCAGAGCATTAACATTCTCATGGCCGATGGCGTCACACCTGTGTCCCTCACCCCCCTCGACATCGACTTTTTCTACTACTACAATGTGGCTAGTTGTATCAACTATGGCGCTCAAGCTGGAGCTTGCTTGTTGATGTTCTTCGTTGTCGTCGTTCTTACCAAGGCAGCCAAGCGCAAGACCATTCTCTTCGTGCTCAACACCCTCTCTCTCATTTTCGGCTTTCTCCGCGCTATCCTCTTCGCCGTTTATTTTGTCCAGGGCTTTAATGATTTTTACGCCGCTTTCACAATGGATTTCAGCAGAGTACCGAGATCGGCATATGCTTCTAGCGTTGCTGGTAGTGCCATCCCTCTTTGCATGACAATCACAGTCAACATGTCCTTGTACCTTCAAGCTTATACAGTATGCAAGGGCTTGGACGACATATATCGATTTATCCTGACCGGTCTCTCTGGTATCGTTGCTCTATTAGCAATTGGCTTTAGATTCGCCGCAACTGTCGTCAACTCCATGGCAATTTTAGCAACAGCTGCTTCTTCTGTGCCAATGCAATGGTTGGCGAAAGGAACATTGGTTACGGAGACAATTTCGATTTGGTTCTTTTCCCTCGTGTTTACGGGGAAGTTGGTATGGACTCTCTACAATCGTCGAAGAAATGGATGGAGACAATGGAGCGCCGTACGAATTCTCGCTGCTATGGGTGGCTGTACGATGATTATTCCTTGTAAGATCCCATATTTCCCGTCTAGTTTGAATGTGAACTAATCTCAAATAGCCATATTTGCCGTCCTCGAATACATAACCCCTGTAACATTCCCAGAAGCAGGCTCTATCGCTCTTACCACGGTCGCGCTCTTACTTCCCATTTCTTCACTTTGGGCCAGCATGGCAACTGATGAGGAAATGTCCTCTATTGATATGTCCAACCTTACTGGTTCCGGTGGCACGTACGGCTCACAACCCGGAAACTATTCACGAAAGATATGTGCTAGCGACGTCACAGCACAATCCTCCCGACTCGATTTCCAGTCCAGAAAAGGAAGTAATGCCACTAGAAACGGTGGCAACGCCATGGAACAGGTTACCACAATTGACTCTGTTGTTGTGGATAATCAGGCTAGATATGTTCCGCGGGATAGTACGGAGTTGGATCTTGAGGCTATGGGTGTTCGCATTGATAGGTCATATGGTGTTCAGAAGGCATGAGTGGATTTGATTATAGCTACGCATGATAAATACCCTTGAGTTGATAATGAAAATAGGTTGGACAGTTCAATGGAGGTGATGGATATATTCAGGAAGAGGGTGATGATGAGCATTAGGAGCATTTGCACAGGTGCGAGCGAATCGGACATAAACTTTAGTTCTTCAAATGTATTTACGCATGGAAATACATAGTATTAATTTATAGATCTCTTGGTCAAAAGAGATCGTTTTTTACACATTAAGGCCTCTTTTGGATACAATGATGTGCTTCCGTTCTTGATAGATTTGGCAAGTGCCAGTTGCGACTTCCTGGCGCCTATTGATTTCCATCGTAAATGGAAAGAGCTTTTCGCCGTCTCAAGGTCTACATCATGAAAATAGTACATCAAACAAACTCACAACTCCATATTGTCATTCGTTCAGCCGTTTCACACAACATAACTATTTCACTGCTCCGCTCCAGTGACCATATCATAGTATTCCCTGCTATCTGATTTTGTCTCGAAGTATTTACACGGCCAGTGTATGCAATTATACAGAGGCCAATATGTCCTATCATGGCTCGTGGGGTCGTAGCAGTTATGGTCGTACTGCTTATCGCACCAATGCTAAACTTCCCTCCGCGGCAAGAGCGAGATCGAAGCCTTCTTCTACTGATGGCCCTTCTACTCCTACTCGTGGGTGGAGCAATAAGGATCATAAGACATTTTACCGGTGAGAAGTCCCTAGTTGTATTGGTTGGCTTAAGTCGTCAGCTGTTTGCACGTTTCGTAGGATATCTACTGACGGTAGATATTCCGTAGGTCAAAACCCGTCGTGACATCTGCTCTTCGATGTCTAGTTGGTAAATTCGAAGCTATGGATGCTCTAAGTCTTCCAATTCAAGATCTCACACTCCAGCCGGCGCCATTGCACTCAGCACGAAACTCTCCCAGAAAACGAAGCAGGACACGGGATTCTTCACAAAAACGATTATCGACAATCTTAAGCCCGACGAGTAGGAATTTATCTAAGGATGATGATGTTTTTCTTGATGAATACCTGAAGAATAATACTTGGGGAGATACTCCTAGTAGTACAAAATCGACGATGCTCAGATCTCAAAACAAGCAATTCCAATCACGACGATTAAGGACACCACAGCAGCCAGTCAAAGCTATCAAGACTCCATCGAAGAGTGAAAATCGAATGATTTCCTCGAGATCTACCTCTAAGCATAGGAACGCTGCAAAAGTCGAAACCCCAGCATATGCGCTACCAAAGAAGTCTCCAAACAAGAAGATAGGAAACATGATTAAGGACCGGATACGCTTTTTCGACGGAAGTCCCGATGAGAAATGTCCCTCGAGTCTTCCGAAAACAAGTCCTCCAAAGACCGGGTTATCTAAATTGGCTCCAAATCATGATTCGCATCATCATAATGTTGAATCCTCCCCAACTTCTTACACAACAGGGATCGAAACCCAAACTCCAGCGTATAAGGGAGCAGCCGCGGGCTCGGCAAACTTTTCGAGGACATCAGAATTGGCCAGAGAAAAAAGTACATTTTCGTCACCTACTAAATCGCAATATTCACCTCCAGCATCGAGGAAGCAAAGAAAGGTTTTTGGTGAGGCATTTCAAAACCCCTTTCTAGCGTCTCAAGAATCGTCGGAAAAGACGAGATCTTCGATTACTATTTCACCTCATACTTCACCGACGAAGCCGCAGCCATTTTGTAGACTTAATTCGGAGACGAAAGGTATGTGTATTATGTCTTGATTGGTTTTCTCGCAAGACTCAGCCAAGATCCCGTGTTTCCACTGCCAATTATCGATGATTCACTTGGTTCAGAGCAATACTGACTCTCATCTCCAGTTGACCTTAGTCCTCGCGGTAGTTCATTAGCTCGATACGAAGTAAACACCACACCCACTCGAAATTTCGACGTCCCGAAAATCCCAAGACCAAGAGGAAGAACTATCCCTGGTCGCAAAGATCCCAAGACGGGTATCCAGAAAGATGTTGATACCCGTCGTAACCAGATCAGTGAGAAGATCGAAGCCATCTACCAAGCCAAGACCGAAGCACGAAAAGCTCAAAATCAAGAGAAGATTACCCTACAAGAAAGCTACGAGGTATCTCCTATGCCCAAAAACGACGGAAAAGAAGATGATGTTAGAAAACCTCAACGAATCAAGGATACTACCTCTTTTCGATCCAAATCGAAAGTTGCGGATATGAGATTGCGATTTGATGGTGGTGCATCTTTTGCTTCTACCGTATTACCGGGTTCTGCATCTAAAGATGCAGATCGTAGAACAGTGTCTCCAGTTAAAGATGGGGGAGTTTCTTCAGTCATTCCTACTCCTCCACCGGCACCACCACCTCCGGTCTTCTCATCGCGCATTTGTAGAAAGGGTATTATTACTCCTAAGCATCCTCTTCCTCTTTCTGTTCCACGTACTAAAAGTCCTAAATCTCCCTCTCCGAGGAAACAAACTCTATCGGAAACGCTCGTGCAGAGAGTATCTACTTTACCATTGGAAACACCTGAGAGAATAGCGATACCGGGGCGTTTACAAACACCCAGGAGAGAACCTCATATGGTAGATGTAGATGCCTCGCCGATATTATCACTCGTCGAGAAATCGACAGTTCAGACGTGGCCGCGATCGGGTATCAAGAAACCTAAACAGGTGAGGAATGGGTTGATTGCAGAAAAGTTGAAGATGTTTGAAGAGATCTCGAGGAAAAATGATGAATGTGTTAGTCCTGGGAAGGAAAAGAAGAAGGATGGTGAGAGTAGTAGACAAGTTGCGAATGGTAGGATTGCGAAGAGGTTGGTGGATGGTAGGAAAGAATGTTTTGAGATGAGTCCTGTTCGAGATGGAGATGAGAGGAAAATAAATCCTATATTCCCAAGTGCAATTGTAGCGAGAGAAAAATGGAAAGGAAAGGGGAAGGGAAAAGAAGAACATGGAGTAGAAGAGCGTACTGATGCCATCGAAACTATTGACCAAGTTTCCCCACCGACGAAAACGAGACCACAAAGTCGGGGGCCCAGAACGGGAAATAGACAACATGTGGTGGGTCGGTGGAATGAAGTTCCGGGAATGAATCAGGATGAGGGCGATGCGTTGGGTCATTTACCGATTAAAAGAGGATTGAGAGATGCGAGGATGCATATGGGGAGGGACGGGAGTCAGAGTATTGATTGGGATGAGGTGGAGAGGGAAATTGAGAGGAATGGGGGGTTGATTGATGGAGAGTTGGATTTAGATGGGTTGGTTGGGTGGGGAACGGGAGACGGGAGGGGCGAGGGAAAGGATGGAGGAAAGGGAAAGGGAGAGAGGAAAAATGAGAGTTTGAGGAGGGGGAATGATGGGGGTATTGATAGGGGGAGGGACGGTAGTTTGAATAGAGATTTAAAAATGGTGGTTAAAGAGGCAGAATGTGGGTTAAAAGAACCCAAACCATTGAGAGCGGTAGAAATGAAGAGGATGGTGGAGATTTGTAGGGATAGGGAGAAGATTGACGAGAGGGAACGGAGTAGAGGGAGGAAGATGGAGAGGAGAAAATGAGGAGAGGAGCTCGAGAGGAAATAAACTGAAAAAATGCTATTAGGTATTTTGGAGCTGCGGGGGAGAGAAAAGAAGGAATTATTTTATGAGTGCTTTAGGACTCTAGGAGATGGAGGAGAATAGGGGTTTTGGAAGGTTTGTCTGCGTAGGATATTCTTCTGCTGTATTGGTTAGGTTGGAAATTAAAATAGAGATAGAGGGGTTGTATAGCTAATGATGATGAATAATGATGATGATGATGATGATGATGATGATGATTAAATTCCGTAGAAATAGACAAATAAAAATTAAGAGTACGGTTATGATTAAGATTAGGGAATAGTGATCGTGACACTACTAAAGTGCGGTCACATAATATGATTTAGAACTGACATATTTCACTGATGGGTTGGGGCGGAATAGAATATTGGATGCTAGTTAGTACTGGTGATATTGGGGACGGATGAACCAGAATACAATGAAAACCGATTAATGCCAAAAGGCAACAAACAGAAGGAATCTAAATGTGAACTTTCTGCAAACAAAACTTTTCAATATTTAGAAATTATGATGTGCAATAAAACTTTTTGAATTGTTGTCGAAAGGAAATAAGAATCTAGATGCCAAATCTCTATAGTCAGAATTTTAGAAATTTGGAAATTCAGATATGTAACAAACCTTTTTGTGTGGTGTCATTTGACCTATAGGAGAGATATGGGTTTGCATTGGGATACAAGTATATAAGTATACAAGTCTTTCCATCTTTCTTTTTAGGATCCCATGAAGAACCTATGGAATAGTCACTGGTGATTCATCATCCGGGATATTCGAGCGGAACTGGAAGTATTCTTAAATATCCATTCATCTTACGACACATCAAATGTCTACTAACCATCGTATAACCAGTGTGGGATGTATATGTGTAGATGTAAGTAAACATACTATATTAGTTTATTTTGTACTTCACTTTCCACTGTTCGGATAACTTCTCATCCTCTGTGATGTCATACTATGTATGTACTCCTCCCGAGTAAGGCTAGTTATTGTCATTGATTGTATCTTCCCTCATTTCTTCAACGTAAATATCAATACGCGCCCCCTCCAACCACCCCACTCAACCCCATTCCTTTCCCAATCTTCCTAACCAATGCCTTTTTCAAATACCATTCCCTAGCCAATCCCCTCGTCATCTTTGCAAAAGTAGGTCCACTGATCCTTCCTCTTTCAACCGCTCTGCCTAACACATCTATCGCATCCCCTAAACTTCTCTCTTCACATACTAATTCATAAAGTTGGTTTCCTACAACTGTTGGTGCGACGAGTAGTTCATCAATGGAGGGGGGAGTACGATGTTGAGAGGATTGGAGAAGTTGATCAGCAGTTTGTAGTGAGTTGTGTAGGATGGTTGTGTTGTTGGTGAGAAGGGCGGAGAGGGATTCTAGAGCGCTGAGTTCAGATTGCATAGCATTGAGGGTGCTGAGCATGGATTTTTGTTGCGACTGGAGGCCTGGAAGTGAAGAGGTGGTTTGGGTGGTGTGATGAAGGCGTTGAGAGTGTAAGGCGCTGGCGAGTTTGTGGAGGAGCATGTCCTTTTCTGGGTTGGGTGGGACGGGTGGAGCGGGAAGGTTGGCGGATGAAGCGTCCGGAATGGATAGAGTTAAGGGGGCATCAAGAAGGTCGGGTGGTGGTGGAGGTTTAGCTTGGGGTTGTGGTGGCGGGGGCTGTTGTTGGTATTGCTGCTGCTGATATTGAGGCCATTGCTGTTGGGGTGAATGTCCAGGGTATGGTTGTTGCGGCTGCTGGTGCTGTGGATGCATATATTGAGGCAGTGGTTGAGGTCTACTATTTTGAGGGGCAGGTTGCTGAATGTAATTTGGGTTGTGTGGTTGTTGTGGTGGAGGTTGCTGAGGTTGTTGGGACTGTTGAGGTGGTTGGTATGACTGAGAGTATGAGGACTGTCTATATGGGTCTTCTGGTGGAGTTATTGGACTCACAGGACTGTATGATGGTTCCCGTAAGTTTTGCCTGGACTGTTGAGGTGGTAATGGAGGAGCACTCTCATAACGTAGACTACTACTCCTTTGCGGAGTATGCGATTGCCTGTTTGGCGATTGTGGCATTGGTGGTCCATATTTGCTATTATCATATCCAACTTGTGTAGGTAACGGGGGTAATGGTGGCCCAACATCTCGCCGTGAGGAACCTGAAGGAGAGTATGGTATGGCATTGTTTGTAGGTTTCGGTGGGGGAGGAGGAGGTCGATCGTCAGCCAATGGACGTGGGGAAGCTGGGCTTGGTATTGATCGAGCTACATTGGGAGGAAGTGGAGGTATAGGAGGAGGCATAGCTGTCGATTGTGGGCGTGGTGGGGGATTTTGTTGCTGTCTCGATATGACAGGAGGCTCTTTGGCAAATATATCTCTAAGAATCGCTAGAAAATCAAGTACATTGGACTTCTGCATATTCCAATCCATCAGCATATCTGCGAAGCAATCAAAGTTTCAATATGTCAAATTATGCGACTCACATCCCAATAGTCTGGCCACCTCATTAAATATGGATGATAGACCTTCCCTTGTGGATCTACATGTTGGCCTGCTCTTACTACCATTCCCTCCACCGGTGTCACATATACTAATGGGGCTTCTTGCGGATATGCATGAGGTATCCATAGTGCGATCGGAAATCTGTAGGTTGTGCCACGAAAATTCACAGGCAGGGTGCCAGAGAGATGAAGGAGGAGTGAAGATGCGCCATTTTCGTATGCTATTGAACTTGCGCATCAGTATTTGAGCTTCTTATATAGTCCGTTGCCCGAGCACATACTGTAGACATCCGTTCGTGGGGATAATGAGGCATACTGAGAAAGTGTCTGGGCGACGTCATTATATGTACGATTTACATCTCGATATTCCTATATTGTAAGTCAGTATGAGTAAACCGATACATGCATCCTTAACAGATTTACATACACTCGTAAGAACACTGTATAACCAATTCAGAACTCGCTGTTGAACACCGGCCATTATACTTATAAGTGAGCTGTGAATAACCTAGCTACTTAGTAGCTAGATATTGAAGCTGTTCAGAACGTGGTGATGGATGGGTGGGGTGGAGCTTGGCCGGAACCTATCATGTGATAAGTTGATTAAACGTTGTGCAGCATCAAATGCGGTAGGGTGGTGTTTTGCCGGTCGCAGGGGGCCCTGAAACATTACCTAGTACAGAGAGAGTACTTCTACTCGGGCCCTAAATTTAATTAATGGCATGCCGAGAATTGGTCGCATGTCATATCAATGTTATCAATGTTATCAATCATTAATCTGATCGGACGACTCCGCCATAATAAATTGGACCGTACAATCAATCAATCAATCATCTGAGAGAGAATCAAATCAATCCAACTTATTCAGCCTGCTTAGGTCCCTGGGTAAGGAACTCAATTACGGAGTAGAGAAATGGAAGAGGAAACTCTTTGACAATGACAAAACAACCTAAAAGGAAAAAGATTAGTGTTAATGGGCCGATGCCGCAAAACCCGAGAAAAAGGTGCTTTCTAAGCGGAAAGTCGATTTTTTCACATCATTCTTTATTATATATGAGGGGCGATCTCCCCCTCCAAAGATTTCCAGTAAGGTTTCCAAACATCTATCACGCAACATATTTCGACTGCCTTTTGCACACAACAACTTTGCAGTTCATATGCAAAGCAACTACAAAGATTATCGAAAAGGCTGAGGAGTATTGGATAAAAGATCCTATACTCCTTGCGTCAGGTCAGATACTTTAACCTATCTCTCTTTTTCAACAGACCATGCTTCCTCCACTTCCCAAACTCAGCAAATACGGAATATCTCCAGAATATGGATTCCTTCCGGCTGATTTACCTCTTGAACGACTTCCCGATCCATATTACAACAAATGGGAGGCGATCATTGCGAACCTTCAAGGTTTGATCCTGAGCAAACGCTTGCGCGGTGTCATTGATCGTCTTCCTGTTCTTTCCACTGCCGGTCTGGAACATGATTCGGAATGGCGAAGAGCATATTCGTTGTTATGTTTCATGGCGCATAGCTATATCTGGGGCGGTGATAGCCCTGAAGAGGTTTGTACACTTCCTTCCGCAGTTTCCGAGCGTCAGAGCCTTATGCTAATTGCTTGAAACCTACAGCGCCTGCCGCCATCCATTACGGTCCCTCTTTTACATATTTCGAACTACTTGGAAGTACCACCAGTCGCCACATATGCTGCCGTCTGTCTTTGGAACTTCAAGCCATTGTTCGCAGATGAACATGTCGACAATTTGGAGAATCTTGCCACTTTAACCACATTTACAGGCTCTATTGATGAGTCTTGGTTTTATTTAGTCTCAGTGGCGATCGAGGCTCGAGCTGCTCCCGTTCTTCCCCTCATGCTTACAGCCATTGAGGCGGCTCGTAAGAATGATAGCAGGACTGTTACATCTTGTCTGAGAACTTTTGCGGAGAGGCTCGATGATCTTGGAACACTTCTTCAGCGCATGCATGAAAGCTGCGATCCTCATGTGTTTTATCATCGAATTCGTCCTTTCCTTGCTGGCAGTAAGAACATGGAAGAGGCAGGGCTACCGAATGGGGTTTTCTACGATGAAGGTAATGGAGTTGGTCAATATCGAAAGCTCTCTGGTGGTAGCAATGCCCAGAGCTCCATTCTTCAATTCTTCGACATTGTTTTAGGCATAGAACATCGTCCTACTGGTGAGAAGGACGCCGCATCCGAAAGTGAAGCCGAAGGTAGCGCTCCACGAACCAAACATAATTTCCTTCTCGAGATGAGAAAATACATGCCAGGAGCTCATCGACGATTCCTCGAAGACATGACTGTCGTGGCCAACATCCGTGATTATGTCGAAGCGCATACCAACAATCATGAATTATGCCTCGCATACGATGCTTGTCTCGCCATGTTGCGCACTTTCCGTGATAAACACATCGCAATTGTCACTCGTTACATTGTCATCAAATCACGCGAATCGCGCTCTCATTCTCGCTCCATGAGTCCGGAAGCAAATCGTAGCCGAAAGGTAGATATTGCTACGGCTTCTCGCGGAAAAGGCGACGATGAAGAGAGGAAGAGAAAATTGAAAGGCACGGGTGGTACAGCGCTTATCCCTTTCTTAAAACAAGCGAGAGATGAAACCGGAGAGCCGACAATTGATTCTTGGGCGAGGAGAGTCATGAATAGAGATTTGGATACGAAGGGTAAGGGAGATTTCTTCGTGGGAAAATTGGATGAACGAACTGATGGGGGATTGGAGTTGGGTGGATTGGCTGGAACATGGACTTTGGATGAGGAGGTTGGAGGGTTGTGTCATTATTAGGAGAGGGCGTACGTACGTGTTACTTCTACCACAGCGCGGCTTTCTGTTTGGCATGGGCTGGTTTCGAGTTATAAAGATGAATTGGATAGTATTCTATCTATTCATTTATGCAATTACCTACCTAGTCAAAATCAATGATGTTCTATTCTATCACTGTACAAATGATATTAGCATTCGAGAATGAAGAATCGAATCGTGTATGTATGAATGAATGTATAAATCAACATGTATATTCTAAGATGCAATGTTAGAAATCATCTTACCTACTAGATATGAAATGAAGTGAATACGAAATAAAAACAAAGAAGATGGCTCATCGAAAACAGCTAAGATCTTATATTTTCCCCAATAAAAAGCTCACCGATCGTGAGAGCTCGATGGACCAACTTACAAACTCATACAAGCTTATAATTAATTTAATGATATCAATATCAATATCAATAGTATAGTGATTGCTGATATATCTTTTTTCTTAGCTAGTGTTTTGATACTCCGCAATATAGAAATGAATAAAATGTATAAACTTGACATAGATAGATAATGATGTGCGTAATGATATATGTAGATAAATAGATATAGATAAATAAAGATAGGTGTATATACATTAAATGCCAATCCATACCTCCCTACATGCACCAATACGCCTAGGCAGTCGCCGAAAAATATATAATATAGCCAGCCCGATTAAATAATATTCCTTGATTGCTTTCACAAGTCCATTCCTATCGATCCTGATCCATTTATCCATATCCATATCCATCTCTTCCCATTCCCATACCCATACCCCTCAATCATCTCCTCCCACCCCCACCCCCCACATCCCAAGACGCCCTCCTCGATTTCCCCGCCCTCTGTTCCCCTCTACCCTTCCCCTTCCCCTTCACATCAAACCCATAAACATCAAACCCCCCACAAACACCATGTTCGGGAATACTACTCAGAGAAATCGTCGAGCCCCTTTTTCCTCTTTTCGAATAACCATTCACGCTATGTAGATAAGAGTTATTTTTGGACGGGGAAGAGCGTTGTTTCGAGATCGTGGATGGATGTGTATTTGTATGTGTATATGGCGGGAAGGGAAATGAGACACCGTGAGATGTGTTGATATTGGTCGTTGGCCAATTTCTAGAGCGCGATGAGGGGTTTTGCCAGACTCTTGGGTTTGTGCCTGGGACTACTTTGGGCGAGGTTGGTTTTATGTGGTTGCTGGTGTTGTTGTTATTGTTGCTGCCATTGCTTTTGGAACTTCGTTTAGTCGTGATCGTATCATTGAGATGTCCCGAAATATTCTTCCCCACTCTCTTTTCCCTCCCCTCGCCCTGAACCTGAGAACGAAAAGAAGTCCGCAATGATTGTAAAGCTTCCATGCCATTAAATTCCTCCTTTTTATTACTATCAGATTCATTTTCTACATCGACTTGAAATACTACCCCCTCATCTTCAATGCCTTCCCTAAGCTTCTCCAGCATCTTCGGATCAAGCTCGTTTTCTTTAATATTATATATATCCATCATGCGATAGATGAGCTTTCGGGGGAGGGTATCGGCTTTGCGGTTCATGCATCCGATGAGCCATTTTTTCACTTCAGGTGCTTCGTTGGATTTTGGGCATCTTTGGGTGGTGGAGGTAGATGTTGAGGGGGGCATGAGACGAGTGGTGTCAAGACTGGAGGTGCTGGATAGTGATGATAATGAGAGTGATGATGCACGGTTGGAAGTAGAACTCCAGTCCTGTTCTTGGGCATCGCAATCTGATGTTGGTGATGTGACGATAATTGTGATGGGGTTTTCTGAAGAGGTCTTAGGTATGTCTTTCCGTGTATGTTTCGTTGATTGTCGGGTGGTAACCTTCAGATCTTTGAGGGTTCCAGTTTGATCGCGGGGGTTGTCCTGATTTGTAGAGCTAGGTTTGCATCCTTCGTACTTTTTGCTTGATGTACTATACCAAGACCTTCTTTTGTTTGAGGGGCTTGTCCCTTTTGGTGGTACTATGGACGTCTTGGTCCCAGGTATTTCCAATGCGGATCCAATGGCGACATCCTTGCAAGTATCAACAGCATATTGCGATGTTTTTATTGGCGATAAAGTTTTCCTCAGGAGTGAACCGTTACGTTTTCCGAGTTTGCTGCCATCTTTGATATTGTCGATGCCAGCTATATCATCCTTCGCCCTTTTAGATGTTAGTATCAACTGTGGGACTAAGCGGACAGTACTGAGAATCAGCCACGTACTTTTCCTTCCTGCCAAAGGATATCCACTTTGGGTACTTCATGTGTCCAACTTGAAGAGGCAACGTTCAATCTTTTTCGATACTATTGACTTTTTCTTCGATGCGTCGATAACAATTATCGTAAACTATCTTCGCCCACAACGGACTTGTTGGTAAGAATGGTGTACTTCATCATCCGGTTAATCAAGGGGATGACAAGTATAAGTTGGCGTCGCATGCAACGGTGAAGCTTATGAGTTGTCTTTCATGTATCCTAAATCGAAACTAGATTCGGAGCTGAAATCTGAGATAAGAATCCGAGAACTAATGGTACAACAGGAATAATATGCCCCGCCGAGCATGTGCGTGGCGAGGCGTAAACTAGTCTGTTCGGGACAAGGTTCTTTAAAGAGCTGAACAGATGTTTCCCATCCGGTAACCAGGTTACAATCAACGTGGTGAAATGAAGCGGAAGCTTTGACGTGGTACTGGGAAGAACTCTTTCTGAATTTCGACCATCTGGAACGAAACCGAATCTTATACTCTCATACTCTCAATGGAAGTGATATAAGTGGAGCTAACTCAGACGTTTTTGAAGGCGTGTGGTATTGACTTGGCGTGGCTAATATTTCTGCATGATTATTTATCTTTCCCCGGTCAGGAGAGGCAACAGAAAGTGTAGGGGACGGGGGTGTCGGAGGCATTTTTATGATGCCACTATTGATTGAATTAGCAAATGTTAATTTTGGGGTCCGGTATTTGGCGCTGGACGTTAACAGCACATACTTTGACAAGTCTCCCGTATCAGCTAGCATGACATTGCAGGTGGCGTTATGATTGTTTTGATGATAAGATAGCTCATCAATTTTCCTGCAAGTATCCTTGAGCTAGTTCCCAACAATAGTAGAAATGAGCGATTGGTCTAACTCACGCTGATAACATGGCAAGTTGTATTTGAAAGATTCTTATGCTCTCGGTTTTCCTCTCATCAATATCTCTTTGAATACGTGCTCTTGACGCCATCCAAGCAGCCTTTCTTTTCACCCTAGATATCCTACCGTAACCATCACCTTTGGTTACCGATTCAGCGCTCGTTCTCAATTCTCTATCCATCACTCGCATTCGTTCTAAAGATCGTACATAAAGTCCTTGGAAATACTTGAAATCGCCAGTACCATATTTTCGATCAGGTTGACGAATGAGTGAAGCTAGATATGCATTATTTAACATATCAGTCTCCGTTTCGAGAAGATATATTTTGTCCAATGCACTAGATATTTCGGCTTGTGTATCAATGGCATCGCGAAGACCGAGAGCATGTGCATAGAAACCAGCAACTACAGCTGCAACGAATGTGAGCAAGCCTGTGATACTAGCAGCAATTGATAGTGGACTGTCGGGCATAATGTCTGAAGGAAGTGGCTCAAAAAGCGGCCCAAATTAAACTTTGGCCAAGGAAGCTTAGGAAAAGAGAATGACAACATCAAATGGAATTATGGGATCGGATGCACTGGATCTTTCAATTGATATCCGAAATCAATATTAGGCAGAAGATGCAGATTGCATGGGTACACAGCTGGAAGCACAGCCACTCATCGGGATATTTTTAATAAATGCAGGTACGACCAATTGGGAAAGAGATGAACACATCCTGATGATAAGAGATGGATGGTGGGAAAATTCCCTCATCACCTTCATCACACCTTCATCACCTTCATCACCTTCATCACGCTCATCAACCCCTTCATCTTGGTTTTCTTCGACACACAAACAAAACATTGTGAAACTTTTCACACGTTATTCCATGAATAGAGATTTTAAGGCTTTGCTATCCAGAGTGAGTTGGAGAAATGAAATATCGAGAGTAACAAGATATTTTCCTTGTTATGATTGATGCCAATCAACTCATCTTGTAGTTATTAGTGTGCTGTACAGCCTGTACCGAACACCGCAAAAGCTCACCGGTCGGATCACTCCCTACATGCCTGCCTATTCGACTACCTCCTCACCGATGTTCCACGTAGTAATGCGAAATCTTTCCAGACAAAAAGGTGTAACCGTAATACTTTACGAGAGCTATGCTTTTTCCTGATTTCCTTGCTTCTTTTGATTCATCCTATTACTTCCATCTGATTCGTAGATTTGAAGATCCTCCCCTCACAGGATCTTCTCAGACCATATTTGCCGTACATTATGTATCTCCAGCTGTTGTATTTCTACGCCCCATACACATCCTAGGTACGGAGAAAAGATTGTATGGAGTTATACGCAGGCAGTTGCAGATGTTGCTCAAACTTTTGAATATCTATCGTCTAACTGGCCATATACGCACAGGAGATTTGTCACCATCCGAGGTCTACCCACCAGTAATCCACCAATGGACTTGTTCGACCTGATAAACCCAAACCAAAACATAAAACATCGGATGAGCACGTCCAAGCAAGATCCAATATTTATTTTTACTTCTCTTAAGCATTTTCAAAGGCGCTTCAAAATTCAACCGGATTTTGATATGATAACCTTATTCGTCAGCACCAGGAGAATAAATACAAGCTTTTTACCCTTCATCCCACAATTACGTCTTGTTCTCCAATTAAATGTGTCGAAAATGAAGCTTCAACGAGGAGTGGGAAAAAGGTATCCACGGCTATCCTCCTTGAAACCAGGCTGAGACCTGATATCGATACTCTGACACGTAAGAGAACTGGACTGACAATAGGAATTTATTTATTAATCATAGGTATATGTGCTCAGGAATCGGGATTCAGGAATCAGGGATCAGGAGAGATCATCTATGTATATACTCCTCACGAACTCACGAAAAATATATTTACTTCAACTTCTTATAATAATTCAGAACCCAATTGTCTAAGCCTCGATAAGAATAAACAATTGTGAATCAGTGACGCAGATAAAACCAAAGAACCGACCACTTTCATACGAACGAAATTATGGCTATATTGTCCGATTCACCCGCTGCAAATCGATTTGCCATTAATAATTATTCAACCACAGAGAAAGGTTTGAATGAAGAAACACTCGAACCATCATCAAATACAACAACCATGGATTCGCCAAACAGTACACCCCCGAAGACCTCAATAGATACTTCCTTTGATGGCTTCGATCCTTCGTTTGAATTTGTTGGGGACGTCAATACAGACAATGAAATACCCTCACAAGAGATACTGAAAAAGATTGAAAGTATGATCGTTTTAGACAGGGATGGAAAGACTCGACCGTTCAAAAGTTTATATTCAGGCCCGAATGTTGCAAGAAGAGTGTTGATTGTCTTCATCCGTCACTTCTTCTGCGGGGTAAGCTTTCTCTTCCGTTGCATCATTTATCTTAAGCCTAACTTTTGTGCTCTCTACTAGAACTGTCAAGAATTCCTTCGAACCCTGGCGGCATCCATAACCGAAGATTCTCTCCTCCAACTCCATACTCCTACCTTTATCGCAGTTGTTGGTTGCGGCAGCCCATCTCTGATCCCCATGTACCAAGAAGCCACGAACTGTCCATTTCCAATATATGCAGATCCTACCAAAAAGTTATATGATGAGCTAGGAATGATGCGCACGTTGAATCTCGGCACCAGGCCAGAATATCAACGCAGATCAACGTTGCTAGGAATGGCACAGAGCGTGGTACAAAGTCTGAAACAGATCAAAGGAGGCAAATTGTTTCAAGGAGGTGATTACCAACAAGTTGGTGGAGAATTTCTATTCGAACCGGTACGAATGGCTACTCCGATTACCTCACCTACGGATGAGCGTCCCGATTTGCATGCGAATGGTGGCATTTTGGGCAATGGTGATAAGATAGGCGAAAATGAAGGGTATGAGGATAAGATGGTTACCTGGTGCCATAGGATGAAAAACACCAGAGACCATGCGGAAATTCCAGAGATCAGAGAAGTCCTTGGGTTTGATGAAATAGGCGATGGCGGGAAGAATCAAAAGAGGTGGTCCAAAGCATTGAGCGAGAGAAAAGGTACGGGAATGAGTATCAGAGCTCGAAGTAGTAGAGGAACGAGTTTGAAACTTGAGGGGATGAGTGAGGATGGTGGTAGTATGCGGAGCAAGAGAACAAGTAGTGAAAAGCCTATTTAAATGGCAATACTGCCAATTGATATCCAAGAGTTAAGTGTACTATTATAAAGTTAAGGCAGTGGCATGGAGTTTGGTCTGTATATTTCCAAGGATTATCTCGGCGGACCGATATATGGGGGAGTTATTTTGTCTCGATCATTTATTCCTTGAAAACTTGTCATTATTATTTACATCTATACCCAATCAATTCAATTTCGAAATATTTCTTTAGAAATTCTATTCTTCAAAGTTCCAGTCCATTTTCTGATTGTATATCCTATGGTCCATAATCTTACTACTCGAGCAGGTACTGAATAATAAACAAACCATACATAACATCCATATCACGAATCTCCATGTCCCCCGCTCCTATCAAGAAGACGGGATAGAGGGATAGGATAAAATAATGAGTGCGTGAATAAATGAAAGATATTCATTCATTCATTCATTCATAGAGTTATAAATCATTTGAACCCCATTTATTCTCACCTTCTCACCCTATCAATATACCTAGCTAGTACCTTTATCACCTCCTTCTAGATCTCTGCTAATTAATGTGTTTTATTCATCTCCAGCTATTATAGAGTAGACCTCTACTTATTCAATTATTCACTTTATGTTTAACTTATTCTATGATGTATTATTTATTTGTGTTTGTATTTATTTATCTGAATAATCGATTCAGTACCCTGTATCCATTTACTTCTATTCGTCGTATCCAATATTGTGGAAGTGAGGGAGTAATTATTCTTTTATATCCATATTCGTATCCATATCTATATTCATATCCAAATCTATATTCATATCTATATCCATATCCAACTCAACACTACATCCACCAAGGATTCAAATATCAAATATCAAAGCATTACATCACACCACACCACATCATACATATCACATAAAACCATCAAATCAACCCTCATCTCACTTCCATTGATATCAATCATGCTATGTATGGATCCACATCATCTCCATCACTGTACACACATACAAACATTACACACAAAAGAAATTCGAGTAAACTGCCAGTATTCCATGCATTGATCGGCACAGCCATTCACAGCCATTCACATCACTTCCACCCTATCCTCTTCCCACCTCCCACAATTTCAGAGATAAATCCCCATCTCCCAATGATATGCCCAGGCCAACCCAACCATGATGAAATCATCTCTTGCCTCCTAGGAACAAAGTTTCCTTAAGTATCAAATCATAAACAGGAACAGAAAAGAAACTAAAGGGAGTTTTCCACCTACCACCACCATCTCATGTCTCCCTCCGTCCCAAAGTGAGTTAAAAGAACAAGAAAACAAAACCAAGTACATATTTGCGAAGCGTTAAGGTAGTGTGTTTGAAAATTATTCTAAATAGTCGCCTCAACCTTTGGCTGTCCATTAGGTAATCCATTTGCAGAGTGTCCATTAACTCCTGTTGGGCTAGTAGTTTTAGGATCACCACTTGCAGATGGAGGTCCTGAAGCTTGTGCTGAAACGATTCCTCCCTTTTTATCTTCATCTCCGTCATCATCATAATTCTCATCTACATCCATCTTTCGTGCTGCACGTTCAGGTTCGCTAACTGGTGGGGGCTGTGTTGGAACTGGTGGAGGTTGTTCCATTCGTTGAGCTAGAGACGGTTGTTGTGATACTGGTACTTGTTGGCGATCACGCTCATCTACCGGAGCCTCCTTAATTGGAGTAGCTTGCCGAGGCAGAGAAGGCGGTGGGCCTACTTCGTATGTGTGGGGAGGCGGTGGACGTGAATCTTGTTGCATTGCTGAATGGCCTTGCATACCATGAGTTGGTGGGTGATGTGCAGCTTCTGAGGGGTGATAATTCTCGTTCGCACGACGTTGCTCAGCAGCACGTAGTTCAGCTGCACGGCGCTGGTCTTCAACTCTTCTTTGATTATCTGCCTGTCTTTGCTCTTCGGCGAGGCGTTGTTCTTCAATTCTTCTTTGGTCTTCAGCACGACGAGCTTCGGATGAGCTACGATGGAACTGTTCCCGATCTCTGGGTGGAGTAGAAGGTCTTCGATGATGCATGTCTTCCAGTCGAGCACGATTTTCATCTGAAGCAGGCTTCTTCACTGCAGGTTCGTCCTCCCATTCACGCAATCGCTTTGGACCTACAGAGGGCGGTCTATTATCACCGCGATCGGCAGATGCAACGGTCTCTGGCGCAGCTAAACCGGATACTGGTGGTAAGGCACCACCTTCAATTACACTTCTTTCAGGGATATCAGCATGATGTGGATATGGTGGTTGGTTGGGATAAGTGGTCTTGGGAGATGGCATGGTTGCACTCATTATTGGTCGAACTTCTGGTCGAGGACTACTACCACGGCCGAAAGGGGGTAGGGGACCAGGACCAGGACCAGCACCATTCAATCCATTTTGAGCTGGTGGTAATACAGATGAAGGGCCTGGAGGTGGAGGAGCGTAGTTTGTATTCGCGACTCTTTGTGGCTGAGAAGGAGGTCCTTGTGCATGAGAAGGTGGAGGTGGCTGTGCTCCTGATCCCGCTCCCGCTCCAGGACCCGGATAAGGACCTAGGGGGTGGTGGTCACGAGTATCTCTTTGATCACGGGAATCACGGGGATCTCTTGGGTCTCTTGGGTCTCTGGGATCTCTGGGATCTCTTGGGTCCCTTTGATCTCTTTGATCTCTGGGGTCACGAGGTTGAGGGTCCGCGACTCGAGGATCGGCGCGAGGGTCGGCGCGAGGGTCAGCGCGAGGATCTTTGAATTCTGATTTGAATTCTCTTGGGTCTCTTGGATCTCTAACGTCTCTAGAATCTCTTGGGTCTCTAAGATCTCTTAAGTCTCTTGGGTCTCTTGGATCCCTTGAATCTCTGGGATCTCTAGGCTCTCTCATATCTATGGGAGCTCGCGGAGGTGAACGAGGACGTGGCGGAAGTGGCTGACGGGCATCGGCACCAGGATATGGCCTCATTTGTTGATCTTGTCTGGGACTTGGTACTCGTGGTGCAGGTGGAATTGGACCACGATCAGCTGTGCGTTGTTCATAAGGATTAGGTGGTTGAGGAGGAGGATTAATTTCAGCAAGTCTGCTTCCCCATCCATTGACTGCAGGTGGCCCTTGAGCTTGCGCTTGAGGAGCGGAATTTCCCCACTGAGGCCCAGGAGGTCCAACAGCGCCAGACACTTGATAAGCTTGAGGATGTACATCTTGCGGTAAAGGAGCAGCTGCCTGACCTGGCATACCATTGGTCTGTCCACTACGCAATAATTGCAAACGGGCTTTGATGTGAACATTGTTAGGATCAAGTTCGGCAGCACGTTGATAAGCATCCAAAGCGTCGTTGATCTGATTGTTACATGATTCATACTATGAAAACGATTAGCAATGTCTCAAACACGACGGCTAAAGATGAAGCAAACTTACCAGTGTACCCAAGTCGTACCAGACCTCGGAGATGTACGGGTTCAAGCGTATCGCGCGGGAATATGCATCAAGCGCATCTCGGTACTGGTTAATTTGGTAGTACAAAACGCCAATCGAGCACCAGAAAGTCGGATTCCGTCCGTCTCGATAAACAGCTTGCTGATAGGCCTCGTATGCCTTGGGGTACTTCTGTTGTGACATGTAGCACCGACCGAGGAGGTACCAACTCTGTGCATCGCTTTGATCTGCCACGTGTTAGCGTGTGAAATGTGAGACCGATCATATTTGACGAGTCTTACCGGAACCGACAGATTGTTCCAAATACTCAATGGCCTGCTCTTGACTTTGAAAGCTAGTACTCTGTTGGTGATGCAGCCATCCAAGCTGCTGAAGGACCTTTGCATGTTTTGGATCCCGATCGAGAACACGCTTGTAGGCAACTTTGGCACTATCGTACTACAACCAATCTGTCAAAATCATCCAATCACATTTCGACTTTCGAACTTACATCTTTTTGCTGCTCATGAACATGTCCAATCTGGAACCAAATGTCTTCTTCTGTCAATGGAGTTGGTGGTACAGCGACAATGTATCGGAAACACTGCAAACAGTCAGGAATACATGTCATAACCTTTTGATCAGATGACTTACTTCCAAACTCTGTTGGTATTTCTGCTGCTGTTTATAAATTATACCCAAGCGAAAATAGATCTCATTTGCCTTTTCGAAATCTGGCTGCATTCTCATCACTTGCGAAAATGCCTCCTCGGCGTGTTCAAGAGAACCATATCTATCATATAGTATTCCAATACCATACCAAAGTTTAGGCTCCTGGAGTGATTGGTTAGAATTGAGATGCCAGTGGCGCATTAATTTACTAACCTTAGGATCCCGGAGATGATATAGAGCTTGTTGATAAGCCGAGTATGCTTGTTGTAAATCATCCATCATTAAAAAGCAGTGACCTAAAGCATGTTAGAAATTTATCGTTCATCTATTGCGCAACACCAAAGAGGCCACTATACCTAAACTACCCCAAACATCTCCATTGTTCTGATCAAACTTGAGGATATTTTGTAAATATTCAACAGCTTTGGCAAATTGTTCTTGCGCGCGAAGGATAGAACTGATGGCATTCATCGCTGGTATAGATCTTGGATTCGTGCGAAGTACATGTTCATATGCGCCCATAGCCTCATCTAGATTGCCTAGCAGCTCCGCTAGACTTCCTGCCATACACATTAGCGGTTTATATCAAGGATGAAAGAAGTGATTCTTACCTATTTGAAGCCATACCGTCTCATTCATGGCAGTGAGCTGTTGCATTGGTGTTGGTGCAGGAGCCTGCCAGTTCGGCGGCTGTTGAGCCATCCCAGGTGGAGCAGGGCCATTATGAGGAGGATGATGCAATTGCATACCCGCTGGGGGTGATGGATGATGCGCTGCCATCAGTAATTATAGCATGCGATCGCAAATTTTGAATTACGTCGGAATTATGTGCTGGCGATTACGCGCCCAACCACCTCAATGAAAATGGCTTGGCGAGAGGTCTCTTTTCTCGATAAATCCTCAAGAACAATAACAACAATTGCTTTTCAAAGAGATTAATATTCTGTATCTTGAAGCCCCTACGTCGTAGTCATAGAACTGGAGTTGTAATCGGAGGTAATGCGACCGAAAAGCTTCGTTTGACGACGGAAGGCGTGGCGTGCAGGGTTGAATAATGGGAATTCGAACTTTAGTGAATATAGTGTGAAAGCTAATTCGAAGCTATCTATGTACCAGAGTCTATACCGTACTTTGTGATATCGGAAGACAGATTGTGAGGTTGCTGTCGTTGTTGAGAGTTGTATCGTCCTCTTCGTTTCGCACTTTTGCACAGTCGAAAATGAAAAGATTCTTCTACATCTGAGATGACGAGGGACAACTTGGTTTTGGAATAGAAAATCCGGACCCACTTTTCTAATAACCCTAACCCAGAGCTAGTCCTAAATAAACTTTTCAAATGTGGAACATGAGATAATATCAAGTGGACTAAAAACGTTTGGAGACGGCTAGACAAGAAGCTAAACTACTAAGGGTACGGAAACTACACGAATGGCAGGATTAGCCCTCTTGGATACACTGGCCCACTTTGAATAAAGACTGAGATACTAACCTGAAACGTGTATAAACTAGTACTTGATTAAGGCAAGCTACTCATAGCCCATCATTTTTTCCTTAGAATAGTTCAGAAAAGAACAAATCTTCAGGCACAGTCCCATAACACGTGACCCTTCAACTGACTGGCTCAGGGCAGGATATTTTAGAAACTTTCACTAGCGCTAGCATCGGAAGATTAGATTAAAATTCGTAAGTCTTAAACTCTATAAGGAAGTTGTCCCAAAGACCGACGAACTGAAAGAAGAATCTCCATTGACAATTAAACTCCGATCATAATTAAAAAAAAATTAGATAACAGATTATTATCATCGACTTAAAATTAGTTTCCTCCGCTTCTTGTTGCAGGACTTTGCAGCCGCCGAATTTAAACTATTCGCCAAGAAAGCCATAGAAAAGAAGAAAAGGAATCTTTTTTTGACCCAACTAAAATATTCCGATGGAAAAATCGAATTAATTGATATCAACCTTGACCTTTTCAAGTATTTGTTCAATTCTGATCATCAGCCTCAAAACCAGCAAACCAGCAAAGGACATTTATTAGTTGAGAGCCGAACGACCCTTCGATTGAATCTAACAGAGGACCCTGCCAAAGATATTACATCCACTGATTGTCTTAATTTTCAAGGGCTGTTCAATGTGGGTAAAGTCGCTTGGGGAATATTGTGGGGGGTTTGCGTGTGTTCCCTTGTGAAAATAAGTGGAGTTGTCCGGCGTGGTGGAGGCTTGAAAATCGACAAAATATAAAAAAAGGTGTGGGTGCCCAGTGGTGAGCCAGTTTCGCCAGTTGAGGATGGTGTGCACTACTGCGGATGGAGGGTTACAGTCGCATTCGGAAATGGGGGATCGCGAAATGGATGACAATGCTCAACTGCACAGGCATTTGTGTGGTGTCAGTGTCAGGGGTCTTTAGGGGATTAATGTACTGGTACTGAAGGTTGTTCTTCAGCCGGTTCGGTTCTGAATTACTCAAGGCTTATTAGTGTTGATGCATCTATTGAATAGATGAATGGATGGATGAAGGGTCGGTTGGTTGGATGGATGGATGGATGGATGGATGGATGGATAGATGGATGGATAAATGGATGGGTGGATGACCAGATTGTTGAGTTGATGGTGAATGTTCCACGAGCCGCTGATGCAAAGGGACTTTGGGGCTTCGTATCCAAACATTTTAAGACTGCGGAAGGCGTACAACAAATATTCTCTTGGTTTATGATCTTGGAAACGAAGAGGAAGAAAATGTTCTCCATCCGTTCATACAACATATGGGAGGGTGGTGCGGCGGTCTTAACCACCATAACATGGTCATGCATTGCGCACGGTAGGTAAGATATTTGTGTATGTATCACAGCCTCAATCATACCTCTCGGAATTAATTAAGCCCATGTTCATCTGGCAGATACTAGGTACATTACGAATTACTTATAAGACATGCAAGAAAGGACGTGTTGCCCAATTACATCTAAAGTAAACTAATTCATGCTCACTCCTCAAACAGTACAACAAAACTCGATATGGAACCAGGTTCTCACTCACTCAGTGTCACCACCCACACTCTTGTGCGTCTTTCGCTTGTGCAGAAAATCTCCCAAGTGTATCTGAGCATGCACACCACCATCGAAATCCCGGTTAGTTATCATAAACGGTGAACATTCCTTTTCGTAGTTTAGTCCTATCGTATTTGATAGGTTCATGAAGGATCACTGTTGGATTAAAAAAGGAATACAAATCTCATTTCACCATACAAATACCTACGATAGAGGTTAATTTATCAAATAGATCTAAACAATCATCTAAATTTGATCTTCTCCCTTCATATCAAACATTCTAATAGGAGAAGGCGAAATTCGAGTCGCTCAAGTGCATTCGCTGGAGGGAATAGAAAAACTTTCAAATATCCATTCCATATATGTTTTATACTATCTCCTAAATAAATTCAAAGCCTCCACCACACAAGTCGGATTCCCACCTAACCAACCCATCACCCGAAACTTTCAAAAGCCACATCATATCACACCCCCTATTCCCTTGCTCGGTCTATTTCGGCTCACCATCTCAATTAAGCAATTGGAAAATACATCTGACAGCCGTCAACCGCAGTGCAGCCGTGCGGGCAGCCCCAACCGGCATTATTACCTTATTATTCCGGGCGGTACATACTAGGTACACGGAGCATCAAATGCTCTTTTCATCATCTCGCACGCTCACTTAAGCACTAACAACAACCATCCAAACATGTCCCATGAGTCAGCATCCTATTTTTCGCTGACCCGCCCTATGTTTTCCGAGTTATTTGAACATTTTATCGGGTTTAAAGGTGGTTTCGAATGAAAGCTGCGCATTCCATTCCTTCCTTTTGATCGACCTACTAGGTAAGCTCCAAATTATCCAACTCGAGAACATTCTAAAATTCTCTTCCAAGCTTTACTTTTCTCCCCGCATCGGCGTTATATGAAATTTGATATGCAATAGAAGCTTGATATTTATTACAATATCCACTCTTGAATCCCGTTCGCTTGGTGTTAATTATCGGCTTGAATCCCCTTGACAACTCATCGTCTTTTTTGGTATGAATATCTTCTACTTATCTATCCATCCATCCATCTCATTCTCTTCTTTCCGCACATCACATCCCTCATCATTTACGAATTGCTACCTACAATTCAAATCGCCTCACACATGTCCAGTGTAGTAATTGCCTCCCCTGCACTAACCCGACGCATATGCATCTCCTACAGAAGCGCAGCCCATCTGCATATCCATCCATTCTATTGCATACCAACTTATCTCATGTGCTTCATCATCACCACTTCGATTCTTACGACCTCTCACATGTATTATCCCTTTAGCAAACTCTCCATCATGCTTTTCTTTTCGTCATTCTAATTTGCTACACCTATATGTCATGTAATGTCATGCCATGTCATGCAAGCAAGACCAACTCCAGTCCTGCATTTCAATTTATCCCCCGCAATCACCAACAATTCAATTATGTTCATCTCATTCGATTCAACCACACTTTGAACCCACAAGAACCCTTGCAACTTCAAGATTCCCGTTATCCCCTTGGAAAACCTTCCTCTGTACACCGATAACCACAACCTACACTGTAAGAATCGCCTCAATCTCAATCGGATCTCAATCATCACATGCCACTTAGCCCCCAATCATCAATTTACGTGGCTTTTTTTCATCACACGCATATTCCCGTCATTTATCAGCCACAACTGCCAATTAATGCCCAAATAACGGAAAGTGGCTTATGTGGCTAAACTTTCTTACAATAGCGTCAATCTAGCCTTGGCTCTTCGTGGTTCTGTAGTTCAGTATCCATAAATATCTCATTTCTTTCCTGACTCGGTTATCGTATCTTGGACATTCCTCCTTCCTACCTGGTAGCTTACTGGACGTACGTATATTTGGTTAAAGTTAAGAACTTTCATTCCCTTCTTAACTCAGGTCCATCATCACCATCCCCAAACTACGCTAGCAATCTCACAATCTCACAATCTCAATCTCAATCTCAATCTCAATCTCAATCTCAATCTTCATCTAAATTATGTTCCACCCCTACCCAGCACAAAACACCCTCCACCACTCCCTCTCTACCCTCTCCCTTTCAAACAATGTAAAATCCAAACACCAAACACAACTTAAACCTTCAAACACAACGTAAGCTCCAAGCACAGCTCCAAAGCGCACAACACAGAAGATTACGATCATACGATCGGAATTATCGGAATGAATGGTTGGACGTGCCGGTACGATAGGTGAGACATGGCTGGCTGGTGCTCCGTTCTTTTTCTTTTGCAGCTGTACCCCCAGGAGTGGGGGATGGGTTAGGTGAGTTTGTAAATTGTTACACTTGTGACATCTTGCTCATATGCAATCCAATCCCTTTGTAACTATATATGGGATTTTCCTAGGTTGGATATGTCGCCATCATTTTTTCCTAGCTCTCATTTCTTTCGATATCATGTGATTACTGATTATTGAAATGTCTTAAGTACAAAATGTATAGGTATCATTTCATAATAAAGATGAGACCTGAAATGAACATGAGGATATACTTTGGATGATCCATACCCTTTGATCACGTGCTGCTCGATCCATCCTAGATCACGCCTTATCCTTATCGCTCTTCTCTAAACTTTCCTATCTGCAACAACTATTCCCAACTACTATTGCCAAAAGGCAAACGAACCATTCGATTCCGATATTTTGCGACGGTCTAAGAAGACAACTTTTTCTTCGACTATTTAATGAACATCAAGCAATCTCAAGATCAGTGTGTTTAATAGTCCGGTTTCTAGTTCGATATCAAAGGACTTTTCAAACATTTGAAATCATTTTGAACATTCAATTCATTTAGAAATTCAGATCATCTGAAACAATCAAACCCTTTGGAATATTCATACCATTTGAATTATCATGAAGATATCATGAAGATATCATGAAGATATACTATATGAAAGTATCAATACAGATATCACGTGAAAATATACTCTTCACCAATCTCCATCAGATCACCACCCCATGTTTCAGCTTTCGCCACCCGAGCGCCCCTAGTCATCACCCCCAGCCTCTTCCCTCCAAACATCAATCATCAAATACAAATATAAATCCCACTCCTAATCACATCATCACATCATCACATCCATAAAGGAAGGTAAGGAAAGTCCTTTACCCCGTAAAATATAGCCTCGGCCTTGTACCTTCCTTATACATGTAGAGTAACCGGCCAGACAGGCACGAGGAAATATATAATTTGCCTTCTGTATTTGTCGCGCTTCCGGCGGCACGGTATATTATTCATATCTACCTAGTAGGTTCTATCTAGTATCTAGTATTCCCAGAATATTTCCATGGAGATGAGAGATATGCATTGAACATCTATTCGCTCAAGTATAAGGATCGGGGAATAGTGATTCATCGGGGTTTATTCCCCGTCAATGTTAGAGGGTAATCAACAATGATATTCATATTTAGTATCTGCAACTAGGGTTACACATACATGTGTACATACCTACATCCGCCACCCTAGATTCCACGAAATACTCAACCCAACCATTCACAACCTACCACCAACCAAATTCCAACCACAGTCATCATTTCATTTCACTTACGCCGCTTTCATACTTCTTTCTATATTTATATACGAGTAATATATACCCACATTACGGACTATATCATCACACTATCATCACGCTATCTTTAAAGATTAGGATTTATAATTACTAGATAGTGCTGATTTAGTTTAGATGATATTGTCTATATGTTAACTATAGGAATGAGTATAGAGTATATATGGACGGATGGTAAAAACCCTGTGTTTTCTTTCCTAAGATGTATTCAAAACTAGTACCAGGAAAAGAAGTTGGCAGGACAAATAGTATATCCGTATCATCGCATCTTGAGCTCGTGATATTCTATAGTATAGAATATCTAGATGGATATATAAGATTACATACAGAAAGTAGATTGAGTAATATAGTAATATAATATAATATAACACTAATATATATATATCTATTATTGAAATCCATCCCTATCTCCGTTTCTATCTCCATCTCTATTTGTACGTCTGTTTACTCTATATACTCGAGTATATATATATTACACCGGATCGTCTAATAGAATCATCTATATAGTCCCTTTCTCTTCCTTTTCTTCTCTTTCCTCCTCCTCTCCCTCTCCCTCTCCCTTTTCTCCTTCTTTAAAGTATATATAAACCTCCAACATCCTACGAAAAGATATCCTCATCATTTATAATCCCACCATTCCACCATCCCATCTCGCAAGTCCATCTCGCAAATCCATCTATAAAATCCACACAATAAACAAACAACAAACCCCCCACACATCCCCAACACCCCAAACCGATAAACCAAACCCGACCCATCTTATATGCTTATATATAAGGTTATACTTGCATATTTTCATGTAACCTTAGGTATATATGGAGTATAAATCGGCATTCTAACGTTCGGCTTGCATTTCGATTTCCTAAGTTTTACCCCATCTCATCCTATCCCATCCCGTCCCGTCCCATCCCGTCTTATATACATCTTTATTTATATACATCTTTATTTCGGTCCGCTATTCGATTGATTGGTTGGTTGATAGATAACTCACTACAATTATAACAACAACCACAATCACATCATCACAATCATCACTCTCAAACCACACATCTCAAAATCTATTCATTTTCATTCCCCCTTTTGAATTTTATTTCATTTTATTTTCCATCTCCAGTCTTTCTCCCCTCCCATCTCTCCTCCTCTCATACCTTCACAAACTATAGTAACAAGACGTTACACCGGAAACCCCATCTCCTTTCTCCTCCGGGTCATCTCCCAGCTCCTATCTCTCCACCCTATCTCATCTCCCAATCTCCCCACATGCATCCATTATAATCTACAAGTAAGCACTTCACCAACCCCAATCCTTTTGCCATCTCATCCCACTTCCCCCAAAATTTCTCCTATCCAATCATTCCCCCGTACCTCAAAATTACTTATCTCGATGCGCCCAGTTCCTCCAATTCTCTAACATTTCTATCATACACATATATAATCATCAATCGTACCCTGATGCGTCCCTCTGTCCATCCGCTACCTATCCATCCATGTCGAATGACCCCGTGTGCATGTGCCATTCATTAGTCTATGCCGAATGGACCTTTTCTTATTTTGCCCTTGTTTGCCAAACTCCAGACCCCTCTCCTACATTTATTCCCTGCAACTCCATATCTTCGACTTGACGATTCTCTACTATAGTAGATAAGACGAGATGTATGATCTATCTATAACCATTTCAACTACCGCATCTGTGAAGGACAAGTATCTCATCTACTTCATCATGCTAATAGTAAGTAGTCTTACTCGACGTCTCTTTCTATCATCTCTCGTTACTTTCAAAGTGACGGAGGAAAATATCAACAATCGACTTTTATTTTATTTTTGAATCTACCACGATCTTGTTCCAAGATCATCGACTGAAGTTGATGATTGCCAACTGGACAAATCATTAGCATTAATTCCGACAATGATCACACACGGAATACATACCACACTACTGCAACCATAAGCCAACTTTTGACCATTCGCATCCCAACTTAGAACATACTCATCTTCTCCATTTGACTCATTTGATTGTGGTGTTTGCCAGCCATTTCCAGGTGGTCTATTCCAAGTTGCTCGAGGAATATAGGTATCGTCAACTTTCCAGATGAAAACTCGATCACTAGTGGCACCAGCTATAAATGCACCATCTGGAGTGAATTTAACTGTAAAAATACTAGTTGAATCAATTGTCATTGAACATTTTTGCTTTGGCTCTGAGGATATCGCGTTCCAAATGCTAATGGCGCCATCTTCACTCGATGAAGCTAGTAATCTTTCACCATTTTCATTCATTGTGTTAGGAGGTAATGGTTGCCATACAAGGGAGGTAATTGGTCCAGTATGCGCATTAAATGTTCGAGAACGACCATGCTCGTCCCATATCTAAGAGAATTAGATTAGTAACAAATAAAATCAACATTGAAGGTACCTACATCAATCATACCACTTTCACTACCAGTAGCAAGTAATTTTGAAACCCTGTCGAAAGTGGCATGAGACAATCGATGCTGGTCACGATGCTCAAGTTTCATTACATGTTCAACAATTCCATCAGTAATTCGAAATATCTCTAGGAATTCGCCCCCGTACACGATGAAATCCTCATCACTCATCCACAAAGCTTCTAATGGGTATTCGAGAAGAGGCACCGACGGTAACGTATATTGTATAGTTCGAAAATCGGTCATTGAAGTGATGGTAACGGCTGTTCCAATAGCATTTGGTGTAACTGTAATTGGAGAAATTGACAAAAACAATGTATTCGAGAAATTCCATCTCACTGAAATGACTGGAGATTCCATTGGAGCAGAGGTATGCAATAGTTGACCTTTAACAGACCAAACAGCAACATTTGCTGTTCCTTCGGATTGCTCACTAGCGACAAGAATATGGTTCCCATCCGATGACCAGGTAAGCTCATTAACAATTGTCGTTCGGGGCGCTAGAGGTTCGAGAAGATGAGTACATGGTGGGTAACTTCCATTCCCATTCATGTCGGAAGCATTAGGAAGAGTATTACTTCCATTGCTTTGATCAGTAACCGTACGTGAAAGGTCCCACATTCGAGCTAATGAATCAGTACCTCCCGCAGCCAAGCAATGTGGTATTCTTGGATTCCATTCGCAACGATATAAAATGGTTGATTTCGATACATTATCGTCCAATAAATCTAGATATATTGTTTCGGTTTTGAGGTTTGAAACTTTATCATATTGGGTACCTTTTTCCGGTCCATTGGTGGCAGTAATTGGTGATGGTAATTGCTCTGGTGATGGATAAGCGTGACCATCTCCATTTTGATCACCATCAATTTCCATGGGTGTTGAAGCTGATTCGTAGTAATTCACACTTCCATTTCCATTCCCACTTCCATTTCCATTCGAGATTCCATTCGAACTTCCATTTGAAATTCCATTTTCGTAACCATTGGTAAGTCGGGGTTTCTTTCCCGGCGGACCATTTGAGATTGAATTTGATTCCTCTTCTAATTGATGTTTCCGGGCAATTTCTGGGTCTTCATTATTGTTGGGAGTTTCCTGAGGCGAAGCAATGATTGGTATAGTTCTGTTTGTTGTTTCTAAGGGACCAAAAACCCCCATCGGTAATTCTGAAACATTTTGAGGTAATCCTTGGTGTTGTCGAAATGCCTAGAAGAGGAAGTATGTTAATTAAAAAAGTTCCATTTGATTCTCGATTTCAATCGATTGAATAATAAGAAAGAAAGAAAGCAAGTAATGAAGTAAAGAAGTGTAGTGAAATGAAGTGTGAACTGAGTTTAGATGAATGTAACATGCAAAAACAAATAAATATCACAAAACCCAAGCGATTTTTGAAATCCATTAAATCCAATAGAAATCATACAGGAGTTAAGAATTTGAAACAGAAAATAGAACAGACACATACCCATGATGCTTCTCTATTGTATGCATCATAAAGAAGACCTTTGTTTAAAACGGAGACTAGTGCATGCTTTCCGACATGGGGCGCAAATGGTAATAGTTCTGGCTGTTTAACGTCCCACTCTTTTGAAAGGTGACGAGCCGCTTCTTCGTAACCTGAATAGAAAGGAAAGAAAGAATTTGATCAGTCCAATGATTCTCCATACAATGAAAATACGAGTACCATTTTTGTTACCTCAGGCTCAATACCCGAGGTAAAAAGTAAGAAGAAGAGGGAGAAGAAGAAGAAGAAGAAGAAGAAGAAGGAGAAGAAGAAAAAAGAAAAATAGAAATGAATGAGATTGAGTATATCCTCATCTTTTTTCTTTCCCATCTTCTCTTCTTCCCTTTGAATGACTGCACTGATTGTAACTATACGTACCTGATTCTAAAAAATATCTGCAATGCAATACAAATAATTGCCGTTAGCGAAATGTAATCTCAAATATCATTCCGTACCTTATAAGAAAAAAACCGAATGAACGGATCACGAGGAAACACGTACTTCCAAATCAAATAATTCACCTTGTCCGAGGTTAAAGTTTCCTTCGTCATTGCTATTTTGGTATTCGAGGATGGCCAGATGTTGTAGATAATGCTTCAATTCGATATGTTGATGATTTGGAAAATCTCTGATTCGTGATTGTGTAGCTTCAAGGTTGACGTATGTTGAATGTAGATGTAGATGCAGTAAAAGCGATTTGAGTATGGGGTATCTATCGTATTGGATATTGAATCGAATCGAATCGTATTGTATGGTTGAGTGGGGGTTATATTATGATTGCGCGCTCGATGCTATGTTGTAAGGACGGTGAGTTTTGATTGTTAAGGAGGTGATGGTGATGAAGATGGTGGTGGTGGTGGTAGTGGAAGTGGTGGTGGCAGTGGTGGTAATGAGTAGTGGTGATGTTGTTGATGTAGATGATTTGTAGGTAGGTTATTGTTGTTGTAGTTATGTTTTTTTGCGGGCTGTGTTGAATTCGAGATTGAGGAATGGGTAGAAAAGAGACTTGTTCGTTGCAGCTAGAAGCTAAGGACGATATTAAAATCATAGACAAAAGTTGATTGGTTGGAAAGTGGAGAGAGATCCAAAAGAATTAAAGCAGGGGAGGAAGAATCATTGGATAAAGTAAAGTGAAAGCGTAACAGGGACGATCTTATTAAAGAATACTAATACCAAATTAGTACTAAGTAGTATTTCATCCATTTCATCTACAAAAAATTGCGGAATTGTATGAGTCGTATCTCGACTCTGTTCTTTTTGATGGTTAATAAGTAGTAGGTAGTACTGAGAGAATTCTGTGTTTATACTTGGAGTGAATTGAATGTATTATCTAGAGAAGACAGAAGATTGTTCATTGCGGAATTTGATTTCATCTGCTGTAGCATTGCGGGTTGTTTTATCACAATTCACAAAGGCAAAGGTAAAGGCAAAGGCAAGAATGTTTGAGAATGGAAAGAAAAAGTTAAAGATGGTAACAAGAAGCGGTGGCATGGATGTGTTAGGAATATCTAATACCTAGTAGTAATTGATTTTTAGTGCATGACAAGCAGGAAAACAGAAAACAACGAAGCCATGGCATGGCATGGCATGGGAAAGTCAAGAGAAGGGAACATTTTCAATCCATCCACATGAACATCCACATCTACGGAGTACTATTGGACTTCGGTACATATTATTTGATCCAAGACTTATTTTTTCTAAAAAAACCCATGTCGATTTTTTGATCAAGCATGAGTACCACCCACCCGTTACTACAATAAATTAACAGGGGCTCATACACGGGGATTCAAGGGGACGAGGAAGTGGCCGGACAGAAAAGAATAAGCCAAGCCGAAACAAATGTGATCGTCCTGCCCTATCGAGAATCGAGATGCGTGTGATGGCTTGAACCCGGTTGAAGAATGGAAGGATTGTCAAAGAAATGGAGAGAGAGAGTGGAAGAGAGAGAGTACCCTTCATTTGATGTTCATGGATGAAACTGGAGATTCCCATTCCCTTGACAGGTCTTACCTTCTTTGTTAATATCTCCGACGCTTTGTTGATTGTATGAAGAAGATGGATAAGTGACAAAGCAAACCAAGAGATTGATTGTCATGGGAGTTGATTGGCTGATACTAATAACTATATATATTATTCGAACTTGATGAAAAATTCTGAATATTTTGAATGATGGATTCGGTATGTACTAGATTTTGAATACTTGGCTTTCACTAAATCCAACTCTTTGACCTTCAAGGTAGTAACGGGAATTTCCTGGAGTCAGTCGAATTATTACTGAAAGAGGTTGGAGATCTGGCTAAAGTTGGTGTTTCTTCTAGACCATTACCGTATTCATGGCTTAAATATTGGCTGAACATACCCCCGTGCATCCCTACTTTTCAAGATGCATGAATTGATAGGCGAGCTGGAATAATGTGCCTAAGTGTACAACGGCGTACGGTGCGTGATGGTAAATGCTTGCTTGCCTCAATAAAGATATGGATGACGGCCATTGTGATGACCTGTTTGTTGAGGCAAGTAGGTAGTTAGTAAAAGAGTGATATGCGAGCAAGATGTGTGTGACAAGAGAAATAAATGCCTGACAATATTTAATTTTAGATAAATATATATTTTCCCATTACCAAGAGTTATTATTTTTTAGTTTTTGAAGAGAAATACTACCATGTAAGGTAAGGTAAAGAAAGTAAGGTACGAGGATGAATATTTCTAACAATGAGAGAGAGCTCGGATGAAAGATCCATGGAATACAAGAACCAGTTTGTTCCTGTTCCCGTTGTTGATCAACGTCTCATCCCCGAGTAAGATTTCATTTCTATCTACATATTTAACCTCTTGAGTGCCCATTTAAATGATTAGGTTCTCTAGTGATGAAGCTTGTAACAAGAGAATTTCTACAGTCTTACTACTATACAGTAGTACAACTTTTACGCTGGCTTCGGGTATCACTATCTTCAAGGCTTTTCTCCATCATTTTCGACCAATAACGTAGGGACGGAAGTACGAAACGAACTAAATATATAGTACTAGTTGATAAGATGATGAACGACTCAATGGAATGAATACCTACCTAGGTATTATCTAAATACTTGTCCAAAATGCTGATGCCTGGGCATGATGATGATGATGCACAGCAGTAGTTCATTTCATGCCCGGGGTTCAAATATTACAATTGATGAGAAGAGAACCTTATTATATTCTTGAACCCACCCATACACATCAATTATCACCAATTCACCATATCACCACATCACCATATCACAAATACCACACCGCGTATCTATTCAGAGGTTGGCATATGTTGGTTAATTCAGGTACGTGGAACTTCCAGCTATATTATTTGCGCACATACGATTAAACGATTTATCTTTTTCCTTTTTGGTTGCATTTTCCGGTACCGCCTCCTCCTCTCATCGAATATTTAGTTGGTAATACCTATACCTACCTACCCCTAGTATGTATCACACGCATAAATAATTTAAAAATCGAAAAATCTTGATGAACTGTCCTGCCAATCGTGCTTCTCTCCCACATTTTCGGAATTTCTACCCGGCATGTTTCTAGCCAGCTAAGTTTTTGAGACTAAATCCAAATTAAGCTTAGTCCATCTCCACAGCCTCATACCTCACGTGGCTTACAATTTTTCAAAACATCAAAAACTGCCGGACATCTTTACTTCAGCCTTATGTTTGAGGCTAAAAAGTTCTTGCTCACAAGGCCGAAACAATTTAATGGTCTGTGCCTCGAACACTTACTAATTTTGATGACAACTTTAATTTTTATTAAGGGAAAGCTTGATGAAAATCCCCAAAGCTTCATTATTGAAGATATACTTACTTGCACAGCTACCAAATTTCTCTACCAAGGAGGAAGGATTTACCACTCCTTCTAAGGTACTTCTACACATTCATAATTATGCCACCAAGATTGAATATTCCTCCGGTGACGAGGATACTACTTATCGCATTAGTATCTGAGTCCATTTTGAGTGCAGCAATTCGATATAGACAATGGAACAAGGAAACCGTAGCAGATCTTCATATAGTAGTTCCATATCTATCGCTCGTACCTCAATTATCCCTCGTATACCCTTGGACCTTCCTGACAACTACATTGGTGGAGAATAATGTGTTTACGTTGGGTATAGCTGGATTGACTTTATTCTATGGAGGAAGATATTTGGAACGAGCATGGACATCCAAGGAATTCACGAAGTTTATTATAGTCGCATCTCTTCTTCCTAACCTTTTTACATTCGGAACCTTGGTTCTTTTCTTTGCTATCACTGGTGATATGAGCTGGACGTGAGTTATTCAAATTCTGCCTTTTTTTTTGGCTAAAGCTTGTCTATCTGTCCAATTACTAACACCTACCAAAAGTCTCAGCTCAATCAATGGAACCATCCCTCTTCAAATCTCCTTCCTAATCGCCTTCTCTCAACTCATACCTACACATACCGTCACCTTATTTAAAGGAATTCTCTCCCTTCGCGTTCCTCGATTCCCTCTCCTCCACTTCTCTACTATCCTCACCCTCTCCCTTCTCCAACTTCTAAGCATCTCTTCTGTCTTCCTCGTCTCATGGGCCTTCGTCATCTCCTGGATCTACCTCCGCTTCTATAAATCCGCCTTCCTAGATCTCGATTCCCATCAGACGCCTACCCTTCGCGGCGATGCAAGCGAGACCTTCGCATTCGCGGAATTTTTCCCCGGTCCTCTCAAACCCCTCCTCGCTTCCTTCTCAGACGCCGTCTTCAATACTTTAGTAGCAATTAAAATATGCACACCATTTTCCGCGGCAGATGTCTCAGCTAGTAGAGGAGAATCTTCGTTCATACAACAAAGAAGTACACCAGGAGGAGCGAGAGCGGAGGCAGAAAGAAGGAGAGCTCTAGCGCTTAAAGCGCTAGATCAGAGATTACATGCCGCGACAACCAAAAACGCTTCACCGCCTGCGCCTACAGGTCCATCGGTAGCGACACAACCACAACCGGGAACTCAAACAGCAATGACAAGTCAACCGAGTGGGATGTTAGGGGAGACGAATTATGTGCCAGAGGGACATGAGGGAGATAAAGCGGGTTCGTGATGATATCCAGAAGGGTGGGGCATGGAATGAAGTTATGGGTGATAATGATATGAAACTTTTCGATACCTTTAATTCACTGGATGGGAATTGGATGGTTGGTCAAGGATACTTGGACTCATCGGATTGGCGTTGGTGAGATGATTCAGCAGCCTAGATACTTCTTCCTCGTTTCCTTGTGACACTCACTGCATTATAGTGCATTGGACTTGACTGTATTGTACGTCTTTTCTTGTTCTTGAACCGAACCGAGCATTCAAAATATATTTATGATACCCGTTATATTACACATCACCTTCTGTTTGACCATTTTTCCCATACATGTGAGAAGTAGCCGGAGTGGAGATTTTAGTAAGATCTTACTTTGAAACCTGAATGGAAAGGAAAGAGGGAATGGTATAGTTCCTAGTTCCTATGTATCGATACTTGGAATTGTATCGAAAATATTTATATGCAAGCGCAATCAGTAGCCAATGGATAATGGTCAATGGCTATTCTAATCGAAAAATCTGGGGTCTCGGGGTCTGGATCCCGCAAGTGGATGTACTTGGTTTGATTTGATTTAGATGATAAAGAAAGGAAGGTAGTTTAGTTTTTAAGTTCTAAATTTCAAGTTTATAGTTTATAGTTTATAGTTTATAGTCCTGGATTTCATTTTTGGTATATTGTAATGTAATGTGTTGTGTATTGTGTTGTGTTGTGTATTGTGTTGTGTTGTATATGAATTGTCAGTATACTATTTTCTTCCTTCTTTCTCTTCTTTTCTATGAAATTGATCTTTCTCTCCTCTCTCCTCTCCCTGAAATCAATCTTTCTATTCCAGAAGATTCAATTAATCGTTTCTTATCTTGAGTGTTGACTCGCTATTGAGATGGAGACTGAGAGAAGAGGTGAAGGGACGATTGTGAGTTTGATTTCGAAAGGGCTGTCGGGGGTGGAGGGTAGAGGAGAGGAAGAGGAAGAGGACAGAGATGAGAAAGTGAGTGTAAGTGATATTTGGAAGTTTGGAGTTTGAAACTTGGGAGAAATGGGAGATGAGATAAGAATGTTGAGGAGAAGATTTGCGAAGAGAAATGCAGGACGATGATGGAGGGAGAGGGATATAACGGAAAGGAAAGGAAAGGAAAGGAGGGGAAATAATATGGATGCATGCATGCAATGTTAGATGAGAGACGAAATCTATACTCTAGAATGGGAAATTGGAAAATAGAGAGTTAGATATAAAGTTAATAGCCGAGCTCATAAATTTTGTTGGAGAAGTGCTGAATTTTGTTTGATTCTCAAGTTTGTCATTGAGATTTTGGCATTTAGTTGGTCTGTTAGGCGGATCGGGGGCTTATTGACTCATTGTTTTGATTTGGAGAAGCAGTGGAGAGGTGGGATGGAAGGTTGATAGGAGGTAGGTGTGGAAATGAAGGTATAGAGATGGGGCTACAGAGAAAAGTCCCTGAGTGCGCATCGAGGTGGAAAAAAGTGCAGAACACACTGGGGGTTTTTTTTTCAAAGAAATAATTACCTACGCAACTGGGAACACACGGAGTTCTGATGGAGGAGCAGATGTGAAGTGTATTCTGTTCATTGATTGATTATCTGATACATCGTGGCCTCGGCCTGTCGTTGAAAGTCATCGATAGACATCGATATCCATTTATTCTGGTGCATATCAACCCTTAGTATCGTAATGGCATGAGCGAAATCGGAAATGAGCAAATGGACTATCTTGAACAACAAAAATGCAGAAGCGAAGATTCAGACCAGAGCTAGCTATCTTCCGTGAAAAACTTGCATGTTCTCCTGCGCATCGATGCCGCGGAATTCGTCATAAGCTAGAGATCAAGATTATTCTGTGCTGCGCACTGATAAGATGGAATCAGGCAGAATCATATCCATCTGTGCCGGGTCAAACTGAATTGAGATCAGACTCATCATCTCGCTTCCGATTAGGTTCCGTTTTGATCTTCGGTATGCTCGAAATCTCCCACATTGTCATCAGTATCATTCTTGTTGAGGTCGAACTATCCGGTAACATCATCAATATCAACTTCAGCAGGAGAATCGGGATCAGCTACGTCAGAACCATTGCCCAAAGCATTATAGTAGCGAAATTCCCCTTTTACTTGACGCACAGCAATGTCCCAAATCCTACTAGCTGTAAGCGTTGAGAGTCCCGCATGTTCAGGAGCATCATCGATGAGAACTTCCAACAACCCATTCAGACTCGGTAACATATTCTCATTTTTACTGAAATACTTTAGCAGCAAAGATAGTTCTGGATAGCGCTCAAAGCAGATTTCAAAGAAATCTAAGTCCATGCTAACAAACATATAGACATCTTCTGTTTCATTCAATTTCCCGCTCCAAAAATCACCTTCGAGCTTGCAGGTCCGGAGAGGTAGGTTCTGTAGCGTAGTGAAGACATTACCCCATCTAGAAATGTCTCCATTCAGTGACAAGCTCTCTAAGTACAAATGCTGAAGCGTTGATGCGTGATCCTCAAAAAATTTAGAGAAATATTCATGAGTACCTGACATGTGACAGAGCTCGAGAGATTGCAATTTCGGCAATTTTACCAACGATCCAATTATGGAATCCCAAGATATTGCGGGCACAGTATCTTCTTCGAGCAGACATTCTGGATCCATGGCGACTCGGAGTGTCTCAAGATTCACGGCGGGACTTAAAAAATTATGTATGCCTGAAGCGATAGGAGGAGAAACTCTGTCCAAGAAGTCAAGAGAAAACGATATGTCCATGCGCTTGAGGTGCGGAGCTATTTGAATAACACGATTGTGGCCATCGTTAAAGACCGAGGCGAAAAAGCTTGGGGGAATGACTGTAGCAATGAGGGTGTTTAATTCTATACCTGCTAGGCCAACAGCAGTAATAATGGTTTGTAAAGCTCGAGACTTAACGTCCTCTTTATCATGTGCAGTAGCGTATATTTCGAAATAAATGTCTTCGGTCGAAAAGCGTTCATGAAAAGCTGGATGGGAATCAGGTCCATCACTATTCACATTAATACATTTGAGATTTTGAAAGTTTTGTAGGGCTTGGGCAAGGGCAAAGAAGTCATAACAATTAGCCTTCATGAATGACGCGCTGTCAATGATACGGCGGTATGCCTTCCACTCTTCTTCAAAAGCCTCTTGTCTTGTAACATCATCTCCTTTTACAGAACTCATTACTCTGGACTTAAACACAGATACCTCGACATCGCGTAGCATGCGTGGCTCGTAATATAAGCTTCTGACGTGCTTCGAAAGACCTGGTCGTTTTGATACATTCAACAGGTTTTCAAAGCTCTTCTTTGTAAACATGACATGCAGATCGCGAAAAAGACATTTTGACGCAACATCTGCGCATAATTTGCTTGTCAATCGAAAACAAATCAGGTCTTCTCGAGGAAGGTACTCGCAGATCATGGCAAGGAGTTCCGCAGCTAACGTCTCCGTGATGGACTTGCCGGTATAAAGTGTTGATTCCGTCATGGCGAGAGAGTGTTTGGTTCGGATAGAGAAGCTCAATTGGATGGATGTGAACACAACAGGGAGGAGAGAAGTTGGTCAAAAAAAGAGAATGGAACAGGTCAGATGGCAGAACTGAGCCGCCTGTGGAAAGGTTTGGAAAATTGCCGAATTCGAGGAAAAACGTGCAAGCTTAGAGATTCTTCGAGAACAGGGAAGAACTTTTGAATTGAAGTCGTATGTGTATGTATGTAATTCTGTAAAGGTGAAGAAGTGTAAATGTTTGTGTGGTATGATGATATCGAAAACGCTGTTTAACTGTGTAGAATCTGAAGCGGTAAGTTACAATTGAATCGTTGAAACCCACAGCACCTTTCAATGGTATACAAGCTTACCTACCACCCTATCAAAGAGAGAGAAGGATAGAGAAATCTTTTGATCTGTGCTTGTAAAGATATAAAGAGTATAAAAGTTTGGAAAGTCGATGATATACTCTTTGATGATAAACCATGTTACCACCTCATCAAAGAAAAAAGAAATAGGGAGATCTTTTGATTTGTGTTATGGAAAGATGGAAGGGGTATAAGGTTTGGAAAATTGATGAGAAACTTTTCGATGATGTACAACTTTATTATTTCATCAAGAGAAGAGAAGGATAGAGGGATATTTTGTGCTACACATGTATTAAGGTGGAAAGGGTGTAAGGTTTGGAAAGTCTATGATATCGCAAACACCTTCTGACGGTGTAGAATCCATGGCCAAGGAAGTTACAATTGAGGATGCCATTGAAACCCAAATTAAAACACTTTCTGCAGGTGTAAGGTTACAAGCTTAAAACTTAATCAAGAAGGAGAGACATAGAAGAAAGAGGATAATATCTTTTGAATATGTGTACCTAGTATGTAAAAGGTGGAAGAGGTCAAAGATTTGGAAAGTTGATGATCGCAAGTAACCTTTTAAGTGTGTATTTATTGCGGGCGTTGCGTGATGCGACAAGTGAATTTCGCGAGATCACGTGTAAGGTCATTATCAAACAAAATCGCAGATTAAACTCGTCGGAGCTCAAGTATATGACACATGCCAACGTCAACTGTTTATGGGCTTCTTGTTCAGACTGGGCAATCATTTGTTTATCTCCGGCATAGAATGGGGCCTCTTTCTCGGTTTTGATGCCACAAAGGTGGGTCTCGAAGAATCCTTTAGCTGTGCGATGAACAAACCGAACCGTGTTGTCTTCGCCCTCGCCTTCAGAGATCACAAGCCCAAGATCATGGTTTACGATTTCTTGGACGGTGTATAGTTTATCCTCGCGTCTTTCCAAAGCAGAAGGACCAATGGTGATGGCAAGAGCGGTTTTGAGCTCGCGACTGGTAACTCTAGTTTCAGTAAATATAACCCAGGTAAAGATAGTCTTTGCATCTTTGCGAAAGCCTGATTGTCGATCATCGATTCTTTGCAAAGTTTTTGAATATGAGGCCCTCACCGCCTCTACTAGGTCAATCTCGTTCCAATCTTTCCAGTCTTCGTGTGCTGCGTTAAAACACTCCAACGCTGTGATAGTGTCGCGCGCTTTCTTTCTATCTTCCAGCAAGTCGAGATATAAATGAGCAAGTAGAAATCTGTGAAGAATCAGCCAAGATCTTCAATTTGTTAGAATGACAAGCTAACATTCCATCCGAAGCATCGCAAATCTTCTCTTTTATGCATTTTTTAGTTATTAGTTTTGCACTTTGAATGAACGGGGCGACGAAGTCTATTATTTCACCAATATATAAACTGATATCTGCTCCCATATCCTTGTTATTGTCATGAATCTCAAGATGCAAGGCGTCTCCAAATTCTTCTTGAATCTCAAGGTCGAATCTTGAAGTTGCGAATATAGCAACGTCCGACTCCTTTTGAAGCTTGAATAATTCCCCCACAAGCTTCTTCCGTTCGCGTTTATTGCACTCGTCTAGGGCCTCAATAACAATGAAGACTTTTGGATACATTCTTGCGATGCTCTGAATAGCCCTAGAGATGTCTTCCAGGTTTGGCTGTCTAATGTGTTTCAGCTTATTGAACATGGAAGATGCTTCCTCTGGTGGATTATAGCAAGCTCGAAGCAATTGCTTTAACAAGCTCCCAAGGAGGCGCTCAGCATTCTGCACTTCTTGTGACCCAAATTCACAGTATGCACATGCCAAGGCGACTGTGTTTGAGCTATAGGCTAGCTTATTTAGATCATCGATGATGACAGAGGTCATAACGGTCTTGCCCACGCCAGTGACACCTGGGCAAAAAAGAGACAGTGATCGGATAGTCTTTAATTTCTTAAACTCGTCCGATTGTAAGAGCCATAAACCCGTTTTAGGATGTCGTAGCGAAAGTTTGTCTCTCTGCTTGATGGAAAGTCTGGGGCGGCCATCCAATCCACAATCTGTTCGATAAATGTGACAGCATTCTTCCGTTGAAAGTCTCCTTCAACAACCAAGTTAGCTCATCTTGATTTATGTGAAACCACAATCACTTATATGATTGTTTATACGTAGTTCTAACGTGCAGAGCACTCACTCCTTCTTGCCATAGTCTGATCGGCTTTGGCGGCAAACCCCAGTTATTCTTTCATCACTAAAAACGAACTTATGTTTGTTCCAGTTACCAGTACCTCCTGCATGATCATAGAATAAAAACATGAGGTTGTCGCTCCCTTCAGAGCCCTCTTTTTCGTCCCTAATGTAAGCAAGCGCTTTGTCTTTCTTATCTCCGAGTGCATTTTTCTCTTTTTCGACATGCTGGCCCGCCCACTCTTCTCAGCACACACTTCATTCAGCCTCAACCACCGTGTAGTCTTTACATAGTCTGTTTACTAGCTATGTTCGATTGCCAGTGATTGTGGCCCTGTTGTCCCTTCTTGCAAATCTCACACAATTCGATAAAGCTAACTTTAATTTTCTAACTCAAAAACATGTGGAAAGTGAAGCTTCAATAAGATATATCATTAATATTCGTATTGATTTTGTCTAAAGAACGAACTGTATAATAATCGGTTCCTCGATGCCGAGGCACTAGCGTCAACGTTAGTGAATCATCACGTGACCATTATCCTGACAGGTATACCAATCTTGATTCCATTGTCCTCGTTCGCAAGGACTAGTTTTAGGCAGTATAATTTGATTAGTGGCAAAAACATACCTGTCTTCTGCAGCTCCCAATGTTGACCCAATCAGCTACCACGTGCACACCACCAAACAACCGCCGGCTTATAAATGCACGCATCTTATTCCGTCGTTTATCCCACATTTATATTCGATTTTAAGAAATTCGGTTTTAATAATCGAAATAATTATAATATCTTATTTAGATATTTTCTATGGAATTGAACCGCTTTGATTATCAGCAAAATCGACCTAGCATTTCAAATGATTTGTCAAATTGAACGCTTCACTGTTCAACTAGATAGTTTAATTGGGAGATGAGTGGTAAGCATGCGCATGTATAAAATTGGAGAATTATAATTCCAATTATCCACAATCTTCATGCCAACAGCCATGGGGTATATATAAAAAGGCACGCTGCCTCGAGCAAGTAAGTGTTCATTCAAACTCTCAAAACCATTCAAATATCATCAGCATCAGCAGAATCTAATTCAATTCTAGTACCTCAACACAACAATCTCTTCGAAACCAATCACCACTCGCAGAATGGTACTCAAACTCTATGGTATGTCTCGAGCAACTTGCACTCAGTGAGTACTCACTATACTCGCTGAGAAAGACATCGACTACGAGCTCATCCTTGTGAACATCTTTCTGGGAGTGCAGAAGCAGCCTTCGTATCTTGAGAAACAGCCTTTCGGAAAGGTCCCCGTCCTCGACGATGATGGTTTCTTGATCTATGAGAGCAGAACCATATGCAGCTATCTTGCTCGAAAGTACGCTGATAAGGGTACGAAGCTTATTCCCGCCGAAGGGGATTTAAAAGCCTATGGACTATTCGAACAAGTAGGTTTTTCTAGTGGATCTGCTCAGTAACCTTCAACAAAGCAAACTAACACCTTGCAAGGCTTGCTCAATTGAACAGGCTTACTTCGATGCCGATACCTATGGTGTCTGTTTTGAACACGCCATCAAGCAGTAAGCTTGTCATATTCCGATTTCATGCTGGGAACACGAATACTGACAAAGACAGATTGAAAGGATTGGGCCCCACTAGCCTGGAGGCTGTTCAAAAACATATTCAAACACTTGACAATAATCTCTCGCTGTCTACGACCAAATACTCTCGAAGCAAAAGTATCTCGCGGGAGACGAATTCACTTTGGCTAATTTGTACCATTTGCCGAATGGTACATAGGCATTGAGATGGGGATTCCAAGACCTACTTGGAAAGTATCCTCACGTGAACAGGTGGTGGGAAGAACTTCAAGCTAGAGAAAGCTGGAAAGGAGTAGTTGCAGCCGTTGCTTAGTTTTATCATGTGCTTCTGCTGTGGTACATGATTGTCAAAAGCCAGCCAACACTTTAATGCATTGAGGTTGCATGCATTCAAGTCGTACGAAAGACTAGCACTGCCACTGTTGAAATTCTTATTACCATCTTCCTCGTTTCTCTTCGTTGTTTAGCGTGTTGAAATGCTTCCAGTACCTGCTAATCATCTGAAAGACTATTTACTTGAATATTCGGACGATAAATTTACTGGCTTGGTTGTTTGCAAGTATTAGGCTCTGAAATGGCTGAAGCTGCTCTTGCTGCCATTAGATTAGCCTTGGTGCTTCATTATTACATACTTGTCTCTTTGCTCTTACAAGAAACACAGACCATGTTGCGCAAATATCTTGGACTTTCCAACTAAGACAAACTATATATGTCGAGTCCAATCACAAAATTTAGGGGCTTATCATCCCACGATCTCAAAGTAATAGATCACCTGATTGCCCACCTCTATTCATACATCAACGAAATTCCCGCACGACATCTTCAGAGTCTATAACCTGCTATTTCACAGCGTTAGTAGCGCAATATCGAATCGCTCAAATTATATATATAGTTAGGCCAATAAGCCAGCTTATCTTCATTATGTTATCTATTAAGAGTTCGCAAGAGCCTTTAGCTGTCTTAGATAGTCTTAGACTCAGTGTAGACGTTAATTTAATCAATCAATCAATCAATCAATTCGGAGGATATTAGACGAGAAGTGAGATAGACTTAATCTTTTGAGTTGGATAGGGGAAGTGAAAACTAGTCTTGGGGGATGGACCCCGCCTAATATCCTCCGAACAAATTACACAATGTATCTCATCTCATCCTTCTTTTCTACAATGTGTTACTTGCAATTTTTGCCGAAAGCTCTTTATTCATCAATTTTATTCGAAAATTCATGATATCTCATTCGATACATTTAAGTCAATAGTTTCAAATTCACTAGTTTTATACGTCCATATCAAATATTCGGCAAATTGCCCCCTGCCAATCAACAGATTTTCATCCCACAATCTCAATATAATTTCAAATCAAGCGCCTTTCGTCACATACGACCATAGACTGAAGAGAATTGGGCATCCCGTCCGCTCTGCCATACACAAGCTTCAGATCGGTGGATTAGTAGTTGGGTGGGTGACCACCAGCGAATCCCCACTGTTGTATGTATTTTTGGCCTGTTTTTTTTGGCATTCTTTCAGTGGAAGATAAGTTTTGGAGGGCGACGAGTGTCCATCATGATCCCACCATTTTTAGTGTGAGAGTTTTGAATTTTGTTTCCACATTCATCTCGTGCAAGGAGAGACTGGAGAAAGAAAGATGCTATGCTGAAATTCGCAGAAGTTTTGTGGACTGATACCGTGTTGGATTGCTTTTGTTTTGTATTTTGCTCGAAATTTAACAGTCTGATCATATGTATGTGTCATAGGAGTAGCGAGTTGCAGGCATATACTAATATTAGGAATATATTCAAACCCAGCAAAAAGCCCCATCCCCCGCAATTCAGACCCAAAAGCTATTTAACAAAATTTCCGTGACTTCCACTTTAACCAATCACCTCTGCCTCTCCAGCTTCAATAATGAACCGGAACGAATCTGGTTCCTCTTTTTCATCGGTAGAATTTGAATCAGTCTTGTCATTTTCATCACCTGTTTTGTCCTTCTGAGTCGCTTTGGTTTGAGACTCGTCGGTTCCTTCTCCACTGTTCTCGGACTGTTCTTGCTGTGTTGGTTTCTCGTCACTCTCTGGTTTCTCGTCATTCTCTGGCTTCTCGTCACTATCTGGATTCTCTTCAGTATCTGGCTTTTCTTCAGCATCCGGTTTCTCGTCACCATCCCCGCCACTCTGGGGTTGTGGTTCTTGTGGCTTGTCACTACCATCTGAATTTTCTTCTCCGTCCGGCTTTTCTTCAATATCCGGTTTCTCATCATCGGCTGGCTTCTCGTCATTATCTGATTTGTCACCATCTTCCTTTTCTTCACTATCTGGCGTTTCTTCAACATTCGGCTTCTCGTCGCCATCACCCCCACTATCGGGCTGTTGTTCTTGTGGCTTTTCATCACCATCTGGTTTTTCTTCAGGGTCTGGCTTCCCTTCACTATCTGGTTTCTCATCATCATCTGGCTTTTCGTCATCATCTCCGCTCCCAGGTTGTTCTTGTGCTTTTTCCCCGTCATCTACGCTAACTTCATTTCCGCTGTCGGGTGATTGTTGTGACTTTTGGTCAGTATCTGGCTTCTCATCATCGTCCCCATCATTCTCAGATTGCTGTTGCTGTACCCCTTCATTGCCATTTACGCTAGTTCCATCCCCGCCATCATCTGGCCGCTGCTGTGGCTTCTCTTCGCCATCTCTGCCCTCGGATTGCTGCTCCAACTTTCCGTCATTGTCTGGCTTCTCATCACTATCTCCGCTCTCAGGTTGTTGCTGTGGTTGCTCGTCACCATCTGGTTTCCCACTAACATCTCCGGTAGTTTCCTCACCGCCTGTCTCGGGTTGCTCCTGTGTCTTCTCATTACCATCCGCGGCAGACTCCTGCTGTGTTTTCTCGTCACTCTCTCCGCTCTCAGGCTGTTCCTGTGGCTCCTCGTTGCCACCTTCGCCCAACTGCTGCTGTGGTTTCTCATCATCATCCCCGGCCGGTCTCTGCTCCGGCTTTTCCTCACTATCCTCGGCTTTCTCGGACTGCTGTTGGGAACTCTCATCGGCATTATTACCCTCCTCGCTAGGATCGACACGAATGCTTCTCTTGTTCCCCGCTTGCATACGCATCTTCAACATACTAGTGACAGCCTTCTTTATCATAGGTAACAGTGCTTCACGAGAGTCAACCACAGCCTGTGTAAAAGCAGGTGCCTTGCCGCCAATCCCCGCAGCCTTCGTGAACTTTTCTGTATCTGACAGTATCTCGTACCCGACACTCCAGCCAAACGCCACTAGAGGCCCGATCACGGGAATCAAACCAAGACCCACAGCGACAAAGCCCACAAACAGATCTTTGATAAACTTATCGTCCGGCTCATCCTTCTCGTATTGCAATCTGACCCCTAGCTCTTTCGATTGTGCTTGAGCGAGATCAATGGCCTGGGCCATATCAATATCCGCGGTAATCTTTGATTCATGGACAGCGCGCCTATCAAACAGGGTAAAGCAAACATATACGTTTCGGTACTCATCTGCACGCCGAGAATATGGAATCAAGAGTTGGCATGCCAATGTAAAAATGTCAATTCGAACAGTCCATTGAGGCCGCATCCCCCAACCGGTCGTCTCATCTCCCTCCGCGTCTTCGGAATATTTAACCTTGGAGTACACTTGACTTGGTGCTTTTCCATCAGGTTTGAGATATCCCGATTTGAGTCCAGGCTCCTGTAATGCCGGACCTTCAGGCCCGGCCTCTTTGACTCTGTCCTGTAGCCGATCATATGCTTGAGCGAGATTTCTCGCTTCTCTCTTCCACCTCACGTTGTGGGGCCGCATTTCCTTCCAATCTTCAATCACTTTCTTGGCAGCCGCGATATCACGGGAAGCAAGGTCTTTTAAGACATATGATGGTGGTATACCCTTACGACCACGAACATCGAGACGAGAGAAAATTGCATGTCCCTTGTACTGGGGATGAGCAGTAAAAGCGCATGGGATATAAAATGCCCTGACAGGGTATGTCAGATCGATCCAGATAAAACGTTCCTTCGCAGTCGGCAGCGGGACTGCAATGTAGCAAACAGCGGCAGAACCTGTCTGACTCCATAGCTGACCGCGACTAATATTGCTGCTGATGCGATATGTGCGCTTGATGTCCTCGGCGCTGGGGCCGTACATAGCGGTCATATACTGATAGCGGCCGTATCCGGTACTAGTGAGGGAGCCGAAGAAATCCTGCCTTCCAGTTCTTGGGTGGCCTGGATAACGTAATGGTGGGGCTTCGCCCCAGGCCTCGTCTTCAGTGGCATTGTAAACGACTTCGAGAAGCATCCACGAATAAAAGTCTTCCTGCTTTGAGCCATCGTAACCTGGGCTCTTGAGACTTGATTTCAAGAACCATGCTTGGCCTTCGCGTGCTGCTGCTGCCATTTTGCTTATTCAATTGAAAGGAGAATAGAAATGAAGCGAAACTAAAAGTAAAAGGAAAGTAAGTTGTATTTTAAAGGTAGTATCGTTAACTTTGACAGGAAATACTTACGATATAAGAAATCACAACCAGGAGTCCGTATATTACTGTAGTGTCAAACTCAGTCACAGCCCAGGGTAACCAAAAAAATATCATTTTCGTGCCTCATACCAAATGGCAATATCACACTGTTGTGGTTGATACTGTTACTTTCATTTGGTGCAACATTTTTTGGTAGCAGATTTTGGATCAGCTGCTACTGTGAGGTTTCACAGGTGTTCTTCTACTTAGGAATATCCGCGCTGAAGCTGCATACTCACTTGGCACAACATTTTTTGATATTCGATTAATATATTACAAACGTGAATGCTGCCAAGTTCATGTTTCAAAGAGGATGCTCGTCTGTAAAGCTGGTGTGTTCAGACGAATTCTTATAGATGAATTGAGTTAGGTGCCAACCAGTTCCTTGGAATATTTCAAATATTGCCCGATATTGGTGTTGCAAAGACCAGGGTTTCTAATAGTCCGCACTGTAGTCCGATAATAAAAGATTCTTGAACTTCTCGATCGATTTATATATCAGGATCTTTTGAACTATCAAATCGTTTGGAATATGCAAAACATTTTGAATATTCAAATTATCTGGAACATACAAAACATTTGAAACATACGAATCATTAGGAACATTCAAACTATTCAAACACGTAAATCGTTTTCGAAGATTGAAAGCTTTCACATCTAATCTGCCATTCCGGACTATTGGATACACAGGTGCCAAAGACAGAGCTGAAAGAATTTAATCAATTCAGCTACTTGGGCATCATTATCATCTATGCAGAGTCACAACTTCTGCAGTGTTATCACTTGTATTGGTAACAATGCAGATCATGAGAATGAATGACGTTGTGCGACTACATAGTACCGAGTGCTGGCGAAACATCATGTTACCTCATTTCCCACATCCGGGAATTCATGCATGTACATAGTGTTTCCAACACCACAAGGTATGATTCGCCCTGATGCAGAGAGCATGCCCTCACCCCCCAGTTCGCCATTAGATCAGGTTTTATTATCGCATCTTATGATCACTCGATTCTCAGACCTAGTTCCTCGTGCCTAAACATCTTGGCAATAGAAAATTCTTATTAGGCTCGATAATAGCTTACAGGTCTTGTGTATACTACTCGTACTCTGATTGTGTATACTTGAGAGAACAACCCCACTATCTTCATGCTACCATTAAGCTATATATGCGATTGAGTCGCCTGTGCACCAAAGTTGCTCATCCTATCTCTACCACACCTTCCTTACTCTCGCCCAAGCGTTTTCAAGAAAGAAAGAACAGTAGGAACAATAACCATGGTTCGTACAAATCTCTTTACACACCCCCTTTATCACACGAACCATCCAGCTTATTCCATCCCAATTAGTTTCGTACAATCGATAATATCGCAACGGGAAGCAATACCGAGGACCGAGTGAAGAAACTCGAGGCACTAGTCACAGAGCTCAAGAAGATAGTACAGGACCAACAGAAGCGCATCGAAGAACTCGAGAAAGCAGATGTTCAGAAGACAGTAGAGGATTTACAGAAGCGTATGGAAGAACTTGAGAAATGGCCGGGTACTGGCGAAGAGGCTATTTTGAAGGTGAGACTCTTCGAATTGAGTAAATCCGTCAGCTGTCTATTGCTAGACTAACATTACTTTAAAGATATTTCAGGATGCAAATCAGGATGCACCGCAGGCTGAACCTTCGGCCGAAGATTGATTCGCTGATTGGTTTCTTCATTTCAACATCTGTCCCGGACGCTTTAAGGGTTTCATATAGATACACGTCTGGCTGGATCTTTCGGCCCCCGTGTTTCAATTGATTATGAAGTGTAATGGCTTCATGTCCTTCTAAATAGCTTGAATGAACTAGAGCGTTAGGGAATTAGTTCGAGAAAAAACTATGCCAATGAAGCCCTTTTATTTGCCCAAAGTCCATTGAACATACAAATAACATGCTCACCTTGAAGCTTCCCCCCATCTGCCAAGTCTTGTAGATTTCATCTGTTCACAGAAGATAAAGTGAGGCCAAAGTTAAGACGAGAAACTTGTTTGCCACAACAGCAAAAAAAAAAAAAAAAAAAAAAAAAAAGATTATAGGATCAAAAAAAACAAAGAATTCATGACTTTTCAAGGAAACATGGCCGAGGCCAAGAAGGACAGCAGAGCCACTACCTCTAGGTGTCACTTTTGATTCGCTTCGTAGATGTGCAATCAACGACGACTCCACTGAGCCACGGTGACCGGTTTTCGTGTTGGCGTATGTTCTGTACCGACGTATTTTGATATCTATAGTAAAAATCTCTACTCCCCTCTCATCCCCGCTTCCAAACCCATAACCCCCTTAATCCTCCTATCCACCCCCACAACCAAGTGACTATCATCTAATAATACGCCGCATCAGATAACGGACAACAGTGATTTCAACCGCCTTAATATCTTCAACCAATCTAGACAATCCAATAACTTTCCCCAGAATTACAGATCCAACTATCTCCTAATAATCAAGCGTGGCTTCTCAAAAAGGGGTATTCGCCTAACTCATTCTCCCCTCTCGCCTTCCCATTTTCCTCTTATACATTGAAATGACATTCCAGTTTTGCTGTTGTGTTTCATACACGACATATGGAGTATTTATTCCATATCTCTGTGAAATCCTCGATGAAACAATACACACTTTTTCTTATCTCATCTGATCTCATCTTATTATATCAACCCCTATTTCAATGAAGGTTTTGTTACTCTCCTCAATCGATGATATGTGACTCCATTGATTCACTCTTTCGGAATCTACTGTATGGTAATCTAACTATTACGCTAATACACGAGGCATTCGATACTTATCGGTACTCATGTTACTATTGCCTTCTCTTTGACAACAGAAGGTTCGGGTTCAGGTTTGTGTCTGATGTATGTGCATTTTCTTCATAGGTAATAGTTACTAGGTACTAGGTACTAGGCAGGTAAAGAATTTACGGGTTTTGAGGCACATCCTCATCCCCATCTCTTATGCATCATTCAACAACCCAATCAGAATTGCTTTATCCTCCCTTCTACCCATGAAACGTATAATCCATAATCCACAATCCGCAATTCAAATTCACACTGCTCAAATCCCATTCCCATCCGATATCAAACAATGAATCCGATCAAACCCATCTAAACAATCTGTACATAGTTTGCCGGCACACTCTTCACATGTCCCCCCTTCTCGACCTCTGCCCACCCATCCCCAGGATCCTCCTTAATAAGCACGAGCCTTTCACCCTCCACCATACTATGTTCCGCTTCACTCTGCGCCGTATATTCATAAAGCGCTTCTACATATTTCAATTTTTTCGCTCCCCTTTTGGGTGCGACGGCTGGGCCTTGCTTTTTGCTTGTAGAGATTGAGGAGCCGGAAGTAGAGATTATCGAAACGGGCCTATTGGTGGGATTGTGGGAGGAGGATGGAGGAAGAATTTCGAGATAGGCGGTTGGGACTAGACCTTCTTTGGAACCGTATTTGATTTTGGTCCAGCCACCGTCTGGGTTGGGTTAGCAGGTTGGTTCTTTAAAAGACAGGAGTGTAGGGGTGACTGACCATCTGGTTCGAGGATTATGACTTCATTGCCCTCAGCTACAGTGACCTCTTCGCTACCATTAGCGTCATAGGCATATAACATCTTTCCTTTCTGTTCATTTGATGCCGATCCATTGATCACACCACTGCCTGGCAATTCGCTAATATACGCTGCTGGTGGAGGAGCCACAACCCTGTTTTTCTTTAGGATTCCCGGCTTGAGACTCGAACTTACACTCTGTCTTCGATCACCTGTCGTATCGGGGGGCGTGTCCTCAGTTGCCGATTTTGCCGAGAGAGATCTGTTTGCACTAGCAGCATAACCCGAACTTAACGAATTCATAGTATTGGATCGACTCATAGTTGGGAGCTCTGCAACACTATCTGCCAGACCTGTGCCTGGAGCTTTCATGGCATTTGCAGCTTCTTGACGTTCTGCCTTTAGTTTCTTCTTTTCATCTTTGGTTTGTTCTCCTGGACATTCGGCTGGAACTTTCATCTCACATTTGCTGTGACATGTGTACCCACAATCCCTACAATCGAATCCCTTTGCTGAAAGTCCCCATATGCGTTCACCACACAAATCGCAATTAGTGGGTATTTTGAAAGTTTGAGATTTGAAGTTGTGACTCTTCGAGCCTAACGTGACATCCCCGACCGCCGCCGTGATCGTGGATGTTTCAACCTCTGCAGTGAGCCTCTTGTGATCAACTTGATGTAGCTCTTCTTGCAAAGAAAAAATAGCCCTAACAACTTCGACTTCGTCCCGCTTGTCTTTACCCTCTCTGATTTGCTGCTTCACACGTTTGATACTTTCAACCTCACGTCGCTTCTTATCCACTTCTCTCCTTAAATCTCCAAGTTGATTCTTAGACTTACTAAGAACGTTCCGTAGGAAAACCTTTGCAGTATCTCCCACCATCATCGCATCGTCGTCGTGCCATACAGGACTTGGTTCAAATGGCTTGTCTGGAGGCTCTTGCCAAGGTCCCACATTATGTCTGACAAACATCATACAATCTAGAGAAGGCTGGTTTCTTGGGATCTCTGTCAATAAGTGATTGGCAAACTCCGTGCTACGTTCTAGCATTCCCTTCTCTAATTGCGCCGCTAGTGACCATATACCATTGAGTTTAATTGTGCGCGATTCGAAGAGGTCCTGTAAGCTGTCGAGAAGGTCCGGGATATACTCATGATAGTATTTCTCTTTTTGTTTATTGGTGACATTTATGGCGATTAAGTAGCTATTTTTGACGTTGTGCATTTCAAGAATCTGTTGTTGATATGCATTTTGTGCTTTCGTCTTTGAATAATCAAATGATGACTCCGTTTTCTTCCGTTTGTTCTCGACTTCCTGACATGCGGCATCGTATTTCCCTTTCATTTTGCGCACATCCGCATATGTAGAATCTCTCTCCTTCTCCAATTTGTCCGCATATTCCACGTGGCGTTTCCTTAACTCTTCGTAACGTCCTCCAAGTACTTTCAGTGGCTCTGCGACCTGCGTAATCAATTCCCCTCCAAAACGATCGTGTTCCGCTGCGCGAGATTCGAGAGTGGTAAGTTGTGTTGTCCATGTTGTTAATGACGCACTACATGCGATAAGGTTAGTGAACAGTTGCACGACTAGTTCTAGTAAGAATATCCCTAACCTCTCGAGTGACCCAGGGGTCATAGCAGGTGTATCGCCGACACTTAAACTGCTTGACTTCTTCGTCTTCTTCTCATAATACTTCTTTGCTAAAGCATTGAGTTTTGCGCTGTATTCCTTCTCAATTACACTTCTTTCGCGATAGAATGCTTGGATGTCGTCCAGCCAGTCGATGCCATTGGACACCCAATTGTTGGTCGCTTTGAATCCATCCTAAAAACGAACATATCGGGGGTCAGATAAGACAATAGTCAAAAAGAACATGCGAGCATGCGCGTTCACTGACCTTCAGCTCAAGGCCAAACTGGGGAGCAATATCAACCTCCGCCATAATGTATACCACAACTATAGGTCAGTAATCTGGGGATCTGTTGGATCATGGGCAACGTGAGAGAGTGAAAAGATTCATATTAGATTAGGGAAGTAAAGAATGAAAGAATATGAAGGTCGGTCTTGGGCATATGTCATCAGGACAATAACCGTAATGAATAACTCGTACGCATAAATGCCCCGCCAAAATTACGGAGTTATTGTTATTTATTAGTACCTAATTATTATTAGTTGGGTTGGCTGGGCAGGTTGGATTCAGATTCAGGCGCGATCAGATTACATTGAGCTATCAAAGGGCGGCAATCAGACGTTTTCTAAAGCGGCGAAATTAGGTAAGTGAGGGCTGTCTTGTTTGATATGAAATCACGTGTAGATTGGCAAATTATACAAAGCACGCTAGACAGTTATAAGTTAGTTCAGCTCTTATCGTCTACACAATGTCTCAATCTCAATCCTTTGCAACAATCAAATCGTTATTTATAAGAAAGAAACATCGTATTCTCTATATCTTCACCTTTAATATTAATCCCACAACCTCAAAATGTCTGAGTCCAAGAGCACATCTTGGGCAGATGAGGTTGCATCGCCGTCTACTGAAAAAAATGAGGGAAGCTCTTTGGAGGACGCACAAGTCGATGGAGCTACCGAGCCTTTAGGAGGTGGTACTCTCCAAGATGGTCAATATGAAGTTGAGGTTAAGCTCAGCGACATTCAAGGCGATCAAACCAGTCCTTTATACTCTGTAGAGACATTCGAACAGTTGGGAATGTAAGTATGAGCTTCACTTTTGCAGAAGCTAAGCTGATCAACCCTACCAGTGACGCTTTGATTCTCAAAGGTCTTTATGCGATGAATTTCAAAAAACCTTCTAAGATTCAAGAAAAAGCTCTGCCACTCTTACTTGGCAACCCACCAACAAATATGATCGCGCAATCACAATCAGGCACTGGAAAGACTGCCGCGTTCGTCATCACCATCCTATCTCGTCTCGACTTTTCAAAGCCAACTACGCCACAAGCCTTATGTCTGGCACCAAGTCGTGAGCTTGCTCGTCAAATCGAAGGTGTTATCAGAAGTATTGGACAATTTGTTGAGGGCTTGTCTGTACAGGCAGCCATTCCAGGTGCGGTCGAACGAAATGCTACAGTAAATGCAATGGTTATTGTGGGCACACCTGGTACCGTGATGGATTTGATCAAGAGGAGATCTATCAACGCATCTCAAATGAAGGTTCTATGCTTGGATGAGGCGGACAACATGTTGGATCAGCAAGGTCTCGGAGATCAGTGCTTGCGAGTTAAGTCGTAGGTTTGGTGTTTTCCCCGTTTGAGTATCACGCCCTAATTCATTTTAGGATGATTAAAGTCGAGCAGATTCTACTCTTTTCTGCAACTTTTCCCGATGAGGTTTACGGCTTCGCTCAGCAATTTTCGCCCCGTGCAAATGAGATTAAGTTAAAGCGCGATGAACTTACTGTGTCCGGCATCAAGCAGATGTTTATGGATTGTCCAAATGAGGTCGGAAAGTATGAGATTTTGGTCAAGCTTTATGGTTTGATGACCATTGGCTCCTCAATCATTTTTGTGAAGGTATTTGATGAATAACACACTTCCACGATAGTCACACTGATTGAAATTACAGCGAAGAGATACTGCCAGTCACATCGCCGAGCGTTTGACAGCAGAAGGACACAAAGTCGCCGCCATTCACGGAGCTTTTGAAGGTTCGGAGCGAGACACAGTACTTGAGGATTTCCGACAGGGAAAGGCGAAGGTCCTTATCACTACAAATGTTCTTGCCCGAGGTATCGACGTTCAATCTGTCTCCATGGTCATCAACTATGATATCCCTATGAAGGGTCGATCTGATTCAGAGCCCGATCCAGAGACCTATCTGCACCGTATTGGTCGAACCGGAAGATTCGGACGTGTCGGTGTCAGTATCAGCTTTGTTTTCGACAGAAAGAGTTATGATGCACTCAACCGAATCGCACATCATTATAACATTGATCTTATCAAGCTCAACCAAGATGATTGGGATGAGACGGAGGAAATCGTGAAGAAAGTCATTAAATCAAGCCGTGCTGGTACCAATTTACAATCTTGATTATTTTTATATGGATCCTTCATATGGATCCTTCAATCATCCATATCTTTTCCTGCACTTGCTTCCTTTTACACACAAAATTGGGGGAAAAGCGGGCGTTTGCATATATGCATAAGCTCATGTTAGACCAGGAGGCCCAATTTGCTTACGAGGATAATTTTTAACAACGGATTCGCTCAAGCTGGGGTTGTTCTGGGCTGCAGACACAGCCGCGAGATATGCCTTTGAGATTTAATCGTGGATGAATCACGAGGAAATGACCATAATGAATGATTTTATCAAAAATAGCTGCAACATGACGCATTGGGAAAGGCGGTGTTACCTAGTAAACTGCAGCAAGATTTAGTAAAAAAAAATCAAAATCAAAATTTGACACGTATCAAATGCAATGAATCAATAATACTCTAATCAAGAACAATAGGATTGTTGAACATTCCTACTTCAGCCATTAACCTATCATGAACTGATTCTGGGCCTACATTGCGGTCTCCAGTCATACCCGCATCTAAGTGGGTAAAATGATTCGGGAATCTCAAGCATATGGCATTGCAAATATTTCGGCTGCAAAGCATCTCTTTCTTTATTAAATTATCAACATACTTATTTATACCTTCATTCGAAACAGTTTTACTCACGGTATACAGTGCGTAGAGAAATATAGACGGCAATGGAACATACTTGGCCTACTTTTTTGCACTTACATTTTGCATAATCATTGCAATCATCGTTTTCAATCCGATTCACGTCAGGTCACGTGTGGATCTAACCTTGTAACCGCCAGGGTCAATTTCTTCAGCGCTTACTTGCAGAACTAGACAACATCCACCATACAGGTAATGAGGCTTATCACCACATCAAACATGGGGTCACCCTATTATGGCAGCGGCTATGTATCTTGAGTCCAGCGGTACCTGGAGAATCGTGACGCCATGTGTATGGCCCATAAGCCGGCTGTTGGAAAAGTTTTATTGGCTTTCAAGGTAGCATTGCGGGGTGTGTTCGGTATTCTGCGAGCATATTGCTGATTTCTCCTGATGGAAACTTTCTACATCATTATTTCATATTTTCCTTCTGTTTCTCACGTATCTCCTTACTGTCGGATTTTTCCTTGATTTCCCTGTTTCCTTTCTTCTATTAGTATCATCATTGCCATGAATTTCTTTGAAGTTAGATTCGTATTGTAATTATGGATGAGACGCTGGACGACTCGAAAAGTGCTTTGTTTCCCATCTTTGAGGTCAGTAGAATCTATTTCTGGCTCTTCTACTCCTTATACATATGCCACCTGATTCGAGACCACGACTTGGAGCTTTTGTGTCCAACAGATTGAGTGACTCAAAGAATTATGACCTCAACACCTCGATGATCACGAGCACATGAAGTTTTGAAATATTCAGAAGCATTTGGGAGATGTATATACGCAAACAATGCTGACATTCGCCCTCCTACAGTGTTTCCGAGAATGGCAATGTTACCATCGAGCCTCCTCCTACTCATATACGCATTGTCGACTTGTGTTAATGCGGAATTTTCTTTAACATCTCAAGTAACAAGTTTTATACCTTCGTGCGCACAAGTCTGCTTTGAGTCATTTGTACAAGACAACTACCCGACCAGTGTTTGTGGCGACACCCCTACGTTAAATTGCCTATGTGAAAATGGGAGCAAGTCTACATATACTGTGGGAGAGGGGGCAGTACAATGTATAATGTCAGAGGCCAGTGTTGGCTTTTGTAATGGAGATGATTCTTCTAGTGAGTGATTGTCGAGGTTGGCTTAATGAATCTTTCTGATTTGTCTGGCAGATGATACAGTATTAAAAGCATATGAGATGTGCAATTCCGACAAGAGTGCACTACCAAATACACACAGCACTCTCACAGCAACTCTAGTTCTACAATCCGGCTCCGCAAGCATAGTACAAATTGCCCCGGTAGCAACAACAAGTGCTAGTGGTTCAACGGCCACAACTCTAAGCACAAGTGCATCTCCAGCTACTCCAAGTTCAACTACGGATGCGAAATCGTCGACGGGAGTACCACAACCAGCAGCTGCCACGAGTGTCACTTCATCACAGGGGAAGAGCAAACCAGTTTTATCGACTGGCCAAATAGCTGGGATTGTTGTAGCAGGAGTTGGTGGTGTGGTCTTGGCAGTTGTAGTTATATTGTTGTTTGCCTGTATGAGGCGGAAAAGGCAGGCAAATCGTGATAGTGGATACCTTCCATTTCAACAAGAGCCTACAATGAGCATTAAATCTCAATCACACTTCGGAATAACAAAACCAATAGCACCATCGCCAGCTTCCGTTTCGACCAGAGGACCAACACCAATAGGGCCATTTTTGGGGGCTCGAATGCATCCAAGAGGAGGCCAACCGAGCCCCGATCCTTTCTACCAAAGGAATGCTATCCCGGAAAATATTGGCCTCGCTATGACCTCCGAAAGCCCCCAAAACAATTCTTTAACTCCTATGGGTTATACCGAAGAAGTATTCCAACGTGGACCTTCTCCACTTTTACCCGAAAGACCGACCCTCACCCTACAAGTTCCTTTCCAGCAAAATTCCAACAATATCCACACTGCTACCTATCAACAACCATCAACCTTCGCGGGTAACAATCGGCAATCTATGGATACGCAATTTGAAGATGAAGATACATGTAGCACAGCTGTAGCATCTGAAGCACCATGGAATGCTGCCTCCTATGGCTCCATGTCTAAAGAAAAGTTTCTCCGGCAGCCTGACCCTGCATATTATCGTTCACCTCGCCTTGAAGGTGAACTTTCGCCAAATGAAACCGAAAGTATCATCAATTCCTACAAGGATCCTTCGGTAGAACATGATTTCTACGTACCTCCCCTTAATCTCCAAAGGAATTTCTCACAACCTCGTCGACCCGAAAATGCAATGAAACCTCCGGTTAGCCGCAATCCATCTGTTAAGGATCCTCTCACAGCAACATCGTCTATGTACTCGGCAAGATCCCACATTCGTCATCCCTCGTCAAATGAAGTTGAGAAGCTAAACTCTCTCATGCAATCTAATCCTTCATTTCGCCGCGTCCTTCGAAAATCCGCGCACAATCCCGTCGGACCATACGATCAAAACCGTGCCTCCAGGACATCTATTGGTTCGATGACATCATTCGAAACCATCGATTCTATCAATCCTGAGCCCCAAGAACTCTCTGGCGACAATAACCTTAGTCCTGTCGTCGAATCTCCATCGGACAGCCCAAACGCTACTGGTAAATCTCCCGTCAAATACCCTAAAATCAAAGGTAACCTGAGTCAACGACATTCTCGCAACCGCACCCGCACCCGCACGTCAATAATAACCAATTTCCCGGCTCCACCACCCATCTCCATCGAGTCACCCGTCTGTCCCCCCACGACGTACAGTAATAAGCCATGGCAAGAAGCCGAGATCGCCGCCCAAAAATTACGCATGACATCTCTTGGCCTATCACCTGGTAACCATCTCTCACCCGGCTCTCACAATTCCGCTATCACAATTCGCAAAAGCAATGATTTCTTCAGCCCCATTGTTTTAGCATCAAGGAGTCCTCCACCCCCAATCCCATTACCCTTACCACCGAATATTAGACAGAGAGATATAAGTCCAGGAAGTATGAGTGGAGGTAGCGGTAAAAGAAACGCACCACCTCCCCCCTTAAACCTCGCTACTACTGCAAGTTCAAATACCAATCGATCACAAAGTAAGTGGAGAGTCCTTCCCGACAACGACAACGACACCAGCACGAACATCAACACCATCACTCCTCCACAACAAACCTCACCCACCATCCCATCCCCTCACTGGCGTCCACAAATCCTCACCGGTATCTTGCGAAAAGACAGCGTCCAATCATTACACAGCAAAAACACCATCAACCTCGACAACCAAAACCAATTACAATCCCAATCCCAATCCGTACCCCCAAACCCATCCATCCAAGAACCGGAAGTATCCTCCATCTACAGTCAAAAAACGCGCAATTTCACCTACGATCCACGTCTTACACAAATGACCACAATGTCCAACATCAAAGCCCAAGGTCAAGCTGCTGATCCCCATGCTATATCCAACATCAACTCGAATTTCACTTTCAACAAAGATACCAATACCAATACAAACACAAACACAAAAAACAAATCAATCACATACACCAAAAACGACGGATCCAGCCAAACGATAGCTATAAATACCAACGCAGACAATCCAAGCGGTCTACCCAAGACACCGGGCTGGGTACCAAAATTGACGCCCACGAGGAGGGGGAATGATTTATTTCTCAATGTGCAATAAATAGTAATAGTACGAATTTCTATTTCTTGATAATGGATAAGGGGTACCGAGAGACATGTAAAATAGGCTTTTGGGAGCGAAGGAAGGATTAAAGGATAAGAAAAGGATCTGGGTCGGGTTGGGTTGGGTTGGGCTGGGTACTTTCTTCAGGATAATATTAGTACATATTCATTTTTCCGTTTTCTTTGTTTTCTTTTTTTTTCTTTCAACTTCCAACTTTTAACCTTTTTTTTTTCTTTTGTGATTTTGTATGAGTATGAGTATGAGGTTATGAGTCGTAAGATGAATACGATGGGATGGGATAGGTTGGATTAGGTTGGATGTTGGTTGGATCTTACGCTCTCTATTTTTCTTTTGTTGAAGAGAAAAAGATACCCAAATCTGGAAGGAAAGATACGATACGGAGCTAAATAAGCATTGTAGGAGTTATCATTGATATAGTACGAGGTTAAGTGAGGGCGTTAAAATTGTTGTTACAGTGGTGCTGGTGGAAAGATTCTGTGGATTCTTTGCATGCATTCAAATCGAATTGGAAGTCGAGTCATGGCACTTGGGGGATATGGTTGGGTGTAATGTATTAGTAGCTATTTATAAATTGATTTTGAAAGTACCATGACATCCCTTGTGTGAATGATAAGAATTTTAAAGCAATTGTGGCTCGAAGCGAAAAGCTGAGTGAAGACATGAAGTGGAAAGAAACAAAATGAAAAGTTAGTAATGGAAAGATGACCCGAACTCTGGCCACGGCCCATCGAAAACATGGAGGGAAGAGAACAGAATGGGGAATTAACGAGTAACATCTTGACCTGAACTCCGAAGATGTCCTCATAGAGGAAACACAATCACAAACCCGAACACCAAGTAACACCAGTGCGTCCCAATTGCTATACCATCTGTACCTGGGTATCTCAAGGCTCCGTAAAGTCACCACATCCATCCTAACACCCGACCATCCTTTGCATTCGCAAAGACACCAACTTTCTTTATATAACAACCGGCTTTTATGCGAAATAGAAGGGAACTCTAGCACTCATGCTTGAATCGAGTCTGCATATTATGTGAAGAAAATAACAGAAGGTTTGATCAAGATTGCCTGGTAGATGAGTTAATCCTGCCAGTGAGTGGGGATCACTGGCTCGTTAGCCTACCTCTCAAAATTTGTTATTAGCCTATCTATCCAATCTTGTCTTTGTCCACTTGAGGATCTTACATAGGGGTCTGATTGGAAGGGGCCATTGGCCAAAAAGGACTCGTCCATGACGCTTGGGATCGGTCTAGGTTTTTCGCCTATACCAAGGCTTGGGATTAGTTGTGGATTAGAAATGACGAGGTGGAAGCTATGACTCACTTGCGGAAGAAGCGCGACGAAGCTCTCGGATCTTCGATTTGAGAGTCTCTGTGTTAATTCTAATTTTTGGAGGTGAAATAGTAACACGGGAGTCAGCCTGTATATATAGGTTTTCTGGGGACTGGATTGGCGGAGGGGAAGAATTGAGAAGGATTTGTCTCGATGGATGCATGCCTTGGTTTGCTGCAGACATAAGAAAGCCGTGTCGTGGGTGCATCTCTTGCACCGGCACAGGCATGGACTCCATTGAGGAACTTCTTGGATGCTTGGCAGAGGATTCAAATGAAGTGAAAGGGCCGATATCTTCTTTCTTGAAATTCGTTTTAATACTTACCTTGGGTTTGACTGATGATATAGGTCGAGTTTTGGGCTTGCGAGGATATAAAAGGGATGATATTTGGCGTTGGATATCTAAACCCTCCGCTTGTCTTGGCTTTGTTCTCTCGCTCAACGAATATCTCGCATCTCTAACGGAATTAACGAAAGCAGTGTTCACCGCCGATGTTGGTCGTTCAAAAGCTGTTGATTGCTCAAAATGTTGTGATTCTTCTACGGAGGCGGCGAATGGAATTTGAATAGAAGTGGTTATGTTAGCTGCTGCAATTGCCATCAATTCTTTATGCTTGCGGCTGGCAATCTCCACCCACGATTCTTCCATGGGACTTGGTGGATCGGTAGAATTAAAAGCAGGAGCCATGAATTCTTTGTGCTTGCAACTAGCAAGTTCAACCCAAGACTCCGTAACTATTGTCTTTAAAAGTTAGAAGCAGGAACTATCGATAGCTTATATAGCGAGACGCGTAAAAACCTACCTTCTCGTTATCTAGAGAGTCCCCAAGATTGCAAGTCGACGCAAAAGAGAGAGCTTGGCCTTTGGACTCAGAAGGTATGCTCGTGTGTCGGACGGCATATGATGGCCTATAATAAGAACTATTTGCAACGCCCCTGTCACTAGGAGCACCTCTATGATGAGGAGATTGAGACCTATAGGAACTGGAGCTTGAAACCTCTTGATATGAGCCAGAGCGGTGGGAGCGGCGGGAGCTCTGCGGACTTCGGGAACGGACAAGAGCGTGGCGGGAATACTTGGGACTTCGGGAGCGTGGTCGATAGTGACTCGAAAACTGAGGGCTCCCAGAATGCCGACGATAGTGGCTGCCAGGGCTTTTGGAAGTAGAGCGGGTGCGACGAAAAGTTTGATGGCTTCTTGATGGTGACCGAGAGCGAGAACGGTACTCACTATCCTGCTCTTGTTTAACTGAGCCAGAGCTGTAAGACGAATCTTTGGCGCGAGAACCAAGAGGCTCCATATTGGCGTTAGGACCTGGCATTTTCTTTGATTTACCCATTGTGATTGAATTCAGATAATAATTAGTCTTCTGTCGCACGCAAAGCTGTTGTTAGTTGGTCAAGTAGAGGGTAATACAGTTGCGGAAAGCAAATTGATTTTAGCAGTGTATCTCCTGGGAAACAAAGCCAAGGTGGTGTAACTTGAAGTTTTCTCAGCTTTGAAAGATTGTATCTATTTTCTTGATGGATTCAGAGAAGCTATGGCATCATTATGTTTGTTAATGTTTACAAATCTTGTGGGAGATATTTTGAAGCAAATACTGGAAGCACTTCGAGAAAGAAGGCATGGATTTATTATGTTGAAAGGGGAAGTCACCCCTCTTTGGCGGTGGCAGAATCTAACCTTCCTATTAATAATATGCGACTGTCAACTACATCCCATTCATTCATTTATCCCAATAATAATTCAAGACGAGCATTCTCAAACTTCTCAAACTTCTCAAACTTTCTTTTTTGATCAACAATCCTCGTTTACCTGCCTATAGGGGGCTCCCAAGAGCCTCAACTGATAAGTCAACAAGTAAATCTGACATAATATCCTTGGCCAAATCTATATCACATTCACCAATCAATCAACAGCCTAGGTTCTTCAACACCACCTCCATGTAGCGACTTGCATGAACGATCAAAACTTCATCTTTTCAGCCTTACAGAGCAATTCGCAAACACAACAGCAGCCACAAACTGCTCGCAAACTATCCAATCGATTATACATCTCCAAAACTCCATTCCATCATGTATGATTTGAAATCTCTTGATTTGATTCGAAACTCGGTATTTTTGGACTGTTTCCATAATTATATCTCAAGACCCCTTATTATTACCTCCATGGCCCCCAGTGATATTCAAGCACATCAAAACTGCAGCGCTCTTTCTTAAGCAAAATTCATTTAGTATTCTTACATCCTCTGGGGTCCCTAGGATCTTCCTGTTTTGTTCTCCGAGGATAGATTATCTTTGTGGTTGTCCAGTGCTGCCTTTCCGTTCGCGTTCTACCTGTACTTGGGCATGTGTCTGACCTGCATATGTCCCTCGTAAATGCCTCCGCAAACCCCATAAGTATGCTTAATGGCAGATCTGATGGGATGATTGCGTATCTCTCATTTCCTGTGGCCATGGACGGCCTATGGTAGTACCTGCTTTGCCCTGGTTTGAGGTTTGGACATCCCACAGACTTTCGGATTTCAGTGAGCCAATTATCATGATCCATCACGATGCGGATCAATTTTTTACATGTCGCAAGCTGGGTTGCTATTATCGATACTTCCTACAGGCCTTCATCAGATGGCTACTTCAGCTGAAGCCTGGACACTCCCACATCCCCAGCGAATCTCTATTATTGATGTCCACCCTTCTTTGAGAAAGTAGGTCTTTCACACCACTGAGGTTTGGGTGACACTGCATCGTCCAGCCTTTCACAGCCGGCATTCTCCTAGTTTATCGTTTGCCGGTAATGCGGATAAGGATCAGAAATCAAGATCTCTGGAAAAATTTTACGTAGATACCAGATGTAATCTTACAATAAATTGCATTTCGTGCTGAATGCAACGACTGCGGCCTGCGGCCACAACTTTGGCAATATCCATCCATCATATCCAGTTCTGCCATGTAATTTCTATGTCTATGTGTCACCTTCATCAACCTTTTCCGGCTGTGGTTGGTTATTTGGTTATAGGTGGGTTGCGGCGTCTCACCACCCGCATATCTTTGTAGCGCTATATTACAAGGCTTGAGAACAATTTATATGGAAGGATTTTCCTTTCGGTCTTGAAATCGACTCTCTAAACTTAACTTTCGCTCCCATTCCTGGACGGCTAACTTACCCAAGATCCCGGTGTATCAACTTGCAACCTGCATCATTCTAGTGGTCGAATTGCATCGCCCTTCTCTCATCCTGTGCTAACTTTGTAACAAATAGATATCAAGCCCATTATAAAAATCTAGGATAAATTCCGCAGCACCTCCAAAATATCACCGTTCTATCCAGTTATATTTCCAGAAATTTCTTTGACTTATGAAACGATTTATGATTTCCTCGGTCTTGATGGGTACTTACTCCTTGTGGCTACAGGATTGCCCGGCCCTCCATTTTTTGCTACTTATAATAAAATTTGAAGAATTAGAATCCTGTTGAACTTTTGGGGTTTTCTCTTAAATACGCAAACATGGTAATAATCAACAATGAGATGGCAAACAACATGATGCGCATTGCAATAGCAGGCTCTGGCGGCTTAGCCCAAATTTTCGCCCATTACATCAACGAGACGGTACATCCATTCATCATGTTGTCAAGACAGGTTAGTGGACTTGAGCTCTCTGCTTTTCGAACGGAATTTGACCATATCATTAGGCCCGACCAGATCTAGAGTCATTGGGCTATCAAGTGACTGTAGTCAACTACGACAATCAGGATGATCTTCGTTTCCATCTTCGAGGGATAGATATTGTCATTTCAACGGTATCTGGGACCCCTCAAATCAACCTTATTGACGCCGCTGCCCATTCCCGTGTCCAACGTTTCGTCCCCGCAGAATACCAAGACAAGCTGGGTGGGCGACCAACAAATGACCCCTTAGATCGTGGAAGGGCTGCGAGTATCGAAAGGCTTCGACATTGGGCTCAACACCGTCGTCATCGAATGCAATATACTGTTCTTGGTTGCGGAGTTTTATATGAACGATTTGCCCGAGGAGGTCTAGCTTCAATGGGTATCAGCACTTCAACTGCACTTGGCTATCCAGGCTCTTTTCTAATGAATATGGAGACCAACACTGCAGAAATTGTGGAATATAATAATACAGGACAGCCAGTGTCAGTTTCCATGACGTCTGTATATGATGTAGCGAGGTTCGTCGCAGCAGCTCTTGATTTGGACCAACGGATGTGGCCTACGGAGTTTAGAATGCAGGGTGACCGAAAAACCGTGATGGAGATTGTGCAGTATGCTGAGGCCGTCAAAGGACGTAAGTATTGATCGGTTACTCTTGATGAATTAGCTAAAACTAATGCTATGGAATGGGTAGAGCCATTCGCAACAACGATAATCGCAGCTCCAGCACTAGCGGCAAATATTCAAGAAGCAGCTTATTACCAAGATCATGCTAAAGTCAGTCGCATACAGGAGTTGATAGCGACTGAGCAGAGGAGATACGATTTTTCGCAGGTCAACTTGAACGCTTTAGTCAACTTTCAACCAATTTCGTTTTGGGACTGGTTACGTACCCATTGGGCACCTCAATGAGCTTACCTTTCACCAGTTTCATGGCCGACGTCGATACATAATCAAAACCATCGGATACTTTAGCCTCGAACACTTGCACTAGATCATCCGATATATAGGAGTCTTTCATCTGGAATTTTTGGTCAAACTTAGAGTACTGTTGCAATAACGGATTAGAGATGGAGACGGGGAGGTTAGATATAAGATTATTATATTAGGAATAAGGGCAGAAAGGGAAATCTATTCTTGCAAGAGAGGGATATCGCTGATTATTTGACTACTTTGGACACCGAACCCTTTATTTCTTTCTCTTCTCTTAAATTGTGTTTTAGGCATCGTTTACACATAAATTACACATGGATTTTGCATGGCTTATGATTGTGATAAATATAGTCATGTTTTTATTCGTCCTCACAACTTTCAATATAAATTGTGCTGTACGTAGGTACATAGGGAAAGTCCTTGAATTCATTCCCCATCCAAAATACCTTGCTAATCACAACAGAATCACAAGATTCTATGCACTATCGTTATGGTAAGATGGTTAAACAGCATATAGATGCAATAGTAGCGGAATTGATTCAATGCCCTCCTTCCTGTGCATTCATTGGAAGAGTCGACCTCGGATTTTGATTGAGAATTGAAACAAGAAGAAAGGGTGCAATACTTTATACAAACTCTTCTTGATGAATGAAGATTGCGACTTGAGTGTGGATATATCATAAGAAGCTTGGGAGAAAGTTTGATAGCATATTTGTTCTTCCGAGGAAAGAATTATTGATTGGATTTTCCATTTTGCGGTAATGAACGGTGAAATGTATAGCAATTTTACTTCTATACTCATAGACTGAGAATAAGTTCACATAAACACATCCAAAAGAGAAATCCCCGAAACTTACGATTTTTCGGCATTGGTTATGTCACATGATCTATTTATTCCGGCACTAGTGAAATGTAAACATTGAATCCCCATGACATTACCAGCTACAGCAATCAACCGTTCAAACCCAGCAACCCACGATCCCCCACGAATTTGCATCTAGATTTATCTAAGCTCGAATACCGACATCTATCAATTGACGCGAAGACACACGAAATAATCGCGCGAAATATACCTAATTCACCAGTTTCAAAGCAACTATCGCCCCGACAACGAGAAATCCAAAAAAGGCAGATGCGCTGCTAAACATCAATGACTACCCTTGTACGAGCTCGAAATCCCCTAGAAACGTTGAGAATGAACCAACAACCTGCGGGACGAAGAAGGAGTAAACGATTAGCTGGTGGGTTTCAATATTTCTCACTGTTTGGATTTGTGATAATGGGCGGGGGAATGAGGAAGGAGGAATTTTTTGCGCATTTGCCGGGAAGTTACTGACAGAAATACAGGATATGAGGAGGAAGATGGAGATTTTCAATTCACGCGTGTATCAAAAAAGGCGAAAACCACAGCGTCTGTACCGGATCCAATACAAGAGGCAGTACCGCCTGTAACAACGGCAGTACCTAGGAGGACTAAGAAGGTAGTTCATGAGCGCGAAACCCATGGTGTTACATCGGCGCCATCGCCACCTGTTAAGAAAACGAGAGGTGCACCCAAAACGAACCTTTCTACGCCGAAAGAATCGAGGGTAGAGAAGGTACAGAAATCCAGGAATGAAGTCGAACCGAAACGAGGGACTAGGAAAAGTACGCGTTTATCGACCGAGAAACTTCAGAATGGAAACGGAAATACCGTGAATGGAAGCAGGGATCATGACAACAGTATCGGCATGATCGGTGGTGCACCAGTACCAGAGGAATCGAACAGGTCGACTATAGAAGCCCCAAATAATACACACTCTACGGTCATCGCCTTACCATTTAGCGATACACCAATTATAAATCGAAATAAGGAATTACGAAAGAAGGGCGGGACGGGTCAGAGGAGGAGTAGTTTGGGTATGCGTGGAAGGAGGGCAAGTTCACTCATCGATAGTGGGTATAGTGCGATACCTCATAAAGAGGTTGAGACCTCGCAGTTTTATAAACATATTGAGGATGGATTACCTGAACCGAGGAGAATGAAACAACTTTTGACATGGACGGGCGAAAGAGCTTTACCGGAAAAACCTGCGCATGGCGATCTGGATAGTGGTGCGAAATTGGCAGGTGAGTACTTTAGTCACATAGGAAGTCTGGGGACAGGACTAATTGAGTACAGCGAGGGCAATATCAGAAGCCCTTCTCAAAGATTTCGGTACCAATTCTACCTTTTCGAACTGGTTCGATCGGGAAGAAAAACAACCAACCAGGATAACGAAAGTGGTCAAAAAGCCCAATCCTAAAAACATTGAAGCCGATGAAAACATACAAGCGTTAGAAGCTCGAGTAAAACAGTATGATTCTACCTATCTAAAACTTAAAAGATGCGCTAACAAACCCCAGACTAGAGATCGAAAAAGCGCAATGGATATCCTTCAAAAAGCCCCCCGCGCCACTTCCACCCCTCTTCCCCAATACAGATGCAGAAACAAATCCCCTCTCCCCTCCTCGAATCGATGCTACTCTTCTCGACCCCGAACAATCTGACATTCTCTCCCTAATAAATTCCTCATCCTCTTTATCTCTACGCGAAAATGTCTCGGAAAGATTAAAAACCATCCATCAAGAAATCGAAGGAAAAGTGGATCGCTTCGTAAACGGAATTCACAAAATCGAAAGATACGGGGAGACAGTAGGAAGAGTGGCGGATAAGATACTGGCGTTAAGTGCAGTGAGGCTGGATGAAAGAGAGAGGAGGGAGAGGGAATTAGTGGGGACGAGGGATGTGCCGATGGTGGAGGTATTGAGGAGTTTGAGTAGGATTTTACCCGAAGGAAGTGCGAGGTAGTTTTGCCCGTGGTCGGCAATGCGAGCATTGGTTGATATGCGTTGTGGTGAAAGATTCCGTAACTACATTGGGCACCCCTTTCCTGCTCAACTAGACCGTTGAAGCTTGACAAAAGTGTGGGGGAGTTACGTCTTGAGGGTAAGATAGGAATTGGGCAGGATGAGATGGGAAATGACTAGAGGGAGAATGGAACGTTGAATGAATGATGATAAGCGACTTTTGTCATACGTTTTTATTTTTGTCCCCTTTTTGGGCTTTTTTGGACACTGTGAATGGAAGCGTAACATAGCAGGATAGCAGGCTTGATTCTTTCTCCTTTAGCTTTCGTTGTACAAATGGATGGGATGGATCAGGTTGTGAAAAATGCAATTTCAATGAAGTAACGGGAGGGTTTTTTGAGTTGTTAGCATAGCGGGATGGATGTATGGATTGCATTGTCATTGGCATTGACATTGACATTGACATTGAGTTAGTTACAGACAGTATGATGAAGGGAAAGCTTGGGAGGTAAATAAGGTAAATCAAATCAATCAATCACAAAGATTATGAAGATTATGAAGACTTAAATGGTTACGGAGTACTAAATTCCTTTTTCATCGTATTTTCAATTTTGCGGGGTACCGACGCTATACTTTTAAGTGATGCTAGCTAGCTACTAGGCAGTCTTAGTCTTAGTTAGTCTCAATATTGTCTCGTCCGTCATTTACTAATAGGTAGGTATATATGAATCATCTTTTCTCTCTTCTCTCCTCTCTTCTCTTATTTTTTCCTTTCAATTACTTTCTCCCAAATACCAGCCAACCAATATTCAATATTCAATATTTAATATTCGATATTCGATATTCGATATCATATATCATATACACATCACATACAAATACAAAACACAAAAAATGCCTCCTACTTCTTTCCCTAATCCTTCTCCTCCTCCTTCTATAGCTATCATAATTGAAAAATTCGAGGAAACTTCCCAATTTAGCGAAAAATTACTGGGAGAGGCGGCAAGGCTCTTTAGTGAAAATTATGGGGTTTGGGGTTTGGGGTTCGAGGGCAAGGGAGAATATAAAGGGTGTGAAAATTGGTTAGTAGATTGACACTTTTTTCTTTCTTTTTTTCCCCGGGGGGAGGGGAGTTTGGGGTGAGGTGGGGCGGGTGATGGGTTTGGGTGGTTTGAAGTTTGAAGGGTAGAGGGTGGAGGGTGGAGGGTGGTGAATTTGAATTTGAATTTTTGAAGCAGGTTTGGGGATTTTGGGTGGATGGATGGATTGTCAGGGATGGATTTATTGTTTGGATGGGGTGGATGAGTTTTTCAAGTAAATTTTGGGTAGATGTTTCGAGTGAATTAGATCTTTCAAATGGGATCAATCTTTTGGAGGAATTGGATGGATGAATTGGATAGGTTGAATCTCTCAAACCATTTAATCCGGTCAACCCCTCATCTCTTACCCCCCTCATCCCTCCAAATCCTAACGTATAACCCCAGGAACCCACATAAAACTCACCCCCCAAAAACTCCGGCACCAACTCCTTCCCCCCTCACCAAACAACCTGCACACACACATCCATATTCGCCTCCTCTCCTCCTCCACCTCTTCACCCATCGCCCACCTCTTCGCTACGCGCTGGAAACTCCAGGGGCAGAATATCCTATGGATAACACAATTATGCGTGCATCGCCAATATAGAAATCAAGGGATTGCAAAACAGATGCTTGGGTTTCTTAAAATGAGTGAGAGAGATGCGAAAAGAGATGGAGAAGAAGGGAAAGAGGAAGCAGAAGAAATAGTAGGAATTCTAAGCACCCACCCCTTTGCCCTAATGGCCGTTTTAAGCGTTTTTGGAAAAGGAATCCAAGATATCGATGACGATTTGAATATGATGAGAAAAAACGGGTATGTAAGGGAAGTTATGAGATCATGTCCCGTGGGATATATTAGGGATGCTAAGGTTCGAGGATCATTAGTTGATGGAGGAGATAAAAGTACAGATGGGACGGTAGCGTGTGCTGATACGCAATTTTGGGTGGATCATAAGGAGCCGCTTGAGGCTTTGAGAATAGTGCGGGAGAAGGGGATTGTTTGGCCGTTTGGAGAGTTGCCTGATGGGTGTGAGTTTTTGGTTTTTGTGAGGAGTAGATAGTAGATAGGTTGATTTTGTGGTTTGAGGGCTTTTGGATGGTGAATTCGGGTTTGAGTAGTGGAATGAGTAATTCCTTTGTCTTGGTATTTCAATATCTTTTTGTCTTCTAGAATATCTTCAGAATATCATCCATCCCAGCCCCCCATTCAAAAGATTACTCCCTTCATACTCCCTTCATACTCCTTCCATACTCCTTCCATACTCCTTTCATACTCCTTCCATACTCTCTCCATCCAATCTAAATACTCATCCATCTATACCCACCCATCTATACACAGCAATCAATCAATATCCAGATAAAAATCGACCAGTAATCCAGTAATCCAGTAATCCAAGAATCGTTTCAGTATAAACTAGACTCTCGAGTAAGTTTAATCTTTCGCCGAAGCAAGCTACTTTAACTGCACTGTAGAATTTGTGAAGAGATTTGGAGGTTCCGTTTCATATAGGTGATTAGGTTAGAAAGTGGTCGAGGTGGACTGAGAGAGAGATGTTATCATGAATTAGGCATAAGTTGAATGGGTATGTATTCCATTTCTCTATCAATCAATCACTCGCTCCGAACCATATTTTAATCCTCCACCTCCGCTGCTCACTACTCTTTTTCCACAACCACTGCTCGATATCATTTCCCTTGATGTGTAGTGGCACACATGCTCCATACCCTCTCATGTTCCCATCACCCATATTCTTTCTGCTTCCTCAAAGAAATCTATAAACAGGCCAACGACCACTAGAGAGAGAAAGAGTGACCAACCCATTGACAGCATGAAACACCCAGAAAGAGATCCCATCCCTGAATTCATTTCATTCATTCCAATCAGTCAATATCTATCCTTAAAATAGTAGATCGAAACCTTCGTTCTCCTTTCCTCCCTGCCATGCAATTGAAACTCCCTTCACCATCACTCGTCCCAAATTACATAAAAGCCCAGCTGCGAGTTGTATGTACTGTGCATCCTCAAGTGAGAATTGAAAGTAGAAATGGGACGCCGCCGATTATCTGATCAACAGAGAAATTGTGTTGTGAACAGCGAAAAAATGCAGAGCGCATTTCCAATCGATTTAGGTTTGTTAATTTATTATACAAACCGTTTGATATTCGAAAATTGTCGGAAAATCTCTCATCTGCTTCAAAAAAAAAAAAAAAAAAAAAAATTAAGAAAAAGAAATAAAACACGTGAAAAAGAAGTGTGGGTATTTTGGTGAAGAGAAATTTTGCTCCAAATGTGATGTAAGATGGAACTTTTGACCGACGTCGCTGGGACGTTTTGTATAAGGACCAAAAGCAAATGCGATGCGATATTTTCAGGATGAACTAATAACCACCGCAGCGAATGGCCATATTTATATTAACGGGGTTCTGTGCTGCTCAGATGGGGGAGGGTCGTGCTTGTGCTGGAAGGGTAAATCTTAAAGGCTTGGCTCCGAACAGACAGAGGTTAATTATCAAAGGATCAACTTTTGAAGATTTCTCTGTATGATCATGTCCTGCACGGAACCCATAGTGACCTTGAGGAGATCGGTATCGGTAGCGTTTGTAAAATGGCCATAAACTTCACGTCCAGGGCTTCGGTTCAAGGCAACAAATTTGTCCATGAAATATTTCGAGGTCTGTTGCCAGCTTGTAGTGTCTCCTTGGAAATCGGAGAAGCCGAACTTGGTAATTGGGCTGTGATTAAGCTTCGCTTTAAACAAGTCGATCTTGTTCAAGAAGAGGATCAATGCAGAGTGTTTGAACCAATGAGAGTTGGCAATTGACTCCCAAAGCATTAAAGCTTCCTGCATTTGATTCTGGAAAAGTGTTAGTCGCCACTGGCGTAAAATGATCGGCGGAACTGTGACTTACTCCATCCTTGTCTTCAGCTAGACACTGATCATAACCACTAATAGCAACCAGAAAGAGTAATGCGTTGACATTCTCGAAGCAATGTATCCATTTCTTTCTTTCCGATCTTTGTCCTCCAACATCGAACATTCTGTATTGCAAGGATCCGAGATCGAAGTTTGTTTCGGTGATACCTGTGGTTCTTAATCTCGCACGAAGAACATCTTGATCAGTTGGGATGAACTCCTTGCTGAAGAGACGGTCTAAATCCTCGAAGAAACTGGGAACACAAGTTAGATATGTAGGTTTCGTAGAGCTGGGGGGACCCTTACTAGCCCAAGTTATCGTGTAGAGCAAACTCATTTCCTCTATCAACAGCCTTTTGTATACCTGGATCCGCCCACATTTCCTTGAATGCTTTGAGATATTCGAGAGGGATTGGCTCGAGCGGTCGAAGGTCCTTTTCTTCTGTAATCATGGGGACATATTGCTGTGAATGAAATAATTAGCCATTGTTTTGAGATGGTTGATTGCGAACATGAAAGTGGGTTGGCGCATAAACCTACACTGGTATTTTCGTCTTCGAAAGGAATGTTGAAATCAGTCATCGCCTCTACTGTCATTCTCAATCCATCTAAAATGTTGTGAAAGATGATAATACGCCATTCTTCCTTTTCGTTTTGAGAGAAACCTTCATTGGTGTAAATAATTCTCATCTGCTTCAGAATTGTTGATTTTCCAGACTCTCCGGCACCTGCAGGTAGTAATAATTAGCATGTGCCATCCTCATCTTCAGATCGTGAGAATCGAGTTCGAATGCTCTGATTTGATTGTGGTTCTACCGAGTTGTGGAGGATGCGACAACTTACCCAATAATAACAACTTGACTTGTCGTTGCATAACCTTCTCATCTCTGTGGATAAGAGCGTCTATCTCTTTAGACCTCTTAGCCTCGACATCCTCCCTGCTGCCGAAACACATCATAAAGGGCCAAACTGGAGGAGCAATTTTGAATGATGTTTTCTGATCGCCAAAGGCGATGGTATAGTGTAATTGAAGAAGAGTTTGAGGATTTGGGTACAAGAGTATGTATTTGAGATAATTACCTAGGATAGGTAAAATATGATAACATTAACGAGAATTAAATTCGCCGTTGATACCAGTAAAAGATAGTGAGTGTAGGGTAGGTAAGCCAAGAATAACCTTGAAGCAAGGTCAGGTACCTGTGTAATTTGATTTGATTTGGCTTGGTATGTTGTTGTTGTTGTTGTTATTGTTGTTGAAGAACCACTCAAGTACCGTAGTGTCGAATAGTAGTGTCGAATAGTAGTGTCGAATAGCAAGCCTTCCAAGAAACTGGGAGCTTTTCTTCAACGGATGAGAGATCTCGGTCTGGTTTGTCAAATTTTAAAATTATTCGGGGATGGTCGTTGTTGATAAGACAGCGGGCGGCTTTGATGGGTAGTCTAGTGGGTAGACATGCAAACCAAAATGGGCGACGGATCTGGACTCGCTCGGGGAACTAATTAAGAGGATTGAAAAGTACCTACTAGGGAGTGAGTAGAGGCAACTTTAATTTAGGTAAACCGGCAGAAGTATTAAAGTGTTGACGAATTTGAAATAATATAAATACCTAGTAGGTAACTAACTCTTTTGGATTGGTGATTGTTTTCTTTTTAAGGCCTTTGGTAAGATTTGATTTTGATTCTGAGGTTGATTTTGGGGTTTGGGTCTTTGATTTGATTTGAATCGTAATACTTTTTACGAGTAGGTACTCCGTACTGTACTGTATGTAGTAAGATTAGTATTGTAGTAAGACTACAATATCTCCCTCCCCCAAAATACCATGCCGAGTTATTTCTGGTATATTGAGTGAATTAAAAAAAAGCCCTGGAGGTGAGTGCTTAAAAAACAGAACTGTAAATGTAACTGTATTATTCTCTTACGTTTCGATTGAATGGGTCGAGATATATCGTAGGTACGTAGGGGTGTCGGTACTCGTGAATTTTGTTGGTGGGTTTGTGGTGGGTGGTTGACCGTTTGGTGATTGATGGAGTGGGTGGGGCGAATTGAATTTGAAGGAAGAGGAAATGGAAGTGAAGGGAGTGAAGGGGAAAAACGAGAGAGGATTGATCCTCAATTTTGAAGCCGAAGTTGTTGAAGGACCCCCCCAGGTAAGGTTGCTATCGTCTGCTATCCTCTAATGGGCATGAAAAACAGATTGGCTTGCCAGGTAGGTGCACGCACTGACGCAGGCGTACGGCAAGCATAAAGACAGGAAAAGAGGGAAAAAGAAAGATGAATATTACATACGGGTACTCTGTAGGTACCTTGTATTTCCAATCCCAATATGTATTCAAAGGTAAAAGATAAGGTAATATGCAATATTGGGATGAGGTTTAAGATATCAATATGAATGCTTGCTTATTTTCTCTATAGATTCTCCATTTATTCGCGCCGATGGTTCCCTTCTATTCTAGTTTCAATATTGATAATGAATCATTGATACTGTTTGATCGGCTCCCGCGAGTTTTCCATCATGTGCGTCCAAGAATATCCAAGCATCTAAGCATCTTCTCCTCTATTCCGTGTTGTAGGTGGTATCGCATCGTGTATCTCAAAGGGCTTAGAATCCAAAAGATGTGTGTGGTAGATGCTGACGATATGAGCAACACCATCATTATCATTGTAACCTCGGACGGCCGTTTTAGTACGAAGGTCTCAAAATCTTCACACGGGGATATCAAGGGTATCAAGGCTTAGAGTATAACCACATGGAAATGGTACTCCATATGGCATAGATGCATGTAAACTAAGGCATGTACAGGGAAGCAACGTGGAAATGTAGATTGGGAGGTGTCAAATCAGTCCCGACTCCCTAAACTTTGGTTCATATGAGGAGAAAGGGGCACCAAGAGGTCCATACCCCCGTGTCGGCAACCAGTGAACACGGCGCAAGATGTGGATAATCAATATGGATGTTGGTGATCTGTAAAAAAAAATGAAAGATGAAAATGATGAAAAGCTGGAAAGATGGCTAGAACGGACGAATGGACATCGAACCTGTCGAATGATAAATATATTTCTAGGATTAGTTTCTATTCGTAAAGGTAGGGAGGCAGTGTTACAAGGTTATGATATATATCGACCAGTCACTGATTTGAAATGTTCGATGGAGATGTTGGTATATGTAGTGTAACCATCATCTAAAGAAACTTAAGGTACTCTAAGGAACGTGTTTTCTTGTAATATCTTTTCTTCGTACATACGGCAACTGTGGTACCCTCAAGTATGTACGGAGTAATCGTAAATGTATCTATATATGGATTAAAAGGTGGTCATTCAGGGGTGGCAAGCAGGATGGGTGAGAAATGGCTGGATGGCGCAGCCCCATTAATACTACCTACCGCATTAAACACAAGAATGAAATTTACCTGGTCCACTGGTCCAGCTGCAGTAGTTGACAGGCAGAGAAGAAAATCATGGTCGGCATGGTGAGAAAATAGGTGCATCACCATCAACAGCACGAGGTTCAAAAGAGACTAGGTATTCTAACCTATAGAAGTACAAGGAAGCTTCATCTGCCAATATATCACAGATATAAATACTAGGTAAGCATTGAACTTGTCATAAGTGTAACATTTTCAAAAGAGAACCGAACCTCGGGGTAATCTTATATTCGTCATATGGGGGACACACATAGTACATACTATAATGCGGGTCATAGATTTGAACTTGACTGCTTTAGATAGAAGGCCAACTTCTACTCCGGTACTGAGCGAGTCGTAAGTTAGAGTACCTAGGATGCCATGCAGAAATAATGCAGTAGGTACGGACCCGTCCACAAACCTTCCAAGTTCCCCTCTTCTAGATACACCTGAAACGAACCATCTATTATGGATGGAAATCTTTGAAAGCCAAACAAGTAAGCAAGGGCGCCGTAGGCAACCTAACAAGCAATCCGGTTGGACAAGTTGATTTGTCCCTTTCTCTAGTAAATCCAATCTGACCAAGTGCATTCAAATAACTAAGGATGAATCTACCTACCGGTGTTTCCCTAATGATGCTCACTCTTTTCGGTTTTCTTCTACACTCAATTTTCGCCCCACCCTCGTCAGTGAGATTTTAAGAATCATCTTAGCACTACTCTTCAAACTATAAGTGGCATACACCTAGGCAGAGTATATGAAATCAACGATTAGAGCTAGTATATATCGAGTGAAAGGCTTCCAATTTGGATGATAGCATCACATAAATATCAAGAAGCTAACTCCTTTGAGGGAGTTATTCGAGAATTGTGAAAACTAACCAATCACAGTAGCTTTGTGGGTCTCATATCAATTAAGGTGTAAGGTGGGGTAGGAAAGTGCTTGGGAGCAGCAGCCATATCAAAAAAAAAAAAAAAAACTCTTCTGGGTATTTTTGACAGCAGGGAACCAAGGTCGTTTTTTGTTGGGTTTTTGCAAACTTCTACTATTTCCACTTCTTTTTTTATTCACTTATTGCGAGAACCACTTGTACTTGCAATCTTCCTTGCGCATTCTACACTAGATACCCAACCTCAATCACTCACTCCAAGCCTTCATCAAGGAACGAGTTCTTCTTTTTCTCTCTCAACATATTCCGTATTCGTTTCTCCAGACCCCTCATTTGCTCTCCACGATACAACCTTTCAAACCGGTTCTTTTCCAAATCTATAGTAAAGATGACAGAGATCACCCACCCCACTATCAAGGGTATGTCCGAGTAATCTTCTTCTTCTTCTCCTGCTCTACTTCACTGCGTTGTGTGCTACGAGAACATAATCAAATATTGTTTTCAAGTGAGAAATTCCCTGGGGTGACATGTATGTTCCGGCCAGGGTTCAATGCCATTGCCTGAATGATTGCTACACCTTTCGGCTTGCATCTGGCGTTGGGCCAATACAGCATCTGCGGGAACGTGCTACATCCGGCAATATGAAAGAAAGTATCCGAAGCTGATTAGATGATTTACAGATGGCTGGTTCCGCGAAATCTCCGAGATGTGGCCTGGCCAGGCAATGACCCTCAAGGTTAAGAACGTCCTTCACCACGAGAAGAGCAAATATCAAGATGTTTTAATCTTCGAGTCCACCGATTATGGCACCGTCTTGGTCCTCGACAATGTCATTCAGTGCACTGAGCGCGATGAATTCTCATACCAGGAGATGATCACCCACTTGGCTATGAACTCCCACCCAAACCCAAAGAAGGTCTTGGTTATTGGTGGAGGGGATGGAGGTGTCTTGCGTGAGGTTGTCAAACACGACTGTGTAGAGGAAGCCATCCTCTGCGACATTGATGAGGTTGGTCGCAGATATCTAAAATTCATGACTCATTTTTTATACTGACATTGTGTAACAGGCCGTCATTCGCCTTTCCAAGAAATACCTTCCTGGTATGGCTATCAGCTATCAACATCCTAAGGTCAAGACTCACATCGGTGACGGATTCAAGTTCTTGGACGATTACAAGAACGAATTTGATGTTATCATCACTGATTCTTCCGACCCAGAGGGACCTGCCGAAAGTTTGTTCCAGAAGCCATACTTTGAGTTGCTATTTGGTGCTCTTAAGGAGGGCGGCGTCATTACCACACAAGGTTGTATGTTTCATTTTCTATGCTTACACTTCTAGTGCTGTGTGTAGTAGCGGTGGGCAAATGACATTCGCTTTTTCCTCATCATCATATATATATATATATATATACACCCCCTCCCATTTCACCCTTTCACGGGGCATGAATGCTAACGCTCTGTTTCTTATAGCCGAGAACCAATGGCTCCACCTCCCGTTGATCACTAAGCTTAAGAAGGACTGCAAGGAAGTATTTCCCAACGTCGAATACGCTTATACCACCATTCCTACCTACCCATCTGGCCAAATTGGATTCATGGTATGCTGCAAGGACGCCGATCGCGATCTCAGCAAGCCGGTCCGCAAATGGTCCCCAGAGGAGGAAGAAAAGTTGTGCCGCTACTACAACGCTGCTATCCACGAGGCAAGCTTTGTCTTGCCAACTTTCGCCCGTGCTGCATTGAAGTAGGGTGTTGACCCCACTTAACTTTCGTGGCGTTGTGAATACAAAACTTTGGGCATGAAGCATAGATATGTATGGGAGTGCCCTGCTCATAGCTAGCTACTGGCCATTCCAGATCGTTGTATCTGCGGACTTCATAACTCCAGCAAGGAGATATTGTAGCCAAAAACGAAAAATAAATGAATGATGACACAAAACCATGTTTTCTCACTTCAGGATTTGAGACCGCTTATGAAGAATTAATGGCCCATAAAAACAGAGTCCATACCACTGCCAGTAATATACTCTAATATCCGATTGATCTTCGTCTTGTAAATTGCACATACCTTGTTTGTAGGTGTCATTCCCCTGAATTCAGATACAGAGCTTGAAATAGCCGTGAGACATCGGAAGTTGTTGGTGCACGTCCCTTAGCCGTTATTTGTCATTCAAGGGAGCGAGGGGAACCCACTTTGAGCTTCAACAGATCTTGTAGCTCCAACTTGCAAGGCATGAATATACCAAATACGCATCCGTGGTATGATGATTAAGGCTACTCTACGATTTCTACCCAAGTTTACCGCACGATCAATTTCATTTTCAAGACAGGCCACACGCCGCAACATGTCTCAATTACTCAAGAAACCTGTCAAAATCGCCTTGATACAACTGGCTAGTGGTTCGTCTTTCTTGGAACCATCAAGAACTTCATCATGGTACACCACAGGAGGCTAACAAATCACAACAGGATCGGACAAATCTCAGAATCTAGTGCACGCCCGCGAAAAGGTCCGTGAAGCCGCATCAGCCGGTGCAAAAATCATTGTACTCCCCGAATGTTTCAACTCTCCCTATGGTACTCAATACTTCCCCAAATATGCGGATACTCTCCTACCTTCTCCCCCCACCTCTGAGCAATCGCCCTCATTTCACGCCCTCAGTGCCATGGCCGCAGAGACGAAGACTTACCTGGTAGGCGGTAGCATTCCAGAATACTCACCCGCCACCAAAAATCATTACAATACTTCGTTGACATTCTCTCCATCTGGTGAATTATTGGCTACCCATCGAAAAGTTCATCTCTTTGACATCGATATACCCGGAAAGATTACATTCAGGGAATCGGAGGTTCTCTCCCCAGGCAATCATATTACTATGATTGATCTGCCAGAATACGGTAAGATAGCAGTGGCGATTTGCTATGACGTCCGATTTCCAGAGTTAGCTATGATTGCGGCCCGAAAGGGATGTTTTGCCTTGATTTATCCTGGCGCGTTCAATACTACAACAGGTCCTCTTCATTGGAGATTACAAGGACAAGCAAGAGCTATGGACAATCAGATTTATGTGGCCTTGTGCAGCCCCGCTAGAGATGAAACTGCCAGTTATCATGCCTGGGGACATAGCTTGGTCGTCGATCCAATGGCACAAGTGCTTGTTGAGGCTGCCGAGCAAGAAGAAATTGTTTATGCTGAGCTGAACGGAGAGAAGATTGAAGAGACAAGAAAAGGAATACCGATTCAGACCCAGAGAAGGTTTGATATTTATAAAGATGTCAGTGAAGGCTTTAAGAACGGGGATGAAGAGTGATAGGCCTTGAATAAGGCGTCAATATATCTCACATTCATTGGACACAGCACGCACGATCCTTACAACCACAATAGCCATTACGATGAAAGATATGACTTGGGGTATTGGCCTTTTTCGTAACTTGTATTCCCACTACAAGTAACACGTATAAATGACCGGGCATTTCCATTTCGTATGCGGTAATGTGCGGAGGTCCAAACATGTCACACGTCATAAGCTAGCAATTCGATATAAGTCTTCATATGAAGCAATTGCTTTTTGAACTTTAAAGTGTTCCCGGTTCAATGTTATAAATGTCGATGCCGAGTGAGTAACAAGCGTTGCGATAGTTAAAACGGAAGGTGCAAGGTGAGCTTAGTTTATAGATGCTTGAGAATGTGCAATTCTGTTTTATGGCAACACCTCGAATGCTCTTTCCTTTTGCATCCTCTCTTTTGGGACCTGCAATCCAAATCACATATCTCATTCACACAGCTTTACACTCGTTTCTAAACAATAAAAATAAATCATAACACTCGTTTGGTTACGTTCATTCATCAAAAATATCCTATAATATTCGTTACCTTATGTACCTTTAAAACTACCGCACGCTTTTTCAACGACCAATGGACTCCCTGTCCGTTGGGCCGGCTGAAGTATCTGTCACTGGCCGCAGAAGGACATCTTCTGCACAGAGTACTGGTTTTGATCACACTACTAATTGTCGTGTTGAGGAGGATATCCTCTCGCGAATTCGTGCACTCGTTTTATCCCGCAATACAAGTCGTCCACCTCGAACCCCAAATCCATCCGACGAACGCAACCCTCCGCGACACGAGGCCAGAGCCTTTGGAAGCCTCGACGAATATATAACTCCCAAGAAGACTGCAAGAGGTACACGGTCGGATTCTGGGTTCCTCAGCGTGGAGCCACAGGCCCGTAACTTTCAGAGCTCTGACGGTAGCATGGATATCGAGGTCCCACGTATTCAAAGATCTCGACAAAACTCCAACCCTAGTGTGTCTACGAATAAACGCACAGCCAGATTACGAGGCTCGAGTTCCGCAAACGATCTTCGCATCGATGGCGGTGCTGCTGAGATTGATCCTTCCATCGATTCGAAGCTGCTCGAATCCAAATCTACGACAAAGACGAGTTATTTTCGGCTTCCTAAGTTGGTAGTACGAGATATTGAAAAGCCCGGTAAGCCCAGCAGTTCCAAGATCGCGGTTGGATCCTGCCTTCCGCCAATCAAGAATATATACCAAAAAGTGCCTACGGAAGATACTTCTGCCCAAGATATCGATCAACCTTGCCCGCACTGTGAACAACCAACCAGCACGGAATGCGCAGCACTTGCTGTAGCCGACACGGAGTTATCCAGATTCTCTAAACTTCCACAGTCTCCTCCAGAGGAAGTTAAGGGTCAACCAGAAATCGCTTGCTCCCCAACATGTCCTCCAAATTGCAAAGAACACTATATTTATCATCCTTTGCCCTCCACTACTCTACTGTCGAAAGATGAACTTCTCAAAATTGATGTAACGATGGCCCCAGATGGTGTGGCAAACCTTGACTTTGCACTCGACAATATCAAAGACCGACAAACTTTGGTGCGGTCCTTAAGCTACAAGCCCGAGTCCTGTGGTACTCGTGCCCAAGATATTATGAAGTCTGAATCTTCCTTTAGAACAGCAACCGTAACAAACCCACGAGATACCGAAGGATCTCCACCTCCCACCCGAGGCAGCAGTGTCAGCTCGGTTGACACTTTCCCTCATGTTTTGACCAGCGAGATGGCTGTTGATGAACTCATTGCTCTACCACTTTCTTCGGCGGTCGTCACAAATTTTAGCCTACCAGGGCCTAAAGCTAAATCTACTGTCTCAATATCCAAAGATGAGGCTCGCAAAGCTATAATTCCCGAACGAGGTCGATCTCCTTCGACTGGATCTATTCGAGCTAAAGCAAAAACGCCATCATTACTTTCTGGAGCATCGAGGACCTCTGTCCGCCACTCTTTACTCAAAACGCCTATAGCCGCAGGTACACCAGTAGATACCGGGCTACCAGTCCCACCTGTTTTAACGACCGTAACATTATCATCCAAAAGTACGACAGAAAAAGCTGCTATTCCAACCCAAGTTGTCACGCCGAGTTCAGGCACAAAATTACCCATAGAGCCAATATTGGCCGATATTGCGGCAGCAGCAGAGCTCTCTGCATTGAATGCTGTGAAGGAGGGAGACGAATTTGCGAACCAATCTAGTATTTCATCGGCAGACAAGCTCGTCATAGAAGAAATATCGCCTACGTGTATCAAGCTGGGCTATATCGACAAGTCAAGCCCATCAGTACCTTTGCTTACTGCGGTTGTGACCGTTCCAAAAAAGCCACAACCAGCGGAAAATCCCGGCCGTTCTTCTGATAGGAAGCCTAGTATTCCTGAACGCAACAAAGCACGTACAAAAAACCTTACCGACCAGAAGTCTGTAGAAGAAATACAGCGGCGAGATGCCTCAGAAGCCTTTCCGTCTGTCGATCCTCTGAATGCATCCTATTGGGGCTTTGTTCCTGCAGTCAAAGATGCCGTTCAAGATGCAGTCAAGGTAGCTGTTCGTAATGCTGTGCAGGACATAGTCGTACCGCCTGGAATTGAGAAAGCTGAGGCAAGTGATGCATACAGAATGCTTGTTGCTGATTCTCTAGCCGAAGCAGCTAAAACTGCCGACGAATATTTGCGACGGGACTCTTTGTGGACTCAGGCACCAGAATCCGCCCCTGAGTCTTATTTTGATGACCGGGCGGCTGAGATATCAATAATCGACTTTTCTCCTACCAAGGAAGAGAACCCCAAATCTCAGAGTCTTTCAGCAAACTCTGGTGAGATGGAAGAGATACCTCTTACCTCGACTAGCGGAAATAGGAGACAGGAATCCTCAAAAGCTACCACCACCATATATGATGCTATTCCTCCACGAGATTCTTCGAAAAACCGCGTTCTGAAGCCCAAGAATAGGAATGGGAACTCCTCTGCTGCGCCTCCCCAAAAAGACCCTTCTAGGCGTCGTGGGTCGAAGGAAGGCTTGATGTCTGTTGCGGATTCTACCACCAACACTGCTTCAGAGGACAGGACAATGAATAAGAAAAACACTGTTCATTGGCTTAAAGAGCTATTGAGCAGTAACGATGCATATGCACCTAGACTGACCGCCTTACCGCCACGCTCTCGACGCGCCGAAGCTCATAGTGGGTCTAGTGGCCGCCAACGGTCGTTTACAGCACCAACAGTGCCAGTAGAGGAGCTTTTCCTTGGGGCTACACCAAGCCCCCTCGACACCAAGCCGAAAATCACTTTCGCTGAGTCGAAAGACAAGGGAGCAGCTGTTGCAGCAACTTTCACAAGGACTATTAATGACCTTGAAAAACTGCTTAACGAAGCACTATTGATCGCAAGACAAGCTGCAGAAAAAGACGATGATAACAGTGTGCCAAATATTCTCAGTAATGCAGCTGCAATTTTGAAGGGTGGTCGCAAATACATGGACAACGGGACATCATCTGTCCCACAGAAAATCCGAAGAAGACCCAGAAACGAAGCATTGTCAAGCGTTGAAAGTATCCCAAGTGCGCACGAAAGTGCTCGTAGTTATTCTGGAACAAGTACCGAAGGCAATACTGACGATGATGAGTTTACCGAGGATGAAACCATAAGTCAAGCGCCTGCCGCCGACATTGCGGTTAAAGAGCCGCTGGAAAGGCAGGAAAAGAAAGAAGCACTCGATACAAACCTTAACATACCTGATCAGGCTTTTAGAAAACGTGAAAGAAGTGCTACTTGGGACAGTTCTAGAGCCTTACATGCTTTGGACCTTCCAAGCAGCCCAAAAAAGCCGCAGCCGTTAACACAGCGTCTCACTATGCCAAGACAAAGCACCGCAGGGGTCTCGCCATCATCTGAGTCCAATAGGATTGATTTCATCATAAGTAACGGCAATCTTGAGGTATGTCAAAAATAGGATAAATTAAATTGCCTTACATCTCTCTTCGTCAAAGATGTTTTATCGAAGGGTGCTAATAGAAACAGAAACCATCGAGAACCACTACATCTGGCGGTTTTGGCTGGCAAGACATATCTGAGCGTCATACGGTCTACCGGTCTCCTAGTCTTTTACGTTCCCAAAGTGATGAAGAGACACGCCCTGGAAAGCAACTCTATGAAGAGGATGCAGCCACACTCGCCAAACTTCCCGTCACTACACTTCGTGGTAAATCTTCGGTGTCAAACAGTCTTGATGGCTCACATCCTTCTGAAACAGTTGATTTTCAAACAGGATTTCATCATGAATACATTATGCAACATGTTGAGGGGAAGGGGGGAACAGCTCGAAGCCAGCCACGTAGTCGACTCAGAAGTCGAGCTCAATCACAGTTTCGACAAGCCGCACAAGGTGGCGAGCGTAGCGGAGGTGGAGGGGATGACGAGGACAGAGATAAATTCGTAGAACTACGAGAACAACGCCCGCCTCTGAACCGAGATGGTTCAAACCGTTCAGTGAAGATGAACACGAATATGAGTCACCATTTCTTCAATCTTAAAGGCAAGAGACATGTCAGCCTAAAAGATCACAAAGGGTTCAGCCTGGCAAGAACTCACAAACGAAAACCTATTGCCAGAGATTGGTCTCCTTCGCGAAAGAGATTCACGGCTATCATAACGTGTCTCAGTACGTTTCTTGTTGGCCTTGTAATTGGTATCTATGCAGGCGAGGTTCCTTCGATTCAATATTCGATTGTGGACTTGCACCATTTCACAGTTCTTGGGAACGTCTTCTTTTTCATAGGCCTTGCCATTCCGACTACTCTCTTTTGGCCACTTCCACTTTTACACGGTCGTAAGCCATATATTCTTGGTTCAATGTCACTTGCCATGCCACTGCTTTTCCCTCAAGCTTTGGCTGTTGGTGCAACACGAAATCCTAACTTGGATGGTTGGAGAATTGGTCTACTTTTGTCTCGGTCATTCATGGGTTTTGCACTTGGTTTTGCTAACATGAACTTTTTGTCTACTTTGATGGATCTTTTTGGTGCTTCACTTCAAAGTACTAATCCTCACCAAGAATATGTCGATGAAAGTGATGTTAGACGTCATGGCGGTGGCATGGGTCTTTGGCTGGGTATATGGACCTGGTGTTACCTTGGGTCTATTGGAGTTGGATTCTTACTCGGTGCAATTATTATCAACTTCTTGACGCCTGCTTGGGGCTTCTATATTAGTATTGCCATTCTTGCGCTGGTATTAGTTCTGAATGTGGTTGGTCCTGAAGTTCGACGGTCTGCTTTTAGACGATCCGTTGCTGAAGTTAGAAAAGACGATCAAGTGTCTAGAAGGTTGGCAAAGGGCGAGGTTAAAATGCATAGAGTACATACCGGACCGAAGTGGTGGGGTGAGGAATTTCATCATGGTTTGCTGCTAACGCAGAGCATGATGCGTCAACCGGGCTTTCTGGTTTTAGCATTTTATCAGGCTTGGATTTATGGTCAGATTATCTTGATTATGATTGTAAGTTGCTACGATTTTTTCCGAAGTAAACTCTTTTCTAATGATGGCTAGCTTCTCGGTTCTTTGACTTCAAAATACTACAAATTCAAATCTCCATATGTTGGCGCAAGCGTGGCATCAATTCCGCTTGGTGCACTTCTATCCGTTCCATTTCAAAAGGCAGGTATCTTCAGCCGAGAACGGAAAGAAGGGATGGAAAGTGACGACGATACATTGAAGAAGAAGAAGGTCTCTCTATCGTCCCATTTCGTTCGACGCTCGATTTTTGTTATTCTTCTTCCATTCATGGGCCTAGCTTATACACTCTCGTCCACCGGGCCACCGGTTCCATTCATATTACCTATCATTTTCGCTGCTGCCATTGGGTTCCTTTCGAACCTCGCTGTTGCTGAGTGCAATGGTATTATTATGGAGACTTTCGATACTTCGGATCTTCAGCCTGGTATGACTGGACGTCCGAGAAGTGGCAGTAAATCCGGCAAAGTGACAAATTACTCTTGTTTCCCGCGCGTGTGTGCCGCCTTTGGTATCACACAAGGTATGGGATTCTGTATTGCGGCAATGGCAAGTGGAATTGGAGGAGTTGCTCAGAGACATCTGGGCCAGCAGGCCGCCACGGGCGTGATGTGCGGTGTTTTACTTATCCTCTCTGTTCTTCTTATCGGTGTGCTCGCACGTTTCCAAGACGTACAAATTATCCCGGACTCAAAAACAGGCGAGTTGGAACGCTATCAGGCGATGAAGAGGGAACAGTATATCCAAGGCAATACGGGCAATGATGCGGATGAAGAATTTAGGCCCATTATCATTGGAAATCCCACACATATCATGCGCAGGATGAGTGTGTTAGAGATGGGCAGTATGACGAGATGGAGTGATATTCGGAACAAAAATCGATTGGTGGATGAAAAGAGTTTGGAGGCTAGACATGCGAATTTGAATACCTTGGTTCAGGTGGAGAAGAAGTTGAAGGAGAAGCGGAAGCATGTTGTGGAGTCGGTGAGAAGAAGTTTGAGTGGAAGTAGGGATGGGGGTGATGATGTTAAGGAGTATGGTTATGAGGAGAGGGTTACTACTAGTAAACTGGTGCCTGCCGGTGGACGTAGTGGATATGGAGATGAGAGGATGGATTTTAGAGAGGATAGGATGGGAAAGGTTACGGGCAATAGTGGAAGAGAGAGTAGAGGTGGGGATGTGAGGGAGAGAGTGGTGCAAGAGAAAGAGGTGACGACGACGCAGAGAAGTAGAGGAGTTTCACAGGGGGATTTAGGTGGGCTGAGAGAAATTGATTTGGGAGTTCCGGAAGGAGGAGTGGAAATGGAGGAGGAGCAGGGCCGAAGGAGTATGGGTGGTAGGAGTGGAGAATCTAGAAGTAGAGGGGAAACAAGGAATAGTGCGAGGGATAGAGAGAGAGAGGGTTATGATCCGAGGTTGAGAAGGGGCACTGTGGTTGGCAGTAGGGGCGATGTTATCGGGGAATTGATGAAATGATGAAATGATGGATGGACGGAAATAGGATTAGAGTTTCTAAATTGTCAGGTTAAAATACAGAATACAGAATGCGGGGAGTAGGAAGTTGGGGTAATAGGTTTCTGGGGAGGGAATACAGTAGATTGAGTAAATGGACGAATGGAATATTCTTATGAAGTGATGCAGTGAATTGAGCTGAAGTGAGTTGATTCGAGACTAGAGTGAATATTTACTTTGGTATATATTATATCAAAGTCTATCGGATTGAGACTGATTAAATTGAGGCGAGAATGCATAATCGAAAACGTCACGGTGAATTAGGAGAGCAGATTGAGAAGCGAATCGGGTAAATAGTTGAGTTGAATATATTTAGCGAGATAATGACATACTTTGAAGTGAAGTGAGATAGAGCAAGTCCAAAGAGCCGAAAAATGAATTGCTAAGAAGTGATGTAGGTGATGTAGGTGATGTAGATGAAAGTAAATCTATATATGGAGGGTTTTTATTATATCATCAAATTGTATATAGTAAATAAATATTTTGACGCTCAGTCTTGTGGATTAGATATCTACCAAGTGATATAAATGCCCGGCGAGTTTCCGGTGAGCGCTGCGCGATTAATTTCTTCTTTGCCAGAAGAGAAGAGAAGAGGCGCTAACTTGGGAAATAGGAAAAGTATCAGCGTGTGAACTTTGATTTGAAACTCGGGGTTAGGAGGACAATTGACTGTATTAATACAATAGTGATGGAATAAAGTTGATTACTGTCTTTATTCTAGATCCTTTTTAATGAAGCACTTGGTTTTATAGATATTTATATATTTATTTTATTATTTTATTCAATTATTTATCTAAAATAGTAGCAGCTATATATCTACCTATTTATCTATCAGGGAATATACCTCCAAAACCATCGATAAACCGATCAACTCCTCGCTATGCAAATGCCCAAAATTTCATACTGCTGCTATACATGCGAAACGTAAACGTGATCTCGTCTGATAAATATCATGAGTGTATATACATCTTCACACTGTACCGTCTAACCTGCCGAGCCGAGCTAGCTGGAATGAAATGGAATGAAAGGAATGGAATAAAGGAATCAAAGATGTTGTTTTCACTTTCTTCCTTATCTTCACCACCTCGAATTTCACGACCTGTCCGCGTGTTCCAAGCTCAAGTTCGCAAGTCACAATTCTCCACTGTCTCTGCCGCCTCGCTTAAACATTAGGACTAAATTTCGATAACTTCCTCACCCTCGCCCCATACACAAAGAAAAGTATAGGCGCGGGCACCATAGCCACGCACGCAAAAGCCAACACGCTGGTGGCCCACGACACACCCAGCCCATTAAACATATACTGCGCGAACAGCGGAAACCCAGCCCCGGCAAAACTCCGCAGGAAAGTATTCGCCGCAATGGCCGAATTAGCATGCCACTTGTAAACATCAATGATGTAATTTAAACCTTGCAAGAAAATCATCAAGATACCCCATCCGATGAAAACTCCAGAGATGACTTGCGGAACCCATGTGATGTGCGGGGAGGATGTCCATGCGAACCAGAAGAGACCGACGGGGAGAATAAAGGAACCGAGAATCATGGGGGGTAAACGTTCTTCGGGGATGACTTTTCCGTGTTTTTGGAACTTGCGCGCGAAACGCGTTTTGGTTATCCAGGCGATGGTGCCGGCGCCGATGAGGACGCCGACGAGGATTCCGATGAAGGGGAGCGCGGCGATGCCTGGGGACCAGCCGCGTGATTGTTGGAAGGAGATGGGGTAGGCTTCGAAGAAGAGGTAGAGGATCCCGTAGATGAGGGCCATGTAGAGGGTAATAAGGAGGAGGATGGGCTCTTGGACGAGCATGATGAAGGGGCGGAAGAAGTAGGTTTGTATGATGGTTTGGGCGTCGAGTTTGATCTGGTGGTGGGGTTAGTTATTTGATTTGGCTGTGATTGTAGTGGAATATTGAGAAAAAGAAGAGAAAGGGTATCTAGGGAGAAGATAACTTACTTCATCAGCTTTACTATGAATAGCCCAATTTTTCGTTTCAAACCTCAGTCTTGCAGCACGCTGTTGAAGAATCTTCGGATGAGAAGTCTCGGGTACAAAAATCAGACCCAAAGTTCCGAAGCCCGCAGCCAAAATCAACGTAAGCCAAGCTGTCCATCTCCAGCCCAAGTACGACTGCGTGATAAAGTTACCCCCAATAGGTCCCGCAATGGGACCAATAAATGTTGCTGCAGAGAAAACGCAAACCGCAACACCACGATCTACCGGACCGAAGAAATCTGCTAATGCTCCTCCGTTAATAGCTAATGGGGCAGAGGCAAAGGCGCCGCCGATGAATCGGCATACCATGATTGTGGTAAGGTTTTGAGCTACGGCAACGGGGATCTGGAAGATGGCGAAACCGGCGTAGCCGCAGAAGAGAGGGAGTTTTCTGCCGAAGAGTTCGGATCCTGGACCCCATATCTATATTTTGTTAGTTGCATTGTTTATACGATACATGCATGCACTGTCTTGGAGCTTCTAGATAGAACGAAGAATTAGAACATACCAAAGGACCAACTGCAAAACCCATGACAAACAATGAAGTGCCTAATACAGCCACTTCCTCGGAAACATCATATAACTCCGCAACTTTCATTGTAGCCGTACTGAAAACACTGGACGCAAAAGTAACGACGAAAGTCATGAAACCCAGAATGACAGTTATAAACCATTTCTTCTTCGCAGGCCAGTTCATTGGATTATCGGGATCATCCGGTCCATCCCAAGTTACCAGATTCGGGTCATGTTCTTCCTTCTCTCTTTTCAAACTCAACGCCGTTTCCTTTTCCTTCTCGCCTTGTGCTTCCACGTCGATGTCCTCTTTCGCTAACGTTGTAGTTTGACTACGTCCTCCTGATGGTTCTTCTTCGCTACCTTGTCCGGGAAAGGGTTCCGTGTCGATACTATCGCTATCCTTCCACCTCTCCTCATTCACATGTTCATGATCATTAGACATTCTACCGGTATCCATCTCAAATTCGGAATAAATATGTCGGCTTCAGTATCCGAATTCGTACCGACAGCCTTATTCAAGTCCTGCTCAGTAGCCTTTCCGGAACTTGATCTAGAATTATCTTCAAACCCTGCACCAGAATGAATCCTCGTGCTGCGATGCTCCTCTAACTCAAAAAGGGGTATATCTTGCGCCCCGGGGCAAGTAGATCTATTTATGATTTGTAGGAATTTTGAGTGGAAGGCTGGTATGCGGGTCCTTGATGAGGTATACAAGGGATGTGCACAAATATATGGATTCTTTTCTGCAACTTTCGAAATAATTATCCCAGGAGATCGGGAAGTGGATACGATACAGAAGAATGTCTTGTAAACTTGGTTCTCGAAGGATTTTAAGGGTGGTCGGCCGGGCCCAACTTTGGGAATGTGTGGGTTGTGGGTTGTGGGAGCTGGGATGGTCTGTGGATGGAAGATATATGCAGAGAACTGTGAGAAATCAAACTCGGGGATGTGCATAATGCATGATGATATTGTAAGATGATACATATAATTCTTGAAAATCCTTTGAAGCACTACGCAAAATTGAACATTTGTATTGCTTGTTCCAAACTCCACAAGTGATGATGAAATTGTCCATGAACTACTCGTGCAGCGGGAAAGTACAAAAGTCCGAACGCTAAATCAATAATAAGAAAGGGAGGGAAATGTTGAAAATGGGGCAGTTTGACCAATAACAACTGATCACTTCCTAACGATCGGTAATTTTTGACAGCACGAATAGCGATCATTTCCAACCCAACAAAGCAATTTTCGGTCCCGAATTTTTTATTTTTATCTCCATGTCTACAAAGATGTCGTTTGAAGGGCGTGTCCACGGCAATACCGCGTTTTTGTCGTATTATCTCCAAATGGCATGAGCATAGCATAAGAGCCGATTGAAAAACGGAATTTGGCAGACCCATTATTCTTGACAGCGGATATGCAGGCGGTAAGGAAACCCGACTTGGGAACTAGGGGAACTGGTGATGGAACTTATGGAAGGTTCTAAGCCAAAAATTGGGTAAGAGCTCGCAAGTTTTAGGGAGATGTTTCATTCAACTCGAGGGGTGAAATGGATTGGTAAGGCAACTGGGCAAAAATGCCCCATGTCAGGAGTGGACGAGTGGAGCATCTTCACTAGGAATCTTTACATGGCTAAGATGCCACTAGCCATTGGCGGCTTCCACAGACAAGCAGCGGATAGATCGGCTTGATAGCATAACGGCCGTCACTCCATACGCTGTGGACATGGACATGGGATGAATATGTATGTATATATGTATGTATGTATGTAAAATCTGATATATTTCCTGCCGCTTTCAAGGACCTGAGTGCTCGACACTTGTCAATTTGTTATCAGAGTACTCCGTCCTAGTAATCGCAATTGCAAGCTTACAAATTACGAATTTGAAATCTTTATCGTGGGCATCAGTACGATTTGAGATGTCGACTCACTGTAAACGTACGAAGTATAACATGACATAAGTTTCATCAAAGGGAGATCCCGCATCGATTCGGGATATAAAGAATTTCCACACAAGAAATGAGAAAAAAAGACGTTTAACTCCGCGACGGCCAACGGAGTAAGTAGATTGACATCTCGGCAAGAACGGCACGGTCGATATCGCGCGTGCACACATGAGACAACAAATCAAGGATTTCATTTTCTGAGTGGATTTCTTAAGTGGATATCGATGAACATACCTAGGTACTCGTAACCGTCGGGACCGAAAAGTTTGACCAATCAATTCTGATATGCCAGAATCAAACAACAGGGCATCAATAAAATTTGCAAAGTCAGCCCTTTGAAAATTTGTGAATTTGTCATGTGATAGGCTCGTGGAAGGGTACTCGAGAGTTTTCCTTGCGATTTTGCAATTTTTATACCGGAATCGTGGAAATTTATTCGGTGTTCTTTAATTACCGGAATTTCTGGTATATGCATACAAAATCGGTATAGTTTCCAAGAAAATACTGTGTATGCGGGATTCTGGTATAAAGGTGTCTGGCATAGCGAGGTTCTATTGTACTCAGTACAGAATACAGTATCAATTTATCCAAACAATCTCGGAAACGATTCTGAGAGCCTGCATGCCAGATACTCGATAGCAACATCATTTCTATGATATCGAGCTTTTCGATATGGACCAATCGCGGATTTTCGCCCGACGGCTTTTGTGTCTTGAAGATGCTGTCAAGCTGAAAGGTCTTCTCAGTGTACTCACCCCGCCTTCATATCTGCGAAATGTAGTTTTGAAGAACTTCCGGCTGTGTTTGCAAACGAAGACATTTATCGATTGTTTTGGCGGGTAAAGCAAATTTCCAAGATGTAGTCTGGACTGTACCAGTATAGTCTTTGGGCTTGGGGCTGTGAAGTGGTAGCTCGGAGACGTGAGCTTTCGAGGTCGAGTAATCTGAGATTGATTGGTTACACGATTGGATATTTCCAAATGCAAATGCAAAAGTGCTTCTGGCGGAAATCAGTTTTCCTTTGGATATGTACCCATGACAGTCATCGTTATCATGTTGAAACTAAACATTCGTAGGTAAGTGATTCTGTGCTGTACTGAAGAAAAAGATACACAATAATATGTGATATTCCTGCATCTTGGTGCCTTGGTATCTTGAATGGGACAAATTGGAATCATGGAGATATAAAGATGGCGAAGAAAGAAATATCAATGTGATTCTCATATGAAAGGTCGGTGTAAGTCGAACGATACTCGAAAATTCAGGTATGTTCTGATCAAACTCCAGCCTCCTCCTTTCTCGTCAGTAAAGGGCACGAAAATGGTCTCGGTTTCAACGATTGACACATGAGCATTGCTCTTCTCTCGACCAACTTGGAGTTGGTGCTTGAAGCTGAAGTAAGGGTACGAAGAGATGTGGAATCTGAGGTCAAAGGGCTTGCAAACTATGCAACTGTCCCAATTTGTCGCGTTGCTGCCTGAGATGGCTCACCGGCATGTTGCGGCGAAGATCGTATGGCAGGTTAACATCACAATTTGCAATTCATGCTATTGGTGAGGGCGTATGCAGCTTCCATTTTCCCTTCAAATTTGACATAATGGTACCTTGGTATTGTACTTCGGGCCCAAGATATCCATGGTCGAGTGGCTTTTCCACAGACGAATAGCAAGGAACGGTCCGATTGAAGTTGAAAGGCACTTCCTAACAAACGACATTACAAAGAATCTACAGCATTACCAAATCCCCCATCATGCAGGTGAATACGACATGCAGAAGAATATTTGTTTGTGCCGCCGGGGCTGAACATAAAGATCTCAACAAACGATGGATTTGTGCGGGAGGGAGATAAAGCGAGCAAGGAGACACTATCGAATAGTTGGCGAATGAGAAAACAAGTACCATCTCGTCGTCTTCTCCTAATTGTCGACTGGTTGATATTCTGGATTACTTATCGCGAGGGGTGAGGAGGTGCGGCTGTGCAATGCTCCAATAGGAATTCACCCAGAGTAACATCCGTGGTATCACAGTTACAATGAGCCTTCTCAATCCCAGAATCTATTCAGACCGATTAGAGATTTTCTCAATTCTGGAAACAACATGGAAAACCTCGTTTCCGATAGCCTCTTTGGTACTTTTTACGACGCATAATCAGGATTCGGATCGATTTATGTACCACGAGGGCTTTTCGAAGATATTTTGGAATATCGTAAAAAAAATGATGGGGAAGAAATGTCCTTTGTAGGTAGTTCAGCTTCGTACCTCCGGATAGATTGTTTGAATAGAATATAGAATCTCTTTTCCGCCTCAGGTGTTAATAACATGAGCCTGGCGTGAATAAGTGCCTGAGTGATATAGATAATAAATGATTAATAAAAAAGACTTTGGATCCTTGAAAAACAATGAAAAGGAGAATTCAATCTTCAAAATCAATTGCAACCTTCCTCCCTCCCAAAAAAATCCAGATATGTATATCAGCGGCGTAACATTAGGTAAATACCTCACTCAACGCGGTGAAGCAAACCACCATGAATTTCGAACCTTCGGAGAACCTTCGAATGAGGCTGCGCATTTAAGCAAAGAAGCCACCAACATTTGATTGAATCTTGCCCTACAGGGCTGCATAATGTGACGCCAATTGTCAGATTACCCGTCGCAGCCAGCAACCTGTTCACCGATCAAAATAAGCATCGCTTAGAACTTAGATCTATCCCCATCCTATTGTGGCCCCCGAATACTCGATACATGGAGGTTTTTGGCCCTGGTCCGAAGATATGAGTGTCGGTGTACAGTGGAATGCTGATTTCTTTGAGATTGTCGTAAAGGAATGACGAAGATGAAAATTTCCATCCCCTTCTTAACAAGTACGTGCATGGTTGGTCTTATTAGTATGGATCTGATCTCATCTTTTTTTGCGAATTTCAGGTGGATGACATATCTCTATGCTTTTTTTATACATTTTTTCTGTTTTGTTCTATGTTTTAGTTGGAAGGCAAGATTGGAAAGTTTTCGCCAATGCAAGCATGATGTCCACGTTTTCTCCTATTATGTACACATCAGCTCAAGCTCAACACTGCATGGAGAACATGCAGTCTCTTCGCACCAATATTCAACATGCATCAAAATCCATGAAATATAGAAGTGAATTGGTCGAAAAGAAGATGAAGACAAGCAGAAGGGTTTTCGGGGGCAAGTAAGTCTCTATTCTTCCTTTATGATGCACTCCTTTTTCCTTTTTGTCTCAATTGTGCTTTCCTTCCTTTTCTATCACCCCAAAATTTCTTTCCATTGCTCATAATAGTTCGGATATTGAAAACCTTCATGTACGGAGAAATTTTCTCTCCTTGTGGAGTATCTTCCGAATTGTTGATAGTAGTTCGAGCATTGAAAAGTTTTGCGGTGGGTGGCTGCGCCGACGGCCTCAATCACATGAGACTTTAGATCTTCGTGCTAGCTTTGGATGGGTCCAAATTTGCTTTCCAGTTCTCCATGAAATTATTCATAGATGATCTTAATGGTTTACTCAAACTAACTATGATGAAGTCGACAGAGAACAAGCCAAAATCTTCGGTATGATATGCCCAACAGATTGGGTGTCTCAATTACTCAATGCGCAGGAGGGTCTATTATATCTATTGCTCTCTATTGCTGTTGCCTGCTTTTGATCGCCCTGAGTACGAGACTCGAGCCAGTGGAACCCTGTCAAAGCATTCCTCACATTCCACGCCATCCTTATTTTCGTCCCGGAACAGGCTCTTGTCGCCGTGGACATCTGTTCGGTTTTGGATGGTTCCATGAGTGGCCAGGAGGTCAACACCCTCTCAATTCGACATGGCCATGGGTTGGAGTGAAACTCTCAATCCTGGTATTGTGGGGTGTATGTTGGATGTTTTATATGCGAGTCGACTGCTGGCAGCAAGTACAGCCGCATGCATCTCGTAGCCGTCTGCAGTCATTGTCATGCGAGGCTTCAAGGCCCTCGGCGTTTCATTCGTCTCCGATAACGAACAATTATTTACCAGTCGGTGAGCAGCATGGCTTTCTTAAACGTTTGACTGACCAAAGATGAGACGTTGCCGGGGTGTGAATTAACCCTCTTCCAACTAGGAAGAAGCCATCAAGTTAGGATGAACAGCTGGAACATCTCGATCCAGCACAAATCAATCAAGGGCGAATTGCACTCTCAACCTTCTTCCTACCGTACTCGCCCGGAATGATTCATGATGCACGGCTGTATTCAGAACATCACCTGCGAATTCTTTGTGCTAAGTGAGATTTTCCCAGGGTGGTTGTTTCCATACGGCTCTTATTATTCGCTGTGGTTCACTTTGAGGAATTGTCTTCCCCCAGATATTTCCAAGGTACCGATGCGAATGATAAATGAACAAGTCCAAACAACTATTTTTGAAGCAACCACTACCTATCAATTAAAATCATCGTTCCCATTTGGTTACTACTAGAATACTTTGTATAAGAGAGTAGTAAAAAGGCCCACCAGCATCTACGATTTCTGGTCCATGGAAACTTCTCACTATAATCCAAGTGTATTGGAAATCCAATACAAAAGCCAGGGATTTGAGGATTGAGGTTTCAATTTTACTCTGGTTACCACAAGAGTATTTGTTGTTAAATAAAATTCAGTTTTCTGACTTTGATTTTTTTTTTAGATCAACAATCAGGATCAGTCATCAAACAAGAACCCTACGACTACGATCCATTTATCTTCGGTCAATACCACGGCAACTATATTCAGGGCAACCATTTACAACGTCCCGGTGACTCCAACTGGCCTCCTCAATTTGATTCGCATTCGCATTTGGACTATACAAGGATTTACAAGCACAATACTGTAAGTCAGGAAATCTTTCAGCCAATACAAAAGTCAAATCAGCTTCGGTATACTACTACTCGAAATTACGCACAGGCAGCTGCGCCGAGAACACAACAAGGTGAGTCACGATTTTTGCATTTGGATTATTTTGTTCCACACACACATCAGATTTCTCCAGATCCAGTGCGTTGCAACCCTGGTATACGTACGGTTATACGAATGTCTACTAGGTAGTCATCAGTTTTTTGACATGTGATGTGACTGATGAGCATCCTCTATACACAGTTCTTTTAACCATGTCGCATACGAGTACATCGGACAACCGACCGGATAGACTATCAAAGTCGCCTGCCCCTCCCCAGATTCATCAAGGCTCCTACAGCAACGAAGAAATAACCGACACCGACAATAGAACGAGTCATAATTTAAATTCGAGCCATGGCGCCAATGGACTCGTGACTGTCGTGCCTATTGTGCCTATTGTCTCTGTCGCGCCTGAAGTTTTAAACCTCCAGCCAAATATAACAAGTATTGGTTCCCCCGATCTAGCTGAAGGCCGGAATGAAAATGAAAATGAAAATAATGGAGGTGGTAAAAGAGATGGATTACTAATAAGCGTGGCTGGTACTTCGCCACATCACTCTAGCGCACAAGGCAAACACCAATTTCAAGCCGCCGCTTTTCAAGTTCCAGGATACCAGCAATTCCATTATCAAGAATCCAATAATCATCCTCAAAACGACCAAGGCGGACTGTACGAGCGTGGCAATCATCTCCCTGACGAATATCAGCCAAATCTACATCCCTCTCCTAATCGCAATAATACATATTTCCCTCACGATTACCCTCATAGCCAAGGATCAAACTTCTTTCAAAATTACGATTCTTCCCGTCCAAACAACAACATGAGCTTAAGCTACGAGTCCAGAACATTCATGCCTGATACGCAGTACCCGATGCAAATGGCGCATGAAACCCAAGAACAAGACGAGTTCAAACCGCACGATGAACCACATTACCCAAGTCCGCCGCCTCCAATGTCCGAAAACCCTTACACAGCACAACCTATGACAGAGACTCCAGACCACACATCATTAGAGTTACCAGAACTACCAAAAGATGAGGAGGAAGCGCCATCGCCTGGAAGATCAAAGCCAGTACCAAAACCCGACAGGGAGATCACAAAGGATGCGAATGGAAGATTTTACTGTACTTGGCCCGGATGTACCGAAGAGACTAAAGATTTCAACAGAAAATGCGAGTGGAGGTAACGACAGTTTTCCCATATTTATAAGTGATATCATTGACATTTTAATAGCAAACATATGGACAAACACGATCGCCCTTACAGATGTAAGGAAACTGGTTGCGAAAAGCTTCCTGGATTTACATACTCTGGGGGCCTCCTTCGACACGAAAGAGAAGTACATGGAAAACATGGTGGGCCCAAAAAACAACTGAACTGTCCTCATCCCAACTGTAAACGCCATACTGGAAAAGGATTTTCCCGTCAAGAAAATCTTAACGAACATTTACGACGCGTGCACACAGCAGATGCAGGAATGTCGCAATTAAACATGGTCTCTATGGAGGAAGCTGAAGAAGATCCCAATCAAGCAGTCATAACAGGCATGAAGAGAAAACGCGGAAATAGCAAGGGAGATACAAGTGAACTTGAGAATCTCCGCGAGGAAATCAAGAAAATGAAGGCGGAAAATGATGAACTCAAGAGACAATCACAGGCCCAGCAAGCACAAACTGCAGAAGTCATGCGCCAACTTGTTGAATTGCAAAATTTGGCAACGCTGCAACATCCGCGGATGAATGCACCACAGGCTAATATGTAAATGTCTGAGAAGGATGGATTCAGTTGAGGTGGGAGTTGAGGAGATGAGAAATGTTCTTTTATACGCAGGAAACAATTGTCATTCTCTACTTTTTTAGGAAGGACGGATGTTTGCTTGCTTGCCTGCATGGTTGGGAAGGGGCATTTGGAGGAGTTCAATGGATGTAGTTATGGCACCTATTTTGGCGTTCTTATGAGATTTGGTTTCTGATGAAGAGGAACGGACAAGTTTGTTTTGATTACCAATATCTGCTAGTACCGGTAGTAGGAGCAGATTTTCGACTTGGGGATTCCAAAGCCAACTCTCGTACGCATAAATTTGTTATATAAGATATGGATGGATGTACTAGTACAGGGGAGCAAAAATACCACTATAGATGAAAGGATTGATTGTTTGATTGATTTTACGTAATTGATCAATACTTACTTGTTTGCTTGTTTACTTGCTTGATATACAGTGCCTACCCACCCAAAACCCCCCTTTTTTAAACGAATCGATATTTTGAGCTTAGAAATCAACGGATTTATGTTTATGGGAAAGCCTGAGGTTGAGGTTTCTTTCTGGAGTTTGTCTATGTATGGTAGGTAGACAGATTGTTGATGTCTGACGTGTGAAGTTTCCGATTCTCATTCTCAGTTTTCTTTTGTTGGTGGGTTTGGGTTCTATTTCAGTATCTATCTAGTTGTTGAATTACAAATTTCTCTTTAGGTAGTTAGAGGTATGGGTGCTTTGATTATGGGTATGGGTTTATTTTGATGTAATTTTGAGAAAATTTAATGTTAATGAAAATAGAAAAGAAGGGGAAAGGGAAAGGGAAAGGGAAAGGGAAAGAGAAGAGAAACAAGAGTTCTAGAAATCTTTTTGGAATAGTAGCGGAAAGCGGAAAACGGAGAGCCCGATATTTCTAAAACTTCGTTCAGCTTTTGACCGTATTTCTTTCTTCTATGCGTTTATTTTTGGGATTTCTGGGTTTGTGCTTGGGATGGTCACTAGGTGTGTGGTTTGATGGGATGTTGATGGGATTGATAGGATAGCAAGATACTCGTAACTTTATCAGCGTGGCAATGACTTCTCGAAAGGGTAGGTAGCTGTGGCTGAGCTGAGCTGAGCTGAGGCTGAGCATGAGTTATGCGGCCAGGTGTGGTGGTGTACATACGTAGTGTAGATACTCCGCATATAACTCTCCATCAAGAAAGAGAGATAAAATATCAAGGGCGATTATGTATCAATCGGGAATGCCGATAGAGGAGACATACCATATATCGCACGCGAAGAATTATAAGAAATTCTATATACAGTGAGTAATTATCTTTCTGATTCTTTAAGTTCTCAAGTTGATATTTGGTGAGAGATGAATGGATGAGTATTGAATGAGGAGTATTGAATTATAACAGGATTACTTTATAACGGAATAAAATAACTTTATAGGATGAGATGAGATGAGATGAGATGAGATGAGATGAGATGAGATGAGATGAAACGAGATATCTAAAACTAAATCTGAGATTAGAAGGAGTTTTGATGAGGAGAGGAGTACTAGCATATGTACGTGTTAAATTTCTAGTGAAATTATCTATCTAGTATATACTTGAAGATATTATTGTCATGAATCATGAGGATGGAGAGCTTTCTTCATTGATATGTATTACTTACCCAATAACTTCTAGCGGAATGTGATATAGGGTAAGGAAGATGGCAATAATCCCCATCCCCTCAAAGGTAAAAATACTACAGCTCCTTCTCATGATCTTAATTTTGATATTCTATATCTGCGCATGCTTCAAGTTGTGTGTAGATATAGTTATCATTTTCTGCTTGCTTAATCATTATACTATAGATAGATATCTCGAACTGTTACATAGACGAGATAGTATCCGCCATTTTCCATATCAGTCACACCTCAAACGCCAATCAAACTGCATAATTTGCATGCCATCAATTCTCCCTTCCCATACCGTACCCTCGCTCCCACCCGACTCTCACAATTTACCCCTCTACTCAACCTCCATAGCCATCAACCACTCCTCACTAACCCTCATAAACTTCGCCACAAAAGCCTCTAGATGGAATATAACCTTCGTGCCCGTTTTACACCTATGTTCATAAAACGCAGCCCATTTAACAATATCACTCTTCAACACATCATCTACCAATGGCATGAGTTTCCACGTTAATGTTTTGAGAATGATTGTGGCGGGGATACAATGTGTGAGGAGATCGTAGAGCTGGGCGCGGATTTTGAGGATTTGTGCTGGGGTGTGTTCGACGGTCATGCTGTGCGCGATGGTTGAAAGAAGTGCTTCCCAGTCGGGAGGTGGAATGGGGGTGTTGTCGTTTATTGTTTCGCTGAGGTGGGTTAGTATGATATCTCTCACAAGAGTACATAGTAAAGTATAGATACATGTGAAAATAAGGAACAAAACTTACTTCTGCGCATGCGCTGCCTCATACATCAAAAGCGCCCTCCTTAAATTCCTACCACTCTCTTTCGCAACTCTCTCCAAAAACCCCCTACTAACTCCCCACCCCTCCCTCTTCCCACTCTTCTCCAGCACCTTTACAATATCCCCCTCAGTAGGCGCACCCACCCTAACCAACAACGTCCTACTCCTAATCGGACCAATAATACCCGACGTACTATTAGCCACAAGAATCAACCTAACATTCCCACTATACTTCTCCATGGTTCTCCTCAGCGCAGCCTGCGCATCACGACTCAATCCATCCGCCTCATTAATAACTACCACCTTAAACCTCTGTTTCGCACTCTGATCCACCTGTTGCGTCTGCGCCACTTCTTTGAGTAACTCTGAAATCACCACACGATCATAGTTTCCTACATCCGAAGGCGTGATTTCTAAATGGTAGAGAGAGGATACGATATTGAATTCGAGTTTTCGAGATGAAGATGAGAGTTGGAAGACGCGGGAATCGATTTTTATTTTCTCGACTGAGGGTCCGTAGAGTTCTTTTAAGGTGCATACAATGCGAGTTTTTTTGCCGGCGCCAGAAGGTCCATAGAGAAGTAAATGTGGAAAATCGCCAGATTGTGCCTAGATATAAGTGTCATTGTGTATGAGAGAGTATTCATTTTTGAAGTAACAAGAAAACCTACAAGAGATCTCAAACGATCAGACAAATCATCATGATAAGTAAGTTGATCAAGAGACCGAGGACGATGTTTATCTACTATGAGAGCCATTTCCAGTTGAATTATTATTGTGGTGGATGATTTCGGAGTTGTGGATTGCGATTTGATTTGAACATGATTTCAAAACGATTTGAAAATGTTGCGGAGACGCGTTCGCGTTTTCGCGTAAAGCTGTTTTGCGGGGATCCACGTCAATTGAAGGCTCATGGAAAGAGATGAAGCTCACCGGGAGCTCACCAGGGACAAAAATTCGGCCAGGCATCATTTCGATTTGAAAATTTCGAGTACATATTTCTTGGTAACTTGGAATTAGTTTGTTGTATTGAACCTGTATTGATTATTCTGATGCTGTTACCTAACTTCCCAAGGTAAAATGTAGAGGATATTGAAGACCAAAAGGGCCATGCAAGTAGTTTGGAAACATACATGGTAAAAGTCAAAAATTACTCTAATTCTACAACTAGTTCTAAGCTCAAAAAGCCCCCCAAATCCTTCTTCATGCTATACGCTCTAATGCTAAATCTCAAAACGCCAATGCTCGAACCAAGACCGCTAGGTATCTTCTAAAGAAAACATAATAATGTCGATATCTGACAGCTTACCCCAAACACGAACCTCGTGTTGCTTTCAATCACAAAATAAATTCCTCGTCCAGCCAATGCTTCAACACAATTCGTCCTTCATCAAAACTCGGCTTGTCAACCCTAACAACAATAGCTGCATGACTGTGCCTAACTTTGTGAATAAAAACCGGATACTTTCGCCAACCTACCTTATCTAGTGCTTCTATCATTTTGAATTGGTATGGTGCTAATGCCAAGGTAGGAGCAATGACATCGGATTTTTCTGGGTCGGCAACTTCGCTATGGAAGGATTTGGTCCGTTCTCTAATCAAAGGAGATGAATCGGATGTCTCTTCAAAGTCCGAATCCGAAGGCGTGTTGAGATATTCGTTACTTTGAGTAGCATTGAGATTCTCGTAAACATCTTCAACAGCTTCACGCATACCATTGATAAGGAGAGGAAATCGGTAGTCTTTAGGTTGAATACCGGCTAGACCTTGTTCGTGTAGACGAATACGTTTGCTGCTGCGGACAGTCTGAACGGCAGAATTCAAAAGAAAGGCGACAACACCGAATGGGATGAATATAACTAGTGCTGCTATTAGAGGAAGGTTGCCCAAGGTCTTCCGTGTGCTAGCCATTAAGCTCGTGCTGGCATTCAGACTAGTCTTATCTAAAGGAGAAACTGGGTTGTGTCTGTCGAGAATAACATCTTCGTAACCTGTCACGTAATTTATCTTGATTCTATCCAGGTTTGTGAATGGATCGGTGCTTGCTATTCCAGTGGTATAGTAAACAGCGCTTCGATCGTTGACGATATTTGCATATAGAGTCCTTCTCTCGAATTTGGCCAATCCCTTTATAAAAATAGATTCTGGATCTGCTAGAATCTCAAGTAGCGGCCTTCCTGTATCTCTAAACTTGTCTATCGTAAACAATTGTCGACCGGAAGTAGATAGGGTCCTTGCTCCCAAAACGTTCCAAACATGATTGAGAGATCCTTTGAGAGGTGTGCGTACTCCGAGATGGGGACTAGCAAAGGTCGTCAAGTTCTATATAACAAGGTTAGAATGTCTAATATGAATTTCTGCATTCATTGGACCAACATACCACTGGCTTGATCTTATCGAAGAAACCCTTACTATCAAGTAAGCCAATAGAGTAACGGGCTACAAGGCCACCCAAGGAATACCCAACGATAGAGAACCTAGTAATAACTTGACCCTCTCTCGCAAGTTTCTCGACTTCTTCCTCTATCTCTGCTGTCACTCTCTCACCACCCAACTCAATCCCATCGTATGTAAAGCTACCGCTGTTACGCTTCGCGACCAATATATGGAGGTATTCATCGGAGTGTTTCGCTCGTAGAGATTTCGCCACTGATTCCAAATGAACTGGGTTACCCCAAAGTCTATCTCGTCAGCATACAATGGTCCGCAGAGCAAGGAGTAAGAATAACTCACCCATGAACAAGCACGCAGAGATGCTGAGCATCACGGCTGCTACCGGTATAATCCATAACTTCGTTACTGAAGAAGGCCCGGTCCAAAGAAGAGAAGGAAAAAGGTAACAATGTGGCGATGGAGGTTTGGAATGTTAGTAGTAAGAAAGTGTCTCTAAAGACACTTTCTAACCACTAACAAACAATAAGCACTGCTGTCGCGTGCTCGGGCTTTTTGACGTCCGCTTCGGTTTGAATGTACGGAGTATGATGCGTTCTTACGGGGGTTCGCAGTGGTGACGTATGGAATCTGCAGCCTAGAAATGCGCTTTCAGGGGTAGCACATGCCTTGGGTTATTCTGGGGGAGGATATCAAAATAGTAAAATCAAAATGGTAGAAATCTATCATGAAGTAGAAATTCTATTTATGAATATGAAAACCAAAACGAGATTGAGAGTGAGAGTGAGAGTGAGAGTGAATGGAAGGGAAGGGAAGGGAAGAAAAGGCAAGGAGATGAATAAAAGAAGCAGGCTTTATTTACCTTACCATCATATGTACAAGATGTAATGTGATATGATAACGATTGCTTATAGGTGGGCATTCCAAGTTCTCATCACCAACAGATCGATCGGTCGATATAAAGGATCAAAAGATAGATAAGACATAAAATAATCTCTTGTCATACGGTTCCTTATCGCAGGGATTTTTTATTATTTGTTACATTTCGATGATTTCACTGCAGAATTAGTGGCTTGTCGAACCAAACAATCCCGAGCTTGTAAGCCCGAATTTGCTAGCATATCATCTCTTGAAAGGATAGAAAGATTCAACTAGGAACTTGGAAGGAAAGGACAGAGCCGCACTAGCTTTCAGTATCGGGAGAGTACCGGTATCTGTAAGACCTGGACGACCCGATTTAGCAGTACCTTCACCTTACTATTCAACCTATCGATCGATCAATTGGCCCACGATACCCTTCAATTGACAAACAAACAACCTTAATGTTCACGTGATATTCATCACAAAACGGCTGCGTTTGGAAGCAAAGGAGTCTCACCAAAAGCTTACCTTCATGAAAGAATTAATCTTGGTCGGAAGTTACGTTCACTTATTATTCATTATGAAAGAAGGCACAGAGTGATATTTAGACTCTCATATCCACCAAATATCAGCTTCATCTTTTGCCAACGCGAGCTCCTGGTCTCTTTCGATCATATACTTTCCCTACGGAAACCCTAAGATGTTTACCACCAAGAGTTTTTTCTCGCAAACGAAATGCCCAAATCGCGATAAATGTTTGATACCAAGATGCATATTCTCACATGATCATCTCGCCGTCCAAGCAGTACCAAACAGAGCAGCACAAGTAAACTCTGCCCAGCAAGTCGATGAAAATTATGGAGATCAAGATGGACAACGAAAGCGTCAAAAGATTGATTATGGGGAAAGAAGTACAACACCAACAACTGAGCCACCATCTTCATTCCCAACTTTGAAGCCGGTTACCACAGCACAGAAAGCAGTTGAAAGCAAAGCCCCTTTAGTACAAGCATCAAGACCCACGGCAGCAGCTCGACGTGAGATTTCTCCTCCACCATTACGTCGCAAGTCTCAGAACGGTATATCTATACCAACAGCATCTTCCTCTATTCCCAAGGATGCACTTCAGAAGCAAAACGTATCAGTCGCACCAAAAGCCCAAAACGTGACATCAACTCCAGTCAAGAAACCCGAGAAGAAAGAACCTCTTAATCCACGTGCACGTAAGACCGCACCAGCTGTTCACAATATCAGGCTCAGACTTGTGCAAGCTCTACATGACCAGTTGAAACGCCTCAATTCCGAGCTATCTAAAGATGCAAACGATGAAGAAGAGGAACTTGTGTTTTCAGATCAAGGATTGATCACAAGGGTATTAGATTTGGAAGAGGCTGCTTGCGAAACACCTAGCATCTATTCTAATGTTGTTAAGAACAAGATCATGGTTTACAAAAGAATGACTGTTGCGCAATGGAAAGAAGAGAGAGCCAAGGAGATTGCCAAGGAGATTGCCAAGGAGAAAGCTTCAAGGGCACCTGTGTCAGACACACCAGTCACGAAACCTGACGAACCACCAAAACCCATCGAGACAGGTCTTAGCCCAGAGGAAGAATTGGCCATACTCCCAAGACTGTACACTCCCGTACACGGGTTATCACAACACGGATATGTCACAAATATTCCCACTGCTGCAGAAATTGAAAAGGCAAAGATAGGTATAGAGGCATCCAAAGGTTGGGAAGTTTGCGATCGTTGTAAAACCCGTTTCCAAGTATTTCCGGGTCGCCGCGAAGAAGACGGCATACTCGCATCTGGTGGTTGCTGCACTTACCACTTCGGAAAACCCTATTGGAAAGATCGTTCTTCGCTCGATCCCAAAGCCAAACGGGAAAAGAAATGGCGTTGCTGTGATCAAAGTATTGGAGACACTTCCGGATGTACCACAGCCGAACATCACGTCTTCAAAGTGAGCGAAGTGAAACGTTTAGCTACGGTATTAAATTTCGAAAAGACTCCCGAAAAAGAAGCAAATTCTTCTATTCCTACCCAGCCCATCTGCATCGATTGCGAGATGGGTTACACAGTTCACGGTCTCGAACTCATCCGCTTAACTGCCACCTCCTGGCCCTCGGGCTCTTCTCTCCTGGACATCCTCGTCCGTCCTTATGGCGAAATCCTCGATCTCAATTCACGCTATTCGGGCATCTACCCTCAAGACATCACCTCCGCAATCCCCTACTCATTTCCCGGCTCCCAGCTCCTCGCCGAAAGCAAAGGAAAACTCCGAATCGTCGATTCCCCCGCCATCGCGCGAAGCCTCCTCTTTTCCTTCCTCACCCCTTCCACCCCCATCATCGGTCACGGTCTCGAAAACGATCTAAACGCCACCCGATTCATTCATCCGACAATTGTAGACACGGCTTTATTATTCCCTCATAAAGCAGGATTACCCTATCGCAATGGACTTAAAATGCTCATGCAAACATTGCTAAATCGGAATATTCAAATGGTTACATATACGGAAGGGAAGGTGAATGGACATGATAGTAAAGAAGATGCGAATGCGGCGGGAGATTTGGTTAGATATCGCATTGGGAAAGAATGGGAGAGGATGCAGAGAGCAGGGTGGAAATTAAAAAATGGGGTTTTTGAACCCCCGGAAAATGCGCATGAGCTTGGGAAGGGTGGAAAGTGGATAAAAGAGACGGGTTATGATGGAAAGGATGGAAAGGATGGACAAGATGGGAAAGGAGAGGAAAACGATACAGAAGATGAGCAGAGGATAAAGGAAGAGAGGATTATAGTATCTGTATCTGCGGGTTCGAAGAGGAGCAGAGAGGATATAGAAAGATGAGGTAGTAGTTAATCAGCGATACGAATATAAGATTTAATTCTACATTCAAGTAAATATATACAAACTTTTCTTAATATGGTAGAGAATAGATAGGTAGGATAGGATAGGATAGGATAGGAAGGAGAGTGCCATATTCATCGAATCGGGTCGGGTCGGGTCGGGTCATTTATTCTTACATGTTTTCAGCTTGTATAATGAATGCATAATACATATCCATATTCGGTTTATATTCAATCATTTACCATACCAACTACCTACACGTCACATAATAAAATCATTTATTGTATTTCATATCGTATATCGTACTTCATATCATGTATCACGTCCAAGAAACTGTATCCGTCACACATATCAAACTATGCAGCGCGAAGAAGACACTCATCCACCATCCATCATATAAAAATCATGGTATCATATCATATCATTAACACAAAATAATATCTAAATCGTACAATTAATCCATCAGTCATCCCCAATCCTATCCCCAGATCATTCCTCAAACTAGCGTGCAATCCACAAACATAAATCCTCATTCGTGAGAGACCATGCCCATCATTACGTTTATAATATGCCTTTAGCCCATATATGCAGCGCGAGCTATTCACACATTGACTTTATAGTCCAAAGCCCCCAACGCTAATTTATGCTTTCAAAAATCATATACGATACCAAATGTCATTGTACGATTCTGGCGTGAAGAGCCTTGATAGTGAGATCTCGAGGATGTTGGTATACATGTCGAAAGATGTCAGGCTGCAATGTGCTACAATGTACATGTGATCCTATAATGTAGCGTGAGCCTTATCATAGTAGCATCACATGCTTTGTAAAGACATTCCAGATTGACACCAGATTGACATCTTAGCAATGACTCCCCAAAAGGTCATCAGCGACGACCACGTGGAGCTCCTCGAGTAGGTCCGCCTCCGCCTCTACCGCGGTAGGCTTTTTTACGATCCGAACCGCCGCCTCTAGGAGGGGTATTTCCAGATTTTTGCTTCGACTTCTTTTTCTCTCCACTACCACCACGGCCACCTCGGTTTCCACCAGGTGCTCTACTGTTTGGGTTGCCACGAGTATTGCCCTGGAACTGGAAAGGGGGCTCTTGATTGAAAGATTGCATTGCACCAACTTGGGAGAATTGAATCTGACCGGTTTTTGAACCCATGTTGACTTTCGGATGAATGAAACCTTCGTCATCATCACTATCATCCAGCTCGATAGGATCATTGGCTTTTCCTTTGATGGTGAAGCCCTTCTTCGCACGACTCGGAATTGAGTAATCATTACCTCTTAAAGACATAGAATCATGACTAATAGTACCATCAAGATATTTCTCCAAGTTACTACTTGACCAAGATCTTCCACCAGAAGCGGGTTCACCACGATATAGTCCACATTCAGGGCCAAAGTGACCTGTACGACCACAAAAGTAGCAATATACCGATATGTTTCGAACCTTCTTGATTTCCTCGGGGCCAGGAAGGAAACTTCTCCAGATTAAATGGCATTGATCTTCAAGATGGCTTGGAGATTGGCACATTATACATTTGATATCTTCCTTGGCAGCACGCAGCTTTTCGGGGCAGTGCGACGTCTGATGACCCACTCCTCGACACTTACCACAGACCGTAGTCCGAGGGCAAGCTGGAGTCAGGTGGTCACCCGTGCTGCCACAAGAAGAACACGCGCTGTCAGGGCATAGAGCTCGATCGTGTCCACTAGAGCCGCAGACCAAACATCTTCTAAGAATGATGCCATCAGTGGTTGGGAAGTATTTCAGAATTGCAGCACGGTCTTCTGGAGTTAGCTTTGGACTTAAAACCCTTTCGCGCGAGGCACTAAAGTCCTGGTCATCATCAATCTCAACGGCAGGGTCGCCTAGAGGGAGCTCCATATCACTTTCAACTACAGAGTCAGAGGAACCATGATCCATCTGAACTGTGTCAGCTTCAGTAAGAATTCTGCGATCTCGGGTCGGGTCGATAATATCCGTAACCAGAGTCGGAGTAATCCGCGCCGTCAATTTGCCATTGGACTCTGTTGTAGGATTGGTAGCCAAGGCATTGTTCTGTTCCATGGGAGCCTGATCTTCGACTACATCTTTATTGGTGATTGCAGGAGCGGAATTCGCGTCATAATGATCAACCGCGCGGGCTAAGTCTGGGGGAGTAATTCTGCTGAAAGTTTTGGCTGGAGCAGTGTTTGGTTCAGAATCAATAACCACGGGGGCTTGAGCTGATGGGGCTTGGGGAACTTTCTGGCTGCTTGATTCGCCACTCTTCTTGGAGGGTTCTTCGGGCGTGGGCTTGACATTTCCTTTTGAGGATGGTCTAGAGCTTTTGAGGACGTCCATGAAAAATGGGGCTTTCTCCACGAGGGAAGATGTAAAAAGTTCCCTCTGCGGAACGTGATTGTAGAAATGTCTCATATAAGCTTTGAAGGCGGCCTTGGCACGTTTGTCTGACAACCCACTTTTGAAGAATTCGTTGTTTGCCACGAGCGCACGAAGGACATCAGAATAAGTGATATGTTCAATCATGATTGGTTTGCCTTCCGCATTAAGCAATTCTCGCAGCTGGACATCACCGCGGCCGAACGAGTAGTATCCTACAGGCTGACCCTTCTTTATTGGAGTGGGATAAAAAGTCAACCCATCTTCAATGTACTTCAAGCAGCTCTGTTGAGATGCTTCCGGCACTGGCCAGCCATGAAGATCTATTAGAGCAGAAACATCCTGGGTATAAGCTGTCATCAAGACCAACTGTCTTTCTTCCGATAGCTTACTTAGTTGTTTTCTGGTCAAGATCGGCTTCTGATTAGATTTTCCTTTGGATTCTCCAACAGTGTTAAGATTAACCTCGGTGCTCTGTGGGCTGACGAGACCTTGTCCATTATTATTTGGGTCTTGCTCTGTTTGTTTGAGGGAAGTGTTCTGGAGCAACGGCGGTTTCTTGCTCTGGAAGGATGTCCGTAACCCGCTCTGTACGCCTTGATTCCAGGCTATCGGTTGTGCAATATTTGCTCCAGGCTTAACAGTTCCTGCTACAGAGTCCTTTTGCAACGGCGAGGATGTGAGATCGATCTCAACTCTGGCAGATTCGGTGGGGGATTGCTTTGCCCTCTTTCGAGGTTGTTTCGCAGATTCATCAGAAGA